>JAQFVV010012403.1:0-1316193 GCA_028023455.1 Epiperipatus broadwayi
TGTCGGTTCAGCACGAAATATATTGGAGATCATTTATCTTTTTCACATGTGTGTGGTCACGGGTATCAGTTGTGTGAGATAGAGCGTTTAGCTGAAGGGAGTTTGAAAATCTGTGTTCAAATCTCTTATTACAACTATAACTACAATTATATAAATTATTCTTGTACTCAATCAAATATGTTGCCAAAAGAAAAAAAAGCTAGAAATACAGTTGCTATCTATATATCTGCAGTCATTATTTTATAAGTACAACTTTTTTAAATCTATAATCTAAGATATAGACAAGAATTATAATTTCCCATTTGATGATAATGATTGTGGTATCTTCAGCTTGAGTTTATATTACTGTCCCTATGTCAATAATTTAAATATCAGTTAATAAATATCTTTTTTTAAAAAAAACAATTGGTCCATTAAATAAATAAGCCAGTTGTTTATTGGTCAGGAGTTCATAAAAAGTTCGAGAACGGGAAATGACAGTTTGATCTGTGATCCTTTATCTCTATCCCATACAGGTCAGAAGGTCCATTAATTCCAATATATAATTAGCCTTTCTATATAAATCTTACTTTATTTTATGGACCAACATTTTTTCACATCCATATATATATATATCGATATATAACATCTCCTAAATAGTTCACTTATATCTTTAACCATTTCAAAATCTATTCCTTCTTTTATTTTATGTATATTCTATTTTACTTTCTAGCTTCATACGGTATCGTGTGTCAATTTTACATTAAATTTTTATCTCAAACAATACAGGATATTAAATATAATTTTACTGTTCTAACCCTTAAGTGAGTATCAAATAATTTTATTTATTAAATACTTGACAATAACGTTCGCATTTTTAGAGCTCTACCATTAAAAACCGTTTTGGCGATATTTACCTCCCCCTTCTTGTATTGCTATTAGAATTCGTATTAATTATACCAAAAGTTTAATGAAATTAGTTATTACTATAAACGATATTTTTTCTTTATGAATTTCAAAATTCCAAAATCTGTAAATGAAAACCATTAAAAGATTATATTTGAATTTAAAATTTCAGCTGCTCATCTGTAATGTTAGTCTTTTATTTATTGATGAAATCCATTTATTTAAAGATCATCTTTTTTGACATCGAGATGATCATTTGCATCACAAATAATTTAGGTGATGAGTTTCCGATTCGTAAAAGAATATCCATGTTAAGCATTAGCTTGTCGTTAAAAAAATTTTAAAATAGTAGATATTGACTACCTATTACACTTAGAGACTGCGACCAAATGGAAGTAATTTAGAAACGTAAAAAAAAAATATTCAAGTTTATTGATTAAACTATAGATTTATATATTAAATGAGTATCTAAAAGATTTTACAACTTCAAAAGTAATCAATATGTTCAGATTAACCCTTCGTTACTCAATATAAAAGTTCAAAATAATCAAACAGTAGATCATTTGACCTTAATAAAATAGTTTATTCCTCAGGAAATTATAAGATATGCAAGCTCCGGAAGTGACAACATTAAACTGTGGTTCACAAACCTTTAGCTCTCAAGTCCATCACTGCACTAAACCATGGAGGGTATTATTTGATGGTAGTAACTGTGCAATCTATTGAAGTAGTGAAATCAATAGTTAAAGGTTTCTCAATAGAAAACAAAGTATGGTTACTCAACTGAAATAAATTGTTGTTTGTTTTATTTATAAATAACTTTATTAATACATTGTACAGGCTTAAACCTGCATTTATATATGTAATATATGCGGGGTTCGAACTCAGACTTTCACACGACCCACCACTCTCAGTGCCATCTCATATTGCTGACCCACCTGATCACACACATGTTGAAAAGATAAATAATCACCAATATACATATTTCATGCTTAACCAGCAATCATCAGTTGGTCTAGATTACTATCCTCACACATATATATAATCAGTATTCAGCTTTGTATTAAGATAGCCAATCTATATACTTTAATGGACAGGCTTCAAACTATTCCAACTCACAACTCTTTAGCCTTCCATTTCATTGAAAATCTGATGATGGAACGTTCAAAGCCCTTGTTTATTGAAATACATATGTAAGTATGATACAATTGTAAATAAAATAAAAGTATTCCATGTTGTTCAGGCAACCAGATGGTCTGATGCTACTGGTGTTGTTTAATCTAGCTTAATCAGGCTCCATTGTCAAATAAAAATCTGGATGAGAAATTGTTGTTTTTAACTTCAGAATCACTAGTGCACTAGCAACAATTAACCACATAATTATTTATTTATTTGATATATTAATGTATTGTTATCCTAACTCATATTTGTTTCAACCTTCATCCATCCATTGAAGGTCTCTCCAATGTAACCCAGTTTCTCTGAGCCATTGCTTCTTTTCTTCATGTCACACTAACAAATTTCCCACTCTAGCTGGATTTCAATCTCCAGGAATTCAGTTCAATACTTCAACTGACCATTGTTGTCATCTTTTCTAGCAATATATCTGGCCCAGTTTTATTTCAATCTTTTAATTTTTTCAACAATGTCATGATTCTCTTACCCACATACCTCATTTTTGATTCTTTTTTGTTATGCTTAATATATATATATATATATCTTTAGTCTTTATTGAATGATCTGAAACTCGCATTATTTTTCAAAATCCAAATCTCTGATCCATAAGGAAAAACCAATAAAACACAACTAATAAAATCTTCCTTTTTAAACATCTAGGTGTGTTTTCTTTTAATATTAGGTTATTTTCACCAAAAAAAGTCCATTAAAGTAATTAATTTTACATACATTAATAATATGACCAAAGTATTAATAGTTATTAATTGCTTTTAATTTATGATTTTCAATCTTTTTATTTTCTTCTTCTCAGATAATTTCAACTAGTCTTTAAACTACTAAACATCACATGATCGTCATTTCTTATGCTTGTTCATAACTGTTATTAAAACAAGCGAAATTCTCCATATAGTACTGCCACTCAGTGCAAGCCAGAATAATCACTGCCAGTAGGCACTAGATAGGGATTTTATGCACAAGCCTTCTGGCATCCATTGATTACTCTAGCTTGCACTGAGTGGTACTACTATATGGAGAGTTTTGCCTGTTTTAACCAGTCTTTAGAACATAATATGGTTACAAACTGATTCATTTACTTGTATATGCCCATGTGGTAAAGGATGCGCTGAAAGACACTTTTCTTACAGCTTCAACAATTCTTTTGACAAAAGAAGCAGTGTGATCAAACTATAAATGCTTGATGATGACCATCCCATCACCATTAATAGATAATCATTGATAATCTTAATATTTTGTATTCAATAAACAATACAAAGTAATAATCCCAATATTGCAATATTATATAGTACCATAAATCTACTCATGTGGGTTTAGATTTGTTTTAATATCATTTTAGGGAGAAAATTCTCCATCCCTTAGTAAAAATATATATATATAAATTATTAGCCGAAAAGACTACGTTGGGTTAGGTTAGGTTAGGTTAGGTGTAAAAATGAAGTAAGACATAGATAGAAGTTTAAATTGTAAATTCCAGACTGTATGGATTTTTTGTAACATGATAGAGTAAGATGTCACCCCCCCCCCATTTACATGAAACTATTAAACCAAACCATGATCATGTAGCACATCACTGACCATAATATGGAAATTATTGACCCAAACTATTACCATATAGAATAACACTAGGTAAAATATATGCTGTTATCACAAACCATGATCACACCACACTGGCTACCTAGAGCATATAAATTATTGATTCAAACTATGACTACATAACATTGACTAGAATATAAGAAATTATCTGAAACTGCATTATATAGGATGTGATGCTGAATAGAGAAAAGCAAACTATTGACTCAAATCATGATCATAAAGCATATCACTGATTAGAATACAGAAAGACATTGTCCTAAACTATTACTGTATAGTACAACATTGCCAAAAATATGAATGGTAATGTTCATAATACTATACCAGTTTTCTTCATATGATATTCACTATTTTTAATAGCACTTCCTTTGTTGCTAAATTTATGCTGTTGTCAATGGCGAATACAAATTAATTAAATCAAATTGTGACAAATTGCTCTATTTCTGTTATAACTTATATATTTAACTAGATTGCAAACCATTTTTTCCAATAGAAGAATTCAATACATTGTTAATCATTAACGAATGTAAAATTAATTATATCAGATATTACGAGGGCAGATTGCAATGTCTTGTGATTTAGTGGTCCGCAGTCGATTAGATAAGTATTTCTTGAATTTCTATGCTTTGTGAATACTAGTATAGTAAATAATTTATATAAATTATTAAACTTCAAGTACTTTCTTTTGTACAAGATTGCCTGTGTGCAAATCTGCCTTTGCTCCCTTGAAAATATCAAAAGGGCTTTCAATTTTTATTAAAGGTGAGTGCACTTGTTATAGTTATAATTAAATATTTTCACAGTCCATTAATCTTATGGTTCTATATTATATATTTATTTGAGCATTCCATCATCAGATTTTCAATTGGATGGACAGTTTAAGAGTTGGAGTGTGGAGTGGATTGAAGCCTGTCCATTAAACTATGAGGATAGTCTATCTTAATATATATCTGAGAACTTATACTATATATGTGTGTAAAGATGATAGTCTGGACCAACTGATGATTGCTGGTTTAGCATGAAATACGTATATTGGTGATTATTTATCTTTTCAGCATATATGTGTTTAGGTGTATCAGTGTTATTAGATAGAGTGGAGAGAGGTGGGTGATGTGAAAGTCTGTGCTCATATACCCTATATTACATATATATATATATATAGCCACAGGTATATACAAGCCTGTGTTTCAGTTATATATTTATATGTATAATATAAATTAATATTAATTAACAATCTCAGCCTGAGAGTGGCCTTTGAGCATTCCATCAGATTTTCAATTGGGTGGATGATTGAAGAGTTGGAGTGTGGAATGGATTGAAGCCTGTTCATTAAGTATGAAGATTGGCTATCTTAATATATATCTGAGCACTTATTGCATATATGTGTGGAGATGATAATCTCGACCAACTGATGAGTGCCAGTTTAGCATGAAATATGTATATTGGTGATTATTTATCTTTTCAACATATATGTGTTAAAGTGTATCAGTGTTATGAGATAGAGTGGGTGGTAGGTTGTGTGAATGTCTGTTCTTATATACCCTATATATTACATATGTTGATACAGGTATATAATAAGCCTGTATTTCAGTTATTCTCACTATTGTAAAATATACGCTGCAATTATTTCTCATCTCATGCTTAGTAGTTAAAACATAAAGGCAAAACATGGGTTAACATTCTTAAGAGTATAAAACCCCTTCCAATAGTAATGAAGGCAGTATTATATTACAATAACATTTCTCATTGCATTGGTTCCTATCTGAATTAACCAAAACAGTACTAATTAAGCTGAGACTTTTAGCTTCTAATTTATAATTCCTAGATAACTACTTATCAATCAATATGTGATGGTTCACTAGATTGGCTATGGATTAACTGTTTGAAATAAAAAAATATCTAAGCAAAAAAAAACATTCCATTGTTTATCTAGCCTAGATTCAAACCTCAGATTACAGGTATGGTAAAAATTTATGGTACCCATTATACTGCAAAGCTTTCTTTTAATATTTAGTTTTCCTAATATTCAAAAACTGTTATAAGTAAAAATGCAATGTACCCCACACAAAGAGAATATTGAGGTTGTCAACCTTTCACTCAAAGTGGTTGTATGATAAAAAAATAAATAAAATAAATCTCATTAAAAAATTGTAAAATTATACAGATATTTAAATTAGGTTCAGGGAGAATGTCTAAGTACATCAATGTTTGATAGCAATCTTTTTATTGGTTAATTAATTATTAGTGCAACATATTTATGTATAGAAAAAAAACACTACAGAGTTCCAAAATTCATGTTTATTTTATGTAGCAAATAACTGCATGTTTAAAACAAAAGGGCATATAAAAGTTGAACTTTCTGGCTGTCTAACTATAAATATCACTGTGTATCACATGTGTATATATAATTTACGATTGTTTAAATAAAATAAAATATTTATTATAACTATAGTTAGACAGGGAATGAATAAATTTCCCCTAATAACAAACACTCTAAAAATGTACACATGCAAAATCATGCAGTGGAATTATTCTGAAGTAAGCAGAATATGGAACTGAGGCATAAACTGCAGAAATCTACCCTCATGTTTGTGATACATGTAAGTATACTTATAACTAAATTTAAAATGGAAAAGAAACACACAAGTACTGATAATGTATTAGTGTGCTTGCAAAAAAATTATAATCACACCTTAATTAAGTAGCTTGATCTGGAACTTAGAGACAATAATATAATTAGAATAAAGAATTCTTCAATTTTAGAGGGTGAATTAGAATTTCAGTCTATTTATCCTCTTCTCCATCTCAAGCAACAAATGCACATGATTACACACATGTGAAAAAGATAAATGACCCTCAACATACATATTTCACGCAGAATGAGCACTCATCAGTGGGACCAGATCATAATCTCACACATGTGTGTGATCATGTGTGTTGGTTACTTGAGATGGGGTGGAGAACAAATAGACTGAAACATCCTGATTTCAAATCCCTCTACTTATATATATATATAAAACATTCAGTATAAGTAAGCTACTTATTGTCTTAGAATTATTTATTCTGTAACTTCTCTTGTTAGGTTATTTGGGTGTTGAATTTTCCGATAGTAAAGTTTACGGATGCTTCTCGGCTGGATTGTCAATAATACCCCCTCCCCCGAGTACATTGCATTCTCTTTACAAATAAATGAATAGTTAATCAGCTTATTGACAAATGAGTTATTTCATAAAAAGCAGTTTATGACTGATACAGGCCCGTGTGATGCTGAGTAGTAGTAGAGAAGCGGAGAGTTCAAAGTTCATCTCCTACTCTATCATTTCCGATAATAAAACTTTATAAACTCTCAAGAAATAAAGCATTCCATAATTTAATTTAAATTTTCTAGTTTATATTAAGCTCTTACGAATACTGAACAATTTTGGCTTTTTTTTTATTTTTTAAACATGATTTAACTATTAAGTCTTACAATATAAAGAAAAAATTTCCTTTAAGTCATTATAAAGTAAGCTTTTTCTTTCAAATGAAATCAGTTTTTTCATATCCGTATTATCGGAGAAACCTTATTAAAAAATTTATATTTGCAGGAAGTAAACATAACTAATTTCTTGTGATGTTTTAGGTATTCTTGAAATTAGCTGCTCCTTACACGGTTTATTTATACATTTCTAGAATCTTTTATTTCAAACATTGAAGTTGATAATTGACCTTGTCTCAAGTTTATAATTAATGGCACTATACTCTCTTTTATAAAGTATTTCAAATGTCAATCTATTAGAATGTATGTATAAACTTTAACATAATGAAAAATTGATTTAATTTTAATTAGAACTTTTGTATTAGTGTAAGTGCAAAAATATATATTTTCAAGTTTAATTTTATTAGTACATGCTTTATCTTTGTTCTAATATTTCGCAACCTCTCTCACTATGGTTGCATTTTGAAACACACATTTATTTTTTAAGTAGGACGCATTATGATTTAACTTCATATGTACATTTTTAGATACATTTCAAACTTCTATTCCGTCACACATTCCTGAAACATACGATCAAAAACGTGTAAAAAAGATGAATGATTCATAAGATGTGCATTTCATGTTGAACCAGCACTCATCAGTTGGCCCGGATCACAATCGCTTATCTTCATAACTTGTTTAATATTATCTAGATAGCAAATTAATATAGTTTGATTTGTAATTGTTACTCTTCCACATTTTATAATTAAATTCCAATCCTAATTTTTATAGCAAGAGTGAATAGATAGATGGAAAGTGATTATAGATATATTAACATTAATTTGAACGCACCCAATTTAAAACTTTTATTTTTTTTTATATGTCATAGCATCAGCCGGGATGCAAACCCACAACCGTCTGCAACCAACTATTTGCTTGCAAGGCGGCTGCGATGAACTCTCGGCTAACAACGCTTGACATTTAAAACTTTTATTATTCAAACAAAATTGCGAAAGTATTGTTTACCCTGATTATTTTAATTACTGCTATTACAGTATCTTATGATGATATCAATAATAAACATATTCTGTATTTTAAAGCATTATATTGTTATTAATAAAATAAATATGTGGTAAAATTTGTGTTTGTTTAAATTTTCAATAAAATTTGGATTTACAATGAATAAGAGAAAGATTTATTGTTAAAATGCAAAAAAAACTCTAGCATCAGGAATTCTGGATTAATGGAAATTTGCTTGTATGAGAAAACAATTAAAAACAATGAGTAAAAGTTTAATGACTATTATTCATTCTCTAAATGATCTTTGTGAGTTGGTGCAGTGGTAGACCCTCAATCTTAAAATCCATGGTAAGCATCCAATTTGTTGTTTTATTATTCTATGATCTTAACTAACAGTTTAGTATAGTACAATTCAAATATTATAATATGCAATTGTTCTCACCTACAATTTCGAAAAAGTGTTTGAATGTGTATATATAATTTTAATATCACCAATTCTTATATATGAATAGTAAAAAAAAATCTGGATTAATTTAATTATACTAATTAGATAGAGTACACTACTTTTGTTTGTAATGACTTTATATTATTTTTATTTAATGAATTAAAAAAAATTAAATCACTACTAGTAAAGAAAACTTTATTGGTATTTAAGATTTGATATGTTGGACTATTTCCATCATTTATGAGTAAATGTTGAATGTATAGAAAATTTTAAATTTTATTTAAACTTTCCAAATACAAACAACTTGTTAGTAATAACACACAAATAGATAAAACAGGGGGGGGAGGTTTTCATATGTCATAGCATCTGCTGGGACATGAACCCACAACCGTCTGCAACCAACTACTTGCTTGCAAGGCATTGTGATGACCTCTCGGCTATCAACACTATAGGTTATTTGTGTGTTATTACTAACAAGTTGTTTGTATTTGGAAAGTTTAAATAAAGTTTAAAATTTTCTATACATTCAACATTGACTCATAAATGATGGAAATAGTCCAACATATTACATCTTATAATATACCATCATTACAAACCTTCAGACAAGTACTAAGTACTCAGTATGGAACCGATGTTTATTGGTATTTGCCTTGTGCAAAATTTATAACTAATTCAAAGTATAATTCTTCAATGTCCAGAGCATTTAATAAGATCATAGTCACTAGTATACTATATATACTTTTACATAAAGCTTTAACTATAATTAGTGCATGTATATTGTAAAATGTATTGTGAACTTATCATAAACTATTGGTAATGTTGATATATTTCTTTTCAAGATTATTCTCTGTGTCTTCTACAATTTTCAATTGTTCAAACTATTGGTAATGTTGATATATTTTTCTTCAAGATTATTCTCTGTCTCTTCTACAATTTTTAATTGCTCATTAGATTGGAAAATAGGCCAAGACTAACAGAATACTCTAAATAGTAACATGAATAAACAAACAATTTAGTGGTGAAATTATAATGTACATGAATGCAAACATGCCTACTTGCAATAAATTAATGCTCATAATAGTCTCATGCTAATGACTCTTGGTGCAATGTTACCAATTTTTTTGTCAAAGCAAAAGGACAGAGAGTTAAAAGTTTTGTATGTTTTTCTCATTAAAAACCTATTCTTACCAAAAAGAGTGTTAAAATTCTTCATTTTCTAACAATCAATATGACAAAAGAAAATTTTGAGAAATGTTGGATCCAGAAAAAAATATTAACAAATGTGTATTACCAATTCTTACTTATGGATCTGAGACTTGGACACTTAATTGAAAAGCAATGCAGAGACTCCAGACCACTCAAAGAAGTATGGAGAGATGCATGTTGGGAGTAACAAGAAGAGATCGAAAACGCAATGTATGGGTAAGAGAACAAACAGGTGTTACAGACCTCACTGAAAAAATTAAAAGATTGAAGTGGAGTTGGGCTGGACATATTTCTAGAAGAGATGATAATAGATGGACAATTGAAATCTTAAACTGGATTCCAAGAGATTACCCAGAAAGAGACCACATGTGAGATGGATGGATGAAATAAGAAAGTATGCAGGGGCGATGTGGAGAAGAAAAGCTAAAGATCGGAGAAGATGGATTAAACTTAGAGACCTTCATCCTGCAGTGGATTGATAGTGGTTGATCATGATGATGATGATGATGATGGTATTGATTTTACCCCCCTTCCAAGATATCAAATTGTAAAGAAAGATTATGTGTGAAAATTGAGATTTTGCTATAGTTAAGATAAATAACCCAATGGCTTTATTGCTCTGAAATTCACAAGAAGTTTGAGCACCACAAACATCAAAACTGAAATTGATCTGGGAACCTTAAACTCCAGACTATAACAACTACCACAGCACTAAAGTACAAAGAACCCTGTAATTTGTTAGAGAAATTAATGTAATAAGCAGCTTAGTTTTACTTCACTTATGGTTTGTAATCTATATATTATGCTTGAAACACACATCCATAAAGCTACATTAAAAGTTTATAATTAGCACTTTTGGGAACTTCATGTTCTTATATTCACATTGTGCTTAAAATGCATCCATGAAGCTATATTAAAACTTTATAATTAGCACTTTCAGAAACTTCATGTTCCCATATTCACATTACACTTGAAACACACATCCATAAAGCTATATTAAAAGTTTATAATTAGCGCTTTTGGGAACTTCATGTTCCCATGAATATGGGAACATGAAGTTCCTGAAAGTGCTAATTATAAACTTTTAATTTAGCTTCATGGATGTGTGTTTCAAGTGCAATATATAGATACAGAAATTAATATAAAATATTGCATAAAATTGACACAATCATAGGTTTATAATCACTTGAACTAAATTAGTTATACATAGGGCTGTTTTCCTGCAAAATTTATTGTATAGATGTAAGACACTTAATGTAAAAATTTATTTATAAATGTTGCTTAAGATTCCTAAAATGTGATACCAATGTCAAAACACCAATTTCCGTGTCTTTGCCACATGCAGGAAGTGATGATACTTCATTCAGTATTTTCAGGACTATCTTCAATATCTTAGTCATGTGAAGCAAGTGAAAAAATAAAAGACTCCAAAAATATTTTATGATAACATGAGCAGGGTTTAAACAATGCAGACAGATCCCATTTACATTTTATAAGTTACATCAAAGACTTATAAAAGAATACAACATTAAAATTCTTATGAAGAATACTACTCAAAATATAATATAGAGTGAAATAGAAAAGATATTGAGTTTCCATGAAAGAAATGTTTCCTACAAAAAATAGCATTACAAAATAAATAAACATACTTGGGGACTAAGTTTATGTCAATGGATTTGTGTTTACAGTTTCATTTATATTAGAATCATATCTTGATTAACCTTGTTTGTTTTTCTCTTTCACTTTCTGGAATTAGAATCCATTACCATCATAATATCTGTGTCTGCAGATGAATATTTCCAAATACAGAAAAGTCAAATTTTAGAGCTGCTTCTAGTATTTGTGGCATGGAAAAAAAAGTTGAACCTTCATTGATTTGTAAAGTTACTAACATATGACAACTAAATATTGTTGCTGAACAAATATCATTCAAAAAGTAAAAAATAGATTAGTTTTTGAAATATTTACAAGTAGAATAATAATTGAATTTATGAAAATTATCTTGGAAGAAATTGTGAAGGGTAAAAAAAGAGAGAATAGGAAAAGATAATCTTAAAAGAAAGGAAATCTGAATATTTAAGTAGTATCAGATAAAATGGCTTAGATAAGATTATGTGTGCATGTTTTTTGAAAGATAAATGTTTATAATTTTTGAAACAAAAAAATCATGTATATTTAACAATAATCATCAATAGATTGGTATATGCACTTTACTAATTGCATAAAAATCAAGATATTAGTATCTGTGAATTTTGCAAAGTACATAACACACCTTCTTTATATATATATATATATATATATATATATATATATATATATATATGATAAGTTAGAAGTTAACAACTACAAATATCTTGGTCAAATTATTACTACAGTCGAAACTATAATGGATGAAATAATCATAGAATTAAACTTGGTTTGATTGCTTTTGGTAGAAATAACTTAATATTAAAGGAAATATACTAATATGTTTGAAAAGGAAGGTTTTTAATAAATGTGTTTTATCAATTCTTACTTATGGATCTGAGACTTGGACACATAACAGAAGGGCAATAAAGAGACTTCAGACCACACAATGAAATATGGAACAAGGAAAGATCAAAAAACAAAATATGTGGGTGAAAAAACAAGGTGTTATTGACATCAGTGAAAGAATTAAGAGACTGAAGTGGAAGTGGCTAGACATATTGCTAGAAGAAATGATAATAGATGGGGAGTTGAAATCTTAAAATAGAGTCCACGATTGTTGTAAAAGACCTAGAAAGAGACCACATGTGAGATGGGTGAATGAAATAAAGAGATGGGTGGTAGCAATATGGATAAGAGAGTCTAGAGATCAGAGAATATGGATTGAACTTGGAGAACTTTATCCTGCAGTAGACTGATGATGATTGAAAATTTATTGTGATGATGATGAGAATATACACACATGAAAACATTAACATTTGTAATGATAATTTTTCATATGTTAAATTAGAATAAACTTTAACTATTATGTAAGAGAGTAATCACCACTGAAATTCAATTACTCAAATTAAAACACAAGATCTAGTAATTAAGTATAGCATTTGTCTATAAATCACATAGTTCAGCTTGAAAATACGATTTTAATAATTAGTGATTCCTTGATTACCACAAACTACTCATTCTAGTTTTATATGTAAAATATTATCATTACAATATCAATGCTGTCATTTGAAATTTGTAAAAATGACTGAGGTTTAAAGTTTATATCTGTGCTAGGGATAATCTCTAGTTTCGAAAATGATTAATAGTAATCATTAGTGTATTTGTCTGAAATGGATGGCTTCAAAGTTGTGAGTGGAGGAAGTTTGACAATGGTAAATGAAAATGTAACAATTTACTCTAGATAAATACTTTGCATATAATAAAGATGTATATGAGAGATTGTGACCTGGGTCAACTGATGAGTGCTGGTTCAGCACGAAATGCATCTTGGGGGTCGTTTATCTTTTATTATATCTTTATTTATATGTATTTAAAAAGAATGTGAAAGTATGGAGATGTTTATTATATCTTTGTAAAAATACTTAATTCATTATATATATACACATACATTATTGGTAAGGACTGTAAAAAATGAAGATGATTATATTTTCTATCCATCTAGAATATAATTAATTATACATGATTTTATTTTTGACTGCAAATATCGTCACATTTAATAGTTATAGTTATGCGAACCTTGTATTGCTACAGTGTACAATTTAGATTTTGGCTGTTAAATAATATCTTACATTTATTTAAATAATGAGCTAATAGAGAGCACTTAAGTGCCCCCAATCATAATAGACATCAATATAGTGAAACTTATTAAAAATTTTCATAGCAGAAAGATCAGATTTCAAAACAAGCTTGTTCTACTTCATTCTTTCTATATACCTAATAAATATATAAAGAAAAATGAAATTTATACTGTAGATAGTATATAATAAATAAGCAATTTCCACACGAGTGTGTAGATAATAATTACAGCAACAAAATTAAATATAAAACAATATTTATTAACTGCTAAGCCAGGCTTTCGATATGGAGCATCTTTGTCAAAGCATGACTGGCATAAGAAATCAGCAAGAAAGTGTTGGTATTCACAACTTGTATAAAGATGTATTAAAGTGGGCATAGATTTTAATAAATTTGCATATTTGCAAGTGTAAATACGGGTGTGTGTAAATCATGCAGTCAAATTAAAGGATCAGCATTTACTAAAGGGAATGCTATTGACCTTTATATTTATTATATACCAAGCTTTTTGTTTCCTGTGGTTGCTTTCAAGACAAACGATTTTAGAATCGGCAGGCTTAAAAAAATTGCCAGTGTTCGTTTCATAGGTGATGAATACTGATAGATGTATTAGATTAAAGGTTTAGATTTAAGTATCAGAAATAAGAAAAGGATTCAGCATAAAAAATTAAAAAAATGTAGAAACAGCTAATTAGAAAGAATCATACTGAAAGATTGTCTGTCTTATTTTGAGATATGCAACAAAATATGTGGCAAATTAAATTCAAGCTTCATTACTAATGGGTGAATGAATCCTAAATAAAGATAATCAAAAAAACTAATCTAGATATCAATTTGTCAATTTTTGTCATCTATTGGATTAAAAAATTGTCTGATGACTATAAAAGATTACCTTTAAAATGGCATTAAGTATAGTAGATTTTGATATTTGCTAGAGATTTTTTCATCACGTTATCTTACTTTAAATAATATTGATGGGTCATTTTAAGAGCTTGAAACTAAAATAGAATCTTTATTTAAATGCAATTATCATTAGCAGAAGTACTCATGAATTATATATACATAAATATCCCAGTGCATATTGCTAGCTGAAAATTTGAATACAAAATGTTCAAATCACCCTACCAAATATCACGCTTTTTCAGCAATGCCCTCTGTGAATAAACATAAAGTTTTAACTCAGACAGCACAATTCAAAAGAATATATTTTGAATTATGCTATTTGACCAATTATCTGTTTCTAGCAATTTTTAATTTTATAGTATTTTTAAATGATAATTAATTAATATAAAAATTCTTACTAATTTTGAATAAACTTAATTGTTGAAATTTGTGCAATTAGATTTTAATTAAAAAATGATAAAGGAATGTGATTTTTGATCAGTATTTTTAAAGATTTATAAATTTTAAAACTAAAATTTAAAAAAATAGCACTGAAACTTTAAATTAAATATATAAATTCAAAACAGAAAGAATATTATTTCATGGTTTGTGACATTTATATAGGAAACTTTAATATTTATTTATAAACTATAGAATATATAACTAATTTATATTATAACTTAAAATAGAAAAATCCCACTGGGGGAACATAGTTTGAATTAGTAATAAAAAATGAAACGAAGATCGGTTCTCCGATCTGTCTGTTTCAATATATATATATATATATAATAAAGATTAATACACTAACACTGGTTTATTAATTAAATGAAATACTCTCAATTCAAAGCATAGAATAAAATCTATTCAGAGAAAAAAATAAGAGTTTATATTTATATATATAAGTATGAATATTCAATTGACACCAGATAGCCTAGATAGTCAGAAATGGTTGTAATATGACTTCATATTTATATAAATGACTCTGAAATATTGTATAATGAATTTATGGATATTAATTCAGATATTAAATAAAAGGTCATGTAGTCTTTGTTTTGGTTTATGACAATTAGTTAAAAAGATACTTTTTAATTTTATAACAAATTCTGTTCAGTTTAAAATTGTATTGTTCATATACTGTGGACATAGACATTGATACTAAATATAAAAAAGAAATTCAAAACTATAGTTTTTGATAAATATAGGTATGCAAGGTAAATGCTATCACTAGCAAACAGGGTTATTTTCCTTTATTAAAAAGTTGATATTAATTGCAAATAATATTGATCTCATTTTTTCCCTCTGGAATATCACATTTAGATATCATAGATTAAGACAATCTTCATAATTCTACAAAAAATGTTTTATTATTTTACATTGGTTACACCAAAACAATAAGAAATCCCACTTTCTGTCACAACAAACTGTCTGAATTTAAGAAAAACATTTCTACTTTGAAGATTTGTTTGAGAAACTTTTTTTATATGTCATAGTAGCAACTATGTTGGTCTACATCTTTATAAGCCTCAACTTTTTTAATTTTTAGATTTATTTTTTGTCAAATGATATTTATTATTCCTAAGAGTAGCCTTTATCCATTTTTAAAGCACAATTGATTATAATAAATATTAAGCATTGCTGTCATCACACAACCTAACAACTTCATTCATATGTTAGACAAATAAGTCTTATGGCACACAACACAGGGCATGTGTCTATATGTATTTAAAGCTTAAAAAGAAAAAGTAGGAATGAATACAGAAAAAATTGTGTATATATCTAATTATTTAAAATAAAGATTGGAACAGCTAAAATGTTGATTAATAATTTTTTGGGGGGTATTTTTTTTATATATATTCTATTATTTGACCTTATATTAAAAAAACTCTATCTGATACAAATATTTTTATTTAATTTAGTTTTGATTCTGATAAAAATCCAAATGTAATAAAAAAATTACTTTTTTGTCTTAACAAAGGGTTGGGAATCTGTTTTCTGCCAAGAACCATTTGCATATTTATAATAAAATATGAAGAACAAACAAAATTATCAACTTAAAAAAAATAGAGTGCTTTATTTGATCAAATATTTAATCTATTCCTAATCATTAGATGTGGGAATTTTTTTCAGCTGGCAGAATTTCAACTTTTCCTTTTTAAATGAGGGCCATAATACTTTTGTGAATTAAAATTAACATCTTTATTATTAATGACTCTTCCACAATTAATGACAATTTTTTCAATTTGCCTTGTTACTAATCTTAATAACATATTTATATTCTCAAATTTCTTTTTATGTTTTGGACAGATTAATTCCATAGCAGTTATGATGCAGTCATTCATAAGCTTCTTTTCAAGAAATGGTTTCCAAATGTCTGCTTTTTTACATACAAAAAATATAATTTGCCTTTACAGAATTTTTTGATTTGTTTGGACTTTTTATGAGACATATCCAGCCACTTATGAAGCTTCTTTTCATGTTTTTTATTTTAATTTTTTTTTTCCTTTCCCAACAATTTTGTTGTAATCAGAATGTTTAATAAGTAGTGGATAACATTTTAATAGTGTAACTTTCACTACACCACTCTCAGGTAGGAACTGGTTTCTATCCACTTTTAGTACCCTGTTGGGAGATGTAATTATAAATATATGACCAAAGATATGTGAAAAAAATATATTACACTGTGGAAATATTAGTGTAATATTACATGACTTTAGTTATATGTTTATAATTACATCCCCCAACAAAGAGCTAAAAGCAAATAGAGACCAGTCCTTATCTTGCATGAGAGTTGTATAGTGAAAATTACACCACAGAAATATTATTCATTATTGGATACTCTCTAGTCTAATGAATGACTAATAAAAATTATTAATATACTTTAATAAGTAATGTTTTTATCAATTGAAATACTTCACTGATATATCAGGCATAATATCAATTTATTCTTTTTTTTGATAAGAAAAAAAAGTGCCGATAACATTTCTATTAAAATATGCACTTTTCTGTGTTATTTTTTTTATCTTATTCAGTATAATCTTCCCATAAAAAATATTAAATGCAAAATAATAATGAAACAAAGTAAAATTCAAGTTTTATTTTTTCTAATATATCTTTTTTTTTCCATATGTCATAGCATCAGCCGGGAGGCAAACTCGCAACAACCATCTGCAACCAACTGCTTGCTTGCAAGGCAGCTGCGCTGACCTCTTGGCTAACAATGCTTGATCTAATATATCTTTGTCTGCAAAAATCACTATATAAACAAACAAAATACCCCCAGCATTATATATTAAATCTGTATTCAGATAGATCACACACTATCAATAATTTGTTGAAATATTGCACTTCTGATAGAATAAACTAGAAATATTATAAAGACTGAATGTAATTGAAAAAATAAATATTTTATTTTACTTAACCCTTAATTCAATATTTGAACTATAAGTGTACATGTTTAAATAAAAGTTTTATATAAGACCATTTTATACACATTTTTGAAAATGTATGGGGTCCATATGGCCCCAGTGTTGGAAGTTCCACACCCCTGATCTAAAATTAATGTTTTTTGCTGTAATACACATTACTTATAGAGTTATTTCTTTATTTTTACTTAAAAGATTAAGAAAGGATTATTTAATTAAAATTTATTTTGATTTGATAAAAGTAAATTTAAAAAGAGAATATTGGCAATTTAGTTATTATATTGTTTTTATTAATCAAATGGAAAAGTCTCTCTTTTAATATTCACTTTAAATTTTATCATATATATTATAAGCAGTGGATTCAGAATAAATTGTTATTAGTTCAATGTGTGTAAAATTCCAACTTTTAAGAGAAAAAAATTGCTAGTTTACACTTTGCTTGAGTTTGAACTTCATAAGAAGTATAGCAGGATGTCTTTTCTGTAGTATTTTAAAGCTGATATGTGGGTAATTAACCCTTGCTTGCTGCTGGTAAAGTTCAGAAATTACCATTGCTGAATAGAGTTTCTAATGTTTATCTTATTTGTCTGCTAATCAGGACAAGTTATACCAGTAATCTACATAAGAAACAGCTTATTCAGAATCTCCAATACTATGTTTTACATATACTACATTATATATACATGGAAGCACACTAAATAAATTTTCTGTCAAATGTATTTATGTGCAGTTTATGTATGAGAACTATTTCATAAATATATGAAATTTAAAAAAATTGCATGCAAGTAAATTATATATTATCAATGACTGCTTATTTCAAATATTAAATCTGCCATTAACTAAAATCCATTTCTATTTAAAGAAAACAAAATATTTAATTAACCAGTACTGTAGAGATAAACAATTTTTGAGTAAAATTAAATTAGTCAATGGGCAAAAATTAGAAAATCTTTGTTTAAAGTTTGCAAATAAAGAAATAAAAGATAAGGAGAAAACTTTTTATTTTATTTTAATCAAGAATGTTTATTACTAATGTGTACATTGATTAATCAAAGAAACAATCAAAAAAAATTCTCCATGTATTTTGTAAAATAATTTGAGCTCAAATAGGTAAAGTCTAATTTTGCTCTGTGTTGTTTCATGGTTTTTATGTCCCATGTTGCCTTTGAGTCATCCATAAGGCTGCTCTTGTTTCTTTTTGTTCTGTGTTTTCCATGACTGCGTCAGTGTTCATCTTTCAAAGAAGATAAATTTTGTTTATTTACCCTAAAACTTTTTGGTTACATTTTAAAAGTAATTATATTTTGATCTGTAAAAATTTATAACCGAAACAAATTATTTTTGCATTAGAATATGTATATACTGTGTACATATTTGTATATATTATTTTCCATTTAATTATTTGTATTTTGTTAAAATAAAATATTTCATTAGCTTATTAAGGATTGAAATATTTTATATTACCATGCACATACATCTGTGTACTTACATATATATTATATAAAATTATTATTTATATATCTAATATTAATGTCCTCTTTGCTTGCATACGTAACTCTTCAGCTTATGTATGTACATATGCGTAACAGCTTCATTATGCATATGAATATATGTGTGCTAAACAATTATTTATTAGATTAGAGATTATCCATTTAATGAATAATATTTCTGTAGAGTAATTTTTACTACACCATTTCATGCAAGGTAGAGACTGTTTTTTATCAGCTTTTAACACTCTGCACAGGGGTGTAATAATAAACATGTGACCAAAGACATGTGAAAAAGATATATGATCAGAATGCACATTTCATGCTATACCAGCACTCATCAGTTGGCATAGATATTTTCTTGCATGTATCTTTATCATTGTTCAGTATATATAGATAGGGAATTACTACAGATTAAAGTGAATATGCTAATCACCCATTCATGCTTCTTTAATAAAGCTGGAGATCTTCTCCCTGAATTAGGCAAAAATTGTGAACTTTATTCAGATTTTGAGTGTATCTTGTATAAGTTTTTGGGTATAGTTATTTTCCATATTACATTTCCTCGAGATATTGTGAGCATTAAAATTTTCAACATTATATTTATTTATTTGTAAATTTTTTTGCCTTTTTTTAAAATATATATTTATTTATAATGAAAACTTTTACATATAATCAATCATTAAACAAGGTTTAGCACCTCCCATTCTATTGAGAGTTGTAATTATGAATAAGACAACCAATGAAGGCCAGGGTATATTAGTCCAAGTGTGCAGCGTTCAAGTATGACCATGTGTCTTCGATCATTTTTATGTCCCCCCCCCTTATCTATTGAAATATTTTCAGATATTTGGAAATAATCAAAACAAGTCTGATTTATTTGTAATGTAGAGTATTTATCTAACCTTTAATTTTGTTTTATATTCTAGTTATTTCAGCAAAGTTATTTAATACCAGGATAGTTTAAGAATGATATATTTCCCCTTATTTGTAATACCAAAGCAAGCTTAGAATTAATAATGTGTACATATATGTGTATGTTTTGTGAACTTCTGTACCATATTCTCTTTAGAATTATTTACATGGTATGGACGTGATGAAAATCATTTATAAATTTCACAAACTTTATATGTTTTATGTCAATAATGACTAGTTTATTAGTGGCCAGTACACCCAAGGTTTCAGGTGGTTTTGAGCATTGACAATAATCAGCATGGATAAATTATTGCTATTTTAGCACTAATATATAACAAAAATTTTGATTGTTGCAGTACAATAAGTTCTAAGTTGCTAAATGATGACTAGTCTAAGATTTTATAGTATGTTTCTTTTAAATTCAGTCACAAAAATGGCTATTGACTGTTTATTATTTGCATCTGATACTCAGATTATTAGTGATAGTTGCTGATGATAGTATTTTTATTATCTTTTATTACTTATACTTAATAATGTTTGCTTCCAATATTGATTCTTTGCTTATTTTCTTATCTATTAAAATTACTGATTGCTTCTTTTATCACTCATTAATACCTATTTATTCCATTCCATCTCAAGATAATCAAACAGAAACTTCTCTTAATAAATTTAATAATTATCAAAGCATATTACTTAAGAGTGAAACACCAGTTATATTTCCTGATTATCTCCACCTCTCTGAGTTGGAATCAATCGTGAGATTGGGAGAACTCCTTCTCCCTCTCAAAAATAGCTTTTATTTTGATGAATTGATTTCATTATTGGAAGCTAGCATAAGTTAATCCAAGTGCTATATACGATATTGGGTTGAATGTCTCCCAAAATGATTAATTTCCCCATCGCAAATCAGTTTAAACTCCCAGCTTCAAATTTACATATATAACTTATATATGGTATATTTAAACAATTATTTAATAAGCAAGATAATTAGCATAAACTAAAGAGACCAAAATTTGTGAGATTTTTTTAAAAAAAAAGTAAATATTTAACAATAAATGAAATGATTAAAATTGATACTCTCTTTTTACAACCTCAGTAATTATTTCCATTGATAAACAGAATAACTCTAAAATTGATTTCATGATCAAAATATACTTTCATGTGAATAACAAAATCATTTTATTTTTTAAATTCATTTAAGAGATCAATATTAATTTGTAAGCATAATAATAAATCCTTCCTTGTTTAAAGAAAATAAATAAGAATATCTATCAAATAGTAATAATAATAAAAAGAAATATAGAATTATTGAAATAAAATCAAATACTTAAAAAAATTTACACTTTATGTTTTATCTTTAAAAAAAAAGAAAAGCCTTCATTAAGTAATGCATATTAACTGAATGAGATATCTTACTGGTATCTAACTTTTGTGTACCTTAGTCCTAGGTACCATTTAAACTTTTTTGTTTTTATTATCAGAAATACTTGCTCAGTTCTTGGATAGTCATGTTTTTGGTGATTCTTCATTCTTTTCTTTTCTGCTATAGACAATCTTTTGGGGCTGATCTGGAGACATTTAAACAGATAGTTCTAGCCTCTAATAATTTTTGGTTGATTATTCTTGAACAAAATTGGAAAAGGAAATTATACTTGCCAGAGAAACTTTTCATTAGCACACAGCACACAAGACAATTAGTGATGGCAGAAGTTGTACACAAGAGATGTTTAGTGATCCATGTTGGATATTTTCAAATGGTACTCTCAGGTTTACATGACTTTAGCAGCTGGAAATGATTTTCATTGATCAATCTCAGCTATCTGGCAGATTATCAATTTTATAATTTCCAAATTCACTATGGCCCAAGGTTTTTCAGTAATTCTCTTGGCAGATGTTTGTTAACTTTCTACTGAACAACTCCTCACAAATACACAAAATGGAAGAAACAAAATTTGTTTGATCTAGTTTAACATACACCACTCAATCTGTTGTCACTATTTGAAATTTTAATTTAGAAGCTAGATTATGATTTAATCCACAATTAAAATTATCTCCAGACTATGATCTGCCACTTTTACTATTATTACTTGTTTTTCAACTTTATAGTGTTGCTTGGCAATAACTTGCCTCTTAAATTTTAATTACAGATGAGAAATAAAATAAAAAACAGTATGTGCATGTTATTTTTAAGATTTTATTTCTTGAAAATACATATATACAAAATATAATTGTGCTTAACAATAGCATCCATATTCTACAATAAATTAAAATTTTAATTGACCTTTTGATTTTGTTTGGTGATATTTTCTTTGTCAATTACATACATCATACTACATAAAAATCTGCCCATTTCTTTTCTTTATATTCTAATTTTGTTTTGACTGAAGGAACAGAATATCAATATTTAATATTAGTAATTAATTGAAATCCTCTTTTTAACTATTAATAAAGTTTTAATATATCACCTTTATTTATCCTAATAGATGTTGTGCACCTGGATGGAAGTATCCATGATTTCCATATTCATAGTTTCAGTTATTTGCAGTTACAAAAACAGTTAATGTAGAATAAAAATATTAGAAATAAATCACTCTAAGGCAATTAATTTATTTATCGTAATCAATCTAAGAAAATATTTAAATTTTTGTTTTTCCCCTACACTCTCAAAATAATTTTCAGTTATTATTACATTCTCTTTTCTTTTTATTTTCTTATTTAAAATGCAGGTCAGTTTGCATACTGAATTACCTTCTTTTTTCCACTTAACAATTAAATGTAATCTATTTTTAAAAATTAAAAAAAATTTTTTTGGCTTAAATAAAGCTATAGAACATAAAAAAAAAAGTGCTACATTTACTAAATGTATTTTTCTTTTAATTTTTTTTTACTATTTGCATTATAAAATTTACCATTTCATTTATTTTGCTGTAATATCTTATATAAATACAATTTATCCACTCTACTTTGAACACTTTTTAGCAAAAAACTTTTTATTGTACATATATGCATACATAACCTTACAATTCCACTGTCCTGCAGCTTTCTTCAGAACTATTATATAATAAACAAAATAAAATACATAACAATGTAAATAATACCATCAAAAATGTAAACAATAAAATTAATAAAATAATAAAAAAATAAAAAAACATAAAATATAACAAAACATAGTAAAACTGAAATAAATATAAATATAATCAAATTCAAATAAAATATACCAGCTAATATAAAATAAAATATATAAATATAAAATAAATATATATTATACATGTTTATTCCTGACTGCACATATACATATTCATGAACAACTATTAATTTGAATATATTATTCATTTTTATTATTTTTAATAATCTCCAGATTATTTCTATTACTTATAAACTTAAACTTTAATTTTCTTATTCCCACAATAATAAAACATTTCATTTTCATATAATTATCAGTTCAACCTTAACTCATTTATTAAGAATATTCTTTTTAGTTTTCAAATCATATAATATCTATTATTCTCTTATTCATTTTTTTGTTATTAATAATATTTTATATTTATCTTTTTTTAATATCTAAAAACTATAAATGATTAACTTACCCACTTTTACTTTAATTTTTTAAAAGTAAAAAAAAAAAATGTTTTTTTTTTGTTTTGTTTTTTTAATGTGGTGTGATGTACCGTGACTTCTCCTTAAATGAAGTCAGGAATCTCTTAGCAACTATGCCCAAAGAAACCTGTTAGCCACTTTACCTTTCCCTTCCATTCCCCACCCTAAACTTTCCCATAATCTGCTCCATCCCATTTCCACAACATAATTAACTTATATCCTAGTTCCCTCTATTACATATTATTTAAACTGACTATATATATAATCACTATAAGTCATTATTTATATATTTATGTATATACTTTAACTTTTATTACTATTATATAATTCTCTTTTATAAATTTATATTATACCATTTTATATGTAAATATTGTGCTAAGTTTTTACTTTATTAATTTATAATATCTATAAATATATTCATGTTTTTATGCTCCTGTGTAAGCATTTTTTTACAAACCTATAATTTATTTTATAAGTAATTTTCTCTTCATATATTTTCCTCTATGTATGTTTTTTAAGAGCTATATTTATACTAATTCATTCTAATGGTAGAATCTTTATTATATTTTGGTTTTATCTTTTTATTAGCATTGCTTCTTTTATTTTCCTTTTTTTAATAGTATCTGTATGTTACATTATTTTTATTGAACTTTCTGTAAAGTTATGTCCTGTGTACTTTATATATTTATAGAATTTTTAGTTTCTCTCAAATATTTGTTAACCAAACTGATGATTACAAGAGAGAAAACAAATGTTTCTAAGATAATAAACCATGTATGTGCCAATGAACATATGTTCAATTGGGAAAATACAAAAATATTGGATAGGAAAGAAAAAGTACAAAGAAGAAAATTTAAAAAAGTTGCTCACATGACAATGACAAAAAATCGCATAAGCCAACCTAGTGTGACTATACATAATGTATGGAACCCACTAATCAACTTTGCTCTTAGGAAAAAGTGGAGAATTCAGGAGGAACCTCATAGATAAGTATATGAAATTTCTAAGACTGTTGCCTTTGGCTGAATGATTCAGTTGGTTAGAGCATTATATTAAAATCCAATATTCAATAATCTAAAGGTCCAGGTTCAATTCCCATACTAGTAGTGTCACTGGTCAGGCTAGCAACCCTTTAAGAAGAGAGAAGAATAATACTTTTCAAAACGTTGTGTATATACTAATCTGTCTGATATGCTATTACTAACAGTTGAATGTATTTGAAATATTTAAATAAAGTTAAATTTTTCTAAAGACATTCAATACGCATATTAGATGATGGAAATAGACCAATATAAAAATACAAGTATGTCTATTTGCTTATATAATTTCTTGTTTTAAATACATATTTATTTTTGTAATACAAGGGGCCTTTGAAATTGTACTAATGCATTTAAGTAAGTCATTGGTCATAAATAGTTCACATATAATAATATTATCATCATCAGTTAAGGAGAGAATTCATTGCCATAGGAAGGAGAATTTATTTAGCAAAATTTTATCACTGATCTACATTGTTTGTTCAATGATGAAATTATACTTATCACATGATCTTGTGATACTATTTTATATAAATTGACCAATTATTTGTTACTCGGTCTTAGTTAATCAATAACTGAGAGAATGTTTGACACCTTCTATATACACCAAAACCTTATTGGATCGAGTTTATTGTTGTAAATTTGGCAATCTAAAATAGTCACTGTTATGTAAAGAAAAAGTCTATTGAAAAGGAATTACTGGTATTAGCAAATGTACATGCAAGCAATTGATACAGTTACAACATTTGAAGAAAATAATCTGTGTATGTTAGAAGCCATGCTTTATTACTTTCGCAATTGCTCACCAGGTTTAGTGCAATAACGAGACTCGAGCTTTAAACACCACTTCCGGTATTTGAACATCACACGTCTTCCCACATTACGATTTATTCTACAAATCATTTTGATTAGTTAGAAAAGTGTTAAATTACTTATTCGGAATATTTGTTATTATTATTTAAAAACATTTTAAAAATATCTTACAAAAATATCGTCAGTTTTTAATAAAAAATATTTAAATTACCCAAATAAATGGATCTTTGTTGCTGTTTATTTGTTTCAAATAAAAAAAAAAAGAAAAGATTGAAACTGGCATAATCAAACTCTTTTTGAATCAATTCAACAGTTTAAAAAATAATTTAAAGTAAACAAGTTGTGAAGTGCAATTGATAGTTCATTAGTGAGGCACAACCTCAGATTAAGAAAATAAATTTTACAAATACGAAAGAAATGAAGAAGTTTGTTAAAGATTAAAAGTAAACAGATAAGTTCAAAACAAAAATTAAATGTGTTTTATAAAAACAAAAAGAAAGTTCAGTTTTAAAAATAATTGTATGTGAGCGTATATATATTTGGACGTATTACCAACAACATTATCACATGATTGTCTTATGTTTAACATTCGATACAGTAGTGCCATCCATTCCAAACGAGTAACCATTTGATATAAGAAGGTTTGTGCATACAATCCATACCTAATGCCTTCCCGATCAATATCCACATACTGGTTTATAGCTTGTGGTTTTCATCAGTGAGGAAACTCGGATCTGTGAGCACTGTACCTAGAACTTAGGATCCAATGTAACAAACCCTAGCAGCCACCTGCTTTCAAACCATACTTGTTTACTTGTATAGTCGTATAACCACAATCACCATTATCCTATGGGAAACTTTCTTATGCTTTTACAAGCTGTTTAAACAGTAGTATACCCTCCATATAGTAATGGCACCCAGTTGAAGACATAGTAATCAATGGATGCAAGAAAGGTTTCTACATAAAATCCCTATAGTATACTCATCTAATATCCTAAGACTAATTTCTAGTTTATGGCTTTCATCAGTGTAAAGCCTTGGATTTGGAGCCTGCACTTAGATCTAATGCAACCCTCAAGCAGTCTTAATTATAAAGCTACAAGTCCAAAATGAAAACACAATATTTTCAATCCAAGCATATCCACTTATATAGTCACACAGATCTGAATCCAGTTCAGTATCTATACATTTTGGAGTCTGTCCATAGGATGATGAGGATTGTTTTGCTTTCTTTTCATTGACTTGAAATAATAATTTATTATCCAAAATGCATTTAATTTTCTTTTGTGCAGTTACCAATTTATTTTCATTTTGTACAACTTTTGTTTTCTAATTATTTTAATTACTTGCTTTTTTATAATGTATGTCAAATATATTTTATAAGAAAGAAAAAAAATTAACCTTAGAAAAATTTATATACTAATGTATAAATATTTTTTAGCTACAGCTGGCTGGCTTAATAAAGAGATATACCTTATTGAAATCTTAAAAATGAAAAAACTGCAGATCTTGAGAGGATATCTAAAGAAGTTTTAAAATTCATTTGTTATATATCAGCTTCAAAAGTAGTGTAAGTCATTAAAAATATATGGACTCGTGGAGTTGAGCAATCTGATCTTATGAATGACTTTAGCCTCTATGTTTTCAGTGTTCAAAAATAAATATCATGCATAAAAGAACAACAATTATCATAGAATATCATTGTCCATCCCAGCATAGATATTTTCAAGGACATTAATGCATAAATTGCTTGCAGTCATATAAAATTAATTATAAGAGACTCAGTATGGATTTTAAAAAACCAAGAAGTACTAAAGAGATTGGTTTTGGTAGGAACAAATAAAAAAATTATATATCACTGTTATTTATTTATTAACCTGTTCTTATTTATGCCTACAAAATCTGTTATCACTTTAGTTTATATATATTATATTGATCTATGATGTCTGTTTACTATAGAGAGTTTTTTGTACATAGAAATCATCATTTAAAATTATTAGTGTGTAAAAAAATCTGAAAAATGTCAATTTCATACAGATCTTTAAAAAATTTGAATATAAAATAAGCCAACAATCCCTTATTTGGATCTAAAACCAAATCAACAATGTCTGATCGGTAGATTATTTTGTCTCAAGAAATTCTGAGTGTGTGGTTTGTAATAGAATTTACAAACGAAAAATTGTAATTTTTAGTATTGTGCAATATATTTTTAAAATATTTATTTTAAACAAAAAAATTATATGCTTACAATTATTTTTTATTTAAAAATAATTGTTTTTACAAGTCGTAAAAAATGTACTTACAGCAAACAGGAAGTTGTTTTGACTGACTAACAAGAATAGGTTTCATAAATACGGATAAAGCAATTTTTTGTAAAATTTTAATAATAGATTTAATTCTGATTTTTAAGATGTATTTTCATTTTTTTCTGATGTCTCGAGTAAAATTCATTTGTCTTTTTAAAATGGAATTCAAATAATAATTTTTTTTTTTTTTTACAATTTTTATGAATATGCAAGAATATGGCCTAATAATGAAAATTGCAATTTTTATAATTAAGAAATTCAGTTACTTTATTTTTTATTTGCAAAGATCAAATATTAACTTTAAGAAACATCTATCATTTGATAATGCTTATATTTGTAATAAATAGTGCAAAGATCATCAATATATGATGGTATAGAAAAAAAGTTTAATTTTAAATATAAATTGTTGCAAATAATTGTCACTAGAGTCATTCAAATAAGAGAGAGCGCAGTTGAAATCCAAATAGGTTAATGGCATTTGCTTCTTTTGACTGAACAGGTCTGTGGTATAGTTTAAAATTCATTGGAAGGTCTTCAATGTTTTTTTTTTTTTTTTGTAGTCAAGCGTTGGTGGCCGAATGGTTAGAACAGCCGCCTTACAAGCAGTTGTCAAAGGGTTCGCTTCCCGGCTGACGCTTTGGCACATAAAAAAAAAGTTTATTTGTATTATGCAGCTTTTAAATAGTAGATGGAAAGTGATAATACTATAGAAAAATAAATCGGATACATTAAAAATAAAAGTTGGTGATAAGCAAAAAATAAATACAACTCCAACAAAGTTTTTGGTTTTTAAGGCAGTAGTATTTAGAAATGTTTATAGATGTAATTTAGATGCTGTTTTAATTATAAAAAACCGTTAATCCCAATATGAGTCTTAACTTTTCTTATGCCCATGTAATTTAGATATAAGCAATTGGAGATGCAAATTAAGAAAAAGCTTGAAACTTATTTACTGGAAAGCAAGATATAATAACTCCATCGGGGGGGTGGTGGATATTTATACACTTAATGTAATCTGCAAAGCATGTTTTCAATATCTTATAAGGAATATCATAATCATAGTGGTGCATCTATGAAGACTTAACAGAAACAATACTATGATTATAATATTGCTTACAAGATATTGAAAGCATGCTTAGACAGATTACATTAAGTGCGTAAATATTCCACCCTAAGGGAGTTTAAATATTGCACTTCACAGTAAACAAGTTTCAAGCTTCTCTTAACTCATCCCTACAAGTACTTATATCTAAAAAAAAAGTTGTTAAGCTTATCAGACTTACCATTATTCAAGATAAAATTTATTTTTCTAAGACTCAACTCAATTTAAAATCTCCCTTTTGAATTTGCAATCAAGAATCTACAATCAAAGAATTATGGTGCAAAAATATAATTATTATAGAATTCCAAAAATGTATTTTTCCAGATCTGAGAGTATATGAAGCTGGATTTGATGTTCTGAATGCAACTGAAATCTCATCAACAAATTCAGGACAGCCCACAATCAGTACATTCATCTGCTTTAACAACCAATAAGCTTCCAAATAAATTGATTCAGAAAGGCATTTGATTTTATTAATTGAACAAGTCTATCCCGTTATTTGGAATTAGCTGAAATTAATATACAACTTTTAAATATGGAATAAAATGAAACATTATAATTATGGATAGAAAGTATAAAATTTCATATTTAGTAAAATGATTGAGTGATATTATGCCTCCTAAAAGTATATTATGGTGAATTTGAGCATGAGAAAGGAAGACCGTATTTATATTATAAAAATTATACAAAAAGCACTACAAACGAGTGCAATATTGAATTCCATTATTAGATATTTCTGGTAACAGAATCCAATCCTGAATTAGAATTAAACAAGGTGTTTGATGCAGAAAAAAAGATTAGAAGATATCCTTTCAAAATATGTGCGTATATTTATTCTTCACGAATTAGCGTAATCATTACCAAATTCATCGCTCATGTTGTATTATATTTTAAAGAAATAAACCAGCTAAACTAATAAAGGGTACTATTACACAACTTCAAATGTGCGTGCATTTTAACAATTATTTATTTATACACAATTGGCAGCTGATACTTCATTCTATATTAGTAATTCTGAATAAAAGAATTAATACTTCTTAAAAACATATGGCAACTAATTATATCTTTTAGACATAGATACTATTTATATACACATTTATATATTTGATTGTGTTGTGTATACATATGTTTCTATTTTAAAACTAATGTACAACATAAATACAAACATTATATATTAATTACTTATTGATGAGGAGTTGTGAAATGAAAAGGAATGGATGCATATCATGAATTTTTTTAGAGCTCATGCCTAATTGGGTTTGATTATCATTCATGTAAATAGATATGGAAAGGATATGATATCTTCCCTATAGAAATTTCCTTCTTCCACTATGGAGATGTTTGATGTTTATTCATCATTTTTACAATGTGTAGAGAATGTTCATTCATCATCATCATCATCAACCATTATCAATCCACTGCAGCGTGAAGGTTTCTCCAAGTTCAATCTATCTTCTCTGATATTTAGCTTCTCTTTTCCACATCATCCCTGCACACTTTCATATTTCACCCATCCATCTAACATGTGATCGCTTTCTGTGTCTTCTATAATCTCTTAGAATCCAATTTTAGATTTCAATTGTCCATCTGTTATCATCTCTTTTAGCAATATGTTCAGCCCAACTCCATTTCAGTCTTTTAATTTTTTCAATGAGGTAAGTAACATCTGTTTGTTCTCTTACCCATATATTGCATTTTTGATCTCTTCTTGTTATTATCTCATTATTAAACTAAAATATAAAATTGTATATATTAGCCAAAATCAAAATTATGAACTATGACAATACAAGACTCCCAGGATAATTGATGCAGTAAGTTCCCTTGAGTCATGTATTGTCATAATTCACAAGTCAATAAATGGTTATTATATGACATTTTACATTTTAGTTAAATAATGAGCTAATATAGGATGCTTAAACAAATTCTTTCATAGTAATATACATACATATAGCATACACGTAAGACTACTAAATATGATAGAGATTTTTTATATTGACTTATATAAATTAGATAAAAGTTACTATAAGCTACTATAATTATATAATATCCATTAATCATCATTTTAAACCATTATCAATTTATTGCAAGAAGATTTTTTCAAATTTAATCCAGTTTCTCTGATCTTCAGCCTCTTTTCTCCACATTATCTAGAAAACTTTCTTATTTCCTCCATAGATCTCACATGTTTTTTTTTTTAATTTTGTACAATCACTTGGGATCCAGTTTATGATTTCAACTGTCCATCTATTATCATTCCTTTTAGTAATATGTCCTTTGCAGCTCTATTTTAGTCTCTTTAATTCTTTCAATGAGGTCAGTAATACTTGTTTGTTCTCTCACCAATGAATTTGATTTTTAGTCCTTTCTTGTTACTTCTAAAACGTACCTTATTATATTTTATGGAGTGATCTGAAATTTTTAAATTGCTTCTTTGTTAAATATCCAAGTCTCAGAGTCTTAAATAAGAATTTGCAAAACATTTATTAAAAACTACTTTTTCATGCACTATGTATATTTCCTTTTAATAATAAGTTATTTCTATCAAAAACACTCCAATGATGTTTAATTGTATGAGTAATTTTATCTATTATGTTTATATATATATATATATATATCATCATCATCATCATCATTATCAACCATTATCAATCCACTGCAGGATGAAGGTCTCTCCAAGTTTAATCCATCTTCTCCGATCTTCAGCTTCTCTTCTCCACATCACCCCTGCACACTTTCTTATTTCATCCATCCATCTCACATGTGGTCTCTTTCTGGTTCTTATACAATCTCTTGGAATCCAGTTTAAAATTTCAATTGTCCATCTATTATCAACTCTTCTAGCAATATGTCCAGCCCAACTCCACTTCAGTCTTTTAATTTTTTCAATGAGGTCAGTAACACCCGTTTGTTCTCTTACCCATACATTGCGTTTTTGATCTCTTCTTGTTACTCCCAATATACACCTCTCCATACTTCTTTGAGTGGTCTGAAGTCTCTGTATTGCTCTTCTATTAAGTGTCCAAGTCTCAGATCCATAAGTAAGAACTGGTAAAACACATTTATTAAAAACCTTCCTTTTCAAACACATAGGCATATATATATATTAAAAATTTGGCCAAGGTATTTGTAATTGTTATTTTTTTCTAATTCATTATTACCAATCTTTACTTTTTTAAAAAAAAAAAAAATCATTGAAAATTATTTTAGTCCTTCTAGTATTTATCTTTTGTCCTATTTTCTTACTTTCATCTGATAGCAACATTTTCCTGCAGCTGTAAAATATTATTTGCAAAAACAACTAAATCATATGAAAAATTTAGATGACTTAAATAATCTCTATTTACTTGTACTCCCTCAGCTTCTCAGTTTACTTCACAAAATACTTCTTGTAAAACTTCTGCAAAAAAGTTTGGAGATATGGATTCATCCAGTTGTATACCCTTTTCAATATGGATATTTTTATAATCATTATGTAATCTAATTATTGTTCTTAAATATTATTCAGGATATGACAATATCTTGGGTCCATATTTTGATAGTCTAATATGTTCACCACTGTAGGAATGCTTATGAAATCAAATACCTTTTTATAATTCAGAAATCCAAAACATAATCACAATTCACATGTATTGATCATAATTTTTTTAATACTGGAATATGATTCTATGATGAAACCACTTTTGAAACTATCTTGTTCTTTTGGTTGATTGAAATCCAAAGTTAACTTTAACAGTATTGTGTGTAATATTGTTAAATGATTGTTATAGTATATATAAGCGCTTTAACACGCTGAAGAAGAAGTTTCAGTAGTAACAAAACAATTAAATTAATTAATCTGGGCCTTGTACTTTTGAGGTTTTTCCCTCATATTCATGGCCAAAATAAATTATAAACCATTGCTGTAATATTACTAAATAATAATGCATGTGAATGCATATGTAAATTAATTTGTCCATTTTCTTGAAATAGCAAAACACACGTCATGTCTATTGATCACATTGTTATCATTGATAATAAAATACGCCTCTTTCTCTTACAATTGTTGGCTTCAGAGCACACTATTTTGGGGTTGCAGGGTTCGAACACATGACCGGCCAGCTTCTCATGTTAGAAAAATATTGAGAAGTTATCATTATTCTTTTTTGCTCTTCTGTACATATACATGTGCTGAGCAGCTCTATTATGGACAGTGGCCTTAGTTTCACCATAGTATGTGGTGCTACATCCAGCCTGAGGGCATGAAATGCTGTATACAACCTGGGGTGCCTGAGATGAATCCATTCTGTCCTTCACATTATTAATCAGTCTGTTAGTATTAGGGGAGTGTGGAAGCTGACCCTAAATTCCTTAGCTAAAGTCTAATTTTTACAGTGGATTTTCATTAGCAGATTCTGCATGCACTAATTCATTAGATTATATCAAGTATCATATTTATTATTTGCTAGAAGATGTGTTGTGATAGTATTTTAGATGTGATAATATGTTGGACTATTCCCATTATCTATCATAAAATGTTGAATATCTAGAAAAACTTTTTTTAAACTTTTCAAATATAAACAATTGTTAGTAATAACACAAACAGACAACATGGTTTAGTAGATTACAGAATATTTCAAATGGAATTATTCTCCACTCTTCTTTAGGTATTTCTGTTCTCACCAGTGACAATACTATTATAGGAGACAAACTTATACCTTTAAATTCTTTAATATTGAATTTTAAGGCAGCACTCTAACCAATTGAGATATTCTGCCAAAGACTTCAAATAGTAGAAATTTCACATACCTATCTATGAAGACTGGTTCTGGAAATAGTCCAATATATTATCACGAGTCATTTTTTAACAAATATTCTGACTTAATTGAAGAAGAAAATGATCATGGTTCTTGATTTCATTTACAAGGTGATAATCTTATTACATTCAGAAAATGAATAATCATAATTATGCAGCTATGTTTACATGACAGAGAATATAAAAATTATGTAAAAATCTACATTTGGATCTCTTTTATACAATTTTATGATTTTAAATGACTTTGGTAGATCAGTTCAATGGATGAGTTGCGGGTACACTTTGGAACTCAAAGTCCACGGATCCTTGCTTAATTCTGCCATTTTCCGAGCTCAGACTTTACATGAAATTTTGAATGAAATTCTAGGCAACAGACCACTTAATTATTTATTATTGTAAGCGATAACATTTACAACACTTCAAAGAAAGCATCTAAACATTTTTTACTATTCTATATATATATAATTGTTTTAAAAATCAAATTCTCAAGTTGTTTTGTAAACTTAGAAACATTAAATTTTTTCATGCGTGGAATGTAAAATCTTTATTTTACAAAAGAATAATTCTATTATTTTTTTTTTTTGAATAAACTAAAATAAAAATATAAACAGCAATAATCAGAGTAAAAAAAAAAAAAGAAAAAAAACATATTTTTTATAACAAGAATTACTGCGTTTTACATCTAATAGGTAATGATATTTTTCATCCAGACGTAATTATATCTTAGTAAAAGCATATGCTTTGAGACAAAACAAATAAAAGTTTGATGAAATAAAAACACAATATATGCTTTAAAAACTATTTGTTTCATTTACAAACCAGATACTAATGTGCAAAATCAAAACACAAAGTTTTATTATTACAATATTTTTTTCTAAGTCTAATTGAAATGTAAATTAGATATATAGTTAAGTATTGCAATAAAAGATTTTCTTAAAGCTAAAATATATATACTAATTAGTAATTTAAGTACACATTAAAAAAAATATGATTAAACTTCAGAAGACATCACAATTTTGGTTAAAAATAGATTATAAACCAATAGTAAAGGATCCCCTCACACGATTATTATAAATGTGCAGAATACACTTAACCTATATACAAGCCACACCCAATTAAAATAATAAATTCATAAAAAAAATCCACTTGTAGAATGGTTGCTTCAAAGAAAGAAAGTAGTGGAACTTTTCCAAGGAGGACAATAATAATAATAGTGATGCCGACATTGAAGATCACAAAAATAAAACATGGAATTATGAGAATTGTTTATATTAACAAAATGATCATAGCAAGAAAATACAAAAGTCATAAAAAGTAATGAAGCAACTAGATACAGTGTTCAGTTAAAAACAACTGGATCAATTAATCAAATATTTTGCTTTAACTATATGATGTTTCTACTTAGTACCATATGGTATTCAAGTCAAGCGAATTTAAACAGTCTAATGCTAAAAATCACACACAGAAATAAAAACTAACTAGGATTAAATATTCACCATTTTTAGAAAGCTCTTGTAAACAAATACAATTATTATTTCACTTAATTCACCCATTCCCCAAAGACAAAGAGAAAAGCAAAAAATTAAAAATAATAAATTCTATAATAAAAATATATCCTGCAAATCGTAAGTAGTCAACAATTATCACATGCTATTCCTTTAGTCTACTTATTTGACTTCATACAGTGCTATTTTTCTTCTCCAAAAAAAAACAACAACCCTTTTTTCTGAACGTCTTTAACACCATGTCTAATAATAATTCTCAATTAAATTGTACTCGTTCAATACTGGACTTCTGTATGTTTTTTAAGATAAATATTATAAGATAAATAATATCTGCTCCACCTTTCAAAATCATGTTTAACTTTAATTCCAAAAACTTTTAGAAAATGTTATATTGCTCATCTGCATCATCTGTCCAATTCTATGCTCTATTACAATAAAAAACTCAGTATCCCCACATTCAGTGGGCTAACAAATGGTCTGATACTCTTCCCATCATGTTTTTTACGATATTATAGAGCAATCTCATGTGCCCCTCTTCTAATGCTTTAAGTATGAAAATAGTGAGTTTAAATCTCACTTCCATATAATACATTTAGCATAACAGAAATTCTACAAACAATAAATTTAGTTTAGCTAGTTACACCATTTTGATAAAGTATTCTACCTTTTAATTGGTTAAAAAACAGTAGTGACACATTGGAATCTGTGTTCATATTACAGCCACACAATTGTCTTTCTTTGTAAAAGTTTTCAAAATATTTAAATTAATTGTCACTCTTCAACTAATAAACAAACATCGAGCTAAAAGTTGATGATGTTTTGTTTTCTATAAATAACTAACAAAGTTCGTGACTTTTTTGAACATTAATTATTAAACCAATTATTTATATGCTGCATTAAAACTTTCTGAAGATTGCAAGCAGAGCATACAACCCAACATATCATAAGATCAAAATAATAATTTTGCTTTTAATTGATTTAAATTAATAACTTCAGTCAAGCGTTGTTAGCTGTGAGGTCATCGCAGCTGCCTTGCAAGCAAGTAGTTGGTTGCAGACGGTTGTGGGTTCAGGTCCCAGCTGATGCTATGACATATAAAAAAAAAATTAATAACTTCATCAATTATGCTTATACCACAGGTTATGCTTGCAAAACTATTTACAAGAGTGGCAAGCGTATTGACATAATTATAAATAGAAAGAAACTCAGAGCAGACACACCCTTCTGTTCAACAGCAATTTTCATTTTAAATATTAGAATTGATAGATGTAACACTTTCTTTTATACATTCATAGTGAAATGGTGATGGAAACTCATTTTCTCTCCAAGTTATTTGGAACACCATATAAACCAACTCGTGTTATAATGTGATATATTTTAACTATTCTCCACATGAGTTTTTAAGTGCAAGCATTTATGGATGGTAAGTTAGACAAAATTTGTCATACTTTAAAATATCACCCTAACTTTAAATTTTGTTTTTAATTCAAACAAACCATTATAGAAACATCCGAAATGATTCAAACTGTATACAGTAGTAAAATCATAATGGCACAATAATTTTCAAGTGATTTCCAAGAATTTGTGATGGCAGCAGGAGTACTGAAAACGGCCTATGAAGATATAAAACACACTGCCACATTTTATTCCATAAGGCACACTAGCACCATAAAATATTTGTGATGAATAATTAACCTATCCCATTATAAAACTTATGTGTTGATCTACAGATGGTACTGTAGGCAGCTTGAACAGAAAAGAAATGATTTTTTCATGGGAACATAATGAACTGTAGAAACTATGAAATAAAAATAAGAAATCTGTCAATAACAAATTTAAATAAATCAGCAATACAAGTAGCATCTTGTTGCCTAGCAACAAAATTCATATTTATAATACTTCTGCATTATCTTCATCATATTGACTTTAACCCTCAGCTATGACTGGAAACAAACTGTTCAATATAATTCTTAAATTTACTTTAATCTTATGGTTTACAGTAGGTTGATGAGTGTGTTTTTCTTAACAATATATAGGAGAAAAAAAATTCAATACACTTTAATTTGGGTAAGTTTTCCTTTTGGGAAAATGAATCAATTTAAATATCATAGCAGTTTTTTAAATAGAAATGCAAACTTTGGAGTTAAACAACAGCATAGCAGCTAATATGATGCTGTTGTGTATATAGGGTATTTCAAGATAGTTATAAAGTATCTTAAATAAAGTAGCTATATATGGTCAGCTTATTTATATTTCCATTATGTAGAATGACTTTAGAAATTTTAAATGTTCAAATTATATATATATATATATATAATGTAAGCAAAGCAACACCCATATATAAGTGCATTTTAACAATAACAAAAAATGGAATTAGATAAAGATTTTTCAGTTACATTTTTTAAAAATTGAATTACATAGTTTTTATTAAAGAAAGATAAAATATTTACACTACTAATTTTAATATATGCGGGATTCGAACTCAGACTTTCACATGACCCTCAACTCTCCATGCCATCTCATATTTCTGACCCACCTGATCACACACATGCTGAAAAGATCAGGTGGGTCAGCAATATGAGATGGCATGGAGAGTTGAGGGCTGTGTAAAAGACTAAGTTCGAATCCCGCATACATATATATATATATGCAGGTTTAAGCCTGTATAGTGTATTAATTTACTACTAATTTTAATGTTTTATGCAAATAATTTTTGATTTTATAGTCATTAGAAAATATTATAGTTTAAAGCAAGTATTCAAACACATTTTACAATTGTTTGTTTCTCATGTTTTCTTAAAAGAATAAAAGAATCAATTGATGATAATAATATAAAAAATATATAGTCAAAAGTAGCATGAAAAGAATAGATAATCAAAAAATTACCGGAGTTAAATTTAAAAATTGAATATTGCTTTTCTATAGATAATCAAAATATATTTTCTAATTTCAGAAAAGACTTTAAATGATATTTTGACCAAAAAAAATGTACTTAAAGTATTGGTTATTTTTCAATATATATTTTCCAGCCAACAAAGTTCAATTAATAATAATGTATGAAGTAAAGTATTCTTATTAAGAAAATGATCTGAAAACTAAAATAAAATATTTTAATTTTTTAACTTCTTTCTTTTTAGTTCTAACAAGATTTTTTATTTTTACTTTAATATTATTAATTTTTACTCACCTTTACAAACAGAAAATTTCACCTTTGATTTTTTCTAAAACTAAATTATCACTCACCTGAAAAAGAAAAAAAAGAATATTAAAATTAACATAATAATACTGATAATAATAACGATTTTTACATTTTCTAATATTTTTACATGTGCTAAATAACTTCAGAAAACAGCCTTGCCGATTTATAATTTTCATCACTATTATTTAAGTTAAGATCGTATTCCAACAATTTAAAAAAGAACTGATGAAGTTTGTAAATCAGTCAAAACTGTTAGCATTTAAGGAATATATTTAAAAAATTGAATTCAATTATCTAGGGTTGAAATTTTAAGATTTTGAAATTAAAAAAAAAGATTTATATCAATAGCATTTATCTATTCTGTCAATTTATATCAGAGACCTCTAGTGTAAACTGAAATTATTAAATGGTATTAAATATTAATGCCAATTAAATTTCCAGATTTGTATTTTGGTTTTCATAAATAAAAAGCATTGTATTTACATATATAAATCCATTAGCCATTTTATTTTTTAATACTAACCAAGTTAAAGACATCAGATTTAAACCTGTTAAGGTTTGAATCTAAGCTAATTTACTTGTTTAGCTATGTAAAGCTGACATAAGGCCAGCAGCTACATAATTTAGAGTCTGCAGTTATTATGCCAAATGTATCCTTGATTTTTTGTTCCTGTTACTAAATACAAATTGATTATTCAAGTTTACAATACAAGTATCTGAAGAAAATGAATATAATTTATTACTACTTTTAACAGAGATTTTGAAAGTAAACTAAGAAAGATCTTGTGATACTTTTTTTGATATAATAATAATAATAAATAATAATAATAATAATAATAATAATAATAATAATAATAATAATAATAATAATAATAATAATAATAATAATAATAATAATAATAATAATAATAATAATAATAATAATAATAATAATAATAATAATAATAATAATAATAATAATAATAATAATAATAATAATAATAATAATAATAATAATAATAATAATAATAATAATAATAATAATAATAATAAAATAATAATAAAATAACAATAACAATAACAATAAAAATAATAATAATAATAATAACAAGGTTCATGATGATGATGAAAATAATAATAATAATTGTTATAATTAACAGGCAAAAACTCACTATATAGTAGTGCCACCTTGTGCTAACCAGAATAATCAATGGATGCCAAAAGGCTTGTGCATAAAATCCCTGTCTAGTGCCATTGATTACTCTGGTTAGCACAAGGTGGCACTACTATATGGAGAGTTTTTTATTTGAAACATTGAAAATTTTTGTGTTTAACTGTTTGAAAGATTTTCGTTTGCCATTTTAGGTATAGTAGTTTTGTTTTGTTTTTTTGTTTTAAAAAAAGTTGTTCGTGGTGAATGTGTGTTAGTGTAAGGATAATTATAAAAAAGTTGTATGTAAAGTTAATTCATTTTAGTTAAGTTTGGTACTGAAAGTTTTTTAAATTTTAAATTAGACATTTATTTTGAGAAAAAAGGCAACATTTGGGAGCCTAACGTTACTAACATGTGCGTATAGTTTTGATCGGGTTTGGGGAAAAGTTTTTATTGTTTCTGTATAAGAGTGGGTGAAGAATAGAAGAGGTATTATAAAGAGGTAATTATAAAAAAAGTTGTATGTAAGTTTAATTCATTTTAGTTAAGTTTGTTATTGAAGGTTTTTAAAAATTTTAAAAGAGACATTTATTTTGATAAAAAAGGTAATGTTTGGGAGGCCTAACATTAGAAAACACATGGTTATAATAGTTTGATCAAGTTTGGGAAAAAGTTAAAAAGTTTTTATTTTTTCATATAAAAGTGTTTGAAGAATAGGAGAGGCATTATAAAGTCAAATATACAACAGGTGAATTGAAAAATAAGAATATGGATTGTATTTGTATGGCACAGTGTATATATGATCATCAGAAAGGAATTAAATGAGCACTAGTAGAATGTACAGTGTGTGCTGAGGTGTATCATTTGAAATGTTTGAATAAGAATAGGAAGAATGTGACAGGTTTCTGGTTAAGTAGTCAGTGTGTAAATGTTATTAAAGAGGTGAAAAAGTGGTTTTTAAGTGTAGGTAGTCTAGAGAGAAAGTCAGAGGAGAGGGAGCAAAATGTAGTTAAGGAAGATAGGACAGAGTATGGTTTTAGTGGACAGGAAGTATGGGTGGAGAAAGTAGTAATGCAATGGAGATGGTTAGACAGAGAATAAGTAAGATAGAGGAAAAAGTAAAGGATGTAGAAGTAAAATTAAAATTGTTAGAGACAAAGTGTGAGGAGATAAAAGAATTATTGAGTAGAAAAGATAAGAAAGAAATGGATAAGGAAGTCCAGAAGATGGTTGGAGAAGGTTACAGATGGAGAAAAAAAGTAGATTATGAGACAGTGTTGATGGGAGATTCACTAATAAGAGAATGTGTGGATATAATTGCAAGAGAAAATAGAAGCAGGTATGTTAGAGTATGTATGCCTGGAGCAAAAATTAGGGATGTGACAGATAAAGTAAAAAAGCTAGGTAGTAGGGATGTATATGTTATGGTAGGGAATAATAATTTGTTAGAGCCATCAGAGAGAGTAATGGATGAGTATATAGAATTGATTAGAAATTTGAGGGAGATTAAAGGAAGAGTAGGGGTAGTTGGAGTATTACCAAGATTTGATAAGAGGCATTTGTTAGATAGAGCATGTTCTATAAATGAGAGAATGAAAAAATTGTGTGAGAGAAATAATGTGTTTGTGGGTGTATGGGATTGGTTTATTGGAAAGAGGGAGTTATATAGTAAAGATGGATTGCACTTAGGAAAACAAGGAAGTGAAGTTTTAGGGAGTTTGATATTTAAAGAATATAATTTGAAAACTTTTAAAGGGGGGTGGGCTTTTAAATTGTAATATTATCAAAAACAAGAAGAATGGAGGGGATATAAGAAATAAGCAAAAGATGGTAGATTTAGATATAAGTGTAGATGCGAAGAGAGGATGGTTTTGTAAGATTAATGGTAAGAAAGTTTTTTATAAACATAATGGAGAAGAAAGAATCAAAAGAATTTATAAAAGAATAGTGAGGAAAGAAAAAAATGTTAAAATTGGGTTTTTGAATATGCAAGGTGGTAGGAGACCAGAAAAGTGGCTGGAATTAAATAAAGCAATTCAAAATGAAGAGCTGGAGATATTAGCAGTAGTGGAAACTCATCTAAGAAAAGAAGAAGAACATATTTTGGAAGCAGAGGTATGGCAGTGTGTAAACAGAAAAGAAAAAGAAAAAAGGGGTGGTGGTATAGGTGTTATATCGAGAAAATATTTAAATATTGTTAAATGTCAAGAGCATTTGTCATTTGAAATAAGATTGGGTAGACAAGAATGGATGATGGCTGTAGTGTATATAGCTACTGGAGATAGTCAATGCCTAGTTAAGGATATACAAATTTTTAAAGAAAAGAGGAAGAGAATAATGGTTATAGGGGATATAAATGGACATATTGAAGAAATTGATGATGTAGATAATAAGAATGGTCAGTTTTTGAAGGAATTTTATCAAAGAGTAAATTTAAGCATTGGGAATTTATCAAATATGTATGAGGGACAATACACATGGTCTAGAAATAATGTATTTCACACAATAGATTATGTATTGGTAGAGAAAGAGGGAATAAATAAAATACAGAAAATTAAGGTGTTTGATAATGAAGAGAGAGTATGTAATAGTGATCATAATGTTATTATAATAGAAATGGTTAGTAATGTGATGGAGGGTAGAAATAAAGGTAGAAATAATAGTGAAAGATGTGGATGGAGAGTGAATGATAAGAATAAGTTGGAAGAATATAAAATAAAAGTTGAAGAAACCATGGAGCAGTTGGATGGGGATGAGTATAAGGACTGGTGTGGTGAAATAGAAAAAGAGGCAAATAGGGTTTTAGTTGAGAATATGCAGAAGAATAAAAGTAATATAAAAATGAGAGTTAGTAAAAGTGTAAAAGAGAGGAAAGAAGAATGCAGAGAATATAAGTGTGCTATTAAGAACAAAGAAAGTGAAAATGATATTAATGCTAAATGGGGGAAGTACTTAGAAAAGAAGAAGTTGGCTAAAATGGATAATTATAGAGAGAGGATGAAGTTAAATAGTAAATTGTTGGAGGTTATTAATAAAAGTGGAAGAGATGGGAGTAATAAATTTTGGAATTACATTAAAAGGAGAAATGTAGGGGAAAGAGATAGTATTAATAGATGATGAGGGAATAGAGTGTAGCTCTAGAGAAGAGGTAGAGAGAATCTTAAATAGATATGTAATGGATATAGAAAAGATGTTAGATGTGAAGGGAGTAGTGATAAAAAAAATGAAAGCAGTTAGTAATGGGAATATTAGGTTCACAAAAAATGAATTGAATGAGGCAGGGAAGAGATTGAAGAGTGGAAAGGCGAGAGGTTTAGATGGATGGGCAGCAGAGATGGTAATGAATTTAGGGCATAGAGCAAAAGCAAAGTTATTATCATGTTTTAATAAGATGGCACAGAAGACAGTTTTTCCAGTTAGTTGGAGTATTACAAGAATAAGATTATTATTTATAAGAAAGGGTAAAGATCATAGAAAGTTAAATAATTATAGACCGATAGCGGTAACATCAGTTTTATATAAATTTTTCTCATATATGGTAGCTGGAAGAGTTGTAAAATGGATGGAAGAGAATAATGTAGTGGGGGAAATAAAAGGAGGTTTTAGGTCAGATAGGCATATAGAAGATAGTTTTTTTTGTAGTTACACAACTTATGGAGATGAGTAGGAATTCAGGTAGATCATTATATATGAGTTTTATAGATATAGAGAAAGAATATGATAGAGTAAATAGAAATAGATTATGGGTAAGGTTAGCCAATTTGGGAATGGATGAAGCTTTAGTAAATATTATTAAGAAATTATATGAAAATAATTACTATACTTACCAGTTAGGGGATATAGAATCAGTTAAAGTTAAAAATGGGGTGGGATTAAGGCAAGGATGCCCTATGTCATCTATTTTGTTTTTGTTGTTTTTGAGTGAAATAAAGAAAGCAATAGAAAAACTAGGAAGAGGGGTAGAGATACCATTAATAGGTGGCAAGGGAGTATATATTTTGTTGGGTCTTTTTTTTTGTAGATGATATCTTTTTGTGTGCAGAAAAAAGAGAATATATCAAAATTATGGTGAGGACATATGCAAGGGTGGATAAAGAGATGGGGATTAAATTTAGTGAAGAAAAATCAAATATAATGATGGTTAATACTAGGGAAAGAGAAGATGTAGAATTTTTATTGGGGGATATAAAGTTAAGTGTGGTGGATAGATATAGGTATTTGGTAATCATCTTATGCAATCAGGAAAATTGCTTGGATGAATGGGAGAAAAAATTGGTAAATGAAGCAAAGAGAAGAAAGGGTTTGGTAAAGAAACTAACGGTATTTTCATATAATAAATATGATGAAGCTAGAATTGTATGGAAGGGAGTTGCAGTAGCAGGGTTAACATATGGTAATGATGCAATATGTGTTAGTAAAAGGGTTTTAGATTATTTAGAGAAAGTACAAAGGGAAGTAGAAAGACATGCATTAGATGCAAAGATGTGGACAGCAAAGGAGGCAATTCAAGGAGAAATGGGATGGTCAAGTTTTTATATGAGAGATGCAAAAAGTAAAATGAAAATGTTTGGTAGGTTGCAGTTTATGGATAGTAAAAGAATAGCAAAAATAGTGTTCAATTGGGTTATGAGTAAAGGGTAGGTAACAAGATGGGTGAAAAAGATAATGCGGTATGCGAAAGATTTGGATAAAGAATTTATATCAGTATACTTGTATAAAACGTGGAATGATTGTGTTAGGAGGATTGTTGAGTGTTATAGTGGTAAGGAATTGGATAAAAGAATAGAAGCATTAATAAAAACTGGAAGTTGGAGAGATGGAGAACTAGTATGGAGGGTAAGAAGAGTTTAAATATATATAGAAGTAAACGGAATATTGGATGTGAGTTAATTTATGGTAATAGTAAGGAAAGTAGTTTATTGTTTAAGGCTCAAACAGGATCTTTAGCAACAAGAGAATATACATGTAAATGGAAAACTATGGATGATTTAGTGTGCAAATTGTGTAAGGAAGGTATAGAAAATATTAGGCATCTGTTGATTGAATATAAATGCTTGAAAGCAGAAAGGGTACAGATAATGAAGTTATGGGAGAATAGACATGAACAAAGTGACTATATAGAAAGTGAGTTATTAGTTTTTATGTTAGGTTAGTGAAGAGATAAGGGGGATTTAGCTATAAAGGCCATAGAGTTGACAAAGATTATGTTGTGGAAATGGGATGGGGCAGAATAGGGGAAGACTTAAGAGTGGGGAATAATTGCTGAGATATTCTTGACTTCGTTTAAGGAGAAGCCAAATACATCGCATCGCATCGCCTGTTTACTAACAGTTAAAGCCAAATACATCGCATCGCATCGCCTGTTTACTAACAGTTATGTGCTAGCATGAGATGGTTATCATGTAATTGTTATAATTATTATAAAAAACATTAAAAATCCATAGAAACACAATTGTTAAACGTATTAATTTTCTTACATAGATGTGTAAATGTTACCAATATATTGAAGATTAATAATTTATTACGATATTATAGAAAGGCTATCATTAAAATTAAAGAGCTTTGATATTTGGATTTTTGGAAATTTCATTAATTAATCTTTTTCTGCTTTACTATAAACGAAATTTTGCAGAAAATGTAAAATACATTCAAATTAAAATAGTTCTTTCATTACGGATTCACTTATTTTGGTAATTTATACATTTTCAGAATTAAACTAATCTTATCAAAATAAATAATTAGATTATAGTTTGTTGTTAAAAACACACTTTAATAAATATTTTTCCTTTAGAAATCTTATAATTAAAATAATATCCTGATGTTATGAAATCATTTTGCAAATCAGTTCATGTATGTTTTGCTACTATTATTAATTAAAAATTCTATCTTCACTGATTTAATACAATGATAGCATTTTCAGTGCAAGAATTTCTTATGAAGTCATTTAATATTATTTGTTTATTTATTTATTAAAAAATTTTTAATATTAAATTTGTCATATTTATTCATTCTTTTAATCCAAGGTCTTTATTTTATCAATAATAACCATGACTTCACATTCTGTTAATTGTAATTGACAACTGGATTTTGTAATCTTCATATGCACATATATTTAGTTAGTGCTTTAGCCATACAACCGCTGACCCACATCTGTTGTGGCGCTTGCATTTAAACAAATATTTGGTTCAAAGAAATAATAACAGAAAAACTGGTTAGAATAATTATAAAAGCTATTAGCAATTAACATTTAGTTAGCCATTGAAATATTTTCTAAATGCCATTTGATTTAATGTATGTTTTATTATTAATCGCATGCAACTCATTGTAGTTTTAATTTTTAAATTTAAAAATTTGAAATCCAATTTTAGATCATAAGATAGTCATTTATATGATTCTACCCATTATATATACTCACTATACACACACACAATTTTTTACCTTCATAATATATAATAACTGAAACACAGGCTTATTATATACCTGTGTCTATATATGTAATATATAGGGTATATGAGCACAGACTTTCATACAACCCACCACTCTCCACCCTATCTCATAACACTGATACACTTGAACACATATATGTTGAAAAGATAAATAATCACCAACATACGTATTTCATGTGTAGAGATGGTAATCTGGACCAACTGATGATTGCTGGTGTAGCATGAAATACGAATATTGGTGATTATTTATCTTTTCAACATATATGTGTTCAAGTGTATCAGTGTTATGAAATAGAGTGGAGAGTGTTGGGTGGTGTGAAAGTCTGTGCTCATATACTTTATAATATATAGTGAAATCAAGTATAATGAATTAATTAGATTCTGAATCTCATTCACTATATCATTTACTCATTTTAGCTTAAATTAGGGGTAATCCATTCTAGGCTTACAACTTAGATCAACGTTACTGCACAAACAATCATTTGAGTAGAGAAAATAAAATAATGTTACATGAATTATATTTTAAAAGCATGGACTAAAAATTTGTACATTATTGATTTTAGAACTTCTACATTCTTTGTGAGATGATGTCCAGATATGACCCTATTTGCTATAGCAGTCTCATCAAGATTTATAAACCATTTTAAAATGCCATGTGATCATTGTATTTATATGTTGGACTATCCATAGATAAGTAGATGAAATTTCTATTGACTGCTTCCTTTGGGAGAATGGCTCAGCTTAAAATTCAATATTCAAGAATCTAGGGGTCCAGGTTCGATTTCCATGCTAGTACTATTACTGATCAGGCTAGCAACACTTGAAGAAGAGAGAAGAATAATACCTGTCAAAACATTGTGCATATACTAACCTGCGTGCTATTATTAACAGTTGAATGTATTTGGAACATTTAAATAAAGTTATTTTTTTTCTAAAGACATTCAACACTCATATTACATGATGGAAATAGTCCAATATATAAATACAACTAAAATACCATCATCACAAACCTTCAGAAGACATCACATGATCATCTTTTCTTATGTTTTCTCAAGCTTTTAAAACAAATTTTCCAACCCAGTAATGATATTTTAATGGTTTAATACTAATAATCAGACATAATGATGATTATGATAATTAAAAAATCAAAAACATGAAAATATATAGATATTAAATTTGTATAACTATACAGGCAGATTATCTTAGATAAAAAACAGTATGTGTTTTCAATTTGGGTTTATAGCTTTATAGTATAAAGGATGGTGGAGAGGGACTACATTAGATCCGATGATTCACATGTGGCTCCTCACTGATGAAACCATGAGCTTGAAACTAATATGGGTATATTGGATAGATGAGCACTGGATAGGTATATGAACAACCTTCTAGCATCTATTTATTACTAGAGTTTGCACTAGGTGGCACTATTGTATGAAAAAATTTGCTAGATTTTATAAAGTTAAGCAATCCAATATTTTTTAGTCTGTTTAAACTATATTTTACTGGCACTAAAATGCTTCACAGGAATAACTATTTAAACTAGAAATTTCAGCAAAAAATTCTTCAAACAATTGCCTGGCCTTATTATAAGACTGCCTTATTGATACTAACATCCGCCACATGTTTTGATTAATTTATATCAGCAAAAAAGTTTTCATTTGTTCTGCAATATTACTGTGTAAACTGTTCAATATGAAATTACCTTTTACTCTAAGTGCAATTTTAATAAATCCTCGTTTTTTTAAAAAATGGTGTATGTAATTGATTTAATCATATTATATGCAAAATAACAATTATGGTTTAACAACATTCCCTTTAAAAAAAATTTTGTTTCACTTTAATTGATTTTTTTTATTCTATTTTTAAAATTAATGATTAAAATTGATATATGTGCATATGCAAAAAGAATTAAAAAATCAATAAAGATGAAAATTTTCTGCAAAACTATATGCAAATAAGCTTACAAAATCTAGTAATAATATTTGCTACTTTACTCAAAACAGACATTCTAAAAAATTATGTTTGCACGATTTCTATATTATCCAACATTCTCTATTTCAGCCAATGGTATTCATTACTTTAATTAATGGTGGTTTTGATTACAATCGAATTGGCTCTAAAATCAATAATTTTTATGTTATCATAACATATTTATGCTCATTTTAACTTTTTTGTTGAAATTTTTTTTTTAATTTTCATTGACCAAGTGAATTAAAGTTTTATAACTTTTGATTGATCAATTAACAAATTCACCCATAAAAAACATCCAAACTCGAACACACCCAACTCTCATAAATTGGCTGGACTCTCTTCCTTCCTGCACAGAAATCATAAACTATGTAAATTTAAAGCTGACCGAAAAATGAACCTCACAAATTATACTAAAGATCTAGAAAAGGTTGGATTTTCACATAACATTATATATAAAAAGATCAAGCAATTTCAAACTAAATTACAAACTGACACGGTCAAAAACAATAAACCAAGAATAATGCTTCCATACATACTACCATCAATTGCTAGAAAATATTATAAAATATTTTCAGAGTCCTTTGAACTAGGATTCCACACCCCACCATCAACAAACAGAATAATAAACAATACCAAAGACAAAAATACCTTCTGATCAAATATCCCAAGCAGTTTATAGGATTTCATGCCCAACCAATGGATGTAGAGCAGCATACTATGGGGAGACCCATGCCAACATCACAACTAGAACAGCTCAACATCATTATTTGTACAGGAAAGCAATAATTAATGATGAAAACAAATCTATATTCTTTGAGCACCAAAGAACAACTGGCCATAGGTTTGAACCCACTATAGCAAGAGCACTGTGCATGGAACGCAATGATGTGAAGCAAAAAGTCAAAGAGGCATGTTTTATTGCATATGACAGTGATGCAATAAACCGGAAAGTATCATGCTTTACAATCTCCAGAAAATGGTCATTATAAAAAAAAAAAACTTGCATAAATTTTTTTTACATAAACCACAACGTAACTTCAGTTAAAAGTAGGCTATGATTATGGAGACTCAAGATCTCTGAAAGTGCTAAAACCATATAACTTTGTAAGATTTAGACAAGCTTCACTTTTTTGTGTAAAGCGCAAGCACAATTAATTACTAATCAAAGGTGAAGTAAAAACTATTATTTTATTTCATCTTTTAATATTATATTCATTTTAGTTTTGTTTGTAAAAGGTATATTAATAATTTGTCCGATTATGAAAGTGAATGAAAGTTTTTTCAAAAATAAATTTCTATTTATAATTATAAAAATATTCAATAGCAGAATACCTAAAAAAAAGTTTGTAACAAATTAGAAAGTGCTGTGGATGTCATTGATTTCTTTCTCAATTTACAGTAGTGTAAAAGTAAAGAATTTTTTACTAAAATCTTACTATTTTTCTGAAGTAATTATAGTTTCAGCCTTTTTTTTTTACCAAAACACATTATAATATGTAAATAAATGCCAGCAAAATACTCTAAAACATTTATTTTTATTTGAAATTCAAATAAAGAACTTGGGGCATTGTAAATTATTGATAGGTGTCAAAATTGTTGTTAGTGTTGGTTTCTTTTTCTATTCACGTTTGTGTAAAAGTAAATAATTTTTTGCTAAAATCTTGCTATTTTCTAAAATAATTATAGTTTCAGCATATTTTATAAGAATAATGTATAATATGTATGAAAAATAATAAAATCATTCTAAAACATATATTTTCATTTTGAAAATCAAAACAAAGACATTGGAGCAGTAAAAATTATTGACAGGCACTCTTTTGTTCAAAATGAGAACCAACTAATCAGCTTCTAGGAAAGCCTGCCTTTTCCCATTGATGAACCTTCAATATCAATTTTATTGATTTTTTTTACTTGTAAAATTATTTTAGAGAGGGCAGCATCTTATGGTACTTTTTGTAAGCTTTAAAATAAGCATAAAAACACTATCATAGCTCAAAAATTGATGGTTTCTGATCAACTTGAAGTCGTGAATGTCCTGATGCTAGAATTTCTCAGAAAAGGTTAAAGCTTAAAATGTATCATAAAATGCTGCCCTCTCTAGAATTATTTTACAAGTAAAAACAATCAATAATATTTAAATTTGAAGCTAGAACAATGGGAGAAGGTGGTCTTTCCAAGGTGCTGATTAGAAGTTTCTCATTTTCAACAAAAAGGACAACTTGTTAACAATTTTGATAGCTCCAAGTTTTTTTTGTTTTGATTTTCAAAATAAAAATGTTTAAAATATTTTTTAAATATTTTTTTTACATATAAATTATTTTGATAAAATATGTTTAAAATATAATTATTTTACAAAAATAGGTAAGATTTTAGTAAAAATTATTTACTTTTACATGAACATAAATTGAAAAAAAAAATCAATGATGTAGGTTGCATTTTCTTATAGGCTATGAAATGTTCATTTTAACTTTTCTGCTACAGATTATTTTTATAATTATAAATAGAAATGTATTTTTGAAAAAACTTTTATTTACTTTAATAATCTGACAAATTATTAATTTGCTTTTTAGAAAATAAACTAAAATGAATATATTATTAAAAGACAAATATATTTTTACTGCTGATTTTGTAATTGACCAATCAAAAGTTTAGAGTTTTAACACACTTGACCAACCAGATTTGATGATATTTTAAAGGTTAATGGATATGTTTAACACTTAGATTTCTGCCATTTTAAAAATATTTTTGCTTAGAATTATTTTTTTACATCATTAATCAGCTTTTAAATTTTTCCTTTATGGTACATGACTAAAATTATTAGAGTATATAAATCTAGGAGAATATTTAAAAAATATCTACAACATTTTCACTGCTAGAGATAGAAAAAGGAGAGCAAACTATTGATAATTAAGCTTTGACAAAGATGTCTTCCATATAGTGTTCATTATATGCATGTCCATTGGTTGTATAAATCTTAATATAGTGAACATAGAGCTCCATTTATTTACTTTGGAAGCTGTTATTATCCCTGATTTTACTATATATGCATGAAGTATACAGATTTGATTTTTTTTACCCAATTGTAGATTAAAAGATTTTTGTGCAGATAATAAGTTATTATTCAACTTGACTGGGCAATGATTAGATAAAAAAATAGTAAATGATCTTAAATTATTCTATTAAATATGTGCAAGAGAACACACAGATTTGTACTATTTATTAACCAGCTTATATAAGATTAAACTTAATATGCAAAAGATAATCTAACAAAAGTTCTTAGATATATAAACACACATATTTGTGCTATCATACTAAATGAGAATTTTTTAAAAAAAAATACTTCAGGAAAAGTTAAATTAGAAGAAAAAGTATTATAAATTAAATTAGACAGATATGGAAAATCTTAAATAAAATTAGAACAACCTTGAAAGAGTGAAAGTAAAATTAAAAAGTAATCTATACTACAGTAATAACAAAATGATTGAAAAATAATTAAATCAATAAATTGATTTTGTGGCAAAAACCACAGGAAAAAAGCAAATAAATCTATTACTTACAAAAAAAGAAATCTTGTTAAAATAAATACAAATATAAATACCATGTATAAAAGGGATTGACAGCAAAACAAATGAAAATGTAAGTGATATTCAAGAAAGCAAAAAATAAAACTGATCAATATTATTTTAAAACAAACCAGTTATACAAATAGTACTAGAGGTGAAAAATTGTTTAGTGGGTGACAAATCTTTAAATGACATATTGATAATTATTAATACAAAGAGTGATTTAAATTGGTCATAAATAAAAGAAAATGGCAAAAAAATAAATGAATATGTCTACATACAGATAAAACCTACATTTCCTTTTAAATAACCGCTGTAGAACAAATATCTTTTCACCCTCTCCCATCATCATCCCTTTCACATACACATAAAAAAAGTTAAGAAGAAACTGGATAGTTCCAGACAATCAATATTAATTAGATTAGTTAAATTGGCTATGAGACAGGTATTAAAAGAAAAATCCCAAGCCAGTTTAGAGTCACTGTGCCATAAGACCTTTTTAGGTGCTTATATATTGTATCTATTAAAATTTGAGATGAGTTTCAGTATGTGGTAAAATGCCAATCATAAAATGTTTTCTTTCTTGTATGATTCTGATGGTGAATATGTTAACTTATGAAGCATTGAACTATGTTGCTATGACAATGACAATATTGATATACAAAATTGTTTATTATTAATTGTATTTTATAACATTGTGAATTGACTTTATTCAATTTAAAATGGATATGAGAATAATAAAGCATGTAGTTTGGATAAAATTATTGTTCTTTTGTTATTGTATGTATTTTCATTACTGCATTCACAATAATAAATTACAAACAATACAACCAAATCAAGAATTTAAGGACTCAGGTTTGAATCGCATGCTAATACTGTCACTGGTCAGGCCAGCAACACCTGAAGAAGAGGGGAGAATACTTCTTGAAACCTTGTGCATATACTAACCTGTTTTATGTGATATTACTACCAGTTGAATCTATTTGGAATATTTAAATAAAATTAAAATTTTCCAAAGACATTCAACACACATATTAGATAATGGAAATAGTCCAATATAAAAATACAAATACAACCAAATGTCTCAAATATATATGTGAAAATATATTTCCAGTGTAATCCACTGAAAATGTATTATCAATTGTTTAATTTATGTTAGAATAAAAGAATGATATTTGTATATAAAACATAAACATTTGTTATATGTAATAATTGTGAAATATATTTTTTTATTTGTTATTGTTGATAATGATATTTTTATTTATAGAATGCTGGCTAGAATTTATTAAAAAGTGAATAAAAGGTATTGCTATAGTTACTCTGATGTCAATGAAAAAAGTTATAAATATGGTTGAATATAAAAAAACTCACTTTCTCTAGTTTGGCTTCAGTAGAAGTAAATCTAAGTTCCTTTTGATTTTTTTAAAATTTATTTTTAAAAGTATATGATTATAAAATGGATAGAATGATGTTCTGAAAGCAATAATGTTCATCTGTTGACCAGTCAGGGTCATTGAATTTGTGAGAGATGACAATTTTTTGAAAAAAGAAAATTATTTCTTAGCGTTTTGGAAGCATTGGAATATTTCATCGCTTTAAAAATGGATATTACATACTTTTCACTGATGAGATCTAAATGTTGACAACAGAAAAATGTACACAAAAATTGTGTTACTTACTGATATACTTTTAAAAGCTTGATGTAGTATTTATACATAAGATAAAAATTGGTTTGATTCCCATAGCATCATAATGGATGAAACTAGCATCTGAATTTCTTGTAATGTTTTATAAAGTGATTACTTGATAAATAAAAAAAAATCTATATTGCATCATCATGTATATAAATTAGTGTTTGCATGCTTATAATCTTATATAAATCAAATATATGCTGAATGAAAAGATAATTTGGGGCATTTGGAAAATATTGGAATTAACAAAATGTACTTCGAATCTTATAGCTTTATGTAATATTTCTATTTTCTCAGGAATTACAAAATATCAGATCATGGTTTAAAAAACACTAGAACTATGGTACTACTTTTGAAATGCCCACTTAAAGTCTATTACTCAGGTCATTGGCTTATATTTATTATTTTTACTGCTATAATTTTTTTTCTTCATTTAAAATATAAAGTATTTATTGATAGAAATATGAGTACAATTTTAGGTTAAGTAGTGATTTATTTACATAGCTAAGTGTAAGGCAGTTATGTCTTCTTAAGTTTGAATTTATATCTTGCAGCAGAGTAATTATTATTTTAATTTAAAATATTCATTATTTTTATTTATTGATGATAAATAAACTTCAGGTATCTCAAAAAGATTATATTGTATTAAATATTTATTTAATTTTGTTCTCTTAAATTTGTATAAACAAATAAGTAGATTTATTTTTGTATATATATTTCAATTAACTATATTTTTATATGAAGTATAGAAAGAAGATATATCTTGAACACTTATATTTTGGAAAGTATAAGCATTCTACAACATTTTTTGTGTTACATAAACATATGTTTTTGTATTTAGTATCTAATAAATGAAGATTGAGGTAAAATCTATTTAAATATGAAGTTAATGGCAATTGAAAACCTGTTGTTTAAAGTATAATTGGATTATATGCATATATTTTAAATGTTTTTTTCATATATATATTTGATTTTAATTTATATCAATTTGTTAATAAATTTTGAATTAATTTAAAACCAATAAACTTGTTTGGTTGTCATTCAATTTTTCTATGCAAATTTATTGGTTAATCATATTTGGATAAGACAATATTTACTAATTGATTATACCACATAATTCATTAGAAGCAGTTATAAAATAATTCAGAAATCAAAACTACATGATGGTATGAAAGTATAATTAAATATTTTCTTTGTACTGAATTTAATATATAATCTTACTAGGTATATCTTATACTGCAATAAATTAACTGATTTGACATTCTAAATAATTAATAAGTAATTGAAAGCTTATTGTAATTATTTTATTAATAACAATTAATAGATATATTAAGTTACAATTTATATGTAAATTGATTTGATGATTTAAAAAGGTACAAATATGATTATTATTGAAGATGAGTAAAGGTGATTGTTATTAAATGTTCACATATTATATTGAGTCAGTATACAACCACAAAGTTCATAATTTTATTCAGTTATACAGCTGGTAGTAATGATATATTTTATTCTATTACAAATTAGAATGATTGGCTTTAATTATGTTTAAAGTTCATTGGTGTGGATTGTAAATTTCATTTAAATATTAAATTTTAATATTAATATTTGACTATATTTAATCTACCAATCTTTCATATGCTTTGACAGATGCAGTCTAAAGTTTTAATAACTTAATCTTAATAAACTGAAGAGTAATTGGATGTGATTAGTCAATTGTTGGACTAAGTATCAAATAAGAATCTATCATTTATTTTATATATTGTTATAATTGGATATTGAAAATCTTACAGTTATTTAATAGGATGATTTTATTTTATAATATATTAAGTTGGTGAAAATAGAAAGATATGTTAGGTTAATTGATTTTGCATTATTATTAAGTATTTAATCTTATTATAATTGACTTAGTTAATAAGTGTATATTAATATTAGTGAAATAGCAAGGTTGAGTTAGCAGTACTTTTAATTTATTTAATTGTAATTAGAAAGCAATTATCGAGTTATATAGCTTTTTAAATATCATTGATATTGTAAACTTGTAAGGCATATTAAGATCAACATTTTATCAACTTATGAATTATTTCACTTAAAAAGAAATAAAGTTTGACTTTTGATACAAGTTTGTATTATTGTAAACAGTGTGTTGATTCATAAGAAACATTAAAGTTATCTTTGTAATTCTTTGCCATTATTTTCATTCTATTATAGGCATATATTGTTATTTCTAAGAGTGATATTACTTTCTCTTTAATTTATTGCAAATAATGCTTATATTTTAGGATAGTGTAATATTTTATTTGTTTTCTATCTGTTCTAAATGCTATTGGAATTTATGATGTCATAACAAAGATTATTATCATTGTTTTATTAACTTAAGTGTTAGATTGTTATTCATTGATTAATATTCATTTGAAATTAGTTTATTACTTTTATTCTGTTACAAATGATGCTACAATTCATGGGCATTATTAAATTAGGATTATTCTTCCTTAGTTTATCACTTTTATTCTGCTACAAATGGTGGTCAATTATTAAGCTAGACTCAGAATATAGCATGACCCATATATTTATTCTGTGTGTGGAAGGAAGCTATTCTTCACACATCCACTATATAAAACTGACATACACTCACATGTCAATAAATATTTTAACAGCATCAGTGGACCATCTATGCTTTCCAAACCTTTATTGATGGGAGAGGATGTATCAATATCATATAGTTCATATGCAATGGCTAATTTACTTCCATACTATTTCACAGGTGTATATATCACTATGTTAATAATTATTACATATATGTGCACATGATTACTCTTTTAAAATTCGTTCCTATAAATAACTGGCCTGGCCTCTAATTGCAGTGCTTGATATTTATGCAATAAGAGAATGATATTTTTTATATATGCTCAACAATGTTGTATAGAAAATCAACTTTGACTAGTGGAGTGAATGTTAAATCGTCAAGATATATAAGACATATTAATTTAAATCAATTGATAATCCTCCACATAACATTACAAAGCACAATTAGAAAGTTATTTTAGTACTGCACTTGAAATAAGTTTTTTTTTTTAATTTCTCAATATAAATTAAACATAATAAATTTGAAAATTTATTTCATTTTTTTAAATATATTTATTAATTTTTACAATATTAATTACTATAGAAAATATTGGTAGAGGCTAAAATAAATACAAAAGTAGTATGAATATTTTGAAGCTTATCTTAATAACATTTAAATTTCTATATTTTGGCATAGAAGTAGCACATTATCGGCAGTTGACTTCCGTTTTGAATAATTTCAAAATTTTCAATGTTTTATAATAATAGATTTACATTTATAAGTTGTATAAGTCTAATCGTAGGTGGTTAAAAATGAGTTACTGTCTTTCTCCTGCGATAGGTTAACTAGATTTGTACAATTCATTATTTGATTATAACATCAAGCTCACAATAGACTCAAGCCCTGATTTAAGCATGGTCAGTGAGAGCTCTAAACTTAAGGGATTCAATTAAATTTTTTAAACTCTTACTGGTGGGCGAGTGCACAAAGATTTATAATATTTAAGAAATAGCACATTATTGGAGGTTGACTTCCGTTCGAATAATTTCTGTGAACTACTAATACATTCACTTATTATAGAGCAGTTTTTTTACTCTATCTTTCTTTTTACCTTGAAATTAGAATGACCATACTTGTTTATGATTGGTTGTTGCTTATTATTATTATTATTTGGTGAATATTGATTAATGGTGAAATATATTTGGGGACATTTTTAGTGATTTGGACTAAGAAGGATTTTGACTAGTTTTATCAAAATTTATGTTAAAATCTGTTAACAGTTTTTCCAGTGACCGTAATTGGTTAAAGAAAGAGAATACTAAATTATGGTCAAAATAATATAATTTCATATTATCTTTGAAAGAGAATTATACTAAGGATATATATATATGTATGTGTGTGAATAAATTCATTTATAATGTTACATAACTGTGTAGCAAATAGAAATTGTAAACGAAATTTTACCATCCTGAAAGTGCCATTGAAAATAAAAAATGAGCGGGAAATAAACTAGGTAAAAAAAAATAATAAATAATAATGAAACTGTCATTTCTTATGACAGTTAAAAATGATTAATATGGTGTTATTACTATAGACTTTTCCATTAAAGAAACGGTTCAGGAAAAAAAAGCTTTCAAAGAAATAAATGTCAGTTTAAAAAATAAGAATGAAAATATAACATTAGCAAAATGAGAAATAAAGAGAATTTTAAACGTATTAAAAATTTGGCCATTTTTTTTTTCATTTTAATTTACATGTGATTTACTTTTCATCAAATTTTTGAAGTATATAAATATTCAATATATTGATTTAATAAAACCTCTTAGTCTGGAAAACACATTTAGTTAAAGTAAATAAAAATGTATTTAATTTTAATATGATACTATTTTTAAAATAATCTTGCCAATCTATAACACCCTACAATATCTTCTGTAGTATATTTATAATGATCTTATCAGTATATAATGCTTGATTATATCTTCTGTAATACTTTTTAAATGATTTTTTACAATGTCTTTTATAACATTTTTTAAAATAATCTTATCAGTTTATAATACTCTACTATGTTTTATATAATATTTTTCAAAAAACCACTTTATTATAAATATACAGAAGACTTATTCCATGAGTTTCTACCGACTGGGTGCGAAATTATATTGCAACCCTTCCAAAAAAGGAATCGTAATAATAATAAATTGGAATTTTCACATAACACATAATATAAAAATTCATTATAAAATAGCAATACTTATAACATATATCTGTATAAATAATGTACAAAAAAAAATAGTGATAACATATAACCTATATTTTTCTGGATTTTATAATAAAAAAAATCATTAATTGTATCGTCTAAATTATTACTGATAAAACAATGTAAACACGTAAATAGAACTTATAATAAAATAAAATAATCGGTTCACATCAGCAAAATCAAGTATTGAAGCATCCTTATTTTTTAAATTATTTTCTTTGATTATCTATTGATTTAAATTTTTTATTAAGACAAATGGTTTTTATTGTCCCTATGGTGTGCTGCCCAGGTGCATTGCACCTCCAGCATCCTAGAAAGAATCAGGCTGAATATACAATACTCTAAGAAGTTTCAGTAATATTTTTTTAAATGTTCTATCAGTGTTTATAACATCCTCCAATATCTTTGCAGTATGGATGTATGCAGTCTTTTTACATTTGCAAAACCTCTTTCTCGACTGAAATTTAATAAGACCTATTATTTATTTTTACCATGGTTAAATTATGAGTACATAAAAATATTTACAATAAAACAATAGTAGTTTTAATTAGTATACAAATTTATATTTTTTTATATTTTAGTATTAAACATGTATGACTGGAAATGAAATTTTTAAATAAATTGTACTGTTACAAAAAAAAATATGATAAATACGAAAACAATTTATTTTCATGTGACTTTTATCAACTTTTAAAAATTAAGTTATTTCCAAAAAAAGTGATCACTATCTAAAACTTAAGTGATTTTTTTTAAACATTTCACAACCCCCAACAAATTGTATGTGACACCCCATCTCCTGAAGGGTTGTAACCCATGGATTGTGTATTACTATTCTATAGTATGACCTTTTTATAGGCTTATAACATTCTATAATATTCCTCAGTATTATTTTGTTAAATAATCTTATCAATTTATAAAACTCTATGATATCTTCTGTAATATTTTTAAAATAATCTTACTAGCCTATAAAACTATTCTAAGATACCTTTTGAAGATTTTTCAGTTTAACACTATTATAAATTTATTTAACGCACGTTGATTACGCAAGTAATATTTACTAAGGCAATAAACCTAAAGCTTGTGCTGTTAAAAATGTGAAGGTAGGGACCTCTACATGTCTTAACCACAAGCTTATGCATTTTAACTGCACAAGCTTTAGGATTATTGCCTTAGTAAATATTACTTACGTAATAAATAAATTTATAATTACAACTTTAAATAATTGTAATAGATTTCTAACTATAAGATCTTTCCATTGATCATAAATCGAAAGATTTCAAGAGTATTACTGTATAATAGGAATTGTGGATTTAATCAGTGAAGTAATCAATAACTTCAAGCTCTCAGATCTAATCTCTTCAGCTTCAACTATTTATATAAAAAGTAGGTTGACATTAATAGGAATTGTGGATTTAATCAGTGAAGTATTCAATAACTTCAAGCTCTCAGATCTAATCTCTTCAGCTTCAACTATTTATATAAAAAGTAGGTTGAAGTAAAGAAGGGTTCTCTTTTCTTCCAATGTGTAAGCTTGTGGTTAAGACCTGGAGAAGTCCCTACCTTTGCATCTTTAACTGCACAAGTTTTATGTTTATTGCCTTAGTAAAGTTTAACACTATGCAATGTCTTCTGTAATATTTTTAAGTGAACTTTTTATCAGCCTATAATCCTACATGATGTCTTCTGCAGTATGTTAAATTATTTTTATCAGTCTAGATACTTTATTATATCTTCTACTTTTAATCACCATTTGTCTCTATCAATCCATAAATCTTTGAGGAAATTTCTTTGTTCAATTTCTGTATCCATTTCTTTTTTGCCAATTCCTGTTTGGATATTCTTCTTTTCTCTTTCCCAGTGATATCAAAGTTTAACATTTGATTTGTTAATGTTACTTCAGACAACCTCTGCATATATCTATACCATTTCAATTATCTTCTGATTTCATTTACTTTGGATGAGTTCAATATTTATAATTTCCCCATCCTATTCATGGCTTATCTATTAATTTGCTTGCAGATATTTGCTATGTATTCCTGTAATTGACCATTCTTTATCCATTTTTCTTTCAACTGACAATATTCACTACTATATATCATGATATTTTTCACTATTGCATCATCTGTTCATTATTTATTGACTCTTAAAACATATTATTTCCTTAATAGCCCATTTAACATTGTCTTAACCTTTGTAGCCAGTATTTTTAACTAAACAATTCTCAGCTCCATGAAATTATGGAATATTTGCTGACATTGTTGTTATTTTTCATCATCTTCTGTCTATCTATAGCAGTGAATCCCAATATGGGGCACATGTTCCACAGTTGAGGCAATTGTATTGGGGAGGGGGGTTCAAAAATGAGTTATTTTCAGTGAATTTTTTTGAAATTTTTTTTTAGTTATTAACAGCGACTTTGAAAGCATGGTAACTGCTATCATATTTTATTATTCATAAATTAAGTGAAGACTTTTATTTAAATTTCCTTCTTTCTGTACCATCTTCTTATTGGTGTCTTTTCTGTTTATATAACCTTTACTCATTACTTTTGGAGCAAGTTAAACTGTTTGAAACTCCATGTACTTCAACTGTTCTTTTGTTAATGGTCTTTTAGGATTCCTCTACATGAATAGGAGTTAATTTTTTTTTAATAATAAAAATTATGTCACATGGAGAGGGAGGGATCATGATTTTAGAAATGCTTAGATAGGTGGCCAAAAAAATTGGGAATCACTGATCTATAGTGCTATCTTGCTAATTAGGCATTTGTTTCATAGTATAAATTGGAATTTAAAGTAAATATTGATATATTAATTCAAATCTTAAGAAGTCAGTGTTCTAATAAAAAAAGTACTATAGAAAGACTAGGAAGAGGGATAGAGATACCATTAATAGGTGTTAGGTCTCTTTTTTTTTGCAGATGATGTCTTTTTGTATACAGAAAGAAGAGAAAATATGGAAGTTATGCTGAGGACATACGCAAGGGTGGATAAAGAGATGGGGATTAAATTTAGCGAAGAAAAATAAAATATAATGTTGATCTTAATACTGTGAAAAGAGAAGACATAGAATTTTTATTGAGGGATATAAAATTAAGTGTGGTGAATATATATAGTTATTTGGGAATCATCTTAAATAATCAGGAAAATTGCTTGGATGAATGGCAGAAAAAAATGATAAATGAAGCAGAGAAAAGAAAGAGATTGATAAAGAAATTAACATTATTTTCAATAAATATGATGTAGCTAGAATTGTATGGAAGGGTATTGCATTAACATATGGTAATTATGTGTTATATGTGAGTAAAGGGGTATTAGATCACCAAGATAAAGTACAAAGGGGAGTAGGAAGACATGCATTAGATACAGATGTGTGGACAGCAAAGGAGACAATACAAGGAGAAATGGATGATAAAGTTTTTATATGAGAGATACAAAAAGCAAAATGAAAATGTTTGGTAGAATGCAGTTTATGGATAATAAAAGAATAGCCAAAATAGGATTTAATTGGGTTATGAGTAAAGGGAAGTCAACAAGATGGGTGAGAAAGGTAATGTAGTATGCATAGGATGTGAATAAAAAATTTATATCAATATGCTTGTACAAAAGGTGGGATGATTGTGTTCGGAAGGTTGCTGAGTGTTATAGTGTTAAGGAATGGGATAAAATAATAGATGCATTAATAAAGAGTAAGGAGTTGGAGAGATCTAGTATGGAGAGTAAAAAGAGTTTAAATATATATAGAAGTAAATGGAACATAGAGTGTGAGTTAATTTATAATAATAGCAAGGAAAGTAGTTTATTGTCCAAGGCTTGAAGGGGATTTTTAGCAACCAGGTAATATACACATAAATGGAAAAATATGGGTGATTTAGTCTGCAAATTATGTAAGGAAAGAATACAAAATATTAGGCATCTGTTAATTGAATGTAAATGCTTGAAAGCATAAAGGGTACAAATAAGAAAGTTATGGAAGAATAAATATGAACAAAGTGATTATATGGAAAGTGGATTATTGTTTTTTATGCTGAATTTGGGAAAATGTAATGGGGATTTACATATGAAGGCCATGGAGTTGACAAAGATTATGTTGTGGAAATGGGATGGAGCAGATTATGGGAAACTTAGAGTGGGGAATATAAAGAAAAGGCAAAGTGGCTAACAGGTTTTTCTGGGCATAGTTGCTGAGAGATTCCTGACTCCATTTAAGGAGAAGTCACAGTGCATCACATTACATTATTATAGTGGCTGAGAGAATCCTGACTCCAATAAAGGAGAAGCCTCAGTGCATCACATCGCATCACTATAAATGAACTGATCATTTTCATGATTGGTGCAAAGCTAATAATAAACTCTTATTGTTAGAAATGAGAAACAAAATTATATACTTTTTATGATTTATTTAAACATTTATGATTATTTCTAGAAAATATTTGTATAATACATATTAAAAAATAATATGTTTCATGATTACATTTAGATTTTATTTAAATATATTTTATTTTTAAAAATACAAATTAAGACACTCATAATATTGTGATAATATGTTGCACTATTTCTATTATCTATCATTAATTGTTAAATGTCTATAAAATTTTAAACTTTATTTAAACTTTTCTGAATACAAAACAACTATTAGTAATTACACACAAAGACAACACAGGTTAGCAGATTACACAACATTTCAAGTCATATTATTTTCCACTCTTCTTCAGGTGTTGCTGGCATGACCAGAAATAATGCTAGCATCAAACTTACACCTTTAGATTCTTGAATATAGAATTTTAGATTCAAGAATCTAAAGATATAATTTAGTTCCTATGCTATCAATGTCATTGGTTAGGCCAGAATCACCTAAAGAAGAATGGTGAATAATACAACTTCAAGCATGGTATAATCTACAAAAAGTTGTTTGTATTTGGAAAATTTTAAATAAAGTTTAAAATTTTCTAGACATTTATCATTTAATGATAGAAGATGGAAATAATCCAACATATTATCACATCCTAAAATACCACAATCATACTTTTTTATGTGTCAAAGTGTTAACCAGAAAGTGAACCCAGGCCAGATGCTTGAAAAGCATCTACACTAACCAGAAGGCCACCAACTCTTGACAATCATAGTTCATCAAGACAATACAACTAGTAACATTTTTACAAACTTTGTAGTATAAAACTTTAGTAATATTTTAATAATTATAAATGTCATTTTAAATTTTAGAACACAATTTCACAGCATTATAATGACAATAATATTTTTTTAGGTTTTTGAAATGACGTTCAATTAACCATGATTTGGTTCATTTGCATTTTTAATTGTTGTTAAAGTAATTGTCTAATAAAAAAACAAAAGTATTGTTCTCATTATGCATGCCACTTTATTTTGAAAAGTTCAAATATGATCTTTAGCCAACGACAAATAAGCTGGTTTATTAATGATATTAATAAAATAGAAGAGAATATAAAATTTACAGTTGAGAAGGAAGAGAATAATGAAATTGCATATCTGGATATAATGTTTCAAAAGAAATTGATAGATAAAAAATGGTGTATTGAGACAAGTGTTTATAAAAAGAATAATATTGGTAACAAAATAACAAATTGGTTTTCCAACATTGATAGGAAATATAAAATTAGTTGTATATATTCAAGAATATACAGAGCTACAATGTATTGTTCAAGGAAAGAAGATTATAATATACAAAAAGATTTAATAATCAATGAATTAAAAATGAATGGTTTCACTGTATATATAATTAAAAGAAGTATTGGAAAAATAAAGTATAAGATAAATAAAAATGAAAAGAGTGAGGAAAAAAGAAAGGTGAAGATAGATATATAGGAATAAAAACAAATAATAATATCATAGTGAATAAATTTAACAAAATTATAAAAAAGATTAATAAAAGATACAAAAGAATAATTAATACAAAAATAGTTAATAAAAAAAGAGAAAACCTATTAAATTTGATAGATAACAAATACATAGGATATAATAAAGATAATAAAGAAATATTTAATGGAGTATATGTGATAAAATGCAAACAATGTCTAGATAGTGGGATTGATAACAAATATGTGGAAGAAACAAAAAATTCTATAAAAACGACTAAAACAACATATGGCAGATAATAAATCACCAATATATATACATACAAAAGAAACAGGACACAAATTTACACAAAGTTCAATAAAATGAAGTTATATACAAAAAGTATTAAAGAAAGGAAAATAAAAGAAGCTATATTAATAAGAAAGATAAAACCAGAATTTAATAGAGATTCTGGGATTAGGATGAGATTGGTATAGTTATTAAATAAGATATATAGAGGTAAATATGTAAAGAGATAATTGTTAATAAATAAGTTGGGGGTGATAAAAAATGTTAGGTTAAATAGGAGTATAAATTTAGGTATATTTATAGATATTAAATAATAAAAAATAATAATAAATAAATAAATTAACAAACTTAGCATAATATTTACATATAAAATAGTATAAAAATTTTTTATAAGAATTATATAAAAATAATGGTAAAAGTTAAAATATGTAAAATAAAAAAAAATATATATGTAAATAAAGTTGTAGGGTTTATATATATAAAAACATATAAAGAAGTATAATATAAATTTATGAGTAATATATAATAAAAGTTAAAGTGTAAATATATATATATAAATAAAGAGTTGTAGGGGATATATATTTAGTTTAAATAATATGTAATAGAGGGAGCTAGGGTATAAGATAATTTTTTGGAAAAAACAATTTTTCATTATTTTATTTGGAAGATCAGAATAACCTTAGTAAGTGTAAAGATTATAAAGTTTATAGGTTTTAAATATTCAGCAATAATAAATATAAAATATTAATTTTAAAAGAAGAATGAGTAAGAAAATAATAAATATGATTTAAAATTAAAAGAACTTTAATTACTAATCATAAAGTTTAAGTTTATGAAGAATACAGATAATTAGTAGATTGTTAATAATAATAAAATAGATAATATTTAGATTAATAGTTGTCCTTGAATGTATAAATGTATAAAGTTAAGAATACACATGTATAATTTATATTTATTTTTATTTATGTAGTACATTTTATTTTATATTAATTGTTTTATATGGGTTTGATTATTTATTTCAGGTTTTTAATATATATATTTTATGTTGTTTTTAGTTTTTTTGTTTAAAAATTTTGTTATGGTGTTATTATATAGTTGTTTTTTTTGTTCATTATATCATAGCTCTGAAGAAGACTGCAGGTCAGTCGAAACGTATGTGTATGTACAAATAAAGTTTGCTAAAAAGTGTTTGAAGTTTGGATAAATTGTATTAACTTGTTAAGATTTTATTTGTGAGCTCTTTATATAACATTTGTAATACAAGCTGGTTAAATTAGGTCATGTAAATACTTGAAAATTGGAAATAAGTTATATGAGCAAGAATACCATGTTTGGAGAATAGAAAAATGGTGGACAAAATCTGAAAGATGATTACGGTGATATGTGAGACTTGAAAATTAGAAAATAACTAATCTCAGTGAAGATAATTATGAAATTTTAAATACACTTTATTTTGACTTTCTTAAAATTTATGCTATTATCATTATGTATTAACAAAAAAATATATGTTGCAAAATAGGACTTGCATTGTCAGAATTTACAAGATATGTTTTAATTTTTAAACCTTTTATTGCTATAACAGTATGCAATACAAATTACTTTTTATAAAATGACAAGTATATTTAATTGATATAAAAATTTGAAATTTTTAGATATTGTTGATTTTTAATTTTTAACAATTATTCATAAATTTTCAATTTTAATACTGTCATGGATAAATTAGTGTTGAGGTCAGTAACTTATGGCTTGACACCCATATCTGGTTTTTTGGCCCCAAGCCTGTGACCATTTTGATTTGGATGAATATAAATAATCTTTTATGTTTACTTATAATTTATAGATAAATATTATTTTCTAAAATTAGACCAATTTTGTGCCACATTAAAATTTCATTAATGTTTTTTTATTTTTGTTTTTTAAGAGAATTTTTATTAAATGTACATTTATTCAGTTACATTCTATTACTAAAATAAATGTTTAAATACAACAACAACCATTCAAAGCTCCATATTTTTTATAAAATTATTTTTATATCTTTTCCTTTGCAGTTCTTTTTACTTGTTTGACTGAAATATTTTAAAAAAATAGTCCTTTATGTTAAGAAGGGTGTCATCTCTTGGTTTAGTGCAACAAAGAATGGTGAACATGATATCTAAAGAGGCATGAGTCACAACTAGATTTTGGTGTTTCTGATGCTGTATAGAAAATCATTCAATTATTATTTATATTCATAGACTTTATTATCTATTAGCATAGGTATATTGAGCTGTCTATAATCATTTAACTACTTTCATCCTGTATAGTTAAGATGCTATTTAACTATTAAAATCATAAAATATTTAAATATGTTAGCAAGACATTTATTTTTTATATAGTGTAATGTTTTTTTATAATCTATAATATTAATAAGCCAATAAGCTAATACACATGTGCTTTGCAGATGTCACTATATAAATGAATAAATGTTTACATATGTTTATTTATAAGAATGACGTATCGTAAATTCTAGAAATTTCATTGGCGTCATTCATTTACATAGTAAAAAAGTAATTTAAAGTGATCAATCAATAACTTTATGCTCTTCATTTCAAACACTTCAGATTTGCCCATACATATACAGTTGGGTCAAAAATATAGGGGGATTCATTCTATATTTTCTTAAAGACTTTATCTTGTGTTTCAAAAAGTAGGAGTATTCATTTATATAGTGACATCTGTAAAGCGCATGTGTATTAGCTTATTGGCTTATTAATATTATAGATTAATATGTTAGATATATTTTTATTCATGATTATATTTTTTAAATGTTTTTATTGATTTTGGAAATCTGTTTGTTTGTTTGTTAACTTTTGACCTTTTTCAAGTTAGAATGAAATTTTAAAATCAAGGTTTAATATATTTAAATTCAATATAATTGCATGAAAATTGATATATAATTAAATTATAATATCCTAAACCATTTGAAACATGAATCTTTTAAGTATGTCAATTAGTTTGATAGATATGGAACAGAGGGCAAAAAAATATGAAAAATATTCTAGAATTTCATGTTTTGCAGTTAAAAATTCATTCTTAGAATTTTAATTTGTTTCAAATAATGGTCATAAAAGGGCAGTTTAAATTTTTTTGTTTTCAAATTAATAACATTTTTTAATATATATAAATGAATGCACCAAACTTCTTTTTAAAACTTGTTTTTTGTATGACTATTAGTTTTAAACAGAAGTTTGGTGTATTCATTTATATATAAAAAAAATTATGAACTATTTTTGAAAAAAAACTGTAGCTATTTTAAATTTGTTGCCTTAACATTTTAAAACCATTTTAAATTCTTAATGTATATATCATATTTAGTATGTGTACATAATTATATATGTATAATAAATCAGTAACTAAATTTTCTATTTAAAAGTGTTTCTATTTTTATTTTAAAACAATTGTTTTTTTTAAATGTAAATTAGAAAAATTACATTATTTAAAACAATAGGCAAAAGTTTAAAAAGATCACAAATGTTTTCTTTAGCATTTTTTTTAAAACCAAGTGTTATAAAATAAAAATAAATCCATCAATTTAAATAGAAAACTTTATTACTGATATATATATATATTAAGAGTATAAAATGGAAACTCATATAACATTAAGTTTATATATATATATTGTCAGGGCTGCATGTGGATCAGCACATATATAAAAATCTGCAAAACACTATGGGAAATGATGAAAGGAATTCAGACCATTGGCCAAGGATGATGGTGGCCAAGGATCAGCAGTATATCTCACACCTGGATATTAGTGAGGAAATAACTAGACTATCAAATCACACAGTTACTGCTCATGATTCTATACCTGCCAGAATTTATAAATCAATATCTTACTTGATAATTGAAGTGCTTGCAAAATATTACAATCAGTTGTGTGCACAACCAATAGATTGGCCAATGATTAATAACAGAATAATTTTTTGTATAAAAAAGAATAAGAATATACACATCCCATATGTAAATGACCTGAGAAATATTACTATCGAGGACATTGACTCAAAAATATTTGCTAGAATTATATTGAAGAAATTGTATAATAGAATAAAAAATAGAATTTCAATGGCTCATTACGCTACTAAAGGTAAGAGAGCAACTGATGCAATTATGAAGATCCAGGATGCAATCAGATATGCCAGGTGTAATAAGTTAACTCAATTCTTTGCAATGCAGATAGACTTTAAATATGCATTTGATGTGGTTGATTGGTCATTTCTGTTTAGTTCATTGGCACCACTTGTGGAGGGTGAGGAGAATCTAATTACAGCAATCAACAATTATGTGACCAATGGGAGAATAGCGCTTAAAAACTTTGCAAGGCATTCTAATTTCTTTGTTCCGTCAAGGGGGATCCCACAGGGGTCGCCTCTGGCAGCCCTCCTCTTTGCCGTTTATCTGGATCCGATGATTAGGAAAATAGAAGCCTCAACCAATGGGATTTTCTTACCTCAGCTTGGTGCCTTTGTTCATGTCACTGCCTTTGTCGGTGATGTTATTATTATATTCGAGAATGTGGCCAGTGTGCATAGAATCTTTAACATCTTAAATAAATTTCAGATCTCTACAGGCTCATGTATTCAATCTTCCAAGTTGGCTGCATGGCAATTGGCCACTGCCAAGAGAATCCCATGTGACTTCTTGGGCACGCCTTCCTCCTTTCTAGGGTTGCCTCTCTATCTGTCTAAAACTAAAATGAGTGCCCATTTGAACAAACTGGTTGTAAAAATCATCGAAACTAAAATAAATGCCTTTTCCCCATTTAAATTGTATGAAACAACCAGAGCAAAGGTTTTTAACGCTATTGCTGTTGGTGTGCTCTCTTACTATGGACCATGGATGAAAATCTTTAATGCCACTAGTCTTAAGATCATTCAATTGGCAAAAAGATATATTTGGGGTAAGAAGTATAGCCTGATACCTACTAAAATAATGCAGCTACCGATTGGAGAAGGGGGTCTCAATTTAATTGACCCTAAGTCATTGGTGAGCTTCATTAAGGCAAGAGCTTATTTAAGGATCATTGACGATAATTCACTAAGGCCGCTAACACAGAATATTAATATAGATTCTAACCTGGGGTCGGACGGAGTATCTTATTTTGATGATATGATGATTGCATACAGTGATATCCAGGATGATCTAAACTTAGAGACCTTAGATAATTTAAAATATAAAGAGCTAAAAAATAGAGAGCTTTCTAATGAAAACTCCTGGCTCAATGCCTCATTAAAAAAAAATTCTAAAAAATTTCCAATATATTTGTACATCACAGTCTGTTATGAAATTTATTTTCAGATTGATAAATGGAATTTTGCCAACCACCACTTTTTTAAACCAAAGGCTGAAAATGGGCCTGGATGATCTATGCAAATGCTGTAACAGATCCGATGAGACCTTTCTTCACCTGATGGAGGAATGTACAGCCTTTAGTGATTTGAGATCTATGGTCTTTCATAAGCCTATTGTGAATCTAAGACTCTTATTTAAAGAAAACATTGTTTTATTCAAGCCTCATAATGCCATAGTTATTGTGCATGTAATGAGAGCAATATGGATATCTAGGTGTGCTCTGATCTTTGATAACAAGAAGATATATTGGAAAAAAAAATGGAAAAAGAATGGGATGACATGTTTTATAAAGGTTTGAAATTTTGGCCAAGAAAAACGTTTTTATTGGTATGGGGTGGTTATGTTCCTACAAGGTGTGAAATGTGGAGCTGAATGCTCTTACAGAACACTGATTAAATGAAAGGTGGAGATAATGTAATTTACTGGATACATTTGAACTTAATTTATATTTTAAAGTAATGATTGTTACGATGTATGTACTTAATCAAATGTAAATATAGTTTTTTTAAATAAATATATATATATATTAAGTTACTGCAGAAATATCTAATGACTTACATATACTATATGTAATTATAGGGGATTTGAACCCAGACTTTCAAACTCTCTTTTGTCATTCACTTCATCTTATAAAACCAATACATATGACCACATACAGATCAAAGACTTGCTATCTTAATATAAACCAAGCACTGGTTATATATGTGTGTGGAAGATGATGATTTAGACCAATTGATGAGTGCTGGTTCAACATGACACACATATTGGAGATCATTTATCTTTTTCACATGTGTGAGGTCATGTGTATCAGTTGTATAAGATGGTGTAAATTACAAAATGAAGTTTTAAATATTAATTCTTATTAAGTGCGATGTCAGCATGTACTAAGGTTTTAGCCTTATATAAAATGGAGTTTGAAAGTTTGTCTTCAAATATCCTATAATTATATCTAGCTTAAAAGTATATACACTACATTTTATTTAAATATTTTGTACTATAGGTGTGATATTGATTTAAAATAAAATTATATGTATTAAGTGAAGTTCATTTACACTATATACACATGTATTATTATGTATACATACTAAATATAATATATAGAGAAGGATATACATTTTATCATATAGAAGAAATGTCTAGTGATATATATATCAACTGTAATGTCCAGTCATTTTAAAGTACAATATGGTTTTACATTTCCATTTACTAAGCCAATACTAAAACTTAAAAATAATAGAGATAATTTTATATATATATTAAATGCTTTTATTGACTGTACACTAAAAAAAAATTGTATCTTCAACCACAATTGGAGTTTTAGATTTAACTTGAAATAAAAGCATGGGGGTGGGGTGTTCAAAAATTAATTAAGTCAATTCCTATTTTTTATAACAAGGGATTGACCTAATTAATTTCTGGACTGCCACCCCCATACTTTTATTTCAAGTTAAATCTAAAATCTCCAATTGTTGCTAAAGAAACAATTATTTTATTTTTTTTAATGCAGTCAATAAAAGCATTTAATATAAAAAAATTTTTAGCTCTATTATATGATCATGAGATTTAATAATTTCATGATAGTTTTTTATTTTATTTATTAAAAGCTTCTAATTAATTTTTGTATTATTTCAGTATTATTTTAAAATCTTAAAAAAAAGATCCATTCCTTTTGCACTTGAATACAATTTCTTTTGTAATCTTTTTTATTTGCTAACAATTTCAACAAATTAACACTCTTCATCAGTGCTATTTACAAATTAAGTAATCCATTTTGATTATAGACAAGTCATAACTGTATATGGATAAAAGATTAGAAAAATTCAAGTGCATAAGGAGTGGATTTTCTAATAACAGTTTTTGGTAATCCAACATTTATGTTTGCAAGCAGGAATGACTTTCAGTACCAACAAGAAATAAGTAACTCCTGGATTGTATTAATTTAAAGTCATTACTAATATATTACGATAAATTAAAAATCTTCCTTTGATAAGTTGGGGTTCAAATTTTTAATTAGAAATGTGAAAAACCTTTTCAAATATTTATTATGACAGAAATGACAAATGAAACAATTTCATAGAGCTTTAGCCAATCACACAACTATTTAGTGATAAATGGAACAGTTTTATGGGATAGCAAAAGTGCTTCAGCCAACCATAATTTCAAGTTATTTATTTCAACATATTTCTGTGACCGAGTTGTTCAAATGTTTAGGATGTGCACTGATATATAAATGGGAATTTTTTAAAATTCAAATTACTATTTTACAATGTCTATATATATTCTTGCAGTTAAGTAGAAAGATCCATCAGACAATTAATTTTGCAGCATTTCTCAAGTGTAACGAAATGTTTGAAATATTAGCTTTTAGTATGCTTAAACCCATTTTAATTAGAGATATATAATAAAAAACATGGTTCAAATTATTGTGCATCTATGTTTTAAATGTATATAGTTTGAACTGAAAAATTAAAAAAATGTTTTTGAAAATTTAGTGGCGTCCCAAAAATCATGACTATGGTTTACCATAATATCAAAATAATTCACGGACCTCGAACTCTTAAGTTTCTCACTGATGCATTAAGGCATGCGGGGCATTTTTGGTTAGTATTTATTATCATGTTTATCTCATATATTTTTTATAATATGACACTTGTACTTTTTATAAATAAATTGAACTTTCCTTTAAATATTCTTTCGTGATTCACTGTAATGGAAAGCGGATAAACTCAAGACCTTAAGATCTAGGGTTCGAACTCAATCTGTACTACTAGCATATTATAAATCTCCAAAGAACAAACCAAGCAATTATTTATTTTGAGTTAGTTTTGAATTATAAAATAAATACTTTTTAAATTATATGCTATTAAGTTTATTTTAAAATAATTTTAAATGTATTCCATTTTAAATTTAGTTTTTCAGTATGATTTTTTTTAAAAAAAAAAAACACTGTTATTTTAACTCCTATTTCTTCTAAGCATTAATTACTATAATTCCTTCTTCTGAAACCATTAGAAATATTTAAAGTGTAGAAAAGCTTCTGTCAGGCTTTGTGATTTACTTTAATATTCTACCTCAACTGATACTTTTAGTCCTTGTGCTGGAAAGATTTTCTGCTTTACTTAAGAAAATGAATAGCTCTAGTAATTGGTCAGACTAAATTCACTTGGGAGAGCGCTTCTGTCAGCTAAAATTTACCATAGTCGTGCTCCCAGGTAATAGGGGACACACAAAAGCTTAAATATGAGACTTTTATATCTAGAATCTTAATAGTGATAACGGTAAAAAAATGTTTTTTTTTTCGCCAATCAAATAATGAAATAAAACAAAAGTAAAAAATGTTTAAATCGAATAATACTTTACATACATATATGATAATTTTATTACAGCCAAAAATAAATAAATCGTTTATAAAAGTTTTTTTTCAACCAATAGACGGCTTAATTAATGAATCAGTGGTCAAAATATTATCTATGTTTGAGGGTGGACTTTAAATTTGATTTGATTAATTAAAAACAAAGATTTTAACTTCTTATATTCTGAATGCACAGTATTTTGACAATTGTGCTATTTTTTCTTTTGTTTTTTTGCAAGTTCAAGACAATCTACACAATATTCTTGAAGTTTTGAGTGCAACATATAAAGATTTAGATTTAATAATTAATGTTCAAAAGCCTTTAAGACAGTGATGAAAGAAAAATTTTCAGCATCTTTTAGTTTGAGTAGTTCTCAATTTGAGAACGTAATTTAATTTAAATTCAAGAACAGATTTACTGTTGAGGTTTAGAAAAGATTCCAATATGTTTCTTTTAACAAATTAATAGGGAAAATAATATTGCTGTAGTATAAATTTCACTAGACCACTCTCATGCATGTTAGTCAAAAGCGATTAGAAAGCACTCCCTATCTTATATGAGAGGGATATAGTGAAAATTGCACTACAGAAATATTATTTATTAAGTGGATAATCCCTATTCTAATGAATGACTAATAATTATTAACATATTTCCATAAAGTGGTTTGTGTCAAAGTTGTGAGGGTGGTAAGCTTGGCACTTATTAATTAAATTACACTTAATTGGTTATATCTATATACTGAACAATAATAAAGATACATGTGAGAGATTGTGTTCTGGGCCAACTGATGAGTGCTAGTTCAGCACAAAATGTGCATCTCAGAGATCATATATCATTTCCACATATCTTTGATCATATGTTTATGATTACGTCTTTCCACAAGGTGTTAAAAGCAGATTAAAAAAACAGTCCTGACCTTGCGTGAGAATACGTAGTGAAAACTACACAACAGAAATATCTGTTAAGTCAATAATCTCTAATCTAATTAATGATTAATTAAAATTATAACAGGAAAATTATTTAAATATAGTTGTGTTTCACCTAAGATATTACTAATTGCAACAGCACTTAAATAACTTTTACTACTGGTTAAATATATAACATTTAGGATTATAATCATATCACAGTATACTCCGATTCCAAATATGTCGGAATTATTTTACATGCAGACTCATAATGAATCGGTTTAATAATCTTTCAAATACAATTTTACTTTTCATTTATCAATTCCCATTCACTCAGTCTGACAAAAGGAGACTTCCATTTTGGAATCATATATTTGGAATGAGAGTGTTCTGTGGTATGATTACCTAAAATATTGTATGGATATGCTAAAAGAAGTAATATAAAAAAGCACTGAAAAATAGGTAATGACTAATAATGTTAGACCCAAAAAGGAATATATATATATATATATGTGTGTGTGTGAGAGAGAGAGAGAGAGAGTGTGTGTATGTTGTGTAAATATATATATATGAAGGCCTTGTGATATTATGGTTACCACATTTTTAGTCATTATCCAGACTTTGAATTCCAGGTTAGAATTTGAAATTGCTTTCCTTAGAGGATTTTAAAGCAATCTTAGATTACTTTTTAATACTTATTATATATACTTCTTTGAATTAAAAATAATTATAATAGTAACAAACAATAGTGTCATAGGCAATCAAAACTACTGCCATAAAAACAGGCAAAACTCTCCATACAGTAGCGCAACTCAGCAAAATGGTGATCATGTGATGTTTAGTGGTTTAACTACTGCCATAGCTATTGTGCTATCATTCAGTTATCCAAGCACTGGGAAAAATAAATTAAAATGTTCCACTATGTCTATGACCTGGTATTCAAATCTTAGTTGAACTTGAAAACTTTTTAGCAGCAAATCATCTAATACCTAGCTCCAATAAAAATATTAAAAAAAAACCTTTACTTTTTTTGCTAATATATATAAATTATGTTACCTCAGCCTTCAATGTTAACAACTACAATGGGTACAACATGGTTTTATAACATAACATCTAGCATCCCATACTTCTCCAAAAAATGTATTTGTTTTACATTATTACCATTCCAAATTTGATTATAACCATCAAATTGAAAAATAAAATTGCTTTTGTTTAGAATGGTTTCTAATTGCAATCAGTTGAGTTTTTTCTTACAATCAGTTATTATAATGAAATAAATTTGCTTTATTATTGTAAGCATAGTTACAGTAAGTATTACAATACTTGTCTAAAAAAGTACAAAAAATAGAGATCATTTGCAAAAGATGAAAATTTATAGCCATTTAAATTACAAGTGATATGAAATATTGTTAAACCTGAATAAGGGTGTTTAAAATTTATACTACACAAGGTAAATTCAATCTAATTCAATTTTTGAAAAACAGAATCATACTTAGGAAAATACTAAGATGGGTACTTGTTCAATTTAAAAAATTAAAAAAAATGAAGGGATTTGAAATTAATACCAGTTTCACATACCAGTTGTAGATATTATGGATCAAACAAAAGCAGAAGAACATCTACAATCTGTTGTCAAGGCAAGACTACAATTTTCATTTACTGCTGAATTGCAATTTGCCTTGATTATAAATCGCTGATTTGTTTAAACATGAGGAGTTTTGGTATTGCAATTCACATGTAATAACCAATCAATTGTTGGCACTTCTGGTCTAATGTTCATGCATATATATATATATATATTTAATGTGTCTGTGTGTGTAAAATCAGGAATTTATTAATTTTAGCATTGTCAATACTATTGATATTTTCATTTCTTACATAATCTATAAATGCAAAATACTTTTTTTTATTTCAGTACTTAGAGATTGCTGTCTCAGTAAATGATAGATCAGTCTGGTAGTTTGAAGAGAGAAACAGTCATCTTTTCATTGCACATTATATATATATATATTATTTAATGTTTTCACAGTTATATGATGTAGATAATACAATATTTTTGGGTACGAACCGTGTATTATTTTGCATTACAATCCGATATTTCGAGGGACTAGCAACAGCCATTATCAAGGTTAACTTTTGAAAGATAAAGCTGAACTGCATGACTGCAGATAAAAAAATATAGTATAATTTATTTTATTACTCAAAGTCATGCATATATGATTAATTGTTTAATGAATACTGTTATTTTAGCAAAATTAAATTTATCTTCAACAGGACAAAAGATTAATTAAATACCCAAAAAAGTCCCATAAAAACAGAATGTATGAACAATCATATTTGTTGTGTCAAAATTAAAAATTAGATAAAGAATAAAAATATGGCAAAAGTTGTAAGAGCTGACCGGTTGAGTTACTTCTGATTAATGTGTGTATGAAACTGTTATAGATGATAGCCAGGTTCTTTCTTCACCTTCATTACTCACATAGAATTCCCCAATTCCAAAGTCTTATAACTTGTGATAACCATTATATAGAAGTCATATAAGTTTGAAGAAACTGGATTATATTAATAAAATTGATGAAACAGCCAAATTACTATCTATATAAAATGGATTTGTTATGCAGATTTGTCCACAACAATCCTCACAAACTCAGTTATAGTTTTTGCTCCTTGCTCAAATAGTCAGTGATTTTGATTGAACAAAAAAATGACTCTTTCATATGTTCTATTTTATTTTGGGATTTCACGTATTTTGTTGTGTTCAATAAATTTTGGAATTTATTTAATCTATTGTTGTTTTTCTTGGTTATGAAGTAATCTCTCAATCCCATGAAAGAAAATTTAATTTATTGAAACGTCAGTATTCTTTAAATATTTAATGTTATATAATTGATTTCAAGAATTAAAATGATATTAGATATATTAGAAAGGACTTGAACTCAGACTTTCCAGCTTTCTACAGCTATCCACTCCATCTTATAAAACTGATACATATAACCACATACATATGAAAAAGATAAATCATCTCCAGTATATGTATTTCATGCTGAACCAGTACTCATCAGTTGGTCCAGATCACCATTTCTCACGCATATATACAATCAGTGCTCAGTTTATATTACGATAGCAAATCTTCATACTATAAGGGACAAGCTTCAGTCTTCTCATGCTCCAACTCTTCTACCATCAATATCATTGAAAATCCGAGCTTGTAAAAATTCAAGCCTTTGTTAATGACAATACTATTGTCATATTTATATTGACTTTAAGTCATTCTGACTCCTCACACATAGGACCTTAATAATTCCATTTAATTTTACAAAAGTGGAGTAGGCAAAATATTAGGCTGGATATATATATGTTAAAATGAAGATTTGCACGGGTTAAATATATAAAATACATATTTTGCGGGTTCATCCGTGTTAAAAACTTTTAATATTAATATACTGACATTTCGACTTGGTCACACAAGCCATCCACAGAGTTATAAAAAAAAAAACGTCAGTATATTAATATTAAAAGTTTTTAACACAGATGAACCCGCAAAATATGTATTTTATATATATATATATATATATATATATAGTCTAATTTGTATTAACAAGGATTTTGAGTGTTACATCCTTGAGTTTTCAATGATGTAGATGGCTAAAGCATTGGAAGGTGGAGAAGATTGGAGCTTGTCCATTAAAGTTTGAAGATTTGCTATCTTAATATAAACTGAGCGCTAATTGTGAAGATATGTGAGAGATAGTGATCTGGACCAACTGATGAGTGCTGGTTCAGCAGGAAATAGATATATTGAAGATCATTTATCTTTTTCACATGTGTGTATAAGATGGAGTGGATAGCTGTAGAGAGCTTGAAAGTCTGGATTCAAATCCCTTCTAATTATATTGAGTTTAATATGGACAACATACATGTATTTAAATATTACATATTCAGCCTGTATTTGGCCCCTTCCTCTTCTGTGTAATTAAATGGACATATTAATGTCCTATATGTAAGGGGTCAGAATAATTTAAAGTCAACATGGGTATGATAACAATATTGACATTACCAAGGGCTTTGAGTGTTATATCCTCCAATTTGCAATGATGTGGGTGGCTGAAGAGTTGGAGGGTGGAGAATATTGAAGCTTTTCCATTAAAGTTGAAGAATTGCTATCTTAATATAATGTGAGCAATGATTGTATATATGTGTGTGATCTGGACCAACTGATGAGGGTTGGTTCAGCATAATAATAAAAATTCAGATGTCACATGACTTATATATAGCTTGCATTTATCAATATGTAAAATTAAGAGAATGCTAATGAGCTCTAAACAAGCTTTATTATTATTATTATTATTATTATTATTATTATGATCAATGCTACTACAAGAGAAGGCATTCAAATCATCTTTATCTTAGATTGTCCCCATCCCCAGACCAGTTTCGACCTATGGGTCTCTTCAGTGAGGAGTTGGGACACTAGATGCAAAAAACCAACTCAATTAAGCATTTATCTAAACGGTAATTGTCAAGAAGAAGATGAAACTTATATATATATATATGTTATACTTAATGTTTTCACGGTTATATGATGTAGATAAATTATAAGTTTTTGGGATATACCGTGTCTTATTTTCCATTGAGTACCAATATTTCGACGGAATAGCAACCGCCATTTTCAAGGTTAACTTTTGAAAGAAAAACCATTAGATCTTAACAAATAACGTGACTGTGTGTGAGATGAGAAATGAGATTCCAGTTCAGCATTCACAATATGAGGCTTATCAAAATGTTTATTTTCCTCAGTATTTTTACCTGTTAATTTTAAGTTAATATTGGATAAAAAGAGAGGTTTCCACATAGCTGGAATACGTTGTGCTTCATCAGTTCTATTTAAACCAGTAGGTCTCTTTAATATTTCAATTGACTCTCTCATAGTTCTTAAATCATATCGTTCCAAATTAGCAAGTAGTTTTGTATTGTCAAAATTAGATTTGTGACCAGTTTTTACTTCCCATTATTTAGAAACTGGTCACAAACCTAATTTTGACAATACAAAACTACTTGTCAATTTGGAAAGATATGATTTAAGAACAATGAGAGAGTCAATTGAAATATTAAAGAGACCTACTAGTTTAAATAGAACTGATGAAGGACAACGTATTCCAGCTATGTGGAAACCTCTCTTTTTATCCAATATTAACTTAAAATTAACAGATAAAAATACTGAGGAAAATAAACATTTTGATAAGCCTCATATTGTGAATGCTGAACTGGAATCTCATTTCTCATCTCACACACAGTCACGTTATTTGTTAAGATCTAACGTTTTTTCTTTCAAAAATTAACTTTGAAAATGGCAGTTGCTATTCCGTCGAAATATCGGTACTCAATGGAAAATAAGACACGGTATGTCCCAAAAACTTATAATTTATCTATATGTATATTGAAGATCATTTATTTTTTTCACATGTATGTAGTTATGTATATCAGTTGTATAAGATGGAGTGGATAGCTGTAGAGAGCTTGAAAATCTGAGTTGAAGTCCCTTATAATTACATTAAATTCAATATAGACAATATACATGTATTTAAATATTATATATACATGCATAACAATTGTGGGTAATAAATAATTATTTACAGGATGTCAAAAGAAGATGTAGTTCTTCCACGTCTTCATAATATGATTTAAAAGTAAAAGAGAGCACCTTCTTTTGTTTCTAATGAAATTCAACAAGAAAAAGCTATTACTGAATACTAAAATAAATTAGTTTAGCCTTAAACTTTTTAAAAATAACATATTTTTTTTTGCTATATCACTTCTAAACTTATCTTTAGTTATTGCATGAAAATAGGGCTCATCCATAAAAATATGTAATCTAATATATACATAATATTAATATTGATATTTCCATATGTTCATATTTGTAATTCAAATTACATGTTTTTTGTTCATCTGCATAACAAAGTAGTTTCTTCTTTCTTTATAACCTAAAGCTGAGTTCATTTTTGGTTAAGTTAACCATAATTATAGTTCTGATTATAGTCAACTCCACCAAAAGTGCACTCAGATTTAGGTTATTAAGGAGAAAGACACCATTTGAACAAGTGTATCCATATATAATAATAATAAATAAAAGATATTATTGCAATAAATAAAGGAAACCTATTTATTGCTCTTGATAGTGCCAAATTTAATGTTTACTATATTTTGAAAGCAACCAACCAGTTCATATTATCATACTATATGCATACGAATTTCAGAAAACTATTAGTTTAACTACTATACTAGGTAGCAAAACATCTGCTCTTCCAAGTTCTCATAATAGCAATTATAACTCATTCGTTTCCAACTTGATGTAATGCACTTTATTTCTAATGTGTAAATGTTTTAATTAGCATGAGTAATTAAATATACAATTTAGAATTTAAAATTAATGTAAGATTATTAAATGAGACAGTCGTTATTTCTTTCTTAGCAAAATGTTTATTATTACATGGTTTGCCATGGTTACCATATGAAATTACTCTCCAACAATAAACATCGCATTAAGATAGTTACAAGTAAAGTGATTTTAATATACGATTAATCTGACAAGTTATTTTGGCCAGACCATACATAACATGAAAGTTTGTACCACTTTTTCACCCCTTGCAATAGTGATGAATTATGCAAAATGTCCTAAACTTAAAATTTGGAACTACTTATAGAAAAGGAAGGAACATGAATGGCTTTGTGATTTATGATCACCTGAAAATAAAAAATGCTTAGTATTAACAGAATAATAATGAATAGCAAATTACTGTAAATACTGATGAAATGAATTCCCTCTGAATTTATCACAGTACACATACCTTTAATTGTTATTAGAAAAAAAACTATATATGCATTAGACGGGAAGAAAAAATAAAGTTAGTAAGCAAAACAAAACAAAAAACAAGCAAGCAGATTAATAAATATGCAATCAGATAAGCAAATAAATATATAAAGATAGATAGATTAAAAGGTGGATAGACAGATATGATAGATAGATGGATGAATAAATAGATGAAAATATGAACATATTGAGATAGAGCAGAGATCTTAATAGAAAGGCAAATGATATGACACACAAAGATAGGCAGGTAGATAGGCTTTGGAAAACTGATAGATAAATGGATAGATAAACAAAAAATCATAGAGAGATAAATAAATCAATAAATCTGAATAATTTGGACATAATAGAGATCTAGATAGTAAGTCAGATAGATAAAAAGATAGATAAACAGACAGGCAGTCAAATAAATTCGATAGATAGATAGATAGATAGATAGATAGATAGATAGATAGATAGATAGATAGATAGATAGATAGATAGATAGATAGATAGATAGATAGATAGATAGATAGAGTAGTAGTAGTAGTAGTAGTAGGGAGGGGGGGGGGGGGGGGGGGGGGGGTAGATAGATAGATAGATAGATAGATAGATAGATAGATAGATAGATAGATAGATAGATAGATAGATAGATAGATAGATAGATAGATAGATAGATAGATAGATAGAGAGCGAACCAGCAGTAACGGGGAGATAGATAGATAGATGGATGGGTAAATAAAGTAAATATTTTAAAATATTCTGTTTATGATGAAAAACGATTTTTTTAAACACCTAAAATAACTATTATTTTCAAATCAAGATATTTTTTTTTTTACACCAAAGACTTTTTTTAAAAAAAAAAGAAATCGTAAGTTTTAAAATAAATCAATATTTTAAAAATAAGACTTTTTTTTCAAGTTTGATAAATGTAAAAGTTAAATACATCTTTTTTTGTGACATTATTGGAATTAGATGAATAATTTATTAATAATCTATTATATGTGTGTGTATGTATGTGGAAGATTAGCTTAACCAAGCATCAGAATAGTTTGAAAAAATAATACCAATATATTATTTGATTTCTTTTCATGTAACTATTCTTCAATAAACAAAAGTATTTCTCCTTTTTCTATTGTTGCGCCATCAGTTGTAAGCCTGAGTAATCAATGATATTAAGCTGCGATTTATTAGAGACGGTGTCAACTGATATCTTCTGATTACTCAAGTCTAAAATACATGCTATATGTGATGTGGTGTGATGCACTGTGATTTCTCCTTAAATGGAGTCAGCAATCTCTCAGCAACTATGCCCAGAGAAGCCCGTTAGCCACTTTACCTTCCCTTTTAATTTTTCACCTAAGTTTTCCCATAATCTGCTCCATCTCATTTCCACAACATAATCATTGTCAATTCTATGGTCTTTATATCTAAATCACCCTTATTTTTTCCCAAACCCAGCATAAAAACTAATAACCCACTTTCTGTATAATCATTTTGTTCATATTACTTTTCCCATAACTTCATTATTTGTACCCTTTCTGCTTTCAAGCATTTACATTCAATTAACAGATACCTAATATTTTCTATGTTTTCCTTACACAATTTGCAGACTAAATCACCCATATTTTTCCATTTACATGTATATTCTCTTGTTGCTAAAGATCCCGTTCGAGCCTTAAACAATAAACTACTTCCTTGCTACTATCATAAATTAACTCACACCCAATGTTCTGTTTACTTCTATATATATTTAAACTCTCTTTACTCTCCATACTAGTTCTCCATATCTCCACCCCCCTATTCTTTATTAATGCATTTATTTTTTTACCCTATTCCTTACCACTATAAACACTCAACAATCCTCCTAACATATTTATCCCACCTTTTATATAGGTATACTGATATAAATTCTTTATCCAAAGCTTTTGCATACCGCATTACCTTTCTCACCCATCTTATTGCCTGCCCTTTGCTCGTAACCCAATTAAAACCTATTTTGACTATTCTTCTATTATCCATAAACTGTAACCTACCAAACATTTTCATTTTACTTTTTGCATCTCTCATATAAAAACTTGACCATCCCATTTCACCTTGAATTGCCTCATTGTCCACACATCTGCATCCAATGCATGTCTTTCTACTTCCCTTTGTTCTTTTTCTAAATAATCTTATACCTCTTTACTAACACCTAATGCATCATTTGCATATGTTAAACCTGCTACTGCAACTCCCTTCCATACAATTCTAGCTATATCATATTTATTATATGAAAACACTGTTAATTTGTTTATCAATCCCTTTCTTTTCTTTTTATTTCACCTTTTTCTGCTCTAGTGCCATCTATTGTAACCTTGAATAATCAATGTTTTTTCAGATGTTAATGGAATTCATTAGAAATAGAGAACAATAAATTGCACTATTATCTGATAATCATTAACTGATCATGCTTACAGCATCATCTATTGTAACATTGAGTAGTCGATGATTATCAATGTTTATGCAATTTATTAGGTATAGAAAACAATAAATTGTGCTATCATCATTTAATATTCAATTAACTTAAATTTAGACCTGCATCATATAGAAAATGTTTTTTTTATTCAGGATTGTTATTTTCGTACAAAATTAATCTAAAAAGCAAATTTTTACCCAAATATTTATTTTTACTATTAAATATAGATACATTTTTCAATGCACGACTTCAGCATATAGATAGTATTTGTATATTTTTTTGTCAATGTATTGATTGATTATCTGTATATTGATATTTGAAAAGGTTGACTTTTAAGGATATCTGAATTATGACTGTCAACAAGATGGGTATAAATATTCTGAAATATGTCTCAGTATATTATATACATATGTTAGTTTTAGACTGATAAATAGATTAGCAATGGTACAAGAAAGTGAATTTTAATTGCAATTTTATTAAGTGATTTTTTGAGAGTTTGACTTGGGAATTGCCATAGTAACATTTTCAGACTTGGTTGTTCTATGAATAAGTTTATATTATAAACATAACACATTTGATACACTTTAATTTATTTTAAGACTTGTTAAAATTGTTACAATAGGCACACACATATATAAACTTTAAAATAGTCAATTTAAAACAAAAATTAAAGCAGACAACTCTCTCTAAACAAAAAAAAATATTTAATACATCAATCAGCTTTCATTTCTTAATGGAACCTTATCGAGATGTTTCTTTTTTATAAAATTACATGTGATGTGCTGTGATGCACTGTGGCTTCTCCTTTATCAAAGTCAGGAATCTCTGCCCAGAGAAACCTGTTGACCACCTTTCCTTCCCTTTCTATTCCTCACCCTATGTTTTTTCCATATTTTTCACCCTCTTCCACTATCCCATGTCCATAACATCATCTTTATCTACTCCATGGCTTTTATATCTAGATCTCCCTATCTTTTTCCAAACCCAACATAAAAACCAAGAGCCCACTTTTGGTATAGTCAATTTTTTTATACTTCTTCTCCCACAACTTCGTTATTTGTACCATTTTGGCTTGTAAACATTTACATTCAATTAGCAGATGCTGAATATTTTTGATGCCTTCATTACATAACTTGCAGACTAAATCACGTGCATTTCTCCATTTCTCCCTTGTTGCTAATAATCCTGCTTAAGCCTTAAACAGTAAACTACTTTTCTTACTATTGTCATAAATTAACTCACACTCAATATTCTGTTTACTTCCATATATATTTAAATCTACTCTCCATACTAGTTCTCCATCTCTCCAACCTCCTATTTTTTATTAATGCATCTATTCTTTTATGCCATTCTTTGCCACTATAACAGTCAACAATCCTCCTAACACAATCATCTAATCTTTTGTATAAGTATATTGACAAAATCTTTATCTAAAACTTCTGCATACCATACTACCTTTCTCAGCCATCTTATTGTCTGTCCTTTACTCATAACCCAAATAAATTCTATTTTGGCTATTCTCTTACTATCCATAAATTGCAATCTACTGAACATTTTCATTTTTCTTTTTGCATCTTTCATATAAAAACTTGACATCCCATTTCTCCTTGAATTGCCTCCTTTGTTATCTACATATCTCCATCTTATGCATGTCTTCCTACTTCCCTTTGTACTTTTTCTAAGTAATCATTACTAGCACATAACACATTGTTACCATAAGTTAAACCTGCTATTTCTACTGCCTTTCATTCAATTCTTGCTACATCATATTTATTATACAGAAAACTATTAATTTCTTTATCAATCTCTTTTCTTGCTTCATTTATCTTTTTTTCCTCTTATTCATCCAAGCAATTGTCTAATTACTTAAGATGATTCCCAGATAGTTACACCTAGTCACCAAATTTAACTTTATATCCCAAATAAAAATTCTTTCTCTTCTCTTTTCCCAGCATTTATGATCATTACCTTTGATTTTTCTTTTCTAAATTTAATCCTCATCTCTTTACTCACCATTATGCACATCTTCATTATAGCATGACTAGCTATTCTTATGTAACTCTACCCTATGGATATTATTTACATTACAATAAATAAAATTAGTAAAATACATACATGTAAATAAAAATGATTAAACTTATTACAATCTTTTTTATATATGTTTACAAAACAAGCTAAAAAAAAATTAAAAATTATAACTCTAAATTTTGCAATAATCTAACATTGGTCATTTCCCCCTAGTTGTGCTGTTCCTTTAACTATGTAAGTTTTCTTGAATATACAAAGTTTTATAACATTTTCTTTCCTTGTAATTTTTAACATACTTTATTTCCTGGATATTTTTTTAGACACAATTCATTTTTTTCAGTATCTTAAAAATGTGTATATATATAGCCCTGCTCTTATATCCTTTATGTTAATTTCTCTATCAATCTTTCCTGTCTGACCTGTATATGCACCATATTGCAAAATTCACAACTAATTTTATAAATGAACCCTAGCCTATATTTAATATAACCAATCTTATTTGCATTACAAATCCATTTCCCTAAAGATTTACTATTTTTCCATTCTATTTTAATGTCTTCATTTAACTTTTCTTTTATCAATGTCTTAAATAAATGTTCTGGACATATAATGAACTGTGTAAAAAATATTCAGATAATAAAGTGTGTTAAAAATTATAAGGAAAGATAATGCTATGAAACTCTGTATATTCAAGAAAATTTAAACATGTTTAAAGGTTCAGCACAAATAGAAGGGAAATGGGCATTGTTAGATTGATGGAAAATTTAGAGATATAATTTAACATAGTTTTTTAGATTGTTTTGTAAATATATAAGTTTAATCATTTTTATGTGCATGTGCATATTTTAATATATTTATTGTAATGTAATACAAATAATGTTCACTGTGTGGAGCTGCAGTAGAGTAGCTAGCTAATCATGTGATTTTTTTATTTATACAAAGCTATCTGTTTCAATGTATTTTAAATTAATTATTTTAAAGTTTATTGGACAAATTTTAAGATTGAAATTTGATCATTTAAAGTATATATATATATTCTTCTTTTGAATGCAATGAGCCTAACAGTTTTACTTTAAATCTTGGCCTGGGGCAGTGAGCTTTAGTATGGAGATGTTTATTATATCTATAAAGATATTACATATGGGAGGGACAGAGAAAAGTGAATAATTCCGTGTGTGTAAATTTAAAAAAATCAGATATATTAATCTTTAACTGAGGTTTAAGGTTTATATCTGTGCTAGAGATAATCACTAGTTTCGAAAATGATTAGAAATAATCATTAGTGTATATATCTGAAATGGATGGCGTCAAAGTTGTGAGAGGAGGAAATTTGACAATGGTAAATGAAAATGTAAAAATTTACTCTAGATAAATACTTTGCATATAATAAAGATGTATATGAGAGATTGTGACCTGTGCCAACTGATGAGTGCTGGTTCAGCACGAAATGCATCTTGAGGGTCATTTGTCTTTTATTATATCTTTATTTATATGTATTTAAAAAGAATGGGGAAGTATGGAGATGTTTATTGTATCTGTAAAATGTTTTCTAATTATTATTAATGCATAACTCCACATATTACATATTTCTATTTAAATCATCAATTAAAAATATTCAAATCATCACTCATGATGTTAAGATATTTCAATAATGCTCTCTGTGAACAAATATAAATTCCGAACTTCAAACACTAAATATTATGTAATAATTGGAATGTTATACCTCCAAGCAATAGCTAAAGCAAGACTAAATTCTAATTTGGTTTTGAAAATATAAATTATAGCTGATTTGAATAGAGTTGTATGGATATCTCTGTGGATTTGATATTCATTCTGACAGATATTGTCTAATCTACTATCTTTATAATATTTTTAACCATGGAAGTGGATTAACTTTTCAATTGCTATGTAGATTGCTTTAATATTAAGAGGCATCAGCTGAGCACAGCCAATGCTTGGAAGTTTATCATTCCAATTGTATGTATAGGTATGCATATATAAATACATATATACACATTTACATTTGGATATATTGTTAGAGGCAAAGTTTATATTTATTTTATCAATGTTAAAATGAATCTTATCATTGTAGCATGTTATAATAATATAAATAAACCTCTCTCTCTCTCTCTCTCTCTCTCTCTCTCTGTCTGTCTGTCTCTCTCTCTCTCTCTCTCTCTCTCTCTATATATATATATATATATATATATATATATATATATATATATATATATATATATATATATAATTAAAGGGGATTTGAACACAGACTTTCAAGCTCCCTACTATCATCTACTCTATCCAATATAACTGATGCACATGACCACATACATGTGAAATAGATAAATTATCTTCATATTTAATGTTGAACCAGCACTCATCAGTTGGTCCTGATAATTATCTCACACACTTATATATAATAAGTGCTCGGTTTATATAAAGATAACAAATATACACTTTAATGGATAGGCTTCAATCCTCTCCACACTCCAACTCTTCAGTCATCTACATCACTGAAAATCTGATGATGGAATGCTCAAAGCCCTTAATGATGTCAATATTATAGACACATCAATGTTGACCTTAAGTCAATCTGACCACCCTTAATATGTCCATTTAAATACAAAGAAGGGAGATGAATACATGCTGAATAAGGAATATTGAAATACAAGTATAATGTATATTCTTAACCTAGATGTAATTAAAGGGATTTGAACCCAGACTTTCAAGCTCCTACAGTCATCCACTCTAACCAATATAACTGATACACATGACCACATACATGTGAAAAAGATAAATGATCTCCAATATATGTGTTTCATGCTGAACAGGCACTCATCAGTTGGTTCAGATCATCATTTCCTACAGATATATACAATCAGTGCTTGGTTTATATTAAGATAACAAATCTACACATTTTAATGTATGTGGTCATGTTTCTCAATTATATTGGATAGAGTGTATGGCTGTAGGGAGCTTGTAAATCTGGATTCAAATTACTTTTAATTATATCTATGTTAAGTATATACATTATACTTGTATTTCAATATTATATATATGTTTTATATAATTATAATTTTATATTATCAAACAAAAATCAATCTAAGTTTTATATTCTACCCAAAATCCATACACCTGGTTGCTCTAGCAGGCCTATTTTCAAGCATTGGTTCTTCTACAAAAAATATTTTATTTGTTGATGGCCTTATACATGATATTTCACCAGCATTCAGATATTATGCAAAAGATATCACACACTTTCCTCCAATTTTAAAAAAACATCAAACCTCAACTATCTAATGAATGTTTTGAGTAACTTTAGACATTACATCACTATATATCTCATAGAGATAAATTGAAGTTATTAAATCTGTTTTTCAAAATAAGAAATATGATCAACACCAAATTACAACTACTATTGAATTAATGTTTTTAATCTTAAAAAAAATAATTATTTTGTTTTTAACTCTACATACTATTTACAACAACAAACTACAGAAATGGGAATAAAATGGTACCAAATTATGCCAAAAATTTTATAGCCCCATTGCAGTTCTCTATACTTTAAAAAAATAGGTTTAAACCTTATACTTGGCAAAGATATATAGATGGCATCTCTATGAATTAACCATAAAATGAACTTACAATGAATTTTTCTAAAACAGTAGCCCATTTCTTAATGTTCAAATATTTACAATAATAAAATTCTTAGAACTAAATATATCAAACAAATTGTCAGTCATAGCTACTTACATTTTCATAGTAAGCTCTCTAAACACTTAATTAAAGATTAATATCCCCTATAGTCAATTTTTAGCAATTAAAATAATTTGTAGTGACAAACATTTTCTTCAATAAAATAACATATATAATAGATTTATAAATATGAAATATTCTAAAACATTGTTGAATAAAGCAGAAATTAAATCCTCAGAAGATGGTTGAAAGAAAGTTATTCTATTTAAGAAAAGTAGCCAATTGGAAGTTCCCACATTAATTCTTACTTTTAATGATGAAGTACTAATATTAACCAAATATTGCAGAAACATTTTGATATATCAAATTTTTACAGATTAACTAAAATCTATTTTTCCCAACTCACCTAATGTTTTATAATGAAGACAGAAAACATTTAAGGATAGACATGTAAAACATAATGTAACAGAAAAAGAATGTTTTTATGTGGAGAAAAAAGCTATTCTATATGCAAGCATATTATTTTTACTAACATGGATTAAGTTCAACTTTCAAATGCTTGGATGTTGTGTTAAGATAAGTTTATTATAAATGCACTTTGAATCAAACTTAGTGCTTTCAAGTCCCACTTATAGCTTCATATTCATAGTACTTCAAAAGCACTAAGCTTGATCCAAAATGCATTTATTATAAACTTTTCTTAACACAGAATTCAAGTGCTCAAAAGTTGAATTCACAGCTGCATAAGAAAAGTCACTATTTTAGTTAATTAAAATGGTTTAAGATGGTACCATTAATGATTTTAAATGGCATATCACAATCTATGTCAAATGTAAAGATATAAATTTAATATATAGAATAGAATGTAACAAATGTTTGAACCATTATGAAGGTGAATCAGAAAACATTCTACATACTAGAATAACTACCCATATATTTGATATTCTGCATAAAAATGAACATTGCAGAATCTTTTTTTTCTACCAGAAAGACAAAACTAAGTGTTTTTATTTCTAAATTTAACACTTTATTTCCTAATGGCAAGAAATGAATGTAGACACTATTACATCCCTGAATTACTTAGTTTTCTAATAGTCTATTTTCAATTATTTTGTTTAATATGCTATTATTAAATATGGATGTATTTATTGTTTATATATATGAAATTTAATTTAAATGTGCAATCTTTTGTACACATGATTTTTGAATGCAATTTTTTATAGACATATATGTATAAATTTATTTTAATATTCTCATGGATGTATATATATATTGCACATACATATATAGATATAAATAATTATTATTTTTGTAATGTTTCATAAATGTATGTTTAAAGTTTTATTATTTTTGTTTTGGCTTTTTTTTAAAAAAAAAACTCTAAGCAAATCATAGTGAATCACAGGTTGATTGATTAAAAAAGATTTGAGAGAAAATGTTTTTTTTAAAAAAAGGGGGGGGGGGGATTTTAATCTATAAGAATTGTATTTTCAGATATGCGAATGATTTTTAACATTTAAATTTTGGAGGAACCGATTTTGCTGCAATTTCTGATGAAACTAGTCTTCTGGTTGGAAAATTAAAGTGGTTGCATAAGGAAATAATTATGTTCATTTCTATTTAATTATACATATACAAACTATTAACATTATTTACTTACATTCTCTATAGAAATTTATATGAACTAGCAGCCTTATGAACTGCAACATTTGACAAAAATTATCTAACATCTTGCAGAACATGTTATTTCTGTCAAACTATATGCCATCAGCTAGCTGTTTGGGATATTGGTTTAAACCACACAAAACATAGCAACTCAGTTTCTATTTTAATAGATTTCCAATGTTCGATCTCACATTAAAGTTGATAAATGAATTTTAAGCTACATTATTTTAAAATGAATTGAATTATAAGCTATGTTTATATTATTGATGCAAAGAAGGGTTTAATTAAATTACTTCTTAAATTTATAGTTAAACATTACTTATCAAATTGAGTGTTGCAAGCCTATTTAAATAGAAAATGACTTGTTGTGGTTGTTTTGTTCTTAACTGGCCTTTGAAGCAACTGATGACATCAGGTTTGGTGAACAAAAATATGTATCCTGAAAGAAGTTTTTCATCAAACAGTGTTATATAAAATCCATACACTTCTATAAATTTCTACAATTGTCATACATAAATAACATTAATAGATTACATACTTATGTGGTATTTAGTATATTGTATGTCACTGTATCTGTAAATTGATTGAATTATGATGTTTAAATCAAGGGACATTTAAACCATTTTTCTCTTATACAAAAAGGTTTGATAATGTCTACTTAGTTGATAGAAACTATCATTAACATTGCCATTACCATGCAGTGATAAAAATAACATTGATATGAGTAACTAATTTATCTATTAATATACCTTTTGCAGTATAATTAAGTATTTTTATAATGGATAAAACCAACTACAAATATTATAACTTAAACTTTTTAATTAGATCAAGTCCAAGTCCTTACAATAAACATTTTTATACTCTTTATGTATTTTTGTTTTATTTTTGCAAAAGTTGTTTATTTATATGATTTTGTTTAACATTTCTACCTTTCAACATTTATTTTATCATCCTCTAGTAACTGTTTAAATTATAGTTTTACATTCTATTTTAGTATTAAAGCATTTATTTTATATTATGGATCAATAAATTGTACTTATAACTTTATGAATGAAAACATTCTAAACTCATATTGAAACTTCCAAATATTTTTCTTATTGGTAATTGCTATTAAATTATCATATAACTATAAAATTTTGTTCTAAAATTTAAAATTGCATTTGCAATTATTAAAACATTACAAATGTTCTTTACTTTGGTGTTGATAGAGCATTATCAACTCTAGTTTCACTATTACCATTAATACATTTTTTTACTTGTATTTTTAAAAATAAAACATGTTTGAATAAAATCTAAGTGTAATCATAAAAATATTTATTTTTTAATAATTATTATACAAATATTTGTTTTTTTTAAAACTTACAACATAAATTCATTAAATGAATACAGTAATTAAAAATAGTAATTATAAACTGGAAAAAAAACAATGTTTATAAAGGATTTCTGTTTGTATTTAAAATATAATCTTAATGTAAATTGCTGAATATCTTCTTATTCTAATGACTATTTTGTTTGTATATTCATCATTACAGCAGAATTTTCATATTATTTTGAATATAAGATACTATTGAATGTAAGACACAGTAGTATTTTAAGCCTAAAAAATTGAAAAAAAGTGATTCCCTGAATTTAAGATGCATATATGTATTTAAATAGGAAACTAATATAAATACAATAAACTCACCTAATTTATTACATGTCTTCACATATAAGGTACTTTTCACTTTCTACACTTTTACTTTCATAACTTAAATCCCTGTCTTTACTATTCCATCAGGTATATCATTATCAGGCCATTTAAATTGTAGCCAAATGTTATAATTTTTTTATCAATTTGCTTTGATGTAAAGTACATTTTTCTATTAAAATCTGAATCATTCTAAAATAATTTATATTTTTACAAATATTTTCTGAAAAAAAATAAAAATTTGTAAAAAAAGATTTTAAAATATTCATTTCCACTTTGAAATTCAAAATGAAAACATTGGAATTGTCAACATTGGCAAAATAAATTTTAAAAGATTCTAAAACATTCATTTTCACCTTGAAATTCAAAATGAAAACATTGGAATTCTCAACATCAGCCAAATAATGTTAAAGGATCATAAAACATTTGTTTTCTTTTTAAAAATCAAAAGGAAGCTACCAGAACTGTAAAAATTTTGACAGGTGCTGCTCTCTTGTATAGAAAACAACAATCAACCAATCAGCGCCATGGAAGACATTCTTATTTCAGTGTTATATTGACTTGTTAGTTAATATTCTAAAAGTTATTTGGTAAATGTTTCTCAATAAAATACTAGTAAAATCATCAAAATAACATTAAAAATAGTGATTTAAGATAGTTTTAAAGCTGCTTATGAATTAATCCAAAAATGATTGACTAAAAAAGATTTAACACACTATTCTACACAGAAAACAATCATAATATTATGTAACATGTATAGCATAAATCAAAGATCCACAGAAATAAAATGTTAAAAATTTTCACTTTGAATTTAGGACACACTACTCTTTTAGGGTTCCAAAATTTGGAAAAAAAGTGTGCCTTATATTAAGTGCTATATTTTTTGCATGCAATAATTTGATGATGTCATATTTAGATAAATATATTTATGACTACTACCAGTTATTTATTATACTAGAGATTTTTATATAATTTTCGTGCAGATATAAATTTTAAATTTTTAAAATTAAATATATATATATTGTTGAATACAATTGCCCAATTTATTTTAATATTTTAGAGCTATATTAAAATGTTAATGATTAACAGCTTTTGCATAAAATGAATCTTAAATTTGTAATAAAATATAAAGAAGTTACTCGTTGAGTATAAATTATTAAAAAAAAATACATACAGTTATTTACATGCTAATGACATTAACAAAAAGGCAGCACGAAAGGAAATCTATTTAACAGCCTAAGGAACGTTTTTAAATTTAGATAAATAATTATTTTAAATTAATAATTGTTTTCTTAGAGACAGTGTCTTGAAGACATCGTTTAATAAGTTTCCCCCCTCATTATTAGAAAGAAACAGTTTTAAAAATAGTAGTTTTTAAGGGTATAAAATTTTAAAATTAAATTTTATTTTAATATATCATTAGTAGATTTTTTTATTAATATCCACTGATTTTTTAAATATATTATATATTTATTTACATATTAATATTTTGATTCTAAATACAGATTTTAAAGGATCATTTGTATAAATACTTAAATAACACTGTGTGATTAGCTTAATGATAGACTGAATGATTCCAGTGAGCAAAGTCCATAGGTTGTATCTGAAACTGGCATTTCAGGGATTTGAACTTCTTAGACATTTCTGAGCAACAAAACATTTGATTATTATCTGGCTGTCAAAAATCATCTGGTTGAATGGTAAACCATAAGTGCTGAATGTCTAAAATTCATAGGTTGGTGATATATATTCTCCCCACTAGTGATATTTTTCTATCTGTCCTGCTTGGTTTAATACAATGCCTGTTTGTAGATTCTACGGCTTGAATTCTACGAATCACAACCCAACATTCTTTTTCTGCTGCTCTAACTTTATATCATTTCTCAAGCAATAAACAACATGATTTTTATCTTGTGCGATTTAGAGAAATGATAAAATGTCAAACTCTAGAACACAAGCTTCAATGATCACCATTTCTACTACTTCCAGCCACGTGATTCTTTTTATAAACTTCTAAGTGACAAACTATTTGATTGCATGGTTTGGAACAATGGAAGATGCTCAATTCTATCACTTTTAACATTTGAACTTTTAAGTAATAAAGTGATGAACTATTTTTATCTACATGGTTTGAAGCAGTGGTAGAATGATAGATCCTTGAGCACAAGGTCCATGAATCCACTCAACTCTTCCATTTCTGGTGCTTCAGCAAATTTGCTGTTCTATAAAATAAACCACTCCATTATCTTTATAGCCTATTAATGCATTCCTATAATTTTTGTATAATTTATTATAACAAGAAACATCATTATCAGTGAGGCAATATATATATTATAAAATTATATGTAGCATAGGCATATCTCGTCCATGACTTGATATGATGTTGTATCATGAAAATGGTAGATGCGTGAAAGTAGACCATGTTTTGCTTTTACTTAATACAAAATCATTTTTATATTCTGCCTTACAAAAATTACATGAATATTTTTGAAATTAGGTCATAATGAGAACCTTCAAAATTTAATTGCACCGTACAATCTTATTATTGCATTTGTTAAGTGATCAGAGCCATGTGTTTCAAAAATGGCATGGATATGATCTTATTCAAAAGTTGCATCAAATTTAATGAATGTATAAAGAGTGCATTTATATTTAAGAAGTCACATTTTATCTATGTTATTTAGGTTTATATAAATCTTTAATAAATTGAAAGGTTTCTAGTCTTTCACATGCACCTACTATTGTTTCTCAAACAGCCAATCAGACGTTAAACAGCAGTCTGATTGGCTGTCTGAGAAACAACAGTAAGCACATGTGAAAGACTAGCAACCTTACAATTTATTACTAATTTAATAATAACATGCGATTTAGACAAATATTATAAATCTTTAATGAAAATTTAAAGTATGTATATGATTAGATAACTATTAATAACGTTAGATCCTAAACCTGAGTAATAGCTATTATCGTAAAGTGGTTGTTGTTGTTGTTGTTGTTATTATTATTATTATTATTATTATTATTATTATTATTATTATTATTATTATTATCATCATCATCTATACACAGACACACTGATGCTTGTCCTATTATATAATGTTAGATAAACAAAGAGCAATGGCAAATGACACTCAGAATTGTGAATGATTGGCATCATTTGATGAGATTGCTTTAATCCAAATATCATGGGAGTTGTTCACATTTTTTTTAATGTTACATTTTTGCAATGAGTAATCAAAGTTGTTTTATGTGGTTGGGGTATATATATATGTCTCCAAATGTGCACACACATATTATTTCTACATTACTCGCTGTACAGTGATTAAAAGATCAAAGTTTTTAGTTTGTAGCTTTATATTTTATGCCTTATTACAACATGCATATTATATGTTCACATCTTGCAAAATAAAATAAGAATAAACTTGTAAGTGTTAATGTCCAAATCGGATTTTTTTGTTAACAAAAGGGAAACCTTTCATAAGTGAAAAGAAAATCCTGATTTCAAAATTATTCTGATATTGTCCTGTGGGAGATGTTTGTCAATATGATATTAAATTTATTACACCTTGTAAAGGCCATTGCAAAATAATTGCTTTATGTACTCTTTTGCACATGCAAAACATTTTTTTCATACTGCCTTAATGAAATTTTTATTACATCCGTCTCAAGTTTATATTTTCTTTTATTTGGCCCTAGACATCTTTCAAAAATAGATAAGTATATATTAAGCACTTCTACTTTATCTAATTACCACTTCTATGCCTTAAATAAGACTAGAGTACAAAAATTATTTTAGTAATATAATACTATCATTCTTTTTTTCTGTTTACTTTTTCCACTATAAAAACAAAGTTCCTATTGATCACATTCTGAGTGTATTTGAGAATTTTTCAATGACTTCAAAAAGTTTCTAGATCTTTTTTCAACTTTAATTCAGTTATGTTTTTACAATAATCTGTTAATTATTTTTTGTCAGCACAAAATTCCCACAACTATTTTTTTGTAATAAAATTTCACAAATCAGGATACTAAATCACCCTCTATTGAATACACTGCAATAAGATATTAGATGACTCATGACATAGATAATTTGTGAATACTTATAAAAATTGTGTTACTTTCGATTATAATAGTTTTCATCTTCTGTACACATGGACTCACCATTCATTATTTCAATGATCAATGATTTGAAAAAATTATTAATATTTAAAAATTAGAAATTCATAAATTTCATGTATGTTGTTACTGCAGATTGCCTTCATAAATTATCTTTCAGTCCACCACTTAATTCCCAATTACTTGATTGCCTTTTCTTTTACTTATTGTTGTGTAGAAATTTTTAAAAATGATTAATTTCATTTGCTTGTTAATTATTTTAACTGTGTTAATTTTTGCTAAATCAAGTCCAGGCTGCATTTATAGTTGAAATATCTATCAAACTTGAGTCATCACTATGATACCTAGGATGGCTGCAATAAAACAGTAATGAATCTGTATTTTAGCCTTTATTTTGTTCCAAGATGTCAGGAGTTATTATTAATAGACAATAAAAATCTATATTGTAAATATCAACTTTCAAAAATCAATTTGCACAAAATAGTAATGCTTCTTTATATTAAATAGTAAAATAGAAAGATTATTTTATTTATAATTTTATTATACCAATATCATTTTTGTTAATTAAATAAATGATTAATCAAATAATTGGTTTTCAGATATTGATAATCATAGTAAAATTAATATTGTTAATAATAAAATTATTAGGGCAATTAAGTTATGTTCAAATAGTAATTTGTTTGGGAATGAGATTGATATTATTAGGAATGAATGTTTTATGAATAATTATCCTAGGGGTGTAGTTAAACATTTGTTTTCTATTAAAAATATAAATAAAATAAGAAATAGAATGAGATTAGATAGGAGTAGGAATAGAGAAAAGATTATTTATGTTGGGTTTAATATATCTAAAGATTTATTTATTAAAGTTAAGAAATTAGTTAAAATGCTTAATAGAAAATATAATGTTTCAATTTGTCCAGTTTATAAAAAGAAGGCAAGTTTAAATCTTTTAATTAATAATAATGGGGACTATAATAGGTTAGATATTATGAATTCAGTTTATTTGATAAAGTGTTTGAATTGTTTTAGAAAGAATGTAGAAATGACATATGTTGGGACTAGTAAGAATAAATTAAAAATTAGATTAAAACAGCATTTAGGTGATAAAAATTCTACTGTTTACATTCACATGAATAAATTTAAGCATGGGGATTTTGATATAAAGCCTTTGGAATGTATTAAGTCATATAATGAAAGGATGATAAAAGAAAGTGTATTCATTAATGAAATAAAACCAGAATTAAATAGGATGTTAATAGATAAACAGAAAAGAAAATAATAGGTTTTTAATTAAATGTTTTAAAGGATATATATATATAGATTTATTTATTTTTTAATAAAAGAAAATTGTTTCGCTTTGAGTTGTGTTTGTTGGTAATAGGAAAGAGGAGTGAGATAAGGTAAATTTTTGGTTATGAATATATTTTGTAATTTTTTATTTATTTATTTATTTATTTATTTTTATGGAATATGTGTTATTTGTTATATATATATTTTATTTTATTTTAGTGTGCCTTGAAAAAGACTATATAAAAGAGTTGAAACGTTGGATTTTTTTTTTTTACATGAGTATAGTCATATAAAAAACAAGTTTTAAAAAGGAGTTAGTGTGTTTTATTTCTATTTTAAATAAATGGTCTTATTTAGCAAATATAAAATTTATTTTTATATTTACATTGTTTTTAGAAGGATTTAAGTTAATATAAAAAAATAAGATTTGTTCTTAAGTTTTTTAAATAAATTTATTGCTTTTCTTTTTTTTATTATTTAATTATATCTGAAATTAATTTTAATAACAATTGTGCTAAAATAATTTTATTTCTATTCAAAATGAAGATGATATATGTGAAATTTAAATTCTAAAAACTTTTTTGTAAATAATTAATGTATATCTTTTAAAATTAAATTACGTTATATATTTGTTTATAAAATAAATAGATATATTTTATAGATTAGGATTTCAGGTATCCATGAAAAGTCTTAAAACCAGCTCTAGTGAATACATGGATATTACTGTCTATTCACTTATAAATCTTTTTTATTTCTTTTTCCTGTGTCTAGAGACTTTTTCTTTGTTTCGGGGATTATTTCAAGTCTTAAATTTTATAATTATCTTCTGTGCTCTTGCATGTTCACATTAAAATAAGGTGTCTCTGCTTTATTTTCTTTCGCTTTGACGTAACTTTTTAAATATAATATAAAGACTATTATTTGTTTTCCAAGTTACAATTATTCTTCTGTTTATTTCTTAACATCAATCATAAATTCTAACATTATAATTATGATTTGCGTAATAATAGTTCCCTTCTTAATCTATTCTATTTTTACTATTTTAGCATAATGTCTGTGTATTAAATAGTCTATGTGGTTTCTTTATAGAACTTTTACAATCTCTTGGAGTCCAGCTTTAGACTTAAACTGGATCCCAAAAGAATGTAATAAATCTCATTATACCATTATAATCATGATTTGCATCTTTTTAATCTATTCATTTTTTTATTTCTTTAGTAAACACATATATTTGTTATCTAGTATCACATTATGTCACTTTCTAGGTTTCTTTATACTCTCTTGGTATTGAATTGAAATCTTAAATTAAATTCCAAAAGATTGTAAAAGATTTAGAAAGAGATCACATGGAAAATGAATACATATAATAAGAACATTTATCGAGCTAATGTGAAGAAGAGAAGCAGTGGATTAAAAAAACTGGATTAAACTTGGGTAGATCAACATCTGTCAGTGAATTGATAATGATTAAAAGTGATAACAAACATTCTCATGCACCTTACAGAATCAGCTTATACTTTCTGACAAATCACTGGTAATGGTTATACAAATATATTACAACACAAGGCAATTCTATGATTAAGGCTTGCAGATTTGCATAACCCTTTGCTAGCTATTTAATGTTCATTCAACAGCAAATGCTTGGAAGAACTTAATAATCCAAATCTAATGATACTATTATCAAGTCAGCTAATATATATAGATCGTGATAATGTTTACTTTTAATTCATACATTATTCAGTTATATCACCAAAGTTTTACAGTTGTATTTAATACTTTTGATAAAATGTTAGCTATTATTGCTGCTGATTTTAATAGAATAGTCAACCATGATAGAACTCATGTAACTAACTTAGTTGTATATAAAGCTATTATTTGACCTAATTTTTTATAAATTTATTTAAACACACATTGATTATGTAAGTAATATTTACTAAGGCTGTAACCTCAAGAATGTGCATGTAAAAATGTGATAGTAGGGATCTCTACAGGTCTTAACCCCTCTTTTCTTCAAAAATGTAAGCTTGTGGTTAAGACCTGTAGATGTCTCTACTATCGCATTTTTACGCGCACATTCTTGAGGTTACAGCCTTGGTAAATATTACTAATTTTTTATAGGAAAGTGAAACTTGAATCCTTTGTTGATGTAGCATAGAGACATTAAAAAGACTATATATTTAAATGCGCATCATAAAATTCTAAAAAAAAATAAAAGACAAAACTATAAAATCTATCAATATATTTTTTCAGCTTTTTGGATGATAACACTATAGAATCTCTTGAAGGAATATCAATAAATATGTACATCAGTTTACCATATATGATGTTGGACTGAATATATGCAACAAATAAAGGCTACAAAATTTGCTATAAAAACATTATTTATGGGAGAGGTCGATCCATTTTTTGTGATAAAAATTTATCTCAAAGACTTTCTGAAAAATGCTGTAATAATTGTTTCCATTAGGAAGATGAGACTGAGTATGAAATACTTTGAAGAGCTACAATAATACAAGATTTTGAAATCTTTCATAAGGAAAAGTTATTTGCAAAATAAATTAAAAGATGACATCACAAAATTCACGTACACAGAACAATGAATTAGCATATTTTATATATAGATGTAGAGGAGATTGAAAGATTTACAAACTCATTTTTAATATTATTATTATTTTGTCTTACAAGCTATTTTTTGTGGAAATGAAATGACCATACATGCTTGCAAAAGACCGATGATGGTCATTATTAACTGTCTTACTTTGATAAAGGGAAATTATTTTAATATGCTATGATATCTTAAAATAACAAATCTGTGCAAATATGTAGTGGTAGACTAGTGATTCTGAGTTGAAGATTTTGAGATTCAATTTTAGATAGGTAAAATGGTCATTCTGCTACTCAATGTTTAAATGTCACGTGACTTCCTGACTAATTTATCACATGATTATTACTAATAAAAGATATTAAAACATAATAACTAACCTATTAAACAACGACTTTGTAGTCTGTATCTGTTTGCTTTCTCGTGAATAAAATCCATTGGATGCGAACTAAATAATGTAAAAACATTATTTGACTTGCGAACTTACTATATTAGTCTTGCATTGGTGGTTGAGAGGTCAGCGCGACTGCTTTGCACTTGCAGGCAGTTGCCCGGGTTGTGGGTTCGCGTCCCGGACGATGCTATGACACTTAAAAAAAACTTACTATATTAATAAGAGCACTTCTCCTTTCTTTATTCTAATACAATTGTAGTAAGTTCAAAAGTAAAAAGTATAAGCTATGAAAATCGTGATATTATATCACTATTAGCCTTCTCAACCAAAACAAAATGATGACTAAAATTTCAAGCAAAAAGGTGCTTACAGTCCCAAAAACATAAAGATCTCCACAGTTACAAAAAAAATTGAGACTATTAAAATGTGTCATTACTGGTGGAATCAGATTTGCATAACTATATTAGCATAATCTTTTGGGTTCAAAGGTTACCATGTATCAAAATCTTGGATAATAAAAAGAATTAATTAAAAGTGTTTGCAAACATTGATTCCAGTTTTGAATACCATGTAATCAGTAAAAAAGAACAAATCTGTTAATTGATCTGGGATGGAAATGAAATTGCTCTACTATCTGGTAATAACTGATAACTCAATCGTCCAATAGGTGGCATTAGAGTATAGAGAAGAGAAATGCAAATTAAGTTGTCAGTGAGATTTTTTCTGAATTTTAATAAATATAATATATATATATAGGATTTTCATTTATTATATGTTGCCTTGATAACAAATTTCTGATATTCTATTGATTTTAAGCGCTGATTATGGTGATGTGATTTACATATGATAATCAATTCATTACATGCATTAACGCTTTAATATATATATAACATTATGGATTAATTATTAAGAAGGTCAAGTGACATTACAGAATACTAAAGATAAAGTGAACATTTGATAATTCTATTCAGTTAGTCCGAATGATTTTTTTTAAAATATAATAACTGATACTACTGATATTTTATTTCTGGTACGCAGAGGTTTGTTTATTATTTATTATGAAGTTCAGCTATTTTGAACAAATCAAATCAACCGTGCTTCATTCAGTTTGGCTAGTCATTTCAGAAATGAAAATTATAATCTAATTTAGAGCTTCCTGATTCTACCTGAATTAATGGGCAGATCATCCCCAATTCAAATCGGAAAGATTGGTTTTATCTGACAGAATCAGCAGCAGGTCTTCATTTAAGTCTTAGAAATATTATTTTTATCGCATCTGTTAAAAATATCAAAAACAAAAATGTCTTTCTAGTAATATTTCAAAACAATTTTTGATGATTTCATATTATTAAAATATTTATATACTCAGCATTTGAGGACAATAAAAAATAAATTTATCAAAAATAAACTTTATAATAAAAAAAAAAAAGAGAACGAGAGAAATTAATATTTTATAAGCTACTATATATATATAAATGTGTTTATATGAATATGTTTCGCTGTCAAGCGTTGGTAGCCGAGAGGTCAGCGCAGCCGATGCTCTGACATATGAAAAAAAACAAAAACAAATTATATATATATTAGTTTTAAAAAAAATCCTAGCTGTGTGTATAGGCTTAGACATATATAACTATTTCAAAAATATATATGTAGAAGCCAATCGTAAATGAATATGGCCATTCTTTTCCCAAGATAAAAATAATTGCTCTAGAGATGAATTTTTACCACGACTGTGCAAACCTAGCTGTGGAACACAAATACGACTTCACATTGAACATGGTTTATTTTTTTGTTTGTTTATTTTGCGACGCTCTTTTAATTTCTCTAGTATGCTCTCCAATACATTCTATTCTTTATCATATCTTACCAAGAAAACAATCAACATTTGAACCCTATTAACTATCTTTATAATAATGCTTATACGGTCAGGGTCTAGGTCTTCCACGGAAATCATGCTTAAGTTGTAATGTTTCTCTTCATCATTAAAATCCATCATTTTACCAAAGAATATCAAATTGATTCACATTCTGAAGCTGAAAATCAATCGCTCAAACATAATAGAGATGAGGTTTTCTTTCTTTCACTGGCTAATAAAGCATCAGAGATTTTTGAATATTAATTATAATCGATATGATTTTTTCATTTAAAACTAGAGTAGCTCTGTCAAGCGTTGTTAGCCGAGAGGTCAGCGCAGCCGCCTTGCAAGCAAGCAGTTGGTTGCAGACAGTTGTTGTGGGTTCGCCTCCCGGATGATGCTATGACATATGAAAAAAAAAACAAGAGTAGCTTTTTGCTGCCATTATATCAAGTTTGAGCAATCAATGATTATTTAACGTAGCATATTTAAATCCCCAACCCCAAACCAGTTTTCAGTTTTTGACTTTATCAATGAGATTATTAATCAAAGTAATACAAGTATACATTTAGCAAACACTTCATTTAAATATTCAAGTTAAAAATAGGACATTCAAAGCAACATAAGCTTATTGAACAAAAGCCAACCTGTTTGAATAGTTCTATAGATCTGATCTTTAGTTGGTAACTGTATATTTTAGTATCCTCAATTTTTTCTGGTACCTTTTATCTCTGATAGGAATATTAATAATACTTGATTCTTTAGCTTACATAATATATAACAAAATAAGAGCAACCCCCAACTCTAGTCCATCTCTAGTAAACTTAAGTAATCAATGATTATCTGATGGTAGTACATTTAAATTCTCATCTCCAGATCAGCTTATCATTAGAAGCTGAAAGTATTGTAGTTATGGATCTGGAAATTGCTATTAACTTCACTTTATTATTCAAATTGAAAACCTGAAATTCAAAATATTCTAATGCTAAACCAATCTGTTTAAACAATTATAGAGACCTGTTCCTATATTTATGATTTTATATTTTTTTCCAATGGTAGACATCTTTTATTCCTCGTTGGAAATATTAATAACAAATCCTTTAGTTTATTCAATATATGATAAAACAAGAAGAACTTTCACTTTTGCTGTTTCTCAAATAATTAGTAATTAAAAGCTAGGAGTATATTTAAATTTCCATCATCAGACCAATTTGTGGCTTTTGCATTTGTCAATGAAGTCTGGAATTCACAATTGGAAGAAAACACATTTAACTTTATTTTACAATTCAAGTTAGAACCCTTAAAATTCAAAACATTTTCAGGTTTAGCAATCCAAGTGAAATGCAAGTTTCTACAGATCTCATTTAAACATTTAAAAACATTCTATAACCATCAAATTTTGAAGGAAAGACATAATCTTAAGTATATTGCAAATCAGAATCAAAAAATGAAGCTTTTATCCTTGTTTGCAATAAGTTTAAAGTGTAACTATCAGATTTTATATCATATTCTTTTACGACCACCCCAGTAACTTATCTACCAGTGTTCCAAAGACTATTGTCAAAAAATGTAGAATAATAATAGAGTTAGAATCCATCTCTGCTTAACATTAAGTTTTCATTTCAACTGTTCTAATATTTGCCTTCATACTATCAAACAGAAATGCTACAATATGAATAATTATCAGTGGAGAAACAGTGTTAAGCACCAATGGGTAACTTTACTTTCAAATCTTATAATGGTTTTTATTAATTGACTCACATACACTACACAAATAGGTAAAAACTGTATATAAATAATAATTGTCTTGCATTTATTTGGTAACAAAACTATTTGTTTAATGCTTCTTGATATTTTAACCAAATTATATTTCTGGTGATGATAATAATTTAATTATGCCTCAAAGACAATATTTTTACGTTAGTGGATAACAATGACTATTCCTAATAAATACTGCAGTATTATTAGTTTTTTTTCTTTTTATAAATTGTAATAACAAAATTATATTCACTGCACAATTTTATCAGTCATAGATTTCTAAAACTTTTCAATAGCTTTGAAGCTAACATACTATCACTAGATTTGAAATTCTTCCAGATCTTAGTGATTCTTAACTCCCTATCCAGTACTATATATCTATACTTTATATTAGTTTTTGATTTATGACTTTCATCAATGAGAAACTTTTGTATATATGAGCAGTGCATCTGAATCATTTGGATTCAATATGGCTTAGCTCAAGTACCCATCTCTTATTTTTTTTTTTTTTGCTTTGCTGCCAAGCTACTAATTCATAATGCTAGAAAAAAATTGTATTAGATCCAAAACATTCTGACTGATAAAGCCATAAAGTAGAAATAGTATGAGATATTAATTAAGATAGCACTAGATGGAGCTTTAATAAGCACTATTATACTTTTATGTAGCATCTATTGATTGCTAAAACTTATACTAGGTGGCAAAAATATAATAAGATAAAAAGAATTTGCTGCTTAACAGCATGATGTAAGAGGTGTGATGTGATGTTTTATTTGTCTTCCCAAGTCCCTCATCAAGACTTGGGGTTACAAAAAGTTTTTTACTACATAGCTTAATGTTAAACGAGTAAATAAAATGGACTTATCAAAATCTAACATCTAAATTTTTGAATCATTATTCAAAAGATGATCAATATATTTTTTCACATTATTTAAAATTTTATTACCATACTATGATATCATTTTTCAAATATTTTACTTTTAATACATTAAAAAGTGATTTGAAATTACCTCAATTAGAAAATGATTGTATCTACTTTGCAGCTTTAATCTACCAATAATTTTAAAGCTTTTTTGTCAATTGTTAGCATTTTTTTAAAAATCTATTGCTACTTATAAAGCTTTACATTCATTTTATTATTGTTTGTAAAAATATAATATCCAATGTTTTCTTTTAATCAAGTTATTAATAATATAATCATTGTCAGAGAACCAATTACTATTATTATTTTTTATGGAACACAACAACAAAATTATCGTGTATTTAAAACACACTGATTAAAAAATGTTAATAACATGGCATGTTTGGAAATATGTAGCAAGTATGAGTACAGAAAGGAGTTTTCTGTTAACTGAGAGAAGTGTTTCTCTTTTTTTCTCTCATGTGTCATAGCATCAGCAGGGAAGTGAACCTGCTAACCTGGGGACAACTGTTTGTAAAGCAGCTGTCGCTGACCTCTTGACCACCGATGCTTGACGAAGTGATTTCTCATTGGGACCTTAAAAAAATTGATCATGAAAAATTGCTAATTACTATTCTATATGTTCTTATCATTGCAGCAATATTATTATGTGATTAATTATATAGTAAAAGAATATAGTTGGACTTCTCATCAACATACCTCAGATAGTGTTGTAAGTTTACTGGTTTTTTTTATTTTTGAGTTTAAGATCAAGAAATACATAGTTTTTCTTCTCAGTTGCCTGATATCTCTAAACTGAATTATAACTTAAGTTTTCTTAAGAGCTGAATTTTAATTTGTATATGAACAATCGTTTTTTTTTTATAAATTGATATTTACAATCATATCAACAAAATTTAACTACAGCCTTTATTACCAGAAGGCCAGAAGGTTTTCCAGTTAATGAAGTGGTTAGTGAAGAAAGATGAGGGATACTAAGAATACCTTCATTGTAGACCTAGGATAGCATTTGAGGATGGCCTTTTATTTGAGTACCTTAAACTGCAGATCACTCTCAAATAAAGTAAGGTTATATAAATTGGAAGAAAAATGTTTTCATGTTAAATGAGTTATTGTTGAACTTTGTGAAATTAGAAGCAATGGTAAAGAAACAAATGATTTAAAAGTGGACATGTATTTTACAATAAATCTACATGTATTGGAAGTACAAGTGTACTTGGATTTATTATAAATAAAATGTGAAAGACCAATATTATGTAGATTAGGGGTATATCAGACATAATACTAAGATTGAAGATATTAAATACAGATAATTCTGGTTTATGTTATAATATATTCTCATTATAATGAAGAACAATCAATTTTTTAATGGATATACAAAATGATTTTGATGAGACTAAATAACATTATTAAATTATTATAGGACACTTTAATATTAGAATTGGTAAATGATTGTAAAATGAAAGTGTTGTGATAAATTTGTTTGTGGTAATAGAAAATAATGGTAGAAGCCATAGAAAAAATAAAAGAAAATAGATATGGAAGCATCCAAAAGAGGGTGCAAAAGAACAGGATAAAATTTTGATTAATAGAAAATATATATTTCAAGGTTGTAATGTTTTAATATATTTAATAGAAGAATTGATCATTGGTTAGAGAGATAAATCTAGTAAAAAAGACAGCATTAGTAGATGATATTTCTAACTTTCAGAATCGCTTTAATGAATTTAAATTAGAACTGAATTTGATGATGGTTTAGATGTGGTTAAAATAAATAATAAGGTAACTCTTATTCTATTAAAACCTGCAAGAAGAAAAAAAATCCAGTAACTTTACTACCCGGATAAAAACAACGTATAAAGAAAAGAATATGAAAAAATTTTAAAATGATTCATCGAGAACAATTAAATACCTGGAGCTTTGTAAAATGGTATAAAAAAGAGTGAGTTAATAGTAATATAAATATATATATAATTGTAAATTGGCAAGGAAAGCTATAGAAGATAATAAAATCCCAAAAGCATGAAACAACATAAACAATGAGTATTGCCAATTGCTCAACAAGCTTTGTGATAAATGCTTAGCCAAAGAAAACATTTAAAATATCTCTGTCAGGAAACCCACCCCCAAATTTCTGACCCTAGTTTCATGCTTTGGCACTCCTCAGAGAGGTCATAGGATGGCTTCAGTCACTAGATCTAAAAATACCAACCCAAAGCCAGCATTTATCTAAAAGTTATCTATTGAGTGGAAAATATGAAATTTTCAGACACCTACATGTCTTCAAACCCAGCTATCCAACTCAAATAGCTATATGGGGCTGAGAGATCTTCAGCCAAATCATATATTAGTAGTCTTAGCAATATAACATCACATAAGACTTGAAACAGAGACTATAAATAGTCAAATAAAAAATAAAGTCAGTGCCAAGGCATGAAACCATGGTTAGAGGTTGGGGGGGGGGGTTCTGACAGAGATACTTTAAATGCTTTCTCTGGCTAAGCATTTATCAAAAAGCTTGTTAATCAATTGGCAATGCTCATTGTTTATATATTATAAGCCTAAGAGAATGGAATCATGTGATTTATGTCTATTTTTTATCATGAAACAATATATTTGCATTGCAACTAAAATTGTGTCAGTAATAAGAAGAAAAGATGAGCTATTACTAAAAAGAAAGATGACATCATAAAAAAAATTGAAGAGTTTTATAAAGACTTATATAGTTATAAATAGTGAGAAAATATTCCAAGAAATGGTGGAATTATTATAATTTTAAAAGAAGTAGGCAATGAAATAAAAAATTGCTGGCTAAATGATATACCAAACATCTAAATAATAAAGATGTATAAAATTATAGAAAAAATACAGTAGTAATATTGAAATGTAAAAAAAGTAATAAAGAAAATATAAATTACGTACTTTTTTTTTAAAAAAAAAAAATCTTTTATTCTAGAAAACAGTTTGTACAGAGAAATAAACACGGAAAAATTCATTTATAAATATCAACTATCATTTACATAGATTTTTTTTTTTTTAAATTTATAGTCTTACGGTTATTCCTTTCATCTTTAGGATTATATTAGAGTCAATTGCACTAGTGCAGGCACTCCAGCTAGAGCGAATTGCATTTCCTACATACCTGATTCATACTAATAGGGCAAATATAAATTACAGCAGTCTTCTATCAATTGTATGCAAAAATTTTATGAAAATAATTATAATTCATCTATACAGTAAAAATTGCATTCTAATAAAAGTAAAATACAGGCTAGATTTAAAAGTGGTGTAAAACAGTGGACCACATCCAAGTATTGAGAAATGTTATAAAACAGATCAATAAATTTCAGTTGTCATTATGATTTGGATAAAATTATTAACTCATAAAGAAAATCTAATACAAAGATTTCAGACCAATCATTGAAGCATAGAAAGATTTATGTTAGAAGTAACAAAAAGATATTGAAAACAAAATACATGGATAAAAGAACATATAACATTGAAAGAATCAAGATATTGGAGCTCATCTGGACATAACACTAGAAGAGATAATAATCTATGGACAATTGAAGTTTTAAATTGGATTCCAAGAGATTATAAAAATTCCTAGAAAAAGACCACATGTGAGATGGGTATCTGAAATAAGATAGTTTCTTGGTAAGAATGAGAGAAACTAGATTATATTTTGAAAAGCCTTCATATGATAATTATTAAAAATGATAATGATGATGATAAATTATGATATTGATTATCTCTTAGATCTTGCCTTGAATGTCACTTGTTTTTAAAAGATCAAATATTAAAATTCATGTCAATATGTTTTGGATAGATGCCTTTTTGTCATATTAAATTTAGAGTGTGATGTTTTTAATGAACTGCATCTCTCTCGTAACATCTTAACTCTTTATTTATTACAATCTAATTTTTAACTGCACCATAAACCATAAAATTATACTGTTTTGGGTCTGAATGTATTCAAGTTTATTCTAAAAGAACTAATCAATATTCTTTATTTTTTAAACATAAGAAGTGACTTGCATGAATTCTATGTATCATTAACATTATAAGGATGAAATATAAAAGTGGTATTTTTTTTGTTTAAACAAAATATTTGTAATAATCCATACAAGAGACCAAGATTATAGAACTAATATCATAATATCCAATAAATTTGGGTCAAGATTTATTTTTTCTGTGAACATTCATGAATCCATGAATAAAAATTGGCATGTTATCAATATTGTTGTGACAGTTTTAAACAACATGAAATGTAACTTTTCTTTAAATAAAGGTGCAGTACTTTTCTTTTTCAGACCCTCTTGAAATAAGAATGCATCATGAGCACTGGTAATATTCAAATAATTACATGCACAAAATAGTTAGAAATCATTAGCTGATCCAGAAATCACAAAAATTAAGGATATTAAGTTAAAGCTCACGGTGAATAAATCAAGTCCCAAACTTCTTTTCTATGGAAAATTAATTTTACTATGATGACTGAACCCACTTTAACCCTTGCTAAAAATAATTGAATGACATTTTTGCTTGGGAATTTATAAGAAATATGAATGTCTTAAGCACCAGAACTGGATTCAATCCAAGGGCATTAATCTCTAGAGCTATGTTTATGCAAGGCCCTTGACTAATTAATAGGGCTATACTATTAAACATAGTATAACTCATAATGCAATTATATTTCATTCTGTTACTTCATTACATTACTTCGAAGTACAGTCACATAAATTAGAGATGCTGAGAATGCATCTAAGAAATAAAATATTTATGCTTTTCTTAAGATTTTATTGACCACTATAAATTAACTAATTATTTAAAATAAGACTGCTCTTATAGAATATTATTTGCTTCATTTAAAAAATATTGTTTTAAGTTGTTAATGGAATATTCTGGATGGACATAAAATCCTTTTTCCACTCATGGTATTAAAGATTATCGTAGGAGATTGCTATATTATTCTAAATTAAGAGTTTTTATGCATTTTATTTAATTAAAATATTTTTCTATTAAAATTCATTATTATTATTAATACATTGTACAGGCTTAAACCTGCATTTACATATGTAATGTATGTGGGGTTTGAACTCAGACTTTTACACGACCCACCACTCTCAGTGCCATCTCATATTGTTGACCCACCTGATCACCCACGTGTTGAAAAGATAAATAATCACCAATATACGTATTTCATGCTAAACCAGCAATCATCAGTTGGTCTAGATTACTATCCTCACACACACATATATATATAATCAGTACTCAGCTTTGTATTAAGATAGCCAAACTTTATACTTTAATGAACAGGCTTCAAACTATTCCAAGTCACAACTCTTTAGCCTTCCATTTCATTGAAAATCTGATGATGGAATGTTCAAAGCCCTTGTTAGTGCCAAGGTTGTCATCCTATCCATGTTGACATATTAGCCATTCTGACCCCTCATGTATAGGAGAATAATCCATTTATATGTACATATGCGAGGGGTGGGCAGACCTTTTACACACTATTTATATAAATTAATACATTGTACAGGCATGTGTATGTATAAATGGATTCTTCTCCTGTACATGAGGGGTCAGAATGACTAATATGTCAACATAGATAGGATGACAACCTTGACACTAACAAGGGTTTTGAACGTTCCATCATCAGATTTTCAATGAAATGGAAGGCTAAAGAGTTGTGACTTAGTTTGAAACCTGTCCATTAAAGTATAAAGATTGGCTATTTTAATATAAAGCTGAGTACTGATTATATATATGTGTATGTGAGGATAGTAATGTAGACCAACTGATGATTGCTGGTTTAGCATGAAATACGTATATTGGTGATTATTTATCTTTTCAACATGTGTGTGATCAGGTGGGTCAGCAATATGAGATGGCACTGAGAGTGGTGGGTCATATTATTATTATTGTATAATAAGAAGACATTATTTTTGGAATAAGTGTATATCTCCTTACACCTTTCATTAAAATACCACTCATTTGATTAACAACTTATAAGTAAAATAAAATATAGAGAGGCATTTAATACTAATAATCTTTATACTGATTCCTGAGATTTTAATATTATAATTTAATAAGAAGAAGAAATTATATTTTATGTCACAAAAGTATTATGAAAAGAAAAGTGGCACAAATAGACAAATAAGATTTAAGAAATCATTTTTATTTGAATCTTGAACTGTGGATCTGATCTGGGCAATAAGATGTTGGAGTGGTAGCTGTTGAGGTGTATGATTATATATGGGAGGGAGGGGAGAAATTTTATTATGAGAAAGTGATTATAACCTAACTACTCTGTGATATATGCTGCAAATGTTAAAAGCTTTTGTAGTTTGCAAGAGTGAGTTGAGGTTTCTCCTCCTCTTAAAAATTTATTTTAATCATAAATTAGAGTATTTATGTTTATCATCATTGTCATTATTATTCTTATTATTATTTTTACACCTTTTTTATTATTGACATAGATTACTAATAGAGAACTCTAAACTTAGCTTAATGTGTATCAAATTGTAATATTATAGCCTGATACCTGTTTGGAACCTAACTTTAATGTCTGGTTTTTAATATATATATATATATATATTGAAACAGTAAGGTCTGTTTTGCAGATCTTTGTTTCACCTTTTCTCACCTATTTCTTACCCTCATACTTTAGTTTGAACCCCAATCTATCGTAGTGTGTCTGCAATACGCTTATATATCGAAAATCCCGCCTAATTTTAAACCATGAGCACAATGCTCGTATTATATATATAACTCATTCCCAAATAAAATAAAATATTATGAATTATGTATATGTTCACATAATTTCGATTATTAAAAAGTAGGATATATAAGTCGTAATTGCGCACACACTATGATATGCATTTTAAAACATATCAAAATTATAAATTGTTAAAGTTATTTTGTTTGAATCTATTTACAAGTATATATTACCGTCGTAATATGTTTTTGATTTAAAATAAAATTCATTTAGTAAATATTCATTTAGTAAATAGATTCAAATATTGCAATTTAAAAGTAAAATAATTTTCGTTTAATTTAATAAAAGTCATTCCAAATATTTCTGTTAAAATAAATGATGGACAATAGTTTAATTAGTTAATGTTATATAAGCTTATCTAAAAACAGCAGATGTCCACTTAAGGTTTTCTTTAATTAGTAAAAGTAATTTTTAATTAAATCTAGTTTGTAATTCGAATGTTGACAGGGAAATTAACAAAAGAAATTAATTAATGTTGAATTCCTTTAGACATTCGGATAGATTTAATTACAGCTGATAAGTCCGATATATTTTTGTAATGCTCCAGGGCAGTTCTATTGTTAAATTCTACTATAAAAAGGAGGGTTTTCTTTTGTTCTCCATTCTAATGTTTCTAAGAGAAATCATTCTGAGGTCTAATGTTTCTAACCAAAATTATTGTAGTAATTTGTAAATCTTGACATGATGGTGTAGAGCGCAAGAAGGCTATTTCTCTCTGGAATGGCCATATGCTGCCATAGACCATCGGAAGTTATCACACAAGGAACCCCGGAACTGCTGCTGCTGCCAAAAATATGAACATTTCCAGATTTTGCTGTTAAATTATATAAAAACCTGCCGACCATCAATCACCTAAAAAGGCTTCTTCAGAGGTAACCCTAAATTAACCCAAGAGCTCTTGTGATAACTAACATGCTATAGCTATTTTAAATTGTTTTTTTTATATTTCACATAACTTCATTATGTATTTCTTTAACGTGTTTAAATATACTCAACATTTTTGCTATCTATCATTGGGTTAATATTTTCTATTTATTAAGCTTTCTGTTATTTTATTATGATAATGTGTCAGAATCATCTTTGACTGAATGAATTATTCCTTTTGTTGAAAATAAGACGCCACTATAAAGGCATATTTTAAATTTCTAAATAATTTCCAATTTTATTATCTTGCAAATCACTCGTTCGAGGGCGATTCTATTCTTTAATATATAATATAATTATATAGTTTAAAATCTACATGTTATTGATTTTAATCTACTATGAGAGTATGTGTGAGGTCAATGATTTAAATGTTTCCCCAAATGCATGATTGCATAAATAAACCTATGCTTTCCTTTCAAACCTGCAAGCATGCATTTTCTATTTTAAATACTGTGTTCTACTTTAATTACAAAGTTCATCATTGACGTCGAGAATGTGCAGACCCTTTTAATGAATTTCTGGGAATTTGATTGGGCATTTCTCTTAATCCAAGTCAAACCCATTTAGCATGTTTTATATACACTAGTCTTGTATTGCTGGTAAATTAATTGGTTGAGACTGCTTTGCTTTATTTTTCCAAGGATTCTTTACACAGCTAAGTCTGTTCTCTTCGCTTCTTGCGGTTTCCAGGCAGAGTGTGTCCACAAATGACCCAGCAGAAAATTAAATGCAATCGTCACCCAGTCGCTAAGTTTCGGCTGTTCATAAAAATACTTTCCTACGGGTTAGCGGCGAGATGCCCTCCATAGTCATTCTGGATATTCAATATTGTTTTATTTTATATTTATTTTACAAAGCATCTGTGACTTAAACGTGTCACACCCTCCAACTTTAATAAATTCATTATCAGCAATACTGACCTCCCCTGTAACTCTCTTATTATTATTTTCAAATAAATGCTTTGATCACATTCCCATTTTGTTGCTTAGTAAGCTTTTGTCCTTGCTATTCTCGAAATCAATAAATATTTTATAACACTTAATTTCAAATATTTTCTTAAACTTGTATAATTACTCAAAGCATCTCGCACATGTTCCTATCTCTTCAAGCACATTATCGTAATGCTATTAGCCTGAGGAATAGAATATATCAATTTGCTTTAAAACCTTTTTTTTGTCATTTATTGGAATATAATGCCAACAATTATTTAATATGCGTCTCTGTCTCATATAATGTTATATATATATATATATTATATAAATAAATTTTGTGAAATTATTTAAAACTAAATTTGATCTCTTATTTTATTGATTCCTATCACTGTCTCGGTCTATATATATATATTATGCATTTCTTTTGTAAATCCATAGACGTTAATTAGCCACCCAAACTTCTTTTAGTATAGAGTCTTTTGTTTCTCCCTGACCACCAGGCACCGGTCAAAGATTCTACTAGTAGTAGCATCAGATGCGTTATCACATAGGTGGCGCTGTGAAATTTGGACTTTAGATTTGAACTTAGTATATCTAGATGGCAACCCCTCCTAGAATGTTCAGTTTCGTGTCTGGGTTTGAATTCTGCAGTGTGTTAGCGAGATAGACGATTCTGACTGTTACAATATATATATATGTATATAACCAATCAATACTTACAGAATCCAATATAGATAAGAATCAAGACTTTCAAACTGTTGTCAAGACAACCTCTTTTTTTTTTAGCAATGGAGGTAAAATCCCATCTCTATTTATGGTCCCATATATATATATGTATGTGTGTAAATAAATAGTTTAGTGAAGTATTTAATTAAAATCTTGTTGAAAAAATTAATTTTCACACATATGCTATTAGATTGACATTAAATTTACATACATTCATCTGTGAATAAGTGTTTGAAAAGCATAAATGTAACATTTATGCTTAGAGCTTATTCTTATATAAACCAACTCTTCTTGATTGTGCTTAAATCTGGATTTAAACTTTTTATGAGTTGATATTTTAATTGACAAATTATTTGTAAATATTGCAGGGTAGAGAAAATTTCTCATTTTTAAGTACCTGCAATTTTGAACTATATTAATTTGAAAATTTGGTAAATAAATAATTTAGAGATGTATATAATTGTAATCTTGTAGAAGGAAATTAATCTTTACACACACACACACACTATTAGATTGATGTTAAATTTATATGCACTGCTTTAAGCACAGTGAATAAGGGTTGGTTTATACAAGAACAAGGTCTAAGTATAAATATTTCACTTATGCTTTTAAAACCCTTATTGATAGGCCATGCAAATTTAACATCAATCAAATAGTGCATGTGTGAAGATTAATATCTTTCCACAATATTAAATTTAATAATTCCATATTGATAAATATTAAATACAAATGATAACATCTGAGTGATGGGCTAGGACCAACTACAGGGTTCTGATTCAGTCAAAAATACTACTGGAGACTCATCTTTTTCAGATGACTCTATTTATGTGTTTTGAGTGAAATAAAAGTTTTAAATATTCCTGAGATATTACACTAGAAAAAGGGGAGAAGTAGATATGGAATTGGATTAATGATACCATATGATTGTAGTAATCAAAATATATATTAATCTTCAATCCAATTTAAAATGTATACCTGGGTTTAAAAAAATGGTATGGTAATATCTAGCCTAATAAATGACTATTAATAATCATTAATATATTTATTTAAAAGGGTTAGTGTCAAATCTGTGGGCGCAAGAAATTTGACACTTTTAGTTCAATCTGTAGTAATTTAATTTATATATGTAATAATTGATTATTATATTGAAAAAAATATAAGTAATTAATCAAATATTTAATTTTCAGCACACTTAAACATTTTGGCACATGTATAGTGAGAGAGGTCTGGGGTTTAGATAGTTATATATATATTGTAACGAGCACAGACGTTCGTTACATTGTTTTTTTTTTTTATCTTTATTAAACATGAAAGTACATTAAAAAGTTCGCATTTAAAAATTTTCTTTAAGAATTAAAAATTGAAATTAAATATCATCTTAAACTCGTATATATTAAATCACACAGATAATGAAAAATTATTAAAATAAAACTTGATTAAAGAAAAAGTATTTTAAAACTAAATTGTAAAGAGATTTGGAGATAAAATTATATCTTTAAATATATCTTTGATTTGGAAAACAGGTTAATTAATCAGAAATGGAAATGATAAATTTAATTAGTCAAATGTAAATCAGCCTTGGGCATTTAAATGTAAAAATATTGGTCAGATAGGAAAACAATAAAAACTTTTAGCAAATGAAATAAATCCATTGGGAAATCAGACCTCAACGAAAAGGATCATCACATCGATGACGTAATGTTAAGGCAATCCTTCAAATGAATATAAAAGGACAAGGTTGAAAATTATTAGGGAGTGACTAGTTAATGATTATTACGATGTGACTATATGTATTAGTATGGAGTTGGAGGTGAAGGGATTGAAGGAGGCGCTTTCAATTCCTTCAGCCGTTAAAGAAAAGGGAGTGAAACATCGTTTTTTTTTACATTGAGGACCAACTAAATTAAAAAACCTCCGAATGAATAAATAAAACAACGGCTAAATGTATACCAATATCTTCAGGATGGCGTGGGAATTCCCGTTCAAACTTACTAATGACAGATAAAGATGAACTGTTTAAAACCGTAAGAACTTTACAATTAATGAACATTAAATTAAAAACTTTTCGTATTTAAAATAATTGCATTAGTTTCCTATCTGACTAAGGTAGTTAAAATGTTATTTGATGTATTTTTTATTTATTTGTTTAAAATCATTTCCATTTATTTAATTTTGTTCTTTAAGTTTATTTATAATTTCTGTTTTCCGTTAAGTTAAATTATATAAATGTTAAACTTAAGTCGGGCGTGAATGGCTGTATAGATTTGTAAAGTTATATTAGGGGAGGGTAATCTTAGGTTATTTGTTTCGTGGTTAAATTGGGTCAATGGATTGGATATATTGGTGTGATTAGTAGATGTAATATTGATTCGCTACGGGCAGAATCGCTTCATACGCTGCACACTTCCGTTTGCCTATGGAAGGAATTATAAGTCAGATACCGCAGTTCCTTTCTATGGAGTTTTTTGTTTTATTGCTCTTCTTTGCAGATAGATGTAATATTCCTATCTCATAAGAGGCAATTTCTTCTCTTAACCTTTTGTGCTGCCATATTTTATTACATTGAATACATCGATATATCAGATGAATTGATGCCAGTTTGACTACGAATTTTAGCCTAAGGTTAAATAGGGATAGAATGTTTATTTTCAAAAGCAAATTTATGTGGTCTATTCATACTCGACCCTAAATAAAAATGCAGTAAATTGAAGTTGTTTACAGACGCTTGCATGGATTGGTTATTGGTTAAGTATGTTTTTGGTTTTCATATTTGATCAAAATATATAGACATTCGATAAATAATGATACCTTACGGTGAGTATCTAAAATGTATTTATTCGGATGTCTTTTAAGTTATTGGTGACAATGCAAGTATCTTATGGTGAATACTATTGGGTTACGTATAAATTTCCCTCCGCAATTGTCAGTAATCAATGATTTTATGTTTTGATCGTTTATGTTTACTTTGAAATGTTTTTAACCGTGTAATTTATGTAACCGATCTATAGCAACATATTAAAACAAGCTTTTATAATCCCATCTGTGCGAACTTAATTAAAATGTAAACTTATAATATAATAGAAATTAAAATGTAAATTAAAATCTAAGGTAAAGTTAAAAATAATGTTAAATGTTAAAAGGTAAAACTAATACTAAAATAATTTTAAATCTTATATATATGTGCATAAATAAATGTTTGTATGTTAATTACTGGCAGTGGCTTATTTTATTTATTTTTTTTAATATTGAAATATAATTAGATAAGATATTATATTAATTAATCTCTGCTATTCCACTGAGCTAGTGACATGGGCTGATGACTGGAAGCAAAATAAAAATAAATTTTTTTTTTTTGACTTACGTATCTGCCTACTTTATAAATTTTTCTAGGTTCAAATGCCTAGATGGCGCCCTGTAGTGTAGATTACGTTAAGTACTTTCTCCAGATCGTTACAATATATATATATATATTATAAATCGATGTCTGTATTTCTTCAAAATAATATACGCAAATTTATAAATAAATATTTAAAAATACAGTATTTAAAAGCTTATAAAAAATACATGTATAACCCTCACTTAGGAGCACTTTCAACCAACTTGTGGTTTTGTCAACTATCACATATAGTTGGTTGAAAGTGCTCCTAAGTGACGGTTATACATGTATTTTTATAAGCTTTTAAATACTGTATTTTTAAATATTTATTTATAAATTTGCATATATATATATATATCAGCTCCTATGTTTCAATTATTGATTATCCAATTAAAAGGCTCAATTTTACTCTTAGCATGTTATTAAGATTAAGCAGAAATCAGGATGTATGATGGTAGGCTGTAAAAAAACAGATGTTACTTTTGCCAAAGATCTATTTGCATGTAGTAGCTTAAAGAGGTTGCTAAAAATATATGGACTTTTAAATAGGGTTAGGTCCATATGACTGAAAAAATGGTTGACTACTGGAGTGCTTAATGTTTTGGGATAGCATCTCAAATATAAGTATTAAGTAATTTTTGTTATAGAAATGTTCCTGCTATATGATTATCAAGTCACCAAAAGTCAGGTAATAAAAAAAATCTCTAACTCTTGAATGAAGTGCCACTTAGGGCAAATATTTTGTCTAATCTTAAATTGTCAATATAGTTTCTTTTTTATTTTAATAAATCATACAATAATTTAAATTGCTGTTTTGTCAATTTATTCTAATTCATATCCCATTGTTTATCTGAAAAATCGTAATGGTGATACTTTGGTAATAATTACATATTGCACTATTTCCATGATTTAATATTAATTATTAAATGTCTTTAGAAAAATTCAAACTTTATTTAAATTTTTTAAAATCATTCAACTGTTAGTAATAAATAGCTTCCATCCTTGAGTACAGATGGGTAATCATAGGGGGAGGATAATTCTTATGCATATGTGATTTGTTTTGATTTTGTTCCCTTTTATGATATCCTGACTGTTTGTAACAAATGATACTCAATTGATATCTGACATAAGGTATGGTCTTCAATCACTTTGGATTTTGGGGCTTTAATGCTTGAAGGTGCGAATTGGCTTTCGCTGGATGTTCTGCTAATTCAACCAACGTAGTGCCTTAGTTGCATTATATTGGAGTCTCGGAATTTGGAATTATTAAATGCTATGAAATATTCATCATTGACCTCTTAATATGTAAAGCACTTTATTCTCTGTGATCCTTGTGGGCAGATAGATAGTGTGTGGTCTCTGCCCATTTGGAATTGTAAGAATCATTGTAACTTCTCAATAAAGGTTACTTTTGAAAAGATATAACACAAAGTTTCAACTGATATTATTTTTGTCTTTTCATTAAATGTTGCTGGCTTTAATAGCAGCAATGTCATCATGGAAATCAAACCTGGGTGTTCTATATTCAAGAATATTAAATTTTGGGGGACACCTTAACCAATTAAATCTTTGCCAAAACAGTCTTCTTAATTAATGCACCTTCTTAAATGTAATATTTATGAAACTAAAGATCAAGGTTTGATTCATATGGTAGTACAGTCATTAGTCAGGCAAACAATACTTAGAGAAGAGAGAAGTTCGATCTTTTTTAACGCGACACTTCAAGAAGAGATGAGAATAATATAAGATGAAACACTCTTACATATTAACAGGTGTGCTATTATTAACACTTGGCTATATTTGAAAAATTAAAGTTTGAATTTTTCTAAAGACATTTAATATAAGTTGATAATAATGAAGTACTTGTAGTATTTATATTTTAAGCTAGATATAATTAGAGGGGATTTGAACCCAGGAGTGAAAGTCTGGGTTCAAATTTTCACTAATTATAAGTAGATAAATAAAATACCATTTCTTTATATATACTTTTTTAAATGTTATTCTCTTTACTATTATTTCTTAAGACATTTAACGATTAATGTTAGATGGTATAAATAGTCCAGTATATAATTAATAATCACATTCCATTATCTCTCATACAATATTCATCCTAAATTAGGAAATTCCCATTAGCACAACTGCAATTATACCTTACTTATAATTAGTGATGACAAACCAGGTGATTCATATAACAGCAACCTAATTATTTGACTTTAAAGTAACTTTTGCGCTAATAGCAGAAGTATGTAATAAGATTAAAAAGAGAAGAAACAACTCAATTTTCTTTTTTTTTTTTATAATTAAATATTTATTTATAAAATATTATTAATAAATTAGTTTATTTAAAAATTAAATCAATACACCTTTATTATGTTACAATATCACTAGTTGCTTTTTTTTTTTTTTTATGAAAGTTTTCTCGGGAATTTCAGTACTAGCTATTCGATTACAGAAATCGTTATAATATAATACATTCAAACTAATGCATGTCAAGAAAACATATAATTTGCATATTTTAATAATTTTAAAACGACAAAAAGCAGAAGCAAGTATAGATTTTTAAAAATTATATATTTTAAAATATTTGGAACATAATAACTGTATTGTAAAATGAAAAAGTAAATGAAGTAAATTAATAAAACATTTTTATCAGTCATTAAACATAAAAAATTAAATTTAAAAGCAAACCCAGTAATAAAATACAATACAAAAATTTATTTAAACATTTTCTACTTATATTTCATATTGGCTTTATTTTTTTTCAATGTCCATATTTGAAAACTATACAGATTATATTTCTAAATAATAATAAAAATTGGATGGATTTATTGTTCTTGAGCTAATAAGAAGATTCAGGTCCGGAAGTAAAAGAACTGGGTCAATCCACAAACCTTAACATCCAGAGACTGCTACTCTACCAATCCACCAAACCATGTATTTTTGAATAAATTAGTTCTTATTCAATTATCTCTGTCAATTTTTTAAATACAAGACAATCAACTTTAACATGTAATTCCTATGGGATATGAAACAAAATATCATATGGGCTATTATTAAGATGGTTGAACCATAAATACAAGGCAATCATCATTCATATATAATTTGTATTCGATGCGAAACAAAATGCAGTTTGGGTTATTATGGAGATGGTTGAACTATAAATACAAGGCAATCAACATTCACATATAATTCCTATTGGATATGAAACAAAATACAGTATGGACTATTATGAAGATGGTTGAACCATAAATACAAGGTAATCAACATTCACATATTATTCCTATTGGATATAAAACAAAATACAGTAAAAGCTATTATGAAGATGGTTGACCATAAATACAAGGCAATCATCATTTACATATAATTCCTATTTAATATGAAACAAAATACAGTATGGGATATTATGAAGATGGTTGAACTATTATTATACTATGCTGGTTTAGTGTTTCTTTATTACGATTTATAATTAATAGGATCTTTTTTTTCCATTTCATATAATGCAAATATCTTTTTTTTTTCCAAGTGTCATAGCATCGGCTGGGACGCGAACCCACAACCCGGGCAACTGCTTGTGAGGCAGTCGCGCTGACCTCTTGACCACCAATGCAAGACAATATCTTTTTTTTTTCAAATATTTTTACTTCTTTACAATTTTGACTGTATAGCAATTTTCTTCAGTTATTCTTTTAGCTGCAAATTTCAGAAGTTTTTTGGTTTGCAGCTAAACGAACGTCTGAAGTTTGCAGCTAAAAGAAGATCTGAATACTGCTAGCTAGTCAAAACTGTAATTACTTGAAAATAATACTGGCATTATATAAAGTAGAACAAAAAAGGGTGTTATCATAGTGTTTGATGGAAAGCTTTTTATTTCTATATAGATTTAATTCAAAATATTGCTAAGAAAGGCATGGTGCCAGTATGAAAAAACTTTATCAAAGCATCTCATATTGAAAATAATAAGGTATTTTAAAAACTTGCTATGACAAATAAACATTTGATTTGTCATTCTTTGTGGGAAAAAGTTAAGAAAACTTATAAAAATATTATTAAAAAACAAATATGTAATTATAGTAAGGAAAAGCAATGTTTCCATGGTTTTCTCATTGTAAGTTGTGCATATCAAGTCTGTCTACCTTTACTTCTGATATTCTATATTTTGAGTTTGACTAACCCTTGATATACTTTGATACATTTCATCACATCACTAACAAGTATGATTTAGAAAAACCTAGGATTCATATTCTAGTTACTAAACATACAGTGAGTTTCACTTTATCTTATTCTAATAATCTTTAAAATATAACTTTTTATCTTGATTATTTTATTCCTGTTTTACTTATTTGATTTATTTTGCCTAGCAACTATATTGCACATCAATAATATAAGATATTAATAAATTAATCATAGTTATGTAAACATTAAAACATAACTTCAACCTGTTGCAAGGAATGCAGTCATAAACTAATTCGGAATGTTATGCTAAAAATAAATAGTAATAATAATAAGTGGTAAATATATGAGCTGCAATACTTATTGTTTCTTTACTCTTTATTTAATATTTTCTAAGATAGAGTGAAAGATGCATGGCCAATAGTCCCAGCTATATCAATGACCTAGATTTGAATTCAGTCTAGTACCAAGATTATTGAGAAAAAGACTTTCAAATAGTTGACCCATATCTAGCCCATTAAATATTGGTTGATAGATGATTATATAGCTGCTCCTAAAAGGGGAGGGGGCAATGATAGGAAATCACTTATACCCTAATCACCCATTTATTGCTAAGCCTAATAATCATTGCTTTCTCTCTTTCTCTCACTATTTCTATTTAATAACTGTTTTTACCTAAGTTGAAACAACTTATTTAATATTTATTTTCGTAAAATATTTTTAGAAACGAATATCTAAAATTAAATCTTAATACAACTCAAGTATTGTAATTCATTATTCAATAATCTTAATCTTCATACGTAATAACCAATAGTAATATAATAACTTAAACTGAATTTTAGATTAAATTCTGTCTTACATCAATCTCTTCATACAAAGAAAACAAAAGTGAATACAAAAATAAACTATGAAAATAAAGTTTAACATAAATATAAAAAAAAGAAAGAAATAATAACAAAGCAAGTTGACATTTTAATTTAATCATAACAGATGCACAGAATAATTATGCATTCACAATGACGCATGAATAAATAATAAAAATGAAGATTAAAATTTTGATTAAAATAATGTATTTATTAAACGGCTGCACATCTCAATCAGTCGTTTCTGCAAACACTCACCTGCAAACCTAGCTTGAATATTTATATATTAATTTACCTCTGAAACATTTTTAATTGCTCTTTAAGATATGCAAACTTAATTTAAAGGATAAAAAATAAAAGGAAATGGCTTGATTAATAAACAAAATGGTTCAATTATACAGTAAGTAGTAGTAGTTTTTTATTATTATTATTTCAAATATTAAGAGTTTTAAATGTATTTCAAAAGCCCCTTTCCCCTGTCTGTACGAAGAAAAGATATATAATTTAATTATTTCAAGAATTACTTAATTAAAGATAAATTAATATTTCTGATTATTAAAAGACAATTTTAAATATACTCAGACATGCATGTTTATTTGCAGTGAAAGATAGTATACTAAAATACTTGTTTATTAATAAACGGACATGCTAAACCACTTGGTTCAACAATTAAGCCCCTTCTTGTCTGTGTACGTACGTAAGTGATATAGTCTGATGTAAGTTTTACTTACGATGCTGAGGACAATCTTCATTTAATAACTGCAGAACATTAAAAACTACCAAACAACCTATAAGATACATTTACATTCAAAAATAACATCTCTTCGGTCTAGAAAGACCACTGATGTCCTGGAATTATTTGGTCTTTTAGAGTAGTAGAGTCTGGAAAGTCTATGATTCATTGCCTAGCTCTTTCACTTCCGATATTCAAATTTTTTATGAACTCCTAAGAATATTCCTTTCTCTAAGTGACATCAATTGTTCACTCAAAAATGATTATACTGTATATATAACATAAATTCAAGAAACTTGATATTAAAGCATCTATAATTATGAAATATTTTGTAAATTAGCCTATTTTAACAAAGCTAAATAATAACCAAGACAGTCTTCTGAAACCTTTTATTATTCAATTCTTGTATAGTAAATCCACATCTCATTTAAGATTCTATTGATAACTGATCCTTTAATATCAAATCGATCAAATGTATTTTATTGATATAAGATGGCCAGAACATAGAAATTGTAGTGATATGAGTAATATAACAAGTCAGTAAATAATTAATACTGAACAAATCTTAACTTGAACTTCTAAAGAGTTTGTTTGACAATTTTCATCAAAAGACACTTATCAAGAAAACTGCCTTCTCCCTTAATTACAAAACAAATGGTAGATCTATCTTAACTTAGATAGTCATATCATCTCATGGTAATCTTTCAATCCAAAACATTACTCAGTTGAAATAAACCAGTAGCCTATTTAAATATTCTGAGGAGCAAGCTCATAGTCCATATTATTTCTAAATAGTAATATTTTGCAAAATATTACTCATGCAATCAAATACTGATTTGAATAATGTAATAATGAAGTTGCTGATCAAGCATGGCTTCTTTAGTTACTTCATTTACATAATTACTAAGCTTTTGTAGATCATTTTCCATTGACAACTTTTAGAGAGCTGAATGATTTTTCTTAAGATACTGTTGCGAATGTTATATAATTTCATCACATATAAAACACAAACAAATTTATAAAAGTAGGTGGATTGATATAAAGGCATCACCCATGTTCCAATTATTTTGCCAACTTTGAATTAAGCAAATATATTCACTAAAACAAAAAACTGAATAGATATTTTAATAATATTGAAAAAAAAAGTGACCATAACTTACATGATTTCATCACTGTTAAAAAAAAGATGAAGGAGTCTTTGATTGTCAAGCATTGGTGGTCGAGTGGTCAGCACAGATGCCTTACAAGCAGTTGTCCTGGGTTTGCGGATTCGCTTCCCGGCTGATGCTTTGACACATGAAAAAAAATGGAGTCCTTGATTAATCAAAAACATTTGGATTGCCTTCTGCCTTTAGTGCAGTAAAAATAGAAATGGACTCAAGAGCAAAAGCTTCCTGAATTAATGCTCAGCTTATCATATGACTTCAACCAACTAATTATCCAATTAACTTTTATAACTTGAATTATTTCTGCTGAGAATTTGTTGTTGCATGCTATCCACATTACCCACTAATTAGCTAAAAATTACAAAAAGCTATCATAGAGACATTATATACAAATAGACATTAATACCTTAATATTGATAGAGATAAAGATTTAGACTTGTTTAAAGAATGTATAGTACTATAAATTATCAAAAGATGGCAGTGCACCAAAAATACTAAAATTGATTTAAATAAAACATTTTAATTCAGCTTATTTGAACATTTATAACAGGAAAATATTTCAAAAATTTTAAACATGGTAATTTATAATTGAAAATAATAAATAAAAATTTAATATCAAATGTAATAATATTAAGAATATTTATAATTTATATAAGAACTCATTTTCACAATAATCAGCTCCAAAAATGTTACTAAGATAATTTTCAAACCAGAAACATAAAGAATCATTTGAATAAACTTGTAAATAGCATCCATCTTTTCTTATATCAATGCCACTTTATTTGGATAAAAAATGGTTGTCAAAAATCATCAGGTCATTTGTTATCTGACAAATAGATTAGTACCGATATAAAAAAAGGTGGGCATTATTTGCAAGTGTATTTAAATAATTCTTTCAACATCTGACTGGAAAATTATCTGATAACATTTTCAGATTTGATTGTTCTGTGAATAGCTTATATTATCAGCATTATGTATTTGCGAAACTATAAAATTATTTGTGAGATTATCAAAAATTGTTAATATTTAGGAAATATAATTGTGTATGATAATATTTGTAGATAATGGTAATAAAAATCTGATGGAGATTTTTTCTGCATTGATTCATTTATTAAAATCACAAAATTTATGTTTAATTTTTCTGAAGATGACTAAATAAAAGATTGAAACATATGAATAAAAACTATATAAAACTTAAAATTTTAATCTTTTTACTAAAGATACAGGAAGATATAAACACAGTAATAATAAAAATGGATTTAAAAGATCATTGAAATAGAAGTGAATCAATAGTTTTAGCAAATGTAAAATTAATGGGAAATATTGCTGAATATATGTGTATAAATTGTGAATGTGTGTGATCCCCCTATCACACCCCACAATTTGTATACTGATATAATAAGTGAATATCAATGTTTTTAAAAACATTTTACTTTATAAATGAAAAAATAACTCTTAAGTATGAAATAAATGCAGTGTATGTGAAAAGCAAACTCGAACTAAACAATCAAAATATAAATAGTAATATAAAATAGAAATTCATATAACATTACAAATACTAGTCAAAAAATAAAATTTTATTAAATTTTTTCCACAACCACAGTTAACAAATAGACCTTTTCAAATGAAATTCAACTAAACATACAACATATATCTACAAAACAAAATAGCTTTTCCATCATTCACTTCAAAAATCAATGTCCTTTAGCATCAAAGGATGTCTTTATAATATTAATGGCCTTAGATTCAAAAAATTTTATCATTAGTTTCTTTTACTGTTTTCAATTCACTTTTTTCATAAAAGATAATGTCTGCATTTTTAAATATTATTTTATGACCTGGATTCAGTTGATGAATATACAAAGAGGTGTTATGATATCTATTTTTAACTCTACTCTTATGAACTTTAACCTTTTCATTAAGACTTAATTTATTTCAACTTATAGTAATATATATTTACTCTGACCTATAGAAATATATATACAGACACACATGAAATGGGCATGGGGTATGGTGAAATGGTAATGCTTTCATCTCTCTGACCGCCATCTAGATTCAAATCTTGGCTGGGTAAAATTAAAATTTGTTTCAGATTTACATCACATTTAGATTTTTTTTCAATAGCAGGTCCATAATCAACCCAATTAATTATCCAATACTGGTCAATAAATATGTATTTTTGTAGTTTTAGCTAGATGGTAAAAGTGCAAAAATTGTTCAACTCTTATGTATCTACATTATTCTTACAGATTTTCTATAAGAGGCTGCTATTGAAAATTTTCTTTTTTTATCATTAAAAGGCTGTTTTATCTTTTACCTACTTATCACACATTATCGACATTACTGTATAGTCTGAAAAAACGATATTATCAAAACGTATAAAATCAAACAAAATTGGAAAACTTATATGTTGACATCTAAAAATCTACTGATTTCTCATAATGGTTACAATGCTTTCAAAAAGAATAAAAATATATTTCATGTGAGAAGTAAACAAAATGCAAGTAAATAATAATTAATAACAACAGTAATAGTAGTAATAACAACATCAACAATAATGAATGGGAATTGCTCAGGAATTCATAAGAAGTTCAAGTATTTAATGATAAAGAACTGTTATCCATTTCATTTGAAAGCATTTTCTCAATTATGAAATATTTTTAAAAACCCTATTATTTGACTTATAGTGACCAATATATACTATATACATTTTCCATGGCATAATATGGGCACCATATATGTGTTACAGTGGATAGAAATTCCAATGGCAGTATTCATCATCATCAACCATTATCAATCCACTGTAGGATAAAGATCTCTCCAAGTTCAATCCATCTTCTCTGATCTTTAGCTTCTCTTCTCCACATCACCCCTGTATACTTTCTTATTTCATCCATTTATCTCACATGTGGTCTCTTTATGACTCTTTTACAATCTCTTGGAATCCAGTTTAAGATTCCAATGGTCCATCTATTATCATTTCTTCTAGAAATATGTCCAATATTTCCAGCCCAACTCCGGTATTTTAATTTTTTCAATGAGGTCAGTAACACCCATTTGTTCTTTTACCCATATACATAATTCTTTAAGATCAGAAATAGGAAAATATCATTTAATGTAACTTCTGAATTTCTACAAAATCGAATTTATAGTGCAATTGATTTTATTATTAATACTGATTCTTGATTGTTTCTACCTATTTCTTTATATTTCAACTGGGAACTATTAGAAATTTATATCTCATCAAATTTGCAAATACACGTGAACATAATACAAATTTCTCTAATTGGGACTTCTAAATGAACTTGAGCATACACATTGCTGACTTTTTCTAAATAAAATTGAATTTTACTTAAGATTATACATTATTTTTCCTGCTCATAGTGTATTATCAATGTTAGCCCATGATTGGGGGTTCAAATTTAGAGCCAAGTTACAAGTAGCACTAAATACGATTCTTTCTTTTCTTATTTCTTTCTATTCCTGCCCATAGCATATCTCCAATGTTAGCCCATGAATGGGGTTTCAGTTTTACAGCCATGTTACAACAGATAGCATTAAATACATGATTCTTTCTTTTATTTCATTCTATTCCTGCTCATAGTGTATCTCCAATGTTAGCCCATGATGGGGGTTTCAATTTTAGAGCCAAGTTACAACAGGTATGCTAAATACATGGTTCTTTCTTTTCTTATTGCTTTCCAATTTCCAACCTAATACATACATAAGAGATGCTAATAGATGGACAGTTAAAATCTTAAATGGGATTCCAAGAGATTGTAAAAGATCCAGAAAAAGATCACATGCTAGATGGATGGATGAAATAAAAAAGTGTGCAGGATGATGTGGAGAAGAGAAGCTAAAGATCGGAGATGGATTGAACTTGGAGAGACCTTCATCCTGCAGTGGATTGATAATGTTTGTTGTTGATGATGATAATGATGACATACATAAGCATGATGTACACAAAGACTTCTCATTAATAAACACATACTTTTTAAAAAATATATGGGATTTTTTTTTTAAATAAATGAACAAATTTTACTCTTTAATTATTTTATAATTGCATTCATTTACAGGGATGGAAAATCTTAATCATGTTCAAAGTATTTAAAAAAAATTGCAAACTCTTTATTTCTTATAATTGTAAATTAATATAATTATCATGTTTTCTTTTTGTTTAATTGCAGAAGCAAAATTATCACTTATTGAAGCATAGATCTCAATGTTTTTAACTTTATCTTGTATTATTAAATTTCATTATCTCATAGATGCTTTGACATATGGAAAAAAAAATTCGAAATCAGAATCTTTTCAAATAATTAACTTTATTGTTTTCTAATCTTGATTATCTTTTCTCATATCACGGTGTTAACTGCAAATACACGAGCTCTGAACCTTAATTTAGAACAGTTTCCTTTTTCATTATGTCAGTGCTTAAATTATTAAGAAATACTTTTATCTCCTCCGTGACAAATAGTGTATAACAAAATAGTAATCATGGTTCAGTGGAGAAGTGTTCTACATGAATAGTAGCTGAACATGAGTCAGTCAATCTTGAGGCAATGAAACAGTAGGACCTCACTGAAAAACTTACTAATTTCATATTGCCAGAGTTAGTTGCAGAACTCTGCAGTTCATTATCCATCTGTTATGAGAGAAGCCCTGAACCAGTGATGACATGAATACACTTGAAGATGATGGTGATTTTTTTTGCCAATTCTTGACATAGATACATTTAAATAAATCATTCTCCAGTTTTCATGTAGGAGCATGCCAAGATGATTTCACCATGCTATATCATACTCAATATTTTTTATTCTATACATCGAGCTTTATCTAACATTCTTAATTCTTGAAGATTTGGTCTCCAACTAAAAACAGCTAATAATTAAAGCACAAGACTTTTTGTATATGGTAATTGTTTGTATAATAACAGCAAGATATTTGCTATACAAAGGAATAAATTTATTAATCTTAATTCTAATTAAATTAGCATTTTACTTTTTTGAGTTATAACTGTGATAAATGCGCTTATACACAACTATAAAATGTTATGGCTTTGTTAACAAAAATGTTACTAGTTTTTGAAAAAAAAAAGAAAACAAATTTTTGTAAGTAAATAGAGGGATTTGAACTTCAAGATTTTTTTCAGCCTATATATATTTTTCACTCCGTTTCAATCTCGTCACATTTGACCACATACATGCAAAAAAAATGCATGATCCCCAGTATATGTTTTCTTTGCAGAATTAGCACTCATCAGTTGGGCCAGGTCATAATCTCCAACACATTCATACAATAAGTGCTCAAAGCAAATCCTTAAACTTTAAAGGACAGGCTTCAATATCCTCACCCTTCCAATTATTCAATCATCCATTTTATTAAAAAACCCAATGATGGAATGCTCAAAGCCCTGGTTAATTTCATATTGTAGTCATACCCATGTATATGGAATGTTATTGTTAACTCTTTATATTATTGGACTATTACATATCCATATATTAATAGGAGAGAGATGGGCTGAACTTATAGATGTAACCTATTTACAATTTTATATATAATTAGCCTATTCATTCTGTGTACTGAATGTTTTTATATAAGTGGATTTGAACTTAGGATTTTTTCAGTCTATATTCATCCTCCATTCCACATCAAACAACTGGCACACATGACCACATACATGCAAAAAAGATAGATGATCTCCAGAATACATATTTTGAGCAGAAACAGCATTCAACAGTTGTCCCAGATCATAACCTTCCACACATATGTACAATTAGTGCTCAATTTATATTAAGATAGCAATTCCTTAAACTTTAATTAATGGACAGGTTGTAATATTCTCACCCACCTGTACATTACAGTTTAAGGCATTAGAGAAATTTCATTTAAGGATATACTTTAAAATTTTAAAAATACAATCGCAAGTTCATATACCAATCAAAATTCTTCAGCTTACTGGATTTGATACTAGAATCTACTATTGTAAAATTATATCATTGGATTGGATATATAAAATGATTGAACAATGCAAGTTGTTCTGAAATGGTATTTTATAGTGAAGTTGGTTTTAGTGGAAGAGGTAGATCCCATCTATAAGAATTATTTCAAAAACATTCTAAAGAAACACAATGTCCATTGAAAAAAAAAATATGCAGAGAATAGAACACATTGAAGAATTATTATTAGACATGGCTTTGAAGTGCTGAAGAAATTAAAGGTCTGCACAGCAAAATATCAAATAAACAGAAAAATGGACCAGCATGTTCTACATCTAGATATATTAGTAATTCACAGATTGGTTTGTATAGTCAATGCAAAATTCACTTATATAAGTATTTCCCCCTTGGAGTTAGAAGAGTCTTATTTGTTTATCAGTAGCTAATGTATACAACTTACATAAAATTCATATAAAAAAAAGAGTAATCGAGGATAGAAACAAAAAACATATTTGCAATGATAAGGAAATTAATTTATTGTGCCATTTCTTTACAAGTGCTTTCATCTTTTTTCCAAAGTTCCTAGATAATCTTTGCATTAAACCAAAACTAGTCAGAGTTATTTATAAATATACTCTTTCCGATATATTACAATCAACATTCAAACAAGTAATTTTGTTTATACAATTTAATTTGCACATTAATTTAAATTTAAATCACTTCATAAGTTAAAAGTAGGATTCCATTGATAAATAATTCAAACTATTTTTTTTTTCAAGAAATTGGTTATTACACATTTTAAATCTTAGTATTTATTTTCACTTTGCCCTGTAATCATTATCAATCCATTGCAGGATGGTCTCTCCAAGTTCAATCCCTTTCTCCGATCTCTAGCCTTTTTTCTCCATGTCACCACACACTGCCTTATTTCATTCATCCAGCCATCCATCCATCTCATATGTGGTCTCTTTCTAGTTTTTTTTAAATTTCTTGAAATCCAGTTTAAGATTTCAGCTGCCATCTATCATCATCTCTTCTAAAAATATGTACAGCCCAAGTCCACTTCAGACTTATAACTCTTTCTATGAGTCAGTAATACCTGTTAGTTGTCTTATCCATGTATTTTGTTTTTGATCACTTCTTGTTACTCATAACATGCACCTCTCCATATTTCTTTGAATGGTCTGAAGTCTCTGTATTGCCTTCTGTTAAATGTCCAGCTCTCAAAGGAACTAGTAAAACACATTTATTAAAAACATTACTTTTCAAACACATAGGCACATTTTCTTTTAATATTAAGTTATTTCTACCAAAAGCACTCCAGCCAAGTTTTTTAATGTGGCCTATTTACTTTCCGTTTAATTAAATTTGGATTAAATGAAAAGTAAACAGTCTTAAAAAGACTATTTTAAAAACAAATCTCTCTCTAGAATCTTCTCACAAATGTTGAATAGTAATAGATCCGCCTTGCCAAGTTAATAGTTTACCTAATATGCTAATTTATTTGGTCAATAGGTATCAGGCTAATTAAATTATCTATTGATCATGTTCTTGTAAAAACCAAAAACAAGTTCGAGTCGGATCCACTCCGGTCATGGAATGGCACAAGAATGCGCTAATCATTCTACCATAATTTTTGTTTTGCTTTATATCTGTTTTATATTAGTCTTGCACCAACTTTTGTATTTAAAATGTATTATAAACCAAAATTATTCATTGTACAATATATATACATAAACACATTTTAATTATGTATAAGTTATTAATATTTTATTATTAAAAAATCAATTAAATCTTTTAAAAATGTTGAAACATTTTTTGTTTTAAATTTTTTTAAATAATATTAAAATTTTATTTAAAAATTCGTAGAAAAGTCTTTTAAAATATTTTGAATAGATAAAATAATAAGTAACTGGCTATGAGGAGTTTAATCTTAAAGAATCTGAAAGACTCGGTTACCACTATAGAAAATCAATACATTGCGAATTACATCAAGAGCTTACAGGATAACATCTCAAGGGGCTAAAAATCTGGGTCATATTTAATCTTCAAGAATTTGGCCCATTTAATAGATCTTCATAACTACGTAGAAGATGTTCTTGCTTGAAGAAATTTATAAGATTTAAAAAAAAAAAAAATCTCTTTTGAAATCGCAGTTTTTCTAATCTTATCAATTATTCCTATAACACGTTTAATAAAATTGTCAGTACAACAAAAACGCTATATATCTATATATACGCAATTAATTTTCGTATTTCAGCTGTTATCATTTAATCATCTACTTTTGTTTTTAAAATTAATATTACTATAATATTTGATTACAATTAAAATTAATATCTTATAGTGGTAATATATTTTTTTATTTATTTAAATAAACTTTTTATTAAAAATAAATATTAAAAAATGAATAACAAACTTTTATTAAACATTTATCTTGAACCTAAAAAAGAAATATATCCTTTATTATATCGAAGAGCAACAAAATTTTAAAGGAGACTATTTTGTTCGGTAAACATTACCTTTAGCGGGTCGAAATATATGCGCTTTGGCGGAATAATTTCGAACTACAATGTATAGTTCTCGGCAATACATATAATAAATTCCACAACAATTGTGTCACTATTGCCAAGAGTCCTGAATGAAAATTCCTACAGAAAGGCATTGCTGGAAACAAATTGCCATTTTAGTTTACGTTTTGCACGCATCCATATTTACCCAATAATAGATTATAGGCACTAGGATTTGCAAGGACAGATGACTTCTAAAAAAAAGACCTGTGTCTGATGGATATATGGCAACGACATAAGCTGCATTGTCATCTAATACCATCTGAACCTTCTGCATTTCTCACCAGTGAACCTTATTTGTTGCAATGTTGACATAGGACATTGTTCTATAGCAGCCGCATCCTCGCTAACCCCCTCAATGACAATTTCGGAGTTAAAAGTTCCTCCATCAACTGCCATAAATTCCAAGATTCTGCACAAATATTCAGAAGATCTAACATTTCATTTACTGGCACAATAAGTGTTACATGATTTATACGTGCCATAACCTTATTGTAGTTAGTCATGAAGTAATGTGATTCTCACATGAGTTCTTTGAATAAATTTCAAACACCAGATATAGTATATACAATTACTTTGGTCAATGTACCAACTTTACAATTACAGATATTGTCAAAGTACTGACTTTACAACTAAAGAAAAATAAAAGTAACAAAATTTGAAAAAAAAAAAGTTCGAAATTATTCTGCCAGAGCACTATGTTTTGGCCTGCTAAAAGTAATGTTTATCTTTTGTTCATTTACAAGTAGTAAACAAAATAATTTAGAACTCTAAAGAATGTGAGGAAAATTTTTATATATGTTATCATTCATGCTTTAAGTTTAAAACAAACTCAGTAGGCCTGTAACTCCAAGATTGCTTGTGTCCTTTTATAGCTTTCTGTATGCACACTTAATATACAGTATAATTATTCCAGCAAAATATTGTGTTATTTAAAACACATTGATTTTTTTAAAAAAATACTTTAATTTCAATTTATATATATATTACTGAAATTTTTCCTTAGTTGTGTGACCCAATTTATGATGAGCAATATTGCATGAGATTCATTGCATAAAAACAATGTCCAATGAAAATACTAATGATGTGTGTGTTAATTATTAATATATGCATTATAACAAGATGCAATTTTAAATATGAAACTTATAAAATAAATTATGAGATAAAGATGATGAGCAATTGAAGCTATCTTTAATGAAGGCTAACATGTTCTTCAAATAAAGCTGTTAACATACATGAACATTGAAATATGCAAATACTACTTTATTGATAAAGCTAAATGAAATTACAAAAATTTGATGTAGAATCAGGTAAATCTATTAATTTTTCAAAATTATATTCAGTAATTGTTTTTAAAAAAATTAATAATTTTAATATTTATAAATATAGTCATTCATAAATCTATTAAAATCTGAATATTTTATTAGGAATTGGCATTGAAGTAAGAAGATGGAGATTGTCTATAAATTTGTTAAAATAATTCTGCAGGAATCTGACTTGTGAATTATAGTAATGTATTAATAAACAAATATAAAATTGCATTTTACGTTATATGTAATGTTATATCTTTGCCTGATACTTTTGGCTTGGCATAGCATTAGTTGTCATGCAATTAAAGAAGGACTTCAAATAGCTTTATATGTTTACCTATCACTTCTAGCTGTACCACAACAGCTTGCCTTGTAAATTAATGTGGTGATACTTCTAGTTGTTCTTAGACAGTTTGCTGTGAAGCAGATTCCACATCTAGAGTAAAATTGCCTCATTGCTCAGCCAAATCATGGACAGCATAAATACTGCTATTCAACTTTGACAGTTGTTGTCTCACCTTATCTCCAAATGAATTGACAATTTATGGCCATACCCCCTTTCATAGTGCAAACATTCAGATTCAGTGAATATTATCACCCATTGGCTCATTATTGCCATTAACTATGTTATCTATTATATAGAGAGAGACTGGTCCATGGCAATGAATGCTCAATCTGTTCAAGGTAAAAAGGAATCTGGACTAGTCCATTATATGAGATTAAGGTAAGATATAATATTTTAATTCATGAAAAAAAAAGTAAGAATTTATATTGGATAATGTTTTTGCAACAACAGCTAATGACTTACAGTTCAAGAAAATATGAAGAAAAATGGGTAAGTTTAATTAAACTATTAACCTATTTGTACTGCTAAAAACTATTATGGATATTAAGAAGAATGTGGAGAAGGTGAATAATTGTATTTGCTCAGATCAGTGAATATCAACTAATTCAATTACAGAAATACATAAGCAAATTAAAATGAGTGACTGTTTTATAATAAAAACTTGTAATCTGTATAATTTTTCTATTTAATTATGGTTGTGAAACATGGATAAATAATTATAAAATGAAAAATAATTGCAAATGACACAACAGTATTAACAACTTATAACATTTGAGTTGTCCATGCTCTTACACAGATAGATGCCAAAACTCCCCTTGCATTGATCAAATGATTCACAATTACTATACTAAATAAATACATATTTTATTTTCAAAGCTATTTTGAAATAAATAAGATACATCATTTTATATATATATTGCAACAATCTGCGACGGTTATATAAATTTACTTCAAATAAACAAATTTTATGTATAAACAAAATGGTGCTTATGGTGATTTATGTTATATCATAGCAAACAAAATTTATCATTAATTAGGTCATGAATATATCATTTTGAGCCATGTTGTGAAGTCAAACCAAGATGAAAATAAAAAATCACCACACAGGTATGTGAGTTATACAATGACAAGCCCACATGTCAAGCTAAAAAAAAAAATTATCACTCAGGTATGTGAGTTATAACTGGAAGCCTCACAGTGGTGTGCCAAAGTCTGAGAAAAAAAAATCTTGTACTGGTCAGAATTGTATGTTCATCTAAAAAGGTTTAGAACCAAAGCAAAAGGACCATAAATCCACTCATGCTCAAGATACACAGGTTAGGAGCAATCGTGGATTCTGCCCTATTTTCACTACTCTAAAACTATAACATTATGAACAACATTTCTGATGTTAACAGATGAATTTTATTTATTCCAGTTCTGGAGACACAGCAGAGAAACATGAGATCTACAGGGTAATTATTTTAAACAAAGACTATCAAATCTTAACTTAAACAGATATCTTAAGTATAGGAAAATTTAATAATTCTAATAAATTGCAAATGGCTAGCATGATAAGGAAAGCATGAATTATAGCATCCATCTATGATGAGCAAGAACAGAGCATAACCCTGGGATAAATACCCTTTAAAGTAATTGATTATAGCTTTTAAAAATACTATTATTAAGATAATGAACGAATGAAATTTAATGAGGAGATATGAACACAAGTAATTATTAACGTATAAAAATTTAATGAACATAAATAATAAATTTATTTACATAGAAAAACATAAATTAACAGCATAGATTTCATGCAGTTAATAATTTGTATATAGACAGATGGCATGATTTATAATACACTACAGATACAGATTCACTGATGTAAGGAAATACGCAAGTGATAATTTACATATATAGGCAGTAAATGATGTATGTAATGGAAGTGCGGCTTAATATGCTAATGGGATTTACACATGAAATTTAATACATTAATGCTGTTAATGCTATGATAGACAATTCAGAGGTGATGGTCATTGATTTATGGTTACATAGAAGAGATATTTATAAAATAACCTCCAAAGGAAGGCTTACACTTTGTTACAATAATTAAGTAACTTGATACATTAAGGAAAACTATTTAATTAACTATATAAATATTTATTAATTATCTGACAGGAATCAGCATTTATTTGCATAGGTGATTTAACAGTTTAGTTTAACAATTCTATTTGACAAGAGCGCACCCAAATCTCTTCAAATGAGAGGGCAGGTAGCTTAAATAAGCTTTACTGTGACATTTCTATAATATTAATAATAATCAAAAGAATGGTTTATAAAGATCACTGTGTCGTGACTTATAGAGATAATATGGGACATACATATAATAAAAAGAAGTTGTGGTGCTGACTGCAATGATAACATTAAAAAGGAATTCAGGTCAGTCTTTGGACTGAGAGGCTTCATCATTTATAAGAGTTCACTTGTATCTATGACAGAGCAGTGTTATGAGAGTTGATTGGTAAGGATGTCATGGTCTGGGCAAAGTGACATCCCATGCAGAACTTCAACAACCTGACATTGTCCTGAGGTAAGTGCTACCAAACCTCATCCTGGGACAAATTATATGAAGAATATTGGAACCTCCAGAGAATAAATATGACAAAGCAAAATATGGGGTTTATAATGCTATCATGAGTAAGCACACTATATATGGTGCAGGTCTTTAATAACTGCTATATTAATTAAAGCCACAACTAGAGTAATAATAATATCATGCATAACACTATGATAAAATATTAACCTCTTCAGAAAGGTATGTATATGACCTTGGCAAATTATAATGTCAAAAACAAAAGGGTGGAATAATATCATTCCCTCTATTTAATGAACTCAAGTATACTCAAATGATAGATAAATTATAAAACAAATTACAATTCTCAATGGTGTGATAAGAAAATGAGTAATTATAATGAATTGATTATCAAAACTTATTTGAAGAACATAAAATGTATTTAAAATCAATAGCATTAGACAAGAGAAAATATGTTTTATAATATCCCATATTATGATGGTTTAATAGTCCACCATTAAACACATATATTTAGATATTCAATCGAGCGAACCTTTCATTTAGTAAGCAATCTTAGGTTTGATTTTTTAAGCATCCCATAATATCAGGATAATGGCTGAAATGATATAAGTTTGCTAGATTGAGTCATTAGCATATTAAAATCAACTCAATGGAAAATACATAGTTTAAAATAAGATTAAAATAAGTTTGCCGCATGAAAATAGAAAATATAATTAGAGTATGAAATTTACGATGTAATAACAGATTAGAGATTCATAATTTTGTGCTAATGTTTTACCCAAAAGAGATTTATAAATTTACAGAGAGAATCATTTAAAATTAATACAATTATGATAACTGAGTTTATAGACAGTTATCAGATAGATAGAAAGTTACATTATGATTATAAATGAAGTTTACAGTAAAGTGAGGAATATTAAGAGTCCATTTAGCAGCATAAATGGATTACCTTCCAACAACTTGGTGGCTATTTGGATTAACATATATGATGGAAAGCACAGGCAGCAATATGAAATATGAATAAAATAATAGTAAGCACCTTTCAAATGTCATTTTATAATTCAGATAAGGCAGTTTTCAAGTGACAAGGGCATAGCAGAGAGGCAGCATGAGGACGATCTGAAGATTGGGAGAGGTGAACTTCTTCCCTCTACCAAGCAGGCATTTTTGTACAAATCAAGTGACATGGATTCATTTTTAGCACACGACTAGAACATTTTTTCTTCTCCCCCTATTCTCGAAATTTGGCAGCATTTATATGATACCAAACCTTCAAGAAAGTTCTTTACTTGAGACGACCAGATATGCATCAATTACCTAGCTTGATTTCAGCTGCTATTATTCATTTTTTTACTGTTGAAAGACATAAAATAGATAAGTTCCAGAAAGTATTGTTCAAATCTATTTCTGAATTGGAAATAGATTTAAAAGATATGATTTCATTAATTTGCAAATTGTTGAAATAGCTAAATGAGAACATTTTTTTTCCATATGTCAAAGCATCGGCCAGGAAGCGAACCCACAACAACTGTCTGCAAGACAATGCTTGCAAGGCAGCTGCACTGACCTCTTGGCTACCAACACTTGACGATAGTTAGGACATTTTTACATTAATTAATGTACATTATTTTGTCTTATAACATTTTAAATTACAGTACAATAATTACTTTCCAGAACTTTCTCTGGTATCGCTTTAGCTTTACACTAATTATAAACGATTAATATGTAGAATTTCCTACATATTTTACTACATAAATATTAGTTTCCGTATCTGTAATACATATACACGATTATCTGTAATGAAGGAAATTTAAGATTTCAGAAATAAAATCTAATTAAAATTAATAATAATAAAATTGGTTAAATATAGCCATTTTAATAAAACAGGGTGGAAGTCATGCATATATATATATATATGTGCCTAACATTCCCGGATGACCAAATAAATATATAAAACGGGTTCAAACCCTACTTTTAAGGTTTCTAATGTCACCAGGCAATGAAGCAAAATGTGTACTACAGATTTTACCGCTTCAATATATATGTATAATAATACTAATAATACAACAATAAATACGTCACAATTTCCTAAAAGTTATACCCATTTATGATAGTTTCCATTATGCATACAAGAGAGAGAAAAAATGTCATTTTGTATATTCTGATAAAAGTATGCTAGTAATAAAAATGTGTCGGGATTGTTAGAAGTAAAATATAGTTTCAAGATTTTTAGCTTACTGTAAATTTAATCTGGATTTTACAATAGAATCAAGTATCAGTCAGTAAATGTAATCATCAGTTTATATTACCCCCCCCCCATGTTTGGCTTTAGGTGTGAATAAATAAAATAATTAAATAGCTTTATTACTCAGGAGTTCATGGGTAGTTTGAATACTGAAGTGACAGATTTGAGCATTACTTTTGAACCTTAAGCCCTCGAACTTACTACTTTATACATCTGCGCCAAATACTCTCAAAGTAATGATCGAATCAAATAATTAGTATATAACTCTTTATGAGCAAGCAAAAATTGCTATAATTAATTGTAAAAAATTTTTTTTTTTACTTTTATATCAATACTTCAAATAAATAATTTCATTTTGCTATTTCTTAATACTAAGCATTTTGATAAATGGATTTTATCAATTATTATAAATATTTCACAAGCATATTTTTTATTAACAATATGTAAATATTTCTTACATACACACACACACACACATAGTATATATATATATTGTACTTTGTGTGAGAATGTTGTGATGAATATTAAGATGAAATTGAACCCTGGTGTCTGCTTAACTATATATGCTTCTATCATTTTAGCGTTGCGAATGTATTTTTTGTAGTACGATATTTACTGTCTACAAATTATGATAAAGTGGATAAAAATTGTCCCTTGGAGGAAGATGATCATCCCACTATATATTAAGAGTGAATAATGATGGTATAATAGAATACTATATAGTGAAAAGAAAAATAGAGCTAATTCACGACCGCTAATTATTTATTGCATATGTATAAATTTGAATTTTAAAAAAATATATCATCATCATCAACCATTATCAATCCACTGCAGGATGAAGGTCTCTCCAAATTCAATCCATCTTTTCCTATCTTTATCTTCTCTTCTCCACATCACCCCTGCACATTTTCTTATTTCATCCACCCATCTCACATGTGGTCTCTTTCTGGGTCTTTTACAATCTCTTGGAATCCGATTTAAAATTTCAATTGTCCATCTGTTATCATCTCTTCTAACAATATGTCCAGCCCAACTCCACTTCAGTCTTTTAATTTTTTCATCGAGGTCAGTAACACCTGTTTGTTCTCTTACCCATACATTGTGTTTTCGATTCCTTCTTGTTATTCCCAACATGCATCTCTCCTTACTTCTTTGAGTGGTCTGAAGTCTCTGTATTGCTCTTCTATTAAGTGTCCAAGTCTCAGATCCAAAAACCTTCCTTTTCAAATACATAGGCATATTTCCTTTTAGTATCAAGTTATTTCTACCAAAAGCACTCCAACCAAGTTTAATTCTATGATTAATTTCATCCATTATATTTCCATCTGTATTAATAATCTGACCAAGGTATTTGTAACTGTTAACTTCTTCTAACTCATCATAATCAATCTTTATTTTCATATTTTGAGAAAATCTATTAAACATTACTTTAGTCTTTTTAACATTACTTTAGTCCTACTTTCCTACTTTCATCTTATAACTCCTGCAACATTTTCTGCAGCTCTAAAGCATTATTTGCAAAAACAACTACATCATCTGCAAAATCTAAATGACTTAAATAATATCCATTTACTTTCACTCCTTTAGCTTCCCATTTTAATCCACAAAATACTTCTTGCAGTACTGCTGTAAAAAAAAAAAAACCGAGCAGGGCAAATTCCTAATGTCCACTCCATACATTCTTGTCGTTGCAGCTGTTATTACTATGTGATTATTCATGGATGGGTTGCTCACCAACACGCATTAGCCAGCGTGGTGAGTTTATTGGCTTTTTACCTCCGAGTTTAAGAATTTTTTTTTTTCAATATTTTTTTTTTTTTTCAAAAAAAATATATAAAAGTCAGTATATATTTGTCAGTCTAAGAAAAAGCTAAATTACTTGGTGATCAAAAGATTAGAAAAACGTTCCTTCATGACTGAAGAAAAAATTAATGAACCTTTATTCGAGACAAGAAATATTACATGAACAGCTTTACCTCAATGAAATATTTAAGAGATGGTAGAGAAGTAACATTTTTACATAAACAATAAATGTTTATCTGTTTTTGTAAAATTATACTTTTTTAAAAAATTACTATATAAATATTTTTTTTTTTTAAAATTACATGCACATCTACGTATGTGTGTGTTCACTAAAATATATAATAATTTTGATAAATGATACTAAGATTTTGAAGCAGAACAAAAATTATTACCTAACTGATGGATAAGTTTAAATAATAATACTTATTAATTTTTTACAATTTTCCATTGCTATCGAATACAGAGAGAAAAAAAAGGATGGGAATCTTTTGGTTAAAGATGTCCTCAGCAGAAAGGAACCCTGGAGAAGAAGACTTTTAAATTTGGAAAAATTGTTAATTCAAAAAGGCTGTGGAATCAAGATTATCAGTTTGATGAATTCTTATGATGCAGTGACTTACTATTATGATTATGTCTTGAGGTAACATCCTGGCAGGATAAAACTTGAGTTTACAGGATCTAATCAGACTTGTAATTTCTTTTTCAAGTATCTGACCAAACCACCCAATAACTATATTTAGCTAAAGTTCTTTTATTTGTACTCTCTGCCTTGCAAAAACATGCAAATTTGCAACATATGCTTACAATATGGCCATAATAGAAAAACAGATGGATCAATAGATAATGAATACGTAGATAGTATAAATATATTTTCCACTCAATCTTTATGAAGTGAGGGACAAAGTCTTGAACAATATTTTCTATTAATATATTATAAATCTGCAAAAAAATATTTTACTTAATCTGTTTTTTTTTATCAGTTTTTATTTCTTTTGCGAACCTATCATATGTCCTGAATTTCTCCCAAAATTAAAAAGAATTTGTTCTGAAAAAAGTCAATATAAGTTTTCACCCCCTCCCCCATCTTTAAATAATTCATTGAATAGTTTGAAAAATAAATTGCTCACAGAAACAGCACATCAAAGAGTTTACAAAATCACGTGCAACCAAGCCAACTGCAAATATGCCCAGTAGAGGGAACCAAAGGCAACTTATCAACAAGGTTGACCCAGCACAATTATTTATATAATAGAATTAAGAGAAATACTATCATAAATTCAATTTATCTAAAGCTAGAATTGTATGTACTGAGAGGGATGACAAATCAAAAAATCAGGGAGGCTTGTATTATAGAGCAGCCTTTTCTCAAAAAAGTGGGTTCTCTGAAAAGATTTAAATAAATTTGAATAATAAATTAATATATTCAAATTTGAATATTATCAAATATATAACACCAACAATAGAAATGTAAAAGAGCTATGATTACGATCCATAATGTATTGAAAGCATCATTAGCATGAATAAAGCTAACCTTGAAACTATACATGTCTACCTTTTCTGTTTAAATGTCTGAACATTTATAGACATAATATAATGATAAAGGATTTGAGCTTAAGCTTCCAAGCTCTCCACATCTATCCAATCCATTTTATACAACTGATACACATGATATCACATGACCCCACTTCTTATGCTTGTGTATAACTGTTGTTAAAACAGGCAAAACTCACTATACGTATTGCCACACACAGCATCCTTCTGGAATCCATTGATTACTCTAGCTTTCTGAGTGTGGCAATATGTATAGTGAGTTTTGATACACATGACCACATACATGTATACAAGTTGTTTACGATGGATTAAATATATGTGAGGAGCTTGAAAGTTTTAGTCCAAGTTCCTTATAATTGCATTAAGTTTGATATAGGGAATATACATATATTTAAATATTAGATATAACTAAATCAAGAACTTATTTTTTCACATGAAAAAATACATTATTAATTCTTTCAAATTTTGTAATATTTTTATTTCTATACTTAAAAAAAAACATCTTATTACACAAAATAATTTACTATACCAAACTTGGGGGGAAGGATAGATGAAAAATGTGTTTCAAATGATTACTAAACAAGATCACCTAAGACTGTTACTATGTTAAATTTAATGAGGGTATTCCAAGATGGAAAAAAATTGCTATTGATGAAATTTATTATTTAATAGTTTTGTTTTTTTATTTATTAACCTTTATTTAGGCAGCATATAAGTAAATCAAAATAATATAATAATATATAATAAGATTGATAAATGATATTGTGATCTTGAAATAGAACAGAAATTAAATTGCAGCAGATTTATACTGTGTAATCAAGTAATAAATTTGTTTATAGATAAATGAAAATGAATTTAAGCTTAGAGATATTTGAAACTAATATAGCTATTGGACAATTGAAGGATCTCAAAACATATTTTGCATTATTAGTCATTACAACCAAAGAATAGTAAAATTTAATAATACCATTTAGGGTGTTATATTTCCTCTTTCTGTTTTATAAAATAAACAATTTTTTATATATGCTTTATTAATCTTAGATGTGTATATTTTGTACATAATGAATAGCCTTTTTGTTTCTTCTCCAGCCTTAATTTATTTCAAGACCTGCCTGATTTCGATTAATGGTAGATTTAAGAGACTCAGGGTAGATGGATCATGGCTGAGTTCTATTACTTCTGGTACTTGATCCATTCATGAAATTTTCAGTAATAAACTATTAAATTATTTTTATTAATTAATTTATTTAATGATGATTTCTTTTAAAGTACTTGAAAATAATACTTTATGTTGCCTGTTAGCAACATATTTGAATATTTTACACTTAAGAATTTTCTCCACATTTCTACTGCTAAAATTTACCCATTTATATTTAAATAGATAAAAGAAGCTTGAATTTATATAGTTAATTGGTATTAAAATAAACCTACACAGATAACTATGCTATGATGTGCATATATACATATATAATATTGATGTTTCTCCCTTTGTTTGTATTTGTAATTCAAATTTGCATACACTTGTTCATTTGCATAATGGGGTGGTTTCTTTCTTCTTTATAATCTAAAGCAGAGGATACTTTTCACTGAAAGCATACTCAGCTTTAGGTTATAAAACCCAAAAGAAACCTTCATTATGCAAATGAATAAACATATGCAAAATTAAATATATATATATACCTTCCAGTGTATATGGTTTCAATTCTCCCAGAATTTGTTTAAAATAATAGATAATAAAACAACCTTGTAACAATACATATATTTGTGTTATATTTAATACTTAAGATATAATCTCACTTTAAAATATAACATTAAAATATCAAAAAAAAAAAATTTAGTAAGTTAGTTATGAAAAGATGGTATAATAATAAATTTAAATATAAAGAGCTTAAACACATGACTAACTGAATGAATTCGAGTGCTCAGTGAGTATGAAAATGAGTGAAAATATTGACTGAGATGATTCATGTAATATATGTAGAATCTGTAGTATATATAAAATTTAAGAATTCAAATCAATTTAATTAAAATGCTTTCATGCAGTGGATTATTGAGACTGTGGATAGCGACTCTGAGATATAGGGGACTATTATATATATTTATGTTTCATAAATTGAATCAGCACGTCCTTCACACTTGAACCAATAGAATATCAGAAACCTGTTCTCAAGGTAATACTGCAATTAAACAGTAAATTAAATATTACTTAATTGTAAGTGTTGCCTTAGCAACAAATTTCTATTATTCTATTGGTCTATGTAGGCATGAGGGCTGTGCTAATATATGTCACATATTATTGGTTCTTATGGTTTAATATAAATAGTGTATATACACACATATATTTATAGATGAGTGCAATATAATTTTTTTTTTATAATATTAATTTTTTCCCCAGTAAATTTTGTCTTTTTTTTTTTTCTGAATTCATTTTCTTTTTGTTTTTTTATTCATAACTTGTTCTACTTTAAAACACTATTATTATCTGTTGACATTTAAAACAATCTGCCTATCATTATTTTAACAAATTGGATATAAAAGAACATCTATAAATTAATAACTTATCACTCATGAAATTTTCTACAACTGAAATGAAGCAATCACAAATAAATGCCTTCACTTCATTGACATAGAAGATAAAACTCTGTGAATTATATTAAAAATGATTAATCAAATTATATTATGATTAGAAGAACAATTAATTACAGGGGAATAAATTATCTGACAAATAAAGTCCATACTGTAGAGCACTTCTTAAACATACAACACACTAAAAAGTTTACATATGTATAAAAGTAATCAAATAGTCATTGCTCAGGAAATCATGTGACTCATTAGCTTCATGTGACACTAATAATGATATGCTTACTCATTTTCTCCAATAGCCAAAGAATAGAAGGATTACAGTTTGTGTAAAACTGAAATCTTTAAAATGTATAAAAATTGATCTCAGGTCAGCTCTACACAACTATCTAATCAGGTTAGATTAGGTTCAGCATTTTCAGAATTTTTGAATTCCAGTTTATTCATTTGAATAGTATAAAAGAATAAATGATTGAAGAATACAGAAATGTATCAATTCCAGTTTTAAGTTATCTTTTTCATTGATGAAGTCAATAAGCAGAAATTGCTTTAGAGATGGATATCATGCAACATTATACCCCCAGGAAAAAATAAATAAATAACCAATCAAATACTTTATTACTCAGGAGTTCAAAGATTGGATGTGACATAACTCTAGCCATGGTCCATTGAATCTTGGGCTCCAAAATCCACCAAATCTACTGTGGCACTAACCCACTAAGGAGATGATACATTGATTATCCGAGCATACACTATAATATTCTAGAATAGAGTAAATAAACCAACTCTATGAATATGTGTGATGTTTGAATACCAGAACTGGCATATAATCTTCGATTGAGGAACCTTTCGAAATAATATCATTGCTTACTAAACGTTATTGGATCAGGGCTCAAAATGGTAATTCTGTTGCTCTAATGTCACATAAATGTCAATGCAATTTCTTAATCTGTATGCATATATGGGTGTATCTTTATACAAGTAGAACAATGCATTGATTTATCATAAGCATATTAAATTAAATAAATAAAATTAATTAAATAGCAGGTAAATATGTAACAATATAAATAATACTAATTTATTTTGCACTGTCTGTCAATACTTTGTGATCCTTTAAGTTATAATCTTTAATTAAAAAATCAAAGATCTTTTCTGTATACGTGTTGTGCCTTAACTGTCAACAACAGTAGCGGAGTAAAAGGTTAATACACCATAAAATAAAACAACAGATTTTCTGTTTGCAGCAACATTTTATATAATTTGGTATTGAAATTCAATTAAATATAAATTAATGATAAATTAACCAAGTTTTCTTTGTATTGGCTTAATAAACAACTCATTTATAAATAAATTTCTTTTCAAAGAATACTGTTTTAATATGTAAATAATTAACTAAGCCCTACAAAATGCATAATATTGAACCATATGATTTAATACACTGTACAGGCTTACACACACCTGCACATATATAATGTAATATATAAGGGATTCAAACTCAGACTTTCACATGACCCTCAACTCTTCATGCCATCTCATATTTCTGACCTACCTGGTCATACACATGTTGAAAAGATAAATAATCACCAATATACGTATTTCATGCTAAACCAGCAATCATCAGTTGGTCCAAATTACTATCTCCACACATATATATAATCAGTGTTCAGCTTTATATTAAGATAGCCAATCTTGATACTTTAATGGACAGGCTTCAAACTACTTCAACCCACAACTCTTCAGCCATCAATTTCCTTGAAAATTTGAATGATGAAATGTTCAAAGCCCACATTAGACAATGTTTATTTATTTGGCACCATCTATAGGAATGCAAATGTAGCTTTGATTAAGTTATTGTTAAATTGTGTTAAACTTTGATATCAAATTGAATGTTGCAATGTTATTTAACTGGAAAGGAGTTACTTTGTCTGATAAGGTCTCATTTGGTTCCTAGACTGTTTATAATCTGAGTTATGACAGAAACTTATGTTCAGAGAAGATTAATTGATATTTGATCAAAAATAGCTGTTTAGAAGGTCATAAAATGATTGAACATAATGCTAGAAAAAAATGACAGTATATTGATAGTTGAAATCTTAACTTGAATTTCAAGAGATTGTAAAAGACATAGAAAGAGACCACATGGGAGATGGATGGATAAAATAAGAAAATATGCTGAGGTGAAGTGAAGAAGAGAGATTAAAAGATCAGGAAGACTGAATTAAACTTGAAAGAGATATTCATCTTTTGGTAATCAATAATGATTAAAAATAATGATGATGATGATGTAAAGCTAGAATTGTTCAATATTATTACATATTTATATTGTGTTCAATTAGTTACTTACATGTTTAAAAAAGTTTAATTAGAAAGAAAAGTCATTAGAATACTATGTCTTTCTTGTTATTTAATATTTAATATAGAAATAAAACAAACTAACTCCTTCTTTTTAAAACTTGATTTTTTATGACTATAATCATGAAAAAGAAATCCAACATTTCGACTATTTTTTATAGTCTTTTTCAAGGCACACTAAAATAAAATATATATACAATAAATATCACATATTCCAAAAAAAAAAAAAAAAATAAATTAAAATAATTAAAAATTACAAAATATATCCATAACCAAAATTTTCTTTTTTCTACCTTATCTCACTCCCCTTTCCTATTACAATCACAACTTAAACACAACTAATTTCTTTTTAAAAATCTATATATATCATATAAAAACTTTTAATTAAAAACCTATTATTTTCTTTTATTTTTTTCTATTAACATCCTATTTAATTCTGGTTTTATTTCATTTATGCCAATACAAAAGTTTTTAGTTAAGTTATCCATAAATTACATTCAAATTGAACATTATTTATGTTATTTAAATAAAAAATGAGAGAATTATTTGATAGAATGTCAATTGGGTTTAAAGTTGATGATGTTATTATGAGAAAAAATGCATCCAGTAGAGATTAATTGATCTTTTCATTAAAGATTAATGCCTAAAAGATAGTAACATTTTTATAATGGTTGCACAATACATTAATAATATATTCACTATTATATACATACAATTACATACAGAGCAGCCACTTGCAAATGAGTATGGCAATACAACTCCAAGAAAAGAAAGATAAAGCTGTACTAGAAATGAATTTGCAAACCAATCTGTGAAATATAAATATGTCCACATATAAAATATATTGGTCCATTTCACTGTTTGATATTTTGTAATGCTGTCCTTTAATTTCTTCAATAAAAAATGTTTCATTTTGAAATATTTCAAGACTATATCTAATTGGAGTATTCCAATACTCTTATCTGCCATATCTTCCCAATGAAAACAAATGGCAGTGCACTTCTTTAAAAATCTTTTGAGATAATCCTTACAAGATAAATAGGGTCCATCTCTCCCATGAAAACCATGCTCAAATTTACCATAAATCTTGCGTTGATCAATTGTTTTATATGTCCAATTCTATGAAATTGTGATTCTATGATCATAGATTCTATAGTACCACATTCAGCTAGTTGAAAAAATATTGATTAGTTTTATGATTTTCCCATGGTATTTTAAAGATTTTACAGGGTATGCCCAAATGAAATTCCTACATTGTGCTAATAGGATGTCAATATCTGACATCCATATAATAAATTAGGCAAAATAACCTCTCATAAATTTAATCACATGTAAATGACTTTTACTGCTGATTAAAGATATGATAGTCAAGACGTGATTGTTCCATGAAGTATTAATAACAGCTCTATATACAACTAACTTACTTGCCAAGGTCATTTTTCTGTGGTAAACTCTTTTGTCTTGTTAAAAGCAGCAGATTGGTGTCTTTGTTGTACCCCAACATATTAATCCACCATTCTACTTATAACATACACGATATTAAAATTGATTTACATTTTTTAACTTGATAATCATTCAAGTTAGAAGTTGCTGCTGATTATTCTTTTATCATTGGCTTTTAAAGAATTTGAGGTTTTTGGACATTAATTATTAACTCAGTCTCTTTTAATATCATATTCAAAACATTAAGAACATTCTGTGAATCATCTTTTGAACTGAAAAATTAGCATAATAACCAACATAAAAGAAAAATTTTGAATGAGACATTTAGAATATAACAGATAAAATATAATGGTAAGAAAAAACATATAAAATATTATTTAATATATACCTTTTTAAAAGATAAATAACTGATGTTAGTTAAGTTCAAAGAACATTCATAATTAACTTAAACTGTTTCTGATTGAAAGTCTTGAGATGTCATATAATGAATTGATATTTAGTAGACAAGTGTACATTTACAACAGAAAATCTAGAATCTAAGTGAGATCTTCTACAATATAAGGCAAGAATTGTTCTATACTGATATAAGCAAACAATATTCAATACATTATGAGTCTCATAAATATCTCTAACAGATGTGGCATGAAATCTTCCAAAAACAATACATATATCATATATAACTTTGTAAAACAGCTAAAGCAAACATACAATGATATTACAATATAACATATTTTGGATAAAAAGATATATAAATAGCACTTAAAACAGATTACATAAGCATCTTAGATAAATGGAAGAACATGTAACTTAGTTTATGTGAATGAGAATAAAGAAAATCAATGTGGAATAATTAAATGACTTTATTGCTTGTGAGTTCATAAAAAGTTTGAGCACTGGAAGTTGCAGAAGTGGATTTAATCCAAAGTACATATACTTCAGAGTCTATACTTAACCTTGCAATAAGCCATGCATTTAAGCGCCCTCTATTAATGTAATGTGGAGCAAGATATTACAGTCAAATTTTGAAATGCAAACTGGGGTAATACCATGATTGTGGTATGGAGGATTTGAGATGAGGAAAGGTAAACTTAAAAATAACTGAAAACCTGAACAATTTCACAGGACCATTTTTTGAAGACTTTTCTTCATGAGTAGTGCTATTCTCTAAATATCACTAATCACAAAAAAGAGATTAGTGTTTGGTTCCGTGATGAGAGGAATTCCTTTGAAACTCATCTTGAAAGCTTAGTATTATACAATAATTTATAGTTCAAAATTAGGTTAGTATATATAATATTTGGATTTTATTTTTGCCAATGAAATAATAAAAAATATTAACTGTTCATCTTGCATTGGTGGTCGAGAGGTCAGCATGACTGCTTTGCAGGCAATTGCCCGGGTTGCGGGTTTGCGTCCCGGCCGATGCTATGACACTTAAAAAAAAATATTAACTGTTTTTGTTCCTAAGAATTCAATTATATGCGTGGTTCTGTGTGAGACTACTATTTAAAAGATAAAAAGAACTATTTTCCTTTTAGCATTTAAGGACAAATGGGATATATTATCAAACTAAATTTTTATTTTTACTGAAAATTAGAACTTCAATTTGTTATGATTTCTTTTAATATATCTTGTAATTTCATTCCCTTTTTTCAAGTTATATATATATTTAGAAGTTAAAAAAATTTTTTTTTTTCTTTTATACCATCTAAATTCTGTTTGATTGTTTGTTTGCTTTTTACAAAGGGAAGACTAATATGGCTTGGCAGTATAATAATATTAATTTATAAATATAGGTAAAGGCTGAGGTTACTTGGAAAATATGATTTAAAGTTCATTAAATGTTACATAATTAAATGCCAATTACTGAAATCTAACCAATGAAGTAAAGTCAGTGGGTTATGTAACACAATCAAATCTTAATTTTTTATTTCACTAACAGAGTGAACTCTGTATCCTTTATTTGAATATTTAATAGTATCATAATAAAATTACAACTTTATTATGTTACGTTAATTAGAAAAAGGAAATAAGATTTATTTTATTTTAATTATGCATTTGTTTGCTAAAATTTTTATTAATTACATAAAATTGTGTACATGTTGTTACATGTGTATTTTTAATTTTAAGAGAGTTGTCCCCATATTAAAAAAAAATTACTAAATCTTCCTTCATTCAGCCATTTTCTTATCTTACATCTTCCGTGCACATTCAGTATGTATTCAATAAATGTATTGTCATTTCCATAATTGCATTATTCTTTTTTTTTGCAAAATTATTTTTATTAATGTCATAATATATATATTTCTAAAATTAAATTATATTATATATATGATTATATGTTAAGCATATATATATATAAGATTTAAATATAATAAACCAAAAGTGTACATTGCTAATGTATTACCAATGCCAATGCTTGAAATCAACCAATAGAATATCAACAATCTGTTGTCATGGCAACACTCAGATAGCATTAACTGAGGTGATGTAATAATATAATATTTGCTATATGGTTTCAGGGATCCACTAAAAGACATAAAATGAAAGTCTATTTAGTGGCTGTTGTAAATTAAATTCATCTTTTATGCAAATAAAATTCCTAATGTAATGACGTATAAATTTAAGAATTGATCTTAGAATTCTTTAGTTCTAAAATTTATTTCATCACGCACTAAAGGCCACAGAATACTGATGATGATGATATTAAATAAATTTACTCAGTACAAAATCACTACTCACAACGTAGTAATGTTTTCATTTACATTAACAACATTGCAATTTCCTTTATTTCTTTAACTATTAGAATATTTTGTTGCTATTAAGTAATATAATCTACAATTATTTAAACAATTTTAATTGATTAATAGAAATCCAAAATTACCCTTCAAGCTGTTTTAGCGAAGATTAACAATCGATTGTCTGCTTAACACTGCTAACAATCCAATAAAGGGATTCCGAGTAAAAATGACAACATAAAGAAAACATTTGACAGAATTGAAATACAGTACTTAAATCAACAACTCGATTTGAATGATCTCTTATTTACCTTAATAGTTACCAAGTTCTTTTTCTCAAGAAGCTATTAAGAGTGATTGAAACTCACAGAATAAATAATAAATTGTTTTATCAGTGATTTTGGCCAAGTGTTCTGGAGATTAGTAATAAAATAAATAAAAGATTGAGAGATTTGTAAATATAATGAAAAGAAGCGAGAAATTTTTTTTCACATTTTAAAACTAATCTGACCTAATGAAAAAAAAATTCTTTGACATTTAATTGGGGAAAAAAAAGTTTTATCGAATAAGAAATATATAATCACGGAAACTATTTTAAAAATTTATAGCTAAAATTTTTATAATAAAACTAGAACACGTTCTGTAGTGTAATTTTTATTACATTACACCCACGCAAGATAGGGACTGGTTTCTGTCCGTTTTTAGTCACCTTATAAAGAGATGCAATCATAAACATGTGACTAAAAAAATATGAAAAAGAGTATGATCCCCAAAATGCACATTTCATGCTGAACAAGCAGGCATCAGCTGCCCAAACCACTATCTCTTACACATATTTTTATCATTGTTCGGTATATGTTGATAGCAAATTACTACAATTTAATTGATAAGTGTCAAATTTGCTCCCCTCACAACTTTGAGACAAACTACTTGATGAAAGTATATTAATATTTTTTATTAGTCATTCATTAAACTAGAGATTATTCAATAATGAATAATATTTTTGTGGCATAATTTTTACTATACCGCTTTCACACAAGGTAGGGACTAGTTTTTATCTGCTTTTGGATAATTTCTTGTCTACGAATGACTAATAAAAATTATTAATAGAACACATTTAGATTGTTATTTTTGGACAAGATAGCTGATTCGTGCTTGACATAATGCAAAAACTTGGGAATTGACTGAGGGTATCAAGACAATCACTTGGAGATAAAAAACTATTGTAAAAAAAAAAAAAACAATAATAATTTTAAAATGTCACTTATTTGTGTAGTAGATATATAATAAAATTGAGGATTTTTTATGACTAAAAATATGAATACATATTTTGGATTTATTTACGTATACAATTATTTGTTGTTAGTATTAACTTCTTATCAATGTTGTGACTGGATTCCATTATTGATCTTCCAGGTAGGGTTTTATTCAGCCATTGTGGACAGTTTTTGTATAAGTAACAGGTTGATGTATCTCATCAATATTTTTCAGAAAACTTGATAATTTTTCCCAGGACATATGGTTTATTACTTCTCTAGATACTATTAAAATGTTATATAGCATATTTTGCATAGAATACAAATAGATTTTGATATAAATAATAGCCCTACACCATATCAATAAAGGTAACACTGATATTATTATTTTGTCTTAAACATGTGCATAAATTAATTCATTTACCTAATTTTAAAGAGATGTTCAAGCTCTATGCAAATAATATAAAGATACACATCTTTAAAAGATTATATCCCATAATAATGCTTCTCTTGATAAAATTGAATTTCTTTTTCAGTAAAAAAATAAAATAAAAATAGAAACATTTTTCTTTCTGCTTTTCAATCTTTTATGATTAATTTTTATTAAAATTATATATATACTTATAATGGTACTCATCTTATAGCTAAAGATGCCGTTCTATGGCACGGTTTTCGTGCCAAAACAGATTAAAATGCTGTTTCCATGGCTGACACGTTCGAACCTGCATTTTTTACAATACAACTTTTTTGTTGTGCTACAGAATGCAGGCCGCTATGTCGCTCACAGTACAGCATGTATGTCGCTAAGCAGCAATTACATTTTACGAATTCGCACAATTTATAAAATAATTACAGCTTGATGAGAGAGTTTGTATTTGAATTGTATTGAAATGTTGTTTTAATTGGATTTATTTTTATTTTAAACTATTGAAATGTTCAAATGTTTTAAAACAATAATTATAAGACTTTTTACAACGTACTGTATTGAACTTTTATTTGGGTAAATGTTAAATATCTATGTTTTTATTGAGTTGCAATTAGGTAACGTGTCAAGTAACGTACAGTTAGTAACATTCACAAGACAAAGAAGATTCTACCATCTGTATATTTTTGAAGTAAAAAAGAGCAGTATGAGAAAAATATCCAGTAAGAAAAGTCCAAATGTACAGGTTTTTTTGTAAATTTAATAAAAAGCAAATATTATAAACATGTTTAATAAGTAAAGAAGACATTTGTTTGTTGTTTAAAAAAGTTTGAGTTTCTGTCTTCTGTCCAAGTATGCTTACGATTTTGATTTTTTGATTTTAGCATTACAAACAAACAGAACACTAACCCTAAAACTAACCCTAAACCTAACCCTAAACTAACCCTAAACCTAAAACTAACCCTAAACCTAACTTGAAAATAACCCTAAAACTAACCCTAAATCTAACCGTAACAACTTTTACTTTTATTACTATTATAATTTTTTAGTTAAACAACAACAAAAAAAGTCGTAACACAAGTAAAAAAATAACCGATAGAAAATTGATAAAAAAAAAGCCGTAACACAAGTAAAAAAATATCCGATAGAAAATTAATAAAAAAAAAGCCGTAACACAATTTAAAAAGTATACAATATAAAAAACACGAATCAAATTGTAATTTGTTGATTTTATTTTACATTTATTATTATCATTTAAATTGTATACGTTAATAAAAAATAATATTTAAAAAAGACGATTTTGTTTTGTTTTTATTTTCACATTACAAAAAAGCACAGAAAAATTATTAAAATCAATGTCCTGTGAATGTTCATATTTTATAGTTTTAGCGTGAAAACGATGCCATCCTACGGCGTCTTTATCTATAATACAAGCACCCTTATAATTTCTGGTTAACAGAATTACTTAACCTACAATTACCAATCTGTCTTACAAATGCAAAATTTACCATTTAAATCTCCAGGCTTAGATAAATGTAGAAGTAAACAATCTAACATGTATTTTAAATAAAAAAAGATATAGTGAAAAGTGATTATCAAGTTGTCAAAATTGTAAATTACATATACAATGTTGGAAAATATTGTGTTACCACAAGGCCAACTGATGAGTGCTTGTGCAGCATAAAATGCATTCTGAAAGCTATTTGTCATTTTGAAATATCTTTGTTCATATGTTTTAAAAAGAAAGTTTGGTGATATTCAGGTTATTAATTAAATATATATATATATATATAAGATATTACACATGGGAAAAGAGAAATCAAATTGAATAACTCCATATGTGTGTGTGTTTTAGTAAAAAACAGATACATTAATCAGTAAATAGGCTTTAAAGTTTAAATCTGGACTAGGGGTAATCTCTAATTTAATAAATGATTAGAAATAATCTTTATTTTATTTATGTAGAGTGGATTGTATCAAAGTTGTTGAAGGAATAAATTTGACACTTATTGCACATGCTTCTTCAGCATGAAATGCATCTTGGGATCATTTATCTTTTTAAATGCCTATATTCATGTGTCTTAAAAAGACTGATTGGTGATGTGGAGGTATTTAAGAATATTTATAATGAAGTCAGTGGGTTTTTTACATTTGATTCAAATGTTGTTATTGAACATATCCATATCAATGCAATTTATCCACTATACTTTGAACACTTTTTAGCAAAGACCTTTTATTGAACATATATGCATACACAATCTTATGTTTCAACTGTCCTGCAGTCTTCTTCAGAGCTATGATATAATGAACAAAATAAAATACATAACTATATAAATAATACCATAAAAAATATAAACACTAAAATTAATTAAAAAAAAAAAAACATAATAAAACTGAAATAAATATAATCAAACCCAAAATAATCCAGTTAATATAAAATAAAATATACAATATAAATATAAAACACATATAAATTATACATGTGTAGTCCTGACTGTATGTATATGTTCATGAACAACTATTAATTTAAATATATTATTCATTTTTATTATTTTTAATAATCTCCTAATTACTTCTATTCCTTATAAACTTAAATGATAATATATTTAAATTAATAATTGTTTATGAATATATACATACCATCAGGAATACACATGTATAATTTATACTTATTTTGTATTTATATTGTAAATTTTACTTTATATTAACTGGATTATTTTGGGTTTGATTATATTTATTTCAGTTTTATTATGTTTTGTTATATTTTATGTTTTAATTAATTTTATTATTTATATTTTTATAGTATTATTTATACAGTTATGTATTTTATTTTGTTCATTATTTCATAACTCTGAAAAAGACTGCAGGTCATCGAAATGTAAGATTGTGTATGCATATATTGTAACGAGCATAGACGTTCGTTACATTGTTTTTTTTTTAATTTATTAAACATGAAAGTAAATTAAAAAGTTCGCATTTAAAAATTTTCTTTAAGAATTAAAAATTGAAATTAAATATCATCTTAAACTCTTATATATTAATTAAATCGCACAGATAATGAAAAATTATTAAAATAAAACTTTATTAAAGAAAAAGTATTTTAAAACTAAATTTTAAAAAGATTTGGAGATGAAAAACTTTAAATTTATCTTTAAAATATTTTTGATTTGGAAAACAGGTTAATTAATCAGAAATGGAAATGATTGTTAATTAGTTAAATGTAAACCAGCCTTCAGCATTTAAATGAAAAACACGGTCAGATAAGAAAACAATAGAAACTGTTGCAAATAAGAAGAAATCCTATGGAATCGGACCGAGCGAAAGGACCATCGCATCGGTGACGTAATGTAAATTCAATCCTTCACATTAATATAAAAGGAAAATTTGGAAATTATTAATCAGTGAGTTATTGATTATTTACGATGTGACAGATATGTGTTAGTGGGAAGTGAAGGAGAAGGGATTGAAAAAGACTCAGTTCAATCCCTTCAGTTGTTATAAAAATGGGAAAATGAAACATCACTTTGATTTAATTTCAATTTTTAATTCTTAAAGAAAATTTTAAATCGAACTTTTTAATTTACTTTCATGTTTAATAAATTAAAAAAAAAAATGAAACGTCTATGTCGTTCATATCAGTAAAGTTACTTAAAAAATGATCAAAAAAAATTTTACTTAGGGTTAGTAATTACGGTACACGATTGAGAAGACATTTACAAAACATCGGTTAATAATTTTACAAAAAGACTATATACAAAAAGAAAAAGAAAATGTTGACTATCGCTTACCTAAGGACCATTTACGTTTACACCCCTCCCCACAAGAGTTCTATTTTATTTTATACATTTTATTTTTACACACGGATAACAAGCAAGTTATTTTATAAATTATTTATTTAAAGAAGGTTGCATTGAGATAAATATGTTTTAAGAAATAATGGGTTTAAACGTGTATATTTGCAGAACAATTATAAATAAACTTATTTATGACTGATTGAAATGCATAAATAGGGTTACACTTAAGTAATTCCCAAAGGTACTCATCGTAAGGCACCACATTTCGATCATAAACTTATGTGGCTGTGACCTATACACCTAAAAGCATAATATATATCAACAAAAAAAACATCAATGAACCTTTGACTTTTTTAACAAAAATTAGTTTTAAAATTATTTATACTTTCTCGTGTTTAATATATATGCGCAATTTCTTTCTGGCAGTGCTTTTATAAGATTTAAAATATCGACTTTATGTAAACAGATAAAAATATTTCATTTTGACAAAATTTGCTCAGGGTATTTGTGGTTTATTAAAGATCGGCGAGTTGGTTCGCCATTGTAACGATCCAGAAAAGCTTTTATAATCCCATCTGTGCGAACTTAATTAAAATGTAAAATTAGAATATAATAGTAATTAAATGTAAATTAAAGTCAAAAATCAAAGTTAAAAATAATGTTACATGTTAAAATGTAAAACTAATACTAAAATAATTTTAAATCTTATATATATGTGCATAAATAAATGTTTGTATGCTAATTACTGGCAGTGGCTTATTTTATTTATTTTTTAATGTTGAAATCTAATTAGATAAGATATGATATTATTAAATCTCTGCTACTCCCTGAGCTAGTGACATGGGCTAATGACCGGAATCAAAATTTAAAAAAAAAAAAAATTTTTTTTTTTTTGACTTACGTATCTGCCTACTTTATAAATTTTTCTAGGTTCAAATGCCTAGATGGCGCCCCATAGTGCAGATTACATCGAAAGTAAGATTGTGTATGCATATATGTATAATGAAAGGTTTTTGCTAAAAAGAGTTCAAAGTAGAGTGGATAAATTGCATTTATGTAAGATATTACAACATAATAAAGGAATAAATTATTTTTCTCTTCACTAGCAAAATTGTAATTATAAATAAAGGATCTTCAGTATTCTGGGACCACCAAGCAGCAACAGGCCATGTATTTGGACCTAGTTTGGCCCAAATAATTTGCACTGAAAAAAGTGACGCTAAAAGAAAAGTTAAAGAAGCTTTCTAAATAGCAAATGACATCAATGCCATTAATAGAAGAGAAGCATGTTTTGCTCTCTCTAAATAATGGACTAATTAAAAATTCAAACTCATTTTCATAAATCGTAACAATCGTTATTTACAAGCTATGAGTATGAGATTCAAACATGAAATCTCGAAAGCGCTAAAGCTATTATAAATTAGTAAAATTATAGCTTTACTAATGTGAAAAAAAGTCGCATATTTATAATTATAATCATAATAAAGGAAGTGGTGAATATGGTAATATAATCATCTTATTTACTAAATTGATCAGCCAATGCAAAATGATCATTTGCAGTAGCTATCTCATTTATATATATATAGAAATTAACACATTTGGGATTGCTAATACAAATATCATTTTCCATTGGCAGAGCTGTTTAGTAAGTAAAGAGTGCTTAAATATTTATTAACATTATTTGATTCATTAGTCAATAATGCAAATTATATATGTACATATTGATTTTTATTTTTAGAAAAATCTATATACACTAATAACCTTGTATTTGCAGGCTCACCATTTTAGTAATCCATACTTTATACAAATTCATATATTAAATAAAAAATTTTAAGTGTATGCTTGTTTATGAATATCATGATGAGTCACTTCTCATTTAGCCACTTTTTTGTCTTGTCCATACTCATTTATGTGCTCACCGCTATCTTTTTATTTATTATTCTACTGTTTTTAAATTATGTTAAATTGTGTTGTAAATGTTTGCTTATATATCATATATAAATGTTATATAATGTTTGCTATTATCAGTTTCAGATATCTATTTTGAAAGCATTGAATCAAATACAGTGGATATAAAAGCCTATAATGTTTGAAATCTTAAACCAGATTCCAAGAGATTGTAAAAGACCCAGAAAGAGATCACATATGAGATGGATAGATGAAATAAGAAAGTGTGCAGGGATGATTTGGAGAAGAGAGGCTAGAGATTGAAGAAGATGGATTGAACTTGGAGAGATCTTCATCTTGCAATGAATTAATAATAGTTGACAATGATGATGATGATGAATGTTTTAAAAGAAAATTCAAACCATCAATGAATCATTTTAAACAATCAATTAACATTTTAATAAATAGAAAATAATTAAACTACAACAGTCACCATGTTCAATAAATAATTTCAAAACTATATGATAGTTGAAGGGTAAAAGAGATCAAATAAGATCCAATAAGAATCCATTATTTATGTTGTATAATGTGAATGAATAGCTCTTAACAAGCTTTTCTGAATATCTCTATCCTCAGACCAGATTTCTAGCTGTTGGCTTTGATCAGTGCTGATGAAAGCCAATGGCTGGAAACTGGCCTAGGGGTAGGGGTATTCAGAAAAGCTTGTTAAAAGTTATTCATGCTTATTATATAACATTTGTAGTACAAGCTTATTAAATTAAATTACACGATATTTGACTTGATTTCCTTGCAAAAAAAAGAAGCCATTAATTCTAAATTCATCATTCTACTAATGCATTAAAATGCACATCAAAATTACAGATTTATGAAACAATTTCTTATGAGTACTTTTTAGTAATTGAACAAATTTATTATACATCCTTTGCAATAATTTAGAAAATACAAAAATGAATTAAAACAAATATCAGAGCATCGGGTTTTATGGAGAAAAAATTTTGGAAACTACAAAGATAATATTTTAGCAGGGCTACTTGCAAATACCCATTTGCAGATATGATCTTGATATGGCAGAAATGAGAACCTTCTTACTTGGAACATTGTCAATTCTAAATTTCCCTGCAATAATCAAATTTATTCTTCAGTAAACACCAATGCCAGAGCATCAGAACTTCAACTATTAAAATAATTTAAAACAATGGAATCATTATGTGTTTAAAAACATTTTAGCTGTTTTTAAATAATCTTATTACTAATTAATTATATAATCTACATTAAAATGTTATATGTTTCTGTGCTGACTGAAAGCTTTACTTTCGTCTATCAATCTATTCTAATACAGAGGGCGCCACCAGACCACTACGTGTCTGGAAAATTTGTTTACTGTGATCAGAATAGATGATGATGATGGTTTGCACCGACTAGACTCAGGGAGAAACAAGAGATCTTAAATTGTTTAGACAATTGAGACAAAAGCACAAAGACAAACATCAGCCAAATTAAGTTTAAACATATTTAATAAAATTTTATTAAGAGAAAATTAACTTATAAGAAAAGTTTATAAGTTAACAAATATGATTAGCTCAGGCGTGTACCAGAAAGACTAAATGCAATGCTCTGGCAGATCTACTGATTCTCTAATAAACAAATTTAAAAGGGAGGAAGCAAATTTCATTCAGCAGAGGATTCACTCAAACATTGGTTCTCACCCTCAGATACTTAAACAATACGTCCTTGAAATAGATCAAAGCCACCAGCGCCGATGAGCTTTTCGAGATCCAAAATTTGGTCAGACCCTGAATGTCCTTATATCGGTATGAGCTGCACCTATTACTACATTTAAAATAACGGTGATTGATCCACCTCAAGAACAACCGAAAAATATGATTGAAACGGAGTAAAACAATTAAAATTGGTGAATCCCAGCCAAACGATTGGCGAAAATTACTTTAAAATTAATAATTAAAGTCTCAATAATTAAAGTCTCAATAAGGGACAAGTAAATAATTAGAAAAACAGTTACGTCTGCCCCAGCATTTAAAGAAAATAAACTTACAAACAAATTCTGAGTACACGCTCTGATAAATTTAAAGCACACATAATAAATACAAACAGAAATTTATCGGAGAGTGCACATGAGTACGAAAATATTAAAAGTTTAAATACTTTGGCAGAATGAAAGTATTGCGCACCTGTAATTTAAAAAGGGATATATTTTATCTTCCTGCTGACAACTTATAAAATTACAAAGAAAAACAATTCTAATTTCCGCCTTCAGAGATGTAAGAAACGAAATCCCCACCTGCGGAAAATTAGACAATAAAGTCGTCAGCCAAAAGATTTTGGAGGTTTAGCAATAGGGCAAACATAGAGTTTAAAATTAATTATTGAATATTAACATAATTACAGGTAAGCATTTAAAAGGCACGACTGCCAAAGCATTTATAAAAATACATAAAAATAGAAAACTCACTCGTCACTCTCCAATAAACAACAATTGAAAGCAACTTGGAATCTTAAAACTAAGATTCCAAGACCCACGACAAAATATTAGAAAACACAGCAAATATTAAATATGAGGCTATATAAATTAGGAATACACATTTATGATTAGATTGAGTGGAGATTTAATGAGAATTAATTTACCCTGGGAAGAATAAAAGCAAATAGTTACCTTTCGGTAAAACACAGTTCGCGTAGAGTGCGCACTTTTACTTAAGTTCATTTTCAGGTTCTTTGACCATGGCAAGGTAGATGTAAAGAGGTTCCGGCTTCTTGTATGTGTTTAAGGCATTACTGGAGCAAATTTGGAAGTCAGGGATCCATCTTTTGTTGAGTTAGCAAGCCATTCGGGTTTTAATAACACGTATAATATTTATCATCTTGTTGCAAGCGAAATGGTTTAATAACAGCTAATTTCCCTTAAGAATTTAAATGTCTGAACTGATATAAACTTTCACTTGAGAAATAGCTTGTCTAGTTACGAATAATGAATTAACTAACTCTCCAAATTTTCGGGGCTATTTATACGTTGCTCCATTTCCCGCGAAACACTTTCCTTGTTGTCCAATTTCTATGCCTTAGGCAGGGCAAATATTAATCTCCCACTCAATCTATCTAAGAATTCGACCCAGGGATTATTGAAATGAAAACAACTACACAAAAATCAAATCTCCACTCTTTAAAATAAAAGCCACAGGAATGTAATTAGCTAGGTTGCTTGTTTTTTAATTAATTGATTTAAAGTAAAAACAAGCGGTATAAGAAAATTATTTTAAAATAAATCGATAACACTGAATGTATTTTGATACACGTATTCTTTTTAAATAATAATAAAAATTTAAACATTAAACGTTTTAACAAAATTAAGTTTAGTGAAGATTAAAACTTAATCGGATTTCAATCATGTTCAGTTTCATTTCCTTAAAAAATAATACCTCAATAATTCTATTTCTTTAAAAATGCATACATTTATAATAAAGTGACACTATAGATTACTTCTGTTTATTTCTAAATATTACAATGTAGAATTTATCCACGTTAAATTAAGTTTGACTATTTAGTCTCCATAGCTTGGGTATTTCTGACTAATGAATAATACAAAATTTGGTAATATATCTAAAATATTTCATTATATAATGGCTAGTGTATTAGTCTAACATGATAAAAATTTGAGATTCAAAATCAGAATGGGGTTGATCATGTACAAACTTAGAATAGTTACATGTAGTTGGCCTATAGACAATCCAGCTAGTCATTTACTTTAGTGAGTACATGGATATTAAGTTAAAGATAAAGTCTACTTGGCGGGGGTCTAGCGCCCCTGTTGTTTTGCCCGTCAATGTTGTTTCTCAGGTGCCCGACCGTGTCCCGTGGCGTTTTAAAAAGTCATGTTTTTGAAAGATGCACGATGTAATGCTATTTTGATATCAAAAATAGCATAAAATGATTGTTAAATTATATATTATTTCATACAAATGGTTTGTATAAATAATATATAATTTAACACCAATTAGATGTTAGAAAAATTTGCAGAAATTTTAAAAATAATGTGTTTGTTAAAAATAGACAGAGTGATTCAAAATATATATATAATAAATTAAAAAAATAATGTTTGAGATTAAAATATTTAAATGTTTAAAATAATTTTGAAAACTTTACATATTTTAATCTCAAATATTTTTTTTAAATTTCATATTTATTATTTGCATCACTGTCTGTTTTAACAAACCCTATTTTTAAAATTTTGCTAATTTTCTAACCTCAAATTATGCAAATATTAGCAAATTAATAATAAATTTACAATTATAAATGAAATAATTTAAAAGATAATATTACAAACATACATATTTAATTTATTATTATTAATTCGCTATATCTATATACGCCCATATAACCAATTTTTAATCAGCCCCCCGGTCAATGGTGTCCCATTTTACCAATGTTAAAATCTGGTCACTTTAAGTATACCACCTACTGTTATAAATATTAGTGTACAAAATCTTTCTAAGGAAACAAACAAGCAATGTAAATAAATAATTTTAATATTAAAAAAAATACAGTTAAAAAGTAAATGCATACAACATGTTAATAATTTTATACTCCTTGACTTCATATTAATAAACCTTGATATGATTGTATTTATTTCAGTTCTGCAAATATCATTTTCAATAGCATTATGCCAAATTACAACCTTTTGTGCATAGTTGTTCTCAAGTAAGTTTTAATTAATTTTAACTAGAAAAGGCGTTCACCCGAACACTAACAGTAATGTAATAATATTCTTAAAGCTATTGATAAGTTTGGCTAGATAAATATTGAAACTATAAAATTAAGTGTTGAAGGGTTTTGAGAATTTAAACCTTTTGAAAAATATCTCAAAAGCATAATTATGATAAATCTGTAGCATTAATACTTTACTGTTATCAATTTAAATATTTTCTAAATCTTGTTGTGAATCGCCTTATTAATTTCGATATTTATATAGAAATAATATATAACGCTCGGGAGTTCAAGCGTTCTGTTAAAGAATTCGCTACCAAGGTAAGTTTATTTTAATTTTCTTCAGGTATTTGAGGTGTTTAGTCCTGATGCCGTAATCAATTGCTTTTCGTTGTCACTCTTTGGCAGTTTTAAATCTTTCCCCATCAACCTCTTCGCTAAGTTCATCTGCAATTTGAGAGTTTTGAAATTGAATCGATCGTATCGTAAAAATTATTTAGTTTGCGATCGTTCTAAAGCAGTGAAGTTCATATTTACTTTGGAGCTTTACTGACGGTTATTCATAAATATCTGCATATTAAGAAAAAATGAATCCTTAAGGTAGTGCAGTGATGGCTTCGTGAATTCTCTATTAAAAGTTGTGTTCATATTTCAGAGTGCCATAAATTTCCCAACTGATACGTGAGGCCGGTTGCATCATTCTGCTTTCCCATCGTGTTTCTGATGGTTGTTTTAGAGTTAAAGTTTAATAAATTTTAAAAGTTGACCACCTTTATAAGATGTGAAAAAAAGTAATTTTTGACTTGCAAAAAAGTACTACTGTTTTATGGTTAAAGTGGCGCCATGGTTAAATCGGTTTTGGTTAAATCAATTTGCCGCCTGCCTCGTTGGCCCCATTATCACCTTGCTGGTCTTCAGATCTCCATTTTCCAGTTGTTCATTGTTGTACAAACCTCTCCAGTGGAATCGTTATATCATGAACCTAAGTTTTCTCTAATTTACGTTCCATATTACAAACAGTAATAATTATGGTCTTGTTCAGTTTACTTGCATCTGGTGTACAATCTAAAATAATAGATAATATTTGGATTCTTTATTGATAATAAAATGTTTCCCTAATTGCTGTACTAAAATTCCATAATTCTTTGGCTACTTTGCTCAATAAGTCCATTGTTTTGATCAGCCCTCTCACATGATTTTCCATACGGGATCAAACAAATAATTCAATTAATTTTAAAAATCGATTTTTGTATAATTATCAGTGATCCATGCAATTTGCTACCATTTGATAATTTCAATCATTCAACCCAAGTTCTTTTCCTTCAAAATTGAGTGAACAGTATGTTTTAATCTTTCTCATTCTTCATTCAAACTTCGTGACACATTCCGTGAAGTGTTAAATTCTCTGTCCTTCTAGAGGATCAGTAGTCAAACTTTGCAACAAGAAATACGTTCAATTTGATAAATAAGCCTTGAAACTCTTCTCCGTTTTCCTTTTCTATTATAATACATCAGAAAATCCCTGTAATGTTGGATATATAATACTTTCTTTTGACCCTTTCACTAAATACGTGTTTGTCTCGTTTTATTCCTTCAGCTGACTTCTAAATTTGTCCTTGTATGATATTGGCCATGTGTTGTCCTTAACTGTTTCTTACTAAAATCTTGTTCAATATTTCAACGTTCCCTGTGATCTAGTGTGTGCGTTCTGGTTCTTGTTGAGTATAAGCTATTTCAGAAGCGTTGATATTTTAAGATATTTATTAAGTGATCCCTTTGTTTTAATGTTTGCTATTTTTCAGCTTGGCGTTCGTTTGTGCACCGGATAGTTTTTCTTAGTTTTGATTCCATATTACTTTTACTCATGAGGCACTTTAAAATAATTTTCAAATGTAATAAATAAATAAATACGGCCTAATTTATATATTTCACATGTATCTTAATACTAAGTTATATAGCAAAGTCATCTTGAAACACTCTATGCGCGGAGGAAGAAGTTGTTTAACGTTTACCTAAAAGGCGCTAATAAATTGGAAATATTCAGCCTGACATTAAAAATGTCGGTTTAAAATACTCAGTGTCCAGTTTTTCCTGTTGAACTTTAGTTTACCTTGGCAAGTTTCTTTGTTATCAAATTTTCTAATTAACCAGGTGGCCTGCCAGGCTGATTTGCGTTCAATGAAAATTTCCTGGGATTATAATTATTGTTTACAAGTTCTTACTAAGATTTTAAAATTGGAAAACATCTAAGCAAACGTATGTAATTAATTTGCAAACCTAATTAGTATGCAGAAAAAATAGACTTTTGGATTAAAATATATAAAATAAAAATAAAGAAATTATATTAAGTTTACTGATTATACCTATAATATATTTAATCGTTGAATATTTATATCAATTATTATTTAAAAAAAAATTAAAAATGTTTTATTTTGAATATATATCGTTTCTTAGATTTCAAAATTATTAGATCAATATAACATACATACATAAGTTCTAATTTATAATACTTTTAGTGTGTGTTTATTTATATTTTTAGCAGAAAGTTACTTATAGTTTACTATAAGAGTACTATATATATAAAATTCAATATGAAATTTGTAATATAATAAACTTTATGTTAGTTTATTGTTATGATAAATAATGTTTGATTGTTTTATTTTTTAATATTAAGCAGCTTGTGTGCCGCTTTGTGTGTCATTTAATAAGATATAATATGCTTCATATGATTTTCAATAATCTACTCTCAATAATTTTTGTAAATAAAATTTAGAATAATATTTTAAATGTGAGTATTTTGTTAGTAGAGTTTTAATTTCTCAGGATGGCGCCTTCTTTTTAGATCTAATCTCTCAGTGATGGCGCCTCTTCTCCACATCTAATGTTATCGCTCGCGCCCTCTACTTAATTCTAAATATGTGGAAATTGTTTTTTTTTTTTTTTTGGAATTAGTAAGGGGAATTAAAGAAGAGGTTAGTTGAACATCACTAATGTGCTAATTTCATGGTTTATGGCCCATTAGAATAAAAACCAATGCTTATTTGCATGTTTAAAAAACATATGTCAAGATCTAAAATTGTAATAAATGACTTTTTAGACTGATTTTTCTAAGAACAGCATAAAGAAATTTGTTTTCTTTCAATATTATATACTAATGATCTGATTCTATTACTTTATTATATTTTTTGAATCCATCGGATCTAATCCAATTAAAAATTCTGAAGATAATTAATACAAAAAATATATATTTTCAAACACACACTTATAAATGTAAAATTCTTTGTTAATTATTCAGTAATGTTTTCTCCCACTTCATTTGACAAAAATTTCATTGTATTATTAAATAACCAATGTTTATATTTGAAGGTTGTGAACTCGTCACGTGATTACATTTCCCTTATTATTTTATATATTGTTAATTTACAAATGTCAAAATAAACAAAACCTTATATATGTAAAATAAGCAAATACTTCATGAAAAAACAAAAAGGGAAGAAATAATTAATATATTTATATCACTTTTCTACTTAAACCTCACCTTAACAGATTTTTTTTTTTAAAATGCTGACAGAGTAAATATTTATATAAATTCTAATATATGGAATATAAAATAAAAATGAACAATAATCACTTTTATACGGCTTCTTGAGAAAAATAAACAAGGGAAAGCAATCATATAGATGAAGATAAAAACAATAAATATAATTTGCAAATGCTGGATTTGTGTAGAATTATAAAATACGAGTTAATTATAAAAAGTATACGTTTCTCGAGCTCTAATATTTGCCACTAACATTAAGATGGGAAATAATGGAAACATAATAATAACTTGTATTAATATAAATATTTAAAACTCACATATATGAATATTCATAATAAAGAGACATTAATGTATTTTAAAATTGTTTAAAGGTTTGTGACAATGATATTTTGCTTATAGTTATATGTGAAGTATTTCCGTCATATAATTAAATTGTTAAATGTTTTTAAAATATTGCATAAACATTATTTGCACTTTTTTCTAAATACATTAAACAGTTATTAATGACACCCTTAAAACAGAAACGCTCCCGATACAGTATCCAATGCAAAACATAGTAATTAATAAATGCTAAAAGGTTTCCACATCAAAATCCCTATTTAGGGTCTACTCATTCAATATGCCCTATCTAGTTTCTAGCTTGTGGGTTTCATCAGTGAGGAGCCTTGAATATGAGAGCACAGCACCTAGATCTTAGGATCTAATGCAACCCCCCAGTAGCCACTTTTTATCTCAACTACAAAACTATGAGTCTAATATTGAAAACACAATAATATTTTCAATCCAAGCTCATTAGCTTATATAGTCATATAGGTCTGAACTCAGTTCAGTACCCATACATATTGGTGTCTTTGGTGCTTTAAAAACCATAGCCATCACTATCCTATTATGCAGGATTGGTCTAAAACCACTAAACATCACATGATCACCATTTTTTTATGCTTGCTCATAATAATTATTAAAACAGGCAAAACTCTCCATACAGTAGTGCCACCCTGTGCCAACCAGAGTAATCAATGGATGTCAGAAGGCTTGTGCATAAAATCACTATCTAGTGCCTATTCATCCAATATCCCTAGACTAGTTTCTAGCTTGTAGTTTTCATCAGTGAGGAGCCTTGGATCTGAGAGCACTGCACCTAGATCTTAGGATCTAATGCAACACTCCAGCATCCATCATTTACCTATTCAGTTAAATATAAAGCTATGAGTCCAAAATGAAAATAGATAATGTTTTCAATCCAATCTCATTTGCTAGTATAGTCATACAGATCTGAACCCTGTCCAACATCTATACATTTTGGTGTCTTTGCTTTTAATAATCATAGTCATCATAATCCTTTGGCCAAGATTGGTATTAAACCATTGAAACAGATGAGCAGGCACTAGATAGGATTTTGATGCACAAATCTTCCTGCATCCATTGACTGCTGTGGCTTGCACTTTGTAGCACTACGATATGGAGAGAGGTGCTATTGTTTTAACAGCCTATGTAAGCATAAAAAGTAGTAGTCATGTGCTACTTCAATGATTTAATAATACACTTGTTAGTTGAGTGGTATCATTTTTCTCTCTTTGTCAGATGTCACTAGTCTAGTCAGAGACAGCTATGCGTCTAATGAACTAGTGGCCTTTACATTCATGAATAGTAAGAGACATAAATTAGTGATCTTTCATTTGGGAAATGAATTAGTGATTTTTAAACTCATGAATACATAATTTAAATAGTGTTATCTCCCTTCTTCTTCAGGAATTGTTGGCCAGACCAATGATAACTAATATCCAAATTGAACCAATTTAGTTTAATTTTATGAATAATATATTTAAGTCAAAAATATCCAGAAATTTAAAGTTAGAAATTTAGTTTCCACAATTTTAAAGATCACTAGTTTAATTTCCATGCTAGCTGTCACTTGTCATACCAGCAAAATGAGATAAAAATAGTACCACATAAAATACTGTATACCATAGTAAGTCATGGATTATTACTAACTGTTGAATCTATTTATTTTTAAAAAACATTTAAATAAATAGAGGGGTTTGAACTTAGAATTTTTTGTCTATTAATTCTCCATTCCATCTCAAAAAACTGACATTTGAAAAAGATGATTCCCAATGTACATATTTTATGCAGAACCAGCATTCATCAGTTGGGCCAGATCATAATCTCCCAAACATATATACAATAAGTGCTCTGCTTATATTAAGATAGCAATTCATAAGGACAGGTTCCAATCTTCTCACTCTTCCATCTATTCAACCATCCATTTTATTGAAAAACCAAACAATGGAATGCTCAAAGCTTTTCATTTGAATTTTAACCATGAATATTGATCATTGGTTCCACAAACTATACTGTCAAGGTTTACAGTATTACAAGAGAAGACTTCCATCACTAAGTGCCAATAATATCATTCATTTTACTCCTGTGGACTCCATCTGTTGGCAATCTTGTTTTCTACTTAATTGCTACATGCCTATTTGTATCATACGATAGCATTTCCTTCTTTACATTTATAAGTTTTGGATGTGTTGAAGCACTATTGTTATAACAATAACAATTGGAACATTGAATCTGAAAGAAATAAAGAATTTAAAAAAATGCAATACCCTAATTTATTCTTTGCATGAATATATCTGTTCAAGTATTGGTGCATGAATCTATATGAGGTTTAAAGTATAGTCAAGCGTTGGTGGCCGAATGGTCAGCACAGCAGCCTTACAAGCGGTTGTCCCGGGTTCGAGGGTTCACTTCACGGCGATGCTTTGACACATGAAAAAAAAAGTTATTCTTAAATTCAATACGCCTACAAATTGCTGAAAATTAACTTGTTCTTATAAGCTATTGGATATGCATTAAAATTTACTTTTATAATTAACCAATAAGTTACGTATTTAATTTTTTTGATTTATTGCAACAGCTATCCTTTATTTTCTTACCCAAACATGTTGTGTGTCATTTATTACTGACTCCATTCATTTAATGAACCATATTTATTGCCACAGCTAACCCCGTACACATTGTACACCATTTATTCCTATAATGGGAATTATTTTACCACAACTACAGAGTTCAAATTCTGTAACTCATTTAGCAGATAAGGCAGAGTGAAATAACTAATTCCATTAATTACTAATGATTATTTTATTGCCTCTGATGGAAATAAAATGAAGTTTTTAAAAATGAAAATTAACGGTAAAACAAAAGTAAATTTGATAGATATATTGACAAAATTCATTGATAAACAATTTTAAAGATATCATACACACAAAATAAAAGTTTTTAAAAAAATCACTAGGACATATTTTTATCATATTTATTAGTAGTAATAATAATATGGTTAATTATTCAGGAAATCGTGTGACATTCAGCAACCTATAATAGAGTACTTCTTTAACAGTTCCATTTACTTAATTTGAATTCAGTTTTTTTTAATGTTGTACTTATTACTGAGAAGTATCTATATTGCAATCCTTAATTAAGATATATTTGCTTACTTAAAGATATATTTACTTACCAATATACTACTCTTTCACAAAAACTTGGTTTGCCTTGCTAATAGGCAGATAGGGAATATATTTAAAGATAATACACCTGGAGAAGATAAGAAAATGGATTTGGATTAATGATATCATGTGATTATATTTAATACTAAATAGATGTATTAAGCTTTACCTAAGTTTAAAAATTATATCTGGGCTAAGTGAGATATGGCCTAACAAATGATTACTAATAATTTTATATATAAAATCCCTGTTTTCTCTGTTATCTGATTAGTGAATGTATATCTATTTGCAAGGCTATCATGTGTCAAATTCACAACCAATCAAAAAAATATCACATTTAAGTGAAAAGTAATTCTGCCATTAATAAAAAACGCTAAGAAAAAATCAGCACGTGCTTTTAACTACAGAGGTATAATGTATAAATTGTAAATAAAATGCGATTACAATACTTAAATTCATGTTTAAAATATGATATTTAGTGAGGGCAAAAGTAGATGCTATACTTATAGGGGTAATGTGCAGAAGAGAAGCTAAAGATCAGAGAAGATGAATTGAACTTGGAGAGACCTTCATCATGCAGTAGACTGATATTATTTGTTGATGATGATAATGATGATAGTTATTTACATTTAGTTTTGATTAACATATTATTACATTGATGCAAATGCAATCACAATGAATAAAAAATGCTTGGAAAAAAATTAGTACATGTGCTTTTAATTACAGAGGTATAGTATTTAAATCATGGGTGAAATGTGAATACAACGCATAAATTCATTCATGTTTGAAGTGTGTTATTTAGCAAGGAGAAAAAAAGTAGATGTTATAATATCATATTTACATTTAGTTTTGGTTAGCATATTATTGAAATTGAATGAAATCTTTTGCTTAATTTAAATTAACTCTCAAAAAAATTTGTTAAGAAATCAATTAAAAGACCATGGCCTATTTAGGCTGGGTACATCTGGTTATTTAATAAGTGAAATAAATATGTTAATGAATCAGAGCTATTAAATAGATAAAAATCACATGACCACCACTTCTATTGTCTATTAAATAGATAATGTTAAAAATAAATAAATTTATGCATGGATTAACTAAGTACAAATACATTCCTATAATTCATAATTCAGATGCCTAAAAAATAACTGTCAAGCATTGGTGGTCGAGATGTCAGCAACAGCTGCTTTACAAGCAGTTGTCCCAGGTTAGCAGTTCACTTCCTGGCTGATGCTGTGACATATGAGAAATCATTTTAACTAATCTACAATTGATGCCTACTTTAATGATCATTCATTGGTTAGATAAAAATGACTATTTTAATCTGAGCTCTACGTTTTTAAATGATAAATGAACTGACTTCCAAAATATTGATGTTTAATTCATTTTCCATTTAAAAACATTCAGTTCAAATAAAAATGACTATTTTTTTATCTGATCAATGTATTGGCATTTATAGAAGAAACTGGACACTGTTTGCAAATTGTTGATCCATTTACATTTCCACATTTCCCCAACAACCCAACCCTAGTGAAAATTTGAGTTAATAGTTCAACATTTTAGTTTAGTATTAAAATTAGTATTTAAGTTTAAGAATTAATAAATTATATTAGATTTATTAGAAATGTAAGTTTACAAATGAAAAACATGCTAAAAAATCATGCGTGAACTTTCCAAATATAGAAAAAACATAATATATGTAATGAAAACAATAAGTTTATATTAGTCGATAATTACAGCAAAACTAATAAAAAAATAAATTAATGAAATCTGTGTTAATTGTATTTCATTTTTAAAACGTATACATTTTTATTAAGTCATCATAATTCTGTTCTTAAATTTATAGTTGCATTTATAATTATTAGAATATTGCAAAAGTTTTGTGCAACCGAATTTGCCTGGTTTATGATGATGGTATTTTACACAAGCATAAGAAGTGGTGGTCATGTGATGGTATTTTAGATATGATAATACACTGCTGTATTTCCATCTCTATCATTAAAAGTTGAATGTCTAGAAAATTGTAAAATACTAACAACTGTTAGTAATATCACACAAGTTGGTAAATAACACAGGTTAGTATATTACACACTGTTTCAAAGAGATGTTATTTTTTACCCTTCTTTGTATGATGGTGGCATGATCAATAACAATGGTAGAATAGGAGTTGAACTTACATCTTTTGGTTTATTGCCTTAGTAAATATTACTTATGTAATCAATGTGCGTTAAATAAATTTATAATTACATCTTTAGATTCTTAAATATCTAATTTTAAGGCAATACTCTAACCTACTGAACTAATCTGTAAAAGGCCATATTTGAAAAAGAGTGGAGAATACTACTACTCAAAACATTGTGTTATCCATTAACCTGTGTTGTCTGCTAATATGGGTTTTCTACTAACTTGTATGTAATTACTAACAGTTGTTTGTAATTGGAATAGTGTAAATAAAGTTTAAAATTTTCTAGACATTCAACATTTAACAATAGTTGATTGAAATAGACAAACATATTATCACTTCTGTACTAGTGTTTGATAGAATGTAATAATCATTATAGTTTCCTTTTTATTGTTACTTTAAATTTCTTAACTTGTATTTTTAAAAATAAAACATATTTTTACAAAACCTAAGTTTAAACATAAACTTTTTTTTAATAATTACTATATAGATATTTCATAAAAATAATCACAAATATGTAAATAAATTATAAAAAATATACATGTTTATTTGTTCATTGTTATCAACAATCAAAGAGAAATTTACTAGACCAATTATACTTCAAAGATCAAAGAAAATCTCAATCAGTAATATTCTAAGCTTATAGCAGCTTATTTGTTGTGCTCATTTGATATCATCAGACTTTTTTATTTAATTAATACATATGTATTTTAGTCAAAATAAGAGTCATAGATCAATTCATAGATCACATGGCCCTATCTCTTAAGCTTGTAAGTTATAAACAGTGAGGATTGCCAATTCCCCTACAAGCTTTATGATAAATGCTTAGCCAGAGCCAGCACTTAAAATATCTCTGTCAGAAACCCCTCCCCAAACCCCTGACCATGGTTTAAAATATCTCTGTCAGAAACCCCTCCCCAAACCCCTGACCATGGTTTCATGCTTTGGCACTCCTCAGAGAGGTGTCAGGATGTCTAGCCCTGACACCTCCCTGAGGAGTGCCAAAGCATGAAACCATGGTCAGGGGTTTGGGGAGGGGTTTCTGACAGAGATATTTTAAGTGCTGGCTCTGGCTAAGCATTTATCATAAAGCTTGTAGAGGAATTGGCAATCCTCACTGTTTATATTTATTTTAGTTTGTTTTTTCATCAAATGAACATAAAATTGCATTAAAGATAGCCATCAGCAAAATTGCACTAAAGATAGTCATAACAATGGTTTGCAGCTGAAATACAACAGTACCAAAATTGAACTCCATAATATCACATGGCAGATAATTGGTTCATTAATGTGACTTTTTATAAATCTCACTTGTGAATTAAGGTAACATCATCATTTTCAATCTATATCAATCCACTGCAGGATAAAGGTCTCTCCAATGTCAATTCATCTTTTCTAATTTTTAGCCTCTCTTCTCCATATCATCTCAGCAAACTTCCTCATTTCATGCACCATCTCACATGTGGTCTCTTTCTAGGTCTTTCACAATCTCTTGGAATCCAGTTTAAGATTTCAACTGCCCATCTATTATCATCTCTTCTAGAAATACACCCAGCCCAATTCCACTTCAGTACCTTAATTCTTTCAATGATGTCAGTAACACTAGTTAGTTTTCTCATCTACATATTTCATTTTCGATCTCTTCTTGATACTTGTAACATGCATCTCTTCATACTTTGTTGGGTAGTCTGAAGTCTCCGTATTGCTCTTCTGACAAGTAACAAAGTCTCAGATCGATAAATAAGAACTGGTAAAATACTTTTATTGAAAAATCTTTCTTTTCAAGTTATTCTACCAAAAGCACTCTGGACCAAACTTAATTCTATGATTAATCCCATACTATATGTTTCTAACCATAGTAATAATTTGATCAAGGTATTTGTAGTTGTTAACGTCTAATTTATATTTGGACTTAATCGGTCCACAAATAAGTTTAATCATTACTATAAATGATGTGAAACATATGTCAAAAGACTGCAAAAAAATTTGGCATTTATAGACCAAATTGTGTAATGTGATATTGATAAATACTGAATAAATGATGAAGACACGTGAAAGGTTGCGACCTGGGTTAACTGAAGAATGCTGGCTCAATCGTAGGTGCACTTTAGGGATCCATTTACTTTATCAAACGTCTTTATACATATGTTTTTAGAATGTGTGGGGGAATAAAAGTTTTAAGTATATCTAATGGAAAAGTTGTGTAGATTTCTATTAAAAGACCGAACAGTTAGTTTTACTCTGATTATATTTCAGAATCACACATTTTCAAAATAATGTAGATTAGTACTCGTGAATAGTGTCTAATATGGTATGTATATGCATATAATTAAATCGTTTTTTACATATATTTTTAAAATAATAACATCCATTATGTAGATATGTTTTTCAAAATCTAAATTAATTGAAATATTTCCATATATTGAAACACAAAAATTCTTTTGAACATATTGAATAATAAATTTAAAATTTAATATATCTCAAATTAAAAAAATAAAAGAAAATATAATGATTTTTAAATTATTACCATTTAAAATTTCTCAAAAGCAATATTATCAAGAACCGAACGAATGCTGCATTTATTACTTTTCATTATGTATTTTAAAAGAAATTTATTAATAATAATTTACACTGTTTGTATTCTAAAATATTACAAATGCTGCCTATGAAGAAAAACCGTTCTGATTTTTCAAAAGAATTTCTACTCACATTATCCCGTTTTATAAAAAATAAAAACAATTTATAAACAGAATCATATAATTATTTTATTTGTATATTACATATATAAAAACATTACATTTTTTAAGTTATAAAAAACATATATTACATGTACAATTATTTAAAATTACGGAATCGATCATTTAACGTTATAATAAAAATTAATTAATTTACAACTCTAGGTGGAGCGGCAAAGGTTAGAGTTCAAAGTTCATGGGTTCAGCGCTTTGTCATTTCTATTGCACGAAGTTCTTATGACCGCCTGAGCAAGAAACTATTTATTTTTTATTCTACTTGGTTTGGTACAGCGACATATTAGCATAATCTGGACATTAATCTCTGTGAATTGTGGCCTAACTTTGTTGTTTCTTATCCTTGAACTTCTTATGAACTCTTGAGTTACAAACTATTCGATTATTTTTTACCATGCTTGACTTGATGCGGTGACATATTAATACAATCTGGAACTCAAATTCCATGGATCATATTAGTTATACTTTTTTCCAATGCTCAAACATTTTATCAATTCCAATAAATAGATTATTCAATGATTTATTTTTTGATAAAGGAACATAAAATGGTGATCAAACTATAGCAAACTTTCCACTTTAAATTTTATGAATCACCTGATTTAAAGACTTATTATTACATGTGGTTTATAAACTTTAAAGTTAATACCTTAGTATAGCATGATTATTATAATATGTCAAATTATTTATCAATAAATACTGTTATATAATTCATTGCCATCTATAGATTTGGACAAAAATCTATATTATTTAAGTGTGGAAACAAAGAATCATATTTCTCTATTTCTTAAGTTGCTTCGGCTTGACAGAAATTTATTCTAATAAAAGATGAAGTAACATTTTTAATAATGATTTGGCAATTATGTACAGTAATAGTATAAAAAAGATTTTTTTCAATATTGATAAGTACAATCACTTCATAAACAGAGAGATTAAGTGGTAAGTGGACTAAGCAGCCGCATAAGGCCCCGGAATAGTAAGGGGCCCCAAGGTCTTAAAATGACTTTTCATGAGGATTCAATGAAAATTATGTTTTTTTGTATACAATCAACCCTCCTTTGGTGTGGTATTATTTAAGTTTTTGAAGGGAATTTATTTGAGTTTTGGTAGGATTCTAACTAGTATGCATATAAATAGGCCCAAATTAAGTAAATACATATTTTTTAATTACACAAAAAATTCTATCCCTCCCAAAATAATGATTTGATTTAAATTTAAATATTGTGCTTTTGAAAAAATTATCGTAAATAAATTTTGCTATTTTCCTGAAGCTGATTTATCTCCAGAAAGGTTTTTCGTAAATTATATTTTGATTGGAGACAGGTAAAAATGAATTTTCTTTGTTAATATCTTAACACCAAAGAAATGTCTTGCACATTTCTGAAAGTTGAAATCTAATTGAAATTTTTTTTAACAATTCCCTTATCTAATGTATCAGGAGAAAAATCGTTTTCTGTTTTAAAGCGTGCAAAAAATTATTTAAGGAGTACTATGGGTGAAGAAAGATTAAATAATATGGCCATTCTGTATATAGAGCAGGAAATTTTAAGCCGAATTGACACTGCAAAAATAATTGATGAATATGCAAAAAATAAAGCAAGCCGGAAAAAATGTTTTTTAATAAATTCATTTAATATGTTATGGTATGAAATTTTTGATTGCTTTTCTTTCTTGTTAATAACTTAATGAGTTTTCTTGATTTTTTTTTTTATAACTTGAGTTTGAGGGCCCCGAAATTGGGACCCCCACTTGGTTTGATCCGCTTCTGTTCATAAAATTTACGTTTCATACCTTTTGTTTTGGTTTATTGGAGTGGTAGAATATTAGATTCTGGAGAGTGCAGACCTCGGATTCATACTGTTTGCACTTCCGGATTGGCAATTGAAAGTTTTGCATTTTTTTTGTTTTGTTTTGCAGTTGTGTATTAGACTTTTTTTTTTTAAAAAATAAATCATGGAAGTTAATTTTAATTTAGAAAAACAAATTAAAAAGAAATGTCTGTTATATATGAGAATACGTAATAAATGTATTTCGTATTTGTCATTTATTATAAATTTGATGATAAATTTAGCACAGTTTGAAACAACTTTTGAAACTAATAAATAAAAATTTATTTGCCCATAAATAAACGGAATAAAATACTTTCTCATATAATTATAAAAAAGGCAGTTATTTTTAAAATCCTTAATTTTCAGAAAATACACTTTTATAGCATTTCGTAATTCTGCCCATAGTAATTTGTTGTTTTATTTTTTTAAAAGAATAATAGTTTTAAAAGTACGTTTGAAAATTTGATGGCTGAATATTATATTTAAATTACTTGACTTTTATGCAACATGGAAGTTCCTAAATGCAGGATTATTTAAGCATGGAACTTGGGGAAAATGCTTTGATGTGCTACAGGTGTTTCTTATATACAGATATATCACTCATCAAATCAGAAAGCCAATAGTGTAAGGTTGTATCACTTATTGCTTAATTTAATAATATTAATGATGGGAGCAGCTAAATAAATATACTTAATGGTCTATTTACAACAACAAAAATAAACGAGATATATTTATTTTAATAAAATATTATTTTTAAAGCAATGAATTTTGGATGTGATCTGTTGGTCCAACACAAATCTTCAGACAAATGAATTTTAGGATTACGATGAAACACATTGCCATCACTTAAATAAACAATTTATAATCCAAATTGATGTTACTTCAAAATAATTTTTTACTGTTAATTACTTTTGTATAGAACATTATTTTTTTTTAAATATTCCAGTGAATATCGCTAGCTGAAAATTAAATAGAAAATATTTAAATTATCCTTCCAAAAGTTATATTTCAGCATCGCCCTCTTGCGACTAAATAGATAATCAGAACTTTTGAGTCGGCTATTTGAAGTTCAGACTTATTTTTATTCACAGAGGGTGTTGCTGAAATATTATAATGTTTGGGATACTGATTTGAATATATTTATTATTATTTTTTATATTTAATAGTAACTATCGTGTAAAAATTAATAATAGTAAAAGAAATGAAAATGTGATGAGCTTTGTCTTCTCCTTTATCAAAGTCAGGAATCCCTCAGCCATTATGCCCAGAGAAACCTGTTAGTCACTTTACCTTTCCTTTCTATTCCCAACCCTAAAATTTTCCCATATTCTTCTCTATCTTGCCCCATCTCATGACAAATTATCCATACAGTAATGCCACTTAATGTAAGTCATAGTAATCAATGGGTGGAGAAAATTATGATTATGTGATGTTTAGTGGTTTAACACTAAATCAATTACAATATGTTATTTAACATAATATATAATACAGTATAATAATATGATTTTAGTGTTTTATTACAAAAAATCAATCTAATATATTAATGTCTATAGCAAAATCTATTTAGTCTACTTCACTGCTGCCATCTATTATATTCTTGAATAATCAATAGATGATAGTGCTTATCCAAGATTGTTTTATCCATGTGCCAAACTAGTTTCTGGCTTATCATCTTTCTTATGGAAAAGTTTTAAATATGAATCTAATATCTCTGAATCTGTTGTTTTTAACATATCTTTCATTCAGTAAAAACCTTTTCCTGCTATTAAGCTACCAACCAGAAACTTGAAAACAACTTAATGTTTCATATCAGATCTAACTTGCTTACATGTTTAAATGGATCTGACACCAATTCAGAATCCATTTGTTTTACTAACCACAGTTTTACAATAACTGTAGGTATCTTTATCTTTTATCTAGGATTGACATAAAATAAAAATAAAAATCACAACACTGTTGTGTGAGTTAGAATCATGTGATATTTATTTTATTAATGACTAATATCCCACATATGCAATAATTTTTTTAAAAAGGCAAAACTCTCCATACAGTAGTGCCACTCAGTGCAAGCCAGAGTAATCAATGGATGCCAGAAGGCTTGTGCATAAAATCCCTTTCTAGTGCCTATTCTGGCTTGCACTGAGTGGCACCACTATATGGAGAGTTTTGCCTGTTTAATGACAGTTATGAGCAAGCATAAGAAACAGTGATCATGTGATGTTTAGTGGTTTAATAATTTCTTTGTTGTTCTACATATCAAGTGGTTTAATAGTAATTAAAACAGGCAAAACTCTTCATACTCTGTGCAAGCCAGAATAATCAATAGTACTAAAAATATTATGTAATTTAATAGATTAAATGCAAAGAAAAAAGATATGTATTTATATAGATAGATTTACAGATACTTAACTCTTATTATATTCACAATTCATTTTAATGAGTATTTATATATCTATTTGGTATTAAATTATGAAGAATAAGATTTAGGGCTATTGATAAAGGTATAAGAATTTCAAACATAACTCTTCATAAGCATGTCTTTATAGTTAATAGAATAGAGAAATACAAAACAGTACTCACAAGACAAATTAATTACAATTTATTGTCAAAAATGTGAGCTTCATTTAAATTTTTAAAAATCTATTCAATTGTTAATAATAGCACACAAGTTAGCATACAACATTGTTTCAAGTGATGTTATCTTCTGTCATTTTCAGGTGTTGCTGATTAGCCAATTACAGTGACTAGTATATAAATAAAAAATTTATTTTATATAACGCAATGTGTATAACCTGTAATATTAATAATCAGCATTAAGCTATTGCATATGTGCTTTGTAGATTTTTCGCAATAAATGAATACTCCCACTTCAAACACAAGATAAGTCTTTGGAAAAGATAGAATGAATCATCTATCTTTTCGAACCCAAACACTTATGTATGGGCAAATCTTAAGTATTTGAAAGTGAGAGCATGAAGATATTAAACAATCACAGATTATAAACATTGCGTTATATAAAATAAATAGTTTATTTACATACATTTAATTTTAAATAAGAATGACGTTTCATAAATTCTAGTAAATTTTGCCAGTGTCATTCATTCAAGCATGTAAAAAATAATTTAAAGTAATTGTTTAATATCTTCACGCTCTCACTTTCAAATACTTAAGATTTGCCCATACATAAGCGTTTGGGTTTGAAAAGATAGATGATTTATTCTATCTTTTCCAAAGACTTATCTTATGTTTGAAGTGGGAGTATTTATTTATTGTTAAAAATCTACAAAGAGCAATGCTGATTATTAATAGTGACTAGTATAGTAATTGAACCTGGGATTTCACAATTGTTTAGCGAGCTTGATTAAAGTGTCAACTCCGACAAGCAACACCTGAAGAACAGAATAATACCACTCAAAATGTTAAGTTGAATACTAATCTGTGTGCTTTTACTGACTGTTGAATGGACTGCAAATGTTTAAATAAAGTTTGAGTTTTTCTAAAGAAATGGAACTTAATTCTAGATGATGAAAATAATCCAACAAATAAATACAAGCAAAATGACATCATTGCAAACTTTTAGATAAATCATACCCTTTTAAAAAAAAATGTATATGAAGAAAATTACGTTTTTTACCTGGAGAAAAAGTAAATTTGTACCGCTAAATTTCTTGATATATTCTGTGATAACATTCTTTAGATAATTTACAATGTATTGGATTTTGTGACTGCTATGTCTAGCTGATCTATGAGGGCACTTTCCCTGAATACAAATGACTACTAAACAGTTAATATTTAGATAATTTAATGAATGATCCTTAATAGCATTTTAACTATTTACATGCATACGATTATTTTACATAAGGCCCGAAGACATATATAATGATTTAGATCAATATGACCTGTAAGAGTCCTAGCTGACTGTTCTCATGTTCGGAGGCCAGCTTTCCACACTTGAAGTCAATGTGCTATGGGAGATGATATGCTCCAATACATATGTCCATGTGCACAGGTGAACCTTCAAGAATAAAGTGAAGTGTTCTTGATCTAATTCGTACTGAGACCTTCATTGTTTTAATCCCTGCAATTGATTGGCTCATACTCCTGTCTGTCCGCTAAGGTGGTTCTTCATTTTAATCTCCATACAAGAATTTACATCGTTATCTTTCCAACTTTAATTAATGAGTTATTTTTATAGTTTGTTGTTTATCTTATAAAGAAAATCTAAATACGAATGTCAAGCATTGGTGGTCGAGAGGTCAGCGACAGCTGCTTTACAAGCAGTTGTCCCGGGTTAGCGGGTTCGCTTCCGGGCTGATGCTATGACACGTGAGAAAAAAATCTAAACACGAATTCCTTTGTTTTATTTTAATAATGAAGTATTCTACTCCCATTAATTAGATTGATATTCATTTTAGAAAATAATCTTTTTCTAATCTTAAAGCTATAAATCTTTTACTTATTTTTAAAAAATCAGCCTTTTAAAATTCTTTAATATATTTAAACTTAAGCTTATATATGTATGTGCATTTAAACATACACATACATATCAGTGACATTTTAGTTTAAAATATCAACATTGAATTAGTTCTTTATATTTTTAAACGATTAATATTTTTTTGAGACGAGGTTTATTTAGAATTATTAAAAATGAAAATTACTCATTGCTTTAGTAATCAAGTTTATGAAGTTTCGGAGATTTATGCTGATTAGTACAATAAGCTAAATGGAATTATTAGTTTTTATTTGATAAAGCCATACTTTATCAATAAAATTTATTTCATTTAAATATTTTATTCTTGGATATACATTTCCTATTTGTAGTTGCATTCCATGAGACAATTCACAATTACTGGATTATAATCTTTATTATCAAGAATAAAAAACAAATTCAAATCCTAATCAGAATACTTATAATGGTAAAACTCCTTCAGTAATAATGATGGCTACATCATATTATAATCACAACTATTAATAATGATTATCACATATAACAATTGCAGCCACTGATAAAGATTTATCATATAACAATTGCAATCAATGAGAAAGATCACATCATATTACAATCACGTTCGTCTTTACAAGGTTTAGTTCATATCTGAAAGAGTGCCAGAGACTTCCTTTATTCTCAAAATAAGAGTAGCTGGATTGGATACCTATTAAGTTTGAATGTGGCAGCTTAAAAAATATTCCATACTTAAGTGTGGAATTCTCAGTTATCGTTTATTTTTTCAATACTATACCATCTTTGAATATCAGTCCATGGGCGTGGTAGATTAACGGATATCAATTCATAAAATGTTAAGCTTGTAATAATCTATTTAGATATAAACCGAATTTATAATAAGGTAAGTAAAAAATTAATTACGGAAAACAAGTTTCAGTTTTTGGAAAGATTAATAGTTACATATTAATCTTTAACTAAGGTTTAAAGTTTATATCTGTGCTAGAGATAATCTCTAGTTTCGAAAATGATTAGAAATAATCATTAGTGTATATATCTGAAATGGATGGCATCAAAGTTGTGAGAGGAGGGAGTTTGACAATGGCAAATGAAAATGTAACAATTTACTCTAGATAAATACTTTGTATATAATAAAAATATATATGAGAGATAGTGACCTGGGCCAACTGATGAGTGCTGGTTCAGCACAAAATGCATTTTGGGGGTCATTTGTCTTTTATTATATCTTTATTTATATGAGTTTAAAAAGAATGGGGAAGTATGGAGGTGTTTATTATATCTATAAAGATTAATGGGTATATTTGATTGACTAAATAGAAAGTAATCAATTTTAAGATTCTGCAATTAAAAATTAAATAATACAAAAGAATAAATAAATTTGCATAATCAATTCCTTAATACAAAATACATCCCATATTACAAATGCATACATATATAATTAAACTATTATAAAATTAAATAATTTTCAACATGTTACATTTTCTGAATCACTCAACGATTTCGGTAAAAATTGATAATTTATGAAAAACAATATTGTTGACAAAAATGATTGTTTTTAATATCTTATTATTTATTAATTAAATTTTGACAAGCCACTACAAATCGAAATTTTCTAAAAATAGAAAAATGTTAAATAATAATACAATGGAAAAAGGTAAAATATTTATGAAGTTCATGAATTATTTATACAATTAAATTCATGAACAAATGATGCATTCTTTTCATACATTATAACGTGCGCGGAACTCTTCATAAAGAACTTGTTACAAAAAGGTAATGTAAACAAAGTTTCATGGCGTAGAGAATAAATAAATTAAAAATTCCGCAGTAACAAGTATAAAACCAAAATATTCCAAACATTTAATAAAATGTGACAAATTTTACTCTATTAAATCAAAGCATCTAAAAAATAAATAAACAAAGAACACACAAATTTATTCAAAATTGTACATTTTCTTATTTTGGTAATATTAATATATCATGAAATAAATTTCGAATCTTTAAAACGAGGGTTTTAAAGAACAAAGGATGTGTAATTGCATGATATTATCATAATGATGTTTTGGTTGAACTACATCATCAGCATATCTAGTAACAGCTATTGAAATTATTCACAGATAAGAGAACATAAAATCCACTATAAAACCATCAATAATGTCCAAAACTATATTCACACACACACACGTATGGGATAAAAACAACAACAACAACCTTTGACTAGTCAATTTGAGGCCATTTAAGCAACTCCCAACCGTAAAGGCACATTGGAAAAGGTAATAGCAGTGTTTGCCAAATACTATAGAGTGATGGGTTTGATGACTTTCTAGCCAAAAATAGCTAGGCATTTATTTACCAGCAAATACTGCACAATTAGTTGTATCCGCTTAAAAGTACTCTGATGGTGAATGATATGACTTTAAGAAGTAAAGATTACTTGTAAATAAAAGAGTACCTTTCACTTATTTGATTTCTTGACAGAACAATTTCAAATGTTTGTCTGTTGGAGATGTAAACTTAGATTGTGGCACGATTGGGGAAGAGGGATACACTACCATTTCATCACAAGGCCTTTTCTATATATAAACTGTATATCCTTGAAAAACTTGATATTTTGTTTAATTAATAATTATTCTTTGTTTATACATTTAATATATGAAGATTTAGACAATTTATTCAACTAAAGCTGTAATTTCACAATAACAGTGAAAGATTTAAATGAGGATTTAAAATATTTTAATTAATCCACATTCACATTGCATCTTTAAATACGTAATTTAAAAGTATTTAAATAAGTCATTGAAAGAAATATGCTCTCCAGCTGGCTTGTGTTCTTGAATTGAGAGTTCCACATGCAGTCATTATTACATCTGCTTGGCTGTCACGTAAGCATTTTTAAGATGCTTCTGTTGAAGGTTTTAGTCTTTCACTTTGTTATTATTATATCATCTGCTAGTCCTTAATAAATTTTAATATATTTACATTTTTTTTTGTTTACTGACTGGTTTAAAAACCTGACGCTAGAGGGTGAACTAAAGCCATTAATAGAGGCTTCTGGTGGTGAATAATATAATTATTTTCAGATGTGAAACAGCTCAAAACAACAATGTGCATTGTAAGATAAGATAAGAACAATGTATTGCTTCCTAAATAGTTATTTCTTTCTCTTCTAATTAAATTTTTTCTTTCATTATATTTTTCACCTAGTTGCTTTCCATCATTTGTTTTAGTATAAAATCCATGGGTCCTGAATCTATTAAATTATCATTCATCTTTCCACTTTACCATAGAACTATATATTTGCACAACCATATTTCTATACTTAAAAAGATACACAATGTTTTCCAATCAAATCTTTTTTTTACATTTTTGCTTGCATGCAAATATGCATATATATATATATACACACACATTCAAAACCTTAAGAATTAAAAAAATAATGATGAGGACAGGTTTACGAAGCTGAGAATCATTGATAAGATTTAGATGAAGCAGTGCAAGTACTAATATTTAAATCAAAACAGGTAAAACTCTTGAGCAAACATAATAAATGGTGATTGTGTGATGTTTAGTGGTTTAATATTTGAATTATGTGAGGTAACGAAATTTTTTTTGGAAATTATCTTATTCTTAAGTAGTCCTATTTGGAGATAACCATATACTCCAAGCATGTGAAAAACCTTATCTCAAATTCTTGTTAATTATGTGTTTAAATGATAGAAATAATTCCAAAAGTACATAAGTAAAGCATTATTCAAATTCTTTCTCAAGTCAAACATTTTATGTAAATCGAATTCCTATTCAGGCAAGCAATGAACACAATAGCAATATTGTGACTTTGGTAAACATTAACTACAGTGCAGAGATACATACTTTTAAACAAATAAAAAATAAACACTACAATAAATCATAAGAGATGTTCACAGAGCAGAGACAAACAAGAAATGAGATCTGAATAAGCTGAACACATCTTTTTGTTTTAGTAAGTTTTTATTTAAATAGAGTTTACTTAAATAGATGATTAACTATATAAGTACATAAATATGTAATTTTTTTGATGTGAAATCTTCAAGAGTTGAAAGTGAGATAATATGTTTGCACCTAAGAAGTTGCCAAGATTTGATAATTATTTAACGGGTTTTTTTTTTTCCATAAAGGTAAGATGGCTTCAAGTTTTTTTTTAAACAAAGGTAGATCACAGAATGAAATAAAATTATATAGTATTGAATTTGATGTGAAATTTAACTTATTGCTTCTAGTCTTGGAATTCTTAAATGTATAAATAAACAACTAGAAACTTTTAGTAGTACTTATGGTCTTTCTTTTTTCATATGTCAAATGCATTGATTGGGAAGCAAATCTGGGACAACTACTTAGAAGGTAGCTATGCTAGCCACTATGCCACCAACGCTTGACTATTTATGATCATTTGATCAGTATTTTTCCTCCAATGTGAAAAGGTTTAGGGAAAAAAGTTATTGTGCTTTATTGGATAGTATTTTTCTACAATCACTAGTTTGATTATAAAATAAGTGTTTTCAGATTCTTTTGTTATTACTAGTATTTGTAGCATCTTTGGAAATTATTTTCTAAACTTCAAATTATTAAAAACTAATGCTTTAGAATGATACTAGACATACTTTCAAATCTTATACAATTATATCAATAGAGGCAGATATTTTGTACTGATTTTATATACCTGAATATTTAGGGGGTTTGAATTCAAACTTTCACATGACCCTCAACTATTCACACTATCTCATACTGCTGATGCACTTGATCATACACATGTTGTGATTAAATGAATCAGCAGTATGAGATAGCATGGATAGTTGAGGCTTGTGTGAAAGTCTGTGTTCAAACCCCCTATGCAGGTATGAAAAAGCCTGTATTTTAGAAAGAAAGCAAAAAATTTATATATACCTGAATATTGTTTGAAAACTTTCATTCATAAAAACTAAAAAAGGTCAATTAACTAAGTGATTTTTGTATTTAAATATTTATTCACTTATTTCTTTACCCAATAATGTTTGATATGTTCATATTTTATATAAGTATATCTGATTCTTGTTTATATCTATACAAAGTACAAATGACAAAAATATTTTTTGCCAAATGAAGTATAGTTAATTTAATAAATAAATAGTCAATAAAAGTAAGATCTTACTTTGATTGATTATTTATTTATGTATATATCCAACAAACATCACATGGTCACCATTCTTTATGCTTACATAAGCTCTTTTTCACAGAGGTTACTCTCCATACAGTAGCACCACTCAGTTGAAGTCAGAGTAATCAATGGATGCAGGAAGGTTTGCTTTCAGAATCAAGGCTTCTCACTGATAAAATCCACAAGCTACAAGCTAATCTGGGGATATTGGATGAGTAGGCACTAGATAGGGATTTATGCACAAACCTTTCTGAATCCATTGATTACTCTGGTTTGCGTAGAGTGATGCTACTGTATGGAGAGTTTTGCCTCTGTTTTTTATGTACTTATGACAACATTATGGACAAATAAATTGTATTGGATAATTGACCATTATGGTTATACAGTTAGTTTAATTTTGTACCAAAAAATATTTAATATTTTTGTTTTTGTAAACTGTAAGCTTATCTGTTAATTTATTGTGTAAACTGTATAAGGTGCAATTCACAAATGATTTCCTCACCAAATATTATAAGTTACCCTTTTTTCCAAATTATTTTTGTTTTTATACTTTTCTTTTATGTTTATTAATATATATATATATATATTTGTAATTTCTGCTTTTTGCTCAATAAATTTATAATTAATGTATTTTGTATTTCATTTTTATTTATTGGTAACTTTTTAAAAAGTGATTTTAATGGGGGGGGGGGTATAAAGACACAAACTAAAGTTTGACACAGGCACAACTAGCATGCTCCAGAGTTTAATAGTCATAATATTCCCTTCACATGCTGCCTTTAAATGTTTTTATATTTATTTTGCAATTAAAGAGATTTTTTAGTCTTGAAAGAGATTGGTAGCAAATGCAATCAGGTTTGCTACTGATTTCTGATTGGCTTAAAAGTTAACCAGTATTTATTTTTAAATATTAAATCTAGATATATACATACACGTATATTATACAGATTTACTTTAGAAATGCTAGAAAATTCATCATGCATTTGTTTGATAACAGTAAATCACTCATTTTTTCAGATCACACAATATGATAAGCCATGAGAATTTAAATGCAACAAAAATATTCTGATAGTCATTGATTATCCAAGCTTACAGTAGATGGCGCTAGAGTGGCGTGTTTCCCATGTGCAGGGGTGGGTAAAGAGATGGGGGTTAAATTTAGTGAAGAAAAATCAAATATAATGATGGTTAATACTGGGGAAAGAGAAGATGTAGAATTTTTATTGGGGGATATAAAGTTAAGTGTGGTGGATAGATATAGGTATTTGGGAATCATCTTATGTAATCAGAAAAATTGCTTGGATGAATGGGAGAAAAAATTGGTAAATGAAGCAAAAAAAAAAAGAAAGGGTTTGGTAAAGAAACTAACAGTATTTTCATATAATAAATATGATGTAGCTAGAATTGTATGGAAGGGAGTTGCAGTAGCAGGGTTAACATATGGTAATGATGCATTAGGTGTTAGTAAAAGGGTTTTAGATTATTTAGAGAAAGTACAAAGGGAAGTAGAAAAACATGCATTAGATGCAGAGATGTGGACAGCAAAGGAGGCAATTCAAGGAGAAATAGGATGGTCAAGTTTTTATATGAGAGATGCAAAAAGTAAAATGAAAATGTTTGGTAGGTTGCAGTTTATGGATGGTAAAAGAATAGCAAAAATAGTGTTCAATTGGGTTATGAGTAAAGGGCAGGTAACAAGATGGGTGAGAAAGGTAATGCGGTATGCTAAAGATTTGGATAAAGAATTTATATCAGTATACTTGTATAAAAGGTGGGATGATTGTGTTAGGAGGATTGTTGAGTGTTATAGTGGTAAGGAATGGGATAAAAGAATAGAAGCATTAATAAAAAATAGGGAGTTGGAGAGATGGAGGACTAGTATGGAGGGTAAGAAGAGTTTAAATATATATAGAAGTAAACAGAATATTGGATGCGAGTTAATTTATGATAATAGTAAGGAAAGTAGTTTATTATTTAAGGCTCGAACGGGATCCTTAGCAACAAGAGAATATACATGTAAATGGAAAACTATGGATGATTTAGAGTGAAAATTGTGTAAGGAAGGTATAGAAAATATTAGGCATCTGTTGATTGAATGTAAATGCTTGAAAGCAGAAAGGGTACAGATAATGAAGTTATGGGAGAATAGACATGAACAAAGTGACTATACAGAAAGTGAGTTATTAGTTTTTATGTTGGGTTTGCGAAGAGATAAGGGGGATTTAGATATAAAGGCCATAGAGTTGACAAAGATTATGTTTGTGGAAATGGGATGGGGCAGAATATAGGAAGACTTAAGGGTGGGGAATGGAAAACAAAGTGGCTAACAGGTTTATCTGGGCATAGTTGCTGAGATATTCTTGACTTCATTTAAGGAGAAGCCAAATACATCACATCACATCAATATGTTTTATCAAGTACACCGTTATCCTGCTTAGAAAAAGCAATTGGTTTCCCAAACTTCATTATCAAGATAAAATATTATATAAAGAACAAGTGATTATAATAGTTTCTTATGGAAAAAAATTTGGCTGGTTACTCCAACTAAAAATTACACTATAAGCTGTAAACAATATATGTAGCAACTTTTTTTAAAAAAACCCTTAATGTACATTATATGCCTGTATAAATTGTGCAATGTGTATTATGCAAATATGGATTTAAAATATGTATGTAAGTATAATAATGCAACTTAAATCTATGGAAAAAAAACTTAGCTTAAGGTTGTTCTTTCCGATGATTCATTCATCACTCATAATTATTGAGCTTTCCGAGTCATTACTGGCTCATTCTATCTATTATTACATTCTAAATCCTTCAATTTGGGATTTTTGGAGGAGTGCACCAGAGGTTGTTTAAGATAAATTGTTGACATACCTCTTGGATTTTTTATATATGGGTTGTCATGGTTTCATGATTTTGAAGAGTTCTGATGCACCTAGATGGAGCACTTTGTTCTATTTTGTCTTTGCTTTTACAAATAACAAAATGATAGTAAATGTGGGCAAACTCTTAAAAGAGATGTCATGATTTCCTTCTCTTTCCACTTCACATATGGTATTTCCATTTCAAACTTAGAGATTTTTTTTTTCATGGTCATATTAGTAACTGCCATGATTTTAGCTAAAAATGTATATGGCTTTACCCTTTTAAATAGAATTTCTAGAACTAAAAGTGACTTTTAAGTGTCCAAAAGTGCAGTAAAATGAATGAGTAAGTGAAAGTAAACTAGCAATTAACAATTTCCTGTGTTCTTCCATGTAACTGTTTCTTGTTGCACTGGGATAAATCCATACTAAAATTTTATTTATTTTTAATTTGTATTACTATATTATATTACTTATATGAAATTATTTAAAATTTTAAAAACATGTTTAATAACTTATTTAATTGATTAAAAAGATTTGTTATTTATTATTAGTATGGGAATAGCCAAATTAGCTTACAGTACATTATCAAAACTTAATCACAGTTAACGTCAAAAAAAAATAGTCTAACGTATTAAAAAGTATCCAATGCATTTGGTGTTTGAATATTGTGATCAATATTTAAGGCTTATTTTTTACAATATGTACTTTGAAAATGTAAACAAACAGCACTTTATATACAAGTGTGCTTATTTGCTATGAGATGTCATCTTTTATTAAGTGGGGTATCTATTTTCTTGGGTATGAATTAAGTTTTTTTTTTAGATTAGTATAAGTGAAATCAGAAATGTAAATTATTTAAATAAATATTAAAAGTCATTAAAACAGGCAAAACTCTCCATACAGTAATGTCAACCAGAGTAATCAATGGATGCCCGATTGCATGTGCATAAAATCCCTATCTCCCCAGACTAGTTTCCTAAGATCTGGGTGTGCATAAACTCCATATCTAGTGTCTACTCATCCAATATCCCCAGACTAGTTTCTGGCTTGTGGCCTTCATCAGTGAGGAGCTTTGGATCTGAGAGCACTGCACCCAGATTTTAGGAAACTAGTCTGGGGATATTGGATGAGTAGGCACTAGATAGGGATTTTATGCACATGCCATCTGGCATCAATTGATTAATCTGGCTTGTACTGAGTGGCACTACTGTATGGAGGGTTTTGCCTGTTTTAATAACAGTAATGTGCTAGCATAAGAAAGAATGATCATGTGAATATGAAAAGTATGAATCTTCTTCATTTTATTTGCTTTGCAATTTTATCTTACAAAATTTATTATTAAATGCATAATATATGCAATTGTGCTCACATCTTTTTAAAAATGAATAACATTCACAATTCTGAAAAAATAACAAGATATTTTAAAATCAAACAAATAGATTATATGCTGCTTTTAATTTGGATTTAGTAACTTTTAGCCATGCAAAATTTATTATTACGAAATCATTTTTTCTTCAAAATAACAATTATGATAACTCCTATATGGATGATGTGGTGGTTTTTCTTGTTTCACGGGAGGAGCTTGCTGGACTAGAGAAGCTCTTGGACCAATTTGAATGTGAATTTGGTCTAAGAGTCAACAAAGAGAAGTCGGCAATCTGGTCGATTATGACTGGCAAGCAAATTCCTGGCATATTTAAGGCTCCACCTCAGAAGTTCTTGGGTTTTCAGCTAGCAGCCTCCCCATCTAAAATGAGGAAGGAAATTGAAACCAATTTAATGACTAAGATAACAAAATTTGTTGGATCGTTGGAGAAGATTTATTTGTCTTTGTTCGGGAAAATCGCACTGATGGATGCTGTCATGCTCCCCAAGATTACATACTTCCTTGCAGGTTTCTCACCAACAAAAGCCTTTATAAGGAATGTCGAAACTCAATGTAAGAAGCTGTGTTGGGGGGGGAAGCTCCTGTCATCAGCCTGCGCCTCCTACAGAAACCTAAACAGATGAACGGCATAGGACTACACTCAATCAAAATCTTATTAATACAGTATTTTCATAATGTACTTACCAGATTATTTATGAAAAATCCAGATATGGAAGGGCCAATATTCCCAGAAGAAATAACTCCTACCGATAGGCCACCTCCCAAAAGTGGAAGGCTTTGGATTCAAAAGCAAATCTCTATAGTATTTATCCATCTAAAAATGAAGCCAGGAACAATGTTTAATAACAAACTAAACTACTGGAACACATATGATCTTATGAATCCGGAAGAAACTAAAATTGACAATATTCTTTCAATTGGAATATTGAGGTTCTCCAGGTTGACCAAACGTCTAAAATTGGAACCGAGGTTTGTTGATTTTTTAATCAAGGTTGACCTTGGGGCCTTGCCTACTGCTGACTTCCTACATAGTAAAAGGAATTATAATATGGACCCTATATGCGCATTATGTAGGCGTAGTGATGAAACAATGGCGCATATATTAGAGGAGTATCAAATTTGGAATAGCATAAGAAACACTTTTAAATCTTTCATTAAAAACAAAGAATCAGCTTGTGTAAATTTGACGAAGGCCTTCAAGAGTGGACATTTTGGGGTCATAAGATTGGCAACATTCATAATTTTTTCCATTTGGTCTTTGAGAAATAAGACTATCTTCAAGAGTGGAGAAGAATATGACATGATGAAAATGTCTTTACAATTACTAAAAGAAATAAAAGAATTAGACCAAAAATTTTCTCAGAATTGGACATTCAACCAGACCTGGGCACTAATAAATCTAAAATAAAATGTAGTACCAATGATGAAAAGAATATAAAGTCTTAATGTAATTGACATGAAATTAATTGCTTTTTGTTTATATATATACAAGTGTAACCTCTGATTGTGTTGACTGGTTTCATTTGAGATCAATATGTAATTGTCCTTCCTTTTGTAAATGATTCTTATGGTTTGTGAATAAAATTTTCTTTTGAAAGATAACAATTATGATAATTAAATTACAAGATGGTGAGTAATTTTTACCTCAAGCAAAGTAACTGTTAGTAAAAATTTTAATTCATTAAATTAAATACAGTGTAATTTTTAAACTAATGTATACATTTTAAAATTTAATACTATACTAATGTATTTGGCCATTGAATGTGATTAAAATATGATTTTGATTATTTATTATACTGAATGAAACACTTTATTTGGTTTTGTAATCGTTACCGATGAAGACCTTTATTTTGGATATGTCGTTTATGAAGTACTTATGACTTGCAAGAAGCTGGATGAAAATAAAAGTGTACATTTATTAATCATATTTTAAATTTATAATCAAATTATTCTAAACAGCACTAATATTGTGCCCCATATTGTGTATCATGAATAAACTTTGTACTGGACAATATCAGTATGAAAGTCACTAATTTGCTTTTGGATGGTATAGCTTTATGAACTATTTATTTTATGACATCATCAATCTTAAAAAATGGCCACCAAAAATTTTTTGCAATCCTTTTTAAGATAGTTATAGTGAATAATCTATTACAAACCAAAATAGTGGATACAAATTGATGATAATCACTATCGTAAATTTTGATATAACAACCATGTGCTAAGCAGGATGCAAGTCTAGTTGTTTACAAACAGTTATATTTTAATAAATGTTTAAATAACTATTAATCATTTTTTTTATTTATCATTGAACATTCCATCATCAGATTTTCAATGAAATGGCTGAAGAGTTGTGGGTTGGAGTAGTTTGAAGCCTGTCCATTAAAGTTTGACGATTGGCTATCTTAATATAAAGCTGAGCACTGATTGTATATATGTGTGGAGATGTAATCTGGCATAACTGATGATTGCTGGTTTAGCATGAAATATGTATATTGGTGATTATTTATCTTTTCAACATGTGTGTAATCAGGTGGGTCAGCAATATAAAATGGCATGGAGAGCTGAGGGTCATGTGAAAGTCTGAGTTTGAATCCCTTATATATTACATTATATGTGCAGGTGTGTGTAAATCTGTACAGTGTATTAAATTATTTATCTTAAAATTTATTATATTTGTTTTAACTTTAGACTAAGGCTTAAATCCAATAAATATCAAAAATATTCATAAAGCTTTTTGATATAAATGTGTGGTAATCTTATTTATAAATTACTATCTCACTCTTGCATTTCAGCATATAACTGCAGACATTGGAAAAAATTGTTAATGACTCCTAAGTCATATTTCCATCCAGCAAAGTCTATTCATTCAGTAAGTCCAAATCTTGCATATATTGTTACCTTGTATTTATTGATGTAAAATTATATAAATTTATTTTATAGGAGTGGATTATTTTATCAAAATTTAATATCAATGCAATACTACTACTTCATTGTTTCATCTTACTACAATAAATGATGATGTAATGTGATGTGATGTATTATGGCTTCTCCTTAAACGAAGTCAAGAATATCTCAGCAATTACGCCCAGATAAACCTGTTAGCCACTTTCTTTTACATTCCCCACTCTAAATTTACCCATAATCTGCTCTATCCCATTTCCACAACATAATTTTTGTCAACTCTATAACCTTTATATCTATTCTAGCGCCATCTATTGTAAGCTAGACTAATTAAGAGTTATCAAAAGTCATTAAAGATGTTTTGCAGATATGTAAACTGCATTGGTTTCAAACTTTGAATCTCAAATCTTCATTGATAAAGTCAAAATCCAAAAATTGGTTCGGAGCATGGATTAAATTGGAAATATTACTCAAGCATATAATAGACGGCGCTAAAGTAGAGAGAGGAGAAATGTTATCAAAATTTATTTACAACAATCATCTTTCAATAAATATATAAATGGTTTTTATGAATCATTCTTTATACTGTAAGTTTAAATATATGAATAATATTTTTATATTGTTGAATGACAATCTGTCTTTCTTTTCAAATATGATACTTTTTCTTTGCGTTGTCAGTAGTGTAAAAGGAAGCTGATATATATATATGTGAGTGTGTGAAGAGTTCATCCCTTAAGAATTGTTTAATGATTTTTTAGTTACCTAAGTTCTTGAAAAAAAATTTTTTTTACAAACACTTGACATTTCACTGAATTTTCTCATAAATTGTTTTTCCACTTGTGTATATTTAAAACAGTACTTCACTGATTAATTTCAGTACTATTTGGGATTTTAAAAATAAATAAATTAAAATTTTATAAATAGAAATTACAAAAACAACAAAAAGCAATTTTAAATTAAGTATAAAATAAAAAAGACTATATATAACAGTGTTTTATGATGTAAGCAAAAAATGGCGGGGTATTTGTTTTCTGTGACAATTAAAGAAGTACATTAGCAATGTTTATTTCCAGATAATGATTAATTAATGTTGGCAGCCTTTAATTTAATTTATTTGTTTTAATACAATGCTATAGCTTTTTTGACTTAGGTATAGGTAGAAACAAAAGGAGATTCCTCTGTTATTTCTAAGATGCTATATGGATTTAAATCCAGACATATATTTTTTATAAGTATGATAATTTGGAAAAATATCATCCCTTTATATTCTACAAATATTATTTGATCTCTCTCAAAGAACTATTTATGTTAAGTTAATTACTTTCATGGATTAATTATGATGCAAACAACAAAATTTAAACAGTGTTATATATATATAACAATGGACATTTTAAATATTTAAAAAGTTGTAATGTTATAATTTTGATAATTATAACATTTTAACAGCCTATAATAGATGAAATAATGTTGAAGCACTGAAACCTCCCAGTGAACTATATGTACATTAACCATCAGTAAACATAAATGTAGATAAAGCCACCTACACCTTAGCTTTGATTGCATATACAAACTTACCATTTACTAGCATACCTATACAAAGAGCAATATGAGGTCCGTCCTCCCCATTAGGGAAAGTGATTTCAAAATAGCTTATAGTTGTCTTGAAATTGTGAATATATAAAAACCACACTCTACATAATAGGCAAAATTCTCCATGCAGTGCCACTCAGTGCAAGCCAGAGTATTCAATGGATGCAAGAAGGTTTGTGCATTAAATTCCTATCTATTTCCTATGCATCCAGTATCCCCAAACTAATTTCTAGATTGTGTCTTTCATCAGTGAGAAGCCACAAGCTAGAAACTAGTCTGGGGATATTACATGAATAGGTACTAGACAGAAATGTTATGCTTAAACCTTTTTGCATTCATTAATTACTCTGGTTTGCACTAAGTGATACTACTGCATGGAGAGTTTTGCCTGTTTTAACAGCTTGAGCAAGCATAAGAAATGGTGATCATGTGATGTTTAGTGGTTTAGCACACTCTGCATGTAAGTACATTAGTAAATAGTATGCTTATTTATGATTAAAGCTAAAGTGTATGTAGCTCATTCTACATTTACTGACCATTAATGTACATATATCTCACTAGGGGTTTTCATTACTTCTGCATAGTTTTGATAACTGTGAGTAAGAACCTAACGCTTGACAGTATTACAAAAATTTGCCATAAAAATTGAATTACATAATTTATTATAGCTTTACAAATTTGTTTTGTTTGGAATTTTAGACTTTTAGCTTGAATACTAAAATGTAATTTAAAATGGTTGCCAAGTGTATAATTGCATTGTGGTAGTTTTGAATTTTAAGAATCAGTCATTATCCTAGAAGGATAATTTAAATATATTATCATATGATGATTCAAATTTATTATAGAAGGCAATTATTTTATCTTTTTTTTAAATTAGCAGTTTGACTATTGTTTCAATGCTTTTCCCTATTCAGTAGTTAGATCACCCAACATTTTCAATATAATGGCAGAGGGTCAGATGCTGGAACCAAAAATACTAGGATCAATCCCAATACTGCCACTTTTATCTCTCAAATTTCTTATGAATTCCCAAGCAACAAAAATATTTGATTATTTACATAATGGTTAGATTGTCTAGCAGGGATTAGATTGATATAATATCTACATGAGTATGATTATAATATCAAATCAAATAAGGGCTTTCAGCATTCCACTGTCAGTTTTTCAATGAAATGGATGGTCGAATAATTGGAAAGGTGAGAAGATTGAAGCCTGTCCATTAAAGTTTGAGGAATTGCTATCCTAATATAATTTGAGCATGATTATATATATATGTGTGTGAGATTATGATCTGACCCAACTGATGTGTGTTGGTTCTGCATGAAATATATTTATGAATGTATGTGATCATGTGTATTGGTTGCTTGTGATAGAATATAGAATAAATAGATTGAAAAATCCTGGGTTTGAATACCTCTATTTAAATAACAAAGTCCTAAAGAAGACAGAAAGAGTCAAAATGTTGGGGAAATAAAAAGAAGTAAAAAAGGGGTCAAAATAGTCATGTTTTGACTTAAAATTTACATTAAAATCTACCAGTACTATAACTAATCCTAGATTTATTTTCAGTTTATATATATATACTAATCATTAAGTGCATGTTTGGTGAAGTTCACCATATGGTAAATTTCACCACAAGTGCACTTAGCATTAGATTAAAAAGAATAAAGGAGTCACTTTGTTATGTAGATAAACATAAGTTTGCAAATTTGAACATTAATTTATCAAATTTTGAAATAAAAATGGTCATCATCTTCACTTATAGTTTAGGCTAAAAACCACCAGTATTATAATTAGTTTTAGATTCATTTTCAGTTTTAAAATATAATTTTCAGATTTTCTTATAAATATAATAATCATGAAACACATTATGACAAATTTGATCTTTCAATGAGAGGAATATGGTGCACTTGTGACATGACTATGTGTACAATTCCCATGTATGCAATAATTTGGATAGTTAGGAATTTATGCAAATTTTTAATATACATGGGTGTATGTTTGATAAAACTATTGGCACATTGGCAATATATTTGGTTTCAAATATGAGTTGAGTAAACCTTGAAATTTTTCAATATGTTTGGGATTTTTCAATATCAAGCCCATACTAATCCAGTTATATATTCAATATTGGTTGGTAAATGAGAATGGAAACTTTTCAAAACCTTATCACCTGGAAAATCTTCTTGAGCTCTGCATTCTTATTCAGTGATCTCACTTATGGACTCATAAAAGCCATTGACCTAAAACATTGTAATTTGAAGGCTGTTTTTATTTTTTAAACACTTTTTAACTTAGAAATGCTGTTTGTTTGTTCATGTCAAATCTTGTAATTGATTTTTAACATACTTTTATTGAATGGGTTTCCTTTAAATTTTGTACACATATTATGCATCAATGACTATACAATATGACACTGAAATAATATTGGCAACCAATGTTTAGAATGTATAATAACAGTTTGATAAGTTTTCAGTGATGCTCAGAAGGTGGCACTGCTTTTTTTTGTTTTAAATAAAAATAAAAAAAGAAGCTTTCATAGTCTGAAAAGCATTTATAGTTAATTAAAATCAAAAGAAAAACAAATGAAAAATAAAGTCATAATTTCTTTTGATTCTTTAACTAAACAATTTTTTTTAAAAAACATTGCCTTCACAAACAAAAAAAACTATTGTAAACAATTTTTAACATACTTTAATTTCATTTGATAAATTAGAAATATTGTGACTATGTTTATATTCTTAGTTTCTAAATTGAAATATAATTATTTAGAAAAAGTATGTTAATTAAAAAGTAATATATATATCTTATAAAAATGCTTTTATTTAATTTGAGTAGTAATGCTAAAAGTAAAAAAATATATTTTTTTTTTTGGATCACAATTTGGTTAGTATACTTAACTTGAAATAAAAGTGCTGAGATGTTTATAAGTTAATTAATTCAATCATTATATTTAAAACTAATGACTGAATTAATTAATTTATTGATAACACCCATATTTATTTCAAGTTAAATATAGCAACACAAATTGTGTTGAAATTTTTTTATTTTTTAAGGCATTACTCTGTGAATTAAATAAAACAATTTTGTAAATAAACCATTATGTGTGTGTGTGCATGTATGTGTTGTATGTAAGTTGTTTGACCAATCTTTTGTCATTATATTTCATTTTCAATAAAAATTTTATTAACAATAAATAGTGATTACATACTAATAAAGAATAAATAAATGAATAAATTGTACAATAATATGATTATATAATGTTCTATTTGTCATCTGGCTAGATTATGTTATGAGAGCACAATGTTATACTCTTATGTGGTTAGGTATAGTGAAGAGATTCTAAGAACTTGTTTAATGGTATTAGCATTTTTAATATAAACATGAATATTTTCTTTTATAATTGACTATTCTATAATGCTAGGTAGGTGGGAATTGATAATCAGGAAAAGGAAAGAGCAATTAAGAACCAGGTGTCAGCAAAGACTTTACTGGAGGCAAGGAGCTGGTCACGTTTCTTGATTTTTTTGAGCGTTTGATAGAACAATGGTATGATTTGTGGCGGGGGTAATTCCATGAGACTTTTGCATCTCACTATCCATATGGAATAAAGGACAAAGGTAGAAAGCCTTATTATTGAAAAAAATCCATTATGAATGGCATTTTCAAGTGAGAAAATCATATCAGGTCTTATGTTGGAATTGATTATGATTATATCTTTCAGTGTTTTAAGTCTTGGGCACCGGTGTATAATATGGTCTATGGTTTCATCTTCACGAGCACACAGACCACATATAGAGTCAATGCTGGTAAAACCTCTTCGGTGATAAAGAAACCAATTCATGGGTAGCGCATTAAGATTTATTTTAATGATGAAGTCAAGGAATTTGGGTTCCAGACTCCATCTTTTGAAGTGTGTAATGAGTCTTTGGTTGGTTACTTTTAGGCTGGTTTTAATAGGTTGTTGATTATAGTTGATTATATTGTATGCTTCCCATAAGGTGATTTTTTGGTTAAGGTTAAAGGGTATTATCGGGTTATAAAGTTGTAGGTGTTGTATTAGGGATGCTATCCATGAACTGGAAGAGGGTGGAGGACGATCTGTTGGTATATTTTTTTACAATTTAACACACTAATGTCAATACAATCAGATCTTAAAAAGATATTTACAGAAGAAAAAGACAAAATCTTGAATGGTCAATCCATATTTTTTATATAAAAAAAAAAAAAAAACACACACACACACAAATAAAATTATGTATATGCATTTCTTGTTTTAAATTTTTATATGGGGTAAAAATTTGACACTCTACGTTTTAAATGTTATAAGTAAATTTTATTTGTTTCACTTGGTTTAGAACTTATTAAAAGAAATAGCATGTTATAACAATCAGAATTTGAAAAAAAAAAATGTTGGTTAGTTGTATTTATAACAGCTTATAGATTCGACCACTGGTGACATTAATGACTTATGCATGCACATCTCCCTCTCTTGTTAATTGTATAAACTATTTTTCATTAACAATCAATCTCATTTACTATTGTCATGCAAGCACCCCATCCTTTGAGGATAATCAATTCAGTTCACTAAGAAACATTGAATATTTTGATTCTGCCAAATAAAATAATTAATTTACTTGTTTTAAATTTAGTATTACGAATCAAAAAATGTCATATTTATAACATATTTATATTTTTAATAACAATATCACTATGTATATGGTAATAACTGAAATACGGGTTTATTATATATACCTATATCAATATATGTAATATATAGGGTATATGAGCACAGACTTTCACATGACCCACCACTCTCCACACTATCTCATAACACTGATACACTTGAACACATATATGTTGAAAAGATAAATAATCACCAATATACATATTTTAATTAATTATTTACCGGTATTATATAGGGTATATGAGCACAGACTTTCACATGACTCACCACTCTCCACACTATCTCATAACACTGATACACTTGAACACATATATGTTGAAAAGATAAATAATCACCAATATATGTATTTCATGCTAAGCCAGCAATCATCAGTTGTCCAGATTATCATCTCTACGCATATATGCAATAAGTGGTCAGGTATATATTAAGATAGCCAATCTTCATACTTTAAGGGACAGGATTCAATCCACTCCACCCTCTAACTCTTTCACCATGCATCCAATTGAAAATCTGATGATGGAACGCTAAGTATATGGTAAATAATGATGAAAACTTGAAAAGTTAATAAAAATGCTTTAGGAAATATTGCAAGTAATATCAGATGAAAGTAAGAAAGTAGGACTAAACAGAAATGCTAAAAAGGCTGAAGTAACTGTCAATGAATTTTCTCAGAGAAGAAAATATCACAAATTAGAAAAATTTAATAACAACAAATATCTTGATCAGTTTATTAATGCAGATGGAAACATAATGAGAAAACTAATCATAGAATTAAACTTGGATAGAGCATTTTTGAAGGAAATAACCTAATATTAAAAGGATATATGCCAAAAGGAAGGTTTTTAATAGATGTGTTTTATCACTTCTTACTTATGAATCTGAGATTTAGGCACTTAACAGAAGGGCAATATAAAAATTTTAGACCACTCAATCAAGTATGGAAAAATGTGTGTTAGAAGCTACAAAAAAAGTTCATAAGTAAAATAAATGTGTAAGAGAACAAATAGGTATTATTGATATCAGTAGAAAAATTATGAAATTGAAATAGATCTGTGATGGACATATTTCTAGTACATATAAGAATAAATGGACAATTGTATTAAACTTGATCTCAACTCATTGAAAAAGACCTAAAAAGAAACAACATGTGAAATGAATGAATGATCATTCAAAGTTTACTGGTAAGTTGTGGAGAAGAAAGGTTAGATATTGGAAAAACTGATTAAATTAGAAGAGACTTTCATCCTGTAGTAAATCAATAATGTTTAAAAATAATGATGATAATAAATAAACATGTATCTACTGATTTACTTTTCCTTTAATCATAATACAAAACCCACCATTGCATTAACACTCACATAAATAAGACATTTTGAGTAGCTTCCATTATTGTTTCTTTTAAAAATAAACCACTATACCTATAGTAAATAATGGCAAATCATGTGATATATGAAGGAGTAAAGCCTTGATTCAAAATAAAATTTGCTATAAATATTTTAATTAAAATAGTTACATATAAACTAAGTTATGTTTTAAAAAACAGTTTTTATTGTCAAAACTTCACATGATCACCATTTCATATATGCTTACACAATCTGTTAATAAGAGTATCAAACTCTCCATACAGTAGTGCCACCAACTGGAAGCCTTTGTAATCAATGGATGCAGGTGGCTGCTGAAGGGTTGCATTAGATCTTAAGATCTAGATGCAGTGCTCTCAAATCCAAGGCTCCTCATTGATGAAAGCCACAAGCTAAAGACTGGTTGGGATGTTGGATGAGTAGGCACTAGATAGGGATTTTCTGCACAAACCTTCCTGCATCCATTAATTATGAAGGCTTACACTTGGTGGCACTACTGTATGAAGAGTTGGGTACTCTTATAATCAAACTGTTTTAAGAGCTAAAAACATCTAGAATTTAAAGAAAATGAATAGCAGAAAGTGCCATCCTAGAGCAAATTTATGTTGTTATCAAATGCAAAGACTAATTTTTATACAAATATTAGTTCAAACAGAAACTACTCTCAATTTCATATATAATTTTAAATGACTAAATTAAAATTAGTCTCAAACTATTAATTTAATAACTCTCATATTCTTTGAAAATTATTGGGTGTTTCCCTCAGAAAAGTGCAGTTCTGTAGCTTTAGAGAACAATTTTAAAATTATCTTAATATTAGCGTAGGGATTTTTTTATAATATAAATTTTTCCCATAAGGTTTATACTGATTTTTTAATTTAAAAAAATCTGAAGAGGTTAGTATCTGATGGACAGTGGCTAACATTTAAGGCATTACTCTACTATTCTCTAAGAAAATGTTTATGATACAGTATTCTTTGGTTCTTTATAATGAATGTTTCATGTGAAACTCATCACTAATGTCATTATCTGTCAAAATTAACACAGTGTTAGAATTTTTTTCAAATATTTTAATAAGTATGAAGCAAATATCAGATTTTTAAAGCAGAATTTGATAAATATATTATAAATTAACATTCATTATTTCACATTAACAAATAAATAAAAATCAAGACAAAAAAATATTCATTTTTTGAAAGAATACTTAGATAAACAATGAAGATAATGTTTGCATCTATTGTTTCCATTTTCAAGTCAGTTTTTAAATATTTAAAAAGATCAAATGAGATTTTTAAAAATATTATTTATTTATAAAATAAAATTAAAAAAGAAATAAAGTCTAATTTATTGAGTTTAGCATAAAATAATTTTTTTTACAGAAGTAAAAGGTTGAGCATTTCAAAAATTCTCACCAGGTGGAACAAAATAAAATGTCACAATTCAAGAGGGTTAAATTATAAAAAATTCCTTATTGATTCATTACTATTCTCATTAATTTTTAAAGTAATTGTTATTTGATCATACTATTTACAAAGTTATATTGCATATATTAAGAGGTCTATAATAGTTTATAGTATATAATTATAAGAAAAAGTAGGCAAGTCACTATGGTATTGTGAACTAAAACTAAACTTCAGATAGTTTGAAAAATATCCACAGGTGCATGGGTTTGACCTGTCATTTTAATATTACATAATTTTGTGTAGAGGGTGTTTTATATTTGCAAGATATGGATTAAAGATTAAGTAACATCTCATGAACCAGAGCATGAAAAGAATGAAGGCGAAGATTCTTATGTTGACAAAAAAGTTTCTCCATATACTCTTAATGAGACTGATTATTGTTTGTGTATGTGAGCAATTAATATCAACTGCTAAGAATGTCATATATTTGAAGAGAATGACATTCCAATAGAAAATGTTCTATGTCATTTTCTCTATCGTATAAAGCTCGTAATGAATATATATTTGTTTATATACTAGTCACTGCCAAACAAACACAATCAAATCAATATCTGAAGACAAATTCAAAATGAAGATAAAAAATAAGAAAAATACTAAAAATGAGTTTTGCATAACTATATAAGTGGATCCATAAAATTCAAATATATTCACATGATGAAAAAATTCATAAAAATAATGATTCTTTGTATATAAATCTAAACAAATTTTAATAAAAATGGTGTTAATTATAACTATCATGATGCTTCATATATTTTAAGCAGAGTGAAAACTCAGAACTTGAGTTTTCAGATCAATTCTCATCAGAGTGATGTAAATAAGAAAATGATTTAGACCATTTGAATGAAATTTCTAATTGCGCATTTTACTGAAAGAATGATTGAATATCATGTGATTATTTATTTAATGCCATCTCTTGTTGTAATACATATTAAATTCAATCCCACAATTTATTACCATTCAACAATCTAATCTTATTACTATAAAGTATCTTAAAATAGGCAAACTCTCCATACAGTAATGCCACTCAATGCCCACTAGAGTAATCAATGGATGCCAGAAGGCTTGTGCATAAAACTCCCATCTAGTGCCTACTCATCCAATATCCCCAGACTAGTTTCTGGCTTGTTGTCTTCATCAGTGAGGAGCTTTGGATCTGAGAGCACTGCACCTAGATCTTAGGAAATAGTGATCATGTGATGCTTAGTGGTTTAATACAAAGTATCTTCATGCACTTTGTTAAAAAACAATGAAAAAGACTCTTGTCTTCTTCATTAAAAGAGACTCTTTTCTTTTTTTACTTTACAACAAACTGTTACAAGCTTGAGTAATTATACGTTATCAGTTGGCAACAGCATTTTAGTCTTCATACCCATATCAGTTTCTGGATTTTGCTCTTATAAACAATGGTTAGTATTCAAATCTGGAAATAATGCAGTTATGTATCTAGAAACCATCTTTTAACTTTAATTTTGTATTCAGGTTAAAAACTTGAAATTATCAGAACTCTAATTGCTTCAGCGATGAGGATTAAAATGTATTACCATATGGTATTTACTAATTAATTAAACCTACTAGAAATGGTACTCGGACAGAGAGCTGCTTTATTTTATTTTATTTTATAAATAAGTTAGCTAAGGAATTAAAACATTCATCATTGTGATGTATAATTTATTTAAGCTTGAGTTAGATGGCACTGGAGTAGATGAAAATACTATTTACTTAAATAGCATGTAAACTAAAGAATTAAATAATTTATTACTATTATATACAATTTATTTAATCTTAAGATAGATGGCACTGAAGTAGAAAAAAAATCTTATTTACTGTAATAAGCTGAAGGGAATGTGTGATGTTGTGTTGATAAGTCAATAAGTAAATAATTGAAGAAAGATAATGGTTCCCCATGTGGACAGATTTTAAAAATGTATAAAATTATCTAATTGTTATCTATAAGATCCAGTTGTGTAATTTTAATATGTTCAAAAAAAAACTAAATAGTTTATGGCTGAGAGTTAATAAAAAATTCAAGCACTGGAAGCTGACTTTGATTCATGAGCTTTGAGATCTAGTCAGTCCTCTGTACTTAACCATAAGTTAAACTACTTTGCTGACAATGAATATTATCATCATCATCATTGACATCTAATGCAATTTACATTTTAAAAAAACTTTGTACTTACTAGCTTTGAAATTAAAAGTTTGTGTTATGTGATTATTTTCTTAGCTTGTTATGTGCTTAACCTGAGTTCCAAAGGAACATATGGGTTCACTTATTAATAAGAGTATGACCCCTTCCCCCCTTGCCACATATACACTCCGCAACCAAGGTGAAGGCTGCATTACATTGCCAACTTTTTGTTTTTATTGTCAGCTCTCACCTGTCCAATCAAGTTTCCATGAGATCTTCACTTTCTAGATAATAATATCTAGACACCCATTTATCTTCCAATGATTAGAAGGATAGCAGAGTTTACAATGAGCCTAATTCCTGAATGAAAAATTCTAAGATTATGACCAGAAAAAAAAAAAAAACAGTTTCAAATTTGACCTCCGTTGGATTCAAATTTCAAGTAGTGAGCATGGCAGTCAGATGCATGTTTGTATATATATATTTGTGTAAAGTCTAAATACAATGTATATATATATTGTTGCTAAAAATTATGTTTTCCAGGTGAAAAATGAAATATAACTAAAGTTATATCAAAACATTTACTGCTTCTTTAATAATAATAATAGATTTATAACAGTTAAAAGAATTTCCAACCTATTACAGTTGATAGAATTACAAATGAATAGTTATGTTATAACAACCATTAATTTAGTAGATTTCTGTAACACCTTCTAATAAAAGTGAGCACAAACTTATTGGCTTGCCTCTTGAAATGTATGTTTTGCTGCTAGTAACTTCTCATTCCAAATTTGAGTGCCTAATTAGATTCAAGTAAATGGATGACAATATGTATTATTATCACAGTAATTCTTCACCAAAAATTAATATTCTGAATATGACTCAATAATCTTATTTTAAATTGTAATGCTCTTAATGGCCTCCATTTATAGTCAGTTTCTCCATTTCACTGTAAACAATTGGATTTACTGGTGTATTATATAAATGACTCATTTATGCCATTAGCTATTTGTTTATTTTATTGGTTAACTGTATTTTACTGAAACCAGTATTGAAGGTAAACTGGTTGTGGCCGAGTGGTCAGCACAGCCGCCTTACAAGCAATTGTCCTTGGTTCGCGGGTTCGCTTCCCGGCCGATGCTTTGACACATGAAAAAAAAACAACTTAAAACAAGTTCACAATATTTTAATCTAGAGAACTCTATAGTTTGGACAAGTTCGTTATTGAGAATAATCGTAAGACAATTTCCTAATATTTTGATTTATAGAGCTATATAGATAGTATGGACAAGTTCATTATTGAGAGTAAACTAAGACAAGTTCATAATATTCTGAACTAGAGAACTCTATAGCTTGGATAAGTTCATTAGGCAAATCCATCATAGATTAATAAATTAATTGTAATAGTTAATAGATTATAGGGTATTATAAAAAATAATCGAATAGTTTATTATTTGAGAGTACGTAAATTCAAAGGCAGAAATATCAGAGCTAAAGCCCCGATTCAATGACCTTGAACTCCAGAAATAATTTTACTATACACGATAATTCATACTATTCAATGCATTGTTTTTTTATATATAATATAGTACCAAGCTTTATTCGTGGCATTATATAAGACTACTGAAAAGGATGCTCTTACAGACATAGGCCTTGAGAATTCTATGCTAACAATATTTTTCAAAAGTATCACAAACCATATTTCACGTGAAATTATTAAAAAGTAATAAATTCAACTTTAATGATTCTTTTGACAGGTGGGAAATATCTTTTAAACTCCATATTTAGCTATTAAAAGTATAAAAAAGAAAATGGGAAAAATCTTAAGCAAAAATTCTTTCTAGAAAGATTAATCAATTTCTTAGTTTTTGTAAAAATATTGATTTTTATAATTTATAAACATGTTTGAGGATTATTAAAATCAATAATAATATAGATTTTTCAGGATCAAAACATATAATTTTCCAGAGAATATACCATAGTTTTTGTTATTATAAAAAAAAAATTAAAATAAAAGTTTGTGAAATATACAGATAATGTTAAACTCGGGATCTTCTCGAAACACAAAGATAGTATGTACATGCTAAAATACATACTCGCATTTTACTATGAATGCTACACTTAATTTCAAGTCAAGACACTAAAAATCTATTTTTCAAAAACTGGATTCACAGAACAATACTATCATGACATCTATCATCCATTTATACTGGCTGTGACATGAGCTTATATGTTTGTGCAACCACATTTCCGCTCTTTGCCAACACACACAACATTTCTGCATTCAATTCTCTTTTCATTTTTATTAATTCAAGCCCAAGAATTATGAAAGCAATAAGGAGATAGGTTTAGTAATTTGGAAGTTCTCAATTATGATCTCTACTTGAGGCAATATAATCATAATGAATTTGGTTGGCACAAGATTTGGAAATAATTTCAACTAAGCAAACGTTGGATGTTTAGGCAGCTCTGCTAAGGAATCTTTTAGCTTTCATTGAAAAGAAGGGGATCCAGAATTGAAAAGAAGGGGATCTAGAAAATGGGAACCAAAAGTGGTCTATCTTATACAGTGTGATTAGATTGACATGTCTGGTGGATTGTGCAATAAATCAATAGTAATAATAATATCATCGGTAATAATGTCAAAATGGGGTTTTTTTGTACCTAAAATCATATGAAATCTTTGAACTTTACTTAACTCTTAAAAAACAGAATGGAGGGTAGCAATTGGTAATTAAGCTTCCTGCTCTTAGTAAACAAACCTTCCAAAGGAAGGAAGTCAGATGGGCAGATCAACCAGTGAAAGATGAATTCAAAGTGCAGGATGTGTAGAGATGGTAATCTGGACCAACTGATGATTGCTGGTTTAGCATGAAATATGGATATTGGTGATTATTAATATTTTCAACATATATGTGTTCAAGTGTATCAGTGTTATGAGAAAGCGTGGAGAGTGGTGGGTCATATGAAAGTCTGTTCTTGTATACCCTATATATTACATATACAGACACAGGTATATAAGCCTGTGTGTTTCAGTTATAATGCTTAATGTAGTATTTTCTACTGTTAAAATTCCTCCTTGCATCAATATAAAACTAACCTTGTGTTGGAGATTAATACTCATGCTCTTTTTATTAGTGCATATGTTCCAATATTAGATTTAAAGAATTAATAGAAAAAAAGCATTTATTCCTCAATGGATAGGATTGTTACAACAATACTATTAAAAATTTTTAAAAAAATTCTCAGAGATTTTAATGCATGTGTTGGTACAAATTGTAGATATCAACCAAAAAAATTTTTAAATAATAGATTTGATACTGTAAATTCAAATACTCTATTGTTATTGATCTTTTCCTTACTACACAGATTGATTATCAAAATACTTTGTTTAGGCAAAAAAAAAATAGCAGTACCATTTAATAAATCAAGATTGAAGCCTGCACATTAAAGTTTGAGGAATTTCTATCTTAATATAAATGAGCCCTGATTGTATAGATGTGTGGGAAATTTTCATTTGGCCCATCTGGTGAGTGTTAGTTCTGCACAAATTGCATTTATTGGGGATCATTTATCTTTTTCATATGTATGTGGTCATGTATATCAATTGTTTGAGACGCAGTGGAGGAAGAATATGTCCTAGATTTAAATCCTTCTATCTACTATAGTAAACATTCAGTATACTGTATGAATAGGTTAATTATAAATTATAGTTAGAAATCAGAACACAAAAGATAACAGAATATTCAATGGATGCCAGAAGGCTTGGGCATAAAATCTTCATAGTGCCTACATTGAATGAGTAGGCACTAGAAGCGGATTTTATGCACAAGCCTTCTGGAATCCATTGATTACTCTGGTTGGCACAAGGTGGCACTACTGTATGGAGAATTTTGCCTGTTTAATATGTGCTAGCATAAGAGATGGCGATCATGTGATGTTTATTGGTTTAACACAAAAGATACAAGTACAGATTGTAGATTATTAAGCTACAAAATTAAAATGATGGTTTTATTAAAAATAAGATCTTATTCCATTCATATTTGCAACAAAAGTGATATTTGTTCTCTTTAGAAGTATTTATTAAGCCTGCTAAATATCATCAACTATTAAGTACTAATTTATGATTATTATGTGTGGAATTCTCTTAAGATAAGTATTATGGATACCAGTAAATCTATTCTTGGTTTCAGTAAAAAGGAGAGTCTTGATTATGATTGGTTTTCTAATATTTATCTTATTATTAATGATCTGACTAAAATAAGCACGTAAAAGCAGAAGTCAGTAGAAATATTATATAATAATCAATGAAGGTATAAATTTTTTACTGACTATTGTCTTTGGTAGATTAATATAGTTGATTAAAGTATCATCATAAATTTTATATCCAGAATTGTAAATGTTACAGATTCAATCCCCATCCAACACCATCATTGGTTATCTCAAGATAATATTCTCAATGATTTCAGCATCTTCTGCACTAAGTAAGTATTATTAACAATAAAAATATGACAATGATTTACATATAGAAACTATGCTGTGTAATAAATTGACTGTTTAATTTTAGAAAGGAGATTAATGAGAGCACTTTTTTTGGCTATACCCTGACACTCTCCGAATCTTTGATCAACAAACTATAAAACTTCAATACCATCTTAATTTTTTTTTACTAAAATTTTAAATTAATTACAATTCTTGGACTTATAGGTAAACCAAAGTAATAAACCTTAAAGCTAAATAAATAAGGGTATGATTATGATGGGATATTCAATAATCAAAATAGTAAAATGAGCATGTCGCTTACATTCATGTGATCAAATATGGATTTATTTTTACTTCCTCATTTTCAGTTTCCCTCTCTTACTATTCTACTGAGTCTACAAATCAACTATAAAGCTGATTTGCGCACTTATTTCTAGAGTGTAAGCAAATTCTAGTCAAGCATTTCTCTTCTTTTTCTCCTCAATCTTTAGGTTGATGGACAAAATATTTTATTCTTTTTTTCATTATCAAATCTTTTATAAATCTGTATGACAGTTTTCCCCTAATTGCATCCATTTACTTTATCCTAGGTCTTCTTTTTTCTGGCTCCCCCCCCCCTCACCATTCTTTCTAACAAGAATATATACTATTCAGAATGTTGCATTAAGTGATTATACATACTATTTATTCTTCAAACAATAACTTCCATAATACTTTTAGCTACTCCAATCATACACAACACTTTCTTGATTTTTATCCTGGCTATCCACAGTAGCTTCATCATGCAGCACCAACATCATATCCAACCAGTCTCCATGTTCCTGATCCATATATAGATATAGCTCTTGATGAGATATTTTTTATTTGAAGAGATATATTTTTAGATGTTAATAAATTCTTATATCTTGTTAAAAAGTTTCTTGGCTTGTGCAATTTAAAGTCTCCTTTACTTTTACTGTCAGATGGTGTTAAATTTTTCAAGTATTTAAAACTGTAGTTTTTCTTCCATCCATATTGCATCTATTTAAATATTCTTGCCATAACAATTCAATACATTTGTCTTTTCTCTATTAATTTCATGTTCATTTAAAAGAAACTATAGATAAGAATTATTTTCTGCTATGAAAACTATATCCAAAAGATGCATAGTTTTAAATAGTTTATTTATTTTCACACACACACACACCCATCCATTACTGACAGACTGCAAATTGTTGCACACTTCTATTTTGTTACTATAGCCTTCTCCCTCCCCCTCTGATAATAACAATTTGGTTGTTGTATAGATAATACATCAATCTTTTGATTCTAAAATCTTTCATATTTTATAATGCTTTGAAGATTATGCTCCAGTCTATGTTATTAGAAGTCTTTTCTGCAACAACAAAAACCATTATTATTTTCTGTTTTCAATCAATACTTACAGACCCAAAATCACTTTTCTAGCAAATGAATAATAGTTCCAGTTTAATTTCCACTATACCATTCTCATACAAGATAAAGGGACTGGTTTCTATCCACTTTTAATATCTTATGAATGGGTGTACACATAGACATATGACCAAAAATATATGAAAAAGGTGTGTGTTCCTTAAGATACACATTTTGTGCTAAACCAGCACTTATCAGTCGACTCAGATCATAATTTCTTATACATATCTTTATGATGGTTTAGCACAAAATGTGTATTTTGGGCATCATAGTTTTTTTCACATGCCTTAGATCGTGTATTTATGAATACCCCCATCCACAAGATGCTAAAAGTGGATAGAAACCAGTCTCTACCTTGCGTGAGAGTGGTGTAGGAAAATTATACTACAGAACTATTAAGTAGATAATCTCTAGTCTAATGAACGATTAATAAAATTTATTAATATATTTTTCTAGTATTTTTACTATATTTAAATCCATACCATTTACCTAATAAATTTTCTTCTATCCTATGTTCTGTTTGCTAGTAAATAATCAAATTAAAATCTTTCAAGTATGTGGAAGCAAACTTAAAGTTCTATAAATAGTCAAAATAAGAGTCATAGATCACGTGACCCTATATCTTAAGCTTCTAAGTTATAAACAGTGAGGATTGCCAATTCCTCAACAAGCTTTGTGATAAATGCTTAGCCAGAGCCAGCACTTAAAATATCTGTCAGGATCCCCTCCCCCCCAAAAAAAAAACCCTGACCATGGTTTCGTGCTTTGGCATTCCTCAGAGAGGTGGCAGGGTAGTTCTATACTCTTCACATTGAATGACATCACTTTTTTTAGGTATTATCATTACAATTTTCTCAAATCATACCTCTGATAAATAATTTTATTATTTATCTTTATAATAATATTGTATTTTTGTATCATTTTCAAAAATTAAAAGTTTATTCTTTTTTTGAAAAAAAGAACGTCTTAATTTAGTGTAAATGTATTGACTTTATAAGTGATAACAGATTTTATTTTATTCAAGTTTTACATAAAAAGTTAAATATTTTGACACTTTACTTATGAAACACCATCTGGCTACATATATAATGTATCACAAATTATTCATAGTTAAATTTATTAATGTATAATAAACCTCTGAGCTAAAATTATTTTTCTTTTTTTGTTCTTTCTTTCGCTCTCTCTTTCTCTCTAAAATGCTATTTAATTAAATTCACTCATTAAGCTGCTAATTACATAGTACAAAACAATAGAAAAAACAGACTTCAAAAATATAAAGCCAATAAAAAAAAAACATTTAAAATTAAAATGCATATGTATAATAAAAGATGAATATATATATAAAGTAATTCATCTTGATGAAAAGAAAAAGCAATTAAAAATCATTTATTGTATTCAAAGTCACAAAATCTACTAATTAAAACCTAAAACTATACTTAAGAAAAAATATTTTATACACTAGGTATATTTACATCATAAACGAGCCATATTTAAATCTAATTTCCCGTTCATTTGTTTTAAAGCTCTTTATTTTAAAATGCTCTAAAGTCAAATCTAATAAAAACGACGTATAAGATTATTTGAAAGCAATTAAAGCATATTTAATTTTGAATTAAAAAAATCATCTTTTAATTTTTGATTAACCGAATGGCTGATAGTTTCTTTTCAATTCAACTCTTTTTTTTTTATCTTTTGGCTTTTGATAAAATCACAAATTAAACTTTAAAAAAAAATTAATATATCAAAATTAAAAACAGCATTAGATAATTTATATGATTTTTTTTATTATTCTTCTCATGTCAATCTTCATTTTGCAATTCTCAGCTACATAATTATCAGAAATATAAATTACATGTTCATAATTGTCCAATTACATTACAATATATATATATATCTGAAAGTAAGTAATTATTAAATCTCACTAAACTATTAACATGAGAAACGACCTGCTAAAGTCGTGTAAATATTAATGCCTAAATCATTATTTATTACCAGACAAAATGAGATATCGTACCACTTTTGTAAACTGTTAAAATGCTAAATATTCAATAAATTTAGGCAACATCAATTTGCAAGATTGAAAATTAATTGTAATCCAAATATTCAACAGTGATAATGTAAATTTCATTACTTTATTCCTAAGGGGAACAACTAAGTCTCACTTTTTATGACCTTAGGAAAAACCAAATGACTTATTGCATTTTAAGCTTATTTAAATGAAAAAATTCAATTGTAATTATTAAACACGCTAGAACATTATGTGCTTTTGGTATTTACTATTTCAACTTTTAAAAAAAATATGATTGAGGGAAAGTTAATTGCACAAATCTATAACATGCAGCTGTAACATATGAGTTGGTAGATTGAATTAAAAGCATAAAAATGGACATTAATAATAAAATTGCTTCGCTAGATATTAAAGAACTATATGGTTCTATACCATGAACTAAATCTATTGAACAAAGCAAAACTCTCCATACAGTATTGCCACCCTGTGCTAACCAGAGTAATTAATGAATGCCAGAAGGCTTGTGCATAAAATCCCTATCTAATGCCTACTCATCCAATATCCCCAGACTAGTTTCTGACTTGTAGCCATCATCAGTGAGGAGCTTTGGATCTGAGAGCACTGCACCTAGATCTTAGGATCTAATGCAACCCTCCAGCACCCACCTTTTATCTCTGCTTAACTACAAAACTATGAGAATGAAATTGAAAACACAAAAAATATTTTCAATCTAACCTCAATAGCTTATATAGTCATATGGGTCTGAACTCAGTTCAGCACCCATACATTTTGGTGTCTTTGGCTCTTTAACAACCATAGCCACCATTATCCTATTAGGCAGGATTGGTGTTAAACCATTAAGCATCACATGATCACTATCTCTATTATACTAGCACATATTTGTTTATAAACAAAGCAAAACTGTATGTGATGCTTAATGGTTTAAATCTATTGAAGTTATAGATGAATTTTTAAAAAGTATTAATTATGATTTACACACAATTCATCATGGATGTCCTGAAATGGGCCAACAGAGATATCACAGCATAGTAAAGGAAAGGTACTATAGAATGGAAAATAAATGGTCAAATTATAAAGACCTAAAAATGTAGTGTAACTGAAAATAAAAGTCTCATAAATTTTAATGTCCAAATTGTTATTTATTATCCAACAAAATTACTTTTCATTTTGCAGGATAATTGCAGCATTAACATTTATGGGACATGTTATCTAATAATTGTTTTCAGTTATCAATTGTAGATTAACATTTATGGGACATGTTATTTAATAACTGTTTTCAGTTATATATATATATATAATTAATCTGGAAAATTTAATTGATTACATATATATTTATTTATGCAGTAATAATCTTAAAATGACATAAAAATCCTTTACAAATCAGACTTTCTAGAGTCATTTTAATAAATTTGCATCCAATAACTTGTCATACTAATGCAATACACCAATCAAATTAAAAATGCATAGACTTTCATCTGGTTCCCACAATCACATATAGATAGTAGATCAATGACTAATATAATGGTTCAAGATTAAAATAATTAAACTGTTCCTTAGCATTATTGCAGATGATTATTCATTTTAAAGGGTAAAATAATACCAAAGATATATCATTAGTTTTTTTTTCTTTTATATATTTTGAGGATAGAATGAATTTTTAATCATTTAGAAATTTATTGACATGTGCTGATACTAGAGAATACTTTAATTATATATACTGTATATTAAATGTAAAATACAGTACCCATTATAAAATATTATATATATATAACAAATAAATAAATAAATTTTAACGGTAAATACAATATTATAGGTCAGCTTTAATTGAATTTCAAATTTTCAAACTTATTGTTACATCTATTTCCATAAGCTGTGTATGGCCGTATTCGCAACTTGCCTATTAATAACATCATTCTTATATTTATCAATTAATATTGCCTCTTTAATTTTCCTCTTTTTATGATTTCTTTCTTCCATTATTATTTTTATTTCATTACTATTAAACGTAAATTTATAATTAAAGTTTTTTCATGGTCAAAGAATAGTGAAGCTGTATTAAATTGACTATTTACGTTATTTTTAATTCAGTTACATAATAATTGATGCTCCTTCAATCTTTTTTTCACAGAACATCTCGATTCAGAAAATTTACATCGGTGGTGAATCGAAATGTTCTGTGGAAAAAAGATTGAAGGAGCATCAATTATTATATAACCGAATTAAAAATAATGTAAATAGTCAATTTAATACAGCTTCAGTATTTGTTGACCATGAAAAACTTGTAATTATAAATTTACATTTAATAGTAATGAAATAAAAATATTAGTGGAAGAAAGAAATCATAAAAAGAAGAAAATTAAAGAGGCAATATATGATTAATATAAGAATGATGTTATTAATAGGCAAGTTGCGAATAGGCCATACACAGCTTATGGAAATATAGGAAACATTAAGGTTGAAAATTTGAAATTCAGTTAAAGCTGATGAGGATTACCACGTAATCGAAAGCATTACAAAAGAATTTAAACTATAATATTGTATTTACCATTAAAATTTATTTATTTGTTATATATATATGCTGCAATAAGTTATTCTCAAACATTATATAAAATAATTAGCACTGTATATTCTTATTTATATATATTCATAGTATTATTTCCAGGAACTTCCATGTAATAAAAATATAATAGCTAAATAGCTGATGTTTCAGTACAATAACAAGTACTTTTCCCAAAACTTTTTTAAATCATAAAAATGTGTGTGGTGAGATTTAAAATAATTATTGTGCTTTTGGTATTTTCTCCTCATTCTTACATTCTATTGGTTGAGAAGTTTTTAAAAATATTTGATTCTTCAATAGCTTTTTCCAAATATTGTTGATTTCCTTTAATTCACACTTTTCAATTCATTTGGAATGTCATGGAGTATATGAAATTCCATGTGAAGTTTGTTTACATTCATATAGTGGGACAGATAAATCATAGAATAAACATAAGAAAGGAAAAACACATTTTGGCCGTTAGAGAAAAATCTAATTCATCAGCCTTTTATTCATACATTAAATTAACAAATCATGATATCAATTTTAATAAAACATATATTCTCCAAAAATTGAACAATATGACCAAAGACTGTTAAGGGACACTATAGAGATTTTTAAAAAGCCTAAGGGCATAAATGAAATGTGTGAATTAAAGAAAATTAATAATATTTGGAAAAAATATTGGTATGATAAAATATTTTTTAAAACTTCTCAACCAATAGAATTTAAGAATGAGGAAAAAATAACCAGAGGGGGGAAAAAATAACAATTTTAAATCTCACTATACACATTCTTATGATTTGAGAAAGAAGAAGCTCTGAGGAAAGTACTTGTTATTATACTGAAATGTCATTTAGTTATTATATTTTCATACACGGAATCTTCCAGAAATAATGCTATGAATTCATTTATCCATGAGAATATTATAATAATATTATATATATCAGGGACGAAGCGTCCATGTAATGAATGGAATGAGTGTGTCCATGGAAAAATTCACTAAAACTTTCAAAAGTTTTAATTAAAATTCAATTTTAAAAATTCACTTTCAATTTTTTTTACCAACAGTTGAATTGTTTTTATATATGGAAAGAATGAACTTGACTAACACATTCTCATTGATTATAAGAAGTTCAAACAATGCTAAGATCTAATTTACAGTTAAAACTTTTAAGAATGTTAAAAGGATTTGAAAGATAAAAATATATTGATAATATATTCTCTGATTTACAGATAAGAGAGTTTCAGATTTTTCTAAAGGTGTGTAATATATATATATATTAGGTGCTACTATGTAAAAATTGTTGTGGCAAGTGAAATAAACACATTATAAAAACGTGTGCTTCCATTTCTAAAAAAGTCATGCTTCATCACTGATATATATATTGTAACATTTTTTTCCATCTGGCTAGGTCTCTGTATGCATAAACTGCATGAGTTAATCAAATTATGAAAAAAGAAGAATGTTTCACTCTTATTTCTAAAAACATAACTATATTTCATGATCAACTCTACCTAGAAATTGTTACGATTATGATTGTCAACCAAATCAGTTTTTAATTTATAAATGAGGACACCAGAGTCATTAGACTCACTGATTCTGCATCAAACATATCGTAACTTAAAAAGGAAAATGACTTTTTAAAAAAAGGGTCATAGTTTACCATAACTGCGATTATTTTCTAGATATTATTCCTGGGCATAATTAATAAATATTGACAAAGGGTAAGTTATACATTCAAATTCTAATAAACCAAAATAAATAACTAAAATTAATAATGTACAAATGAAAGTGATCTTAAAGGTAAATATTTTATTTTGTTATTAAAATAATAAATTGTTATCATTATTTAGAAAGGATACATATTTATTAGTTCAGGGTAATTATTTTATATAATTAATACAGTCCATTTCTTTCAGTTCTATCTTTAAACAATCCATGGATTAAAATGACATAATTCGGGAATGTCTCTATCGGGTTATATCACATGTTTATATTAAAAATTGTTTGCAAACTTTAAATCATAATCAGGGTATGAAGAATCTTAGCTTCCCGATAAGTTCACATAGGTTATTGTTTACCATGCATGTTTTTTTCTGTGGTAGAAAGAGCTCATGGCCATCGGTTATAAGTTGATCTTGGTCTGTCCTAACGGCTAGTCATGAAAGCTTTTCTGGTGTCCTTCTTCAGGACGATGTCAGCAAAAGCCTTGGTTCACTCCAACATGCAGAATTATTTCAGCATGGAGTGGTCCTGGACATATTTTTGTTATCCAGGACCAACCAAAAAAAACAAACAGACAAGATGCTGATCAAACTAGTCTCCCATTTTTATACTTGAGGTCCAGTTTTCAAACTTCTGCACATGTTATTCTTATCGTAATGCATAAATTAATAATCTTATAGATTTATTTTCTTTTTCTGTTACAAAGTTTTTTTTATAACAAATTTTTTGGCTATCTTTAATTAATATACTAATGTTTCTTGATCGTAATCTTTGTGTGGAATTCCTTTTGTTCTTTTCAATTTTAACTTTTATTTTGTTAAATCAAAGTAACAATTTAAAATAAAAATCAACTCACATTGTACGCTTTTAAAAAAAACTAATTACGCTAACTAAAAAAAATTTTAATGTCTTTTTTTTAAAGACTTTTCTTTTTTTTTAGCTTTTAAATATCTTACCGAATACCAATATATTTGTACCATATATAAATAAATGGTACAATATGTATATAAGTACATACAAATATATAATTACTAATGCTAAAATTTACTAAAGCTATCATATTAAAAGGTTGAAATCAAAATAAACAAACTAAGAGAGCATGGATAATATTTTTTTAAAACCTATTTAAATTGATATCTGATCCCTTGATGACTGAATGTAAATGGTTAAGCGAAGTGCTAAAAATGTTTTTAAAAGTTAATCTACTGGGTCACTTACTCACAAAAATGTAAAGTCATTATATTTCATAAAGCACTGAGTTTTTTTTAATAAAATATTAATATCATTTTAGTTTTTTATTACTTTTTACAACCCACTATTGGTGTTTTTGATTGCCCCAGCAATCCTCTTCAGAACTTCTACAGATATTTTCAAATCTTAACTGTTTTTGGTTTATAAAAAATATATGTGGCAAATATCCTATAGATTAGCAAAATACATTCTTTTTCTACAGTTTACAGTTGTGCATATTTAAAATATAAAGAAGAAAATTCAATAAAGATGCTCACATGGCAATAGAAAATAACCCCATAAGGCAACATAGAACAATAATTCATATTATCTGGAAGCTACTAATTAACCTCGCTTTTAAAAAAAGTAGAAAAATGGGAAGGTCTCTCAGAGATAACTATATGATATTTCCACTGACTGCTGGCTTTTGGCAGAGTAGCAGAATTGGTTAGAGCATGACCTTAAATTCAATGATCGTAAATTTAAAAGTTCTGGTTCATTTCCCATGCAAGTGCTATCATTAATTAGGCCAGAAACATCCGAAGAGGAGAATAATATCACTCAAAAGATAGTGTTATATACAAACTTGTGTGCTACTACTGATAGATGAATGTATTTAAAAGTTTATATAAAGTTTGTTTTTTTTAAAGACATTTAATAATATATAATGGAAATAATACGATCTATAATTGCTATTAAAATGCCAACACCATAAACCTTCAAAATCATTCTGACTATTAAATAAAGACTAGTTCTTCTCAGAAGTTCCTATGATGTTTGAGTACCAGAAATGAGAAAAATCACACTACAATTCATGGGTCTTGAGTTTCAGAATCCATGCTATTACACTACTGCATCAAAAACATGTAGATTTAATTATTTATTTTTGACATTTTATTAAATTTTAACTAAAACACTTTATTTTATATAAACTAAAATTGCATTCATATAAATGAAATAAAATTTCCATTATGTAATAAATATTGTAATAAAAAATAATAATGAATATAATGGTAATAATATATTATAAAACATATTATAATCCACAGACATACTTTTAACTGCCATTAAATGTCATCAAATCATATCCCATGATTCCTGAGTTTTAACATGTGACATAACTTGATGATCTTTACTTCCATTATATTTGAACTGTAATGACAGTTGATGAAGGTTAAGTGATTAATTTAAAGTACTTCTGTGGATTATAATACTTTTAATAACATAATATTACTATTATCTTCATTATAAATAGAGAGAGAGAAGTTATGGCTACATAAATCAACCAACTTCCTGAGATAATTGGAATATTAGAATTATGCAATGTCTCCATCATATAATGGAAAGATCAACAAACATAGAGTAGAGATTACTACTGCAATAACATGAATGGTCCATGAAAATAGAATACCACTCACATAAGAAGTAAAGCCAGTAATTAACATACATTTAAATTTTACAAGAAGTTTAATGATCAAATCTTGACTATATGAAGTATGTTATAGCATATTAGAATGTAACACAATAAACACTGTGTTCTTATATTGGAGGTAGATGCCATGAATAATGGGCATGCATCTTGCAGTGCAGAGAGAGTAGATATAAATGTATGCAAGTTACATGCTAAATAATGTTTATATCTTCCTTATTGCATTGCCAAATCCATATAATATTAAATTATCTATGCTCTTTACAATTATTTTACAATTCTTTAATTACAATCTTCTATGACAGTTTTGAAAATTTGGAGATAGAAATGAAAGTTCTGAAGAAGATTTCTGGAGTAATTGAAACTGCCATACAGGATTGTAATTAAAGCATTGTAAAACAGTAATAAAGAGCATATATGATTAAAGAATTTTTGAAAAATAATTTAAACCAGAATCAACTTTAGAATATTTATATATTGAATTGGACCATATGCATTATGAAGTGTTTATGAAGTGTCATTTTTCAGAAGTGATCAGAGTTGTGGTAGTCATAGTAATAATAATAATTGCATTTTTTTCAAAAGACAATAAATAAAATCATCATGATCTTTGGCACATTTTAATACACACAAAAATTTATATATGTTAATCCCACAGATACTCCACTACCAATCATGAGTAAATTCCTAGATGACTTACCAAATCAATTATTCCCATACCTCCTAAACTCTTTAAACAAAAAAATATTATTGGGATGTTTATAACTTACTGAATAAAAAAACAAGATGGCACTGTCCACCTTAAACTTCATGAACAAGTATATCATTCAAAACTTTAATTGTTGGTATCTCAACTCCAAATATTTGAATTTCTTCATTAAAATTAATCTGAACACTTTTCCAACTAATGGCTTTTATCTAGAAAATTAGTAAATGGTAACATATATTCCTTTTTCCTATTATACCATAAGGATCAAGAAATGATATATCATTTCCTTCATAGTTAATCTGCGTTAAACATGTGGCTCACTCTTATTTAATCAATTACAGTCTCATTCTTTTTCACTTATCAACAGCACTACTACTGGTGTTTTACTAAATATAAAAAAATGCACCTTCTTTCTACTTTCTCTGTGATTACTAAGATGCTATTTTTGTTTCAATCCTACATCCTCTAAACTATTCTTCTGTCTTCTCCAGGAAATTGGAGAAAATTAAAATCAGATACCAGACTTTAGCATTTGCATTTTGAGGCTATTTGAAGTTTCATGGCTCTTCCTGAACCATTATAATTTTGAGGCAACCACTTAAACCTTTCAACAATTATTATGTAAATATATTATTTCAAAAAATTTAAAGTTTTGCCATACTTTCCCATTTATTATAATGTATTTAATCTTAAATCAAAAGTATTTATTTAGTTTTTACCTGGAGTTGAAATCCAATGCAATAAACTTATCTTCAAAAGCAATAGTTGTAACAATTCTTTATGTAAGTATTATATCAGATAAATGATTGTTTAGCAAATTAAAAATTATAAAAAGTGAATGTAAGCAACCAAAGACTAATTACATACTTCAAAAGATGGAGTCTGGAACCCAAATTCATTGGCTTCATCATTAAAATTAATCTTAATGCACTTCCCATGAATTGATGAAACCATAGAGTATATTATACACCAATGCCCAGGACTTAAAATGCTGAAAGATATGATCATCATCAACTCCGACATAAGAACTGTCATAATTCTCTCACTTGAAAATGTCATTTGTAATGGAACATTTTCAATAATAAGACTTCCCACCTTTGTCCTTTATGCCATATGGATTGTGAGATGCAAAACACTTATGGAAGTACCAACTCCACAAGCCATACCATTGTTTTATCAAATGCTCAAAAAAGTCAAGAAATGTGATCAGCTCCTTGCCTCCAGTAAAGCCTTTGATCACACCTGGTCATTAATCTCACTACCTTCTTCCTGTTTCTCAACTCCAACCAACTCAGCTTTTTAAATTAGGCAATTTTAAACTTGCCCTTTTATAAAACATTCTAACCACATAAAACAAGTACTGGTATCTCACAAACTATACAAACTTTCTTCAATTTACCCAACCACATAAGTGATATAACAGTTGTGTTCACATAATACATACTAGCCAAGCGACAAACAGAACATTAAAATAATCATGTTAGTGTACAATTTTTTCATCAAGATGTAATCATTATATATTGTGAATAAATTATTATTGAAATGAATAAAACCAAAAACTAATTATGAAACAAATTATAGTGACTTCATAAGAAATGGAGAAAAGTAAACAGTCAATTTTTTTGAGTTTGCATATGCACTACTGAATTTTATTGTAGCAGTTAATCTATTTATACCCAATTGCCACATATCTAGTGGTAATTTTTATGCTAATATTTGAATTGGGATTATTTGTTGTAATCTTATTTATAGAAGTATTATGCACATATGTATAACAATTGGTGTTGCTAATATCTAATTATTTATATGAATTGTTCTTTCATGCCAGTTTCTTTTTTTTAAATTACTACATGGGCCAACCTGAAGATTTTTAATAGATATTACAATTCCAGTAGTAGAAGGTTCATATTTTAATTACCTTTTTAGTAGTAGATATTTAATATCATCTAGAAATTTGTTTTTTGTGAAGAATACTATTATATTTAGCACCCTCTATTAGCAAAAAAAAATCATTTTACATTTTAAGGATTAGGCAGCATATTGGATGCAAAAAGGTTTGTGCATAAAATCGCTATCTAGTGCCTACTCATTCCAATATCCCCAGTCTAGTTTCTAGCTTGTGTCATTCATCAGTGAGGACCCTTGGATCTGAGAGTACTGCATCTAGATCTTGGGATATTGGATGAGTAGAGATTAGGTAGGGATTTTATGCACAATTCTTCTTGCTTCCATTGATTTCTTTGGCTTGCACTCAGTGGCATTACTGTATGGAGAGTTTTGCCTCTGTTTTAACAGCTTGAGCAAGCATGAGAAATGGTGATCATGTGATGTTTAGTGGTTTAAAGTAAAGTTTGGGATGGTTCTTATGAATGTTTTTACATTTTTGTATAGTAAAAGTATATTAAAATTATTTATTAAGACAGTGGTATCCAATCTGTGAGGTGCCCATGTGTTTGAAAAAGGTTATTAATAGGTGTATTTCACCAACTTTTATATATGTATCTGAAACATGGTACCTTAACAGGAGTAATACAGTGACTTCAAACCAACACAAAGAAAGATTGATAAACTTCTATTGTAAATAACAAGGAATGATATAAATTGAATTATATGGGTGAATAATCAAATAAGTATCATCAACATTTTTGAAATTATTAGAGTCTAGACATATTGCTAAAAATTACAATAGATGAGCAGCTTGAAATCTTAAACTGGATCCTGGGAGATATGTGGGATTACTAGATTTAAGTATAAGTACTCCTATGTCCAGAATTGAAATACATACAAACATACATAGTAGAGTTTGATTTATAGGTACCAAACATTTTGCACTTAAAACTTTTACACCAACCACTTCAGATAAACACATTAATGTATACTACTAATCAATTATTAAATTAAATATTGTCCCTAGCCCAAATGTAAACTTTATAGTCCAGTTATAGATTACTGCAACAAACATAGCTGGTAGAAAAAAGCAGCAATTGACTAATAAAATTTCTACTGAGACTAGAGAATTTATGAAGAAAAGTAGGAATATGAGGATATACAAAAATGATGTATTAAAAAGAATTGAATATCTCGAATTTTGTAAAATGGTACGGAAAAGAGTTGAAAATGATATAAGAAAGTATAACTGTGAAATAGCAAGGAAAGCTGTAGAAGAAAATAAAAGTCTCAAAAATGTTAAACAACATTTTGGTATTGGTAGAAAATTTATATCTGCAATAAGAAAAAAAGATGGAATTATTACTAAAAAGAGAGATGACATCATGAAATTGGTAGAAGATTTTTATCAAGAATTATATAGTAATAAAGAACAAGTACCTCCTATATCTATTACATCTTCCGAATTGCCCAGAATTTTAAATGAAGAAGTGAGACATGCAATTAAGTGTATGAAGAAAGGAAAGGCTCCAGGAAATGATGGAATTATAATTGATATATTAAAAGAAGCAGGTGAAGAAATAGAAGCAATTTTAGCAAAGTTATATACCAAATGTCTAAATGATAAAGATGTACCAGAAGATTGGAAGAATGCAGTAATAATATTAATATTTAAAAAAGGTGATAAAGAAGATATTAGAAATTACAGACCTATCAGCTTTTTATCAGTTTTATATAAAATTTTTACCAAGATAATTACAACTCATCTACAGAGAACTTTGGATTTCCACCAACCAAGAGAACAAGCTGGATTTAAAAGTGGTTTTAGTACAATAGATCATATCCAGGTATTGAGAGAAGTCATAGAAAGGACTAATGAATATGAGTTGTCATTATGTTTTGAACTTGTAGATTATGAAAAGGCATTCGATTCTATACACATTTCTTCAGTGATTAAAGCATTGGATCATCAAGGTATAGATCCAGGATATTGTCATATTTTAAAGAATATTTATAAAAATGCAACAGCAACAATTAGATTACATAATGATACTGGAAAAATCAACATTGAGAAAGGTGTAAGACAAGGTGACTCCATATCTCCAAAACTCTTTACAGCAATGCTGCAAGAAGTATTTTGTGGATTAAAATGGGAAATTAAATGAATGAAAGTAAATGGAGAGTATTTAAGTCATTTAGATTTCACAGATGATATAGTTGTTTTTGCAAATAATGCCTCAGAGCTGCAGGAAATGTTGCAGGAGTTAGCAGATGAAAGTAGAAAAGTAGGACTAAAGATAAATGTTAAAAAGACTAAAGTAATGTTTAATGGATTTGCTCAAAATATGAAAATAAAGATTGATTATGAAGAATTAGAAGAAATTAACAGTTACAAATACCTTGGTCAGATTATTAATACAGATGGTAACATAATGGAAGAAATTAATCATTGAATTAAACTTGATTGGAGTGCTTTTGGTAGAAATAACTTGATACTAAAAGGAAATATGCCTATGTGTTTGAAAAGGATGGTTTTTAACAAATATGTTTTACCAGTTCTTACTTATGGATCTGAGACTTGGACACTTAATAGAAGAGCAATACAGAGACTTCAGACCACTCAAAGGAGTATGGAGAGATGTATGTTGGGAGTAACAAGAAGAGATCGAAAACACAATGTACGGGTAAGACAACAAACAGGTGTTACTGACCTTATTGAAAAAATTAAAAGATTAAAATGGAGTTGGGCTGGACATATTGTTAGAAGAGATGATAATAGATGGACAATTGAAATTTTAAACTGGATTCCAAGAGATTGTAAAAGACCCAGAAAGAGACATGTGAGATGGATGGATGTAATAAGAAAATATGCAGGGGGGGTTGTGGAGAAGAGAAGCTAAAGATCAGAGAAGATGGATTAAACTTGGAGAGACCTTCATCCTGCAGTGGATTGATAATGGTTGATGATGATGATGATGATGATAAGGAATAACCCAATTTCATCTCTTTTTTTTCTTAGTGTATAAGATATACTTAAAACTTCTATTTAATCCTATATTTTTGAAACATTGGGTGAAAGACCCAGGAAATGACAAATGTTTGTGTGTATACATATAAAACATTTTTATTCTAATATAGAATCTAATGTCAATTATATATACAAACATGATAAGCATATTAATGGTGTATTATTTTATAAATATTTTTCTTCTGCTTATTATTAATGATTTTGGGAATAAAACTCAATAAAGATGAAGATCTTACAATAGAAAGTGGTGCAATATGTTCTACTGTTTGATTAAAGTTTTTTAAATATTTAGTTATGCTTAGTTTTAGTAATAATAACCAATTATTGTTTGCACCATCTATTTGTGTTATATTTATATTCATGTGGTCAAATTTGCTTTATATCTTTTTTATTATACTTTAATAGTACATCTTGTTCCACTAATAATTATTGAGGCCTATAGTATTTGACTTTAAAACAATTCTTTATGTCATATCTCACTCTATCTTCAAATAATAAACTAGTTCAGATTTCATCTTATCTAGATTGGACTGAGCATTCATCACTATGAACCTATATGAATACATATAGATAGCCAATAGCAAGAATAGGCCAATACATAATGATGCTCACTTAACTTGAATGTCTCTATGAAGTATAAGAATCTGGTAATAAATAGTCAGTCTTTTTGAAGGTAAGATCCAAGAACTACTGCTACAGAGCTGAATGGCAGTATACTTATTCTCCAGAGAACTTCTGTCACAAACCTGAAAGACAGAATATGTTCTCTATCCATATTGTGAATGAAATACTGTCACAGCTGAAAGACAAAATCTCCATTTTTCCAGACAATAGGAGTTAATCTAAATAATTGATGCAGTGAGGCAAGTTCACATTCAGAATGGAAGCTGCTGGAACTAAATATTGACATGAGGCAAGCTGTCATAGCACAACCAGAAGTGCCGTCTGACTTACTCACAAGGTAGACTGCTAAAATGCAGCTGCAAATGGTGGGAAACTTATAAGGGCAATTGCAGTCCCTTTTTCCATAGTTTATTCCAGAACTAGGAATTATACTTCCCAATGGTATCAGGTATAATATACTCATTATAAAACATGTAAATACAGTATACTTGTTTTAAGTGTTATTAAGAAATGTAGTATAAATGTATTTACACATACAACCACATATAAACATAATAGTTAGCATAGTCAACAGAATCATTTAAACATAATAATACTATGCTTTGTTCTCTCAGTTTCAGATCATTTTTAATATTTTGCAATTTCTGCACGAATTTTTCACTGTTTTGCTCAGACAGTTAGTTATATTTTCTAGTGAAAGTATGATGCTTATTCTTGATTTGAAGTTTGATATATATATATATGCATTATGCTTGCAAACTGGCCGCTGAAAGAGTATAAAAATTAAAAACAAAATTTGTACCATAGTAATATCTTACAAGATTTAATTTTTTAAGATATACTTAAAACTTCTGCTTATCATACATTCTTGAAGCACATGAAAAAAGTATTTGAAAAAGACAAATGATTCACGAAAATGCCTTTCATGCCTGAAATAGCACTTCTTCACGTGACACAAATCATAATATTTTATATATTTCCTCATCATTTATTCACCACATTTTTACTACTTGATTTATGCTATACTCTTTCTGAGGTTAGAAATAACAATATCATTATTGACCTGGATATAAATTTTAAACCCAGTTAAATATTATATCTGTTTTTAATTAAACATAAATACCTGAAATAATTAATCCAACTTCGTTGCCCCTTCCCCCCTAGTCTAATACCTTTTTAGATACTTAAAAAAAATTCACTTTAATATCCATGCTTGAAACACATGAATAAAGATATTTAAAAAGATATTTCATACTCAATATTGTTGAACAGCGAGGCAAGTTCACATTGAACTGGAAGTTACTGATTTAAACCTAATGCGAGGCAAGCTATCACAATACAACTACAACTGTCAGTCTTTCTGCTAAGATACTAAACCTGACATGTGGCAAGCTGCCGTGGTATAGCTGGAAAATATTAAGCAATTTATCAGTTGATTGTAATGTATATAAATATAATATTAAATCGTCTGTGCTCTTTATTACTGTTTTACAATACACTGAATAAAGTATTAACCCATACTTATACGAGTCCGTGTTTTTTCTGAGTATATATAAACACTATATAGTTTATATTATGTATCTAAATGATAAAATAACGTTAAATGTACTATTGCAGAACAATATATTTTCATGTAGAAAGGAGGAGCAAACATTATTCATTAGACTAATTAACTGATATATATACTGACCAATAAATAGATGGCTAGTCAGTTGGAAGACCTGGTAGCTGATAATAATTCGCAATTTGTTGAAAAGTCCCAGCTAATGCAAAATGTAGGTATATGTAGCATTTTACAAAGTATTTTAATTAAACGAAAAACATATTGTTCTGCAGTATTTAAATAACATGAAACCCAGGATCTAATTCTTCTTCCTATCGACTGTGACAGGAAAAAAAAAAATCTATGCAACTTCGGTAATGACAATTATCTCTCCTTCTGGCATTGAAGGATGATAGAAATTTATTTTTGGTTAGATTAGTGATCAGATGTGGTTTATTTGCAATCAGACACTTTAGAATTCATTAATTAAACAAATCTATGTTGAATTAATCATTGACAGGTGTGTAAACGTATTGATCCAACCTCAGACTTAAAAATAGATATTAAAACATACATTTATTAATGGAGTTATCCAATCAACCGTTTAAACATTATTTGTAGCTGAGTAAATCAGACAGGGAGGTAGGTAGTTTCTAACTATTTCAATTTATTGCCGATTAAAAATAACGTCAGAATTCAAATGAAAATGTTTTTGATAAAAAGCACTAATGAAAATATATATATATTTTTAATCTACAGGGCTATATTTATATTTCAGTAATAGAAACCACCAGGAGAACCAAAAAGGATTAATGAAAAAATATATATTTTTTTTTTTTTATCTACAGGGGGATATTTATATTTCAGTAATAGAAATCACCAGGAAAAGTAGTCCGATAAATAGCTTTACAATTTATTAAAATGATAAAGTAAAATAAACATGGGCTCAGCTCTCATAAAAGTATGTCATCTTCCCTACGAATAGCAAAGCCTGTATCAATATATTTCAGTGAGTTAATGGATATTCATTTGACTAAATTAATTTGAGATCTTTACTTCTATCTAAGAATAATCAAATACCCATTTACTGACCACTAATAAATTATTACTAAGATTGATTGGTGGAAACAGAAAGTCTACCAGAAAAAAAATCTAAGCCTGTTTGCATCTAGGGATAAAAGTTACAGGTCCACCTGACCTATACTCAAATCAGAGGTATGGTAAAGAATTATGCTGATACTATACCATGTATTCATCAGTATATTAATTTTTAATTTATTTTTTTTAAATAAGTCTGTCACTCAAATCAAAAACAATTTTATCCATCATTTCCAGGATAAAAAATATACACAAAATATACATAGCATATGTGTTTTATTATGATGGTCAAATTCTAAAAGTTGCAATAATTTCTACAAATATTAAATAAAATGAAAATATATACTGTTCAAAAATTGCATATAAAAGTAAATTCAAAGCAATTTTAATTTAAATAGTAGCCTACTGCAGTGTGAAAGCTCTCAATCGCTTTAAAAAATGGTAAAAGATACTGAAGCAGTAAAACATCGAGCTTTGGCAACTAACTTTTAGGGCACAAAAGTTTCATTGTTTTTTTTATTTTATTTTTTAAATAAAAATAGTAAATTATTTTATTACAATTTAAGCAAAAACAACTTCTTAGTAGATTCTGGATTTACAAGATGTTGACAATTGTGCTATTTTTGGCAGTTCTAAAAATGTGCTCTGTGCTCATACACCATGTACATTACATACATTGATACAGATATATAATAAGCCTGTATTTCAGTTATTACATAGTAGAGATGTCTGCCCATCTCTCATATATGTATTAAATAGATTATGTCCTGTACATGAGGGGTCAGATTGACTTTAGGTCAACATGGGTGTGACAAGAATCTCGGCCTCAGGGTGGCCTTTGAGCATTCCATCATCAGATTTTTAATTGGATGGATGGTTGAAAAGTTGGAGTGTGGAGTGGAGTGAAGCCTGTCCATTAAAGTATAAAGATTGGCTATTTTAATATATATCTGAGCACTTATTGTATGTATGTGTAGAGATGATAATCTGGACCAACTGATGATTGCTGGTTTAACATAAAATATGTATATTGGTGATTATTTATCTTTTTTGACATACATGTGATAGAGTTGAGAGTGGTGAGTCATGTGAAAGTACGTGCTCATATACCCTATATACTAATGCTTTGAATGCAACATCTAGTTTAATAAGTAAAAAAAATTTTTTATCAGTCAGTGGCAGAAGAAAAATTCTCAATAGCTTTTTAGTAATCTCAATTCCTTTTTAACCACATAGGTATCTTTTTTTTTCAGTGGCAAGAAAGTTTCTCCTAATGCAACATCATTTAATTCTTTAGCTTATATATATCAGAATCAAGAGCTGACTGCTCTATCATCATCTATAATAAACTATTTAAACTACAAGTAAGTGTTCAAATAGACACCCATAACAGTACAAAGAAAGGTATTGATTATTAACTTAACACTATACTACTTTTATTTATAACTGGAAACTCATTCAGAACAACCCTAAATATAACATTAGCCCATCATTTAATAGATACTTTATTTAAATTAAAATGTGCTGCAATAAGAGAATTGAAAGTATCTAAATGAACTATATACTATAGAACAAAATGTGTAGTGTCAAGCTAGTTTCTCTTACCTTTATATGCATTGATACAAATGATTATCTATTTGTACTTTCATTTACAATTTGATTATCCAGCTTTAATATATATATATATATAAAGTCTGTATATGTATATATCTTGGATATATTACATATATAAATAATATATATTTAGAGGTATATAATTACATATAATCAGTCTTAACTCTCAATGGCTACATGCTGAAAATTTATACTGCCATTAATTTTCAAATGCTCTAATTTCATATTATTTTTTAAATTGAGCAGGTGTCTATCTCAGTATCTTTCTAAATATATCTTTATTTTATAAATTCAAATTAGTTTGTATCTATCTCACATAGTCTAAGTTTTATGCTATTTATTTTGGAATTTACCAATGTTTTACTATGTCCACACTAAACATGGGTAATTTTTTTTTTCTATTTTTGTGACCTGTGATTTGTTTGTTTTTTTACTATTTTACATAAATATTATAATATTTTTTATAAGTAATTCTTAGAATTATAAAAGTCAAATTTATTTTATTATAATATCTAATTGTAATTTTGTAAAAAAAATGCATTCAATTGAACTCATTTACCAGGTCTATGAAAATTGTGTGTGGTGTTGGTTTTTATCCATAGTATTGCTGCACAAAGTTTTCATACACATGTTCTAGCATTGGAAAATCTAAAATGATTGCAGATTATAACTTGAATAAGACAATGGACAATGACAGTTTTCTGGCAAATGTTAAATGTTTCAGCTATCATAATTCTTGTATAAAAAACTTAAGCAGTCAAAAAAATTTTGATGCTTGAAAATTTAAAGTGTTAGCAAAATTATTTACAAATCTATACCAAGAGGAAAGGCTCCTAACATATTTTAAGAGCATTATGATGGTCTGATGCTACCAGTAATGACAGTGATAATAATATAGATGATAAAGTATTGAAGTAATTATTCATTTCATTTCTTTTAAATGCTCATTTTGAACCATAATTATATCATAAAATAATACTTTTCTAATAAATGGTATCATTTTGCAGCATGTAACATTTACATTGCAAAATTGCATATATTCATTACAGATTAATGGGTTGAATCTTAGTAGCAATAATCTCTTGCAGTATTTGCTGTTTTAGGCATTACAATTGTGTGGTAACTACTGTATCTTCTCTACAATGTTTTAACCCCTCCTGTAGTTATAATTTTAATGTATTAGTCGAAAAAAATCTGAAAATGTCAGCATTTAGATCTTTTGCATGCTTGATAGTACCCTATTATTATAACAATGTCATAAGGTAGGTGACCTATAAGGCAATAGAAATGTGAAGTTTTGATTGGTTGAGTGCTTTAACCCTAGGACAAAGAACTGAATAATTTAGATTTCTAAAAAAAAATTAAAATTTCAGTAATTTGTTTAAAAAATGAAATTATGATGCAATATTTTTGTAAAAGACTTTTTAAATCAAAAATTATATCATTAATAGGAGATTGCTTTAAAAACAATTTATTTTTAAAAAGGCAACTCTTAAAAACTATGTTACAGAAAGCAGAAGCAGTTTCTACTGGGTAAAATAAAATTGTCAAAATGCTAAAGAAATTATTTTTTTAAATTTTAATAACAATAAATAATATGCTAACTTTCAATTTTTTTAATTGATGATAACTAATGTTAAATTGATCATTTAATAACGTAAAATTCAAATATATAATAAACAGTGAGGATTGCCAATTCCTCTACAAGCTTTATGATAAATGCTTAGCCAGAGCCAGCACTTAAAATATCTCTGTCAGGAACCCCTCCCCAAACCCCTGACCATGGTTTCGTGCTTTGGAACTCCTCAGAGAGGTGGCAGGGTAGGTTCAGACACTAGATCTAAAAATACCAACCCAAAGCTAAGCACTTAGCTAAAAGTTATCTATTGAGTGGAAAATCTGAAATTTTCAGACATCTACATGTCTTCAAATCCAGCTATCCAACTCAAATAGCTATATGGGGCTGATAGATCTTCAGCTATACCATATATTAGTAGTCATAGCAATATAAAATTGCATAAGACTTTTGGCAGAGACTATAAATAGTCAAAATAAGAGTCATAGATCAATTCGTAGATCACATGACCCTATCTCTTAAGCTTGTAAGTTATAAGCAGTGAGGATTGCCAATTCCTCTACAAGCTTTATGATAAATGCTATGACTCTTATTTCAAATATATAATATTTTGTTCTACTAACTTTTTGAATAGACAAATAACATCCAATGATGTCAAGCACTATTATTATAGATAAGAACATCATTTAGATATTTATTTTCATATTTAAGATGTCAGATATTAATTTTTACAATGCTTATTTTATATTTGTAATTAATAATATTAAGATTATCAATATAATATACAGAACAAAGTTTTAATTGTAAAAATAAAATGTTCAAATATAGAGGAATATTGATGAAAGACTCTTTGGGGCCCAAAGGTGTAGTTTTCTGCTGATCAGCTTATATTAGTCCAATGTGGACTAAGACTTTTCTGTATCCTATAAAAATAAATTGTGTTAGAGAAGATAAAATTCACCAAGCCATACAAATATTAATAATGAGGATTTAATATTTTGTATTAAAGTTTTGTTTTCTAGCTAAGACTAATACTTTCTCATTTACTGGACTGACCATAAGTCTGACCTATGAAAGAAAATCCTAAGATTGCTGGGATCTAAACACAAATTCCACATTTATCTTAGATTCAAATTCTAGGTATTCATCTTAGCAAGTAAATATATTACTACTACATCAAATATGTAATATTTAAAATATAACTATGATATATGTATTTATAACACTTATTAACTGTGATTTACATTAATTTCATATATATATAACACTCTATTTTACAGTAGTATTGATATTTACATATATGTCAAAGCATTGACCGGGAACCAAACTCATGCCAGCTGCTTGGAAGGCAACTATACTAACTGCTATGCCACCAACGCTTGACAGTAGTATTGATAATTACTAAACAATTTCACATGTATAAAAGATTGTGACCTGGGTCAACTGAAAAGCACTTCTTCAACAAGACATGCATAATGGGGACCATTTGTTTTTTCCAGATAGGTTTATTCATCTGTTTTAGGAAGGTATGGTAGAATAAAAATTTTGAATATATTTAACATACACGCTATATAAAAGAGAGAAAGGATATTTTATGTTTAATTAAAAAACAGATATATCAATCCTTAATGAAAGTTTAACGCTTTCATCTGAATTAAGTACAAATTCTAGTTTAACAAATTTATTAGTAATAATCATTAATTTATTTATCTGAGGTCAGAGTGCAGAAAGTTGATTCTTCTAAACCAAATTGTAAAATATATGTGTGTGAGTGCGTGTGTGTTGCGGTGTTAAATTAAAGTAATCACCATTTTAATACATGATTATCAAAATGAAAGGAGATAAAAGCTAAATTCAAAATTTGATATTATATACTTTGTATTTAAGCTAGAATTTATCGGAAAAAGGATAACAGCAGATAACAAACAATTTTGCAAAATATGTATGAAATTAAATTAAAAATTATGTTTAAAAAAAATACATTTAAAAAATATAATACTATTCTATTTGTTTTTATTACAAGATTAACTAATGAAAAATAGATCACCTTTACAAATATTAATGAATGTTACCTGCTTATTGATAATTAGTTATTGAAATATATTTTCTTTGCGTTAGTAGCCGAGAGGTCAGCGCAGTTGCCTTGCAAGCAACCAGTTGCTTGCAGACGGTTGTCGCGGGTTCGCTTCCCGGCCGATGCTATGACATATGAAATATATATATATTGGATAAATTATTAAAAAGTTGAATTTCAACATTTTGTTTTGTAGAACATTAAAAGTCAACTTTACCCTGTTTTGACTTTAGCTATGTAGATTATGTAAAAAGCTCATTAATGATTGTGGTGTGTCGGTAAACATTAAGTGGCCAACAATATTGGCTTTAACCAAAGATTTTCTAATTGTTGCTTAATGTAATATGATGCACTGTGCCTTCTCCTTTTTCGGAGTCAGGAATCTCTCAGTCACTATGCCCAGAGAAACCTGTGATGTGATGTATTTTGGCTTCTCTTTAAACGAAGTCAAGAATATCTCAGCAATTATGCGCAGATAAATCTGTTAGCCACCTTATTTCCCATTCCCCACTCTAAGACTTCTCATATTCTGCCCCATCCCATTTCCACAACATAATCTTTGTCAACTCTATGGTCTTTATATTTAAATCCCCCTTATCTTTTTGCAACCCCAGCATAAAAACCAATAACTCACTTTCTGTATAATCACTTTGTTCATATTTATTCTCCCATAACTTCATTATCTGTACCCTTTCTGCTTTCAAGCATTTACATTCAATCAACAGATGCCTAATATTTTCTATACCTTCCTTACACAATTTGCACACTAAATCACCCATAGTTTTCCATTTACATGTATATTCTCTTGTTGCTAAAGATCCCATTCGAGCCTTAAACAATAAACTACTTACCTGTTCAGATTCTATATATAATTACGCCACCTGTTTTTAGGCAGAGAAAATAATTATCATGCATAAAAAAAATTTGCTTCATTCAATGCTTTCTTCACACTCTACTCTTATGCTTTTACTCAACAAATTAATCAAGTTAAATTGATCTTTAAACATCTAAACAAGGTTGATTTATATAAGATATTTAATTAAAACACGGCTAAAGAAAAGACAATACATTCACAAAAAATATTTCATGCTTATTAAATTCCTAAATCTAATATTTGAATAATCCACATGAAATAATCAGTTTAATCTTTAATGCCATTTTATTTTTTCTGTTTGTATAATATATGAGATTTACTAGTTTATTAATTCTAATGTTGATAACCATTTTGCCAATCTATTAATAGTTTTTTATAATTCATATACTCCGAATTTAAATGTAATTATAAAGGATTTGAACATAGTCTTCCAAGCTTTCTTCAGCTATCCACTCTTTCTTATACAACCGATACACATGACCACACATGTGAAAAATATAAATGATCTCCATTATATGTATATCATGTTGAACCATCACCCATCAATTGGTCCAGATCATTACCTCCCATGCATATATATAATCAGTGCTCAGTTTATATTAAGACAGCAAATCTTCAAACTATAATTAATTGGTTTTGATCTACTCCATCCTCCAACTCTTCAACCATTCAGACCATTGAAAATCTGAAGATGGAATGTCTAAATCCCTTGATGACAATATTATTGTCATGCCCATGTTGATTCTGTGTATTTAAATGAACAAGGCATTATACATGAGGGGTCAAAGTGATTTAAACTCAACATGAGTGTGACAATAATATTGGTATCAACAAGAGATTTGAGCATTCCATTATCAGATTTTCAATGGTATGGATGGCTGAAGTGTTGGAGGGTGGAGTAGATTGAAGCCTGTCCATTAAAGTTTGAAGATTTTCTACCTTAATATAAACTGAGCACTGATTATATATGTGTGTGAGAGATGATGATATGGACAAACTGATGAGTTCTGGTTCAGTACAAAATATGTAATTGGAGATCACTTTTTCAATGTGTGGTCATGTATATCAGTTGTATGCGATAGAATGGAGAGCTGACGGAAGCTTGAAAGCATGTGTTCAAATTTCCTATAATTACATTTAATTTTTATCATAGAAATAAGTCACTCTTTGCAATAAGTTTTTTATTAAAAAAAAAATAATTAAAAAAATCACAACAGTTTTCTGTCTAAATGTGACAAGAAAATACTTTCTTCATAAATCCCTGTTTATTATTTTCCTTTTTCAAAACTTTAATATTTTAAGTTTTTCAAAAAAATATTTCTCCTATCTTTTAATATCTTCTTTTAAAGTATTTCCAACATTTATTTCTTTATTCATTTATTTTCAATCTCATTCACATCTTTAATACCTCCATATTTAAAGTCTTCTATATTTTTGTAAACTATTCATGTTTTTACCTCATTTAAGCAATTTTCCATATATATAACAAGCCCATTTTTTACACCTACTCTAACTTTTTAATATAATTAAAAACTATCAAAGTGTTGCACATTTTTTGACAATTCTCTGTTGGTAGCAACAAAACTTTTCAAGTTATTAAAAGCAGTAACAACTTTGATAACTATCTGCCTATATTTCATCTATTAATAATCGTTTTATCTATCATTGCTTTTATTTGCATTTACTTTCATTTCAAACTTTATAAAATCTTCTTAATCCTAATTTATATTTTCTCAAATTAATTTATTTTATCTCTTACTGTTTCAATTTGAATCACATTTCTATTAAAAAGACTCAGTAATTCTTATTAACAAAACTAGAAACGGTTATTCCCAGTTATACATAATTCTATACATTATAGATATCCACATTAAATAAAATTCAAATAGCTATTCTGACACATTTAGATTGAACTAATCTTGTAAAAAAATAATTAAATGATAAATATTTGTGAAATACTAAGGCAATGCATATGAACTCCTAGTCTTAGGGTCTTTTGTGTTATATATATATATATATATATATATAAACCAATCAACACTTAGACAATCTCAATATCAATAACAATTAACAAATTCAAACTGTTGTCAAGGCAACCTCAGAGTAATAGAACAAATTTAGTAGCAGCTCAAATTATTTACATTATAAAACTGCATGTCTAAAAAGGTTTAATAAAAAAAACTCTTATAAATTCAATAATAAATGTACAAATTGTTGTGTGTATGTCAGTGTGCACTAGTTATAACATACAATTAGTTTATATATTTTAATAATGCTGGTGAATATTTTGTAAAAGAAATGAACTTTATAATAGATGAAAAACAATAAAACAATGAGTAGCACTATATAAAAAAAGAAAGAAGAATAGATTTGATATGGTCAAGAATTTGAATTGCATAGTTTATAAAAATATAAAATATTTTAGACCCTTTCTGATTTGCTATTTAAATAAGATTTTAAATAAAAAGCTTCTCATTCTTAAAGTAAATTAAATAGCAAATCTAAATGTGCTATTGGAAATTTGGGGTTACTAAAATTAAAAAAGTTATTGATAAATTTTTAAAAGTCAGTAATGATTTTTTTTTCTTTCTTTCTGTCACTAATATATATTTTTTTTCTTTTGAACATTTAGTTATCAATTAATGATATAATTTTAAAAGGTATGCAAAATTATTTGTTTTCACATTATGTCGTGAAAGAAATGAAGAAATTGTTTATCAAAAAATATATTGTAAAAAAACACATGTCAAATCTTATAACTAGCTTTTGATAAACATGTTGTTTGGAAAACATCCAATAAGCACAGCGATAAAAGTGAAAACAGAAAATGGGATATAAATAGATCAGAAATAAACTATTATGGCAGACTACTCTAATCTACCCCAAACCTTAACTCAAGAAGCAGTGTTCCATTAATCCCATGATGAGAAGAGAAACTATTGCTTAAAAACATTTCCTACCATAGTTGGGATTGTCTTATTTTGCTGACATTAAAAGCATTTTTCAATACTAAAATCCAACACATGACATTGGTCAAAAGAAGACCATTTAGTATGTGTGGCTAAAAACCAACAATCACCTCAGTCGAAACAACTTGAGAGCGATGCAGACTAGTGCTAAAGTTTGTTAAAATAAGCCATTATTTGCTTTAATGACACTATGAGAAAAGGAATAGACTATACCATAAGACCTACCCAAGATTTATTGATTTTAATCCTAACTAACATCACCAGTGCCCAATGAGAATAATTATCATCCTGGATAAACTAATTGAGACATTCAGAAATATAGTAAAAGAATGATATCTACAAAAAACAATGGTTTGGAATTTTTTAAACTTTTTACTTGGTAAGGGCCTTACAATTAAAAATATCTCTAATGCTTATTATTTTAATATCTTTAATATTTTGTATATATTTAGTAAATAGTTGCAAATATATAATAACAATTTTATATAATTATTGTTAATAAATAGTTAGCTTATTTTGCTTATTAATTCATTTAGTTTGTATTCCCTTATCAAACTCAACCCAAGCATTATGCTATTAATATTCACAACCCTGAGAATCATGTAATCTATTGGGGATGAGAAGCAGGAATAAAAGTAATAATTTATAAATAATGATTTGGCATTAATAAGTTTTCCAAAAATAAACTTTCTATTTAGAAGATTTGGCACCCATAAAGTGGCCTTTTTTTTAATTGAAACTAGAAAAACAAAAAATATTTGTATTTTGTTTAACCTTCAGTGCTAAGTTATAAATCATCATTATGATAATTGTTTGGTTTATATTATTGTATATATTTGGATTTAATTATTTTTATTCAAATATATATTAATTAGTTAATATAAATGCTTATTTGTAATCAAAATTTACCATTATACATTTGTGTACATTGGAAACGCCTAAAATTACCATTACAAATAGTTATTACATTACAATATATACAGTATATATATATATATATATAGGATATTTTGAGCTCAGACTTTCACATGACCCTCAACTCTACACAGTCTCTCATACTACTGATACACTTGGCCACATATATATCTAAAAGATAAATAATCACCAATATATGTATTACATGCTAAACTAGCACTCATCAGTTGGTACAGATTATCATCTCTACACATATATATATAATAAGTGCTCTGATTTATATGAAGGTAGCCAATCTTCATACTTTAATGGACAAGCTTCGTTCACTCCACCCTCCAACTCTTCAGCTGTCCATCTTATTGAAAATCAGATGATGGAATGCTCAAAGATCACACTGATGCAAATATTCTATAGCCTATATGTTAGATATTAAATATATATATTAAAATATGTATTAATATATATGCTACAAATATTTAAAAAGGACCTTTTTAAAAAAAATTTGAATAGGTGCCCCAAAATGTAAGCTATGCCACTATGTTTAAGCATGAGAAGTGATAGAGAATGAGCCATGTTCCATGAACCTTTAGATCTCATAAATATCACTCTACTAAACTGCACTGGGTAATTTGTTTTATTAGGTGGTCCAAAACACATAACATTGTTCCATGTTCATTTCCATTATATCTGTTAAAATGGTATTTATGATTTACATATTCTAATACAATAGAAGTTACCATTTATGCCAAGATTTTATTAATAATCAAATAACTTTGTTGTTTGGGAGTTCATGAGATGTTTGATCACCAAAAATGTCAAAACTAAAATTGATTCATGGATCTTACACTGCAGAGTTTGACAATCTGCCACTACATTATATCCCACAGAGTAGCTTAAACAATAATCATAGGGTTTTATTGCTTATGTTCATAAAAAGTTTGAGTGGCAGAAGTGTTCTTTACCAAAGCATTAAACCATGCAATGTATTTTTTTACTAATTACAAAGGGTACCCAAAAATAACCAGAATTTTATAATAAAAATTGTTTATTTTTAAGTGATATAAATTTAATCTCTTTCAAATCATTATCCATTTGATGCATACATTAGTCTAAATGTGTTTTTCATTTTTCAAAATAATCCAGCATTACTTGCAAAGAGATGCCTTTTAACATCTCCATTGTTTTATTTTTCACCACTTCTAAGTCAGCCAAAAAAAATTGAAACATTTTTTACTTCAAGAGATTAAAAAAAATTGCATGAAGTAAGATTGGGCAAATGTGGCTGATAGAAAAGCTGGATCATGCTGAATTTAATTAAAAAGTATTTCAAACTCAATGCTTTGAAAGATGACTCTTTGTGGGGGTGAAGTTTGCACTTTTTTCTTTGCCACAAAATGGAATGTTTGCATTTTATTACATCACGTAAATGTTTCAGAACTTGCAGAGAAAAGTCCTAACTGTTACAAACTAAGTCTGAGAGGAAAATGCCATTTGCATCAAAAATCAACATTGTTTTGTCTTTGGACTTCAAATTGCAGTGCTTTGTAGGGACATGATAAATTTAACATTTTAATTAAACTACTCATAAACTTGGGTTTTATGAGATCAGCTTGCTTGTAATCTGTTTCAAGCATTACATCTGTTTTCTCATGCTTTCTGTCAACGAAAACAGATTTTCACATTATATAAACTTTTCATCATTATAAAAATCGACAAATACATGAAGCGCATTTTACAAAAAAATGTGCTGCATGGCACCACAATTTCACACAGTAATGTCTTTTGGAATATTGATACAGAAGGGTTCCTGCAAGAAGTATGTAACAGATGAAGCATATACTATAACAGGTGCACAAAACAGAGAATTATTCCGTTACTTTTAGATGTCCCCTTGTATTATCTACAGTCTTCCTCATAAAAATTATATTAGAAAAAATATTTCAGGTATAGTTTGTTTCACCATTCAAAACAAGCATTATTCAATATGTATAGTAGTAAATCATCTGCCTGAAAGGTAACAGAAAGCTATTACCACATGATAATACTAGATCATCAGCAGCAATATTTGGTAGTGCATGACACTCTAATTTATTTGACCATTTCAATTTTAGAGTTCTGGCACAAACTTTATTGAACCTTTATACCATTAAGGAAGTCAAATAATAAGAGTGATTGAAATAGAAAGCAAAAAAAAAAAAAATACCTGGATGATATCCTAAGACCAAAAATATTCAATTTTATAGCTCTGGCACAAACTTTAATGAACCTTTATACCATTAAGGAGGTCAAATAATAAAAGTGATTGAAATAGAAAGCAAAAAAATACCTGGATGATATCCTGAGACCAAAAATATACTGATAAATAAAAAAAGTAACACATATATGATAGAAGTAATGTATTGTACACTCCTCCACAATGTTTGAAAATGAATAAAAACCAGTTCCTATCTTGTGTGAGCTCCATGTAACAAACATTATTGAACTGTTACGCATGGATGTGAGGAAACAGATGCTAACATTTCTATAACCTTACAGACATAATATTCATTATTTGAAAATCAATGTGTATAATGAGACTAGGGATAATCTCTAGTTTAATAAATGATTTGTAACAAACGTAAATATATTTACATAAAGTGGTTTGTGCCTAAGTTATGAGTTCAGAAACCTTGTCATATGTAAATTAAACTGCAGTAATTTTATTATGTATAAATTCTAAACAAGTAATGAAGATATGTGTAAGAGATTGTGATTTGAACCAACTGATGAGTACTGCTTTAGCACAAAATGCACATCTTAAATATCATTTATCTAGTAATATGTTTCAGGAATGTGCGAGGAAACAAAAGTTTGAAATATATCTATATGATACTTGTGAGATGGCAGTATATTTTAGATAAATTTACAAAAAAAAAATGCATACTAGGAAACATCATATTTAATATGTACATTTTATTTTTTATTAATGTTCTTTTAAAAAATGAAATCACTGTGGAAAAATTAATTACAATATTCATAGTTCATTTTCGTTCTTTTTTTTTTTGGGGGGGGGGTAATTTATTAATAGAAAAATGAAAAAATTTATAAAATATAATATTTGTGCTTTGTTCATGTTGGCAGCATGCAATCATATTGCGACCACTAGTGCAGACTTTTTGGGGCAGCAGAATCTTGTATCTTTAGAAATAGTCCATTGCATCAAATTTTGTTCAGAAAAGGTTCTATATTTTTATTATTATGCCAATTTTTCAAACAAAGCTGCTGATAAAAAGAAACACACTAAATTGAACCAAAGTAGGACAATGCTACGAGTGTCTCGTCACTTCTTAGATATTAAGTATATATAAAAAAATTGAAATAAATCTTCTTAATGTAATTTATTCCTTTTTTAAAAAAATTAGCAATCACTTTATTTATTTTTGTTTTAATTTAACAACTAATAATACATCTTTGATAGATTATAGGCTCTCGAATTAAAAATATGGGGTGCCATGTTAGTTTATTTAAAAACTTCTAAGTACCATATATATATATATATGAAGTTAAATTATAACATGCATTATGTATATCTTATTTACATTAAAAATAAATATTTTGAAATGCATCTATTGTGAGAGAAATTAATTTGACTTCTATGCTGATGTTTGGTCAGAGTATTATAAAATTAAGATAAAAGTCATAATGATAAAATCAAAAAAACATGCAAATATAAAAAAACATTTGAATCATGTGAAGAGATTCATCTTTTGCCTTTGAGTACATTCATAAGTTATCTATAGATATGTATTGTTTCTGAAAAGGATCCTGATTCTGAGAGACTAAAGTTTATATATTATTATAGTTTGTTAAATTACTAATCAGGTTTTGTTTTATTTTATTTTAAAAAGACTGCTCAAAACAGATGAATAATTTACTACCATTTACAATTAGACTCCATTAGATTATTGATAATGTTAAAACACTTGTTTAATTCTGCAACGTTTGATGGTTGTTTTTTTTTTTTGTTGTTGTTTTTTTTAAAAACTGTTGAAAAAGACAATCAAAAAAATATATAATTAAATAATAATAATAATATGTACTTGCAGAAAAATAATGAAGCCTATACTTTCAAGCTTATGTGTTTTTTATTGCTTAATTAGTTTTCGTTTTTTTATATAAGAATCTACAAAGTAATGCCCTGTTTTTCACTCCTGCTTTTAATAAACAAACCAGTTATAAAAACATAAGCACAAAGCAAATGAATAAAGAAATAAATAAAAGATGAAAAAATAAGTTGAAGGAAATTTTTTAGCGTTCATAAACCAATAACATAAAAAATATTCTCAGCCACAATTAGCTTGGATGTTTATCAACTTGTGGACCCAAACAAGTTTAAATACCTTGGTAGTTGTATTAGTGAAAAAGTCAGCTTACATGTTAAGATGCAGTTCAAACTGCAATGTGCAGATGTTGTTTTTAACAAGATAAAAAAAATAATTCATTTTATCACAGGAAAATAACTACCACAACTGAATTAGTTAAATATAGAACTGTTATTTTACTTACTCTATTGTATGGATGTGAGAGTTGGACAACCTATTGGTGAGACATAAAACTATTAGAAAAGGATATTTCATAAAATTTTAATATGATATTATAAAGTCCATTAGTGTAAAATCACTTCTTTAGATTGGGCATGTATAAATCAAATGTATTATTGGAATATATTATTATATCATCCATAATAAGATGTAGGAAATTTTAGAGAAGAAAATTATATGTTTGTGAATACACCATTTTCTGGTCTGATTTAGTGTTGATCAATAATCAATTCTGACTTTATTATATGGATTTCATAAATATTATAATCTAGTTTTAAAGTCAATCTTAATATTCAATGGGTTTTACATTCAATTCTGGATGTTACTTATTATTAACTTATAATAAAATGTATATTTATTTTGTAAGCCCTTCATCTTATTACTTATCATTACCCAGTTTGTATGTTTTGCTATTATGAATAAAGGGGCAATTCATCATTATTACAGGAACATTGGTAGGAAGCTGTAGTTCTCCTGGATCTAGAGGATGAATAAAAAGAATGCTAGTAGGGTTTGACTGTAGAAGATTGGAATTGAATCATTTATGCAGATAAAAAAAAATAAAATACTTGTATAAATAGATATTTGACAGTGATGTGATATGGTGTAATATGGCTATCCCTTTATCAACATCAGGAATCTCTCAGCTACTATGCCCAGAGAAACCTTTTAGCCACCTTACCTTACCTTTCCCCACCCTAAGTTTTTTCCATATTTTTCTTTATCCTGCTCCATCCCATATCCACAGCATCATTTTTGTCAACTCTATGGCCTTTATATCTAGATCTCCCTTATCTTTTTCCAAACCTATCATAAAAACCAATAACCCACTTTCTGTATTATTACTTAGTTTATATTTATTTTCCCACAACATTACATTCTATTAGAAGATACCTAACGTTTTTTTGCTTTCTTTACATAACTTTCAGGCTAAATAACTTTCATTTCTTCATTTATGTGTATATTTCCTTTTGCTAACAATTCTGTTTGAGCTTTAAATAATCAACTACTTTTCTTACTACTATTGTAATTTAACTCACACCCAATATTCTTTTTACTTCTATATATATTTAAACTTTTTTTACTCTCCATACTAGTCTTCCATTTCACTGCTTTTTATTAATGCAGCTCATCTTCTACCCCATTCTTTGTCACTATAACACTCAACAATCCTCCTAACGCAATCATCCCACCTTTTGTACAAGTATCAAATCTTACACAGTTTAGATTATATATCTAGTGGTGCTTTATGGTGCATAACCATGGCTACACCAACAGATCCTCAAGCCTGATCATTACAATATATATAATATTTGAAATACCCATAGTTATATTCGTTCAGATACACTCCCTCTTTAAATAAAGAAAAGCTTGAATTTTTCAGTCCATTGTCTCTTTTAATAGACTGCAAAAATTCAAGCTTTTTTTTATTATTATTTAAAGATGGGAGATGGCTGAAAGAATATAGCTATGAGGTGTTTCAAATATTTTATATGGATTTCAGCTAGCGTTATGCATTGTTTCTATTTTCAGACCACTCAAAGAAATATGGAGAGATGCATGTTGGGAGTAACAAGAAGAGATGGAAAACGCAATGTATGGGTAAGAGAACAAACAGGTGTTATTGATCTCATTGAAAAAATTAAAAGATTGAAGTGGAGTTGGGCTAGTCATATTGCTAGAAGAGATGATAATAGGTGGACAATTAAAATTTTAAACTGGATTCCAAGAGATTTGTAAAAGACCCAGAAAGAGACCACATGTGAGATGGATGGATGAAATAAGAAAGTGTGCAGGAATGATGTGGAGAAGAGAAGCTAAAGATCGGAGAAGATGGATTAAACTTGGAGAGACCTTCATCCTGCAGTGGATTGATAATGGTTGATGATGATGATGATGATACTTATCAATGTTCTTTGTTACCTTTTGTGGTTTGCTGTTACTTTTGACCAATAAACCATTCAATTATCATTATTATTTTAGTGCCTTTCATATATGTCTGCTTATAGAAATTATTTTAAATTAATGTTGTAAAATGTATAATGTTCACCAGACTTCTATAATTTGATCAATTAAAATGCTTTTTGAATATTCAATTAACAGCGAATATTCAAATTGCATAATTTTTCAATTAGCTGTGTCTAAATTGCAATTATGATTATAATTTACCTCATATATATAAATTAATCATTTCAATTTAGTACTCTTTTTTTTACTTTCAAAGATTAGTTATATCTATGTAAAATCATATTTCACATATATACTGTTTATTTGATAATAAATTTTTAACAAATAACAACAAAATTAAAATATATTTTTGGGCCAATATTTTTTTATGTATTAAAGAATGTCTTCGTTTTTTTTTTGATGGAATGTTTATTTATTGAATAAATATATTATTATTTCTTTTTACAGAAGCAGATGTTTACTAAATATTTCAATTTATGTAACGAGTAGACTGCCATTTATTATATGATTTAACTTTACAATATATTGTACAATTCCCTTTATTCTTTCAATTTTTTCTTTTAAAGTTTTAATATAGATTCTATTTCTCTGGACAATTTCTAAATAAAACCCATTATTCAAAATACAAAGTAATAAAAATAAATACTATCCCCTCTTTTTTACATTATATAGAACTTAAATCATTCAGTTCAAATAAATTTACATAATTTATAAACAGATTTTATGCATTGCACAGGCTTAAACTTGTGTTTATATATGTAATATAGGCAGGATTCGAACTCAAACTTTTACACAGCCAACTACTCTCAGTGTTATCTCATATTGCTGAGCCACCTAATCACACACATGTTGAAAAGATAAATAATCACCAATATACGTATTTCATGCTAGACCAGCAATCATCAGTTGGCTATCTTAATATAAAGCTGAATACTGATTATATATATATGTGAGAATAGTAATCTAGACCAACTGATGATTGCTGGTTTAGCATGAAATACGTATATTGGTGGTTATTTATCTTCTCAACATGTGTGTGATCAGGTGGCTCAGCAATATGAGATGGCACTGAGAGTAGTGGGTCGTGTGAAAGTCTGAGTTCGAAACAGAATTTATATAACTTTAAAATATTTTGATTTTATTAACCTATATTATTAAAATTATATTTTCATCAAGGGTCATATATTTTCTAATGAATGTTGAGCCTGGGGAAATGAATTTATTAAAAGAACACCTTCCCTTGACAGCACATTCAAAATAAAACCTAAGACTCATAATGACTAACTGAACAATTTTATTAAACAAATTGAAAAAATCTTACAATATATTAGAATATATATATATGTATATTGCATACCATGGAAACTTTATCATAATTAATAGCATGATTGTACCATATTTCAAATTATATATTGTAAACAACACTAAAATTGTTATTACATATGAGGCATGTAAATTTATTGTTGTTATTATAAAAGAAACAGTTTAGTCACCAGAATTCATTAAAAATTTGACAATTAGGGTTCACTTTTTTTGATATCAAGTGAAATTGTTGGAATTTCAATTTATTTATTTGATATATAAGGGATTTTAACTCAGACTTTAACACAATCCTCAGCTCTTTATGTCATCTCATATTGCTGACCCACTTGATCATACACATGTTGAAAAGATAAATTGGTGATTATTTACCTTTTCAATATGTGTATGATCATGTAGATCAGTAATATAAGATGGCATGGAGAAATGAGGGTCGACTTGAAAGTCTGAGTTTGAATCCCTTATATATTACATTATATATGTGCAGGTGTGTGTAAGCCTGTACAGTATATTAATTTAATTATTTAAATAATAAACTGCAAAAAAAAACTCTTTTGGTTAAAAAGCTATTACATTTAAAATTTGTTAGCTAGCTATGCCTAAAAATTATAAAATTTTATCTATATGTCTTACCTTGTCTTATTCAAGTTGAAGAAAAGCACAAACAAAAAAAAATGATTTATCTTATATGGTTGTCCGAAAATTTATGATGATAGTATTTTAGTAGTAAATATATGTTTGACTATTTTCATCATGTGTTAATTATAGGATACATATTATATGTAACACAACATTCATTGATATTATCCTTTTCTTCAGATGTTTCTGACCTAGACAATGACAGTAATAACACAGGGATTGAACCTAGACCTTTATATTCATGAATATTAAATTTAAGATGTCAATCTAACCATGTTTGTTAGACATGAATATTAAATTGAGGATGATGCTCTAATCAACTAGGGTATTCAGTCATCTTAAATTCACTATTCATAAATATAATGATCCAGGTTCAAATCCTGTTCTATCCCTGTCATTAGAGATCAGTAACTTCTGAATAAATAAGGAGAACACTGCCTCCTGAAATGTTGTGTTACGTGTAATAACCTGTGTGCTATTACTAACTGTAAATATATTTTAAATGTTTAAATAAAGTTTGAATTTTTCAAAAGAACTAACAATTAGTATTAAATGATAGGAACAGTCCAACATATAACAAAATGTCATTTTTTTTTAAAGTTAATTTTGAATTGGGTACAACCACAATTATGCTCATAGTTAATGGATAAAATAATTTTTGAGAATTAATTTTCTAAATTATTATTGATGAGTTGGAACTAACTGTCAACAGTCCATTTGAGGGGAGGGAATTATTTGGGGTTTTTAGAACAAAAGCAATAAAATTTGAATATTATATTCTGCAAATATGATGAATATTTTATTGATAATATGGATAATTTCTTATATTGTTTACATTAAAAGTTTAAAATTCATTAAAAAATTTAGGCAATAAATATTGAGAATATTTATAGCCCCCCCCCCTCTCTCTTTGATTAATGTTTACCTGTGTTACATATATAGAACTTTTATCATAAGAATTGGTCTGTATGTAATCTTTTTGTAGGCTCAAGATATACATTATAGTTTGGAAACTTCTGGTTTAGACTATTAAGGCTTTGTATGATTGAAATAGTTGGATTCTTTTTTATTCAAATAATTTCATTCTGTATTGAGATTACAGTCTTTTAATTATATATATATATATTGCTTTCTTGTATGTCTTTATATGTTTGTATGTCATAAAATAAAAATCAAGTTTATTGATCCTAAAGAGTCTATAAAAATGTTATCAAAGCTAGAATAAAATACTTTTCATTATTAATTTGACATTACTTTCCAACTAATTACCATCAAAAATTAGGTAGCATTATATTTATATATATATATAATACAAAAAAATGTTTTAATTAAAAACTATTGTAATAATAAAAAAATAATAAATATAATGAACAGTAACGAATATTATATAGAGCTCTTTAATCTACAGAGGTACTTTCAGCTAATTCCTTAACCTTCCTCAACTGCCATTAAATTCAACAAACATAACGGAAGCAAGTGTCATCAACTCAAATCCCATGAATCTCAAATTTTATAATTAACATCTTATCTTTTAATTATATTCATTTTATTTGTATTTACTAAAATTGCCTCTTTAATTATTCTTTTATTATGGTTTTTCTCTTCATGAAGAATCTTAACACTTTCAAGATAAACTTAAATTCACGTTTACGTGCTCTTTCATGATCCAGGAAAACTAAAGCAGTCATTAAATTATTATTATTATTTTTCACACAATTATATAACAATTCATGCCCATTAATTTTTTTCAATACTGCATCTCGATTCACTTATATATAATAACATACATCCAAAAAAAATTTGATACACAACATTACTTTTTTGTTTGACAGGTATCACACCCTTAGACTTATTCACTAACTTATTAATGTTATTTGTAACACAAAATGAAATATTAAACACATTTATATATATATCTTTAAAAAAATTTCATTTGAGCATTTGAAATATACAAAATAGCTATCTATTTTTTATTACCAACATTCAATTCCTTTAAATTGCTATAACTCTTTTAAATTGACATAAAGTATTATTAATTTGTTCAATCTTATAACCAACTTCAAGCATTTCCTTGGCAAATATCTCAATATTTTTTAATTTATCACAATGGCAATGGCATAAATTTTCATTACAAAACAAAAAATATTTAAAACTTGCTATCTTAAGTCTAATTAGTCCTTTTGATTTACAATTTATATATCCCATTTTTTGCAGTGGTTTGATTATTAATTCGTAATTTAACATACTATTATCTCTTGTAATAAAAAATCCAAATACTTCATAATTTTGTCCTGTTTTTTTTTTTCAATAGTCCATTTCAAGTCATTAAATTTATTTACATCCTCTACAAGAAGATATATAATACTGATTATTTCGGCAAACAAAAACATCCACATTCCTTTTGTAAATTTTAATATCTTTAAAAGTAGACATATGTAAAATACTATGCTCATATGTAGACAAAACAAAATTGCAAACTTGTGCAACAACTGGCAGACCCATAGGCCAACCTTTAGTTATTATATAACATCCATCTTCAAAAGAAATAATAATGTTATCATCAAAAATTTTTAAAGAATCAATGCTTAAGTGAAATTTTTTAAGGATATATATATAAGCATGTGTTTAATGTTTCATTTTGTGTTACAAACAACATTAATAAGTTAATGAATAAGTCTAAAAATGTTATACCTATCAAGAAAAAAAGTAATATTGTGTATCAACTTTTTTGTGGATATATGTTATCATGTGTAGGTGAATCGAGGTATTAAAAAAAAGATTTAAGGAGCATAAATTGCTGTACAAGCATGTCAAAAGTAAAAATAATAGTGATTTAATGACTGCTTTAGTTTTCTTGGATCATGAAAGGACATGTAAAGATAAATTAAGTTTGATTTTGAAAGTGTTATGAAGAGAGAAACTATAATAAAAGAAAATTAAGGAGGCAATTTTGATAAATAGAAATAAAATGAATATAACTAAGAGACAAGCTGCTAACATTAAAATTCGGGATTCATGGGATTTGAGTTGATGACATTTGCTTCCATTATGTTCTTTGAATTTAACAGCAGTTGAGAATGGTTAAGAAATTAATTGAAAGTATTATTGCATATTGAAAGACTGTACATACTAGTTATTGCCATTATATTTATCATTTTATATATATATATAACTATTGAACTAAATATGGCCAATTCACAATTAAATCAATAACCCAATTTAAATTTAAGCATTCTTTACCAATGATTTTCCTACCAAAGCAAACTTTTTATTTGCAAAATAACATAATACAGAAGATATATATATATATTTTCCCACAATTCTATGTGTATTTTCAAAAGATAGATAGATAGATAGATAGATAGATAGATAGATAGATAGATAGATAGATAGATAGATAGATAGATAGATAGATAGATAGATAGATAGATAGATAGATAGATAGATAGGTGGGTGGGTGGGTGGGTGGGTGGATGGATGGATGGATGGATGGATGGATGGATAGATAGATAGATAGATAGATAGATAGATAGATAGATAGATAGATATATAGATAGATAGATAGATAGATAGATAGATAGATAGATAGATAGATAGATAGATAGATAGATAGATAGATAGATAGATAGATAGATAGATAGATAGATAGATAGATAGATAGAAAGAATACTTACACTTACCTATGCATACACAATGTATATTTGTTTTATAATGCCAGGATAACATTGGTAGTTAATTTTTAATTTAATTTTGGGTAGTGATTTAATTGTGAATTGATGTATATGATTGATTTATGGCATTTGATATATAAATGCATGTGGATATAAAGACATACATATGCATTAGAAATTTAATTTTATATCCACAGATTTTCATATCTATGAATTAAAAATAAACATTACAAATAATTAAAAATTAATAAAATAGAAACTTTAACTTTCTATATTTTTTTAGACCATAGCATATATACAGTATATGCAAACGCACATATATGTGCACATAAACACTTTTAATATTCAAATATATGTAACCTATTCGTGGATTAATCAAATCCAAAAACATTATTAAGATTATCTACAATCCAGATCCTTAAAAATTCATTTTAAATGAACTTGCAAATAACACCTCCTTTTAATACCCGTATCAATCTATTTGTTAGATTAAAAATGACAAATAGATTATCATTGAGACAAGCAAAAGATGGGTATTCTTTGGAGATCTGACTTGTGATTATTTTAATAATGTTTTCAGACTTGATTGTTCTTTGAATAAGTTATATTATCAGTATTACATATTTGAGAAGCCATAAGTACTTCTTATATATATATAATCACAATAGTACTGGACTGACTGCAAGTGAAATGGCCTGGATGGTAAGTGTCTAATGTGTATAAACACTGCATTCTTCAGTATTGTAGATGCTGGGAGATTTGACTAATAGAATTTTGTGGGGGAATATTTAAAAAAATAAGATCACAACTCTTCTACTTATCTTACTAAAGGCTATTTTGTGAATTATTTAACAACTTAAGTATCATGTCTAAACAATTAATTGCCTCTCAGCAGAGCACAGTTTGTCTACTTTTTGTTTGTAAAATATCACATATGGCTAAATAAACTTTTAAAATAAATTTACTAATCAATTTACACATCCACACATATCATGTTTACAAAAATATAGTACCTACATATATTCCTTATAAAATTTATTTTAAATGTTTTTATTTAATAAATACTACAATTTAGTTGGGTTATAAGAGTTATACCAAGTATTTGCCACAATTATGGTCATAATTCTCTTGATATCTCTAACTTACTGAAAGGATGAAGATAATTTTCAAAATAGATGCATAATGAGTGAGAGTAGTCTGTGTTTCTGCACTGATAGAGATTTATTATAGGATAAAGTTAAAATGTAAGAGATGCTGATAAAAAAAATTGAAAATATATATCTACAGCACAATAATTATTCACTCTTCCATAAGGTGTTAAAATAGCAAAGAAACCAGCCCCTATCTTGAAAGGGAGTAGTGTAGTAAAAAATATTGAGATATCAACAAGAGAATAGAGATTCAGGTGGCTGGTACTTACATATCACCTGAAGAATGGAAGTGATATAAAGATATGAGTATTTGTTACTTACACTTTACCTAAAGAATAGAAGTAACATAAAAATTTAAGTGCCTGGTACTTAAACTTTACCTCAAAAATGAAAGTGAAATAGAGATTCAGATATCTGGTCCTTACATATCATCTAAAGAATGAATGTGACACAAATATTTGGGTATTTGTTGCTTACACTTCACCTAAAGAGTGGAAGTAACATAAAGATTTAGGTGTCTGGTACTTAAACTTTACTGCAAAAATAGAAATGACATAGATAATCAGGCATCTAGTACTCGCACCTCATATAAAGAATAGAAGTAATGTAAAGATTCAGATCTCTAGTATTTGCACTTCACCTGGAAGATGGAAATGATATAGAAATTCAGATGTCTGATACTTATATCTCACCTGAAGGATATAAGTTGTTTTGTAAAATGTTTGATTGTGGAGAAAAAGAAATATTTGTTTCTGCATTGATGGATGTTATGATATGGTGGAATTGGAATGAGAGAAATACTGATAAAAACCTCAAAAATTTGAAAACAGGGGATACTTTTTGCTTTATTTATAAATAAAGCAAACATCAACTTTTTACATAAATAAACATCACTGAAAGTTACATATTAATTATTGCAATAACGTTTTAAAATATTTATAACTTATTCATAAACTGAAACACCTGTTAAAATTTTAGATAGTATCGCAAGTCATAATCATTGCTATGAACAATTTACAGAAGTTAGAGTAAATTGAAATAATAGCAAATATTTTTGAAAGAAAAGTTAAAAACCGTTAATGTTGAATGTGTACTGTGTACATGTGTTGGTATGCCAATACAGTTGTGTAGAACATGTATGTAGTAGTAAATAAATGTCAGTATAATCTACGCATCTTGAAATAAAAGCTAAATCACAGATGAATTTTGTCAATTTAACCATTTTTTATTAAATATTCTGAGTTGTAAAAATGTATCGCTCCAAAAAGATTAAGTATGTTAATTTTATGGGCAAAATATAATAATACACGGTTTCTAGTTCTTTTTAAAAAGATTGCATACTCCTTCAAAAATCTTGATTTTAACGTATATAAACTTCAAATATTACTATTTAGTAGGTGTAATAATTTCTCTTGCTTGCAAATTGTTCTTCACGATTCGTTTATATTAAATGAAATTAATTAAACAGCATAAACTATAATAATGATTTAATTAAGACATAATAATGTAATTAATAGAAGTGTCTAAATTATATTAGGTTATATGTTTGCATAATTACTAAGTATTCTTAAATTATATATATATTAGTCAGATTATTAATACAGATGAAAACACAATGGATGAAATTAATCATAAAATTAAACTTGGTTGGAGTGCTTTTGGTAGAAATAACTTGATACTAAAAGGAAATATGCCTATGTGCTTGAAAAAAAAGATTTTTAATAAATATGTTTTACCAGTTCTTACTTATGGATCTGAGACTTGGACACTTAATAGAAGAGTAATACAAAGACTTTAGATCACTCAAAGAAGTAGGGAGAGATGCATGTTAGGAGTAACAAGAAGAGATCAAAAATGCAATATATGGGTAAGAGAACAAACAGGTGTTATTGACCTCATTAAAAAAATTAAAAGACTGAAGTGAAGTTAAGCTGGACATACTGCGAAAAGAGATGATAATAGATGGACAATTGAAATCTTAAACTGGATTTCAAAAGATTGTAAAAGACCCAGAAAGAGACCATGTGTGAGATGGATGGATAAAATAAGAAAGTATGTAGGGATAATGTGGAGAAGAGAAGCTAAACATTGGAGAAGATGGTTTGAACTTGGAGAGACCTTCATCTTGCAGTGGATTGATAATGGTTGATGATGATGATATATTTTTAATTATACTTTTGACGTTATTAAAAAATCAAATAGTTTCAATTGATAAATTCTAATAATCTACCATTACTTAATAATAATAATAATAAAAATAATCAAACGGTTTTTTGCATAATCTAGAAAAAATAAAATCCATGAATTATGCTCTTGAGAAATCTGCTTTGCCAGGGAATCATTGGTTATGGTATATTTTCTTTTCCTTGGCTAGACTTGTTTAATTCTGAATAGAGTAATTTTAATTATGTATATATCACAATAAAAGGTCAATATGAAGGACCAGGAAAAAAAGAAAAATAGACATATACTAAAATAATAATGATTATTGGAAAAAATTAATAAAAAAAATGAGAATCTGGATTGAATATATTGTTGTTAGATGTAAAATGATAATGAAAACATTAGAAAACTACAGTTGTAAAATACAAAAGAAAGAAAGTAATAAGAAACATAAAATATAAAAAAAAGAAAAGAAGAAAAATGATAAATAGATTTTATGAAAAAAAGAAGGATTAAAAGAGGTGGTGAACATAAAATTTAATATGAAAAACAGGATTGTGAGTGGAAAGAACAGAACAAGATTTGCGAAGAATTTAAAAAAATGATATCACTAAGATTATAAAATACAAAAGAAAGAGAGTAACAAGAAACTGTAAAGTATAAAAAGGAGAAAAATGATACATAGATTTAAAGTTGAAAAGAAGGATTAAGGGAATGTGAAGAATGAATAAGATTTTGAATGAATTCAAAAAAGTGAAAACCCTATAATATTTATAAAATCCAGTAATAAGAAACGGTAGAATATAAAAAAAAAATAAAAGGAAGAAAAATGATAGATTCAATGATGAAAAAAATAATTAAAAAAATGTGAAGAACAGAATAAGATTTGAGAAGAATTGATTATAATAAACTTGTTAATGTCAGTCTTTACATCATATACTCAACTGACAGATTATTTTTCAGTTATTGTTATATAGAATTAGTAAAACACACACTTTCTGGAAAATACAGCGTATCAGTTGAATCAGTGTTACAAATTCTGCTGAATAAAATTTTGTCTTAATGAAGAAATGTTGAATAAAATTATTGACATTTTTATTCAAAAATATTTTAGATTGTATTCGCTTACACTTCTGAGCTTTAATATAAAAGTCTTTAGAAACCAAATCCTCGCATCAGTCAACATTTTATTTACATCTCCGTAATATAATCTAAAGCCTTGAATGAAATCTATGTCTAAAAAATTTACATCTTTTCAAGCTTCACGTCAGTGAAGGACATTCATATCAGGTTGCATTTCTTCTGGTTTGAACATGAAATCAGTCATCGGGGCTTTTAAAGAAACATTTATGATTAAAATATTTAAGAAAAATAAAACGAATGTCTCATTTTTAATTGACAGAAGTCATATTTAAATGAAACAAATAATTTCCCACAGCAAGATAAACACATTAGCAGGATTAGTGAGACAAAATTGTGAAACTATTTTAATAGAAAACATTTATTTTTTTACAATAATAGTATTTCTGTGCGTATATATGATTGTCATTGGATATTAAAAATAATTCTTGAGACATTTGAATACTGTTACACATATTATATGTGTCGTACAACAATATGTACAAGAACAGACAAAATTTAATTCAGTAATATGCATTAAAAAGAGTAAATGGAATTGAGAATATAGATTAGCTACTGGATGATTGTTAACTAATAAATAGGAAACGTTTAGATGTTTCACATGTGGATTTGAGATTCTTATAAGATATCTTTAAGGCAGATGAGTTAACCTTAGAAGCTAGTCACAATTATCATCATATAAAGTAAAATAACCGATGGATCTGGAATTCATAAGAAGTTTAAAAACTATGATGAAACTGGGCCAGAATGCATGGACTTTGAGTTCCAGACTACAACGCTGCTACTACACCAAACCTCCACATATTATAATTATTATTACTTTTTGAAATGCCTGAGCATAAGTGAAATACACACATTTTATACTACACTATATTTTTCAATTCTTCTTATTTCTTTCAAACAAAAAATCCAAGTACAATATGTTTAGGATCAGGGGATTAGGATTTTCAGTTATTATTTAATATTAAATGATAAATGGGTATATTGTTAATCCAAACTAAGATTATATTATCATTTCTGATTGGTTACAGTATTACATAGCAAAGTTATTCATTTATCACATAAATATATAATACACCCTATCTATATTATATGTTATTGTAACCAATGAGAATTATTGATTTCTAGTGCACTTCTAAGCAAATATATTTCTATGACATCAGAATGTCATCAGCCAAAAGTCAGATACCTTCTCTGACAATATAGCTGATGTGAATGATTGCATCAATATATGTATAATAAAGTAGAGCTAGTACCATTATTGGCTGGTGGCTTATAATATCATAATTTCTTAGGAATGTATTACAAATTAGATTTTTCTTTATAAATTATAACTGAAACACACAGGATTATTATATGTGTCTATATATGTAATATATAGAGTATATGAGCACAGACTTCCACATGACCCACCACTCTCCACAATATCTTATAACACTGATACACTTGAACACACACATGTTGAAAAGATAAATAATCACCAATATATGTATTTCATGCTAAACCAGCAATCATCAGTTGGTCTAGATTACCATCTCTACACATATATGCTATAAGTGCTCTGATATATATTAAGATAACCAATCCTCATACTTTAATGGGCAGGATGTGGATTGTGTGGAAGGCTGTGCTCATATACCCTATATATTACATATATAGACAAAAGTATATAATAAGCCTGTGTGTTTCAGTTATTCCATAATAGAGATGTCTGCCCATCCCTTGTATATGTATTAAATGGATTGTGTCCTGTACATGAGGGGTCAGATTGGCCTTAGGTCAACATGGGTGTGACAAGAATCTCAGCCTCAGGGTGGCCTTTGAGCATTCCATCATCAGATTTTCAATTGGATGGATGGTTGAAGAATTGGAGTTTGGAGTAGATTAAAGCCTGCCCATTAAAGTATGAGGATTGGCTATCTTAATATATATCTGAGACTTATAGCATATAAGTGTAGAGATGGTAATCTTGATCTACTGATGATTGCTGCTTTAGCATGAAATACATATATTGGTGATTATTTATCTTTTCAACATATGTGTGTTCAAGTGTATCAGTGTTATGAGATAGTGTGGAGAGTGATGGGTCATGTGGAAGTTTATGAATTATAATATGTGTAAATTACATAACCAGTGTCCTTTTTCTCATAATCTAGTGGTTTATTTAAGCATAGAGACAGTTGAGATTTAATTTACATATTTATGGTTTAATATATATTTAAAACATGTATATTATCTATACTAAACTTAATGTAATTAGAAAGGACTTGAACACAGTCTTTCAAGATCCCTACAACGATGCATTTCATCTTATACAACTGATACACATGACTGCATACATGTGGAAAAAAAAGATCTCCAATATCTGTATTTTATGCTGCATAGATATTCATCAATTGGTCCAGATCACCATATCTTATACAAATATACAATGGGTGCCCAATTTGTATTAAGATAGCAAATCTTCAAACTTTAATGGACATGTTTCACTCCTGCCCACCCTCCACCTCTTACAGATATGTGGTCATGTGTATCAACTGTATAAGATTAAATGGATAGTTATAGGGAGCTTGAAAGTCTGAAATCAAGTCCTTTCTAATGGTTTAACATATATATGGTGTGCATGGTTTTTTGTTGATGATACTCTAGTGGTTTGTCTAAGCATGAGATCTGTTTAGATTTAATTTGCATATGTTTAATATATATATATATTATTGCATTATTCTCTCATCTGTTTCTGTTTTTTTCTCTCTTACTATAAATATATAAATAAAGATTTTGAAAGAGTACAAAGAGAGAAAACATGCATAAACATTCTACAAAAATTAAGATTCTGTTAATTCCTAAATTATAGTTTGAGGGGTTACTCCAGCTAAGACTGTTTTCCAAAACAAAGGAATAAGCATAGAGCATGTGGATTTTATTTTTACACCAAAATGGATTTACTGGAATTATTTTTAAGTAAGATTAAGTATTACAAACATTACTTTACTATCTTTTTATATTTTATTTAATTATTGAAAAGTCAATACAAAATATTTAATTTTTATTTACATTTAAATGATTCAAATATAAACTTGACAGTATAATACTGAATAGATAATAATACAAGGATGAATCTTGTGCCCAGTCACATTAACTAAATATCCTGTGAGGGTGTGTAACATGATCCTAAATTGAGTTTATTAAAAATTAAACAATTATTAAATTATTAACAATACAATATTTGGCTCAGAATGTGAATCATTAACAAAAAAGTTCAAATCTTTTTATAGACACTAATGCATAAGTCATCAAAGCAATAAACTTTAGGCTAAAATTAGTGAAATTTATTGTATTTGTTCTATGAACTCAAAAATGATTTAAAAGCTACAAAACATTACATGACTACAGCTTACACAATACTTTTATAATATTGAATTTCAAAATCGATCTTACACTTTTCACTTGTAAGATGGAGGATAGAGAAAGTTAAAAGAATAGAATAAGATCTGATGAAGACTGCATGGTACTGTCGAAACTGTAATCTATAATAAAAGTTTTTTTGCTGACAAGTGAAAAGTGTAAGATTTTTGAAAGTCAATATTATATATGAAGACACAAAAACAAAGGAGGAAGAAAAAAATTTAGAAGGACTATATAATATAATATATAAGATTATCACAATGTTTTTATGTGGTGCAAATCTATTCCACACATTCCAGTGCTGCCACCTTGTAAAAGCATGAGTACTCTGTAGATTAAAATGGTAATGTTTACATTTGCAGTCCAATTCCTAAACTTATGACTTCTGCTAATAAAGGATTTTGAATTTGGATCTACTAAACTTGGATTTTGTAATGCATTAGATAGGAATTTATAAAGCAATATCATTTGGCATTTATTAATTACTCAAAGCTTTACTAGATGGCAGAAATTGGGTACTTGAAATAGATATGTAAATAGAAAAATATAGTTGATTTAGTCTGCAAGTTGTGTAAGGAAGGCATAGAAAATATTAGGCATCTGTTACTTCAATGTAAATGCTTGGAAACAGAAAGGGTACAAATAATGAAGTTATGGAAGATTAAATATGAACAAAGTGATTATACAGAAAGTGAGTTATTGGTTTTTATGCTAGGTTTGGGAAAAGATAAGGAGGATTTAGGTATGAAGGTCATGGAGTTGACAAAGATTATGTTGTGGAAATGGGATGGAGCAGATTATGGGAAAACTTAGGGTGGACAATGGAAAAGGAAGGTAAAGTGGCTAACAGGTTTCTCTGAGCATAGCTGCTGAGAGATTCCTGACTCCATTTAAGGAGAAGTCACAGTGCATCACATCACATCACATCAGATATGCATCAAAAAATAAAAATTATTATTTTTTCCATTTTAAAGGGTTTATCTGTTAAGATTTCTTCTATAACAAAACTTGAGTGTACCCAAGTAATCATGTCTATAGATTATATTATTATTAAGAATCAGAATATAAAAAGAAAACCAATTACTTACAGATGCAGCTAATTGTGAATATTATAAAATAGCATTACCCAGAGTTAACATGGTGGGCATATTAAAAGTGGATATTATTCTAAAAATATTTGAAAATGTATTTTTTTTTTCCTTTTTTGGAGCATTTTTTATTCATATCAACATTTGATGTTAAACCCTAAATGAACAACTGCACTGCCTATTAAATCTTTGCTAAAAACCACCTTGTCATAATATACTTTTCACACTGCTTTATTTAATAAATGACAGTTTTGACCAATTAATAGTCTTCTTCACATCTTCTTCAGATATATCTGATGAAAACTACTAATCAGTTGAAATTGTCATATATTGAAGCATTGTAAAAACTATGTTAGGAAAAGGTAATGTTTTGTAAACATTTAAATAAATGTCCCAATTTTTAAACGGATTGATTTACAAAGACATGAAATACAAATATGAATAAATCTGCCTTTGAGTTCACTAGAAGAAAAATCCTCACTAGTCTCATCAATTGTCATATTCTTAGTAACATAGTTAACAGAAAATGTACAATAGTCTCTTATTGGTTAAATAATAAGATGATTGTGAGTTCTGCCTGTCAAAAGAACTTAAGAATGATTGGTAGATTAAAATTTAACAGAAAAGAGTCATTTTCCAATTACACTTACTTAAGCCATTTGATCTACAAGTGTCAAATTTTCTACCTTCACAATCTTGATATCATCCACATTAGATAACTACATTAATGACTTTCTTTGAAAGAGTTTTCAGATTACTCTCAATAATGGAATTGTCCAAACTCTATAGCTCTCTTAATTAGACTTAAAATACAATACATTTGACCAATGAAACAATTACAGTATAAACAAATAACTAATAGACAAATGGGATGATCATATAAGTGGATCAATAAATCTCCTTATAGTTAGATAGGGGAGATAGTTACATAAATGTGGTCCACTTCAAGAGCAGTAAGACAACAGATACTATATAACATTCAAAACAGTACTTCACAATCTGGAATACTCTGATGGTAAATTAGCATATTCACTATGTTTTAAAATGCAGTCAGATATCTTTGAGTCTGCAACAAAAAGCTAATTATGGAAAACAGTATTGAATATTTTACGCAGCAAGCCAATATAACTGGGTCTTAATCTTTAATACAAAGACTAATTACATTCCTCTAACTCTCTGGTTACATAATTGGAATTCCATCAACCATAACTGGGAAATGAACTCCTTTAACTGTTGTGAATATATTGGTACTGTTAACAGATGCCATAAATAGTATGGCATTATTTTGGATGTCTTATTTATCAGCTAAAAACATTACATAATTATTGTTTACTAAAACTATAAAATAATTTTTATAGTTCAAAGACTAATTATTAATGAATAATAATTAGAAATTACACAAGAAACTAATTACTAGAATTGAAAGCACAAGTTGGTTGAAGTGGAAGAAAATAAGTGTGGAATGCAGTAAGATGTGAAGATTTAAGCAACATTAATAATATGAACTTTGTTGTAAGAATATATGTAATAAAAATAAAAAATAGTATCAATAAATTACTACAATTTGAAATGGAAGTTTTTTGTGTAGTTAGAAAATAATATCTTAATTTTAAAACAGTCGATAATATTTATATACGGTAATGACAATATTTAAAATACCATATTATATATATATAACTTCTGAATAATCATACAAGAAAACATATTTAATTATATGTTCATTCTATTTAATTCAGCATTTAGATAGCATGTGGAGTTTTTGACAGTTTAATTGCTATTAACAATCAAACTTAATTTAATCCATTTAATCCTTTAATTCTATAACTATAGATAAATTCAGTAACCATTAACTATGTGATTTATATTTTGTATTTACCTGCATTTGTATAGTTCAGTTGCTGATAAATTTTATTTATGGGATGGGATGGATGGCAATCTTTTTGTGGCTCAACCTGAAAATATTGTGCATTAGTATGCAAAAACAATAATGTTCATATATTAATCCAATTTCTCTTGATGAACTCCTAGCTAAAGACTGTTGGTGGTTAAAGACATTAAATTTCATAAACTTAAAACTCACTTTTGTAATTTTAAAATGCAAAGACTAGAAATCTCAATAAAATTCCAATGGTCCTAAATTAAGGAGATAATAAAATAGTTTCAAAATTATTGAAATAGCATTAAGCTACACCATTTGACTTTAAGAATACTGTCATTATTTCAGTTTTTAAAAATGAAAATATGATTATCATGGAATATTTATATTTTATAGATGTATTTAATAACCATTCCACCATACACTTTTGAAACACAAAGATAAGGACCTCATAAAAGGCAAATGACTCCCAAAATACATTTCATGCTGAAGCAATACTTATCAGTTAACCCAGGTCACAATCTCACATATATATCTTTATAATCAGTTCAGTGTTTGTCAATAGTAAATTGTTAAATTTCGATTTATAAGTGTCAATCTTACTCTGACCACAACTTTAACATAATCCACTCTAAATGGATACATTAATGATTACCATTAATCTTTTTTTAAACTAGAGATTATCTCTAGATAATTTTCAGTTAAAGATAAATATATCTGTTTATTAATTAAATATACCTATGCATGGAGAAATTTAACTTCATTCCTCTTTTTCCATATGTAATGTCTTTTATAGATGTACTCAATAATCTCTACACACCACACCCTTGAAGCATATGAATAAATACACCATAAAAGGCAAATGCACTAATAAAAATTAAATTAAATATGTTTCCCAGATGTAGATAAGTGGTTATCAGAGGCTCAGTGATATCTTAGAAAACCAAGTATTGTAATATGATTTTTGTTTCTAAGTATTTTGCCACTAAGTTTGAAAAATCTGTTTTATTGTTAAGGATTTGTTCGTATTATTACAACTGTATAATGTAGCATCACACGACTCTGCCTTCATCACATGACTACCATTTCTTATGCTTACACAATCTTTTAAAACAGTAGCAATATTGTACAATCATAAGTAATTAATAAATTTCATTTGGTATTACTTCATAAATTCTAACCAATAGTGGTTTATCCTTATTTCCAGATTAATTTCTTACCTATGACATTTTATCAATGAGGAATTGTGAGTTTGAATCTACTGCATCTGAATTTTAATCTAGTACATATTTCCTGTAATCATCATCATTTACTCCTTTTTTACTATCAGGTCATTAGTTTAATTTCAAAAACATCTTAATGTTTTGAACCTAGGCTAATTTATTAGATAGAACTTTTTTTAAGCACTACCATCTGGTATCTATTGATTATTGAAGCTCACACAAGATGGCAGAACTGGAGTATAAAAAAATATAGATTTGTTAGCTTTAACTATATAATATAAAAGAAAGTATTATCACTGATAGTGGAAAGCCACAGACTACTTGAAATACAAACTGTTGATAAATGAGTGAGCTACAATCCTGTTTTCATTTGTTAAAACAATGATCTGTAGAATCACTTATAAATGGCTTCATGAAACTGACCTTAATATGTGATATAAGGTTTGGTAGTGAGAGTTTGAATTTAAACCAATAAAAGAAAAATGACACCTTTTGCTTCAGGTATTTAGAATTTCTGGTAATAGTTTTAATCTTGAAAATTAACATGATGACTTATTAATAACACACTGATGCATTGCAGCAAAACTTTTCTATATAATAATTTCTGTAGGCTTTCTATATCATAATTTCTGCAGACTAACAATTTCCGTAATGAGTTCAATGCAACTAATAAACAATATGGTTGAGTAATTAATGCTCAAATACTAAAGTGTTTTCTTGGTCAGTGAAAGAAGAAATAAGTTTTGTAACTTTTAACTGGGAATGTTATAGTTTGTGAATATGGATTAGATTAAATATTCTTGTACTTTTTTAGATTGAAAAACATATTTTGATGTTAAGATGTAGCACAGACGACAATATGCTATTGCTATAAGTCTTGTTTATCATTTAAAATTTGTTTTACCTAGACTTGTTATTTTGTCAAATGTATTGTATGGAAGTGAGACATGGACTTTTATCATTTAAAACTAATTATACCTAAGTCTGTTAGTCTGTTAAATTAAATTGTATGGAAGTGAGACATGGACGATTATCATTTAAAATTTTTTGTACATAGATCTAGATATTGGCATTCTATAAATGTTACATAAATACAATGAGAACTTGTTTTAGTTAAAGATGTCCACAATAGTGTTAAGAACACAGTTAAAAGATTATAACTCCAAGTGGTCTATGCTTTAACTGAAATTCAAATTGTAAGAGGATATTTATTAGCATGGGAAACATATGAAAAGAAGCAGGCTTTTAAAAAAAATTATGGTGAACTTTCAGATGATTTTTATTTTTTTAAAAAAAAAAGGGGGGGGGGCAGATTTCAATTGCATTGCATAGATTATTTCTAGTTACTAAAGATATAAAATAATGATTCTTTTGTTTGGATATGGCCCAATGTATAATACAATAAAGGGGTATAGAAAACTAAATAAAAAGCAAACTAAAATCTCAACCAAATTGACTGAAAAGCTAATGTGTCATATATATTAATAAAAGGGGATTTGAACCCAGACTTTCAAGCTCCATACAGTTATCCACTCTATCCAATATAACTGATACACATGACCACATACATGTGAAAAAATAAATGATCTCCAATATACATATTTCATGCTGAACCGCACTCATCAGTTGGTCCGAATCATCATCTCCCACACATATATATAATCAGGACTTAATATAGTAAATCTACATACTTTAATCCTCTCCAATTCTTTAACCATCAATATCACTGAAAATATGATGATAGGATGCTTAAAGCCCTTGATGCCAATACTATAACCTTAAGTCAATCTGCCCCCTCATATGTAGGACTTTAGTATATTCATTTAAATATACAGAAGAGGAGTGGGAAGAATATATTATACTTGTATTTCTATATTATATATATACTAATGTATTTCTTTTTAAGGATTAGTTTATATTATTGCAAAACTTATTTTAAACTTTTACTTTTTTTCTTTTTTCTGTAATTAGGATGAACATAATCGTTAATAATTGTCTGCTAATGATGTTGCAACTTATATTACATGCAATAAAAATAATGTGTGGACCCACATGAAAGATATAAAGGTAATTTTAATCTACATACTAAAACCTAATAACTCAATTTAAAACCTACACATAAGCATTATTAGCTAAATATGGCCTACAAAAGTCATACGTTTAAATGAGGTAAATTATTTCTTTATAATAAAAATTAAATCATTTAATTACTGAAACTATTACAAAATAATCAGATGAATTTAATATTTTATAATAAATGTAATAAAATTTTAGTTTACAACATTATTACATTTATTACAGAGACCCATAATAATATTGTTTTGAAGACATATTAACTTTTTACAATTTTTACTTTTTTATTAATTTACATTTAAATAAGCATGGAAAAGTTTAGTTAAAATTGATATCAAAGTAAAACAACTAAACAAATAATTGTATGTTTGTCAAGTGTTTGTGGTCGAGTGGCAGCACAGCTGCCTTACAAGCTGTTGTCCCAGTAAGCAGGTTCGCTTCGCGCAGATGCTATGACCCATGAAAAAAAAAATCATTGTATGTTTAATAAAAACAATGTTTTTGAAATCAATTAATTTTTTTTTTGGATTAATTTATATTACTTTCAGTCTTTCAAAATGATCATTTCAATTTGTTTTTGGCAGTAACAGTATACTTTTCTTGGTAGCATATACTAATTAACACACTGGTCGCTTCTCTTATTTCTACCCTTTGATAAAATGTAAATATAACTTTGGAAATCATTTATAGACACTGAATAATTAATTCATATGATAATAAAAACAGGTAATTGCAGGGAAGTGTCTCTTTCCATTTGAAATTTAATACTTTTTAAAATATTTTACATATCTTCTAAATCCATGTGTTTATTTATTTTGCTACAAACTGTATTATTGTTATAATTGGTTCTAGTCAATTTTATATATAAAAAACATAAATGTTGCTATGTTTACAATGTAAATTGAAATGATTTGTCAGAGCCATCAGAGAGACTAATGGATGAGTACATAGAATTGATTAGGAATTTGAGTAAGATTAAATATAGAGTAGGAATAGTTGGATTATTACTAAGATTTGACAATAGGTATATGTTAGATAAAGCATGTTCTATAAATGAGAGTTTGTAAAAATTGTGCGAGAGAAATGATAATAAGTTTGTGGATGTGTGGAATTTTTTTTATTAGTAAGAGGGAGTTATATAATAAAGATGGATTGCACTTAGCACACAAGGAAGTGAAGTATTAGGGAGTTTGATTTATAAAGAATATAATTGGGGAAACTTATAAGGGGGAGGGAGTAAATTGCAGTATCATCAGAAAGAAGAAGAATGGATGGAATATAAAAAATAACCAAAGGGAGCTGATTTAGATACAAATGTAGATATGGAGAGATAACGGGTTTGTAAAATTAATAGTAAGCAAGTTATTTAGAAATATAATGAAGAAGAAAAAGTCAAAATAATTTATAAAAGAGTAGTTAGAAAAGAAGAAGTTGTTAAAATTGAATATTTGAATATGCAAGGTGGTAGGAGATCAGAAAAGTGGATAGAAATAAATAAATCAGTTATAAATGAAGAGCTTGAGGTACTAATGGTAGTGTAAACACATCTAAGAGAAGATGAAATACCTATGGTGGAAGACTTGGTATGGCAGGGTATAAATAGAAAAGAAAAAAGGAGTGGTGGTACAGGAGTTATGTGAAAAAATATTTAAATATTGTTAAATGTCAAGAACATTTGTGGTTTGAGATAAGGTTAGGAGAACAATAATGAATGGTCACTATAGTGGAGATAATCAATTTATAATAGTGGAACAATATCATATATGAATGCCTATTTAAGGATATACAGAAGGGAAAGAGAATAATGATTATAGGAAATATGAATGGGCATATTGAAGAAATTTATGATATAGATAACAAGAATGGACAGCTTTTGAATAATTTTTGTCAGAGAGTGAATTTGAGCATTGGAAATTTGTCAAATATTTATGAGGGACATTACACATGGTCTAGAAATAATATATTTCACACAATAGATTATTTATTGGTAGAGAAAGAGGGAAAGAATAAAGTATGGAAAATTAAAATGCTTGATAATAAAAAGAGAGTATATAATAATGATCATAATTTCTTTACAATAGAAATGATTAGTAATGTGATGGAAAATAGTAATAAAAGTAGAAAGGATAGTGAAAGATGTAAATAAAGAATGAATGATAAAAATAAATTAGAAGAATAAAAGTTGAATAAACTATGGAAGAGTTGTTTGGGGATGAATATAAGGACTGGTGTAGTGAAGTAGAAAAATGGCAAATAGGGTTTTAGGTGAGAATATCAGAAGAGTAAAAGTAATAGGAAAGTGAAAATTTGTAAAAGTGTAAAAGAGCGGGAAAAATCATTCAGAGAATATAAGTGTTTTATTAAGAACAAAGAAAGTGAAAAAGATATTAATGTTAAATGGGAAAAGTATTTAAAAAAAGAAGTTGTCTAAAATGGATAATTATAGAAAGAGAGTGTGTGAAATTGAATAATAAATTGTTGGAGGATATTAATAAAAGTGGAAGAGATGGAAGTAAAAAAAAATTGGAAACACATTAAATCTAGGGGAAAAAGAAATAGTATTACTAGATAATGAGGAAATAGAGTGTAGCTCTAGAGAAATATTAGAGTTAATCTTAAATAAGTATGTAATGGATATAGAAAAGATGTTAGATGTGAAGAACAGGTGATAGTAATGGAAATATTGGGTTTACAGAAAATGAATTGAATGAGGCAGGGAAGAAATTGAAAAGTGAAAAGGCAAGAGGTTTTGATGAATGGGCAGCAGAGATGGTAATGCATTTAGGACATAGGGCAAAATTAAAACTATTATCATGCTTTAATAAGATGGCATAAAAAAAAGATTTTCTAGATAGTTGGAGTAAAACAAGAGTATAGTTGTCATTTAAAGAAAGGGTAAGGATCATATGAAAGTATAGACCAACAGCTATAACATCAATGTTATATAATGTTTTTTCATATATAAATGGATGAAAGAAAATAATATTGGGAGAGAAATGCAAAGAGGTTTTCAATTGGATAGGCATATAGGAGATAATCCACAACTTGTAGATATGAGTAGAAATATTGGTAAATAGTTATATATGGTTTATATAGATATAGAGAAGGCAAATGATAAAGTTAATAGATATAGGTTATGGGTAAGTTGAGTAAATTTGGGAATGAATGGAGTTCTAGTGGATATTATTAAGAGATTATATGTAAATAATTACTATATGTATCAGTTAGGGAATATAGAATCAGTTAAAGTTAAAAATGGGGTGGGACCTAGGCAAGGATGCCCTAAGTCACTTTTTTTTTGTATTTGAAAGAAATGGAGAGTACAATAGAAAGACTAGGAAGAGGGATAGAGATACCATTAATAGGTGGCAAGGGAGTATATACATTATCAAATCTTTTATTTGCAGATGATGTGTTCTTGTGCACAGAAAGAAGGGAAGATATAGAAGTTATGCTGAGGACATGCACAATGATGGTTAAAGAGATGGGGATTAAATTTAGTGAAAGAAAAATCAAGAGTAATGATGATTAATACTGGGGAAAGAGAAGACAACGAATTTTTATTGGGAGATATAAAGTTAAGTGTAATGAATAAGTATACCTATTTGGGAATTGTTTTATGTAATCAGAGAAATTACTTATATGAATGGGAGAAAAAATTGATAAATGAAGCAAAGAAAAGAAAAGGACTGATAAAGAAATTAACAATGTTTTTATACAATAAATACAATATAGCTAGAATTGTATGAAAGTGAGTGGCAATAGCAAGGTTAACATATGGTAACAATGTGTGAATAAAAGGGTATTACATTACTTAGAACAAGTACAAAGAGAAGTGGGAAGATATGCTTTAGCTGCAGATGTGTGGACAGCAAAGGAGGCAATTCAAGGAAAAATGGGATGATCATGTTTTTATATGAGAGATGCTTTAAAGCAAAATGAAAATGTTCAATAGATTGCAGTTTATGGATAATAAGAAAACCACCAAAATATTATTTAATTGGATTATGAATAAAGAACAGGCAACAAGATAGGTGAGAAAGGTAATGCAGTATGCAGAAGATTTGGATAAAGAATTTATATCAGTATGCTAATACAAAAGATTGGATGATTGTGTTAGCAGAATTGTTGGGTGTTAATAGTGGTAAGGAATGGGATAGAAGAATACATGCATTAATAAAAAAAAATAGGGAATTGGAGAGATGGAGAACTATTATGGAGACTAATAAGAGTTTGAATATATATATAGAAGTAAATGGAATATTGGGTGCAATGTAAATCATGATAATAGCAAGAAAAGTAGTTTACTGTTTGTGGCACAAACAGGATCTTTAACAACATGGGAATATACACATAAATGGAGAAAAATATGAGTGATTTAGTTTGCAAGTTGTGTAAAGAAGGCATAGAAAATATTAGGCATTTATTAATTGAATGTAAATGCCTGAAAGCAGAAGGAATACAAATAATGAAGTTGTGGAAGAATAAATATAAACAAAGTGATTATACAAAAAGTGGATTATTGGTTTATATGCTGAGTTTGGGAAAAGATAAGGGAAATTTAGATATAAAGGCCATGGAGTTGCCAAAGATCATGTTGTGGAAATGGGATGGAACAGGATAGAGAAGAATATGGGGAAACTTAGGGTGGGGAATGCAAAGAGAAGGTAAAGTGGCTAACGAGTTTCTCGGGGCATAGTGATTAACAGATTCCTGATTTCGTATAAGGAGGAGTTACAGTGCATCGTATCGCATTGCAGGAAGATTTAAAATAGTTCTATCACATTGAAAAGAGCAAAAAAAAAGTAACATTTATCAAAAAGTTTTTTGTATTATTTGTATTATATATAATTATTTCTGTTCTATAAAGATATTTTATATTATACTGTGTGATTTATTTAAATATTTCATAATATAAATGTCTAATCTGGATCTACAGGTTTAAAGTCAGTGTTCATTAGCTTCAATTTTGGTAATCAAAATAAGAATACGGATGGAAAGATCTCTTATTTTTAAAGTCGATAGATATATTGATGTCTTTCAGAACTCGTTTCTTTTATTAATAAAACAACCGATGGCGTCAATTGGAGTTAATTCTTGAAAACATAGAACTCGTCATTATAACCTTTTCAGGATTTAATTACAAAAATCACCTTTTCTTTTTCCAAAACTAATCTTTTCACAGAATAATTTTTTTAAAAAAATGCTAGGGAAAACAAGTTATTGTCAACTTTAAAACAAAATAAAATAGAAGAGTTAACGAATTTATTATTTTAAAATCTTTAGATTTTCATTAATAATTTACATTTAATTCTATATTTTACATGCAGTGATGGAAATAGATTGACACACACCACTGTATTATAATTGTTAAAAATTCCATAATATCATAAATGAATCACTTTTATTCATGCAGGCACAAATTAAAGAGAATAACATTTATGCTTGTTATATAAACTTATCATATGCATATTAAAAAATAATTTCACACCGCATTACATGTTATGAAAATAAAACAGAAATAAGTAAGCTCTATCTGGCTGTCAAATAATTAAACAAATCAACCTTATTCCATTAGCAAAATAAAGAATAAAGCTAGCATAGAGTATGAATTTGTTTAATTATCTGTCAACCAGATGGAGCTTATTTATATATATATATAATGATAAACAAAGTTAATATTTAATTTGCATTATAATTTGACTTATATTTGATTATTAAAGCAAGAGTTGTTAAAAATAAGATACTATCTTCATATTCTGCTTAGTTAGACATGATCTCATAATTAATACTATCTTATTTATATTTGATATTGACTCGTCAAGTGTTGGTAGCCGAGAGGTTAGCGCAGTTGCTTGCAGGCAGGTGTTGCAGGTTTGCTTCCCGTCGATGCTTTGACATATGGAAAAAAATATTAATTTGACTCTGAAATTTCAATTACATCAACAGAGTTTTATTTATATTGAAAAGCCTAAGAATAAATGATCAATTCTTTTTTTTTTGGTTTTCTGACAGAGTGTGGTGGATTTGTTTAATTATTCCACAACTAGATAGATCTGTCATCTTCACTCTATTTTTATATAGTTTTAATGCTATGTGAAGTTATTAGTTAATACTTATTATTGTTGTTATTATTGTTGTTGTTATTATTATTATTATTATTATTATTATTATTATTATTATTATTATTATTATTATTATTATTATTATTATTATTATTATTATTATTATTATTATTATTATTGTTGTTGTATTTGATTATCAGTTCAGGTATTGTTAAAAATAAAACACGTCTTATTCTTTGCCTAACTAGATATGACTTCCTAATTGATAATGTCAACATTTGGCATCAATATTAATTCCACTCCAAAATTTTAGCATGTTTAGCAAATGCATGGAGGGTAGTAGTCTCAGCTTTGAATTCTAATTTTCACTTTCACAGACAAAAATCATAAACTATTCTGGAAATGGGAATATTATGACATTATACACATGATACCATTTGGTATTAATAAATTATTAAGCTTATGGTAAATGACTCTAGAACAGGATGAAGACAATTAATCTAGAAAGTATAAGAAAGTCATGTGATAATGTTGAGATTCAGAATTAATAAATCTTAGGATCTTTTCCAACTATGTTAAGCCTTCTATCACTATTATCATATTACATATGCTAATCTTCATTTCATGTTGATTATTCAATATCATGCAGATATCTTCTATGAGACTTGAAACCCACAATATCATACAACAGAGGTGGGAAAATAGCGGCCTGAAAGCCATGTGGCTTTCTAAGAGTTTTTATATTGCCCGCCAAGATCATCAGAATAATGGGCCTTGAATTGAGATTTCCTTCCTATGTGTGACTGAAGATTCATCTCATATTTTCCACTAGGATGGCCATGTCAGTACACATGTGCAGTGTAGATACGATGTGCAGTGCTATTCCAGTTGATCTGGTTAATTTCAATTTTGTCTTTGCATTAGCAAATATATACATTTCCAACTTCAGTGAAACCATGAACCCTCCAAAAAATGTAAAATCAATGATGAATGTCATGTGTTTAATAAAGAATGGACAAACAAATATTTCTTTTGTAATACAGGGAATAAAGCAGTGTATTTATTGTGTCATAAAAAAAGTGTGACCCTCTGCCAATCTTCACTTCTACAAAGTGGCCCCTGATGTGGACCTCCACCAACCATTGCAGCCCCTGTGCCAAAACAATTGCCCATCCCTGTCATACAACTTAAAACTTTACATCATTTCATCCAAATAATTTTTTCCAAGACCAGCCAAAGTATTTTTATATGATAGTCATTTCTGCTTTAATTTAATTTTTTCAGTCCAGTTATATAAAAGAAAATGTGAGAATAAATCATATTTCTTTATGCTTTCAACTATTTCATATTGCCAAGATTGCAATGTTTTTTGAACAACTGCCAAAAATATTCAGTTAACAGTATGAGAACTTTTAAAACCTTTAATTCAACATTATTCATAAAGGTCATCCAGATTTGTTTTTAACCTTAGCAAAAATATAATATACTAAAATTAAATAATCGTAGATCACACAAAGTATACATAAATCATATTATTAAAAACCAGTCAACATTTAGACAATCCCAATATCCATAACAATCAACTTCAAAGAGATTGCCATGACAACAGTTTGAAATTGTTGATTGTTATTGATATTGGGATTGTTTAAGTATTGACTGGTTCTTAATGATTACTTTTAAACCCATTTAATCTTGAGCATTATTACACTTATTAGTTAAAATCACATTATATATGGCCAATAAAAATCATTAACCAGATATGGAGTGTCTGATATTCATTTAATAAAGCAAATAATGCATCAACCACATGACTGTCATCTGACCTGGATTTTTAATACATCATGTGATATATGAGTAGATTGAATGATAGTGCTGTCCAAACGTAGTATCACAATGAGCAAAAACACATTTAAAAAAGCAAAAAATAAAAATCCTCGTCTTTTTAAATATATTCATTGTTTTTGTCTGCGAATATTCCTTTAAAGAAGATAGTTTATTTTCTACAACAGTATTTATTAGTGCAGAAAATTTTAAAAATTCTAAAATGAAATAATTGAAAATTATTTTGCTTGCCTTAGCTTTGTTACGAACTCTAATTGAAATGTTTGTCTAATATTAAACTCTTAATAAGCACTATTCAAATGCTATTACTCTTAAAGGTAAAGAATAAAAAATCCCATGTCTGTAAATAATCCATCAATAAATATAACATTCTGTATGTATTTGTATTTTTATATATTAAAGAAACAATATAAAGAGCACAGGAAAGCTTTACAATAAATATTACGACAGTATCAGAATCCTTGGACCCACCCACCATCGTGCTTTCAGTAATCATAATTTTAAAAAAATATTAAAAAAATATAATAATCAAAGAACCTAAAAGTATTTTTAGCCTAGATTAATGTAATGAATGTAGCACAAAGTGATACCCGTATATACATATTAATTATTTAGGGAGGAAGTTGGATAATAATTTATAAATCTATTTTTTTCCCTTTTTAGTTCTGCTATTTCATGTAAACTTGAATAATAAAAAGCAACCATATGATAAGGCTTAATAACTTCTTGTTTAGTATTCCTGTCCATATTTTATTTCCCAGAATGGTCAGTTGGATCCGCCATCTATTATCTATTGATTACTCAAACTGTGGTAGAACTGAAATAGAAAAAACGATTGTATTACATAAATGTATTGTACAGGCTGAGTTTATGGGCTGATGGTTAATTTAATCTCTTTAAATCATAATCTATACATATATAATAGATATGCAAGAATGAATGATAAATGGCGGTCAGTAAATTTTATTTCAATTATAACATTCAGTCACCAATTATAAAAATAAACATGTGATCATGCTTTATGTTGTTATTATTTGATACCTATTTATGATTAAGGAACAATATAATTTTCTTCTTTTTATATATATTGATTTCTATATTTACATATCATACCATTCTCAACTTTCTTTAACACTTCAACAATACTATTGTTTTATATCAAACCTTTATTCTTATAGTTTCGACTGTCTTGCAGTCATCATCAGAGCTCTTTACAATCCTATTTCTAAAAACTGTAAGAATAAAGGTTTGATATAAAAAAATATTATTGTTGAAGTTTTTTAAAAAGTTGGGAATAGTATGATATATATATATATTTGTTATTCAAAAATGAATATAAAAGATTATTTTAGAATACTATTTAAAATTTCTATCACCCTACCTGTATATATAAAAGCAATTTAAAATAAATTATGAATGCTTTTGTATATGATAATCCTTTATATATGTTATTTGTTACCCAAATATTTGAAATATTACCTTATTACTTCTGAATTGCAACTCTGATCTAAGATTGCACGATAACAAAAAGACAATCTTTGTGAATTTATAAGCTTTATGTGTATGCCCACTTATATAATCGTTTTGAATCATCTTTGATGTATTTCTCCAGCTTACATTCTTATAGTGCATTCAGAAAATTATTTGATTGCATTTTCTCTCTCAATTTATTTTTTGTACTGGAATTTTAACACATATATTGATGTTTAGATATGGTACAGCTTATTTACATTTGATTAAGTCTAATATTAAGGTATTCTGTATCAAAAAGAAGCTATATTTACCAAAGTAAAATATTATGCATGCTGAAATTCCTCTAATGTTTTTTATTGCAAAATTTTCATATATATATATATATATATATATATAATGTAAAGAGCATACTAATAACTCTAAACAAGATTTTTTTATTATTACTGATAAATGCAGCAAAAGAATGCATTCAAAATCTCTATCTAGACTTATCCCCATCCCCAAACCGGTTTCGAGCTAATGGCTTTTATCAGCAAAAAGCTAGGATATCCCAACAAGAGCCATTAGCTCAAAACCAGTTTGGGTATGGGAATAAGTCTAGATAGAGATTTTGAATGTGTTCTCTTGCTGCATTTATCAGTAATTAAAAAGCATGTTTAAAGCTATTATCATGCTCTTTATATTACACTTTTAAATACAAGCTAAATAATTCATGTGGTGTACAATTTGATTCTATTAATATATATATATATATTGTAACGATATATAAATATGTCGTTACATTTATTTAAAATAAAAACTTAAAAGTTCGCAAATAAAAGGAAAAAACTAAACGCTAAAATTAAAATGTTTGTTAAACATATATATATTCGCACAGATGCTAAACTTTAAAAATTTTTTTTTTTCATAAACAAAAAAAAAAAGTATTTGAACGTATTTTTTTAAATAAAAAAATACAAGATTGAAATATAAAAATATTTTAATAAAAAAATAACGTAAGTTAAAATAAAAACAGATATTATTTAATTCCTGTAATCTGTAAATGGAAATGATTGTTTATTAATTATCTAAAAGCTGTGTAATTAAAAAGTCAGATGAAAAGTTAGATAAGAGAAGAAAGAGATTTTAGCTTGACCAATGGAAGCACTAAGCCTTGGCTCGGACCCTAACGAAAGTGATAGATTAGTGACGTTTTGTTCATTGAATCCTTGTGGATAATATAAAAAGGGAAATACAGTTTTTTCTGACAGTGCCAGCATTGTGTGTTTGAGAGATGTGGTATGATGCACATACCACACTCTCTATAAAAAAAAAATGAAAAGACTGTGATACCTTGAACCAGCTATTGCCATCTCCAGAACATTACCTTCCAATGGAGGTGTCGCGGGAATTGAAAGCAGAGGCCTGGACTCTTCTACTATAAGCTATATGAAATGAACAATTGTTAAAATCAATTAAGAACTTTCGTCAAGTTTTACAAATTGATAAACAAGCCAACTGAAATGTTAAAACGGACTCTTATCTGACTTTTGTAAGTTTTTAAATCAAATTAATAATGTTTAATTTTATATGTTTTCCGACTGATAAACATCATTTCCATTTTTTTTTCTTATTGTAAAGATTATTTAAATGTATGAAATTTAAGTTGTTTATAGACACTTGCATGGATTCGTTTGTGGCTAATTATATTTTGGTTTTCATATTTGATCAAAATATATAGACATTCGATAAATAATGATACCTTACGGTGAGTATCTAAAATGTATTTATTCGGATGTCTTTTAAGTTATTGGTGACAATGCAAGTATCTTATGGTGAATACTATTGGGTTACTTATAAGTTTCCCTCTGCGATTGTCGGTATCAATAATTTTGTATTTTGATCGTTTATGTTTATTTTGAAATGTTTTTGACCGTGGAATCTATGTAATCGATCTATACCCAACATTTTTAAACAAATCTGTGCGAACGTATTTAAATGTTAAAATTAAGTCAGGCGTGAATGGCTATATAGTTTTGTAAAGTTGTATTAAGGGAGGGTAATCTTAGGTTATTCATTTCGTAGTTGAATTGGTTCAATGGATTGGATATATTTGTGTAATTAGTAGATGTAGTACGAGGTCCGCTACGGGCAGGATTATAGATATACGCCACACACCCTCTGTTTGCCTATGGATGGGTTTGTAAGTCGGCAGAAGACCGCAGTCCATTCCTATGGAGTTTTTTGTTTATTGTTCTACTTGCCAACAGATGTCACATTCCTGTTGGTGGAGAGTCAATGTCTTCTCTATTTCTACTTATTGTTCAGATGTACATTCCTGACAATATAGTATTTTGTGTTGTCGTATAATGCTACATTGAATACATGAATGTATCAGATGGATTGGTGCCAATTTGGTTGCGAAATTTGTTGCCTAAGGTTAAATCAGGGAAGAATATTTTCGTTTCAAATGCAGATCTATGTAGTCTATTCATACTTGACTATCTAAATAATAATTAAACTCATTGAAACTTAGTTAAATGTAAAATTAAAAGTTAATATAAAAATCTAAAATGTTAAACTTATTCCTCAAAATTTAAATATTATTTTATATGTGCGTAAATAAATATTTTTATATGTTAATTTCTGGCAGTGGCTTTTACTCTTTGATATTTAAGATATAAATTAAGATATAGATTTTTATCTTTGCGTCTCCACTGAGCTAGTGACTTGGGCTAACGATCGGAATATTTAAATAAAGTGGAATCTTAACAGCGCGTATCTGCCTACTTTATAAATTTTTCTAGGCTCAAATGCCTAGATGGCGCCTTGTAGAGCAGATATTGTTTTTGCGGTTAGATTCGATCTTCACTTTCATTCCGATTGGTACAATATATATATATAAATGTCAGAGCAACTTCCCAAATATTAAGATATTCAGAAATGCCCTCTATTAATAAACATAAAATCTGAATTTCAATTACCACAATCCAAGAGGCAAGTCTGAATTTTAAGCAGAATGATCTAAGAGCTTATTTAGACTTTATATTTATTCGCAGAGAGTGTTGCTGAATATCTTAACATTTGGGAGTATGGTTTGGTATTTTTATATTTGAATTTTTAGATAATGGTATGCATTTGTATTTTTTCATATATATGTATATATATATAAAGATAGTTAATCCTCATAATATCATCATGTGATGATATCAGTGAAGTATTGAACAGCTTAACGCTCTCAGATATAACCACTTCAGCTTCACCTATTTATATAGAAATTAGGTTGAAATAAAGAAGGGTTTCCCTCTTTTTTTCCAAAGTGTAAGCTTGTGGTTAAGACTTGTTGAGGTCCCTACCTTCACATTTTCAAGCGCACACTCTTGAGATATTTATTGCCTTAGTAAATAATACTTATAAGAGGCAATCTTAACATTTCATTGCTTTTATAATAATAAGTTTAGTATTGAAAGGGAATGATTATATACTCACCATTATCCCAGACAGATAGGTCAATTAATTTTCCAAAATGGCTTATAAATCAAAAATCTCATATAAAAACTAAACAATTATAATGAGTTCCTACAAGAAAAAATTAATTCATTATCTTCATTAAAAATAATGCTAGAAATTGAAAAAAAGCTAATTAATAAATAAACATTTTACTAAGCATATTATTATTTTAAAAAAGTACTAAGCAGTGGATAAATGTACTGTATAAAAATATTTCAGTAACTATGATTATTTTAAAATAAATTATAATTTTCTAATTGACAGATCTCATTTTGCTTACCTCATCATAAAATAACATTTCCTTAGTCTCAATACATTAAATTAAAATAAAGTATATAGAAAAAAAATTAATACAATGTATATCTAAAATATTTTTGGTGCATTTCATCATTTATTAATAAAGTTTTATTATTTTTGTAATATCTAACTGATAAAATTTTAAAAAAATTGCAGTGTTATTAATTTCTTTTTTGATGCAATATTTCACAAATTTATTTATTTTACATAAATGCAATCAAAATTAAATGATAATTAAATAAATAAATGTAATTTGCAGTTGATTGCTATAGTTTCAATAATGTCAATGATTTTTTTTATTTTTGCCCATATCATAATTTTTATGTTTACAATACAACTTACCATTAATTAGTTTGAATATATCACAAATAAATTACAGGACTATTTATTTAAAAATTGAGTAATTAAATAATATATTTAACTTATGTTTAGTAATCTTTGATCATATAAATTTGATTATTGAATGCATAATGCATGAAATCATTTTTTCTCTTTATTTCCTCAAAATTATTTATAATTATGGTAACTATAATTTACAATTATGATTATTCTAATTTTAGCTGCAGACAAAATAATGTTCACAAGAATTTTAATCTAAAATTGATTGAATAGATATATTTTATCTAATGTGCACATTTTAAAATCTATTATTAATACACTCTGTTATTGCATGTGATCAAAGTATGTTTTGATGATAAAAAACTGACATTTTTGGTTTTTGTAGTCATTAAAAAATGAAAATAATCTTTACTTTGGATATCATAAATAAAAATAATGATTATCTTTCAAGAATACTAGATAAAAATCAGGTAAATATATTAATCGTATTTTAATTCCATAATCAAACCATAATACTGTATATTGCATAATGAATAATCTTGATACTATACATTTTTACATAAATATCACAATACTATTCTTTGATAATGTAGCTTTAATGAAGTCATTATCTTATGATGTTATTAATCTTATAAAATAGCAGCCATTTTTAAAAAATGGTGGATGTTACTAAAAAAAGTTCTGAATTTTTTTTAAAAGATTATTACAGTGAATAACCAAATTGTAAATCAAAATAATAATAATAGATTGATGATGATTGCTATAGCAAATCCTTGCATAAATTTCAATTGTTTTCCAGGATAAAGATATATTTAATTATTAAAAAATAAATATTGTTTTGTATTACAAATTCAATATTTATTAATTGTTATTACTGATATATATATATATTGTGCAGAAGGAAATTAATCTCCAATTATATACTGCTTTCATAACTCTTATAAATCTCTGAGTGCATACCAATCAGTAAGAGTTTTAAAAATTTAAGTGAATCATTTAAGATTAGAGCATATTCATATATATACATCATCTCTTACTTACCATACTTATGTCAGGGCTTGAATCTACTGAATGCATGGAAATTTATAATAACTACAAAAACAGTGTAAGATCAGAGATTAATTTCCTTCTGCACAATTACAGATTTTTCATATCTTGTATCAAAAAAGAAAAATTGTTATTGATATATATAATACAAATATGCAGATTAATTAACTATACACTGTTAATAAACATTTCAGTATCCCTTTACTGACTATAATATTCATCCAATGCAAAATGACTTTATTACATTTGCTGTCCCAGAAGTATACAGAACTTAAAAGATCTAGTAAATTTACAAGCAAGAACAAAACTCATTACAATTCATATACAAACACAGCATCATTTATATATGAAATTTTATCAGATTTCACCCTTGTTTTCAAAATTGCAATATTTGTTTATCTCTATTTTCATCTAAGATATCTAATGCAAGTGTGGATATTTTATATTGGCTAAGCAATCTAGTAACTAAAGGGATTCTGAAATATTTATTAACAGTTTTTGGTTTTATCAGACAAGAACAGAAATTACATATAAACAACACATGATCACCATCATTTATACTAGCACATAATTGTTATTGGATGAGTAGGCACTAGATAGGATTTTATGCAGAAGCCTTCTGGAATCCATTGATTACTCTGGTTAGCACAGGGTGGCACTACTGTATGGAGAGTTTTGTCTTGTTTAAATTATATATAATGTTGAAAAAGTGCTGCATTATATATATAAGGGGATTATATATTTGAATATTTGCAAATTATGCAACCACAGCCTTCATGCTTTACATCATCAGTTAACAAACCATTGTTAATGTGAACCTACAAATAAGAAAAAATAAAAATCCTATTCTTATTTTTGCTTAAAGTCTTTAAAAAGACCATAAATGCTAGCAATGATAGATAATGTTTATAGATGAATATTCTGAAGTCAAATATTTGATTTTTTTTTCATTTTTAAACTTTGGGAAGTTTAATATATTAGTAGTAATTGGTAAAATAATTTACATATGTCAATTATTAAAAGTAGCACAGTTTTGAATTTATTTACAGAATTGTTTTTTATTATCTTTATTTTCAATTTTTCATGCTTTTCTTTCAATTTTTTGTAGTTAATTCTGAAGATAGTCAATAATTTTAAGCAAAATATCAAAGATATGCTTAGTAGAAATATATATATATATATATATACATAAAACAGACATATTTTGTGGGTTCATCCGTGTTAAGATATTTTAAATACTGACGTTTCGACTTGGTCACACAAGTCATCCACTGAGTGATAAAAAGTAGAAAGATGGTTGTAGAGGCGCTACAATCACTGATTTGAAAAAAATGTTAAAGTTCCAGTAGCAAAAATGATAAATTAAGAATGTTTTTTAATATTTTGCTATTGGTGGGACTTTAAACATTTTTTTCATATTAGTGATTGTAGCACCTCTACAACTGTCTTTCTACCTTTTATCACCCAGTATATGACTTGTGTGATCAAGTCAAAACATCGATATATCAATATTTAAAAAATTTTTAACATGGATGAACCTGCAAAATATGTCTTTTATATATGCAACCCGTGAAAATCTTCATATCAACATATATATATGAAAGATCAAGAAATACTGCATTTTATTTTTACCTATTGTATATAGATTATTTATACAGAAAAATATAAAATGAGATTTTTTACAGATGCATATGTAAAATCAGATGTAAACAGATAAACTAGCCATATAATAATCTTTAAGTATGCATCATTGATCAAAATTAAATTACAAATTCATTGTCAATGGTTTTCCCTGCCAATGCAGACTTCTCAAGAACAATGTAATGTAACAAAAAAATAAACATATATTATTTTACCTTCTACAAATCCAACTCACACTTCAATTATTTTTAATATCAAAAGAAATTTTAAACAAATTAATAGTTTCAGAATCATAAATTTTTATTAAAAAAGATATTTTAATTTCTCTTCATTCTTTTCAAATAATATAACTTTAGCTTGGCTAAACATAATTTTATGGCTTATATTTTTTATAAATATATAATGAAGAATTAAGATATTTATTTTTATTCTACTTTTATAAACTTTAATAGTAGCTAAAAATAAGTCATATATCATGTGACTTAATTTAATAATAGAGATATTTTTAAATGCTTTCTCTTGTGGCATTTATTGATAAGGCTTGTTAGAGCTATTGCAAGCTCTTTATTTAGTTTTATGAACTTTCATTCTTTTCTTTAAGCTCAAAATATTTTGACCTATAAACAATTATTTACAAAATCATGAAATTATATAAACAACTTCAGGAATGATATTTTTTATGAATATTCACTTTTATATTATTAATAAATTATTTAAAGTAGCACTCTTTCTCAAGGCTTTTAAAACCTTATAAAAAGTAAATTTAAATGGTAATAAAATGAAATATTCTTTTTATATTTAACATCAGTATGTTTGAAATTATTCTTATCAGCATTATAATTTCTATTAAACAAAATTATTTTAACATCTGCTTTATCAAAATAAGGATTTTTGCATGAAGAAGTCAAAAAAGTGCAGGAGTCAACTTGCTTATAACAATTATCTAATGAGACATTTCACTAAATTTTTGAAAATCAAAACATTCATTTATATCTTATTCTGATATTTTAGTTCCAAAAAATCTAAAGACAGAATTGATAAATTAAAGAGTAGTGACTTCAAAGAGTTAAATAACTTTGACAAGTTTGATTAAACTTGCTTATTGTTATTAGATTTTATGCACTGTGCAAAAATATTTTGAGAAAATTTTTAGAATGACTAAAACTTGATATAATTTTTGCAAAGTTTATTAAGATTTGTGGTTATTTTTGCATAATAATTGTGTAATAATTATTAAAAATAAAATTTAAATATGATTACACATTAATTTTATAGATATATGTTTTATTTTTAAAAATAGAATATAATTAATAAGTTATAGCATAACATTAACAAAGAAAATTACGATATTACAATAACTATGCCTTTCTAAACTGATTTCTAATATGTTATCTTTATCACTTTGTTAGATTGTATTGTGATATTGTTAAAATTATAAAAAAATTTCATGTATTAAAGTATAATTTGATGATTAATCAGATAATGATAGTTATTCATCTACTTTTTAATCAGAAATGTCTATTAAAAAAGATTTCATTGATTTTCTAAAATCAATCTGAACATTAAATGATTAAAAAAATGTTCATTTTTATTAAGATCTTATTTTTTTGCCAATATTTGCAAAGTTCAATTATGATTTTTTTTAGAATTTATTTTGTTTATAAATAATAAATAATGTAGACTAAACCATGGCACGTGTGCTTTAAAGATGGAAACTATTTAAACTGAATACTCTCATTTCCAAACACAAGATAATGTCTTTTTAAAAGATAGAATGGATTCACTCTATCATTTTCACCCAAGCTATATGTATGGGCCAATCTGAAGCATTTGGAACTGAGAGCATGAAGATTTTGATTAATCACTTTAAATTACTAATCATATGATTTTTATTAATGAAGCTTGCGAAATTTTAACAATTTATGATATGTCATTATTAGATAGAAACGTAAACATATGTAAATATTTTATTTATATAGCACGATGTTTTTATACAAATTATAAATAATAATGTAGCTTAAATCGCTGCACATAAATAAATAAAATAAATGTTAATTTCTATCAAATCAAGTCCAATTTATTTTATCTTGATATAGAATAACAGTTTAATATTAAAATCCAATGTTGAAAGCTTACAAAACTCTCACCAGGGGAAAAAACAATTATATCAGTCTCAATATCTAAGAATTAATCCATATATCAGAATAGTCAATATTAATAAAATATTTATTCTGATAAATTGGTTAAAAGTATTTTGTTTAATAGAAATAAGTGCTAAGAATAATTATAAAAATGTAAATGCTAATATAAAATAAAAATATTTTATGTTTTTGCATTTTAAATTGTTTTTATACAGTTTTAAAGATGAATTATGACATTTTATGGTAATCAAAAAAGATGTAATGAAAAAGGAGGAATAACTACCAAAACAAATTGTTAAAGTTGTCTAAACTGTTTCAATCGATGAATAATGCAGATGAGAGAATTATTGAAAAAAATATATCTTTCCTGAAGTTGTCCATATTATTCCTTGTTGAACTAGTAAGAATTTATTACAGTATTTTAAGTTTAAAGAAAAGAGTGAATTTTCATAAAAATAGAGTTAAAAATAAATATCTTAGTTCTGTCCTATTTATTCATGAAAAGATTCAAGCCATTATATTATGTTTGAAAAGACTAAGGATTTTATACTGAGAATAATGAAAAGAAAAAAAAAAGAAACATCTCTTGTAATAAACATTTATAATTTCAAAGCTATTTGCATGATAATCAGCAGGTTCCCAAATGTTTATGCATAAAATACTTATCTAGTGTCTACTCATCCAATATGCCCAGACTAGTTTCAAGCTTGTGGCTTTCATCAGTAGGGAGCCTCAGATCTGAGAGCACTACATATAGATCTTAGAAAATAATGATCACATGTCGTGATTTAATTACTTTCCACTTGAGATAAAAATGTTTGTAATTTAATTTTGGCTAATAATTTAATTATAAATTGATGTACTTAGTGATATATATATTAAAAATTTTAAACAGAATTTTTAAGTAATGAAGTAAGCAATTAATGAAAAACTTACAATGCAGACTGAAATTACTTTATTAGTAATAATATTTATGTCTGGACCCCTATGAACCAAATGTGATTTCAGTTTGCATAGCAAGGTTTTAATTATCTCTTTGATTGGTTATATCATAGCTGAATTTTGTCTAAAATAGTCCCCAAAAATCTCATTAAATGTACCCATATATATTTACATTATTAAATTTTTGACATTCTTTTATGAAATTTTTTTAATCATATAAATATATTTAATTATTGTATGTATACAGGAATCATTAAAATTTACAATGTAATTATAAATATGAGATGGTAGATTAAATTATTTTTAATAGGATGATAATTAATATCAAACTACCACTAACAAAGTGGAGACAAGAAGCTAGAGATTAGAGATAAATTGAACTTGGAGAAGCCTTGATCCTGCAGTGGACTAATTGTGATTGAAAATGATGCAGATAATGACAACTAATAACAATCTAGTATTTTGACAATCTGATAGCACTATAATGTGCTGTCTAATATATCTTTCAAAAGTGAACTTAATCTACACACACAAACACACATATATATATATATCATCATCAACCATTATCAATCCACTGCAGGATGAAGGTCTCTTCAAGTTTAATCCATCTTCTCCGATCTTTAGCTTCTCTTCTCCACAACACCCTTGCACATTTTCTTATTTCATCCATTCATCTCACATGTGGTCTCTTTCTGAGTCTTTTACAATCTCTTGGAATCCAGTTTGAAATTTCAATTGTCCATCTATTATCATCTCTTCTAGCAATATGTCCAGCCCAACTCCATTTCAATCTTTTAATTTTTTCAATAAGGTCAGTAACACCTGTTTGCTGTCTTACCCATACATTGCGTTTTCGATCTCTTCTTGTTACTCCCAACATACATCTCTCCATACTCATTTGAGTGGTCTAAAGTCTCTGTATTGCTCTTCTATTACATGTCCAAGTCTCAGATCCATAAGTAAGAACTGATAAAACACATTTGTTAAAAACCATCCTTTTCAAACACATAGGCATATTTCCTTTTAGTATCAAGTTATTTCTATCAAAAGCACTCCAACCAAGTTTAATTCTATGATTAATTTCCTCCATTATGTTTCCATCTGTATTAATAATCTGACCAAGGTATTTCTAACTGTTAACTTCTTCTAATTCTTCATAATCAATCTTTATTTTCATATTTTGAGCAAATCAATTAAACATTACTTTAGTCTTTTTAACATTTATCTTTAGTCCTACTTTTCTACTTTCATCTGCTAACTCCTGCAACATTTCCTGCAGCTTTGAAGCATTATTTGCAAAAACAACTACATCATCTGCAAAATCTAAATGACTTAAATACTCTCCATTTACTTTCACTCCTTTAGTTTCCCATTTTAATCCACAAAATACTTCTTGCAGCACTGCTGTAAAAAGTTTTGGAGATATGGTGCCACCTTGTCTTACACCTTTTTCAATGTTGACTTTCCAAGTATCATTATGTAATCTAATTGTTGCTGTTGCATTTTTATAAATATTCTTTAAAATATGACAATATCCTGGATCTATACCTTGATGATCCAATGCTTTAATCACTGAAGAAATGTGTATAGAATCGAATGCCTTTTCATAATCTACAAATCCAAAACATAATGACAACTCATATTCATTTGTTCTTTCTATGATTTCTCTCAATATCTGGATAAAATCTATTGTACTAAAACCACTTTTAAATCCAGCTTGTTCTCTTGGTTGGTGAAAATCCAAAGTTCTCTGTAGAGGAGTTGTAATTATCTTGGTAAAAATTTTATATAAAACTGATAAAAGGCTGATAGGTCTGTAATTTCTAATATCTTCTTTATCACCTTTTTTAAATATTAATATTATTACTGCATTCTTTTAATCTTCCAGTACATCTTTATCATTTAGACATTTGGTATATAACTTTGCTAAAATTGTTTCTATTTCTTCACCTGCTTCTTTTAATATATCAATTATAATTCCATCATTTCCTGGAGCCTTTCCTTTCTTCATACATTTAATTGCATGTCTCACTTCTTCATTTAAAATTCTGGGCAATTTGGAAGATGTAATAGATATAGGAGGTATTTGTTTTTTATTACTATATAATTCTTGATAAAAATCTTCTACCAATTTCATGATGTCATCTCTCTTTTTAGCAATAATTCCATTTTTTTTTTATTGCAGATATAAATTTTCTACCAATACCAAAATGTTGTTTAACATTCTTGAGACTTTTATTTTCTTCTACAGCTTTCCTTGCTATTTCACGGTTATACTTTCTTATATCATTTTCAACTTTTTTCTGTACCATTTTACAAAATTCGAGATATTCAATTCTTTTTAATACATCATTTTTGTATATCTTCATATTCCTTCTTTTCTTCATAAATTCTCTAGTCTCAGTAGAAATTTTATTAGTCAATTGCTGCTTTTTTCTACCAGCTATCTTTGTTGCAGTTTTTAAAAGTGTATCAGTTATTTTCATATTAATTTCATTCAAATTTGAATCATGTTCAAAATCTCCTAACACTTGAAACCTATTTGTAAGTTCTAATTTAAATTCATTAGAATGTTTCTGAAGATTAGGAATATCAACTGTAAATATTGTTTTTCTTCATAATTTTTGTCTCTCTAGTTTTACATTAACACGTAACTTACACCTTACTAATCGATGATCACTTCCTGTGTTAAATTTATTAAGAACATTACAATCTTGAAATATGTATTTTCTGTTAGTCAAAATATAATCCAATTCTGCTGTACCTTCATTTGGATGCTTCCATGTCCATTTCCTTTTAATATTTTTCTCAAAAAATGAATTCATAATATAAAGTTTTTTTTTCTGCAAACTCCACAAGTCTATCTCCTCTCTCATTTCTATTACCATAACCAAAATTACCTACAGCAATTTCATCTTTCATTTGTCTACCAATTCTAGCATTATAGTCTCCCATAACAATTTTAAAATGTTGTTTACTCTGATCAAAAGCCTTTTGTACATCCATATAAAAATCTTCTATAGACTACTTCATCACTATGAGAACTTGTTGGGGCATAAACCTGAATTATCTGCATTTTGTATCTTCTATTAAGTTGTATAACTAATCTTGCCACTCTGTCCGATACACACCATCAATCTCCACAATACTGTTCTTCCATTTTTATTTATAATGAATCCTACTCCACTTGTATTTCCAATATGTGTGCCTTTATAATAGAGTATATGTCCACTTTTTAAATCAATTGTTTCTTCTCTTTTTCTTCTAACTTCACAAAGTCCAATAATATCCCATTTAATATAAGACAGTTCTTCTTCTAATTCATTCAATCTTCCTTCACTTGAAAGTGATCTGCAGTTGTAAGTACCTAAATAAAAAGTCATAATCAAATGGAAGCCTGGGTCCACAATCAGGGGATCTTAGCATTCTCTGCCTTCGGCCACCCACCACTGCCTGGGTTGGTGACTTTACAGCCTTCTGGGAATAAGGACCATGCTTTATTTTTGTCTGTCATAATTGTATATATGTATTGGAAAAATATTTATCATTTACACAAACATTCATTTTGCCTTATCAGGCACTGAGAAGAAAGACCATGGTGTTTCTTGATCTTAAACTCAGAGGTAAAAAGCCAATAAACTCACGACACTGGATAATGTGTGTTGGTGAGAAGCCCATCCATGTTTGTATACTATATGAATAATCACATAGTAATAACAGCTGCAATGACAAGAACGTATGGAGTGGACATTAGGAATTTGCCTGCTCGATTCCTTTAAGGCCTCCAAGAAGAATCAAAGGGTCTCCTTTCAGTTAATAGCAAACTCTTTTCTGCAGCCTATATATATATATATAAAATCAGAATTACTCCAAATTCACAACTTATCCAGACTAGCCAAGAAAACAAACTCTAAAACACTATCAATAGTTTCACTGCTACAAGCAGATTTCTCATGTGTATTTAAACTAAACATTACCCACAATTCCACTTACTTACCCTACACCCTTAATATTAAAAGAACTTTTAAATAAGTTAATTGCTTCAGAATCAAAAATTTTTAATAATAAAGATCCTTTAATTCTTCTTTTTATTTCATTTCTCTCAAAGAAGACCTTAGCTTCATCAAAATTAATAGTGTTGACTGTATCTTTTTCATGGATATATATATATATAATTCAAACAAATATATATATAATTTAAAAATACAGACATTTAATGGTTGTAGTTATATATATATATATATTATTGAAAACTCAAGTTTATTATAAAAGAATACACTCATGTTGAAATATTGGTTTATATTTTAAAAAAAAAAACATAGTAAAGAGGGAATAAATGTAATCAAGAAAAATAAAGATTATGCATCCATTCATATATTTTTCAACTAATAGTTGATTGATCAAAATTAATAATTATTTATTTTTTTTCCAATCTATAGCATAAATCTAATCATCTTTGGCCAATAACAGAATAGACACTATTAAAGTGTGTGTGTTTAGAAGATAATATGTGCATACAATGAATAAATAGTAATCTTTTATTGTACTAATAGGAAAATATTCATTTGATTTTTTTGAATTTTGATAGATCATTAAAAATAAGTTATTTGAAGAAATGCTTTTATAATAAATATATTTATCTTATTAAAATATATTTCACTTGATTGTTTGCTTTTATTATTCTTTAGTTCTATGTTTAACTTATAAAATTCGTTTGTTTACCTATTTGATTATCAATTTAGACTGGTCATCTTATGGTCTCATCTAATGTTATAATAATAGAGTGCAGGTGTATTCATAGCATATATGCCTGCATGTGTCTTTTTTAATAACTATAGTATATGCAACTTATAGTAAAGGTTAAGGGTCATCTCATCTGCATTTTTAATAATTTATAATGCAACTCCTGTTCCATTCCAATATATACTCCCTGCTATAAATACATATGATATTATCATAGTGATACAGTCTATTGTGTCCATGATCTAAAATTCAAATAAGAGATTGATACAATTAAGATTATTTTCATGGTTGTAATTAGAAATATTTTCTTAGATAATTATCCCATAACCAAACTAACTAAACAGACAATAATGATCAATAAATGGGTATTTAGACAATATTGGTCAGTAAATGGGTATTTTGCCATTATTGATAGAAATTATACTAAAGATGAAAAGGTTGTAAATTTTCATCATTTAGATATTGGTATGCTTAGTGAGTAATGTCTTATACTTTATTCTTCCTTGCTAAAAAAATATTAAAGAGTCTTTTATTTACTGGGTGTTCAGTCATGAAAGAAAAATTCTTGCCTAATTAATTACTAGTAATAATAAAATGTTTAATTATTTTGGTGATCATATGGCGTTTGAGCATGAAAGAGGCAGAACTGAATTATGATTAAGCTTTGATTTGAATCTGATGTGTTAAAATATGCAGGATAATTAATAAAGCTCTCATAAGTTTCTTTCTATAGGAAAACTACTTTCTTCCGTTTCTGTTCGAGAATCTTTCATTAGCATCTCAATCCTATCTTTTCTTGAATGCATCTCTTTTTCTACGACGATTTCATTAGTAAATCTTAAATGTCAAAATAAAAGGGTTAATTTAAATTATAAAAACAAAATTTAGAATAAAGGTAAAAAAAAAGAAAACAAAATGAAGCATTTAATTAAAATTGATTTTTTTTAAAAAAAAAAAAAACTTTTTTTTCTTTTTGTCATTCATCTATTTTTTTTTTCCAATCTCATTTACATTTCATTCTTTTAAAAAAATTTTGAATGAATCATTAGCAAATTATAAAAATTTTCAAAGTAATTTTAAATATTTATATTAACCAAGAATAAAGTAAAATGCATTAAATTGTTTTAAATTTTAAAATATGGGCAATTGCATATATATATACGAAAAGAATAACAATAAATGATTTATATCATTTATGAATAACGAATACAATTATATATACAGTGATGATTTATATCTGAATCTTTCTGTTTCTCTCCAATTAATTTAATTGTCTTCAAAGTTCTTTAAATATATATTATTAGGAACAATTTCAAATTTTTTAATACATAAAAATGTAATATTGTATTAAAAATAATTAGAATTTATTTATATTTTCATCTAAAATAACATTTTTAGAAGTTTGGTTCCTTATTCAAATTTACCATATAGGGCATATTATTCTGTAGTTTAAAGCAGTGGAAGATGACAACTCTGTTACTTTTAGTAATCAATCTTCTCATAAATTCCCATGCAACAAACCATCTCATCATCATCATTATTATTAAATAAATCCACTTTTTTATTACTGTTACAATGCTTATTTCATTAAAATTAAATTTTGCAGTTTCGATTAACCGGTACTCTTCTTCAGAAGCTCTGAAGAAGATTGATGGTCATTCAAAATTATAAAATTGATTAATTTTAATATAATAAGCATTGTAATAGTAATAGGAGAGGTGGATTTCTTCTGAAGAAGGTTACTGGTTAATCGAAACTATAAGGTTAATTAATTTTAATAAAATAAGCATTGTAACAGTAATAACAAAAGTGGATTTGTTTAACTTTTTATAACTTTATGAATTTATATAGAAGGATATAAGTATTATTATTACTACTATTACTGCTGCTACTGTGTGCCGAGAAAAAATTGACCAATTTTTCTCCAAGCTGCTTGCAATGTCATCTTTGAATCAATTTACGATTTTCATAATGCATAGATGTAGCAATACTCCACAAAAATGTTAAAGTGCTACCATGTTTATATCATGAGTTACAACATGAAATGTTGCTGTGTATTTTATATCTTTATGGATCATCTTAAATGCTGTCGCTGTCATCACATTATTATAAAATCCACTTGAAAACATTTTTATCACTCATGGCTTCACTGCCAAATATAGGTTGAATCAATTTAAATATTTAAATAGCAGTCTTGCCCAATTTAAGACAAAATTTAATGACTTTATTTTCCCATTTTAGTTAAGGTATAAAACCCAATTTCATATTCCATGTTATAATTTGTAATTCAGATATTGTGGGTTCCTAAAAATTTTTATGGTAAATAGCTAAACTATATTGTTATAGAATACATGTATTGATTAAGAGATGGGACTGCAGACAGATTGAGAGACTCAGTTATTATTTACATTTTCACTGAATTACACTATGTAGATAACAATAGAGAGGTGCTTTTCTTTTATTGATAAATACTTGTGGCAAACTTAATGCAGGTGCAATACCATGATTGTTACATTCTTTGTTTGCTAAACTATCACTGATTGATGTCTTTTAGGATTAAGAGTAATTGAACAGCACTTTTTTTATCCTATCATATAATTAATTTTCATGTTTTTAAAAAGTATTAACTAAATATTAACTATTAATTTTTAACATACATATAAATGTAAATTATTTAAATCTGATATAAGCATGTAATCTGTTAATGCTATTGATTTAAGACATCTGTAGATATTTATAGAAACTTACAGCCTTATATATGGCAATGTTTGTTAGAAAAAATGAACTAATCTCTTGCAAGGCACATTTCTGTTATTAAAGTTGATGTCATCAGCTGCCCAGAAGTCTTTAGTTCTAGTTAAATTATCACTAAAATTTACATTAAAACTTTAATATTTGTCAATTTAAAGAACAATTGATTTGCTGTTTGATGTGATTCTCAATTGGCATCCCAAACATTTAATGATATCAAATTTGTCTGACAGAACCATATGACTGACAAGAATTTAGTTCTTTATCTACAAACATTTTATATAAGACTATATGTTTTCCTATAAATTTCTATACTCAGCATAAATAAATAATATTATGAGATTATATATAATTACTTGAAACGATATAAAATTTTCATGTGCTACCCAAAGAATTTTCCAAATTTTATGTTTGCATTATTAATACAGTATTCACATTTATAAAATATACATATATTTTTCCTTACATACAAAAATTGATCAGCTGTTTGTTTGAGGATATAAATGCTGCTCCAAAAAAGCCATTTTTTTATAATTTAAAATGCTTATCAGCAAAACAAATTGCATTATTTTTAACCCCTTGAGTCCAACGTGCCCCTGAGATAAAGATATAATACTGTTTGCATTATTAATATTTTTAAAAAATTATTATAATTTAAAAGAAATGAAGATTAATAATAAAAAATGGATATCTATTCCATTTATTTCAAATCCACAAGTAAATTTTTTTAAGGATTTATATAAGAATGTATTTAATGTTTCATTCTACGTTCCAAACAATATTAATAAATTAGTTAATAATTCTAAGGATGTCATACCTGTCAAGCAAAAAAGTAATGTCATATATCAAATTTTTTGTGATTGTATGCTATCATATATAGGTGAATCTAGGTGCAGCATTGAGAAAAGATTGAAGGAACATGAATTGTTATATAAGCATGTAAAAAATAAAAATAATGGTGATTTAATATCTTCTTCAGTTTTCTTTGATCACGAAAAAACATGTAAATATAAATTTAAATTTAATTTTGAAAATGTGAAAATTCTTCATGAAGAGAGAAACCATAGTAAAAGAAAAATTAAAGAGGCAATTTTTATAAACAGAAATAAAATGCATTTAATAAATCGACAAGCCTCTAACATTAAAATACGAGATTCGTGGAATTTGAATTGATGATGTTTGCTTCCGCTTTTAGTTTTTGAATTTAATGGCAGTTGAGGCAGGTTAGAAAGTAATCAAAAGTACTTCTGCCGATTTAAAGATTGTTTGTAATTGTTTGTAAACCATTAAAAATATTATTTCAATTATAATTACAATATTGTTTTTAATTAATGGATATTTTATTTATTTTATATATGTGTCTGTGTGAGAGAGAGAGAGAGAGAGAAAGAGAGAGAGAGATTGAACATATGAGTAACCAAAGAGCCAAAATCATTCACATGAACAAGCATAGAGTTTTCTATATATTATTTAGTGCCAGATTTATTAAAACATTCATAATTATGGATGTAATGCTAATACATTTAAAATATTAGGTTATAAAAATATTAAGTAATAAAATGTCATAATGTCTTTATATGTATCATTAAAAACCAGTCAACACATAGACAATTCCAATATCAATAATAACCAACAATTTCAAACTGTTATCAAGGCAACCTCAATTTAACAATAAAGATGGAATACACACATACATACAAACATGAAGGCAAACTAATAATTGCTATCTATGTTTATAAAATTCAAATGAAGCATTCAGACAAATATATAGTACTATATAAATGCAATAATTTAAAATAGTAATTTTTTATGTGCCATCTATATTTCACTTCAACTCAACATTTTATAGAATCAATGACTAAATGCAAAATAAATGGAAAAAGAATTTGTTTCACCTGCAGCCTAGTGATAATAATTATGAAAACAAATACTCACATTGCCCGAGATACTTATGCAGCCTTAAGCTTTTTTAAATCTTCAGAAGATTGTATCATTTCATCCTCCATTTCATTTTATTTGTAATGCATTACATTGACATTATTTAGTAACATGTGATAAAAGCTAGTATTTTTTATGATAGCACATGTGATTAGAATTCAGATATTAATTTGAGAACTTTTATGTAGATGGTAGTTTTAATTAATGAGATATTTAATTTTCCCTTGAACCTCTCTGGCACCTTTTTTACACTTTTAAACCCTAAATGTAGTTTTTATTTATTTTGTATTAGTATTTGTTTTATTTATAATAACAAGTAAGTTGTAAAATAATTTTTTATAATTTTTTTTAAAAATATTTCAATAAAAGGGGGGGGGGGGGATTCACTTATTATATTGTAGTTTTTAAATGGAAAATCAGATTTTTTTCTATTGTAAATTTTGAAAGACATGAATTATCTAACTGGAAAATATTAGAATTCAAATGTTTTGCTCTGATTAATAATTTTTATTAGTCATTCATTAAACTAGAGATTATCTACTTAATGAATAATATTTCTGCAGTATAATTTTCACTATACCACTTTCACAACCAAAACCGATTGATTTATATAAATATTTATAATAATATATTTCAATAAACAATAAAATAACTATCAGGGTTTTTTTTTCTATGGTAAATTTTGAAAACACATGTTGTTCTTTCTTACAAATACATACCCTTTTGAAAAAGCAATTATAAATACATTTCTTTGGATGAATAAATTTATAATATTGTTTTTAAAAAAAGAATATGTTTTTACTTCTTTTTTAAATCTATTTTAAATAATAATTCAACTGTCCTCTGGATGCCATGGTCAATTTTTATAGTTACTTTGTTGGTCTATTTTCTTACTGTCAAAAGTTAATGAATATGGCAGCCAGAAAGCAATTTAATTATTATTTAAAATAGACTTGGTAAATTTAACATGACATTATATAAATGTAAGTTTAAATATATTTAAAATATATAATTATCAAATCACTCTCTCAAACATTAAGCATTTGTCAAGAGTTGTAGCCAAGAAGTCAGTGCAGCAGCCTTGCAAGCAAGCAGATGCTTGCAGACAGTTGGTGCAGGTTCACTTCCCAGCTGATGCTTTGACATATAGAAAAAAAACTTTAAGTAATTTCAGCTATGCCCTCTGTGAAAAAATATACAAAAATCCAAATCTTAAGCAACCAGAGAACTTATCTGAAATTTCTTAATGTTTGGGAAAGTGGTTTCATATTTAATTTTAGCTAAGGTATTGGAATTATATCTAATATTTACATGTGAAGTTAGATATACCACGTATTTCCATTTAATTCACCTGAAAAGTAAAATTGTTGCAATATGCATGCATAATGAAATAGAGTAATCTGATTTTTTGCATTGATAACAGGTTGCAACATAATAAATTTGAAATGATGGGTTCATTGATAAAGATAAAAATAAAAAAATTACTATATATAAGTGAAAGAAAAGCCTTTAAATATATTACTGAAAAATAAATGATTTTCCAGAAACGTTATAAAATAAAACAATGATAAAGAAAGTATTTTATATAAAAACTTGTTAACTGCCACGTGGTAATGTATTAAAAATGTTCAATTCTTGTTTTGCCTATAGTTAAGAATATTTAGATACCAATTAATGAATCGATTTTAAATAGATAGTTGGAGGTTAAAACTAACTACATACAAAAAAAAAATCCACATCTAATTAGAATACTAAAAAAAAATTAAATTTCACTTACACTGGATTCAAACCCCTTGGCTAGATAATACATTAACTATTATACTACGAAGATCTTTATATATTTACACACACACACACATTTATTCCTATTACTTATTATTAATTTTTTGAGTCAGATTAAAATAAACTTTGATATAAATAATATTTTACTTAAAAAATAAAGGCTATTTTCTTTTTAAAATCCTTATGCAAAGTTTTTAATAGAAAATTTCTATACATTACGATGATAAATTAATAAAACCGAATATACTGAATGTTAAAAACTATAAAATATAAAGCTAGTAACTCTTAAAGCAGAGCCTTTAATAGTCTTGGAAAGTTACTTAATTGTGATTTAACTTGTAGAAAAAAAAGTACAAGAACTCATTCTCTAAGTGATTTTTTTTACTTTTAAAAAATCAAAAATCTTTGTCGCATCTTGCAGTAAAAAGCAAAGAAAATATAATTCACTATTAGCAGTATAATCAATATTAGTTTATCCAAATGTCTTTGTTCTGTACTTCTAATCCTACCTCAAGGAAAACATGATTATTTAGTTAAATAAGTCCCAAAGCATAAAAATAGAAAGACAGAAAAAAAAAGCTAAATAAAAGAATAAAAAGATGAGTTCATGCACTGTGAAAAACTCACTTTTCCTATGGGATTTTTTTCTTTCAGCATTAATATTTTTTTACAAAGTAATTTATAAAATTATAATTTTGCAAATATGGACATAGGTCTTTATTTAAAGTACCTTCTCTATTATCGTTGTTATTCATATTATAAATAATCTTTGCAGTTGAAAAGAATGCTTGGCATCGCAAGTGCATGTGGATGACCTTTAATCTTTTTAATATTTGATCTGTGTAGTTATTACATTGAATTTATTCATATTATTCATAGATATATCCATTAAACGCAATTTTATAAAAATGTTGCATTTTCAACTGTACAGATCAACGGCATCTCTCAATCCCCCATGCGATTTTGAATACTTTTAGGTCTAAGAAATAGTAAACAACACAAATCATTTGTTTGATTAACAACAATTACATAATTTGTAAATTTAAATATTGACGTTTAGAACCTAATTATCAAAATTTTTTAATAAAACTTAATCTTGGAGCATTTCTGACCAATCTCGGTTTGGTTTTGGTTAAGTTGTAAAGTGTCAGACTATTCTGCTAAAGATCCACAGATCATATCTAGTTCTGATACTTCTGAAATTTGATTCATGAGTGGTGAAGTCATTCAATTAACCGGTGTGGTTTAGCACAATGGTCGTGAATCAGAATCCTGCCAGATCATTTCCAATTCTGGGATGTCCAATGTTCAAGTTTTTTTTATAAATTCCCAATCAAGAAAAGGCATTTTAATTATTTATTTATTTTATTTACCAATGTCTTTCCATCAGACTGGCTTTTGCTTATATTCATGCCTTTTATCCACTATCTCCTATTTATTATCATGTTTTAATCATGTTTCATCTATTTTATCAATAACTCATGTAGAACTTTTTCTGAATATCAGAGTTACTATTCTCATGCTGCAATTTTGAGATGTTATTTTTGTTTCAGTACATCATTAAGATAATTACAATATCTTTATTTTAATAAATTGGATTAATATTAAAAAGAATGATCATGTGCATTAATCTGTACATGTCTTTACAGCTACATGAAACTTAATCACATTTCCATATGCATTATTAATTCTCCCTTGATTATGTAATTCTTTTGCATATATTAGTCCATATGTGTAATGAAGTGGTTCCTTTCTTTTCCTTATATCATACAGTTGAGTGTTCAGTGGTGAACACCATAATCATAGCTCTCATGTCAGCTGTGATGCTACTGCATTTTTATACTAAAATCTAATTATGCAATCGTGTGCTAACTATAAAATAAATGGAATATTCAAATGACTTAATTTACATATCATGCATACTTAGATCTTAGTATAAATAAAGCTGCCGCAACAACAACTAACATGAGAACTATGATTATGGTGCCCATCACTGAAAGTGTACTTAGCTGTATGATATAAAGAGAAGAAAGACACCACTTTGTTACACATATGGAGTAACATATGCAAAAGAATTATCATATGTATATTCATTATTCACCTATAAACAAATATGGACACTCTAACTCCAAAAGAAAAAAACTGTTCTAGACATGAGTTTGCAATGATTATAAAATCAATATGTAAACCACAAATATATCCATGTACAGAACACACTGGTCCACTTTTCTCTTATAATATTTTGTAATACTGCCTTTTAATTTCTTTAGCAAAAATCTTTTCTTTTTGAAATACTTCAGTGCTATATCCAATTGTAACCTCCAATATATTTTATTCCCTGCCATATCTTCCCAAATGGAAACAATCAATATTGCCCTTTTTTAGAATATCTTTGAGATAATCCTTATATCATAGATGGTGTCTACTTCTCTTATGAAAACCATGCTCAAGATCACTGTAAAATATTATTCTAAAAAAACCTGCATTGCATGGTCACCATTTCTTATGCTTGCTTATAACTGTTATTAAAACAGGAAAACTCACTATATGTATTGCCACATACTGCATGCTAGATCTAGGTGCAGTGCTCTCAGATCCAAGGTTCTTCACTGACGAAGGTCACAAGCCAGAAACTAGTCTGAGGATATTGGATGAGTAGGCACTAGATGGGAATTTTATGCAGAAGCCTTCTGGCATCCATTCATTATTCTAGTTTGCTGTGTGTGGCAATACATATAGTGAGTTTTGCCTCTTTTAATAACAGCTATAAGCAAGCATAAAAAATGGTGATCATGTGATGTTTATTGGCTTAAAACCAATCCTGCCTAATAGAATAGTAGTGGCTATGGTTATTAAAGAACCAAAGATGTCAAAATTTATGGATACTGAACTGAGTTCAGACCTATATGATTATATAAGCTAATGAGCTTGGATTAAAAATATTAAGGTGTTTTCAATTTAAGATTCATAGTTTTGTAATTAAGTGTAGATAAAAAATGACTGCTAGAGGGTTGCATTAGATTCTAAGATCTAGGTGCAGTGCTTTCAAATCCAAGGCTCCTCACTGATATAGGCCACAAACCAGAAACTAGTCTGGGGATATTGAATGAGTAGGCATTAGATGGTGATTTTATGCACGTCTTCTGGCATCCATTGATTACTTTAGCTTGCTGTGTGTGGCAATACATATAGTGAGTTTTGCCTGCTTTAATAACAGTTATAAGCAGGCATAAGAAATCATGATCATGTGATGTTTATTGGCTTAAAATCAATCATGCCTAATAGGATAGTGGTGGCTATGGTTATTAAGAAAATCAAAGACACCAAAATGTATGGGTACTGAACTGAATTCAGATCTATATGAATATATAAGCTAATGAGCTTGGGTTGAAAATACTGAAAAAGTTTTCAATTTAAGACTCATAGTTTTGTAGTTAAGTAGAGATAAAAGGTCACTGCTAGAGGGTTGCATTAAATCCTAAGATCTAGGTGCAATGCTCTCTGATCCAAGGCTCCTCACTGACGAATGCCACAAGCCAGAAAGGAGTCTTTTTATTTATCAATTTTTTATTTTCAATCTTGCATGATTTACTGAAACAATCAAAACTCTCCATACAGTAGTACCACTCAGTGCAAACCAGACAAAACTCTCCATACAGTAGTACCACTCAGTGCAAACCAGAGTAATCAATGGATGCCAGAAGACTTGTACATAAAATCCCTACTTAGTGCCTATTCATCCAATCCCTATCTAGTGACTACTCATCCAATATCCCCAGACTAGTTTCTAGCTTGTGGCTTTTGTCAGTGAGGAGCTTTGGATCTGATTCAGTGCTCCCAGATCCAAGGCATTTCACTGATGAAATCCACAAGCTAGAAACTAGTCTGGGGATATTGTATGAGTAGGCACTAAATAAAGATTTTATGCACAAACTGGCATCCATTGATTACTTTGGCTTGAACTGAGTGGCACTGTATGGAGAATTTTGCCTGTTTCAATAACAGTCATGAGCAAATATAAGAAATAGTGATCATGTGATGTTTAGTGATTTTTTACATGATTTATATATATATTAACTATAATATTTCTATTTTTTTGCAAGCCCCTTTACTTCATCTGGTTTATTTCTTTGCTTCAAATTTTTGATTTTATATCTTAATGTATTTCAATCCATATTTCAAACAAACACTATTACTACTACTACTACTACTACTACTACTATTATTATTATTATTATTATTATTATTATTATTATTATTATTATTATTATTATTATTATTATTATTATTATTATTATTATTATTATTATTATTATTATTATTATTATTATTATTATTATTATTATTATTATTATTATTATTATTATTATTATTATTATTATTATTATTATTATTATTATTATTATTATTATTATTATTATTATTATTATTATTATTATTATTATTATTATTTACTCCAGCTTATAGATCACATTCACTTAACTTTCATTCAAATAGTAACTATCGGATGAATCATTCTGAATACTCTTCTTTATCTTCTAGTAAAAATGACTTTTCTAGAACTAAAAAAAATTAATATTTCTGATGGATTTAATAAATCTAATTTTGCTAATGTTTATTCTAAGTCTGTTAGACATAAAATTCTTAATTATCCAGATTTTGCTCCCAAATTCATTCCAGCTTATAGATCACATTCACTTGACTTTCATTCAAATAGTAACTATTGGATAAATCATTCTGGATACTCCTCTTTATCTTCTAGTAAAAATGATTTTTCAAGGACTAATAAAACTAATATATCTGATGGATTTAATAAATCTAATTTTGCTGATGTTTATTCTAATACTAATATAACTTATAATAGATATTTTCTTTCTAATATGCCAGTAAATCTCAGTTCAAAAGATATTACAGTATTTCTTGAAAATAATTTACAAACTAGCATTGTTTGTCATAAAGTTAATATGAATAATTCTAAGTCTTCTTGCTTTTATGTTTCTGTTTCTGCACATAAACATAATGAAATCATATCCCCCAATTTATGGCCTTGCGGTGCTTCCATTTCTTTTTTTTATGGATCTCTGGCTAGTTCTCTAAGGTTTTAAGAGAATTTATTTTGTTTTACTATCTATTTTATTTTATTTATTTATTTTTATTTATTTATTTTTTCTTTATCACTTTTTTTCTCTTTTTGGTTTTATTTGTGTTGTTTCCATTATCTTTGTGGGTAACATGGTAGGCCTTTCTTGTTTTTACATGAATGTCAGAGGTATGAGGACTAAATGTGTTCAAATTAAACAATTTTTTGAAACAGAACATTTTGATCTTATTTTACTTACAGAAACTTGGTTAAATCAACATTTTCCTGATTGTTCTTTTCTTGATGATAGATTCAGTATTTTGCGAACTGACAGATCTATGGATAATATTTCTCGAGGTGGTGGTACTCTGATTGCTCTTCACAAAGATGTTTTTTATAAAGAACTTTCTTTTTCTTCTTCTTTTTGTGAATCTACATGGTGTGAAATTACTTTAAATCACAATTTTAAATTTATTTTAGGTAATGTTTACCTCAAACCCACTTTGTCGTTGTTGGAGTTTGATTATTTTTTGACATCACTTGAAGATTTTCTGATTGGCTATGATAATGTTATTATTACTGGGGATTTAAATATTCCAGATTTATATCAGGGTAGAATTACTACACACTTTTCTTTTTTGTCTTCTAAAGCTTCTAGAATGTTACAGTTCTGTAAATTTTTAGGACTCAAGCAATATAACCCATTTGTTAATTCCTTTCATCGTACTTTGGATTATATTTTATGTAGTTCAACAGTAGTTAGTAATTTTCAAGTTGTCTCTGTTAATTTTCCTATTGATGCTCATCATCCACCTTTTGAGTTTTATATTAACGTTTGTCACTCAAAGATTAATTTTTCTAATATTTCAAAAAAGGATTATGGGAAGGGTAATTATTTTGATTTTTGTAGAAACTTTTCTAAAGTTAATTGGAATTTTTTGTATTCTTTTAATGATGTAAATCATTGCTTGGATGAGTTTTTAAAGATTCTTAATGGTTTTATTGATTTGTATATTCCCAATAAGCGACCTTTTTATAAGAGTTTTCCTCGTTGATTTTCATGCGATCTTATTAAAATTATTAAAAGGAAGTCTTATCATCGTAGACTTTATTTTAAAACACAGAATATCTTTTTTATAATAATTTTATTAATTTCAGAAGATTGGTGAAGCATGTTTATAAAAGAGATTTGAAGAATTATTTTAGAAGAATTGAGGTTAATATTTCATCTAACCCTAAAGAATTTTGGGATTTCATTAAAAAGTCTGGTTTGGGTAGAAAAAAGGTTCAAGCTACTCATGGTTTCACTTTAAGTGCAAATGACTTTTCAAAACATTTTGCTGATGTATATTCATCACATGATGCAATATCTTCAAATATTGCATTATTTTGTAATTCTTCAACTGTTCATTATATGATTGACCATATTTCTAAGGATGATGTTGTTATGGCTATTAAGTGACTTAAAATTCATTCTAGTTTGGGAAATGATAATATTCCTTCATTTATTTACAAAGGGCTAGCTGAATTTATTGCAGTTCCTCTTGCATTTATTTTTAATTTATCACTGAATTCTTGTGTTTTTCCTAATGTGCTTAAGCGTGCCAAAATGGTCCCAATTTTTAAGAATGGCTCACGTGATTGTCTTAATAACTATAGACCTATTTCTGTTTTATATACTATTGCTAGAATTTTTGAGAGGTGTGTTTATAATAAAATTATTTTAGATGTTAGTAAACTCATTTCTTCTTCACAGCATGGTTTTATACCTAATAGATCCGTAGAAACTAATTTGTTAACAATTTATGATCATATAGCTCATGCAATTGAGGACCAGCAGAGATTTGATGTTGTTTATTTTGATTTATCAATAGCTTTTGATAAAGTAGACCACAGTATTCTTCTTCGCAAATTATATCAAATGGGTTTTTCTACTAAGCTTGTTTATTGGTTTCAATCCTTTCTTCATGGTCGTACTGCATATATTAAATTTAATAATACTATTTCATCTAAGTTTAAATGTAATTTTGGAGTTCCTCAGGGTAGTATTTTAGCACCTATGCTTTTTAACATTTATATGAATGACCTTAAGGATTGCTTAAAATCTTCTTAACTTTTGTGCTATGCAGATGACTGTAAAATCTTTAGAAGAATCACATCTGTGTTTGATTGCACTCTTCTTCAAAAGGATATAGATAATTTTAGTGCTTGGTGTGATTTAAATAATATGATTGTTAATTTCAGTAAATGTTCCTTAGTCTCGTATTCTAAAAAATCTGAAGTTTTGCATTTTTCTTATTTTATTAATTGTCACAAAATTATTTCTGTTGAATCCCAAAAAGATTTGGGAGTTATATTTTCTAGTAATGGATCCTTTCTTCCTCATTTGGAAATGATTATTGGTAAAGCTTTAAAAATTATAGGTACTATTCTAAGGTTTGGTCATCATTTCAGTGGTGATACAAAATTTAAATTATTTTTATCATTGGTTCTTCCCATCATTGAATATTGTTCAGTCATTTGGAATCCTAGCTCTAAACAGGGATGTAACTTATTACAATCAGTGAGTAATAAGTTTTTTAAATATGTTTCTTTGGGAAATAAAACTGTTGTTCATCTTTCTTCTAGAAGACAATATAGAGATCTTAAATATCTTTATAAACTTGTTAATAAAATAGTTCTTTTATCTAATACAATTTCTACTGTTATAATTAGATCTCATGTGCATGATACTCGGTCTGCTTCTGTTTGTTACATTAAAACTTGTCATTCCAATGTTCTTAGATTTTCTCCTTTATTTAGACTGCCATATTTATATAATCAGATTTGTAGTAATAATAATTACTTCAATTTAGATTATAATCAATTTTGTAATGTTATTAAATTTAAATGTCATATTTGATTGGTTTAACTTGATTTTGTTTATATATATATATATTTTAAATTGTTTTATTATTATTATTATTTTGTTACGTGCTTTATATTTATCCCTTTTATTTATTTGTTATTATTAATGTTTTAATAATAATTGTTTATATGCTGATATTTAATTTTACTTTAGATTTTTAAATGTGTTAATTATCTTTTATTGAAATATGGCACATAATTATATTAATAATTTGTCATTTAAACTCATTTATGTATTTATATATTTGTTATGGTGCAATACTGTAATTGGCTTTATGCTGTAGTTTTGTACGGTAAATAAATGAATTGAATTGAATTATTATTATTATTATTATTATTATTATTATTATTATTATTATTATTATTATTATTATTATTATTATTATTATCATCATCATCATCATCATCATCATCATCATCATCATCATCATCATCATCATCATCATCATCATCATCATCATCATCATCATCATCATCATCATCATCATCATTATTATTATTATTATTATTATTATTATTATTAAAGTGTGTAAAAAACATTAAAAATATTTTAAAAATAATTCACATAGATATTAATATTTAATAATGATTTTTATTTTAGTAAAGCTACATAATTAGTCTATTGCAGATAGTAGAAACATAACCAATACTTACTTTTAGATGTCTAAGATCACTAAAAAAATAGCCTGTGTAGTTTAATACAGTGATGAAGTGGTGAACTCTGGGAAACAAGGACCATGAATGTCCATGAATAAGAAGTTCCAGCAGTAAACCTCTTGATTATTTTTTTTACTGAATAAATTACTTGGAGACATTTACTATCAAGTAAAGATTTTTGCAGTTTTTTTTTTTTTACTTTATTCTTCAGGTAAAAATAATTCATCACCATCATCATTTTCGACAACCATTGACCCATTGCAAGATAAAAGTTTCAAAGTATAATCTAATTCCTCTGATCACTAGCCTTTTTTCTCCTCAATACCTCAACATACCTATCCATCTCATATGTGGTCTCTTTATAGGTATTTTATGATATTTTACAATCCAGTTTAAGATTTTAACTGTCTACTTATTACTATCTCTTCTAATAATATGTTCAACCCAGATTCATTTTAATCTCTTGATTGTTTCAATGATATTATAAACACATTTGTTCTTTCACTTTTGTGTTTCATTTTCAATCCCTTCTTGTTATTTCCAACATATATTTGTCCATATTTTTTGAGCTTCTATATGTCCTTATGCCAAGTGTTTAAGTCTTAGATCCATAAGTAAGAACTGGTCAAACAAATTTATTAAAAATCTTTCTTTTCAAATATATCTTTATCAAACATGCCTTCATGACAAGTCGTTATCAGATTCATTTGAACACTTTTAATCTAGTACAGCTTTTTTCTAGAAGCCACATTTTACTCTTTTTTATACTATTAAGCTACAAGCCTCAATAGAAAAATTTTATTATTTTTTTCAATCCAAGCTTATTTGATTGAATAGTTATATAAATCTAAAACCTGTTCAGTTTCTATATATTAAGGTGACCTTATTGTTTTGTAACCTTATACATGTTTATTTTTTGACCAAAATTGATACAAAACTATTAACATATCACATGATATTTTCTTATGCATTGCTATTCATTTTGAGCTTATTAAAAATATTATTTTACTAAAAAAAATTACAGTTCCACTGAAACTTAAATCTTAAGATGTAAAGATTGCAGTTTCATGAATAAAACCATTACACCACAAGACTCTTCAAGTCTTAAATTACTCTTCAAAATATTAAGACATCTACAAATAAATTCCTACTCAGTATATTTGATTTTGTAGTTAAATAAACCAAAAATATCAAGATTCAAAGTTGTATATAAAATAAAATAATCAAATGATTTTTCATTTGAGAAGTGATGTAATATTTAATCACGAAAAATAACAATAGTGGGATTTCATTTAGTTATCTTTAACTCTTAAACTTATCACTTTATTACTACAGTACACCATACTCAGAAATAGTACATTAATTAAAAGGCAACTAAAAATTTAATTATGTTTCAATGATAATTTATACATTTCTGGTATCTAAAAGACTTGCTTCAGATAAACAATGGGGATTGCCAATTCCTCTACAAGCTTTATGATAAATGCTTAGCCAGAGCCAGCACTTAAAGTATCTCTATCTCTGAACCTACCCTGACACCTCTCTGAGGAGTGCCATAGCACAAAACCATAGTCAGGGGTTTGGGGAAGGGTTCCTGACAGAGATATTTAAGTGCTGGCTCTGGTTAAGCATTTATCATAAAGCTTGTAGAGGAATTGACAATCCTCATTGTTTATAACTTACAAGCTTAAGAGATAGGGTCATGTGATATATGACTCTTATTTTGACTTGCTTCAGATATTTTCCATGATGAATCACTTAAAAAATATTTATGTCATGTGATTCTGCATTTAACATAGAAATTCCATTTGTTTGAATCAAATATTGTAAGCAATTTTTAAGGTACTTCTATTAAATCGATTTTCTTCACATTTTGTACATGGAATAGTATTCGATGGCAAAACAATATTGCAGGGTTGATCAGACTGTTTGCCTAGCTGATAGTATTGAAAGCCTGCATTTCAAACCATGTTGAAATTGATTCAGTAAGTTGTCAATGATGCATAGTAATAAAGATATATTTTTTTAAAAATATATTTTTATTAAATTTCATGACTAATTACTAAAAGGCGTGTACAGTTAATTAAAATAGAAAGGGAAAAAATGAAGGTTGAAATCTGGTAACTGACTTTTAAAGCTAGAATTTCATTTCAAATAATGGCAATACTGTGACATTCTTTAGTATTATCTCAGGAGTTAAATGTGAATGGGAATATTTACAAAAAGCCAGTTGCAAGTAAAAAATAAAAATAATAGCGTTGGTGGCCTAGCAGTTAGCATAGTTGCTTTCCAAGTAGCTGGCCCGAGTTCGTTTCCAGGACAACGCTTTGACATATAAAAAATAATAATAATATATATATAAAAAGATTTTATAAAAGCACTTTTATTTAACTTGTTGATTAATACAATAAAAATGGAAAAAAAAATTAAATACAATTTTGGCTGTACATATAAGTTATACATGTAATTTAAAATAAAAGTATGACACAAACTAATTAAGTCTAATGATTTGAATTAATTAATTAATTCACAGCCATTCCACATTTCTATTTCATGTTTTATAACATTCAAAATTATACTTAAAGGAAAAAAATATTTTTTTGATTTTTAATGCATTATTAATCAAATTAAATAAAAAGTGTTTTCTTTAAAATTATATACAGTATATTATTTTTAAGATATTACAGACCAATGATATTAAAATTAATGTAAAATGATAATAAAATAAAGAAGAAAATTGCATGGATGAATAAAATGAAATCAGATATTTATTTAAATGGAGCAGAACCTTCTTTAAAAAAATATATTAAAGACTTCACATTTATCCAATATTTAAAGTTTTTAAAACACTTTTACTAAAAACTAAATGTTGTTAGTAACCACTTAGATTAAAATTTAAAAAAATTAAATTATGGTAATAATGTTTATACTTCATTCCAACTTCATGAAGAATTTATGGAAAAATTCAAATAATGGCATGGCATTCTATTTGCAACTGAAGGCTCATGTAACTGCTGCATTTGCCCAATTGTCTTTTATAAAATAAATAGTTGAGTTAAAATGAGTCATGGATCTTAAACTCCATAATCCATTATTCTACTCCTGCAATAAACTATAATACTATTTCTAAAGTATTTACCTGTAACTGTCACTTTAGAAACATTAAATTGTGGCAGACACTAAAGCAGATGAAAGTGACTTAAAATAATTTTACACTTTTACTTTAGTAAGATGTGAATTGTATATGTTTATTTGTTATTTATATAGATTTTTCTAAATAAATTAACAAAATTAACAAATACTATTGTAGGCCCAGTATTTTTTTCTAATATTAGAATTATAATGAAAACATAAATTGATTTATTCACTTTTTCCAAAACATCATCGACTCTTTAGTGTTTAATAAGTAATGACTATTTTCTATCGGCAGCGATTTAGATGAAATATCATATCACATATCTTCAAAAGAATTAATATTGCTGTTGTTGTGTGTGTATGCGTTACTAATTAATTATTCAATATTCATAGGAATGTTTATTATTTTCACTTGTTCATTATTCCATTATATATTTTAATTATTTATACAATTTGTCTGGTGAGAAAATTTTGACAGTTTTATATATATATAAACTATATATTATTTGCATATAAACTATATGTTATTTGCAAAATATCAAGATGCTATTCTTTTACATTCTCACAACTATAAACTATATACCATAGATAATATATAATAAAATATATTTTACCAGAGTATGTGCACAATTATCAATGATTATGATTTTTTGAACAAAATATTTGTTACTTTGCTGAGCCAGGATTTCAATAGAACATGGCAAAGATGCGCAATATCGAAAGCATAGCTCAGCAAAGTAACCAATATTATTTTGCACTGAAGGTTTATTATCCTAATAGTTGATAATTGTTTATACATACTCTGGTTGAATATCATTATTATATTAAAACCTGACTGCAGGAATGTAATATGGCACTATAAAATTCCATATTCACATTTTAATTAAATTCAGTAGAGATTAATGATGCAAACTATTTTTTTCTGTAAACTATATCTATACATAAATATATGTGGATATGCATGTAAAGATAATATTTATGAAATAACAAACTCCAAATGTTCATATCATGATTATAAATTGCAAATTGGACTAACTAAGGTCATTTTAATTATTCTGCATTGCAATTATTTTCTACCAAAGCCTAGTGACAATTTGAGGCAAAAGTTCAAATTTTATTTTATTTTTGAAACCTTTATTCTATAATAGAATTCAATAAATTTCATTTGGCTTATTAGAAATAAATTTACAAACAAAAAATATTCTAAAAAATCAGATTTAAACTTTTCAAATATTAAAAAATAATAATATATAATAAAAGCAATGCCTTGCTTTCAATTCTTTTTTTCTTATTGGTCAACTATGTGAAAATTGAAAGGTAAATTAATAAAATCTACATTTGAAGTTTGATTCCAAAATCTGTCTGAATAATAAGAAAATAAAAACAAATCTACTGAATACTGTTCTAAAATTGAAAATTGTTTTTATAATTATTAAATTATCACCAAAGATCAATACAGCTGTATTTTTTTTTCATGTGTCAAAGCATCGACCGGTAAGCGAACCCGCAAACCCGAAACAACTGCTTGTAAGGAAACTGTGCTGACCACTCTGCTGCCAACTACAGCTGCATTTTGACAGCCCACAAATGTACATATACGATCATTTTTTTAAGTAGCTAACCATAATTTTTTTAAATAAAAAATATTTCAAAAAACATAAATGTATTTGTGATCGGATTTGTTTTTTATTGATTATTATGAAAATATTTTGTAAAATTAATTATAAATATTTTAATGAGATCCAGAAAACTCTGTTTCTTTATGGTTTGATCAGAACAATGAGGAGAGCATATCCAAGCTTGTTTACACCCTTAAGATCAAATAATAGACCAATAAAAAAAATGAATATATGGGAATAAAATGAGGCATTTTTTTTTGAAGTTTGCTCTGTGAACTGTTAATATCTTCAGATTGTTTTTTTTTTTAATTAATGATTTAGTATTTATATTAATACATATTTTTAATGGCAAATTAAATTTAAAGAAAAAAATAATGTTAAAATGACTGAAAGAGAATGATTTAAAAAAATTGCATTCAGCTCCCTCACAATACATGGTCAAATTATGGCTGTATTAAAGAAGATTAATAAACTTACAAGTAATGATTTGTCTTGTATTAATGCTAATTAATCATTCGCAGTTTATTATTCCGTAAATATTAATAAATATTTTCAGCATTAATTATTGTTAGATATTGCTTAGGTTATAGTTATTAAAATTATTAAAATATATGTAAACCCATATTTCGGTTTACGTTTGTATTCGTATATATATTTATTTGTATTTAACATCTTATTATACCAAATTTTTAGGTGTATCATAGTTTCATTATATAAATTATGGAGATTTCTTCAGCAACCATCTTGGGTTTTTTTCTATATGGCCAGTATAATTTAGCTGCTAATTTGGTATAATATTGGTATTAACCACAAGCAAATAAATACATGACCAAACTTAAAATATATGTTTAGATCTTTTATCCATGAAAATTTTTATTTTAATATATAAATAAATATCGCAAACGAATACAGAAATTCTATGCAACAAAACTGAAATAAAAAATATGTGGAAAAAAAAAAAACACATAAATTAATAATTTTTTTTAAAAAGTACTTGCATAAATTTTCGACCAGAATTATTGGGTTTTTCTTCAGAGTATCAAAAATTTACAGTGTCTAAAAAAACTTTAAAAAAATGGGAAGTAACAAAAGTGTAAAGATTATGGGAATCATTATTACATTTCTAAAATGCCTCATTGGGGAAAGAGATATCAAGAACAGTTAAAAGCATTATGAAGAAATATAATAAATAAATATGTATATGCTTGCTTGCATATTTATGTTAATACTCTACCCCAATATAGGTAAGTTTCATATATATATATATTATTTGTTATCATTTTCATCAAATATATTAAAATATACTTCTATATTTTTATTATTATATATACTACATATATACATATTTTAAAATACACATGGTAATTGGACTTATTTAAACAGACATATTAGTGATTTGATGCAAACACACATATATACACTATATATATATATATATAGCTATGTATATATATATACTAAATCTAAAAAAAGGTAATATATATACATAGTATAAAAACCTGCTAATTTAAATATGAGAAGAGAAAATAATAAGATCAATTATAAGATATTTATGAAACCCTTATCAATGATTCCTATTGCAGATAAATTGATTACCTTAATAAAACATTTTTATTTAGAAATAAAATGTTATGTAAATAACAAAGTAATCGTTTATCCAACATTGAAATGTAAGTTAATAAACTATTTAATGGGAATACAATATACATGTGTGTGTACACACTGATGAAAAAAGAGAAGTACTGAAACAAAATGTGGATTTTATTACCCTAAATAAGCTCACAACAATATTGCATTTAGTTTAGAATACCAAATTCAGGTAGATTAATTAATAATGGGAAAGTTATTGCTAATAAAATCAACAGTTATGCTACATATAAAGTGGTATGCTAGTGTAAGTCAAGTTGTATTGTTGAGTTCAAAAGTGCATTCACAAAAAGATTTCATACATAAACTACTGTAGAAAATGTTACATTAATCTGCAGACAGATTTAAAATATAGTTTATAGAACATTCACTTATTCGTTATGGAAGTTTTTGTTTTGATAATGTTTTTGTTGTTGTTGCTGCTGCATTTGGAAAATGATTTGAGAGAAAAAAAATCTAGGATGATTTTTAAAAATTGGCCATTCATGTTTTTGGTGAGATTTTTAAATTTTGATTGTAAATGTTTCTAAAGATAGCAGTGATACCATAAGTTAGCTGTAGTTGTTATTTATTTATATATTAGTATTAATTCAGTGTTTTGTATTATATATATATATCACGCTCATACTTTTATTATTAATGATCATAAAGATTCTTTGTATAATGTATTGTACAATGATATTAGATTCTTAAATGTTAGAGTACTTGAGTTTTTATTTAAGCCAAATGATACCATAGTTCGGACATAAAAAATTAAATATCATAATTCTTCTTTTACTTTTATTACATTCTTAATTATTTATAAAGTATGCATTTGTGAATATCACTTTAGAAATGTATTTAATAAACTTAAACATTGGTAAACTGATTTGTTAAAAAATTTTGGCAATATGTAACAGTTTTAAAATTATATATGGAAATACAGATAATAAGAACAATCCAAATTATTATCATTGTGTTTGTTGTTATAATGAATATAGTTTTTTTCATGTATCACTTATCCTGGAGTCTAGCATTTACAGTGTCATATTTTTAATGTGGGAAAGTGAAACTGTGGATTATGAAGAGGTATAAATAGCTCAAAATCTTCTAATACTCTTCCAAAAAAAAGGTGGTGTACACTTCGGTTTAACAATATAAGAAAAATTTTGAGATACAATATATCATCTTAATGAGCAAGGTAGGGACAGGTTTCTATCCACTTTTAACACCTGTGAAAGAGTGTAACCTGAACATATGATCAAAGATACATGAAAAAGGTGTATGATCTCTAAGATACACATTTCATGCTGAATCATCACTCATCAGTAAGCTCAGATCACAATCTCTTCCACACATCTTTATCATTGTTTAGTATATATAGATAATGAATAACTACAGTTCAATTGATGTGTCAAACTTATTGCCTTCACAACTTTGACACAAACCACTTAATGGAAGTATGTTAATAATTTTTATTAGTTATTCATTAGACTAGAGATTATCAACTTAATAAATAATATTTTTGTAGTGTAATTTTCATTATACTACTCTCATACAAAGTGGAGACTGGTTTCTATCTACTTTTAACATTTTGTGGATAGGTATATCATAAACATGTCTTTGGTCACATGTTTATGATACATTCCTCCACAAGATGTTAAAAGTGGATAGAAACCAGTTTCAATCTTGTGTGAGAGTGGTGTGGTGAAAATTACATTAAAAAAAATATTATTTATTAAGTGGATAATCTCTAGTCTAATGAATGACTAATAAAAATTATAAATGTCATTATATCACATTTTGCATCTACTACATTATATTACATATACAATATTACCTTTTTCTTTCACTATTTATTTTAGCCTTATAATGCTTCTCTCAAAATGATATTTTTCTGTCAATAAACTGTTCTAAAAATAGAATGGAAATTATCATAATATATATTCCATTTTTTTAATTTAAAAGCATTAGCAGCATCTCTAATGTAATAGTAAGTGACTTCTCTGGCTTATGTTTATCACACAGGATTTAATTCTAGAACTAAAAAGAATTAGAAATATATTATTTGTCTACAAAGTATACTTCACATTTATGTTTCATATAACTAGCCATAGCCAACCATATAATACTAAATTGTTTATGCACTTTACTACTGGTATCCAATGCTTTATTTACCATTCTTTTTATACTTTACAGTTTCGAATGGCCCAGCAATCTTCAGAACTTTATATCTCCTAGCCTCAACTGCTAAATTCAATTTTTTTTAGCCATAACCAATTAAATTAATGTTCTATTATTGAGTTATAAAGAGGAATCTATTTATATTTAATTGAAAGATAAAACACAAAAGAAAACTATTAATTCTCACTTACCAATGTTAGACAGTTTGGATGAGAATTTGATTTTCTATTACTGTTTTGCCGTAGTGATCCCATTTCACATATATGTCTAGAAAACCTGTATGAATGTATATTTTTATCCATATATATTTTAAATATTAGCACTATGCTGTCATTTTGACTAGATGTGTCAGTTAACTTTTTAAATAGTAGCTTATTTTTGGGGATGTTATATAGAAACTCAAAAATATTTTTTTGATTTTCAGCACCTCTGCACCATCTCAAAATTATTTCTGCTATTTTGAAGACGGCTGGTAAATTCGGTCAAAATATCAATATAATGTTAATATTTATAATACGCAAATGTATGTATGAGACAGAAATGTATGTTTATATCTTTTACTTGTGAAAGTATTTGCTTTAATATATATATACGCATTTACATAAGGGTTCAAATATAATTTAAATTTTTAAAAAAAAATTATTAAGTTTATTCTAATCAAATGCTCCGCAATACTTAGGGCAATAATAAAGTAAAATTCTAGAGCATGTGTTCTTGGACCATTTCCAGTGCTGGAACTATCAGAGCTTGAACTTAGTACAAACCCTAAGCAATAAAGTCATTTGATTACTCTATTTTGCTTTCTAATGAAATAATTAGATCACTTAGAAATTGTGCTATTTTGATAATTAGAAGTCATATGAAAATAAAATCAATACTTCTCAAAATGGCATTAATCCAGTATTCCTATAGAATACGATTAAGCAATTTATACAGTATTTAGACTAATATATATATAGGATAGCTTCACTTGTGCAAACGTCTAAATTCATAATAATTAAAATTTAGAATAATGAATAAAATATGAGAAGATTCAATCATTAGAATAATATTTACATCAAGTAAATAATTATCCATATGTTAATGAACACAAGTTTAAAACACATTTTCTTATTCATCAATAGTAAGTAGTTTTGATTATTTTTAAAGGTACGTTATAGAGATGTCCTTTACTCGAATAAAATTTGGTCTATAAACCTGTACTTATTTTTTTATTTTTTTAATTACTCGCTTTATTAATTTTGCTCAATTGCAATATCATTAACATGTTTTGAGTCTTTAATTAATAAAGTTTCACCTTCGTTCCCTTGGAGATTTTATTAATTATTATTTCTCATTATCAATTCAGTTTTATAATCCCCAGTCTAAACAACCTCGATTTATAAATGATGACTATAGAAATAAAAACAAGCTTCTTATCAATAAGGTATCCAAAGAAAAACAGTTTGTTTACCAACAAACAAGTGATATTTTATTTATTAATTTTACACATTATAATTTTCAGAATTATAAATATATATATGATTATAAGACTATTGTTAATCAAGTCTATTTTAGAACAAATATCATTAATCTAAGAAAAGCAAATACTCAAATCTGTACGGATAAGAATACTGTTAATTCAAGTACCTTTTATTCAAAAACTTCAGATATCTAAACAAAATTTCAAATGTAACCTTTAACCTTTTACAATAAATAGTTTGTATACACATTTACAAACAAAATTTTAAAAATGATTACTGTCATAAAAATATTTTGCATCGATATAAAAATAAGTATATACTGTATTTGTAACTGTTAACTTCTTCTAACTCATCACAATCAATCTTTATTTTCGTATTTTGAAAAAATCCATTAAACATTACTTTAGTCTTTTTAACATTTATCTTTACTCTTACTTTCTTACTTTCATCTGATAACTCCTGCAACATTTCATGTAGCTCTAAAGCATTATTTGCAAAAACAACTACATCATTTGCAAAATCTAAATGACTTAAATAATCTCCATTTATTTTCACTCCTTTAGCTTCCCATTTTAATTCACAAAATACTTCTTGCAGCACTGCTGCAAAAGTTTTGGAGATATGGAATCATCCTGTCTTACACCCTTCTCAATGTTTACTTTCCTAGTATCATTATGTAATTTAATTGTTGCTGTTGCATTTTTATAAATATTCTTTAAAATATGAAAATATACTAGAACTATACCTTGATGATCCAATGCTTTAATCACTGAAGAAATATTTATAGAATCAAATGCTTTTTCATAATCTACAAATCCAAAACATAATGGCAACTCATATTTATTTGTTCTTTCTATAACTTCTTTCAATACCTGGATATGATATACTGTACTAAAACCACTTTTAAATCCAGTTTGTTCTCTTGATTGGTGGAAATCCAATGTTCTCTGTAGATGAGTTGTAATTATGGTAAAAATTTGTATAAAACTGATAAGAGGCTGGTAGGTCTGTAATTTCTAATATCTTCTTTATCACCTTTTTTAAATATTAATATTAATACTGCATTCTTCCAATCATCTGGTACATCTTTATCATTTAGACATTTGGTATATAACTTTGCTGAAAAAATTTCTCTTTCTTTACCTGCTTTTTTTAATATATCAATTATATTTCCATTATTACCTGGAGCCTTTTCTTTCTTCATACATTTAATTGCATGTCTCACTTCTTCTTTTAAAATTTTGGTCAGATTATTAATACAGATGGAAACATAATGGATGAAATTAATCATAGAATTAAACTTGGTTGAAGTACTTTTGGTAGAAATAACTTGATACTAAAAGGAAATGTGCCTAGGTGTTTGAAAAGAAAGGTTTTTAATAAATGTGTTTTACCAGTTCTCACTTATGGATCTGAGACTTGAACACTTAATAAAAGAACAATACAGAGACTTCACACCACTCAAAGAAGTATGGAAAGATGCATGTTGGGAGTAACAAGAAGAGACAGAAAACCAATATATGGGCAAGAGAACAAACAGGTGTTACTGACCTCATTGAAAAAATTAAAAAACTGAAGTGCAGTTGGGCTGGGCATATTGCTAGGAGAGATGATAATAGATGGTCAGTTGAAATCTTAAACTGGATTCCAAGAGATTGTAAAAGACACAGAAAGAGACCACATGTGAGATGGGTGGATGAAATAAAAAAGTGTGCAAGAGTGATGTGGAAAAGAGAAGCTAAAATCAGAGAAAGATGGATTGAACTTGAAGTGACCACCCTGCAGTGGATTGATAATGATTGAGGATGATGGTGTACTGTATTTTAAAGTGTTATATAATTATTAATAAAATAAATTTATTTTAATAATTAATTTATTTTATTATATACAATAAACTTATACATATCAAACAAAGAAAAAAAACAATATTTACCAATCATAACTGTTATATTTAGGGAAAATATTTATATGACATATAGAAAGTAATTACATATAAACAAACCATATACAGTAAAATTAATGTTTATCTATGTTAGATCTGGGATTAATATGAAAAAAAAAATTGTTAACATATTTGTCTGAAGGTTTGTGATGATGCTATATATTATTAGATGTAATATATTGGACTGTTTTCATCATCTATGAGTGAATGTTGAATGTATAGAAAATTTTAAACTTTATTTAAACTTTCCAAATGCAAACAACTTGTTAGTAATAGCACACAAATAGACAACACAGGTTACTAATTACACAATGTTTTGAGTAGTATTATTCTCCATTCTTGTTCAGTTGTTGTGACCTGATATGCACAGTGTCAGTATTTGCATAGAAGTTGCCTTAAATTTGATATTCAAGAATCTAAAGGTGCAAGTTCAGCTTCTATGAAAATACTGTCACTGTGCATATCAGGCCAGCAACACCTGAACAAGAATGGAGAATAATACTACTCAAAATGATGTATAATTACTAACCTGTGTTGTCTATTTCTGTGTTATTACAAACAAGTTTGTTTTTGAAAAGTTTAAAATTTTCTATACATTCAACGTTCATTCATAGATGATGGAAGTAGTCCAAAATATCACATCTGAATAAACATCACATGATTACCTTCTCTTATGCTTGTGTATAACTGTTGTTAATCAGGCAAAACTCACTATATATATTGTCACACACAGCAAGTTGAGTAATCAGTGGATGCCAGAAGGCTTGTGCATAAAATCCCCATCTAGTGCCTACTCATCCAATATCCCAGACTAGTTTCTGGCTTATGGCCTTCATCAGTGAGGAGCCTTGGATCAGAGAGCACTGCATCTAGATCTTAGGATATAATGCAACCCTTCAGCAACCACCTTTTATCTCCATTTAACTACAAAACTATGAGTCTTAAACTGAAAACACCTTAATGTTTTCAATCCAAACCCATTAACTTATATAGTCATATGGGTATGAACCCAGTTCAGTATCCATACATTTTAGTGTCTTTGGTTCTTTAACAACCATAGCCACCAGTATCCTATTAGGCAGGATGGTTTTAAGCCAATAAACATCACATGACCACCTCCGAGCTTGCTGTGTGTGGCAATTTATATAGTGAGTTTTGTCTGTCTAATATCACATCTGGGATAAATATGTTTTGCCTATAATTTCATATCATGCTAATTTTAATATTTATTACACATTTATTACATACTTCTAAATATAAAATCCTAGAGGAAAATATATGAAAAGAAAGCACTATTAACAAACTATAATTAATTGGTAATAATATCTTTTACTAGGTTGTAACATCCTAACACTTCAATAAGCCTTAAAGCTGAAATCTAATATATATATATATATATATATATATATATATATATATATTAGATTTCAGCTATATAGGCTTTTATATATATATATATATATATAAAAGTGGAAAACATGATAATTTACTAGTATGTTGAAGAACTATTATTTTGAACAGTTAAGATTTTGTGTTCTATGTGAATATACAGTATAACAGTATTTTGAAGAATATTAAGCCATTTTTTATGGTAGTACATGTCTCTGGTTTACTAAAACATACTAATGGAAAATACTGACTTCTCACTAATGAACAAAAACAATTCTGTAACATTTAAAGAAGAGAGTTAGAGTGGCTACAAGAAACATTGCATGATAATGGCAGAAATGTAGATCAGTAACTCATAGTTCCAGGAGAAATTCTCAACCAAATAATGAAAATAAAACAAAATCTCTATTTATTTTAACTGAAAGAAACAATCTTCCATTGAAATTCTTAAATATGATGTGGCTAATCATACAATTATTTATTTACTTAATATTTGTATTCAGAGAATGTGATGATATAGATGTTCAAATCATGGTGGACTTTTACATGGGTGGCTGAAATCTTTTTCTGCTAATGCTTACAAACATTCATAGTCTGATTCTTAGACCTGTAACATCTGCAATTTCATGCTGCAACAGGTATACCAAAACATAGCAGTAATAAAACTAATTGTTTTTCTTATAAAACTCATGATGGCTATTATCAGAAAAAAAATTATATATTCAAATGGACTGTAGTTTTGAGGGAGTTTTAACAAGATGAAAGATAAAATTCTTTGTAACACTCATATCTCCTGTGTAATAAATCTTGATTGATTATATCAGATTTCATTTTCCATTTTTAGTGAATGCAGATATCCTGAAACTATTAATCTTTAAAACTGTAAACAGTTTAATAATTTCAGTCACTGATATCTCAGGTAATTAGATAGCAACAAACAAAATTTTTAAAGCTCAAACAGATCCAATATGTCTTTTTATATGCTTGATCATGAATAAAATATTCCATATATTTTCTTAAATATCTATTGAATGTCATATTTTCATTTGTGTATTAGATAATTTTAGTAATACATTGTTAATATGATAGACTATTCTATCTTTACTAATACTGTATATTGTTAATTTGAAAGACTTCCATTTTTTGACTAATTTATCTTTCTTCTTTATATAACCATTTATATATATATATCATTTTTCATTTTTAATTTGAAAGGACTTTGATACTAGAGGGCATTCCATTAATATAGTCAGTGCATGGAGTTTTATCACTTTAAGTAGTATATTATATATATATATAACCATTAGAAACCAGTTAACACTTAGGCAACCCAATATGGATAACAGTCAATAATCTCAAACTGTTGTCAAGGATATATATATATGAAAACAATAAACACTTTATTCAATACCAATATCAACAACAATCAATAGTCAATTTGTACTCAAGGAAGCCTCCTTTAAACAATAATATATGCATGTATACAGTAAAACATCAATGCAATGTTTTTCAAAAAATTGAAGATTATAAATGATGGATACCGAAAAGTGGTAATACTGGAAACCGTCAAAAAATTATAAATAAGAATAAATGACTATTTTTCACCATTTAAAAATATGCTTGCATGATAGTTTAAAGTATTATTCAGATGTTATCATTCAAAATTTTTGGCATCTATTATTTACAAATATATTTGTTAGTATATATATATGACTTTAATATTAGAATATTTACATTGTTTTATTGTTTTTATACACATGATTGAGAAGTTGGATTAATATTGATTATAATAATTAGATAGAAACACTAAATTATCACATGATCAGCATTTCCTATGTTTACAAAACATTTAGTGCCTATTTATCCAATATTCCCAGACTAGTTTCTTTCTCATGGCTCCTCACTGATAAAAGCCACAAACTAAACACTACTCTGGGGATATTAGATGAATAGGCACACATAAAGATTTTATGCACAAACCTTTTTGTATCTATAGACTACTAAGACTTACACTGTTCTGATATTACTGTATGGAGAGTTTGTTACCATTTTTATGATTAGATACAGTATAGTGTTTATGTTCATAGCAATCTTCATATGAAAGCTTTTACTTTCATTAATGCTTTATGTGTATTGGCAAAGTGTGCTTACAACCAATCCGAAATATTTAGCACATTTTTCTTTAGAATGATTCTTTATCTCTTCTGCCATTTTCCATTGCTCTTCCAGAGTTACCAATTGCATTGTAGATAGGTATTTTAAAATATTTTGGGATTCAATTTAAAACCTCCAATATTCATCTATTATCATCTCTTATATATATATATATATATAGCCCAGTTATATATAATAGATATATATATATATATATATATATATATCCTAACTGGGCTTTATTTCACTCTTTTAGCATATATTTCTACATATTATTGTATGGATGGTTACTGATGTTATAACAGATTATGTAAGCATAAGAAATTGTGATCATGTGATATTTTAGTCATTTAATACCAATCTTAACCAAAAAATGTAGGAGATTATAGTTACTAAAAAATCGAAAACACCAAAATATATAGATACTGAAAGGGGCTTATATATGTATGACTATACAAGAAAGTTACCATGGAATGTAGAGATTATTGAAGTTTGAATTTGGGCTCATAAATTTTATAGTTAATTAAAAAGATAAAAGATAGCTGCTGAAAGAACACATTCCATCCAAAGATCTAGGTGCATTATTGTCAGATATAAGGCTCTTCATTGCAGATATTGTATAAGTAGCACAGGGATTTTGATGCACAAACTCCCTAGTATCCATTGATTACTACGACTTTCACAAGGAAGCACTATTATATAAAGAGAGTTGCTGCTGCTATGTTATATTAGAAACCCAACAAATATAGTCGTGATTGTAATGCATCTTTATATACAATTTTAAACTATTGCAATTCCAAAAAGACAAAAGAAAATGTCATTTCTTTATTTAGAATATAAATTCAATTCGAAGTTAATTTTTATAATTATTAAATAATGTTTTTTAAGTGAAAACAAAGACTTTAATTGCTTCTAGAAAAACTAAATTTTGCAAAAAAAAATTCAAGTCAGATATTTTATAATTTTATTCTTCTTTTTTTTATTATTATTGGAAAATAAATTGATTTGCATTTAAAATTAAAACACAATAGGAGCAGAATTAACAAACAAATTTGAGCTCGGATTGATATAGAGAGCCAAGATTTTGTCTTTATAAAAAAATATTCTTATATTATTTTATTGCATTAATGCGATGCATCATTCGGTACAACAGACAAACTAACATAGTTAGACTTTATAAACTATAATATGATTAGAAAGAGAATGCAGCTGCATATATAATAATCTTATTTTAGATGCATTGTTTATTTGAGGGGGGAGGATGATTTCGTAAAGTAAAAAATGTAATGTTAATGTAAGAATTATTAGAATAAACAAAATATATATTATGTAGCTCTTCATAAACTGAGTAATGAATTCATCATAAAAAAGTAATACTTTATTACACGCACATATACCTATGTATATGTATATACCTTAATAACCATTTAGCATTATGCCAGAAATTAAAATCCTCTTCCAGAATGCTTATCCAAGAATCTCTTCAAATAATCTAATCATTATGGTGAATGGACTTTTTGAGAAGTTCCAAATATTTTTTTTTTTCATCCAATGTCAAACCAACAGGTTTTGATCCTCTTATATAACTCTTGAGTTGCATCAATAATTTCAGGGCCACCCATAATCACTACGCTTATTTACTTCAATTATAAAATTCAATACTCTTTATCTTACGTAATTGCTCCCAAACATAAATCATGAAACACATAATTAATGACAATCATATACATACACACATATATAATTTGTTTTTTCTTTATTTCAACTGCAGTGTTTACCTGAAATAAGTTGGCATACATATGTTAGTATACCCTGGTGAAGTGTATTATACTACTTTCATCTGCTTTCTTTTCTGCTCAGTGCCCTTTCAGTACCAAGCACCATAATCCTAAATATATATATAGTCGAAAAAGCAAGTCATATATCACATGACTTGTTTTAAGCTTGAATTACATATAAGTAATACAGGGAACATATCAACAGCTCTAACAAGCTTTTATCGATAAGTGTCACAAGAGAAAGCATTTCAAAATTTCTATCTAGAATTATCTCTATCCCCAAAAGCTCAAAACCACTCTTAGGACAGGTGGCACTTATCAATGAAAGCTTGTTAGAGCTATTACTACGCTCCTTATATTACATATCTGTAATACAATCTTAAAACAAGTCACGCAATATATGACTTGATTTTTTGATTATTATAATTTTAGGATCTTGGGGATTTGTGATGCTATATTGCTGAAGCTATTAGTATATGGTGAGGCTGAAGTGTTTTCAGACCCATATAGCTATTTAAGTTAGATAGCTGGGTTTAAACATATTTACATGTCTGAAAATTTCAGATTTTCTACTTAATAGTTATGTAATTAGATAAGTGTTGGCTTCAAGTTGGTATGTTAGATCTAATATCTGAAATGTTTTAGTGCCTCACTGAGGTGAGCCAAAAGCTCGAAACTGGTCTGGGGATAGGGATAATTCTGGATAGAGATTTTTAAATGCTTTCTCTTGCAACACTTATCGATGAAAGCTTATTAGAGCTATTGATACACTCCCTACCCTTACAACCCTTATATAAACTTAGCCTCATTTATATGTGGATTTATTTAACTTTCATCACAGTGATCATTTCTTATTCATTTCTAATGCAAACAAGTCCAGAATTGTAAATATTTTGCAATATAATTAAATACATGTTTTCAAATTTGTATGACATTTTCAGTTTTGACAAATCAACTAAATATTACAGTATCCCCTTACCCATTATATTGCATTCTAACACAAAATGATCGTTTCCATTAGTTGTTTCAGATATATAGAGAGATTAATATATCTAGAAAATTCCTAAATTAAAAAGTTAATTAATAACATTTGGTTGATTGGAGTGTTTTTGAAGGTTAGGAATATCAAGCATGAGTTTCATGATTCTTATTAGTTTTATCTCTCTCCTTTTGCATTAACATGTATTTTACACTTCACTAATTAATGATCGCTTTTTGTATTGAATCTATTTAAAAAATTACAATCTTGTAATATATATTTGCTCTTAGTCAAAATATAATCCAATTCTGCTGCAGCTTTATTTGGATGCTTCCACGTCCATTTACATTTGGCTTTTTTTTTTTCAAATGAAAAATTCATAATAGACAGTTTCTTTTTGCTTTTCTGCTAACTCCACAAGGCTGTGACCTTTCTTATTTTTGACACCATAATCAAATTTATTAATAATACATCATATTTCAATTGTTTATCAATTCTATCATTAATAATTTTAAAATTGCATTTAGTCTGATCAAAAGCATTTTGTATATCACAATGAGAACATGTTGGAGTAAAAACTTGAATTATCTGCATTTAGTATCTGCCATTAATTTTAATATCAGTCTCATATAGCAGTTTCCACAATATTGGCTATTTTTTTATATTTGTAATGAATTTCCACTTTATATTATGTTTCCAAAATTTGTCCTATTGTAATCCAAAATTTGTCCTATTAGAATAAAAATACATGCCTATTTTTTTAATCATATTTAAATCTTTTCATCTAACTTTACAAAATCCAAAATGTCCAGTGTAGTGTTAAATAGCTTTTTTTTTTCAATTCATGCAATCCTCCTTTAGTTGAAAATGATATGTGGGCACAGATATCTAATAATAATTCTTCACTGATTGACAGCCTGATCCACAATCAGGATATTATTAGCACTCTCTGCCTTTGATCGCTAACTTCAACTTTACAGCATCCTGGAATCAAGGTCCATAATTTAGTTTTGTTCATTCTACTTTCAAGAAAAATCAATTGGCATTTTGATTTAAAACTATTAGGCAGCTGAAAAGAAAAACCATTGTGTTTTTTAGTCTTCTAACTCAGGAGGAAAAGCCAATAAATTTATTATGCTAGGATGCATATTGGTAAGAAGCTGTCATGATTATTTACCATATAATAACAGCTGCAAGGCAAGAATATGTTGAGTTATTATTAATAATTTATCATGCTTGATTTTTAAAACATCTACATCCTATATACATGTATAATGTTATAATAACAATAAAAATAATAAATATAAAAGTAATTAACTATTACATACAGTCTTTCAATCCGCAGAACTACTTTCCGTTAATTTTTTGACCCTCCTCAACTTAATTGACGAACATTTTTATTTGTATATATAATGTTGCATACATATATAAAATGTATACAATATAAAGTAAAACAATATTAAGGATCTCTAGACAGAGCAATTCTCACCAGGTCTGACACTTGCCAAGTGATGATTATTTGATCAGTTTCAGTTCTTGTTTTGACATCTAAGTAAAGATAATAAGTAGTTACTCATTTACTGACTATCATTCCATGATTAGCTTTGCTAGCTCAGAGCCAATTACCTGGAAGAAAAATTCTAAATCTCTGGTAATAAATTTCACTTGGCCTATATTCAAACCTCAAATCAAGACATCATGCAGCATAAAGTTTTTCTCGATAGATAGATATGTGGATGGATGGAATCATGGATGGAAAATGGATGGATGGATAAATGGATAGATATATAAACAGATAGACAGACAGATAGACAGACAGACAGACAGACAGATAGATAGATAGATAGATAGATAGATAGATAGATAGATAGATAGATAGATAGATAGATAGATAGATAGATAGATAGATAGATAGATAGATAGATAGATAGATAGATAGATAGATAGATAGATAGATAGATAGATGAGTGTCTAGAAAATGAAGTTCAACCAAGTGATTATATTCAGCACCATAATGTGGCATTGCATACTAATCTTTTAATACTATTTAGATAGCTAATTTATAAATTTTAATACGTTTTTGCATCATTAATACTAACCACACATATACATAGAATATGCTAGAATAGACGTTTTAACTATATCTAAACATATATACATAATACATATATAAAAAACTTTAGTGAAACTTAAATTTTTTTTTCATAACTACTTCAGCTATGTCAATGATCACGTGAGAGCAATATTATTAAACTGGAGGAAGGGGGAAGACTAAAACTCTAAATATTGATTGTAAATGGTATCGAACATTATATTTTTATTTATGTTTTATAACAGTTTGGAAAAGTATAAACTTTAAAATATATATCGATTTAAAATATAGACTATACCATGACTGGATTATGTAGTTCATCGTATATTTTATTTAATGGGTGCTTAATCATAGAAAACTATTTCAAAAGGCCATTTCATTTCAAAGATTTTTTTTTTTTTTTACTTAAAAGATTTTATCGAACATTACATAGTATACATATATATATATGGGGGTGTGTACAGAAAGATGAGTTGAAGATCTTCATGTTTAAAATTGTTTGTGCTCCTGCGTTAAAATTCGAAATATAATTTCAGGATAATAAAAGGAAAACTGTCTGGCCTAATATCTGAGTTGGGGTTAGATTAACAGTCAAATAATAGGGAATTGTCAAGTATTGGTGGTCGAGAGGTCAGCAGAGCTGCCTCACAAGCAGTTGTCCCGGGTTAGCGGGTTCGCTTCCCGACTGATGCTATGACACATAAAAAAAAATAATAATAACAGGGAATTTTTAAATAGTCCAAATGATGAAGTTATAATAATTATTCCCTCCTCCACCCACAAAAAATATGTTAATATTCATATTAATGATCATCAAAAGATTATTTACAGAATGAAAGTTTATTTATAGAATGAAAGAATTACGGTTCAGCAGTAAAAAAATAAGCGCAAGGATACAAATATGAGCTACCAAGAAGAAATCTCTTAAATAATGTATTCTTCAGACAGTAGAACTTTCGCTGAATGAGAGAGGATAAACAAATCTTAGAAGACTAAGTAACTAACCTTGTCAGAAAATTTCAAAGGACTAAAATGTGAATTAAATAGTTTTCTATTTCACCATTGAATTTGCAAGTAACAATAAACTTCATTCCTTATAATTAGTAAAAAAGTAATACGTCATCTACTAAGTAAATTAATATCTCTGTAAATATATTGTAACCTTATATTTACTATCATAATTAATTAATATAGCCAAAAACTATATAAAAAAAATTATTGGCTATATATTTTTTTTCCCACGGCACAGGCTTTTTCATACCTGCACTCCAATATGTAATATATAGGGGGTTTGAATTCAGATTTTCACACGACACACTCTTTATTAAAAATCTGGTGACGAAACGCTCTAAGCCCTCATTGAATCCAACCTTCTCATCCTACTCATGTTGATTATAAGTCATGTATATGAGGGGTCAGAGTGACTTATGGTTAACATGGGTAGGATGAAAAGGTTAGCACCAGTGAGGACTTTGAGTGTTCTCTCATCAGATTTTAAATGAAGTGTGAGTCGTGTGATGTTGGCTTTATGTTCTAGTTAAATAAAGTAAACCAGCAACTATTATTGGTCAGATAGCGGATAATATAGTCAAAATGAAATTCAAAAGTCTTTCATATTACTGCCTAAAAGAATATAAATTTTGAAAAAATATTTAAAGATGTTATCTGAGCATATTTATTGATCAATGCATATATAAAACATGTGGATCTATATTATTATTATTATTATTATTATTATTATTATTATTATTATTATTATTATTATTATTATTATTATTATTATTATTATTATTATTATTATTATTATTATTATTATTATTATTATTATTATTATTATTATTATTATTATTATTATTATTATTATTATTATGATGATGATGATGATGATGATGATGATGATGATAATGATAATGATGATGATGATAAGCAAAGTCGAATTTTTTTATGTACAAATAGAATCACACACATAAAATTGATATTTTATGGAAAATATACAAGATAGGATCCACTTAATGAAATGTAATAAAATATTTAAAACAGTCCTACAATAATTATAGTATGATAATTACAACTGAGATTACATTTATAATAATAGAGCAAACAGTCCATTTAAAATATATACGTGCATGCATGAAATTACTATGGGTTTAAACTTAATCAATTTAAAAGTTGTAAATGTAAAACTAACTATTTGAAATACAGGGATTCTTCATACACCTGGAGCTTAATTGTAAATATAGGCGGTTTACACACAGACTTCCAAGTATCCTTCAACTATCTACACTATCCCTTACCACTGATGCACATGACCACATACACACATAGAAATGATAAATAATCACCAATATACATATTTCATGCTGAACCAACACTCATCAGTTGGTCCAGATTATATATTGGTGATTATTTATCTTTTTTACATATAGGTGGTCATGTGTATCAGTGGCATGAGATAATATGGATAGTTGAAGGGTGCTTGGAAGTGTGAGTTCAGATCCCCTATATTTAAATGTAAAACTAGTAAATTAATTTATCTTGTTCAATTAAATGTATTTTTTAAACGAATATAATAAAATAACTATCTGAGAACTTTAAAGGGATTTTATAAATTATTTAATTGTTAAAAATAAATGAGTGTAAATATTAGTATTATTCTATTTCCCCCTCAATGTCTGGAAAATTTTAGTGATTAAAATAAAGCCAGACAATTTTGCTTATCTGCTTTTTCTGTATCACCATGACATTGAACATTTTCCCCCTGGAAAAACCTAAAAGCAGAAAAGCATTGTGGGTAAAGGTAACTAACTAAAATACCAGCTAATCAGAAACCATAACTATAACTGCTTGGGAAAACTATAGTGCATTCAAGATCCAATCAAATTAAAATTTTAAAGTAGCCATTTTAACCAGCCTCTACAAAATCATCAAGTAGATAAACTCACTCTCAGAATTTTACCTGGTTGGTAAAATATCTTTTTCTCCTTGAACTAAAATGGATAAACAGCAACAAGCTTTATCCCTAAATGCCATTTTGAAGAAAATCTAATTAACTGTGCTCAATTTGTTAATGGAATTTTTGAAAAATTGCTTATGCAATGCTTATTATAACTTCAGCCAGTTCATTTGTCTTTACTTTCAAGATAATTGTAAAATAATTTGTTTGGAAACTACACATCTCACTATGGTTTACTGAAAGATAATCTAAGTCCATATATAATTTTTTAGCTTTGGAAAATGTTTCAAGTATTAATAAAAATCAGTGAAATTAATTCATGAGTGGATTATTATTTATTTGCTTGGTCTTTTTAATTATTAAAGTGATCCGAATTATGAAGCAAAAATAAATAGTGTTAAAACCAAAGGATTAGTGATCTAATGCTTTTAAAATGCATAATAAATGCTAACCATAAGGATCTAAGTCTGCAAGGGTTTGCTAAAGGATTAACCCACTCTCATTGTATAAAAACTACAACTCAACATGTCCTTTAATAATGGATTTAGGGTTATAAATACCACATTATGAAAATATGATAATCATAAATTCAGCAGCAAACATTCTAAAATGGATTAATGTGCTAACTATCAATCCAGAATTGGATTACTAAATGTGCTTATTAAATTTTTTAAATCATTGCATTAAGTATTACTAAGGGTTTAAACCTAAAGGAATTGCTTTGTGCTTCTTATTTTACATTTAGTGTTTCTATTAAAGTATTGCCAGTAATTTATAAACACTGGAATACTCTGCAAAGTGTAAATATTTCCACAAGATAATTCTGTACTGTTCACAAAAGTAGGATTACAATATGAGTATTATTAAATAAACTTTGTTTATAATTGTTGAATTATTTAGTTTATAGTTATCATTAGAGTAATAACAATAAATAAATAATAGAATTCTCAAGATAATGCTGGGATATGAAAGTACAGATGGCATCATTATATATTTTATTAATGATATTGGGTATGGGGGTAATATATGTGATTTACATGATTATATTGGAGTCAGGTTGCATTTAGTTAAACTAAGTTAAAAACTTATATAAACCCATTTAACATTTAACTTTATCTTTTATTAGTTTTTAAATTCAGCCTCAGATTTATAGGTAAACGAATCATTCTTGGGTTGATGATTAAATCATTAAGGAATATTTATTGGATAGCATCTATAATATTTGCATAATTTTGAAACACTGCACAGCACAATAAAGAATTCGGATGATATAAATAATATAAACTGGCTTTGTTAGTAGACGTATATTCCTAACTAATTCGTTAAACTTTGAATAATCTAAAAGCACAGAAGTCGTTCTTGTAAAGGTTACAAATGTATAATAAATAAAGCTATGTATTTTTATGTCATTTAGGAATGCTAAGTAAATAATTTTACTTATTCCAAAAGAGTGAAAGACCTGACCAGCTTTTACAGAATGAGGTTAATAGTATATTGATTATTGCTACCAAAGTAATTATGGACATTAGAAAACATTATTACTCTCCTGTATATAAAATTAGGTTTTGTTTTAATATTGTTTAACTCTTTCCAATAGAATGTCATGTACTTACAACACTATAAAATTATACACACAGTCATAACCTAACCTAAGCTTATTCATGGAGAACAATCATTAATATTTATTAGTATTGTTATAGAATCTTGTTATTAAATTACATTCAAGTAAATAAATAAATAAATAATACTTTTGTTAATATGTAACTATAAAAATATAATATAACAATTCATCAATTGTTAAAACAGAGTACTTATCATGGCAGTGTAAAAATTCCATTTTCTCCTAGGCGATGAATTCAACATTTCATTGTATTGGCCAGGAACAATACAATATTAAGGCATGAAACACATGATAAAAAATTCAAGATTGAAGAATCGTATCTTATACAAAATTCATCTTGTGCTATGAATTCAAAATTAACCAGCTTTGAGATTAGTTGTTCCTGGCCAACACAATGAAATGTTGAATTCATCGCCTAGGAGAAAATAGAATTTTTTACACAGCCTTGATAAGGACTCATAAGAGTTGAAAGGCTTGATAATAATTATTTAGTTATTATTTTATTTATATTAAAGAAACTCTGTTTTAACAATAGACAAATTGTTATATTATATTTTAAAATTACATTCATTATTGTTTGCTTATAATTTTATTTTATTCATAGACTTATAATTCGTAATAATGCAATTGCTATATTTAAATATATCTGTTTGCCATTTCTGAAATCATTGTCTTCACATATTTTTGAAATAAAATGTCATACTTCTAAGCTATTAAATTACATATTCATTTATTAAATTTATATGTATAGCATTTATTATTGCTATTTGAAATACAAATTGGTAGGGTAATGTAAAATAAAATTCGCTTTTACCTTCATCATATCTAGACTAACTTAATAAACTTTAAATCTATACATCTTTTAATTAAATGATCAAGTTTAACTTAGTTAATAGCACTGAGATAAATAATTAGTTGAACATTATATTTAATTTAGGAATAAGAGAGAATTAATTTGTTAGCTTCATTCAAAATACATATTAATTTGTATCTAAGTAGTTCTTTACTCAAGAGATATCGCAACAGAATATACGTATTTAAAAATACAGTAAGACTATTATTTATACTTTGATAAAAATACACCGAGAAATTTATTTAACTTAAATTTTATGTATTATTAAGTTCTGAATTAACATGCATTTACTTTATCTTCGTAAGCGCGCAACCAATCGTAAACGCATTTCCACATTAAACACACTTGTCTCAACCGGTCGTCTCTTGCTCTTACCTGATTGCAACTTTAACTTTGGGTTACGTTACGTGTAAATAAATTTCTGCACTTGTGGGTAGTTGCAATAGATGAAGTTAAAATGAAAAATATACTAATAAAAAAAATAAATTTGAAAGATATCTCTGCAGTGTAATGATTTTTCATCCTTCCATTTCTAGCTAGTCAGAGAGTAATATAATGGAAGAATGATTAGTTGTCAACACAGCATAATGACTAAAGTGTTTGATACCACTAGTTAAATTAGTGGGTGAACCTTGTCTATAAAATATACACACAGTGAAATAGAATGGGCTGAGTATTTGGGCTAGTAGATGGTTGCAAGATGGGGAACTGGGGACTTAAAATAAGAGACACATTGATTGAATCCAAAAACACTTGAATATATATAATATGAAATCCAGCTTATATATATATATATAAAATTAAATTGTAATAAAGAAAACTTATAAGTCATGACTTGACTATTTCGTATTACAGTAACCAGTATTATCAAAATACGATATTATCAAAAGAAAAGGCAATATTAATCTAAAATGCTATGCCTAATTTAAATACAAATTTAAATATGCAAAATGTAAGCCTGAAATGTCTTTACATTAATTGCAATGCTGTTATAAGTTCAGTTAATTGTATTGTTTGAATGCATAGTGAACCAATTCTCTTTATTTTTGATGTCCTGGATTTAAACAAGTAGAATCCATGTTATTGTGTAAAATGAAGGGCATCAAACGAAAAGTATGCTATAAACCAATGCCTTAACATTATGAAATAAAACAAACAGTGATATATTCTGCTTTATATTTTGCATATTTGAATTTCTAACATTTGACTACAAGTATAATACATATACTGAACTTTAGTTGGAATTAGGGGGGATTTGAACACAGACTTTCAAGCTTTCTTCAGCTATCCACTTACACATGACCACATTCATGTGAAAAAGATAAATGATCTTCAATATGTGTATTTCATGCTGAACCAGTACTTATCAGTTGGTCCAGATCATCATCTTCCACACTTATATAAACTGCATGCTGATTATATATGCATGTGGAAGATGCTGATCTGGACCAACTGATAAGTACTGATTCAGCATGAAATACACATATTGGAGATCATTTATCTTTTTCACATGAATGTGGTCATGTGTATTAGTTATATAAAATGGAGTGGATAGCTGAAGGATGCTTGCAAGCCTGTGCTCAAGTCCCTTCTAATTATATACTTAAATTTGTGTTTAAATTAGGTGTACAATATGATTGTATAAATAGAGACTCACTTGAACATTACTGATTATTTTGAATATGCAATAACTGAAGTCATCACAGACAAATTTATCTTTTTAGTATTTAATTACATGTGATAATATTTATAAAGTCATAAACTTCAAATGTGCACACCACAAGTTAGATATTATAGAATCATTTAACAAGTTTTCAAATAGTGACTTCTCTGATTATTCTGGTAATCAGATAAAAAATGAATTGACTTTTTTAATTTAGCCAAGCACTTATATAACAAGTGATCAATCACTAATATTATGGAGAAGTGAAACATCATATTAATATTATCAAAGTCTTTATATTATCAGTCAACAATGATATATATATATATATATATATATATATTAAAACAATTCACTAGAATAAAACTACAAAATTTTAATATATATATATGCTGAATCTTGATGAATAACATCAGAAACATTATTTACCAGCCATATATTTAATGTCTATTATTAAATGTATTTTCATAGCAATATCAGTATTTTAGCTTTTTTAAAAATATATTTTGATTACTCTGAAGTATTTACAGTTAGAATATTAGTTATATATTATGGTAATATTTAAATTATCTGATAAGACTTTCAGAAAGAACCTATATCGACATAACAACTTTAATATGGATTAGAAAACTTGAGGAAGTGGGAAGGATTATAAAAATGGGGCCCTTTTTTATTTACCTCTTTATTTATTTTGAAGCAAAGAAATTAGAAATTTTGTCCATGTATATTAAATTTATTTTAATACTGATTTCTAAATAAGATATTTTCTTGTAGCACCAGCTTCATAATTATGCTATGGCTCTGAAGTTTTTCTGGTACTTACATATTATTTCCTTTGGCGGAAGCTTGCCATGTGTTTTTTTAAATCTCCATTTTCAGGGGTTGCAGTTAAATCTTGAAAACAATATGTCAGACCAGAAGCTGTGTATTTCATATGTCCTATTTTATTAATAGTATTATAAAAATAAACAAATTATAAAAAGTACCACAATTGATTGTAATTAAAATTAATTTAGTATAACTGCAGTAAAACTGGATAAATTACAATAATGCACTTTCTAGTTTCATTCCACAAGACACTGAACAACCACCGCTTTAGAAGTATTCTCCCCTGTTGGTTAGTATTCCTTAATTTTGGAAATACTCTGATGCATATTCTTTTGTCAATAAAAAATCCCACATTTTAATCCTTTTTGCAGAATGTTCCAAAAAAAAGGAACAAAGACACTCAACAGTAATCTTACACTAAATGTAACAAAATCACAACAATGTTAGCAACGTGTTAACATTTGGACATTATACGATATAAGAGAAAAAATTAATTAAATTTTGTCAATGGAATTTTAAGAGCAGTATTAATATTATTGAAAATTAACAGCAATTTAGAATCGATTTCTTAATATTTTTTAAACTTAACAAGTAAGACATGTCTAGTAAATATTTATAATATATATATAATGCTAATAAGAATTAATTAAATATTGTGAATGAAATTTTTAATCAATGTCTTAATATTTTTTAAACTTAACAAGTAATACATGTTCAGGCAAAATAATTTTGAAAAATAACAAAAACAAATACTTGGGCACTCCTGAAAATGGCTAATTTTTTAAAAAAAAGTCTGGAAATCTTTTGGCGAAGTGATTATACGTAAGTACCATTTTTTTAATTTTAAAGATTCTGCTTCTAAAAAGTATATTTAATCATTTAGATGATTTCCTGAATATATTTCAACTCTTTTTTTCGCACCATATATTAAATGAATTACTTTTTCTTATAAGCCAAACATGTGACCATATCTGGTGTTGGAGTTAAGAATATTAAATTGATGAATAAACATTATTTAGAATAATGCAAATGAAGTTTTTGAGATAAATACCAACAATTCACAAGTCAGTATGACCATTCCAAGTTCAAGAAATAAGAAAAGATAGAAAGGCAAAAAATAATTATATTAGAGATTAGTTTTGTGGTGACTATACAAACAAATCTGTAAACCACAAATATATCTATATATAAAATATTCTGGTCCATTCTTTAATATGAAAGACTTCAATGCCCTGACTAATCATAGATTCCATTGTTTTCTATCCTCAGCCATATCTTTATAATAAAAGCCTTCTATATTACACTTCTCTAGAATAACATTGAGATAAATGTTATAATATATAGGCCTCTGCTACTTTTATAAAAATCATGCTCAAATTTCATCACAAAATATTTTAGGAAGTTTATATCATTCACTCATTTTATTATGGCTAATCCAATAAGGGAGCATTTTTAAAATAGTAGACCCTGTAATATCTCATCTAGCATAATGAAAAACATACAGATTGATCTTACAATCTTGCCATCAAAGATTTAGAAATTCAGAAAGCATCCTTAAATTAAAATTTTGTAATGAGTTTATCTTATATTAATAGGAGAACCACATACACATGGTAATGTTAGATACACACTATCATATCTCACATTGCTTTCAAACAATGGATGAATCTAGATTCCATCTTATATGGATTGGATTTAGCATTCATTGCCATGAACCTATGCATATACAGATAGATAATGCATAGCCAATGGCAAGAATGGTCCATTAAGGATGGGAATCTGGCAATAATTAATCAATCTTTTTGAAGGTAGGATCAGAGAATTACTGTCTCAAAGCTGAAAGAGGGACTGTCAGACCTGGATGGCAATATACATGCTCTCCAGAAAACTACCAGCACAGAACTGAAAGATAGAATCTTCATTCTTCAGACAGTAGTGGTTAAGCTAAATGGTCAATGCAGTGAGGCAAGTCCACATTTCAGGCTGGAAATTGCTAGAACTAAACATTGGCAGGAAGCAATCTGTCATAGTATATTCGAAAGTGTCATAGGACCTATTCACGAATCAGGCTGGCCAAAATACAGCTGGAAATGGTAGGAAACTTACAAGGACAATAGCAGTCCCCTTTTTTGTAATTCATCCCAGAACTAGCAACTCACCAACAGTAGCAGGCAGAGTATAGCTATTGTAAAATATATTGTAAATACGAGGATTTGTTTCCATATTCGGTAATAAATATAATATTACATGAGTCTGTGAAAATTAAATTACATATATAAATATATTGCAGACTAAACACAACACACACACACACAATAATTTGCTTATATAAATACCAATTTCTATTTTTTTTTTTTAAATATAAAGCGCAATATACATATATTCTCTTTATAATAAAAAGAAATATTAATATTAGTAAATTATTCAAAAGGTAACTTCTTCCAGAAAGAAGTAAAGGGTAAAGGTCAAAGGTAGTTGTTAAATCGTATGTCTTCTATTAAATAATGTTTAATATAATCTACTAAGTGCTCTTTAAAAAAAGCTTCACATAACATTGTAAACAATTAAGTTGAAAGTCTAAAACATTAAAATGATTTAGAAAAAAAGTAAAATGTCAATATTTTTGTTTTATACATTTTTTTTTTTGTTACATGCTATATGATTATTGAGTGAAGAAGCCGTTGGCTTATATTTTTCTTTTATTTCTCCATATCTAATCTATAATGAGATGTTTGTAAGGATGACTCACGTTTCATCAGAAATCCTCCAACACTGACTCAGTTTTTGCCTCTTTATGAAATATATATTTTTTCTTTTTTTTATTCGACAAACTGGTTTAAAATCTATAGATTTAAATATGGTAATAAGATACATCAGCGTATATATATTTAATCGTAGCCAGCGTAATAATTTGTAAATTTATCTTATTTTTCTTGATTTATGAAAAAATGAAAAGATTTACATGCGTGTGTGCGTGCTTTGTATGACCAGGTACAAAACAAATTTGTTTATTTTAAAGAATCATGGATAAAGGACACTCATTACATATATATATATCATTAATTGATGAGAACATGTTAATATATAAATTATATCTTACAAAAATTTACCGTAGAAGTCTATATATTAGAGATTTTAATGCCTAACAATCTCACTTGATTAAGCATTAAGAATTAAGCGGTTTTGTTGATTAGAAGGTCACATAAAATTAGAACATCGAGCACTGTTACATTGTTGCTTAATCGTATAGTATTGTTCTTTAAGATCTCAACATGCTTTGAAAAAAATAATTAAGTGGTTCAAAAATCAGAAGTGACGGAATTGAACTTAAATCAGGTACCTTTAGCTCATGAATCCATCACTCTACCATGGTAGGACAAAATATTGTTTCCACATCAGGGATTCAACCTGGACATGTCTTATTTTATGCAGTGGTAAAGTGATGCCCTCAGGAGTTAAAAATCACTGGAATAAATCTCCATTATATCATTTCCATGCTTAATCATCACATGATTTTTTTTAGTGATAAGTTATTCAAATATTTATTTAGTTAAAAAAAAACCTTAAAATACATAATTATCAATTTAAAAACAATAGTTAAAAAAATTAATGTTAAATAAAAATATATTCCTGGTAAGTTACTATTGGAGGAAAAAAAATCTATATAAAAATTATAATGTGAAAGATTATATATATAATTAATCAATTTTATCATTTTGTAGCACATCTCTTTATGTTCTAAACTTAACAAATCAGAAACTATTCTCTATGTTAAAAATTTTAGATCATCCTCCTTCATTTAGTATGTCTTTGGATAACAGACTTTTTTAAGAAGATCCAGAGATTTGAAGACCATAGAATAATCTTATGTTTTCATTATGTTCAAACCTAAGTTCATCTGATAAGAGTAAATTATCTAAATATATATATAATGTGTGGAGAAGATATCTAAAAATTTTATGCTAGATAATGATTTATGATCTATTAAGTTCAGAATTAAGAACTTATATATATATGTGTGTGTGTTATTTTACCTTGACCATTTATTAAAAAAAAATATGAATTTGCAAGAGGCAATGTTAGCAACAAAAAAAAAATCAGCCAATCTCTGCTGAACATATCCTACCTATATCTGATATTAGTAGCAGCTAAACAACAAGTTAAAACCAAATCAAATATAATAATATAATCTCTATTTTATCATATTCAATTTAATATTAAAGTATGAATGCAGTTATAACAACTAATCAACTGAAGCCTCCTTTGCATTCGATTAATGTTAACAAGTAATGCAAAATATTTAATCAAACTCATTTTTAGTTCAAAATGGCTATAGCATAATTTATAAACCTAAAAATTAATACCACTCTTAAGAAGAGTATTTGTTTTATATAAATAATGTTTCAAATTTATTTATTTATTTATTGTAAGCATTATTTATAATTAATATTAAAGATATTTGTATAAAAAATTAAAAATATATAGCAATAAAATCATGAAAATGGAGAAATTAAATTATTCTTGTTTAGGTGATGTCTTACAACCAGTTATTATAATGAAATAAATTTTCTTTTTATTATTGCAGTCATTAGCTGCAGAAAAAGATGATCATTTGAAAAAGATGAAAGAATGTACAGCCATTTAGACTACAAGCAGTATGAGAGACCACTAAATAAGAAAAGAGGTATAAAATTTATATTATGCAAGTTAATTCAAATTAACTTGATTTTGAAAATAGAGACATAACCAAGAAAGTAATGTGATGAACATCTATTTAATTTTAAAAATAATTTAAAAATTGATAGCAGTATAACACAGCACTTGTAACAGTTGAGGATTAAGTAATCTTATTTTCAAACAAACATGTAAATGTTTAAATAAAAAAATACATAATAATTATTAAAATGTTAACTTGAATTATGCTATCTGTAAAATATTTTATAAATTTTCAAGCAGTAATGTTTGATGGAAAAAGCAACCATATCTCTAGTGGGTGTATGTTTCTGTCAATAGCTGATATCATCAGCAGCCTGAAAACCAGTGAGATCCCACTAAACACAGTGTAAAATTTTATTTAACCTCAATTGCAATATCCAATTGGATATAAAAGTTTGAATGCAATTAGCCATGGGTTTTTATGTAAAAAGTCTATAAAGATTCACAAGAATGATCACATAGAATATTTCATCAATATTTTATATGAAAGTTTGACAAAAAGAGTCATACACTATATGAATATTAATTCCCTTATGTTTATTATATAATTCAATAAATTATTGTTTAGAAAACATGATAGAAGTGTTGATTAAAGTAAATTAATATCACAGCATTAAAATCACTTTTTATACTACTTTTTGCCCATCCCTCTTCTATTGGTATAACACATTGATTTTAATGTACTTCTTCAGTGGTTAGACATTATTTTTTTATCATTTGAACTAATGGTTTAAAATTTGAAACACTTTTGAAGAGCAAACTATTTATACTGTTTCAGTTATCACTTGCTGCAAGTTTAAATAATCAATAGATGCTAGACAGGAGTAATTACTAAATTCTGTCTAGAGCTGTTTGATTCATACCCGAATCAGATCTCTGGCTTATGAACCTTCATCAGTGGATCTAGTGCATCTGACTAAGACAGCAACCATCTATTGATTTATCAAGTTGACAATAATTGGAAGAATTGGGGTAGTTTAACGAGTTTGCCTCCGAAAAGCAAATGCCATATGATTTTATTTTGTTTTAAAAATCATTAAATATTTTAATCTATCTTCAATTGTAAATAATGGTAGACTTTCATAATGAATAACTAAGCTTAGTCTTATGCATTAAGTTCAATGCATTCAAACAATATTATCTGTAACTTTCTAAACAATGAGGGATTTCCTTGGCAAAATAGATTCAATTTTAATCTTACACACTCTTGAGTTGATAATTGACATTCACAAATTAATCACCAGGGCTAAAACTCTGAATAGTTCTAATTAATATAAAAAAGGAAAAATGCTGACTGATCATGATGAACACTTTCTGACCAAGGGGAACAACTTTGGATGATGGGAAAATTTTAATGCTATCCTACACTTCCTGATAACTGACACCAATCAACCAATCAATGATCTAATTGCTGTAATTTTATATTTGCCCTATTAGTATTATTCAAGTATGAAGGGAATACAGTTTGCTCTAGATGGAGTGCCTACACTAGTGCAACTGATTCTAATATAATCCTAAAGATAAAAGGAATAACCTTGTAACTATAAATTTTCAAAAAATTTATCTATGTAAATGGTAGTAGGGATTTTATGGCAAGCCTTCTAGAGGCACCCGTTGATTACTCTGTCTTGCTTTGAGTGGCACTACTGTATGTATGGAGAAAGTTTTGCCTATTTTGATGTTTATAAATGAATTTTTCTATGTTTATTACTCTGTACAAACTAACTGTTTTCTAGAATAAAAGTTCTTTTTTTTTAAAAAAATCATTGAGTTTTAAATTCATATCAATTGAACAGGGTTGATATTAAATCAGAAATAAGATTAATTTTTTAATAGACTTTTTATTTATTTTTGAATAAAACTTTTTGTATGTAATAATTGAAATTAGCAAATCGAATTAAAACTAAGTGAAATAATTAACTAGTATATGTTAGTTAAATAATAAAAACAGCAGGCACATACATATTGTATACCAAAAGATAGAATTTGAAAGAATATATATATTCCACTTCTAAATGAAACATTCTTTTTTTTTCACTGATAGCTATCTAAGAAAGAAAATCAAACCATCGTTTTCTGAATGGATCCTATTTTTTCATTCCCCAGATGACTATTAAGTATAGTTAGAAATTTCCTGTGAAGGAGTGAAATATTAGACTTCAATCCATTACATTCCAACGTGATAAACCGCATCATTTATGGCGAATGGCTGCTTAAGATGCTTCATATTAATGTTTTTAATATAAAGAATCCATAAAATACTGAAATAACTAAAAGCAAATGCTATTAAAAATAACAAGGCATCAGTTATAACAATAGATCATTTTAATATTCTCACTTATCCATTTAAAATTGTGTGTCAGAATTTACAATTTCATTTACATTTTTTTTTTTTTAATTTCAAATTGTTTACTTCATTTAAAAATAAACAATTTGTAAATTATTCTGATAAAAATACACGTTAGATACATAATAACTCAGATTAATTCGTTTTATGCTAAAATGCTCGGATAGAGTTAATGAGATTTATATTTTATTTAAAATATAAAGTTTATTTATGTAAAGAAAATAATCTTATATGCATATATAAATCTATAATAATTATTTGGGTAGATATAATTCGCCAATATCACTAAAATCCTTTTTACATACGTATTATTTATTGTATATATATATGTATTATTTATTGTATATATATATATTAATTTCACAGCTATTAATAACGCAGAATAATTATTTATTAGATATAAGTAATTGCTCACAATATGGTGGTAACAATCAAAGAAGATTTCATGTGTGCAAATATAATAATATGTAATATATATAGACTACCTTTTCTGCATAAATGTCCAGAACTTTTGTAAGAATAATGTTTTTATGTAAATAAATCCAACAAAAAGATAGAAAAAAAGAATCTTGATTAATTGGCCATTCTTAGAAAATAGCAGAGATCTTAAGAATCTAGACTTGTTATAAATCTATTGTAAATTGCAGGAATATTTTTGTTTCATAAACGCATTTGAGACCTTTTTAATTTTTTAAGATTTATTTGAGCTTCAAATTCTTTTCTGAAATGACAATATTCCAGCAACTTCCAATTGTTTATAACAAGTTTAGTTTCTTAAGATCCGATATTTTCCAAGAAGGGCAAATTAACTGAGATTCAGTTTTTTCTATTTTTTAGTCAGATAACTTTTTTTTTTTTAGTCATCTAGTATTATTTACATAAAAACATTATTTTTTAAAAAATTTTTTTTACATATTATTTTGTTAAAACATTTTAAAAAAATCTCAGCTAGGCCAAATTTTTAAAATGTGAACATACACAAAGAAATGTTTATAGTCATGACAAGTTAATAAAAAACATAATTACACAGCTTATTTCTTGAGAAGCCATATAATGTGCCTTAATAAAGGAAGACTAGTGATTGGTTCTTTCTTCAAGCTGCTTGAAATTCCATCTCTCAATCAGTGCATGCATTAGGTATCAAAATATAGTCATCACAAAATTATTAAGGTGCTAACATGTCTGGATCGAGGGTTATGATATGAAATATAACAGTATATTTTGTACCATAACTCATATTGAAGCAATATTATTTTTTTAATACATTCAAACTGTGTGTGGCACGAGTTGCAAAAATTTTTTCAAAGGGTTTTCAGGATAGATTATGTGATGGTAGAGGAAGTACTAAAGATGATCCTTGATAGTATGACAAATACAGTTACGCTTCATACCATAATTCATCATTCACGCATGCTAGAGCTTTAAACTATTTATGATAAATACATATCAGAGATAACCCCATGTGACAGAATCAATCTCCTTTTCATTGGGCACACTGTGTTTGATGTTTGAGCACTAAAAGTGACAATGTTAAATTATTATCTGTAGATTGTTAATTCTCAAATCTATTACACTATTATTACACAAACCATGGGGGGGGGGAAATAACATAAGCAAATACAACAAAGATTTCTAATAAATGAGATTCAGTATTGTTAGTTTGAGACACCAAATTCATTCAAAAAATAATAAAACAAATACGATATACCAGTATGATACACATACTTTATTATATAGCTATTACACTTTCTATTTTCATCACAGTTATAAAGACATTATTTTAATGATTTTAGAGATTTCAATTTGCATGCCTCTATAATATAGAGATGCAATTATAACAAAGTTATGAACCAAAAAACTAGTATCATAATTCTATAATCATGTGAAGGTAAGCAAAAGTTCATGAAAAAAGTATATAACATAGAACATCATAGAAATTAAAATATGAATATCAAAATAATCTTAGATCCTCAAAGACTACTCAGTATGGTTTTACTCCATCTCTTAAGGTGTTCAAATGTTTCATAATGTCCCAAGCAAAAAAAAACAATTTGACTATATAGCACTATTAGCAAATTCCGAAGCAAAAAACAATTTGTCGGTATATCACCATTAGCAAATGGTCATAATAAACTATAATCATTCTAACTCAAGAAGGAAAAATGTATAAAAAAGAACAAAGTTTAAAAAGTTAGAAAGCAAAAGAAAAAAGAAAAGAATAGAATCAGTTTGTGTTTTCCTGAAGGTTTGTGAAGATGATGTTTTAGTTGTATTAATATATTGGAATATTTCCATCATCTAAAATGAGTATTGAATGTCTTTAGAAAAATTTAACTATATTTAAATATTCCAAATACATTTAACTGTTAGTAATAGCACACAGATTAGTATATTCACAATGTTTTGAGAGGAATTATTCTCCCCTTTTCTTCAGGTGGTGCTGGCCTGACCAGTGAGAATACTAGCATAGGAATCAAACCTGGACTATTCGATTCTTTGAGTATTGAATTTTAAGGTAACACTCTAACCAATGGAGCCATCCTTTCAAAGGCAACAGTCAGTAGAAATTTCATATACTTATTTATGAGGTTCCTCCTGATTTCTCTATTTCTTCCTAAGAACAAAGTTGATTAGTAGTTTCCATACATTATGTATTGTGGGATTGATTGCCATTGTCATGTCAGCAGCTTTTTAAAATTTTCTTTTTTGTATCTTTTCTTCTCTATAGAATATTTTTGTGTTTTCCAATTGAACATATGTTCATTGGTACATACATGATCTGCTACCTTAGACACATCTGTTTTTTTCTCTTCTAATCAACAGTTTGTGTTCTTGCAAGCACTTTTCAGTGGAACAACTGATCTCACCAATATACATTCTTACACATTCACATGGTATTTTATAGATGCAGTTTTTTCTTTTCAGCATTTCAAGTTGAGGCTTTGTAGATGTCAGAATTCCTCATAGTGTGGTATGGCTCTGGAAAGCTGTTCTGATGTTATACTGATTACAGATTTTCCTTAAATTTGTCTGCTGGGTGATATTACTAACAGTTGAATGTATTTGGAATACTTAAAGTTAAATTTTTCTCAAGACCTTCAATACACATATTAGATGATGGAAATAGTTAAACATATAAATACAAATAGAATTAGTTATTTCTATTATTGGTCAAAAAGGCACCCAAACTCATCATTGCAGTTAATGTTGAAAATATAATATCTATCACTTTTCATGTTTGAACCTCTTACAAATTCCCAAACAATAACATATTTGAATATTTTTTTATTTAAAGTTAGTAAAATGCTGAATTTTTATTTCTTAAATATAATTTATAATTTATAATTGAGATATATAAACTGATAGATTATAAAAGCAAGATTAAATGTATTAAAATATTATACACTAACCACACATTGAAATGTGAATAAAGACGTCTGAATAAGACAAATGATTCCCAGGATGCATTTATGGCTGAACTAGTACGCTTCAGTTATTCCAGGTCTGAATTAGCCCATATATTTGTGTTTGATTAAAAGACAAATATATTAATCTTTAATTGGATTTAAAGTTTATATTTGATTTAGGAACAATAAGATAATATTTACTCTAATAAATGGTTAGTAATAATCATTAATGCATTTATCTGAAGTGGAAAGTGTCAAAGTTGTGAGTGCAGAAAGTTTAGCACCTGTAAATCAAATTGTAATGATTAAACATAGTCTCTACTTTTAAAAAAAATGGCTTCATAGAAAAATTAATGAAGTTTATTTAAATAATAGGCAATTACACTCAAAGGTTGTCTGTTTACATAAATCCAGATTATTATAATAAATTTTGACATAAACTTTTTTATTAATTTTTATACCAGATGGTGGGTTCCATTGATGTATAGATTAAGATATTAGGGTCATGTAGGCTTTTTCTGGCTGGACTATGCTGTTTTTCATCAGGAATGTTTTAATATTGAAAAATCTATTATCAGAAGATAACTTTATTTACTAAAAATATCAGAAAAAACATCATTATATCTAACAGATTATTTTATGTACAATTGAACTTAATTATAAAGCAAAAAAATAGCAGAGATGACTAATTCTAACTAATCATGGAATTAATAAATAAATTCACTACATCATGTTAAAAACTACAGATTAGAGTAGCCATATTGTAAGTATAAAATACAAGTTGAAGAAATTATGGAAGAGTGGGTTGGTGATGAGTATAAGGACTGGTGTAAAGAAGTAAAAAAAGTGGCAAATAGGGTTTTAAGTGAGAATATTTAAAAGAATAAAAGTAATAAAAAAATGAGAATTAGTAAAAGTGTAAAAGAGAGGAAAGAAGCATGTAGAGAATATAAGTGTGCTATTAAGATTAAGAAAAGTGAAAAAGATATTAATGCTAAATGGGAAAAGTATTAAGAAAAAAAGAAGTTAGCTAAAATAGATAATTATAGAGAGAGAGTGAAATTGAATAGTAAATTGTTGGAGGATATTAATAAAAGTGGAAGAGATGGGAGTAAAAAATTTTGGAATTCACATTAAAAGGAGGAATGTAGGGGAGAGAGAGATAGTATTACTAGATGATGAGGGAATAGAGTGTAGTTCTAGAGAAGATTTAGAGATAATCTTAAATAGATATGTAATGAATATAGAAAAGATGTTAGATGTGAATGATAGAGTGATAGAAAACATGAAAGCATATAGTAATGGGAATATTAGGTTTTCAGAAAATGAACTAAATGAGGTAGAGAAGAAATTAAAAAGTGGAAAGGCAAGAGGTTTAGATGGATGGGCAGCAGAATTTAGGATATAGGGCAAAAGTAAAGTTATTATATTGTTTTAATAAAATGGCACAGAATAGAGTTTTCCCAAGTAGTTGGAGTAATACAAGAGTAAGATTATTATTTAAAGGAAAGGGTAAGGATCATAGAAAGTTGAATAATTGTAGACCAATAGTGGTAACATAAGTTTTATATAAAGTTTTCTCATATATGGTGGCTAGAAGAGTTGTAAAATGGATGGAAGGGAATAATGTAGTGGGGGAAATGCAAGGAGGTTTTATAATAGATAGATGTATAGGAGATAGTTTATTTGTAGTTACACAACTTATGGATATGAGTAGGAATTTAAATAAACAGTTATATATGAGTTTTATAGATATGGAGAAGGCATATGATAGAATAGATAGAAATAGATTATGGATAAGTTTAGCAAATTTGGGAATGGATGAGGCTTTAATAGATATTATTAAGAAATTATACGAAAATAATTATTATATATATCAATTAGGAAATATAGAATCAGTTAAAGTTAAAAATAGAGTGGGTTTATGGCAAGAATGCCCTATGTCACCTATTTTGTTTATGTTGTATTTGAGTGAAATGGAAAGAGCAATAGAAAGATTAGGAAGAGGAATAGAGATACCGTTAATAGGTAGTAAGGGAGTATATATTTTGTCAGGTCTTTTTTTTTGCGGATGATATATTTTTGTGCGCAGAAAGAAGAGAAGATATGGAAGTTATGTTGAGGACATGTGCAAGGGTTGGTAAAGAGATGGGGATTAAATTTAGTGAAGAAAAATCAAATATAATGATGGTTAATTGAGGAAAGAGAATATGTAGAATTTTTATTGGGAGATATTAAGTTAAGTGTGATGAATAGATATAGTTATTTGGGAATTATTTTAAGTAATCATAAAAATTATTTGGATGAATGGGAGTAAATATTGATAAATGAAGCAAAGAAAAGAAAGGGATTGATAAAGAAATTAACAGTGTTTTCATATAATAAATATGATGTAGTTAGAATTATATGGAAAGGAGTTGCAGTAGCAGGATTAACATATGGTAATGATGCATTATATGTTAGTAAAGAGGTATTAAATTACTTAGAAAAAGTTCAAATGGAAGTAGGAAGACATGCATTGGATGCAGATGTATGGACAGCAAAAGAGGCAATTCAAGGATAAATGGGATGGTCAAGTTTTCATATGAGAGATGCAAAAAGTAAAATGAAAATGTTTGGTAGATTGCAGTTTATGGATAATAAAAGAATAGCTAAAATAGTATTTAATTGGGTTATGAGTAAAGGCCAGGTAACAAGATGAGTGAGAAAGGTAATGTGGGGTATGCAAAAGATTTGTATGAAGAATTTATATCAGTATATTTGTATAAAATATGGGATGGTTGTGTTAAGAAGATTGTTGAGTGTTGTAGTAGTAAGGAATGGGATAAAAGAATAGATTTATTAATAAAGAATAGGGAGTTAGAGAGATGGAGAAATAGTATGGAGAGTAAAAAGAGTTTAAATATATATAGAAATAAACAGAATATTAGGTGTGAGTTAATATATGATAATAGTAAGGAAAGTAGTTTATTATTTAAGGCTTGAATGGGATCTTTAGCTACAAGAGAATATACATGTAAATGGAAAAAAATGGGTGATTTATTTTGTAAATTATGTAAGGAAGGAATAGAAAATATTAGGCATTTGTTAATTGAATGTAAATGCTTGAAAACAGAAAGGGTACATATAATGAAGTTATGGAAGAATAAATATGAAAAAAGTGATTATACAGAAAGTGAATTATTGGTTTTTATGCTGGGTTTGGGAAAAGATAAAGAGGATTTAGATATAAAGGTTATAGAGTTGACAAAGATTATGTTGTGGAAATGGGATGGAGCAGAATATGGGAAAATTTAGAGTAGGGAATGGAAAATAAAGTGGCTAACAGGTTTATCTGGGCATAATTGCTGAGATATTTTTTACTTTGTTTAAGGAGAAGTCACAATACATCACATCACATCACATCACATATCATATACATTTAATGCTAATGATTTTTAAATAGCATGTAAATACCAACTAGTATTAATATAACAAAATCTGGCTATACTTACAAGTTTATTTAAATGTTCTTTATTGTGAATCTAGCTTGTAAATTGTCTTAATAATGTATTCAGACTTATTTGCTTCAGCAATAGGCTTACATTTAATGCAGTGTAAAATTAATATTTAATATTTATTAATAATGCAAAAACTGGAGTTTGGAAATTTTCAATTTCATGATCACATTATTGCAAAATTAACTTAAAAAAACTAATTTATTTTTGTTGATTTTAAAGTTAAAATTATAAATGTATATAAAACAATGTTTATTTTCTAAGGTTTAATCTAATAAATAAGCAAATGTTAAAACATTTAATGAGTAAACAGGTTTGGGTTTTGAATATGAAAGAATTTATTTAAAGTTAAGTACTTTCAGTAATATGTAATATCATAATCATAGCATAACAAAAAAGGAGGAAGTTGTCATCCATAAATAATATAAGTTTTGAATACTAAATTGGGTCCAAATGTATATTTAAAGGTGAATTTGCATGCTAATGATATGTGAAGAAGCTATGAACACCATTTTTTAGAGAGGAGGTGCTGAAGTCTTTTTTATTAATAGCTAAGATATTTGGTGTTTGACAAAGCTTCCTTTACCATTCTCAGTTTATCATCATGCTCTGAATAACAATAACAACTATGGAAATATCAAAATTATGCACAGACAGCAACTCATGATCTGTAAATATACAATTCTTTACTGCATTTACCAAGAAATTAAGCAGGCTAAAAACATGAAATAACAACATAGTCCCAATCCCCAGATATTTTCTCAACTATCTGGTCATTCATTAGGTAGCCATTCAAACTATAAGCTGTCACAACCACAGTAGGCAGTATTAACAATTTACTTAGATATAGTACAACTATTTGCATAAAAAACTATTTTCCAGACATTCTGCTCTTGGAATGACCATTAAAATTTAAATTCATTCAATAAAAATAATAATTGATTGCTTTTACTGCTCAAAAGTTCATAAGAAATTTAAATGCTGAAAATGCTCCAGAATCTGATCTTACCACTATGTTAAACCAGGAAGAACAAATTTATCTAATGATTTAATGAGTAACATTTTGATTAATATTTCATAGAATAGCTTAATAATGTGGATTGATATGATTGATGAATATTTTGGGCTTCTATTGCTGTTGTTAGTTCTCATAATTCATGGTTGAACCTGATATTTAATGATTCTGGTGCATACATATAGAACAGCATGTAATTTTGCTAGTTCCCTGAAAATTGTATGCATAACTCGATATTGATTTAGTATGTGTTCACAGCCATTTGATTTCTAAAATTTTGCACTTTAATTTTAGCATTATTTATGTAAATTATGACTTTGTATGAATTAGTCACAATTAAATCAAGCATAATTGTATGAAATTTGCATTTTAATTTTTTAATTATTGATGTAAATTGCAATTTTATAATGAATGGCCATATTGCAAAAACTTGTAGATTAATCAATGTTATTTATTGCTTAGATATGTCAGCAGAAATTTTGGGTGTTTTTTAGAGTTCAAAATCGCAGTGAGCACATACTAAATCAGTACCCACATAGGAACATAACTGTGCATATTTGTGTCTTTATTTAATTTTATTTGGGTTTGTGAAATAGCATTCTTACCATTACTATTACAACATTAATAAAAGTTTACTATTTTTTTAATTTGATCATATCACCATTGATATTTGAAATCTGAAATATTTATAAAGGGATTTAATTTAAATCATTAATAAATTTTTGTTTTAAAAAACAGCAATAGCATGTTTAGCTTGAAGCTGTATCAATTTAAATATTTGAAATCTTAATTAACCAATCTTTATAAATATAATGAGGGTTGGTGGCCAAGAAGTCAGCGTGGCCACCTTTCAGGCGGGCAGTTCAGGTTTTGCTTGCAGACAGTTGTCGCGGGTTCGCTTCCTGGCTGATGATTTGACATATGGAAAAAATATCTATATAATGAAGGGTCTTGTGATGGTTAATGCATCCATATGCTATGTCCATTTTTAGGGTTTGAATCCAGGTCATAAAACATGAAAACAGTCAAGTTCTAATTACATTTCAGATTTTTTTATCCAGGTACATCCATAAACAATCCAGCAAACAATGCAATATTGTTTGGGAAATGGGTATCTAGGTATTCGTAGCAAAAAATATCTTAAATTCTCATCATTTGGAAATTTGCAAGCTTGATTAATAAGTGCTAGCTAGCTTCCTTGACTTTCACCTTGATAAGATTATTAGAGACCATCAGAAACTTTTGAGTTTTTTTCGGTTGACTATTTAAATAAATTTTACACATCACTGTCTACGAAGATAATTAAAAAAATTCCACACGTTCATTATATGTAATTTTATTTTTCTTCACTGTAATAGACTATTCAAATAAGATTGGTCTAAATTTATATATATTAATTTGAATGTAAAAGACTATCAAATCTATTTTAAACGACCATTAACGATAAGTCAACAACAAATTATCTTCTCAAATTTACAACAAGGACGTAAATTGTAAATTAAAAATAGCTGTCTAAACATTTGCTAATGGATCCTATTCAAACCAGCTTTATAAGTTCATCAAAAATTAATAATAAAATTCAAGTAATTTTAGTATATATTTCACGACAAGAATAAATATAGAACAATTGTAAAGCAAATTTTGTCACCTAAAATATTTATTTCTATGCAGAAAGAAATAATTTTTCAAAACATCTAGTTATAAAAATAGAAGTCTATTAAAAACACGGGGAAAAAGTAAGGATTGGATTACATCCTATATCTGATTGTCTTTCAACAATTACATATTTATATATGTATACACATACAAACATATAATATAAATAGCAAATTCTAAAAAAATAACAGCCATGCAATGATTATATTTAAATTGATCATCATCAGAAATCGTAATAGCGATACCTGTTACCATCCAGTTTATATATAAACTATAAATGAATGTCATTTTCTCATATATGTTTAAAACTTGATATTACTAGAGGGGAAAGTTCATAATTTGCAAATAATTATCAACATCATCATCATCATCATTTTTGCTTATTTGCAATCAATTATAGGTTGAAAGTCTCTCCATGTTTATTCCCGGTTTTCCAATTCAATGTCTTTTTTTCACATCACACCGTTATGCTTATTTCATCTAACCATCTCATATATGGTCATTTTCTATATCTTTTACAATCTCTTGAGATTCAGTTTAATAACGAATCATCTAAAAATATATCTAGTCCAGCTTCTTTTCAGTCGTTTAATTCTTTCAATGATGCCAATAATAGCTGTTTGTTCTCTTACCTATGATTTTAACAACCACCTACTGTTAAATGTCCTAGTCTCACAGCTATAAGTAAGAAATAGTAAAATACAGGTCTATTAAAAATCTTCCTTTTCAAATGTACTAACATCTTCACATATCATATTTGGGTGATTAGTTAGATCAAAATTCTTTTTAATAGATTTGATAGCACCATGCTGATTTATTTCTTGTTTTCATATATTTATTTTTGCCAAGGAAAAATTATTTGAAATATTTATAAATCATATTTTATTGTTTGGATGATTTTATATATTTCTGTTTGGGGTAATGCACTTGGTAATATAATTTTACATTTAATTACAAAAGTAGTGTTTGTTTTGTAGGTATTTACATCTCTGGAACATCCAATGAGGTTATATTTTAACAAAATACATTTAACATGTAGTTGTTGTTGTTTTCATATGTCAAATGCATTGACCGGAAAGTGAACCCGGGCCAGCTGTTTGGAAATCAGCTATGCTAACAACTAGGCCAAATGCTTGACTAGTGTTTTTGTTTATCATTTTTGAATGTAAAGAGGATCAACCGATTAGGAATATATTTATAAGTTAAATACTAATTTATTAAGAAATATTGAGAGGGTAGCTGGACTGGCTATGAACCAATTTCTCTAGAAATCTATAAAAACTATTTAAACCTGAATATATATATACAAAACATTAATAATTAAAAAAGGAGGTATTACTTGAAAATCATAAGATAGGTTTAGTTCTTTTAAATATTTAGATAGTTATTTATATAGTGATTGAAATAATGGAAAACATGATGCAATAAAAACTACAATAGCCAAATAGACTTTTTATATCAGCGGTTAAGACAAAGCACGTTTAGAGTTTGAAAAATGTTTAACTTGTAGCGAAACCAAGTTTGTATTCCACATTTTTATCATGTCAGGAGTATGTGATCATCATTAAATCAAAAGATTATAATATACTTTGATATATGCATGTAAATGCAATTTGAATTTTTAAAAACTAAAGGCAATAAAAATGATTTTCTTCAAATAAAAAGACCCTAAATGTATATAAAAGAGCATTTTATTATCTTTCTAATCTAGCACCATCTAGAGGATGGTTGCTGGATGATAGTGCAACTTAATAGCTATTCTTAAAAAAAGTTTTTAGCCATTGCCTTTATCAATTAGGACTTGGGATTCAAAGTTGAAATCGCCTGGCAACTATTTATAAATTATGCTTCTAATAGATGGCGCTAGATTAGAAAGTGAAATGCTGTTGTCAACATAGAATCATATGATAGATGTATACATACATCATACGCTCAATTCTTAAAATTAAACCTTTTTAAGGACTTGTATGTGGAGCACCAAACGTATTGCAGTATATATATATACAGTTATTTTAACATAAATAAATAAAAGAATTAATTCACTGGAGTAATTTGTTGTAATGCAACATTGAATGTCACAATGATAAAAAAAAATGAGCAGGATGAAATGATATAAAACAAGTAATGTTTCTAAATGAAAAAAATAAAAACCTGTTACTAATTTGTGAATTGTAACTTCACTTTAAAACCTCCTAACATCAACTACGACCGTTAATGAAGAATGCCATTACTGAATCAATATTAACATTTGCATAATTTTTAATACATTTGATTCATCTTCTTGGTAAAACTGTCATTAACATTAATGTTACATTACACTTCGGAGAGGTTTGATAAATATTTAAACTAATGCTTTATAAATGCTTGTTTAGTTTTATAGAATTTTTAATTATTATGGAAAGAAAAATTTTTTCTCCAAAAATTTAGCTTTTAAAGAATTTTTACTATTACTTCTAAAATAGTTTTAAAATCTGGCAAACATCTGTTATCTAAGTTAAAAGTTACACACATATATATATATATATGTAAATGGATATAAAAATAAATAGTTAATAAATTGGTTGGTGGATAGATAGGTAGAAAAATTATTAGGCAGATATATATATAGGAATATAGATCGAAAGTAAATACATAGGCAGTACGGTAAGAAAGTAGATAGATAAGTCGATAAAGACAAATAGATAAAATAAAAAAGTGGGAAACTAGCTAGGTAGATAGGTTGATGAATGATTTAATTAATAGGTAGATAAAATAGTTAAATAGATAGGCAGGCAGATAGCCAGGTTACTTAGTAGATAATAGATAAATAGATGGATAATGGATAGATGGCAGACCAAATATATATTTAGGTAGATAATTAGGTAAATAGCGAAGTAGTTAGGTAGATAGATAAATAGAAAAATAGATAGATATACATAGATGAGTATAAAATGAGTGTGCAGGTAAATAAATAAGTAGATATGTAAATATGTACGCAATAGCTAAGTAAGTAGTTAGTTCAATAGATATGTAAATTGAAAATTCGGTAGTTAGACAAGCATGTAGGTAGATAGGTAGATTAAAAAAAATGAATAAAAATAGATGTCATACATGGATAGATGCACAGACGTATTGACTAGAAGATAAATAAATAAACAAATAGTTAGGTAGATAGATGTGTAAGTAGATAAGTAATTTAAATTTCCATATGTTTTTAAATGTCATAGCATTGGCCGGGATGTGAACCCGCAACCAGGGCAATTGCCTGCAAGTGCAAGGCAGTCGCGCTGACCTCTCGACCACCAATGCAAGACAATATGTTTTTTAGTGTGCAAAATGAAGTGGTTTCTTTCTTCTTTATACCCTAAAACTGAGTAGGCTTTCAGTAAAGCTTACCATGATCATAGCTCTCTTGTTGATTAAGGTAGATAAGTAAGTAACTATGTTACATGAGTTAGTGAGCATATAAATAGGTAATTAGGAAGGTAATTAAATAGGCAGAGAGTCATAGATAGGCAGACAGGCAAGCAGATAAAGAGATAATTAAGTAGATAAATCGATGGATAAATGGATGGACAGTTGACAGAGGAAAAAATAGATTTTAGATAAATATGCAGATAGTTAGATGGCTATTTTTTTTTTATTTCAATTTTTTTTTTTAATCATTATTTAATTCCCTTGTCTTTAAACCAAACAAATTTTCTTTGTAGTTCTTATAAATCTATCTCTACTCTCAATAGTTTTATCTATTTCATATCTCAACTTAATATTAAAATTATTATTATAAAATTCAATCAATTCATTATCTAATATCTAATCTAATGAATTTTTGCTCTCTTATTTATCTTTTTACAATTTATCATCTTTACTATAATATCTTGTAAATGATCCTTAAATAATTTACTTTATCACTTATCCCATTATTAATTATACTTATTTTCTTTATCCAATAATTGTAAATTATTTTCTGCAATATCTCCTAATAATTTATCAATAGCAATTTTTTCCTTGTCTTCATTGTTATTCTTTTAAAAGATAATCTTTATTCTATTGGTTAAATTTTAATCTGAATCTATATCAATTCCAAGATGAGAGCAAATACTTAATTCTATTTCTATACTTGTTTTAAGTCAACATAATTTATTTTATTATTGTATTTGTAAATTATTTTGGTGTGATTACTAAACTATGTGTTCATTAGTATTATATTACTTTCTCCACAAAATTTTTAAATATTTTGCATCTCTAATTTTTGACCCCAATTCATAAAAAAGCACCTGTTCTATATTTTATACCAGTATTTTCATTTTCCATTCCTTATATATATCATCATCATTATCAACTATTATCAATCCACTGCAGGATGAAGGTCTCTCCAAGTTTAATCCATCTTCTTCGATCTTTAGCTTCTTTTCTCCACATCACCCCTGCACACTTTCTTATTTCATCCATCTCACATGTGGTCTCTTTCTGGGTCTTTTACAATCTTTTGGAATCCAGTTTAAAATTTCAATTGTCCATCTATTATCATCTCTTTTAGCAATAGGTCCAGCCCAACTCCACTTCAATCTTTTAATTTTTTCAATGAGGTCAGTAACACCTGTTTGTTCTCTTACTCATACATTGCATTTTCGATCTCTTCTTGTTACTCCCAACATACATCTCTCCATACTTTTTTGAGTGGCCTGAAGTCTCTGTATTGCTTTTCTGTTAAGTGTCCAAGTCTCAGATCCATAAGTAAGAACTGGTAAAACACATTTGTTAAAAACCTTCCTTTTCAAACACATAGGCATATTTCCTTTTAGTATCAAGTTATTTCTACCAAAAGCACTCCAACCAAGTTTAATTCTATGATTAATTTCTTCCATTATGTTTCCATCTGTATTAATAATTTGACCAAGGTATTTGTAACTTTTAACTTCTTCTAATTCATCATAATCAATCTTTATTTTCATATTTTGTGCAAATCGATTAAACATTACTTTAGTCTTTTTAACATTTATCTTTAGTCCTACTTTCCTACTTTCATCTGATAATTTCTGCAACATATCCTGCAGCTCTGAAGCATTATTTGCAAAAACAACTACATCATCTGCGAAATCTAAATGACTTAAATAATCTCCATTTACTTTCACTTCTTTAGTTTCCCATTTTAATCCACTAAATACTTCTATATATATATATAATAAAAAAAACATATTTTGTGGGTTCATTCGTGTTAAAATATTTTAAATACTGACATTTCGACTTGGTAACACAAGTCATCCACTGAGTAATAAAAAGTAGAAAGACAATTGTAGAGGCACTACAATCACTGATTTGAAAAAACGTTAAAGTTCCACCAATAGCAAAAATGTTAAGAATATTTTTTAAAAAAATCGTTCCAAGTAGGAGGAAGCTTGCTTGTATCATCTCATTTATTGATACAATCTGGCCTTTTAAGTATCTCAATGGCTTTTCTAATTTTGCACTGGCATAGATTATCACATCTGGATATGATCCTGGTACTAGAAAAATTAATTTTATGACCTGAATCCATAGTATGGAGTGAGAGTGCTGATGATGATGAATGTTGTTTAACTGCATTAGCATGCTCATCTCTCCTAACACTGATGTGATGATTACTCATACCTATGTAAGAAGCCTTACAATTTTCACATGAGATTTGATAAACACCATGAGATTCAACAGGGATTGAATCCTTAGGCTTGTTTATTATATTGCTGATCTTTTGATGAGTAGAAAATGCTGTATTTATATTATAGCATTTTAATATACTTCCAATACTGTCTGTAGTTCCTTTTACATATGGAACACAAATCCTAATAGCTGATTTATCATCTTTTTGTTTCCTATTTTGTCCATTTTGTACATTTCCATTCTCATCATCACCCAACTCAAATCATTTCTGTAGCCAAAACTTTTTTAAATAGAGCAATTAACCTTTCAGATAAGTCACATCTGAAAGAAGAAATAAATCATATTAATAGTGTTTTATTAGCAAATAGTTACAATTATAAATTTATTTAAAAAGCCTTATTTCAAGCCCAAAATGGAAAAAATAGGAAACAAAAAGATGATAAATCAGCTATTAGGATTTGTGTTCCATATGTAAAAGGAACTACAGACAGTATTGGACGTATGTTAAAATGCTATAATATAAATACAGCATTTTCTACTTATCAAAAGATCAGCAATATAATAAACAAGCCTAAGGATTCAATCCCTCTTGAATCTCATGGTGTTTATCAAATCTCATGTGAAAATTGTAAGGCTTCTTACATAGGTATGAGTAATCGTTGCATCAGTGTTAGGAGAGATGAGCATGCTAATGCAGTTAAACAACATTCATCATCATCAGCACTCTCACTTCATACTATGGATTTAGGTCATAAAATTAATTTTTCTAGTACCAGGATCATATCCAGATGTGATAATCTCTACCAGTGCTAGAGAAGCCATTGAGATACTTAAAAGGCCAGATTGTATCAATAAGCGAGATGATACATGCAAACTTCCTCCTATTTGGAAAGATTTTTTTAAAAAACATTCTTAATTTAACATTTTTGCTATTGGTGGAACTTTAACGTTTTTTTCAAATCAGTGATTGTAGCGCCTCTACAACCGTCTTTCTACTTTTTATCACTCAGTGGATGACTTGTGATACCAAGTTGAAACGTCAGTATTTAAAATATCTTAACACGGATGAACCCGCAAAATATGTCTTTTATATATGCAACCCGTGTAAATCTTCGTATCAACATATATATATATATGCTAGACTAATGCAAAAAAGAGAAATTATGGTTATTATATGAAATTGAACAATAAAATGTAATAAAGATATTGAATCATATTCCTGTTATATGTAAATCATCAATAATAATCAGTGAAAAAATATATTCATACAACAACCAAGTTTGAAAACATTACTATGGTTGTTCTATGAATAGATATATATTATCGACATTACATATATGATAAATTGCGTTATATTTGTAAGCTTGTTAAAATTGTTAGAAATATCATGTACTCCCCTAAGTTAAAATTAAAGTATTAGTTAATAGCTTAATAATGTATTTAAAATTGGGATATGTTAACTACGTTTAAAATGTAATAAAATTGTTTATCCCTGTTTCTGTTAAATAATGGATATTCATTATCTTTTTTTTAAATATAGTATATATAATTTAAGAGTTTTTAACACTGTAATCATTTATCTTTATACCATTTTTACCTATTTTCAAATAGATTAATCTCAGCACAAATTCTCTTTTCTGACTCCATAGTTACCACTTTTCCACTATGGCATCAAGAGATTTGACAAGTCAGACACACTATTTTACAAAAGACGACTTTAAATTTCCAAAATAACTTTTTTCTAAGTAAATTACATTTGTACTACATAGCATTTATTTTGCTTCATATTTACTGTTTTTGCTAAAAATGTTTTATTATACGTATAGATTATTTTTTTCTGTTAAAGAAATACCAAATTTTTGGCTTTATTTTCATTACCCAAAAATATATTAAATGTATAATAGTGCAAAATATTGCAGCATTAAATGAAACGAACTTTAAAATAATTTTTATACTACTTCCTCTTTTAGGTGTCTTAAATTTGAATAGTGTAAATAATATTAATTTATGCCAGATTAAAATAAAAACATATAGCTTTGGCTACATTTCCGATGAAAACTTTCAAATCAGATCTGACTTCTGCCTAGACAAGTTTATCCACTTGAAGCCCCCCCCCCCACCCCTATCCTTTCAAAAAATTACCATCAACTTTTTAAGAATAATTTTGATTGTGATTCAATGTCTTCACAATTTCTTCATTGTAGAATTTAATATTATATTCTATTGTTTGTTTTGCACTTTTTTAAAACAATTTTTATTTTGTTCTATTTTAATTAAACGTGCAGCCTTTGCAAAACATCTGCTTACATTTTCACATTAAAGATTAAGCATATTTCTGATGAAGGCTGCTAGTTCAGTTGAAACTGCTAAAATAAAATAACAGATTATCATATTACTGTTGAAGGTTGCAGATTCTATATATTATATAAACCTTCAATACCATTTTGTAAACACAGCTAATTTAAACAAAACTCTGATTCTTAAAGTTTAATACTGTGGCCCTCACTGAGAACTGTATCCTAGGTGGCTGTCTAATTGGCCTATTAGTAGCATTTTCTTACATTAAATCACTTATTGATATAATTGCACTTCAATCTTAATAAAAATTCCGTTTTAAACTTCTTCTACAATCTGTTTTAATGAAGTAATTTTTGCTGACTGATTTTAAATATGCTTTTGGTGGGTCTGTAATCCTAACAAAAAGAAACTACAATCACACAATATCAAATTAAAATTGTGTGACAAAAGTAACTGAGTAGAAGGCTTAATTAAGTAAAATGTGACCAGAATTAATAAATACTTCATTAAACAATTGTTGACAAAGAACTAATAAAAATTATTCTTAGTCATATAAACATTATATATATATATATTGTAATATTATTCATAAATAAATAAATATAAAGTTTAATTAGATGCAGTCTAAATTAAATGAAGAAATGCAAAGCTATGAATGTCAAATTACACTGGCGACCAAAGAAAAACATAAATGAATAAAGAAAATTAATTTTGTTTACCAGTTAGCAAAATTTATTTTATGGTATTATTTTTGTTGAATACACCATTTGTGTGTGTATATATATTTGTAATTTTCAGCCTTGATTAATTAACCAACCAAATTATTCAGCACCTTTATATTTACAAGAATATTATGTCATTAAAAAATAATCAGCAATTAGTCATTTAAACCACTAAACATCACATGATCACCATCCCTTATGCTAGCACATAACTGATATTAAACAGGAAAAACTCTCCAAACAGTAGTGCCACCCTGTGCCAACCAGAGTAATCAATGGATGCCAGAAGGCTTAGTGCATAAAATCACCATCTAGTGCATATTCATCCAATATCCCCAGACTAGTTTTTGGCTTGTGGCCTTCGTCAGTGAGAAGCCTTGGATCTGAGAGCACTGCACCTAATAGGATAGTGATGGTTATGGTTGTTAAAGAACCAAAGATACCAAAATGTATGGGTGCTGAACTGAGTTCAGACCCATATGACTATATAAGCTATTGAGTTAGATTAAAAATATTATTGTTTTCAATTTCATTCTCATAGTTTTGTAGTTAAGTAGAGATAAAAGATGGCTTCCAGAGGGTTGCATTGGATCCTAAAATCTTGGTGCAGTGCTCTCAGATCCAAGGTTCCTCATTGATGATGGCCACAAACCAGAAACCAGTCTGGGGATATTGGATCAGTAGGCACTAGATGGGGATTTTAAGCCTTCTGGCATCCATTGATTGCTCTGCTTGAAACAGGGTGGCACTACTGTATAGAAAGTTTTGCCTGTTTAATAATTAGCCATTTAATTATTTACATTATATGTTTTAATATTTTATGCAATTTTCTCTAAAAACACTTTTTTAAAGCTTGTTATAAGTTTTAAATTAATGCTTAGTGTATAACTGACTGAACCAATTTTTTTATTATCCATGCAGTACAGTGAATATTCAAATGGCTATATTATATTGCTCAAAAATTCATATGAAGTTAGTATACCAGAGGTTCCAGTACTGGAATCAATCCTAAGACCCCACATTAACTCTACCACAATGCTAAACTGTATAGGGTGATTATATCAAGTGATAACTCAGGTTTTAGAATAGACTTCACATATCTGAAAGATTTGATTAGTACAGATAATTACATGTTCATTAATTAACCTATTATATGTGTGTGCATGTGTGTATTTGTTTAAGTTATCTATTGAAAACAAATTGAAATAACTAGACAACAGAAATTATTTTACATAACAGTAAATAATATATGGGTAAGTTTATATTCATTGTTATAATTTAGTTGATTAAAAAAGATTTTAATAATATTTCTAGTAATATTTTTAGAATATCATACTAATTTAAACCTTTTTCAAATTTATAAAAGGTGCAAATATGTTAAACACAAGTTTTATCATCATCATCATCAACCATTATCAATCCACTGCAGGATGAAGATCTCTCCAAGTTCAATCCATTTTTCCAATCTATAACTCCTCTTCTCCACATCACCCCTGCACACTTTCTTATTTCATCCATCCATTTCACATGTGGTCTCTTTCTGGGTCTTTTATGCAATAATTAAACATTTTGGTGCAATTTCCACATTTGAATGGAATAAATTTAATACTTCTATTCCAATAAAATAAAACACTCATAAGACATGCAAGAAAAATAATGGTCAAGGAACAAAATATATTCAAGGCTTTATTTGATGTAACATATTAAGTGACAATATTTAATTTCTAACATACAACTTAATGTTGTACAGAGTATATAGGGAAATAAACATGTTTTAAAATAAATTTATGATAAAAGCTATTGAATGGTTGTATACTGGTAGGCTGAGTTGTAATAATAATATATGTGGGACTAGTCAAATAGATAGAGTAAGGAATAGATTGTGCAAGTGTCCTAGTCTCAATTGATAATGGAAGAAATGGAAATAAAATGTTAATTTTATTGCAATATTGTTTTTAATTGTATTGTATTTTTTAAGGAATCCATAAATGTATTGCTGCACCTAGATATGTAAATAAATATGCATAAATTATTCGAGATTCATTATAAAGCAGATATTTATAAGTAGTATATTTATATTAAATGACTATGAATTACAATATTTTGATTGAAGTAGTTTAATTTCTTAAAGCAAATAAGTAAATAAAATATTCTGATATAATAAATATAAAATTTATGTTATTAAAATAACAAACAGGACTTTCCTTTGTTTCTTTTCAAGCATGTTTAATCCATAATTAAAATTTTCAATTATGTTATAAATATGCGATATAGAATTAACTGATTAAGTATTCAAATATACGTTTTCTCTCGTTCTCTCTCTTTCACTTTTTATCGATATGCAGACTAATAAAAGAATACAATCAGCTATATTTTATATAACAGAATATGTTATACAGACCTATGTGTGTGTGTGTGTGTAGAAATAAATTTACATAAATAAGTAGTTAATTAGATAGTTCAATCTTGCTTATTTATAACAGAATTTAAAATTTAGAGAATGGATTAAGCATCTTGCTAGGAAGAACAGTAGTGAATGTTTGGGCTTTTTGTAATAAAGAAATATGAAGAGATACAAGTTTCAATCATAATGCATGAAATAAATGCAGTTGTCTTAAAGCACCATTTGTCTGTTATATGTGTGTAACAATCTTTTATCTTTTCAACAATGTTTTCTCAACTGTCGTGACCTAAAAGAGTGAATATATTAATTCAACAGTATTTCCTAACTAACTTCTTTTAATATGGCCACACACAAATCAAGAGAGAATTATACAAATACATTTTATTAATTATACTTTGATCAGTCAATCAAACATCTAAATATGTAATTTGATATATTGATGCACTAATCTTAGTGAAATTTAAGCTCTTATTACAGTACATGAAACAAATGTTATCATGATGGTTGATTTAACATTGTTAATAGAAGACAATAAATATATAAAATCAACATTCCTCCTTTTTCTTTTTAAAACTTGTATTATTCCAAACTATAATTTTATTTCTCTTCCATACAACGTTTCAAACTACATTCTGTAGTCATTATCAAGTTTCATATTTAAATATTAATGCGTAATTTAAAAGTACATTACCTACAAATAAATAGTTAGCTTGTAGGTAGCGTACTTTTAAATTATGCATTAATATTTAAATATGAAACTTGATAATAACTACAGAATGTAGTTGAAACGTTGTATGGAAGAGAAATAAAATTATAGTTTGGAATAAAACAAGTTTTAAAAAGAAAAAGGAGGAATGTTGATTTTATATATTTATTATCATGGGGCTATAATTTAAAAAGAAAAAGAAGTGAAAAGTTGTGTATATAATTATAATTATATTTCATTTAAACAAAGGCAAAACTCTTTTCTCCATACAGTAGTGCCACCCTGTGCAGAGTAATCAATAGATGCCAGAAGGCTTGTGCATAAAATCCCTATCTAGTGCCTACTCATCCAATATCCCCAGACTAGTTTCTGGCTTGTGGCCATCATCAGTGAGGAGCCTTAGATCTGAGAGCACTGCACCTAGATCTTAGGATCTAATGCAACCCTCCAGCAGTCACCTTTTAACTCTACTTTACTACAAAACTATGAGAATAAAATTGAAAACACAAAAGATATTTTCAATCTAAGCTCAATAGCTTATATAGTCATATGGGTCTGAACTCAATTCAGCACCCATAGATTTTGGTGTCTTTGGCTCTTAAACAACCATAGCCACCATTATCCTATTAGGCTCCTCACTGATGACGGCAACAAGCCATAAACTAGTTTGGGGATATTGGATGAGTAGGCACTAGATAGGGATTTTATGCACAAGCCTTCTGGCATCTATTGATTACTCTGGTTAGCACAGGGTGGCACTACTGTATGGAGTTTTGCTTTTGTTTACAACAATTATGTGCTAGTATGAGATGGTGATCATGTGATATATTTCATTTACTTAGATGGATTTTTTTGAAGATTTTTTTTTGGTTGTTGAAGATTGAAGATTATTTGAATAATAAAGTAGAAGTGTTCAAGGAGAATTACATAACATAAATAAATAGTTAGCTTGTAGGTAACGTACTTTTAAATTATGCATTAATATTTAAATATGAAACTTGATAATGACTACAGAATGTAGTTGAAACGTTGTATGGAAGAGAAATAAAATTATAGTTTGGAATAAAACAAGTTTTAAAAAGAAAAAGGAGGAATGTTGATTTTATATATTTATTATCATGGAGCTATAATTTAAAAAGAAAAAGAAGTGAAAAGTTGTGTATATAATTATATTAATAGAAGACAAGCAACACTACATTTACGACTGGTGGCACTTCAGAGCAGCTTATGGGAAGAATTGTTTTTAAAATGTTGCATCCTGAAAAACAGATATTTTCTTATGGAGTATGGTTAACAGATAATAGTTGTTCCATGCACTGTGATTGCATTTCTCCAGGTTTGTTTATAAATATATTACAAATCATGGGTGCCAACAGAATTGGTTATTATAAGCAAATTATTTCATCACAGCTCTCATGCTAAAAATAAACCAATACAATATCATCAATTTGTTGTCAAGGCTACATTATAAACAAGTTGTATTAACTAACTGTAGTCTTGTCATGATAACAGCATGGTGATACTCTAGTCGTTTAATAATGAGAGTTGTGGTGATATGATATACATATATTTATGTGTGTGTGTGCCTGTGTCTGGAGATGTGACATATATGTATATGCGTATACATGTTAATGTAAGCACTTAGTGACTATGTAAAAAACTTATATTGTTACATTTATCACTAATTGCTAATATTTTTTTTCTGGGTCTTAAACTGAATTCGAATTCTGAATATAAGAAGTATAGTTAAGAATCTTTCAGAATCCATAAAAATAAGATTAAAAATAATTAGATATAAGAAAATAATTTATACATAAAACACATATTTAGAATAATATAATTTTTAAACATTTAAATGTATTTTGCATTTCCTTTATAATTTCCTATAGTCCGTTCGTTAATTCAAATTTTATTCCTATTAGGGTAATTTAAAAACGTCTGTTTAGTCAAAATCACTCCCTTAAGATGAATTTTGTTGCTCTTTTAAGTGAAATGCTGCTATGAAATGCTCAGTGTATGAAAATTTTTAAATAAAATATATGTGTAAGATTTCAAAACATTGCTCAACATTCGAGATTGAGAAGATGTGTAGAGAAAATGGAGATTGTTTTTTTCGGTCTTTATTAGAATAATGAAGTAAATTTAAAAAGTATACGTGTGTGTATGTGCATGAAGATTGCATAAAATAAAAACAGTGCCTAGGATATTATAATAATTATTATATATAGTAATCATTTTCGTAAAACGTCTTTTATATTCTGTGTGGGATGAAATTAAAACAGTAACAATTCCTTCTATATAGTAGCGTTTTGCAGGGATGAAATTATATAATAGATGAAAGAATCCAGATAATTATTAAGTTATTTGGCTTGAAAAAAGTTTCAAGTCCTATAAGACATGGCAGTAAAAATATCAACCTCATATCTGATATCCAGAAAAGACTCAACGTTATTAAAATTAGATAATTTGTCAGAACATGAGGCTTATATAAAAACTATTTTTATATTTTTCAAATGCGTAACTGACTATGACAGATGCGTTAATTAAAGTTTTACTAATTTGGAAAATGACTGTCCGCCCTCCACAATATTAAAATCATGCCCAACAATAGTGATTCAAGACTTATAATAACTGGAATAAGAAAATGCCATTATATAGATGCTGAATCATAATCGAGTTAAAAGTACTCTTTTTGTTAGTGACCTGTATGATTTGATCCAGTGGCAGATAATAGACTCTAGAGCTAAAGATTCCTGAATTGAGGCTCTGATTTTTGATATTAAGCATCACTTACATTTTTGATCAACAAATCATTTTAAAGTTTTTATATATCACCAGTTATAAACCCCATGAGATAATAATTATCTAACTACATGATGTATTTCAAATTATTATGGCAGCATTACTTTTGACATGGTGTTCACATCAGAATTCACAGTTTTTAAAATGGGTGCTTATACATAAAAGTTTCTTTAGTGTAGATCACATGTGATTGTAATGGTAGTCACAAGAGTAATGTGTTCATTGATTATGTGATCTGCTCTACGGTCTTTCATAAAGTGTATCAAAGATTTTCAAACACAACTAATTTAGTGGATTTCCTCAGTCAATATTTGCTGAATTCAAAGCCCTATGCAATCGGGCTTAGTGGCAATAGATCAAAAATCAAGAGCTTCTGGATCACATTTCAAAGCCTTGTCACTTTTTGTGCTCAAACTTCTTATAAATTCCTGAGCAATTAATCATTAGATTAACATAGTGAATAAAGTCATTGTCCCTGAATAATTCCTTTATTTTCCAATATAAAGTTTTTTGTAACTGAGCAATGCAATTCTACCTTCATTTTTTGCAATCTTATGAAACTGATATCATTTATCATTGATAGTTCATTGGTCATATAATGAGCATTTCAATAGCTCTTAACAAGCTTTTCCGAATATTCCTATCCTCATACCAGTTTCTAGCTCTGGCTGTCATCAGTGAGGTCAGCATTTCATCTAATGTTTAACTATTAAGTAGAAAATCTGAAATTTTCAGACATCTATGTGTCTTCAAATCCTGTTATCTAACTTAAATAGCCATATGAGACTGAACTAAGTTTATATACACCATATACGTGTTAAGAGCTATTGGCATGCTCATTATATAACATTTGTAAAATAAGCTTATAAAATTAAGTCACATGATATATGACTTGATTTCCTTGCAATTATATTTCATTGGATACATTTCCATGATATGCTATGCAATACCAAAAACCTGATTACTTATTTTTATTTTTTGTAAAATGCAACTTTTTAGCATCTCTATCACACTTATTTTGTCCTGCGCGGCTTGATGGAGTTGTACAGTTGCGGATTCAGTAGCTCAAGAATCATGGATGTTTTTTCCAGTGTTCAAACTTCTTGCAAACATTCAAGCAATATACCATTGAGTTATTTTGACACTTTACTTTTATCTTCAACATTTATAACATTATTTAATTATTTCTATGTCAGTGGATATACAAAAAAATCTTTTCAAAGTTACAATTGATTAAATTTATGAACATTCAACAATATCTGAAAGTAGATTATATAATTTAGCCTGGAAGTCAATAAAAATAATACTGATCTTGTGATAGAAAAAAAAAATTATAAAGGTTGTATTAAGCTTCATAAAATATAACAATCATTCATTAGTAATCATTATATAAAAATATAAAAATTAACATTATATAAAAAAAAGTGTGACGTGTCTCCTAGTGAGTTTGAAACGGCAGCTGTGGTAATTAACAACTTTTCACTTAATTGAAAAGTGATCTAACTCAAAATTGAATTATGTATGATGCTATTTTGTGGTCACTAAAAGAAATTAAGCACTAAATGTCTTTATTGATTGTGAGTTTATTAGAATTTTGAACACTGAAAATCCAAGAACAGGAATTTGTCCAAAAGCTTTAGAATCCAGATTCTAATATTCTACCCCTGTGTTAAACAACACAGGGGTGTAGTCATTTATCATATTAAATTCCTAAAATTTTATAATTTAAAAACCTATACTTTTGCCAGCTTTTAACAGAAAAGTGAAACAGTATATTATGATTACATTTATGAGAAAAATTCAAATAGAACTGGAAATGTAAGATGAAAGAAAGGAACTAAATGCTAAACATGTTAAATGCCATATGGTGGTATGTGTTTTTTTTTTTATTTGTTGAACTTTCTAGACCAAAAATTAATACTCATCCATTCAATATTGGATGAATTAATTGTATTGATTATGAAATAGCTAATTGAAAAAAGTTTTTTATTTCTAGCTTAATTCAAGCTTTACATGGCCCTAATTTGAACTCATGTCACAGAATGAGTGGATGCATATGGTACCAGTATATTATGAGGCTCCTTGCATAAGGAGTATCAACAAAATATTAATCTTATATTTTCTTGTTTAAAAAAGCAACATAAAATATGATGATGTGTTTGGGTCCATTTCTTACACACTATATTATAGTGATATCTTTGTCATCCCATCAGACTGATTTGAATGTTAAATACTTAGTAAAATCAAAACACCACATGGTACTTCAATTCCATGGTAATTTCTTTTTGTTAAAAGTAGGAAACAGTATTAAAAAAAGAAAATTATTATCATATTTAGGAAGTTTATACATATTTTTCTATTCAAAATTATTGCTAACACTCCAAAACACTATAAGACTTGAACTCAAGCTATACTCGTATATATATATATATATAAAACAAAAACAAGTTTTATATACGTAAACTTGCTATCGCTTGTATTTATGATCAATAGATGGAGCTTTACCAAGACCTCCAAACAAGCATATTTTTGTTTACATAAACGTCAGGGTCAGAAATCACTGTCTCTTTCATTGGCTCCACCCTCAGATCAGCTGATTTAAAGCTGATCTGCTATCATCAGTGAAGAATAGGAGTTAGAAACTAGACCTAAACACTAACTCCAAGCGTTTATGCAACAAGTTCCTATCAGTTTGCAAGCACGAAGTTTTTAGACATGTAAATGTCTTCAAACTCAGCTTATCAAGCCAGATAGCTATATGGGTCTGATATCAGTTCAGTTTCTCCACATAGTCAAAGCTTCTGCAATATAAATCATTGCAAGAAACCTTAAAGGTACATTTATGAAAAACAAAAACAAGTTTTATATACATAAACTTGCTATCGCTTGTATTTATGATCAATAGATGAGTTTGAAGACATCTTACGTGTCCAAAAAAATCATGCTTGCAAACTGATAGGAACTTGTTGCATAAATGCTTGGAGTTAGTGTTTAGGTCTAGTTTCTAACTCCTATCCTTCACTGATGATAGAAAATCAGCTTGAACTCAGCTGATCTGAGGGTGGAGCCAACAAAAGAGACAGTGATTTCTGACTCTGACGTTTATGTAAACAAAAATATGCTTGTTTGGAGGTCTTGGTAAAGCTCCATCTATTGATTATATATATATGCATACATATATATATAGGAAATATTGCTAGAAGAGATGATAATAGATGGACAATTGAAATTTTAAACTGGATTCCAAGAGATTGTAAAAGACTCAGAAAGAGACCACATGTGAGATGGATGGATGAAATAAGAAAATGTGCAGGGGTGTTGTGGAGAAGAGAAGCTAAAGATCGGAGAAGACGGATTAAACTTGGAGAGACCTTCATCCTGCAGTGGATTGATAATGGTTTGATGATGATATATATATATATATTAAAACTATTTCAGGATTACATATCTTCAGTCACTATTCTTTTCTTTCCATAATAATAATTCCTCCAACTGAAATAAATAATTCACATTTCCATTAAGCATAACTCCAGTTTACATATTGCTATTTTAGCAGCATAGATTTTTCTTTCACTATCTTTATTTCACCTAAGCTTTATAAATTAATTGATGCTAGGTGATAGTACTTAACAAGCCCTGTCTTATATATGTCTATAGTTGTTCAAAGTTAAAGCTTTATCCTGTATATCTCAAATGGTTGTTAAAAAACTAAGAACAGCTTAATATGTAGAAAATGAACTGATTTCAGATCTGTATGAATATACCAACAAATTGTCCAATATTGAAAACTTTTATCTAATAGCTTGATAGGTATAACAGAGAGGTAAATAATAATTGCTAAAAGGAAAGTGCACTAGACCCCAAAATTCTAGGTGTTTCAATAATTAAAGCACAAAATAGGGATTTATTAAACACTATCATCTGGCTATTAGTTATTAAATCTTACAATAGATGGCATAAAAGTGGTGAAAGAAAAATGTATGTTTCTGATGTAAATAGCTATAAGTTATTTATAATATGTTACATTATTTTAATGTGGTAGCCTTAATATAGCTAGTATTTTTAAGACCCTATGCAAAATTTAAAAAAAAAAAAAGGTCCTTAATATTTTTTAATACTTTTTGAATATATATAAAATATTACTGACACCTAATGTTACTTTAATTCTGATAATGCTCTTTTATGAAACAAACATATGTTGGAATATTATTCAGACTTATATTGCTTCACAAGGGAATGCTGCTGAATTTAAAATAATGTTTGGTATCAATAATATTTTATATTTGAATTTCATCTAGAAATATATTATATTCTCACATCTATAAAAAATAGCTTTCTGGGTTTAAATCTATTTACCAACTTAGGTTTGAAATAAAAGAGGGCCCCCCTCTTTTACTTCAATCAAAAAGCCCAACAAAGAGGCTACTATAGGTTAATGAAAGGCCTTGCTTATCCTCAGGGAGAATGCCAACTAGTAGCAATTGATAGTTTCCTGAGCAACAATAAAAGGCAAAAAGTTATCTCTGTTTACAGGAATATAATCTTATTTTTATTATTTATTATAATAACAATCCATGAAAATATTTAATTCAATATATACAAAATGTTCAAATCATTCTCCTAAACACTGTTTTTCCAATAAAGTCCTTTGTGAATAAATATAAAGAACTAAATTCCAAATAGTGCATGCTGTTTGAAGTTCAGACTTTATATTTAAAATCACAAAAGGTATTGGTGGAATAACAGCATTTGGGAGGGTAGTTTGAACATTTTGTAAATGAATTTTTAGCTAGTGATATGCATTAGATATGTATATAAAGAAAAGATCTAGGAGTTTATACACATTGACTTGATATGTTCAACACTCACTAGTCTACTATTTATACAGTGATAATACATCCTACTGAAATAAATAGCTATAAATTATTTGTAGGACATTATATTAGTCAGTGGTGGCACTAGTGTTTTTGTGTTCCATATATAAAACAAAAGACTTGGGGCCCATATACTGGGCCTTGGTTTACTTCAAAATAGTTATGTGACTATAAAGATTGTTTTTTAAGGCTTTCCAAATAATTAGGTCAGAAAATAAGTTGAGAAAAAAAGGTTACATTTTTATAATGCATACAACACTTGTATTATCTATCTAGGTATATAATTGCTTGCTATTAATATCAATGATATAATGATGTTTCAGCAGGGTCAGGTCTTTCACTGTTCAGGTGATGGAAGCATTCAAAGTGATACTTTTCAAAAATGTTGATTATTAATAATGTAACATCACTGTTTAAATAGCTATGACATCTTCCATCATGAAGGAAAGTGGGGTCATTAAAGATAATGTTGTAACATTGATAAGTAATAATATACACTAACGAATCTGAAAGATATATACAAAGCATTTATTTTTTTTGTTTTATTCTATAATATCTTCATACTTAAAGTCAAACTGATTAAAATAGCAAGTTACATAGCCAAACTATTGCCCAGTATTTGATTATAAAAGATGCTTTAGGTTTATAAATCTTTAAGATTTAAATTTAGTCAACATATTGAAAAGTTAATGAATGCAAGACAAATATGAGAAATGTAATCAGATTCTGTGGGGAAAGGTTTTAGAATTCAGTTAAAATAGTAAAGCTTAACTGAGAAGAATGGTTTACTAGTGCTTTCAGCCTTAAACAAGGCAAAACTCTCTCCATACAGTAGTGCCACCCTATGCCAACCAGAGTAATCAATGGATACCAGAAGGCTTGTGCATAAAATACCTATCTAATGCCTATGCAGCCAATATCCCCAGACTAGTTTCTGTCTTGTGGCCTTCATCAGTGAGGAGCCTTGGATCTGAGAGCACTGCACCTAGATCTTAAGATCTAATGCAACCCTCCAGCAGTCACCTTTTAACTCTACTTAACTACAAAACTATGAGAATGAAATTTAAAATATGATAATATTTTCAATCTAAGCTCAATAGCTTATATAGTCATATGGGTCTGAACTTAGTTCAGCACCCATACATTTTGGTGTCTTTTGCTCTTTAACATTGGCACAGGGTGGCACTACTGTATGAAGAAAGTTTTGCCTTGTTTAATAACAATTATGTGCTAGTATAAGAGATAGTGATCATGTGATGCTTTCAGCCTTACAGTAACAGAACAATTCGTTAAAAACAATAATAACAATTCTTTAATTTAATACAATTTGTACATGATCATAAGTCTGTCAGTGTGAGTCAATGTTAAGAAGACAAAATTTAAATTAATAAATGCAAAACACTAGATGAAACTCAAGTATAGTAAATAAATATAAACAACACTTGAATGCTTTAACAGTACTGCCTGTATTTAGAAAGTAAGAATCAATCAACATAGATAAATGGAAATCCCTTTCTCTTACCAAGTAGGTTGCAAATTGAGAATAATATATTTCAAGACTATTCTAAATACGAATTTAAATAAACTTAAATTTTGAAAGCTATTAAACAAACATATTGCATGTTTCATATAAAAGCATAATTAATAAATAATCAATTTACACTTTGAAAAAATTCCAAACATAATTATATAAGAATAAATCAATGAATGCATGCTGCTAGAAGAACCTTAAATATAATACATGATTACAAATCAATCTGTAAAGTTTCAATTATGCTTCTGTTTTAGAAACACAGAGTTTGAATTAAGCAACATAGGTAAAAGAAATTTACAAGTTGTCAAGTGTATTTATTTGAAGACTACTGTAAACATAAGCATGGGTTTTAAATATTCTTAAATCTTAAAAGCTGTCAAACAAACATATTGCATGTTCTGTAAAAGGTAAAAGAGATGGATTTTATTTGATGTATGTTGCCTGATTTAAACTTTGTGTTTCTAAATACAGGTAGTGCTGATGAAACATTCTAGCATTGGTTTGTATTCATTTATAATAGATAGTAGTTGATATATTCAAAATAATGTTGGATAATATTTATTAAACAATTCAAAACAAAGCAAAACTCTCCATATAGTAGTGCCATCTTGTGCTAACAAGAGCAATCAATGAGATAGTGATCATGTTATGTTTAGTGGTTTAATTATATTTATTAACTATATGTACATATTCAACTATAAAGTGCAATAGTGCATAGATAAAATGTTTTGTTTTGAGGTGTTTATTAATCATAAGATAAAGTGTATATAAATGATAAATTAATAGATAAATATTAATAGGTTTTTTTTTCATGTGTCATAGCATTGACCGGTAAGCAAACATGCTCACCCGGGACAACTGCTTATAAGGCAGCCATGCTGACCTCTCGACCACCAATGCTTGACAAAATAATTTATTTTTTTTAAAAAATGGTATCTTTTTCAAGCAATATTATTTATGGAGTAGGTGGATGACATTTTTCTTATTGTTCATATTTCAGCTAAATAATAATCTTCCCATGGAGACCATATATTCATTGCATAATTTCTTGCATGAATTAGTGTAGTAATAGGATGACAGTTTCTGCAGTTTTAAGTCCACAGACCCTAACTTGACTGTATCACTGCTGGAGCATAAATTTCTTACAATAAACAATTCATTTATTTATATATAATAAATTATTTATGAATAAATATATATAAATCAAACAAAAGTGTGAAAGATGATTATATCTGTACTATGAAAGGTAAATGTTCTACCAAAACTACTAAAATGATACCCCTGGGCTACCATATTGAAAATAATAGCAAAGACTTGGAGTATGCAGAACGTCTCAAGATCTAAGTGTATCAACTTCAAAAAAAATGTTTTTCTATAAATAAAAAAGATACACATCGTAATGACTTTCATTAAAGATAAAGAGAATATCAAAAATCAGGATAAAAGATCTTCTATGTTATAACAGAACATCACTAAGTTGAAGTAATCGCTATATGATGTATTCTTCAATCATATAATAATGCTCAAATACCTAGATTCATATTAGAATTTGGCTGGATAGATAGTAAGCATGATGTGATTATTTGTAGTACAAGTTATATAGTAAAGCAAACACACTCTATTGAAAATAGATTAAATAATATAGAAATCACCTGTAATTACATAATGGACTATTCCTATCATCTATTTTTAGTTTTTCATTTAAATATATATATATATATACAAGTTGTATATAATGCAACATTTTGAGTGGTATGATCCTTTTTCATTTTTAGGTTTTACTGGTGCAACCAGTGACAACAATAGAAGGAATAGTCTTTAAATTCATGAATAGTGAATTTAAAACTATATTCTAATGAATTTAAAGGCTACCAATTCATTTCCCATGTTAAAACTAACATTAGTCGGAACAGTGATATTTGGTGAAGAAAAGAAAATCAAGAACTATCAGACATTATATCAAATAGTAATCTGCATGTTATTACTAATAATTGAATGCATTTAAAAGATTTAATTAAAGGAGATTTGAATTCAGACTTTTAAACTCCTTATAGTCAACCACTTTATCGAATTTAACCAATATACATGATCACACATCTGTGAAAAGGGTAAATAATCTCCAATATATATATTTTATGCTGAACCAGTACTCAAGAATTAATCTGGATCATCATCTCCCACATATATATAATCAGTGCTCAGTTTATATTACAGTATCAAATCTACACACTTTAGAGAGCTTAAAAGTCTAGGTTCAAATCTTTAATTATATCTAGGTTAAGAATATACATTATACTTGTATTTCAATATTTAAAGTTTTAAGTAGTTTTGATTTTTCTAAAACATAATAATTAAATTAGATGGTGGAAATAATCCAACACCTAATTGCAAATAAAATGCCACCATTACAAAATTTAAGAGAAATACATAATTGACTAAACAAATTTCAATTATGCTGCATTTAATCCTCCTAATGCAAACTGTCTGCACTCATTTTTTTTCAGAATCTCCTACATATTCTATATTCATAGGAGATTTCAATTTCTGTAATAATTTTTGAAGATAAATAACTGAAGATAAAACAAGTAGAATGAATGTGATAATACGTTGGACAATTTCCATCATCTATAATTAAATGTTAAATGTCTAGAAAATTTTAAACTTTATTTATGCTTTTCCAAATACAAACAACCCTTAGTAATACCATACAAAGACAACACAGGTTAGTAGATTACACAATGTTTCAAGAAGTATTTTTTTTATGTTATAAATGGTATTGCTGTTAGAGGTATTATTGTTGAGTATGAGTGGTATTATTGTTTAGTAGTATTATTATCCACTCTTTTTCAGGTATTGTGACCTGACAATGGTAGAAAAGAAGTTAAATTTAGATTTTTGAATTTTAAGGTAGCCCTCCTTGTCCATATCTTTTCTACACATCAATTTATAAGAATTTTTTGATTATTACAATAAGCTTTAGAAAATATGCAATTGAGAAAAAACTATATTAGTTATCAGTTTAAAAAAGATGAGTTTGAATAACTTATATACATTTATAATACCAAGTAAGGGAAAAGAGTATATAATTGAGATGTAAGGTGAGTAGAAATAATTTCTGGTTTGATATCAATAAAAATAGTTAACCATTATCTACAGATCTAATAATTATAGGTTGTTTCACCTAATATAAATTACATGTAAGTGATAAACTTTTTATTTTAAATTTGTCAGAATATGTGCTTATGTTATTGTTTTCAATATTTCAATCTTTTGTGACTCTAAATCAACCCATGTTCCAATATGTTTATATCATTATTATATTGAAATAAAACAATTATTTTAAAGTATATGGTGTTTTTGAAAATTTTCTTCAAATTTTGATTGGGAGTGGGAAGGAGTAGTATTTGCCTAAGGGTAGTATGTATTCTTGCAGTGGTCCTGATAATTAATTTTTCATCAGTCATTGTATCGATGTATATATATATTGTATATGGTCATATATTTACCATATTTAGTAACATGATAATATAATGTAGTTCTAAATCCAAGATATTAAAAAAATTGTATTAAGAAGATGGAAATTAACATATAATCAAGTAGGCTTTATTTAGCTTGTAACAATATAGTTGGGTGATTTCATATCTCCAAAACTTTTTATAGCAGTTTTGTAAGAAGTATTTTGTGGGTTAAAATGGGAAATTAAGAAGTAAAAAAAGATTATTTAAATCATCTAGATTTTGCAAAACTCTTCATACAGATAGCAACTCAGTGCAAATAAAATAATCAATGGATGCAAAATAGGGATTTTATACATAAACCTTCTTGCATCCATTGATTATTAAGACTTCTACTGAGTGGAACTACTGTATATGGAGAGCTTTGCTCTGTTTAAACAGCTTGAGCTAGCATAAGAAATGGTGATCATGTGACATCTAAATTTTGCAGATAAAGTAGTTGTTTTTATCAATAATGCTTCAGAAAATATTGCAAGAATTGTTAGATGAAAGCAAGAAAGTAGAACTAAAAATTAATGCTAAAAAGATTAAAATTTTAGGGAAAAAATATTGATAATTATGAATTAGAAGTTAATAATTAGAAATATCTGGGTCATATTAGTAATACAGAAGGAAAAACATAATGTATGAAATTAATCATAGAATAGTGCTTTTAAAAAAAAATATTAGAAGGAATATGCTTATGTTTTTGAAAAGGAAGGTTTTTAATAAATGTATTTTACCATTTTTTATCTATTTCAAGATTAGAACTCTTAACAGAAGATGAATACACAGACTTCAGACCACTCAACAAAATAAGGAAAAATGCATGTTAGGAATAACAAGTATAAATCAAAAAGGAAACTCATGGATAATAAAACAAACATGTATGAAGACAAAATTGAAAGAATTAAGACTAAAATAGAACAAGAATGGACATATTATTAGAAGAGATGATAATAGATGGACAGTTGAAACCTTAAACTGGATTTCAAAAGAAAAAGACCTAGAAGAAGACCATTTGTAAAATGGATAGAAGAAATAAGAGTGCTGGTGTGATATGGAGAAGAGAGACTGTGAATTAGAATGAATGGATTAAACTTGTAAAGACTTTCATTCAACAGTGGATTGATGATGGTTGAAAATTAAGAATACAAGTAGATGTACTCTTTTATAATTACAAGATCAATTCAACCATTATAATGTCACTTTCATAAAAATTTCAAATAAAATGCTAAGGTATAACAATATAAGTAAAGCAATTCTCATTTCTAATTACAATAAATGGCATTTACAAAAATATCGGTAATATATAGGGTATACAAGCACAGACTTTCACACGACCTACCACTCTCCACTCTATCTCATAACACTGATACACTTTAACACATATATGTCGAAAAGATAAACAATCGCCAATACACATATTTCATGCTAAACCAGCAATCATCAATTGGTCCAGATTATCATCTCCACACATATGTGCAATTAATACTGATATATATTAAGATAGCCAATCTTCATACTTTAATGGACAGACTTCACTCCACACTCCAACTCTTTAACCATCCATCCAATTAAAAATCTGATGAAGGAATGCTGAAAGGCCACCCTGAGGCCGAAGATTCTCATCACACCCATGTTGAAGTAAAGTCAATCTGACCCTTCCTGTACAGACATAATCCATTTAATACATATACGAGGAATGGGCTGACATCTCTATGTAATAACTGAAATACAGACTTATTGTATACCTTTATCAATATATGTAACATATAGGGTATATCAGTAGTATATTCTTTTAAGTTTAATTGAAGGTTAATCAGTAGATAATCACAGCCGTTAACTTAGATAAGAGAAGAATCCGTTTATTTGTTTCATTGTAAATGAAAAAATAAAGAATAACTAGTTACAAGGAAATGAGTTCAAATTCAAAATGAAAAAACAAACCATTAATTAACTCTGCACAGAAAACAAATAAAATTAAATTAGGACATACTTCAAATATATATAAATACTAGTTATCATAACTAAAATGGAAATAGAACGCTTCAGTACAAACTGTTGATTACCTAACATAGTTATCTAGAAGTAGACATATTTATTAATAATCACAAGAGAAGAAAAAGAACGAATAATAAATATTGCGGAGTGATCATAAGTTCCCCCATTCTAATAATGGGCTTGTCCAAATTAGATTGGTTTAAATAAATATTATACAGTTTAAAAAAAGTTGAAATAATTGTAAATCTTTAAAAGTTTTTATTATAAAATATTTTTTAAAAAAGAATATCGTTACGAGTTTAGCCAATTTTATACTCATGCTAGAAAAGCTGTCGCGAGATTACCAATTTCATATTCGTGCTCAAATCAAATCAAACAAGTGTGTTGTGCAAAGGTTTATTGAAGTGTGGTATGTTCATTATTTTGAAAAGAATACATTCTTTAGCCTCTCGCCGTTATTAGTGATATTTCTGTGAGAAAATTTCTCTGTCATTAACAATATGTTTTTATCTCATTAAAAATAAACAAATGAAATAAAAAGCTTGCAACATTTTCAAATAAAAGATATCAACAAAATATTCTAGACACAGCAACAAGGAATTTAAAATTTAAATGGTTAAAATAAATAAAAATATTAATTACAATCAGTAATAATGTTTATCTTCTCTATAGTACATTTTTAAAAAAAATTAGAAATAGTCAGAATACAGCACGATAATGTTTCACTTTATTAAAGGAACAATAATAATATCTTTCCTTTTCTATTGTAGATAATGTAAACATATTTTCTTCAAATTATTTTATTTCCTTATAGTTTTGACTATCTAGCAATCTTCTTCAGAGCTACAAAATATTTAAATAAATAAATCAGTAAGCATGTCTATTATGCAAATTATACACACACATATATTTATGTGTCATACAGAATGGAACAGTTCAATGATATTAGTAATATTTAGCCGTGCATGCTTTTGGTTTAGTTAAGTAATGAGTGTGGTACACACTACTAAAAGTGAGTTCAGCTAAATTTTCGACTCTATATGACACATAAATATATATGTGTGTATAAAATATTTAAATATATATGGCTGCTAGAAATGAAATATTTTAATATAATTATATCTAAAAATACAAATTAATATTTAACTATATTTGTACAAAATATTTATAAATATAATTTTAATTTCTATATACTCTTAAGTTAAAAGGCACCTAAGACCAGGGGTGCTGATTTAGACTGAGTTCACTGCCATTTTTAATTATAAGAACCACCCCAAAACACCACTGACACATCCAAATGACAATGACGTCAAGTAATCCACATGGGATCACTTGGATGTTTCAGTGGTGGTGTTGGCAATCCTTAGAATTCAAAATGGTAGTGCTTTCAATGATATGAAGTATTGTCCAAACAATCCAGAAATCTGATCAAACCAAGTTTATAATTTCAAAACACTAAAAGCTTATAATTTCCAAAATATGAATTTTATTATAATAATGACATTTCAAGCCTAAGCTAAGGCTTTATTTATGATTCTTTTATTATTACTATTAAATAACAAATTTTTGCTTATATTTATCAGATAAAAATAATAAAACATTGGAATTAGATCTATATTTTTTTAGTATACAAGTGAATAAATAAAAGCTGTAGCCAATTTATAGTGTGACTATCATTCTGAATAACATTTTTTCAGTTAGAATTTTTTTAAAAAAATCAAAGTCTCAGTATTATCACATATCATTAGCATTCCCACATGAATAAAAAATGTAGATTTCCCAATTAAACAAGTAATGTGTCTAAATGCTTTCAGCACTGTTGCTTATACAAAAGAACTCTCGATAAACTCGAATATAATTTCATCTTTTTAGAAAACCAAAGGTCTACTGGCAATATATTTGAATTATCTTTTGCTTTCATCACATGCATAGAATACCATGCCTCTAAATGTAATATCAAAGAAGCATGGCTTATAGCTAACAACACCTACACCATAAACTGGAAGGAAGCATACTTCTCTCTTTTCAAAAACTGGACTTTCTAATCTACTTTGCATATATTTAAATATTTGTCACATACATTTTCTATCAAGCTCATACAATCCACTTTCTATGATTATGAGACAATAAAACTTCTTTAAAGCACTCAGCCAATTACTATTACTATTTGTACTTAGCTTCACCAGTGCCTGTGTTTTAGTACATTTAGACCTATCACATGTAAAATAATAAATGATAAAAACTCTGGAATTAATTTTACAATTGTCAATATACAAATAAATAAATAAAAACTATAACTAGCTTATGGCATAATTGCCATCCTAAGTAACACTTTACAGTTAGAATTACAAAAAAAAACCAAAGTCCTATTAATGTCAATAACATTAATGTTTTACATGAAAAGTAATGTTCCATATTTGCATATATTTGCATAATTGTATTATTTATTTAATAAATTATCATATTTCTAAAATATGTCTCTTTTAATTTTTTATCTTCAAATTATTTTCAATTACAAAATAAAAATAGTGTTGTCAAGCATTGGTGGCCTAGCGGTTAGCATAGCTGCCTTCCAAGCAGCTGGCCAGAGTTCACTTCCCAGTCAACGCATTTGACATATGAAAAAAAAAATAGTGTCAGAACAAAAGCATTACAAATAATTGAATCTTTTGAAAATATAGATATAAATATATCCAGAGATTAATATATTTTTATATAATAGTTCACATTCATGAGTTCTTTTTTTTTATGCAAATTTTATCTCTTCAGTGAAGTATTTGCATACCACTTTATATATAGTATTATATTTGTTGATTTTGTTACCTTCAACTTTTCTATTAATCATTAAATTATCAGCATTTACTGCAATATTAAAAACAACCAATGTAATTATAACTCATGCTCTATTACTTATGTATGATAATGAAATCTCATTTTACCTTTTCAATACTTTTATTTGCTCATCTATGTGTAAACTTATATAATGGACTTATAAATCTCTTTTCTATTGTATTCTACATTCAAGTATTCATTACCATAAATATTAGTATTAGTTGATTGATCATTTTGGACTTTGCATAACATTTTATTTCTGAATAAAAATATTTTAATCCATCAATTTGTACTTAAATATTCTAATTTATAAGAGTTTCATAAGTACATCATAAGCGATCTTATTTTGCTTCCATAAATTTAAATCAAGATATTTTATAGTACAGTATATGAATTGTCCTCAAACGAAGAAGTCCATTTCAAACACCAATTTTATTTGATTCAGCTACTAGCTGTTTATCATCAGTAGCTAACAATAAGCATACTATCAACATATTAAAAATAACATTTAATATTTAATTGGAAAACTTCTTTTGAAATATTTTCTTTCTATTATACCAACAAGTAATTACATATACCAGTTTAGACTGATAATGACATAGTCTACCTTTTTCCATTTTATATAAGTGATTTTTAGAAATAGCTATTAAATTTTGATCAAAAAGATCAATATTTCATCTTTCCTTTCACAAAGTTTGCAGTTTGCATTAATTTTGGAGATCCCCCTTTTATGCTTAAGGAACCAGTTTGTAGACATGGAGTTATTGTTAATTTTAATGGTAAGATCAAAGAATTTAGGCTCCATGTTCCAGAATTTGAAAAGCTTAGCTATCCATTGATTTGTAATATTTAAGGTTCCTTCAATAGGGATAGGCTGTTAAATGTCTAAAAAAAACATATTTGATAACTCAAAAATAGATCACTATACAATCATTTCATTTTAAAAAAAGTATACAATCTAAACAATTCGCAATAATAAGACTTGCATTGTTTATCGCATTTGCCTTATGGTTAGTCAGATGCCATAAGACTTATAATTTCCCTCAGCAAAATGAGCAACAATTTTTTTCTGAACTTGCTTTCAAAGATGAAAAATGAGATGAAAGCATAGCACAATCTAATAGATACAAAGACACTTGGGACCTATTCAACATATTGCCAGGAAAAACAAAACTCAAGGACAAGTCCTAACCACTGCCCAACCTTGGGAACCTATTGATCATCACTACAAGGGACACTCCTGAGCCAATCATATCAAGCATTGCTCTTGAAACCATCCTAAAATTTGAACTATGAACTTACAACAAACTTCTTCAATTTTATTAATGTAATTTTTTTGTTCTGATTACATGTAATACACTTACTTGAATAAATATTTTGAGAATAAAAATGTCAATGTTTTTTTTAATAACCAAATGTTTAAACTTATGTACTTTTTTTACTATATAAACATGGATCAATTATTTGTATGGATTCCTTTTATACATAGACTCATATAATTCTGCACCCTTAATCTTAATTCAAATATTATATGCCACTATATTTTTTTTTCCATATGTCAAAGCATCAGCTGGGAAGCAAAATATTATATACCACTATATGTGAATGTTGAATGAGACCTGGTGTTAATTTTAGTTTTTTTTCTGTACATGAGTTTGCCAGATAATACTGAATTCGTTTTCGAAGATAGAGATAATAGAAAGAAAGAAATCAAAAAAGTCTTGTTTGATGAATACATGATAAATCATATAGCCAATAGCATAGAAATAAATAATTAATATGTCTTTTAAAGGTTAATGAAGGATTGTTTATATTGTTAATAATGACGAGTATGACATTAAAGCATTGGAAATAGATTACTGAAATAAATATTCAAATATAATCTCTGCTATAGTATCTTTGCACTGCATATAACAGTTTCATCTATTATCATCATTATCATTTTCAGCCATTATTAATCCACTGCAACTGTCCATCTTACATGTGGTCTCTTTCTAGGTCATTTACAATTTTTTGGAATCCAGTTTAAGATTTCAATTGTGTCTATCTATTATCATCTCTTCTAGCTATATAACTCCACTTCAGTCTCTTAATTCTTTCAATGATGTCAGTAACATCTGTTTGTTCTCTCACCTATGTATTTTCTTTTCAATCTCTTTTTGTTACTCATAACGTGCATCTCTCCATATTTCTTTGAGCGTATATATAAACACATATGTATATGTGTGTATGTGTTAAATGTTCTTTTAGAGTTGACTACTACAAAATTATGTCCTTAAAAAACTGCTTAAAACACTAACCAATTGCAGTGATTAGACTTTCCATATATCTAACATACGCTCTATGGACAATTTGATGTATGAAGATCTTCACCTTACCCAACCCAGACAAAAACACCTTCTTTGCTCAAAAACTATTAATAATAAAGATTAGAGACCAAATGCTATCTACTAAAAGCAGATACAAGGACACATGAAACTTATTTCATGTCCCTGAAACACACTAGAAGATCTCAACAGAATACCCTCATCAACACCACACAGGTCAACCTGCAGCCTAGGTACAAAAAATACACAGAATGAACTCAGCCACAACTGAAATCAACCTATTCTTAGAGTCTTATAGACATTGGTCCTGCTTAAGTAGTCCCAATTAGTATATTTGGTTGTTTTCAATTCTATCGTGTCAGCCGTTTGATGGCGTTGATACTAATCAAAAACACATACATATTATGATTCCAGGTGGGGCCTGTGATTCTATATAAATATCGGCTTTAGTTTTGTAATAGGAAATTAGAATAACTAATAATAAATAATATTACTATTTAAAAAAACAAAATTTAAAAATTCACATTAAATTTTAAAATGATACCCGAGTAATTTATGTTTTTTGGACAGTAATTAATCATAAAATGGGTTGTTTTTGTTTGTGTGTATCTATAAAAAGTTACAGTATTTTTTTAATAGAAAATAAAAGGCAAGTATAAATTTAATCATAAAATTATTCATTATAATTGTTAAACAATAATTAGAAAACAATAAATTTTTTAAGATAACAAGAAAGACAGGAGATTAATCAAGCAAAGAAAAATCGAAAGATGAATGATCTTTAAACTTGTTTTTCTGTTAAAATATTTATTTTAATATATATATGGTCGCATTTGGCTAATAATATAATAGCTTGGTAGTATTAATGGTATATGGGAATTTTGGTGGAATCGCACCGAATATTGTCCAGATAAAGTAATTCATTCAAGTGATGTTTTATCTGTGGAAATCCTTCATTATTATATATTTTGTATAGGTCAGATAAATTTAAAGTAAAATAAAAACACAATTCTGCAATCATTAAAATCTATATTTTAATCTTTCCTACCAAAATAATTTTAGATGTTTATGTAATATATGATTCAAGTTAACGATGTAAAAATTGCATTCTGAAAGTAAGACATCAACATTACCTGGTTTTCATTTTTAAATATTGATAAAAATAAAAAAATATTGATACCCACTAATGGAAATTGAATTACAGCTCTAACAATAGAAAAATGAATGAATATAAAAGAATTACAAGAATGAAACTGTATAGACGCAGACTTCATTTTTATATTATTTTTTATTATTTAAAATAATTTGATAATTTATCTGTACTTAATATAAACTAGTGACATAAATGAAATGTTCATTAATAACTTCAAAAACATTTGTTATTGAACAATCTTCCATAATGTCCATATAATTGTATTCATAGCCTAACATTTACTATTTTTAATATGATAAATCGTTGAAACATTGACAGATGTTTTTACATCGTATTATTAAAAATATTATATGTACATTATTGGACTATGATTAAAATATAGATCAAATCTAAGCCAGGCCGTCAAGCATTGGTGGTCGAGTGGTCAGCACAGCAGCCTTACAATCAGTTGTCCCGGGTTAGCGGGTTGGCTTCCCGGCTGATGCTATGACACATGAAAAAAAAAATCTAAGCCAGGTTAAAGTTTAAAATTTGTTCAGATTCCAAACGGGTTTAGAACTTGAATTTCAGATAACTGGCTTTTAGACAAAACACATAGTTAATCAATTATTAGTCAGTAAATGAATGTTAGCTATTTTTAGCTCTTTAGATAATTGAAAAAAAAAAAAGAAGGAATAACCTAATTTTATATCAGTTGAAATAATATAGTGAGTCATGTTACCTTTTTCTACGTCCCTCATTGGAGGACTGTTTACAATCTTTTTTCTCCCCATAGGGTGCTATTTAATGTTTACCCTTTCACTTATATATATATTAACTTAGTTTTTTTCATGGATTAATTATGATATAAAAATATGACATATAAACACAGCATTAAATGTATATGTGACGGAATAAAAGCAGATTAACTTCCATGAGCCACCAAATATGTACACATATTTTCATTTCCAAAATACATAAGAATAACATAGTCATCACTTATTCTGAGAATTCTTTAGGCTTTGGGATAAGGAAAATGGAGTTTATATAATTATATTTGAAGGTTTATGAAAATTGGTCTGCTTACATTTAATAACATATACATTTGATGCTGCATTTATTAAAATATTGATAAATGTTTGACTTCTTTTCATTCTTCACAAAGGTTATGAAAAAAAATTCTCTCTCATCTTTGTGTATTTAATTATAATTTAAATTAAATAATAAAGCATTTACATCTAGCTTAAATTTCAATTTCACTCTTGTTCCAGTATTTTTCTGAGTATCAAACTTTAATAAAATTTGAGACTACAACAATAAATGGTGGGCGATTTTATTTTTTAAGTTATTTGATAATGAAAGTATGTATATATATATTTACATTTAATAACTCATAGAAGTTGGTCTGCTTTTATTCAATTCTCAGGCAAAAATTTATTAAAACAGGCAAAACTCTTCATACAGTAGTGCCACTCAGTACCAACCAGAGTAATCTATGGCACTACTATATGGAGAGTTATGCCTATTTTAATAATATTTGCTAGCATAAGAAATAGTGATCATGTGATAATTAATTATTCTGGCAATGCATTGATGCCATAAATCTAACTGATTAGAGATCGGAGTTGAATGATTTTATGAAACATCAGTATAAATGATAATGCTCACCGCTATTAAAGACTTTATTCTTTATATATATATATATGTCAAATGTGTTGACTGGGAAGCGAATCCAAGTCAGCTGCTTGGAAGGCAGCTATGCTAACCATTAGGCCACCAACGCTTGACTAAAGACTTTATTCTTATTAGGCTATCCCAACAAAACCTTCATATTCTTAAATGAAAGTACAACTTTCTGAATGTGTCCCTAAGAAGTCTAAATGCCAAACCATCTCTCTAAAAGTCAGCCAAAGGGTAATATGGCAACATGTCATGTGAATATCACTTATAGTTTTTCTTATAAGACCACATCTATGTCATAACTAATCTATCCTATTTCTCATAATGTTAGCTTTATTAACTGTAGTAATTAATTATCATACACTAAATTTAAAAATTAATATCTATCTAACTGTCACACATACTGATCAATATTCATACTTCAAATAGTAAATAGAATGGAGAATAAGGATCTAAAAAAGTTTTAAATTTAACAAAATAAATAATTTAAAAAAATAAACTTTAAACACAGGTACAAACAAGTATTTGCTAAGATTCTAAGTAACAAACCTGTTGACACATGAAAATGTTCTATTTATGAAATGAAAAGAGAGCTACTCAGCATATGTATGCATACGAGAGAGCTCAAAATAATAGCAACAAGACTTCAATATTCTTAAAACATGAAAAAGCAGTTGGTCACAAGTTTGAACCCTCCAACCATACTGAGAAAAATGATTGCAAAAAGAAAACTAAAGGAGACATACTACATCATAAACGATCCACATGCCATTAATAGAAAAGACATGTTTCTCTATCTCTAATAAGTGGTCGAGTGGATTGATCTTTTGATAGTAAAATTGTTTTGCATATGAAAACTAATTTGCATATATTAGCAAATGTCAACAACACTACAACATTTCTAATTCTTTGGCTATGAATATGAGGTTAAAAGATCTCGAAAGTGCTAAGCCTGATATTTAACTATGATGTTTCTAACTCCACCAATGAGCATTTGAAGTGCAGTATAATTGCTAATATGTTCATTACTAAATTCTAATGTTTCCTCTTATTTTTTTGTTGATATATCTCAACACAAAATATATACAAAATATTCTTATATTCTGCATCTATATTGACATATCAATTTGAGGTGTAAATAAACAAAGTGAATTATGGGTAAGAGACACAGTTCCTCCCCCCCACCAACCAATAGATTGAATGCAAATTTACAATCCCATTAAATCTGAATAAATACTAATAAAAAAATACTAACAACACTAAATATCACATAAATAATTGCATACTAGAATAAAAACAGAATTTTAAATATAACTAAAATTAATAATAATAAAAATATTAAACTTGATTAGACCAAATAAATGTAAACATTTTCACTTAGTACTTTTTATTATTTGAGTTTTAGTTTGTGTAGGACTTTGAATTTGCTAATTTGTTTTAACAATTGTGCGAATGCCATAGAATATTTTTGAAGCTTCTGAATATATATTTTTTTATCTTATTTTCATATCACATCAATTTTCAGTGGTTAAATTTTTATTGACTTTTCACCATTTCATATGGTGATTTTGAAGTCAGGTATATTATATTTAATCAGTCATGCAACAAGAGAGAAAAGTTGTTTAACAATATAGAGGCAAGATATTAAAAATCTGATAGAATTTCTTATTTCATGTCTACTTTTGGCTAAATTGCAATCTATCCATATTTACCCTTAAAGCTTTTTATGGACACAACTTGTGTGAATTTAATAAATAACTATTTTTTATTGGTACATCAACTGACTTAATATTTGAACTCAGACCTGCATACCCTTCAACTTATGATGCAGCCAACATCAAATATAAATATCTTGCTCAATAATCCCATGGTTTTTTTTTTATTTACAATTTCATTAATTAATTAAGTGCATATTTTGGTATATCTGTAAATAAGCTTTACAGTTTATTTTATACTTATTTCCTAAGCTGTTTATCAGATTAACAATATTTTTAAGAAAGTTAATTATTATTTTAGCCAACTTTTAAAAGTAATTTAAGTATTTATTTTTTTAAAAAAATCAAAACCATTTCTAATTATTACAAACTTTTACCATATTTAATTAAATATTGTTAATAAAATCATTATGGTATTCAAATAAAACCATTTTCATTAAAAAAGATTACATATCTTATAGTAAAAATAAATCCTAGATATAATAAAATATCTTTATCTAACAACAAATAGATATATGACAATATCTGTAATATAGTCATATAATCATAACACATAAAAATAACATATAAAAGCTCTTTTCAGCATTTTTTTTTAATTTTTGCCCTTTTCAATATGTCTTAATTACAAAAATAATCTATATTGCATACATAGTGACATCTACTGGTTCTATATAAAATTAACATAAGCCTATAATTACACTTAAATATTTTTATAATAACACTTATTATACAACCCTCCATTCATTTTTCATTATCCAATTATTAGTTAAATTAATTGATGTTTTATAAATGTTCATACAATTATTTCTGTTATAATTAATGTAATTGGTTTCATATATCTTCCTTCTATTAATTTCTTTAATATAATTTAATGGACTTATATTCTTAACACAATCTATTCTATGTCCATATTTTAAGTAGTGAACATATAATGCAGATCTGTCATCTCTTCTATTAATAGCATTATTATGTTCTTTAGCCCTTTCTTCTAATTGTTTTGCTGTATGTCCATAATAAACCATACTGCAAACCCCACAAGTAATTTTATATACTATACCCTTTTTATATTTTATATTATCTTTTATTTTATAATTCCCTACTAATATATCAAGATTTTTACTGTTTGACCATCCTATTTTAATATTTTTATCTATATAATTTTTATTTTTTAATAATGTATTATAAATTTTAGGAACATATGAAAGTTTTACCCATTTTATATTTTCTGGTTCACTATTATTACTACCTATATTAGTTTGTTTATAATTAAAAAATATATTTCTAATGCTTCTAGGGTTATATCCATAACTAGTATATAACTTTATATATTTCTCTTTTTGCAAAGTAGCTATCTTCCTATCTGAGTTATATTTATCATTTTTATTTTTAAAATTTTTAATAACTGCCATTTTTTGTATCCATGCCTGTTGCAAACCCATAGAAATTATTTTCCTTAATTTATCTTCTTTAATGAAGCATTTTAATGTAATTATATTATTATCATTTATCTCTATCTCTATATCTAAATACTTTATTTTAACATCAATTTCTATAATTGTAAATTTTATATTATCCATATTATTATTAAGTTCATTATAAGTTTTCTTTATAGCTCTTTTATTACCAATTATTAATATATCATCAACATATCTAAAGTAATGTATTATATCTTGATTTTCTATTCTACTATTAACAATTTTCATTTCCATTTCGTTGATAAATATTGATGACATTAATCCACTAATTGCACACCGCATTACCCATCCCTTATGTATACTCCAATATTCACTATTATATTTAAAATACAAACTATTATGTATTAAAATTAAACCTTCTTCTATAATATTAATTACCTCTATATCATTAATATGCATATATAATTTCTGTATTAATATTTCTATACTTTTTGTTCTTGGAATGCTAGGATACATCTTTTCAATATCCATTACAAATATACTTTGGTTTCTATTCAATTTTATTACATTTAACTTATTTATAAGATCTTCTGTATTTTTAATGCAAAAGTCCCCATAACCAATAATGTTTACTATCCACTTATTTAAATACTTACAAAATCTTTGTAGAATAAAATCAGTAAAATTAAATAATAATCTCAATGGATTATTCTCTTTATGAGTTTTTACCTTAGTAAATAAATATGGGTTTTCATAAGAAGAAGGATATAAATATTTATATTTATTTGTATAATAATTTTTTTCCCTTCCATTTTTTGTAATAATTTTATATATTTATTTTTTATCATGTTAATAAGATCTTTCGATAATCTTTCATATCCTTCTTTTTTTATTTCATACTCTAACCTATCTATATAATCCTTAGAATATAAAACTACAAATCTGCTCCCTTTATCCTTTTTATATATTGTTATTGTTTAATTTGCAAAAGCAACATAAATGATTTATTCCTTATATTTTAGATATCTTATAGTATTATCCAAATTTATAATATTTTAGATTTATTTTCCAATTTATATATATATTTAAATCAGTAATTATGAATTATAAATATTATTTTATTAACCAAATTATTTGACTTTTGGTAGCCCGTATGAAGATTATTAAGACAACTAACTGCATGTTTGCTTCTGTTCAGACTTTTCCATAAATGAACAAATAAATTGATTATTCTTGGGTGTTCCACCCTTGATATTTTTACTTAAGAGTGACTAAAACACATACATTATTTAAGTACTTTATTAACTCCTATTCATACTTCATTTAGTAACCTTCATGTCATAATTTATACACTTTGATTAGAAAATGTTTATTTATTACATGAAAGTTAGAAATTTACTAAATGACATTTTTATATGTTATATAATAATACCCATACTATCACAATATATCATCAATAATATCCTGTCCAATGGAGAGGTCCGTAGAGTAGCCACAACACCAATTCATCCATTTTCCCTCTCCATTCACAATATATATATAACAGTAATAGTTTAACAATTTATAGCATTAAATAATAAATTACAGATGCTTTTTTCCAATTTTTTGAATATAATCATTACTAACCATAATATTTAAAATTAATAGACTGTCTCTTATAGTGCATTATTTCACAGCATACATCAAGCATTATTAAAATGCAAATTAGCTTCTTATCAGATATATAAATTATTTCTTTCACTAATAAAAAGTGTTCATTTTTGCTTGGATAGAAAAAAGATATAATAATAAAGAATAACAAAGTTTTTTTTCTTTTTAGAAAAAAAGTTATTTCATTTATTTTGTGTAAAATAAGTAAATAAAAAAAACCATCAAACATCACATGATCACCATTATTTATGCTTACACGAACTGTTTTTACCAGAGGCAAAACTCTCCATACAGTAGCGCCACTCAGTGCAAACCAGAGTAATCCATGAATGCAGGAAGGTTAGTGCATAAAATCCCTATCTAGTGGATGAGTGAACACTAGATAGGGATTTTATGCACTAATCTTCCTGCATCCATTGATTACACTAGTTTGCACTAAGTGGCACTACTGCATGGAGAGTTTTGCCTCTGTAAATAGAAAAACGTAATGAAAATATGTTTCAAATATTACATAAAATTCAAAATAAAAACAGAACATATTTAAAAACATATTTTTTTCTAAATAAATCTTTAAATATTTAATTCTTTCATACTTTTTCACAATGCTTATATTCAGATAACTAGTTTTTGGCAGTATAAACAACTCTGAAGATAACTGTTAGGGTTGACAAATCATGTATTTGATAAAGTATTATGAAAAATGCAAAAAAAAGAAGTAAATTTTTTTTACAGACTTATTTACATAATGCAAGAAGAATGAAAAAATATTGAACATCTTGGAGGCATCTTTTCTAATTAGAATCACTGTGTTTCACTCAACTAAATTATTTATTTACCTAGTTATGAATATTGTTTTCATGCTATTTGTTTTTTAGCTACAACATTAATAATGTTCTATTAAATATCTTAATACCATGAGAGTTTTACAAATAGAAAAATGAACTTGGATGTTGAGGTACAACACAGACTCCAATGTACTGCTTTTAATAAGTTAAAAGATGAAGTATTTCATCACAGTGAATAACTATTGCAATTAAAATAATAGTATCTATTTTACTTAATTTGTTATATGGAAGTGAAACATGGACATCCTATTGGCAATATAATGACATTAGAAAAGTTTCATTTAAGTATAGCAAGATTGTAAAATCAATTAATATGTTCTTCAGTTTGCTGGATGTGATAATATTGAGTCCACTATTGTAAAATCACAATCTCTGCTGAATCAGATATGTAAAGCGAATGAATAATGGAAGACATCCTAAAATGGTGTTTTATGGTGAACTTGAGTATCATTTTAATGGAAAAGGTAGACTTTATCTATGGTATAAGGATTATCTCAAAGACATTCTAATGAAGTATCATGTCTTGTGTTGGGAAGATATGGTTAGAGAATACAGTATGTTTGGAGAGCTACAATTGGACATGGTGTTGAAGAAAATCAGAAAAAAGTTTTCTGCAGAAGAAATTAAAAGATAACATCATAAAATATTAAGTAAACAGAAAAATGAACCAATGGTATTATATATGTAGGTATATTTGTGGTTCATACATTGGATTGTATAGTCACCACAAAACTCATTTATAGAGTAATTTCTTTTCATCTCTCTTTATTTTTATTTATTTATTTGGAGTTAGATGGTCATGCTCATTTATGAGTGTCTATTTATTATTATTATTACTGCTACTACTAATACTATTACTGTTGTTATTATTATTATTATCATCATCATCATCATCATTATTACTATTATTATATGTAAAAAAGTATTAATTTGTTTCAAACGAGATTAAACTTTTATGCAGTAATAAACAAATGTTTTCTGGTCCTAAATAAATCTTAATCAATTTTTATACAAATTTAAATATATGTTAATATAAGCATTGAGTAGACAATTTATTAGAGAGTATATTTGTGGTACAGAGATACAAATATTCACCAATGTAATATTTTTCAGACTTGTCAGAGTTCAGATTATGTCAAATTTTTGATGGTAAAATTAGCTGAAACTTTACTATACACACTCCATTGAGATTAATTCTCTTATAAATAATTGCAAAATAATTAATTTGGAGACCTTTGAATAAGGTACTGATGGTCTTTCAGATTTTCTTGGCTATTCTGCAGTTACCAATAGCACTCTCTTGCCAGTATGGCATTAATTTGATAGTAGAAAGTGCAAGTAAAATAACATTTATTAGTTTATAAAACATCTAAAGAATCAGTATTCTCCACCCATCAGGAACTTCAAATCAGTCTAGTTCTCTCTACCATGTCAATGATTGTTTTGTTGTGTTTTTCAGCTTCAAAATTATTTGCAAAATTACTTCCAAGATTTTTTTTTACCAAATACAAGAATTGAAAAAAATGGATTTTTTGCCTAATTTGTTTAAATATTTATAAAGTTCAAAATATAAAATGCACTAACACACACAAGCACACAAAGCTGAAGACAAATAAAGAAATGTATATATATATATTTTATTTTAATATATATATTGAAACAAGAACGCTGTTTCAAGTGTGTATTTATTCTAAGAGCTAGTTACCCTCCCACCTTAAAAAACAGCAGATGTATAAAAAAGTTTAGTTTATGATGTTACAAGAAAATCATTATTTTCTATAATTGAGAAAAGAAAATAATAAAGATAAATCATTATTGATTTTATAGTTTTAAATTGCAATATAATTTAAATATATCACTCATATTTATTTAAAACTGGCATTTATTCAAAATATTACATTTTCAATTTTTGGAATGATGTCAGATAAAATGTGATAACAGCTTGAGGTAGTCTTAATAAATTGAAAAACATGGCTTAATCTTCATGCTTTCTTATCTATCCTGCTAAAAATTAGATTATCCAATAATTATGAAGAGAAAGGCAATTGGACTTAAATGAGATATAGTCAAATTGCAAGTTCAGAGCAGACTTTTAAAAAGTTTTTTCAAAGAGATTTTTAGGAGATCAAATAGTCATTTTTTTGCAAAGAGATATTTTTCAAGTAGCAGTTAAAGAACCTCTGTTAATGATGGAAAAAGAAAACTTTATTAAGGAAAACTTAATGATGAAAGCCTAAACAGTCACAGCTTTTCTCTTCATTCTAAGCCATGATTTTCCAAGATTTTCCTGGATAGACATCATAAAAAGGAGATAATGCCATTCAGCTGAAATATGATGCCCCTTTTTGAAGCGACAAACTGGATAAATGAAGGTAATGATTTTATAAAAATATTCGATACTATGTGCATTCGTAAAAACAAGACAAAATGTCTTTCTTAAACTAAAATTATATGTGTTTTTAAAAGACAAACAAAATGTCTTTATTATAAATGAAGTTAAAATCATGAATAAATGTAGCTGCATGAAAATACGTTTGTTACTGGAAAATTATGAATGAAACTAAAATTATGAAAATCGTTTATTCTTGATAAAGTATAAATGAAAATGCTGATCAACTTATATCTGGAAACATACATCTGTGCCAGACCAAACAGTGATATTTATGTTAGATATTGGAGTAAACAAATAAAATGACCAATGCTTAATACTTACCTTAATATTGATTTTGTGGGAGTAATTTAAACCACATTACTGGATTTGATAAATGTAATGAAATACTATATGGACTCTAAATGCTTACCTGTATATTGATATAAAATTATAAATGCTTAATACTTACCTGAATATTGATTTTGTGGAAAGAAAATAACGAAACTTATGCACTCCTCTCTGTGAAGTAACTAACTAAACTGCTTCCCACCTTTTTATAAATGAAATGAAAATGAGTCATCACATGGATAGGCATGAACTTTATTAGAACTTGCAAATTAATTGTTGTTAAATAAAATTGTTGTTACCTAAAATTAATTTGTTATCCAGTTGTTCAATTCTATTTTTTTTGTTATTGCATCACTCATCATTCAGTGCACTTGTTCATGAGAATCTCATGCCTCCTGAACTACGTTTGGCATAACTAGACCCAGGTAAGTCAGGTTGTAGTGAGATGAAACTCTAGTGGCGCCGTTTGAAAAACCAAACATAGAAATGTCTAGATGCTTCCAGTCTCTATGGTGCTACATCCTCTGATGAGCAGGAAATATTGTTGTAGGGGGGGGTTAACATCTGCATTGGGGAATGCCAATCGATAGTTCCTTCCTGCAACATGCTCATCAGGAAATTGTTACAACTGAAGTAATAAAAGGGTTGGACGGGTCCGGTTACAATATTTAATCAAGTGGCTAAGCGCTTTCAAGGGTCAGAGCCCTCATATTCATAGCCATTTTGTAAATAGACAAGAAATTGATTAGGAGCGATGTAAATTTATGCAAATGCGATAGTTATGTATTTCATTTCCTGGATATTTTGTAGCAAGAGTCTTTTCTATCTATGGTATCGCTATCTCTAGCGATAAAGTAAGCCTCTTTTATTTTCCTTTTGAGATTGTGTCGCTCTCTGCAAAACACCACTGGATCTCTAAGTTGGCAATCGTGACCGGCTGACATGCAGTGCTGTGCAAAAACTGAACTATAAGAAGTGTCCTGCAGTGCTTTATTATAGGAGTATCTGTGTTGGAATAGCCTAGTAGACAGAGAAGCCCTGGTCTCACCATAATATGATGATTTACAATACTTTTCAGAGCTGTTTGCTCATTTAAATATTTATGATTATTTTTGTTCAGTATTTGCATAATAACTATTTAAAGACAATTTGATTTTATTCAACTGTGCTTTATTTTTTAAAATATAAATAAATTCAATCATGATAATAAACAGAGAACTATAGTGATAAGATTGATAATATCTTTGTTTAATACTTTTTAACATGGTATTCTGTAATGCTGTAATATTTTAAAAATTACAAAAGCAATTTTAAATTTTATAATAGAATTTAAGAGATTTATGAAGGCTTCACATTAATTCCCTCATGTTTTCAAATTCAATCAGTAAAGATTTTGTTAATATTTTTTTAAGATATGCTGGCTTTCTTTTATATTGACGAATCAGAAAAAAAAAGTTTATTGCTCTCATTAAATATTTAATTATTTTTTTATATATTTTCAAAGTTCAAATATATTTTTTTAGGCTGTTTTTCATTTCTAATCTTATATTTCTAGAAAAATCAAGTCCAATTTACTAAATTCTAATATACAATGAAGGTTTAATATTAAAATCAAATATTAATAATTATGAAAATTGCCACCAGAGGGAAGAATGGAAATGTTTTATCAATTGAAGGGTTATTATGAGTTTAATAACTCTTAAATGTCATATTCCATCTGGCTGATATATTAAGTCCACTCTGAATTATCATCAATGTTGATGAATGTATGCTTATAAAGATCAGAGCTACAAGAATAGATGGATTCATTCTATTCTTAATTCTTTGTTCAATATTTGGAACGCTTTTAATTCATAACTTGGGGGAGAGTAATCTACTCCTTTTGTTTATATATAAGAAAATGAATCCACCTATGTTTAGAAATCAGCACTTACTCAAAAGGGCACATAAACATTATGAAGAACTATGTGTAGTTTATTATAGGGGTAGAATGGTATACTTAAAAGTTAAAAGCCCATAGATTGCAATTCAACCTTATCATTTCTAATGCTCTAATGTTATATGATTCTCTGAGCAACATATCATTCAGTTATTGCGCTTTTAGTTACATTATGATGAGGAATTCTATCCACGAATATAAAACTACTCCAAGCAGAAGATTTGCAAATGGACAGCATTAAGGAATCGACTACAGAGCAAAAGCTCCTTATAGAGGAGCAGTGAAAGAGAACTTATGAATCACTAATGTCTGTTGGGTAAAATATTGAGTAATTCTGGATTATTAGTTAGATTATCTATAGATGTCTATCTAAAGAAAAAAAAACTGTGTTTGGATAAAACCTAAAAAAAAAAAAATCAATGTTTATTTCGTGAGGAATTCAAAGCTAAATCCAATCAATCGCAAATCCAATTAAAAAGTAATTGATTTTTTTTTTTTTTTTTGCAAATATAAATTAATATTAAGATAATATATATATAACTTGAGAAAAAAAGTAAAAAGAAATTAATCAAAAAAGTATTTAAGTTTATTTTAATCTTCTTTCCATAAGAAAAACCACTTTTGTAAAACTAATTGGAAAAAGTATATAAACTTGAAAAAAAGCTCGTTTTAGATGTCACATTTCCCCCTAAAACCAAATAGAATTCTCTAAGAATAAAAATGATGTGATATGAAAACATTTTTAATATGTTTGAAAGTAGGATTAAATAACTCTGTGTAGCTAAATTTATCTTGAATATTTTTTTAAAATAACAGTAATACAGTTCACGCGAAATAATAAAATCAAGGTATCAGATTTTATACATCCAAACAAAACAAACCAACAAACATTAAAAGGTATAAGTAGGTGTTCCTTATAAAAAATAAAGATAATGCCAAAATTAATGATAGAAGTTTGAATCACTTCTAAAATATAATAAATGCAATGGTGCAATCACAATAATTAAAAAATTAATTACGCTAATGATAATTAACTTTTTCAACTTTATTATTATCTATAAAAGAAATATATATAAAGTTAACATTCATCTAAAATAGTCATGTACAGGATTTTAATACTAATATTATATAAAAATATGAACATCTTAATTCAACCTCTAATCAAAACTTTTGCTAAGTCTTTCCTAGCATTCGTGCTGTTACATTTATGCTTTAGTTCAGGGGTAGGCAGATAGCGGCCCGCCAAGACAATCAGAAAAATCCGCCTTGAACTGAGATTTCTTTCGTGTGCGCGACCGAAGATTCGTCTCGTATTTTCCACTATGATAGCCACGTCAATACACTTGCGCGATGTAGATAAGATGTGCAGTGTTTTTTCCGGTTGATCTGGTTAATTTCAATTTTGTCTTTGCATTAGCAAACATATACATTTCCAACTTTAATGAAACCATGAACTCTTCGAAAAAATATAAAATCGATGATGAATGTCGTGTGTTTAATGAAGAATGGACAAACAAATATTTCTTTGGTAATACAGGGAATAAAGCAGTGTGTTTATTGTGTTATGAAAAAAAGGTGCGGCCCTCCACTAACCTTCGCTTCCACAAAGTGGCCCCTGATGTGGCCCTCCACCAACCTCTGTGTCCCCCGAGCCAAAACAATTGTTCAACCCTGCTTTAGTCCATATGATATACTAAACAAACATATATGTATGTTAATATTCCTAAAAAGGTAACCTAATGTTTTTTTACAATAAAATAGATTAAATAAAATTAAGAGGTAGAAAGATTGTCATTGTGGTTACATGGTCACTTATCAAATAAAGATCAAACCTTTAAATTTGAGGAATGGTACGGCAAGAGTAGATCCAGATAACCATAAAATTCCAAGGTAAAGTTATTATGGAGATATTAAACTAAGACTATAATAAGAATTAAAAACAGAGATTATTGCTTAAGATTAACTTAATAAGTACAATTAAATGCAACTTGATGTTAGTTAAGATTATAAACTTCTTTACAGACCCATTAAGTTCTATCATTTAAAACATACATGCAAATAATGCTCACCAAGTTATATAAATGTCAATTTATTGATCCAAAAGAAAATGGCTTTTTATATAAAATGTATGATCTTATATGATAAATGAATTAAGCATCAATACTTAACAAGTGTGAAACTCAATAATTTTTATAATTATTAATCAAATCAGCTTGCAGTTTCAAATAGCAAACCTGATGAAATTCGAATAATTTTAGTAAGCCCACAAATCAATTTGAACATTAAATATGTAACATTGAGAGTACAAACTTATTAACAGATTAATTAAGTCTAAACATCTTACTATAATTCACAAATTGTGCATGAATGTCAGTGCTACATATTGACTGTCATGGTTTAGGGACCTCTACAAATCTTAACATAAGATTAACGACATTAAAAGACAGAGCAGCAACTCTTATCTTTAACCTACTTTTTAATTATATAGGCAAATCTAAAGCATTTTGATTTAAGAGTGTGAAGCTATTAGCTACTTCACTGATTAAGTTCACAATTTCTATGCAAGCTAACATACACGAAATCTTTCGATTTACAGCGAATCAGGGTAAAGCTCTTATAATTAGAAATCTTTTTAAGACAATTTAAAGTAGTTAATAGCTTTGCACTCTCAAATCAAAATACTTTAGATCAACTATATAACTAAAAAAATAGGTTGAAGATAAGAGTGACCACTCTTGTCTTTTAAAGTTGTTAATCTTATGTTAAGATTTGTAGATGTCCCTACTGTCACATCTATGTACATAGAGTTAAGGTTATAGCTTAATATATATTACTTAAAACTGTAAGCTGAATTGACTAACAATTATATAAAAAGTCACTGCATCATATTGGTTTTTAGTTTAGTTACTAATTAGAAACCTGAGTAACAGGTAAAAGGCCAGCTTTTATCTAATCAATAAATTAACATGGAGTACACAAAAGTGGGAAGTGTTTGCAAGTTTATTAAAAATGATTCTTTGGTAATCTGACTTGTGAATTATAGTAACAAATTCAGGCTTAATTGGTCTGTGAATAACTTTACATTTTCAATTTTACATATTTATTGCCATGATTTATTTTCAAGCTGCTAAAAATTAGATCATGTGCCAAACCTTTATACATCTGAAATATCTTCCATTACTTTTGTTGTTCTTACAATAACTATCCTTTCCATGTGGCTAGAGAAAGCTGCCAGAATTACATTTGGAACAATAAATCCCTTTGAAACTATAATGCTCAAAGTGTCATGTGAGGTTCAAGCACCAGGAATAACAGATCGAGCTTTAGTTCCATGACTTTTAATTGTTAAGTTTAATATTCTACCATTCTATTAATTAACTTGTTCTGCTGGTTGTTGTTCCATGGTTTTCAAATGCTATATTAACAATATTGTGAATGATAATGATCTCCGTTTTTTATAATTTCCCTGTTAATATTTTCTTTGACTAGAAATCTGAAAAGATAGTAAGTTTATATCTACAGGACAGTTGGATTAGATCTATGGGATATCAAATTGTTTGCACATAGAAGTAAATACCTTTTGAATATTTATTTCTTTCTGATCAAGTTTTCATGCAAAATTTTTGGTATAAATGAAATATGAATTTTTGCTTGTTTATAAAATATTTTAATTTTCTTTTACACACTAATTGGGTGCTTATTATTTAAAACAAAAAGAAATATGCATGTAAACTTTCAATTTATTCATTTATTTTTAGAAATAAAAGTTATTAAACTTTTGCATAATATAATGAAAGAAAACAACGTCGTTATCCATCCGAATCAACAAGATGTTAAAATATTTCCAATATTGTAATTATTATTAAAAAATATATCAGATTTTAAAGTATTGTTTGTTCACATTAAAAAAATTATTTAAAATAAAAAACATGTATAGAATATTGTTTGATTACAAATCAATTTTTAAATATTTAAAAACATCAAATATGATTTTGTAAAATATTATTCATTTATAAAGTTAAATTAAAAAGAAATCAAGTTCAGTTTATTAAATTTTACTAGAAAATAAATATTTTATACAGTAGTGCAGATAGCTATTTTCAAAAACTCTCACCAGGTGGAACAAAATAAAATGTCAAATTGTTAACCAGTTAAACCATACAGATCTAATTATACTAATTATTTAATAAACATCATTTATTTTGGTAAAGCACATTCTAATGTTTCACTAAAAATTTACAAAACTTTTAATCATCCGAAAAGACATAATTTTGATCGAATATATTCAATTTTCAAAGTTTCTGTGATATTCAAAGCAATGGTAATGTAGCACACAGTGGAGATCAAGGTCCAAGAATTATGACCCAGATTTCCTGAACAATAAATCATTTGATTTTTTTAATCTGCATGGTTTAGTGAAGTTATGGAGTAGCCAATCTGAAACTCAAAATTCATGGATCATGGCTCAGCTCTGTTGACCTCTACTCAAACTTCTTCTGAGTTTACAAACAATGAATCATTGATTATTTCTACATAATTATTTTAATATAGTTTTTATTTATGAAAAGAATATGAGACTTTCTTCTAAACCAAAAATCAATTCTAAAAGCCAATTACAATTATTTTAAAATAAATTACATTTTTTATTTACCTCAAACTTATGATTAAATCAAGAAGTCATGTGATCTATGTTTACAATTATTTGCTATCTAATAGCATTTTTTCCCAGTCTCACTACAAGTATGTCATCTAGTGTCATCTTTAGTAATCAATCGATAAATGCCAGATGATAGTACTCAATAAATTCAAAATTCTTATCCAGTGCTATTCCACCCAATATCACTGGATGCAGATTTATTAAGGTCTATCATATGGCATCTATTGATTACCAAAGCTTACACTAGATGGCATGTGCTGAGATTATAAGAAAAACTTATGATACATGGAAATCTCTTATTCTTCTCTTTCACTTTCTTTGCATATCTTCATATAATCATATATATTGCTTATAACCCTTCTTTCATATACACTTTAATGCAACAATTTTTCTTAAAACCTTCTATATTTTCCTTACAGTTTTGACTGTCCAGCAGTCTTCATCAGAGCTCTATCTTCTTTTAATAAAGGTTTTAAGAAAATTTGTTGTATTAAAGTGTATATGAAAGAAGTGTTATAAGCAATATATATATATATATGATACATGGAAATCTAAATATGTACTTAAAAGATATATCAAGATCATTTAAAATTTTATTCATTAAACAAATATTTATTTTATTACATCCAGAAAAATTAAAGCAAATTTAAATTTTATTTAAAACTAAAATGTTAATATTATTTTTAATCCACAGTCATAAATTCACATTGTAAAATTTGTACAGAAATTAAAACAATTTAAATAATTTTCATTTGCTGTTAGATTCCATTGGTATTTTTCAGATCTGATTTTTTTTTCTCCTAATTTAATCATCAATATTTTTATAGTTATAAATTCATATGGAAAACACAGCCTTGATCTTACATCATGAAACATTCAAAAAGACTCATAACTTTAAAATTTTCTTCAAAGATTAAAAGATGGAGATACATTCCTAATACCTTCAAGATGATATGTTCAATCTTCTGTATAAACAACTGTGAAACATCTCATAATTTAAACAATTTTTTACAATTAAAGATCAAAATACAAAATTTAGTCATTAATATAACTTATTTGCTCATTTATCAAAGTTAAAGCTAAAATTAATTTTTAGGATTGGATATTATCATTAGGATATTCAACCATTATCAATCCGCTGCAGAATGAAAGTGCCTCCAAATTTAATGCTGATTCTCTGATCCATAACCTATCTTTTCTGCATCATACCAACATCCTTATTTCATCCATATCACTTGTGGTCTCTTTCTACATCTTTAACAGTCTCTTGGAATCCAGTTTAAGACTGCAATTATCCATCTATTATTATCCCTTCTAGCAATATGTCCAGCCCAATTCCACTTCAGCCTCTTAATTCTTTCAATGATGTTACACTTGTTTTTTCCTCACCCAATTATTTTGCATTCCATCCATTTTCATTATGCCCAATATGCACCTCTCTATACTTCATTGAATGGATATACCAATTTGGAAAAGTTGTCTAACTATTTCTATAATTCTTGTATATTCTACTACTAAAAGTTGTTTGCTATGTGAAAAAGAAATGCTTATTTCAATTTTAGATATTTCACTGAATAATTCTATGAGGAACATAAATGGCAGACCCAAATCCATTCTTTTGTAATGATTAGCTATCCTATTATGACTTTCTTTCACCGAATAGAAGATGATATATCACTAACATTAAAATAATTTTTCACTACTTAATATGCACCCCAAAGCAAAATGTACTTCAAACAATCGAAATTGTAGCATAAAAATTGCATGGTCTCAAACTTTTTTTTAGTAAAATATTCGCAGGGATTTTTCAGGCTTTATCAATAGCTTCAGGCTCACACGTGATCATAATGATCTGTATCAAAAATAATATACCCTCCCATTTATTTAGCGGTGAACAAACAAAAAATACGGATGACATAGTTACAGCTACAAGAGAATTTAGTTTCTAATTAAAATATCTATAGAAAAATTCTTCTTACACAAAAAAAGGGCATGCCCTAAATAAATTAAGATGTATATAAAGCGTGTAATAATTATGAAAAATATTTTTAAAAAATCGCGCACGCGCAAAGCACTCGCACATACAGTAAACATTCTTTTAATTCGTCATTTGTTTGTAAGTTATTTTAATTGAAATCCTTAGTTATTGTTTCTCCTTTATGTTAAATGTCTATTTGCTCATTTGAAAACACAGACTCTCAAAGTTTTTAATTTCCAAAGCACTGTGATTAATTGTAAACAATTTCAAACCGTAATTTCCAGCCCTTTTAAAACTTGCCAAGTTTTTCTTGCTTCATTAAAAGCAAAGACATTCTCAACCTCATCAATATCTTTAAAACAGTTTCTTTTTTCTCTTTTTCTGTTTGCTCCGGCAATCACTGTCAAAAAGAAGCTAATGCATTTCTTCTATAGAAATTCCGTACCTGCCTATTTCATTGTTTTGTTTTTTTTTAACCATATAATAATAATAAACATTATCCACCCCCACCTGCGTACGACATTGTATTCTTTCAAGCTTTTAACCCAAAAGAAAAAAAAGAGCAATATTTTATTGACAATTTTCGGATCCAATAAATGAATACAAATTAAATCTTTAAAAAAAAATGCTGTTTATAGAATTCAATGTTCTTATCTCTATAATAATGTATATTTTATAAAAAGATATTAGTTTTATATATATAAAAAGTGCATAATAATTCTTCCACGTCTTTCTTTTAAAAGCTTATTTTTATTTTATTAAATCATATTATTTTACATTGTAGCAATATTTCAAATATCTTATAATTATAAACAGTTATACAAACAGTGTTTTTCATCTCTTATATATATATATTGTTTTTATAATAACGATATTATTATACTTAGCTAGAGAAAGCATTTAAAATATCTCTGTCAGGATCCCCCCCCCCCCCAAAAAAAAAAAAACCTCTGACCATGGTTTCGTGCTCTGGCATTCCTCAGAGAAATGCTAGGCTGGGTTCAGACACTAGATCTCGATATTATTATACCGAATCAGTAAAAAATATGTTTTTATGGGGGGGGGGGGAGAAACGTATTTTGGAAGAAAAAAAAATTGTAGAAAAAGAATTTGTATTCATTTTTAAAAATTATTTATGGGTCAATTTGAAAAGAATCCTGCGTGATCTAGTGTAGTGATGGATTGGCAGATTCTAATGTTCAAGGTCTATGGATCAAACCCCAGCTGTGACGTCTGATACGCGAATTTCATACGAATCCCTAAGCGATAAATTATTCGATTATTTGATTTCAAAAGAAATATATATAATTTTTATTATTTAATTAATAAAGATTGCATAAATCTTGATATTAATTTATGATTATTCATAAAAAGAAAATTTATGATGGATGTTTGATATATGTTCGTACTTTAAAACCGAAATCTAAATAAAACTTGGACATTTTTTCAGGCAGGTACGAATTACCAAGAAAGCTTGGAATTTTTATGTATTTAATTTTCACTTCTTTTAAAGTCTGAGTTTCAAACAAACTTACTTTCTATTATGCTGATTTAAAGACTTTTAGCATTTAAAAGCTTATAAAAAAAATTACCTGTTCTTTCATTGATATATTTTTACCTTTATTAAAAATAAATAAATAAATGTTTGCTTTACAAATTTATTTTTGTTTAACTTTTAATCTGGATTGCTTTGAAATTTAGTTTTATAATTTTTTTTAAACTTATGACTATCACTTTATTTAAACATAAACTATTTATAGTTTCTTTCTTTTAATTTTATATAATTGAAAACAATATAGCTTTTTTAAAAGAAAAAAAAAAAAACAAATAAAAATTTCTATATATTTTTTTAATATTAATAATTTCTTATTAAATTATGTGTAACTTCTTTTTTTTTTAAATTATCAATTAATTATTATTATTACTGTATATATATCTTTTAAAATATATTTTAATCTCCATTATAAATTTTTGAAACATATGAATTAAAACATTTGAAAAAGAATGGATTAACTCTCATAATTTGGCCCAGAATGTGAATGGAATTAAGGTTTTAGATATACAATAAAAAGATATTACACATGTAAGTGAGATAAAGTTGAGTTGTTGACTTTACATATAATTAAAAAATCAGATATATTAATCTTTAATTCAGGTTTAAAGTTCATCTGAGCTAGAGATAATCTCTAGTTTTGTAAATTTCTAAAAATAATCATTAATGCACTTATCATAAGTAATTGACATCAAAGTTGTGAGTGTAGAAAATTTTATGCTTTTAAATCAATCTATAATAATTGAATAAATATCTGTACAATTGTTAATAAAAGCAAATAAACAAACAAATGGCTTGAGAATTCATAAAATGTTTAAGCCTGGGAAGTGGCAGAGGTGGGTGTAGTTTATGGACCTTGAGCTCCAGAGCATGTCGTTCTACCATTGCACCAAACCAAACAGGGCAAATAGAAATTTGAGGGCCAGAAGTGACAACTGGGCCACAATGCAGAGATTTGTAGTTCAAGATTTATCAATCTACCATCATACTAAACTGCAGAAGTCAAGAAATAGTTTATTGCTTGACCCTTGATAAAAGTTCAAACCCCAGAAGTGGCAAACTGCTTTGCGATGATGACAGACCTTGAATTATGGAGTTGACCATTCTGCCACTACACTAATTTTGTGGGAAAGTAAGATTAGTTAGAATAACTGCATGCAATCGGTTTCTGAAATAAACTCATTTTAGTGTCTGGCAGTTAATGCTAACAATAGCAAAAATTTCCTCATAATAGTGTCACTTAGAGCAAACCCTATCCCTGTCCAATGTTTTCCCATAAGGCTAGATTCTAGCTTAAGGTTTTTAACCAGTGAAAAACCTTTGATCTGGAGCAATGTACCTGGATTTTTAGATTTAATGCACACCTTTAGCACCCACTTTTTATCTTTTTTATTAGCTTTAAAACTTTCAGACTAAACTAAAAACACAAGAATATTTTTAATCTAAGCTAATTCGCCTGCATAGGCATATAGGTCTGAATCCACTTCAATATCTATATATTTTCATGCCTTTGTTTTTTTAATAACCAGAGTCACTTTTATGAACTGGTATTAAAAAATTAAAATATCACATGCGCATCTTATTTTATGCTTACACAGTTGTCAAAACAGTAGCAGAATTTTTTCCAAGGCTCCTCACTGATAAATGCCACAAGCTGGAAACTAATCTGGAGAAGTACTGGATAGAGATTACAAAGCACAAACTTCTAACATCTATTGATTCTTAGAGCTTGAACTAGATGGCACCATTATAGGGAAAAAATTTGCTGCTGTTTCAACAGCTTACGCAAGTATAAAGAAAGGTGGTCATGTGGTGTTTTAACAGTAATACTAACTTGACAACATGCTTTATGATTTTCTATTAGTTTAAAAATAAGAAACAGAATTTCGAAGTACTTATCTTCTCTGTTTTAACAAAAACTAAATTCATAAAGTCAAATCACTAGCACTATCTTTATTATTATTCAGCATTAAAATTAAAAAAAAAAAACATTTTGATGTTTAAAACTATCAACAAATTTTACAATTCTGTAATTATGATTTCTCAGTTATTCTCTTTTCTCTAAAAATTAAAATTACTTTTTAATTTTTTTTTTTTTTGGTACTAATATTTTTTTCTTAAAATTAATCATTATAATAAATTTGTATGTATGATGAATTTTGAATTTTTTTATACAAAAATCTGTTATGTTTCTTAATTCTGTTTAGAAGATACTCAGATAGTTTTAAAAGTTAGACGAATTGCCAGTATCAATAATATTGATTTTTCTCTTGTCTGTTGCAAGAAATCTATTTCACTCTTACTGAAGTTGTTTTAAATGTAATTGCCAATGAAACTAATAAAACAGTCAAATTAGTATTATATTCTGTTTTTATAAATCCCGACATATATAAAGATGGAGAATTATATATATGTAAAACATTTTATCTATGGGGAGGGGGGGTCAATGACGTCTAAATAGAATTTTTGAGCCTCCACAAATTTTCAAAAAAGTCTCTCCTTAATATTTATAATATATAACTTTAATGCTTTTTAAATATATATATATATATAAAATGCACTTGAAATCTAAGGGCCTACACGCATTGCCTTGGTTTGCTTTATGATAGCTAAGTTATTGAGGGAGATGAAAATAAAAATATATATAGCATTGCCTTGCACAGTTTAATGTAGAGGTATAGAAATTCAGAAAGTGAAGGTTACTGAATTGAATGGTGAATTATATATAAACAAATATTTAGTCCATTGAATGAAATTGCCAGATTTATTTTGTCAGCTTGATGTCACATGACTTTAACAAAAATATGACCACGCAATTCATTAAATAATATTTTTAAGGCTTAAAGTAAGATTCATTCAGCTCTCTTTTATGCTTATGTGTTTGATTTTTGATGTGGTAGTTATAAAAACTGGGTGTATTTACTGCTCTAAAAAAACTAACACTTCTTATGGAAGTATAAAATAACAATTTGTATTCCCATTGTATAAAATACTCTTGAAGGTATGTTAGTAGTATTTATTTATATTAATAATAAAATTACTAAAGAGGAGAAAAGGGGGAAAAAACTTATTATCATCAACATTATCCATCAACTATTAGGATGAAGATCTCTCCAAGTTCAATTCAACTTCTCCAATCTTTAGCCTTTCTTTTCCACATTATCCCAGCAAACTTCCTTATTTCATCCATCTATCTCACACATGGTCTCTTTCTAGGTCTTTTACAATCTCTTGGAGTATAATTTAAGATTTCAATTGTCGTTTATTATTATCTCTTCTAGCAATATGTCCATCCCAGCTCTACTTTAGTCTCTTAATTCTTTCAATGATGCCAATAACACCAGTTTCTTCTCTCACCCATGTATTTCATTTTCTATCTCTTCTTATTAATCCTAACATGCATCTCTTCATACTTTATTGAATAGTTTGAAATCTCTGTATTGTTCTTCTGTTAAATATTCAATTTTTTTTTAACTTAGTATATAGAAAAATATGTATGAATATCTAATATTATGTAATCAATATTTTTTATTATATAATTATTGAAATGTAATTTATTGTTGTTGTTATCATTAGCATATTTGTATTATGTTTAAAATTAAATGAAAATGTAAATATATAAACTGTTATAAAAATTTTCTTCTACATAAAAGCATAACTAGGGCTTACTAGGAGAAGAATGACATTTATAATTGTGCAAATATATTTTGACCTGTATTTAAATGAATGAATATAATAAATGTATTTGTTATAATAAATAGTTTACTAAAAAATAAAAAAATAAAAAATAAAACCATTAAAAACACACTTATTAAAATTATTAAAATAGTACAATGAATTCAAAGGAACTTAATCACAAAAATACAATAAATGAGTTCTTACTAATTAAGAAAGAGATGGAATTTGCATCTGACATGAAAGAATGTATGATTAGATAACTATTTCAGATATTATAATGTAATTGCATATATATATATTCTAACCATGCCATTTGCATATTCACTTCCGGGCAATATAATATTAAATAAAATGGGTTAGCTCAGTTACCGATTATGTTTGGTTAAATGCAAATAATTGATAAATAAAATATCCTGCATTATATTAAAACCTTCTACTAGCAAAATAATGAAAAGGTTCAGTTTATAAAATAAATAAATAAATATTTATTATATCATGAGACTTGGAAGTGAAAATACAGATGACAAGAAAGATTACATTGAGCCAATATCCCACAGGATACTACCTCAATGGCATAAGAACACTATCCCCCCTATTACTATCTCAAATAAATAAACTTATAGTATTCTTATGACTTTAATAAATCCTACTCATTAAGATTAAACTAATAATTAAATCTTAATCTTTTATTTATAATAATTTAGCTCAATAAAATCTCAGGTTCATAAAACTATTCTAAGTTAATTAAAATCACTGTAGTAAAACATGATGAGGGATTTTTATGTCATACTCTACTACCTAAATAATAATAATAAATAATAATATTCTTCATTGGATGGACTAATTTTATGCATCTTTTTTCTTCACTATAACCTTTTATTATCATAATAAAATAATAAAATACTATAATATAATATTTTATCTTCATATAATAACATAATAAATATGTGATAGCATTTGGTAATCTGACAAATATATGTGTAGCAATGGATAGCATTATAATTCAAGATACCATTATAATAATTAGTTTATGACCATAAGATAATGTAAAATGTGATTACTTAAATAAATAAATACCAAGAAAATATTCGAATTCTTAAGATAATTCTTTATTTATTTCTGTGCAAAAATATTATGTTTTGATTCAATGACTCTGTGTTTTAGATGCATTGTGATGGGAAAAATAAATAAACAGAACACACAAATTTTTGAAAACAAATTTAACAAAGTTTTATTATAACACTAAAACAAAATAACAATTTATTTACAATATTTACATTTTGACATCCTAAATTTGCACCGTTATACATTTTTTATTTAGAACCTAGTTAAGTCTTCACTCTGACTTAAAGTAATAATAATAAAACAATACAATTTTATTGATCCCTTTGTGATCAATCTTATGATAAAATTACATTTATTTATACTTATTTAAAATATATTATATCTTTAACTATTATTTAACTATGCTTCTTTTTTTTATTAAAAACATCTATTGAAACATAGTACGGAAAAACAAAATAATAATAATAATCGAGAGCATGGATATTTTTCACTAGACAATTTCATTTTGCAATGTTAAAAGATATCATATAAAATATCTACTGATAATTTATTACTAGATTGTGTGGATATCGTTGTTCACTACACTATGATTATTAAATATAATATATCCCATTTAATATTACTCTAATACTATATAGTTGTAATCACTGATATATTCCCTATTATTTAATAAATATAAAATTGTACCTATGCTTATTGTTTATATCATTTTACTTTATAACATTATATCTTAAAAATATGCAGTACTCATTAAAAATGAAATAAAATATTTAAAAGTTATTTAATATTTCAAAAGCAACTTTGCTTTACATATTTTATTCCTGAAATTTATTTTATTTTCCAAAATAAAATCTAAAACATATTTTATGATTCTTTTTCCTTTTGGATCCGTTGGATTTTCAATTCCAATTTGCACAAACTATACTTCTTCTTACAAGTAAATGAACTTATCTCATTCAGACAATAGCATATCTTAAACTCTAAATTATCTATTATTTCTTTTAAAATATACCATACTGTGCGATGTAGTTACTTTGGAAATCTAGATAGCGAATAGATGTGTAGGCCTAGGGAAGAAAAACTAGAGTATAACTCATAGCACATATCAGAGAAAAATACCATGGCACAGTGTATCTATAAGAAATAGAGGCATGACCTATTCTGTCTAATGTCCTCCAATACTATCAATGATGTCAAAGCTATTCCTTCAGCTTTATTGAAACATCAATACTTAAAAAATAGACACTGCCCACAAATAAATATACACCTACAGGGCTTTGTTAACTGTATTGTATATCTACTAAGATTACAAAATACTATTCATATTCCCTTATTACATCCTACCTTAATATCATCTCTTGGGTTCATGTTCATAATATTACAACCAAGTCACTATCTTATCATTATTTCCTAAAAGATTTATCAAATCTTACATCGACAAATAACTAACTTGCATATTCAAAATAATAAACAAAATTCAATTATAATTAGAGCGATCTCACTAATCCACAAGAAAAGTTTGCTTTACTTTCTTATTCTATATTCTAAACACATACAAACTAGTCATATAAATACTTTGAACATCCAATAATATGAAAGTTTTTAAAAGAATCACACAATATTCATCATCATGTCCTGTTATATTACTAGTATAAAATTATAGTATGCATATTCCCAAAATAAATCCTAATCTCATAATTTAAAATGTGTTGTACAAATGTGTTTGCACATAATTCAACATTTATACTTCCATACATTATAATTCATAGGCAATCTGCAAAAAAGAAAAACAAAAAAATACATCATAAAATATATCAATATTCATTAACTATTACCAAGTGATATCGACTTGTCATCACTTTTGCAGTCTTCTTTTTCCATCAATTAGATACAACATTGCATACATGAAATACAATCCATACTTTTATTTAAATGTTCTTATTTAAATTATTAAATTATTTTACTATAAGATTATAATATTATCAATAAATTAATGTTCATGTTTCTACTCTTATAAACCAAAAATAATATTACACTTTAAAAAAGTTAATAAATAAAAATCAAGACTATATTTACGTATATCTTCAACTGACGAATGTTCTTTATAAGTTCAAATATTTTTATTTTCTTTCTCGAGAGTTTTTTTTTTTTAAATGTTCTCCTCAAGAGCAATTTTTACAACTCCCCCATTGCTAAGTTTTTACTTGCTTGATGATGAACAAGACAAAACTGTTTCCGGCAGCAAGTGTTGTACTCCTTCCGGTACGAAAATTTCAGATTTTAAAAATGACTAATTAAAAAAAATAATACGACGTCTGAAAAATCTTGAAAATTAAATAAAATAATCATCAATCTGTTCTGGAAACGTTATAGAATAATAGTTTATGGTTTCTATAGTCCAGAACAATGCTTAATAAAATCATAACATTTAAAAATAATTCCGTGAAGTTACTATCCTAGAATATTCTATGTCGGCCTGGTGATGCATCATGTCCCGTTAGCTTAGCTTGAAGTATCTGGATAAACTTTTTGGACAATATAAAATATTTCCATAATTCCATACTTTTATTTACTCATGTATTCCTTTTCTTTGTAGGTTTTTTTCTTTAGGAAAATTTATTGCTATTTATTACCTATTTTCAGCGGTTTCATTCTTGTCTTAAAATTCTGTTTTTTAAACAATTTTATAAATGCGTATAACCCTATATACCTCAGGTTTTATAACATACGCTTTCATAAATATTTTCCATTAGTCTTTACTTAAAATAATTTTTTGCAAATATTTTAAATGTTTTCCTTCAAAAAGGATATAACATTTATTTCTATAGCATTGTTTCCATAAATTATTATAAAATATACTTGTCATATTACTTATTAATCTTGGACAAGACTATCTTGCTGTTATATAAAAATAATGCATACTTCACTTTTAATCGCAAATAGCTTTTCTATTAAGCTTCCTGTACAATGTCCATAATAATAATTTACTCACTGGAATAGTCCTCTTGGTTAATATTATTAATATTATATTCACAATTATTATATTTATTTTTAAAATTTCCATTAAATACATTTTACTTATCGGCATTTCCATATTTTTACTGCAAAGTTATATTAAGTTTCTGATGAATACTCCTGGTAAAAGAACTTTAAAAATTAGCAATGCATATTAAAATGAAGTTATTAAAATATATTTATTTTACACTCTCTTTGCAAACACTTTAAAATAAATGTCCTATTAGTTTTGCAAATAAATTGTACGAGAGCACTAAAAAATTGACTAAAGTAATAAAAATTTAAAATTACTATCACCTCGGTAGCTACTGATATGATCACTGACCCATTTGATCACCCTTAATCACCCCTGATACCCTCATGCAACAGTATTTATATCCTATAAAATACCTCATCCTATTGGTGGATTCTTACTTTTCATTTGATACCAAATTTGCATATTGTTACATTCTTACACAATTAAATTTCAAAAAATAAAATATGATGCATTATAACTTTAAAAATATTATTTAAAATATTAATTTTAAATCAATTATTACTTTACTAAATTAATTAAACATTTTAAAATGACTTTTAAAAACAATGCTTAAAAATTTATCCCACCTTTAATATTTAATTTATCTATTTTATTTTAAAATAAAATATTTAACTTTTATTAGCTGTCTTCATTTTATAACATTATTTAAAAACATTTTATAATGACTAACTTAATATTTGCTTTTGTGATAGGTAATAATTATATCCAATTCTATAATGCAATTTTAAAATATTTTGAACTTTACTAATCTAAATACTAGCAAGCATGTGTGTATAACCATATATTATACAAGTCACATGACTAATATAACTAAGACAGACTGTATCCAATTTTCTGTCTGGGAATAAATAATAAATTGCAACACTTGTTGTATTAAATAAAATAATACAATACAAAATTTGGAAGAATAATTTAGAAAATATAGAATTAAATATAACTTTCACTACCATAAAACTTACTTTTAAAATATATGATATTAATTATAATTATTAAATATAATTTATAAATTTAAATATAACATTTATTTAACTATAAGTTTAAGACTATTAAAATTGAACTTTTTAAACATACTTTTAAATATTTATAGCTGCGTTATTTATTATGGCCAGCTTTTGCAACCATATGTAATAATATTTTTAGCTTTACTTAACTGTTCTTAAGTGATTTATCATAATTTTATGCATTATGTAATTTCATTTAGCTTCAAATCATACTTTTCAGATATTATTAATACAACATAACTAACACATCAAGAGAACATATTATAAATCTAAAATTTTTTAATAATTTGCTGTGGTGAACCAATTTTGACCTATAGAAAAGGGCACAATATATATATAGATTGGTTGTGGATAAAGGAATGATCTTCAGATATGAAGGTTAGCTGTGAATAAGCAAAGAACTGTAAATAAGTAATTTCTGACAATATGACACTATCAAGAAATGGTGAAGAGACAGGGGCATGTTCATTTGTATAAAATGCCACAATTCCTATGATGGTGGATATATAATATTGAGTGTTGACCACCATTAAATAAATCAACAGCCCAATGGAGAGGAGGAATGAGTTGGATGTCCATTTTTTGAGATTCAGTTAATGCATTTGGTCTGTTATGGGGGTTATTACTGGGCAAAGAAGGCAATGGAAAACTACTTTGTCTTATAATTCCCTTGCTTTATTAGGAATATGTTTATATAAATCATTAAATGGATGGATTGATAATGATACTACTCTCTGGATCTGTCCATGGGACAGAATATTATTGATAATGATATATGTTATATATAGAGCTCGCAAAACAATTTTTTAACAAGCTTTGTTGAATATCCCCAACCTCAGACCAGTTTCTGCTACTGGTGTTCTCAGTGAGGTGCTAGCATGTTTAATCATTAGATTAAAAATATCAGGACAAATCCAGCAATTTATCTAATGTTCAACTATTAAGTAGAAACTCTGAAATTTTCAGACATCCATATGTCTTTCAATCCAGCTATATGAGGTTGGGGGTATTCTACAAAGCTTGTTAAGAGTTTGTTTTGCGAGCTCTATATATAACATTTGTATACACAAGCTTTATTAAATTAGGTCATGTGACATCTGACTTGATTTTTTTTTGTAATAGTATTGATGATGATATATGTATATTAAATATTAGTATAAGTACTTTTAAATTGTTACTGCAGAAACAAAGCAGTACCCATAGCAAAACACTGTAAAAAAAACAGTATTCAGGAGACTTTCCAATTGTCAGATGCTGAGAATTTGATTCTGTTCTTATTCAACTCTCTGACTAAAAATAATCAGATATCCATTTACAGACCAATATATTGGATAATTAATTAGTTTGGATATGGGTCAACTAGCTATAAAAAAAATGTCAAAATCTAGAAAAAAAAATTATTTGATCTGGATTTAAACTCAGATCATTAGCATCACAAGTAGAAGTGCAAATATTGCTCCATGATGCTTATATATATTCCAAACACTATTATACACCCTTTCTAATAAAAACAGATTCTTGGAAATACTTTTTTGTTGGTTAATGCCCTCTCTAAATAAATGTAATATTTTGACATTTGTATAATATATTCTGTTTTAACTTCAAATCATCCATATTTAGATATCCTATATAGTATTTGGTTTTGCTCATACATTTATCATTTAAGGTCTTACAAGGCTAATTATTAAATATTTTTTTTATCAAATCATGATTGATCAATTATATTTCTTAATTTTTTGTGTGCATATTTAACTAACTTATTAATACATACAAAGTATTTCTTTGGAGATGGTGCTGATAGGTCTTAAAATTTCCTTTACTGTCCTATGCCCACCCATGAAGCCATTTTGTTTACATTCAGTTTGATTTCAGAACTGAAACTAAAATTAATTGATTTATTAGTTCAAAAAAATCTGAAGATATCAGCAGTCTACAGCAGAAAAGAACTACAAGTGACCTAAACTCAACCTACAATTTTGCTGAACAGTAATTCCTTTGTAAAACTAATTATAAACTATTTTATTGCTGTTAGCAATGAATAAAAAAATTGTATACTTTCTATAGATTATTTAAACATCTATGATTATCTTATAAAATATTTGTACAATTATTTTTTAAAAACAAAAATGTACATGATTATAATTTGATTTTAGTTGAATATGTTTTCTTTTTTAAAATAGATGTTAAAGAAATTAATTGTTAATGATAAAAAGGAAACTACTCAATTGATATTGGTTTGCTAAACATAGTAGTGGGAAACTTTATAAGGACAATTTTAAATTTTTGAACAGAATTTCTTAGATTTATAATGACTTAACATTAATTCATTTGCATTTTACAAATAAAATTCAACCAAAAATGATTCTGTTAATTTTTACTTTTTTCATCAGCATTGTGGTAACCATCCAATAAGAATAAATTAATTGTTCTCATTATGTAATTCACTTTATAATTTGTTTTTGTTTTTTTTTTACATTTTAAAAATTCAAATATGATTTTTAGGTATATTTTTCATTTGTAAACTTATATTTCTAATAAATCAAACCCAATGTATTGAATTCTAATGTAAAATAAGGTTTAATTTACTAAAATGAAATAATGAGCATTTGCAGAAATTACCACCAGGGATAATAATGGAAATGTCATCGTGTTGAAGGATTAACAAAATGGTAGATGTTTTATATCGGAGGTTTGTTTTTGACAAATGAATAAAAGCTAAATTACTGTTATTCATATTTTAAAAACATATTAGCAATTAACCATTTGTTTTTGTGATGTGTATATATTCATAAAGCACTTAAATCTGAATACTGTATGTAAAAGCCCAAAAAGTATTTACAGACTTTATTTTTATATATTATTAGTTTTCTGAAATTACATATATAAATGTCAAATTGTTTTTTATGAAATCAGATGCAGGAGGTTAGATTTTTATTATTATGGAATAAATGATCATCATCGCTAATAGTTTGCCAATCATCACACTGATATTGACTCTCAGCACTGCAAACACTATTACTTTATGATAGCTTTCTCTAGCATAGTTATACCATTGTTGCAAGAGTAGGAAACTGTCACATTATTTACTTCAGCACTGTTCAATTTGACATTGTTAATATAAAAGAGAGTTAATGAAGATTTTAAAAATAAATATTCTTGTTTAAAGAAAGCTTCTTAAAGAAGATGATCAAACTCAGCACATATTGCTGTAGAAGATTATATTATAATCCACAGATAAAAATATTATCTATTAGACAATAATTAATAGTTGAGCTTGCAGAATGAAATAATTAAACAAAGATCAATTTAACTGTGCACCATCCTTATCTAAATTGTCTTGCAATTAATATATATAAGAATTATGAAACCAATAGAAAACTTGTCATCGAAGAATACATCAAAGACCTCACAGTTATAGGTTATAAACATTCAGTATTAATAAATATAGTTAGAAAATTTTATATGAACATTAACAAAACCACTACCAATGACATTCCACCTAATATATTTCTAGCATAGCAGCAAAACTTCAAAAAATTTGTTCTGCATGGTTCAAATAGCATTTAAAATACTGCTCTCTCTTAAGAATTTTCTGAACAATACTAAGGACAGAACTCCATTTGAACATGCTCCTCAAATAGTTTCATGCCCATCTCCAGCTTGTAGGCCAGTGTACTACAGAGAGTCTTAAGATAATAAATCTACAAGAGTTGCCCAACACTCCTATCTTTATATAAAAAAGCAAAACATGACTGGCAACATAAGTCAATTTCCCTGGATCATGAGCTTACCATAGGACATATTTTCCATTTCTAACATTAAGTCCATCTGCAAAGAGAGGGATGATCATAAGACAAAGTTCAAGGAAGCATGGATTATTGCAAGAGATCAGAATTCAATCAACAGGAAGAAGTTTTGCATCCCTTCATCAAAAAAATAGAACATCTGACATTTGTAATTTACATTTCTCGCTGCAATAATTTTCATATTTTATAAAGTATATATTCATTCTGCTCTCTGTGTAGCGATTTAACTAATTTTACACTATGATTCTGGCAAGAATTCACCAAAAGTTAGAGTACATCTGTATGGGTATATCTTTTTATAGTGGATTGACTCAGCTTAGGTTTTTGGAATAAGAATTAGAAGTACAATATGGAAATACATTACAAAGCCAATTTCAAAACCATATTAGCACACCATTCTTTATCTTAAATCCACTCTTATGATTATCTATCAATGTAAAAACATCCGACTATCCTATCTCAATTCCTATTTATTTCATGCAACAATCTTCATTTGTCAGATAATCTAGAGACTGAAAAAAACTTGGCTCTTCACACTCATATTAATAGTTTAATGTTTATATATATATATCACACATATGATCTGAATCATTTTTACACTGGAGACACAATGTAGGACATTCAAGATAAGAAGTCATACTGGTGTGACTGTGAAATCTGCTTGGTAATTTAATTTTGTAGTGTATCACTATTTATTCCATGTAATAATTTCATCATGATGGAGGAGTGGTATATGAAGATAAATTACAGTGCTAGCATTAATAAATACATATATATATATGTTTTGCCATTAATTATTAGATGAAGGAAATAGTAATTCAAATTCACTATTCAAGAAGGAGATCTCAATGAGGTGACATTATATTTTAATTTGTTTTCTTTAGCTATTTATTTCTTAATATATCATTTTGTGTCAATATTTTTTATATAGAAAAAAGGATAGGTGTCGCTAGTAGTGTTATAAATATAATATCTGTTTATAATTACTTAAATACAAAAGTTTTAAAATTCAAGATGTGAATTATCAGCAACTATTAAATTCAGCTGGAAGATTATTTAAAATCAATAAAAATATTCATGAAATTTATATCTGTTTACTTAAATTTTTATACATATATAAAAAAAGTATTTAAAATTTTCTGAGCACATGATATAAAAATTAGAAAATCATTGAAATGAAAAATTAAAAAAAGTAAAGAAAAGAATTAAAATTATAAAAAAATTAAATAGTATTCAACCATACATAAAGAAAACTAAATATATTTCCAAAAATTATGAAATGTATTTACAGTTATTACGTAAATTACAGACAAAACAAAGAGTCCATAGAAACGAACTATATGTTTTATAATTTATTTCGTCTACTTTACGAGTAACTTATAACTGATTTTTTTTTCCCCCTTACGTCAAAGCATCGGCCGGGAAGCGAACCCTCAACAACTGTCTGCAAGATGGCGGCGCTGACCTCTTGATTACCAGCGCTTGTTTTTGTTTTTTTTTTTAATGTGCAAACTTAAGTATTATTTCTAACAATATTTATCTTATTACTATATTGAGCACTGTTAAAAAACTCCTGGAAGTCATCAAACCTGGTATACATCAAAATTACTTTTCAAAATTTCATTTACCAACGAAATTTATATAAGATTAAATAAATATTTGAAGATCAGGCACTCTTCACAAACCTGGGAGCCTAATTATAAGTATAGGAGATTTGAACTCGACTTTCAAGCACCCTTCAACTATCCACACTATCTCATATGACTGATACACATGACCACATGCATGTAGAAAAAATAAATAATCACCAATATACGTATTTCATGCTAAACCAGCACTCATCAGTTGGTCCAGATTATCATATCCCACACATATATATAATCAGTGATCAGTTTATATTAAGATAGCAAATCTTTATATTTTAATGAACGTCCAACTTTTCAGCCATCCATATCATTGAAACAATAATATTAACATAAGCATGGGATTTGAGTTTTTCATCATCAGATTTTCAATGATATGGATGGCTGAAAAGTTGGAGGTTGGAGTGGATTGAAGCCCGTCCATTAAAGTATAAAAATTTGCTATATTAATATAAATTGAGCACTGATTATATATATGTGTGTGTGGGAGATGATAATCTGGACCAACTGATGAGTGCTGGATTAGCATGAAATACTATATTGGTGATTATTTATCTTTTCTACATGTGTGTGATCATATGTATCAGTTGTACGAGATAGTATGGATAGTTAAAGGATGCTTGAAAGTCTGAGTTCAAATCCCCTATACTTATAAGATTAAATCTAAAATAATTTCTATTAATAATCTTCATAGAAAGCAGGCTGTCTACTATTTGGTATTGTGGCAGAAATATTTAACATATATATAATACGCCTCTAAATTGTTTTTTTTTTTTTTTTGCTTTTGAATTTACAATATCCAGACCTATTTATAGTAACAGATAATGTAATGTGCATATATAAAGTAATTTTTATTTTTATACTTTAGAAATTAAATTTTTCTAATATTAAAGCACCAATAATCCAATATCCTACTCTAGGAATTTTTTTCGGACCTTGAAAGCAAACTCTGATAAGACCAGGAAAAATACATGTTGTTGTCTATTATTACATTTATTAATTTGTAATTATATATTGGACTATTTTTAATATTTAAATGCAAATATAGTATGTATACTTAAGCCAGATATAATTACAGGGGATTTTAACCCACAACTGTCAAGCTTCCTCCAGTTATCCACTCCATCCTATACAACCAATACTCAAAACCACATATATGTGAAAAAGATAAATGATCTCTAATATATTTATTTCAAGCTAAGCAGCACTCATCAGGGTCCAGATCATCATTTCTCACACACATATATAATCAATGTTGGTTTATATTAAGATATCAAATTTTCAAACTTTAATAGACAGGCTTCAACTTTTCCGCCATCCATATTAATGAAAATCTGATGATAGAATGCTCAAAGCTCTTGATGATACCAATATTGTTCAGAGTGACTTAAAAGTCAACATGGGCATGACAACAATATTGGTATCAACAAGGGCTTTGAGTATTCAACCATCACATTTTCAATAATATGGATAGTTGAGGAGTTGGAGAGTGGAGAAGGTTGAAGCCTATCCATTAAAGTTTGAAGATTTGCTATCTTAATATAAACCAAACACTGATTATATATATATATATAAGGGAGATGATAATCTGAAACAACTGATTCAGCATGAAATACATATATTGAAGATCATTTATCTTTTTCACATGTATGTAATCATGTGTATTGATTGTTTAGGATGGAGTGATGACTGAAGAGAGTTTGAAAGATGGACTATTTTTATTATCTAAAAATAATTATTTAATGCTGTATCAACCATTTTGTTTTGATAATTATTGTCCAAAAAACAGAGATTCTCTCTTTCAGTTCAATGGCAGTAGTTTTTTCAGAATGTGTAAGGAGAATGTGTACTCTGACTTTCAGCTTTGTGACAGTAATTCTCTAACCCTACTTTCAAAAAGGCTGACTATTTATTGCCAAATCCCCATCCTTAATAAAAACATTTAGATTCAATGAGCATTGTTGCCTATTGGTCCGTTTTTGCCATAGGCTGTGTTATCTATCTTTATATGCATAGGTTCATGCTGGTGAACACTCAATCCAATCTAGCTAAGATGGAATCTGGATTAGTTCATTATTTAAAAGCAAGATGAGATATGGCACATTAGTAGCTTTATTATTATATAGATACTTATTAAAGTTTTTCTCCCCTTTAATTTTGTTTACAAAAACATGTACAAATTAATTTATTTATTATAAAAGTTTAAAGATCATCTTTGAAATTTTTTTGGATAATAGAGATTTATAAATAAAGATGTTCAGATTAATGGTAGATTATGTAGACATACAATACAATAGTCCCCTACATCCACTGTATTTTGTTTCAACTTTTACAGTGGATAGCTGGAACTATGGTAGAAAATTCTACATAATATGCATGTTCAACATATACACATACTATGTACACATTGAAACATTGATAAAAAAATAATTAGCCATGACAAAAAAACAGTAAATTAAAAAAGAATAATATGGCTGACTGAGAGATGATTCATAATAGTATTCATATAGAAGAATTTGCAGCAGCATTTTTTTCTCACACCTTTATGCCATCTGGTGTACACTTTAGTAACTAATTATCATGTGATATTTTATAGATGAATGTGCGCATAAAATTTATAAATTTCTATGATGTTTTATTTATATTTTAATTTAAGCTGTAGTCACTCAAACCATTGACCTGTAAGTCTACAGATATGAAGAACTACTGTGAAAACAAACATATCTTTATGATTCCAATCTTACTATTAATTCTATCAGCAAATTGAAAGTAACTTCTATCAGGACAAAAAGCATATATTTGAAGTGTTATATATAACAGTCTTGGTTTATTATAACTTTTTGAGAATCTGGGTGCTATTGCCCTGATGGCGACATCAAAAATTATTTGATAAAATTTTATATATTTAAAAACTGGTTTTTTATTTGATAAAAATGTTTAATAGATTTTCAATGCCTAGAGGGGTTTTTTCCATATATTACAGAATTTTTTTAAATTTTTCTTAACCTCATAAGTTCATTTTTTCCCCTCTGATTTTTTTTGTTTTAATGAAAAGCATTTTCATGAGATTTTTTGAAATATCATAGGCTCTAAAAACTGGATCTAGTTTGCCTAATGAGTAAGTCAGTATTAAGGCATATTTTTTCTTATTTAAACAAATCACATAATTGGATTTACACATATTTTCATACTTAAAGCATTGAATACAAAATGTAACTCTTGAGTATAATTTTTCTGGTTTCTCATCCTATTTTATAACTGTGTATGACCTTATTCTTTAAAATATGACAATATCCTGGATCTATACCATAATGATCCATTGCTTCAATCCAGAGGTCGCCAAAGTGGTCTATATAGATCCCCAAGGGTCTATTTAACAAAAGTAGGGGTCGATTTGAGCCAGGGGGTCGATTGGGGGTCGAAGGAAAAACAATTCTTAATATGCAAATCACACATGCAAATCACACATTTTTCATAAAACTATTGTTACACAATGTAAAATTACTTTCATAAATGTTTAAAATCATAAAATAAATGTACAAACACAGTACCTAATAGATAGTTTTATTTTAATTAGCTGAAAATTACTTTTTTGGTAGTCGATGGAGATTTTGAAAAATTATATAGGGGTCTATGATCAAAAACGTTTCACTGAAGAAATGTTTATAGAATCAAATGCCTTTTCATAATCTACAAATCCAAAACATAATGGTAACTCATATTCATTTGTCCTTTCTAGAACTTCTCTCAATACCTGGATATGATCTACTGTATTAAAACCACTTTTGGTTGATGGAAATCGAATGCAACAACAACAATTAGATTATATAATGATACTGGGAAAGTCAACATTGAGAAGGGTGTAAGACAGGATGACTTCAGATCTCCAAAACTTTTTACATCAGTGCTGCAAGAAGTATTTTGTGAATTAAAATGGGAAGCTAAAGAAGTGAAAGTAAATGGAGATTATTTAAATCATTTAGATTTTGCAGATGATGTAGTTGTTTTTGCAAATAATGCTTTAGAGCTGCAGGAAATGTTGCAGGAGTTATCAGATGAAAGTATGAAAGTAGGACTAAAGATAAATGTTAAAAAGACTAAAGTAATGTTTAATCGATTTTCTCAAAATATGAAAATAAAGATTGATTATGATGAGTTAGAAAAAGTTAATAGTTACAAATACCTTGGTCAGGTTATTAATACAGATGGAAACATAATGGATGAAAATAATCATAGAATTAATCTTAGTTGGAGTGCTTTTGATAGAAATAACTTGATACTAAAAGGAAATATGCCTATGTGTTTGAAAAGGAAGGTTTTTAACAAATGTGTTTTACCAGTTCTTACTTAGGGATCTGAGACTTGGAAACTTAATAGAAGAGCAATACAGAGACTTCAGACTACTCAAAGAAGTATGGAGAGATGCATGTTGTGGGTAACAAGAAGAGATCAAAAACGTAATGTATGGGTAAGAGAACAAACAGATGTTACTGAACTCATTGAAAAAATTAAAAGATTGGAGTTGGGCTGTACATATTTCTAGAAGAGTTGATAATAGATGACAATTGAAATCTTAAACTAGATTCCAAGAGATTATAAAAGACCCAGAAAGAAACCACATGTTAGATGGATGGATGAAATAAAAAAGTGTGCAGGAGTGATGTAGAAAAAAGAAGCTAAAGATCGGAGAAGATGGATTGAACTTGGAGAGACCTTCATCTTGCAGTGGATTGATAATGGTTGATGATGATGATGATGTCTTAATTAGTCAGTATAAACAAGATTAATGCAGTAATGTGATATGCTGCACTTATTCTCATTTAGATTATAAACAAGTGTCTATACAATGATAATAATTATATATAATCTGTTAAAATCATAAAATCAATCAATATCTTCTTTAATCTCCTTGGTATGATAGCATAGAGTCCATGATTTTAAAATCATATCTTCATTTGATTGAACATGTAAAATGAATAAATAATGCAAAACTTTCTAAAAGTATGTTTTACAGTGAACTTGAGTATAGTTTTAGTTATAGAGATAGAACCTGCCTCATTATAAGGATTATAATCAAAGTCATTCTAATGAAATGTGAATTGTTTCCAATGGGTAGATATGGCAGAGAATAGAATATTTTGGAGAGGTATAATTATAAATAATGTTGAAATTTTTTAGAAAGAAATCAAAAGTTCTAATTGAAAAGTGGACCAGCATGTTCTATATGTGGTTGTATTTATGGTTCACAAATTGGTTTATATATTCATTGAAAACCCATTTATAGAACAGTTTTTCTTTCTCTCTCTCTCTCTCTCTTGATTTCTCTTTTGCTCTTTTTTCTTTTGTAGTTAGAATAGGCATACTTGTTTATGAATGGCTATTTATTATTTATTATTATTATTACATTCTGTAATTTAGGCATATCAAAACTCTTGATTCTAGTTAGAGTAATGCAAAAATTCATTGCTTGATGTTGAAGAAAGTTAAAAAATTGAAAATATTGATTTTATTCATTCAATAAACATCAAATTTCAGATCTTACAAGATGCATAGAAGATACTTCTATTTAAAATATTCCAGACAATTAAACACTAAAATAGCAACTAAAACATTGTTAGAATTACTGCTATCGTTATTATTAGGTGACATCCAATCATTATTTCTTTTCAAGGTTTAATACAATAGTAGGATGGTAGATTCTGTCATCCAAGTTCCATGGATCACAGTCAATCTTTTCCCCCTTGGTGTTCAAACTTCTTGCAAACTCTTAACTAATGAATCACTTGATTACAATTCTGCTATTGGAGTCTTAACATATGATCAAAATAGTGCTGTAAATTCTTTGGTGTAGTGATAGAGTGGAAAATTCTGGGGCTTTTATGTCCATGGTTCAGTCTTGCACCTTCTGGTAGTTGTACCTCCTATGAACTCTCAAGTAATAAACTACTGAATAGTGTTTAAATCATCATTGACTTATGTTGATTATATGAGAAGCATTTCTTCAGGTCAATTTTTGTTAGACTTTTCAGGTTCCTCAAGGATTCATTAAGTAATATAAAGACAAACTTTGTTTAATTCATTACTTATGATTGTCATCTCTTTTTCATCGCTAACTTTCTCGTGCACTCTCCATTTTTTCAATGAATTGATTCATTTTAAATAAGCCTTATTACTTATGCTTTAGTAAAAAATTGGATCCGATCTAATAAAGTGTCCAATTGTTTATTTCCCCTGATATTCAACAGTTCATAAAAATCTTCATCAACATCACAGTTCAAATGATCAACATTTTTTGATAGTCTGAAGGTTTGTGGTGAGCAATTTATTTGTAGATATATGGTGAAGAACTACCAACAACTAGTTGAATTGTTAAATATTGTTTTTAGATAAATTCAAACTTCATACTTTTTTATTAAATACATTCACATATTAAAAATTAAAAAGTAATCAAGGAGCTCACAAAATGTTTGAGTATAGAAAGCAGCAGAACCCAATCACCTTCCACTTCAAAGTCTGGCTGCATTAAACCTTTTGCAGCCATTCAACTAAGACACAAATCCTCAAAAATCAAAACCAGTGGATTTGGATTAATAGTAGCTTACTTGTATTTGCTAAGTTGAGTGATATCAAAAAACAAAAAAAAAACATGCCATTTATTTTTATTTGGGGTTGGTGAAGACAATAGATAAAAAAATTAAATATAAAAAATTCATTTTATCTATAAGATGCTTTTCTTTAGAAGTATTATTTTATATCTTTTCCTTTATTTTTTTTGCATTTCTTTATATATTCATATATATTACCTTTTTATAAATCTCCTAGTATACATTCTAATGCAATTTTTATATATAATTCTTTATTTTTCTAACAGTTTTGGCTGTCCTGCAGTCGTCATCAGAGTTACAACATTTAAATATATAATCATATATCTTGTTTAAATATTATAACTCTGATGAAGACTACAGCACAGCTGAAACTGTTAGAAAAATAATTATATAAAAAAAATTGCATTAGAGTGTATACTAGGAAATTTATAAAAATATGATATATATGATTTTATGCTTAAATGTTGTAGCATTGATGAAGACTGCAGGACAGTCTAAACTATTAGAAAATAAAAGAATTATATATAAAAATTGCATTAGAATGTATATGATGAGATTTATAAAAAGGTAATGCTTTACTTTAGATAACAGTCCTTTGATTTTGGAAATAAGTAATGTTTTACACATAGAAGATTAAATTAGATTTTTTTTTTCCAATTAAATGTGTATTAACAAAACTAAATTAATAATAATCCATTTTATGGCATTCTATATTGCAGTTATCTGTGGAATCATACACAGTTAAATGAATCGAGATGATGTTGTGCAATTTTTTAAAATAGTTTTTGGTGATTTGCCTTTATAATTAAAAAGCATCAACTTGCAAATGGACACTAGAGCTGTCTCTATTCTTATATGATGCTTATTGATAATTGACAACTATATAAATGATTTTATATAACATATAATAACACCATTCCACTCTTCTTACACTTTAAAGCAGAATATATTTATTAATTTTACAGTTTTGACTATTCCTAGCAGTCTTTGTCAGATCTTATTATCTACTTTTACATTTTTTCCTCCACCATTATATAAAAAAAGCAAAAATAAAGAAGGAAAGAGGAAGAGAAAGTATTGAAGATTATATTAATGATTTTATTTTGAATATGATTTTTGTGACAGAAGCAGATTCCATTTGCATTACAAATATTACCCCAAAGACATTATTCAAACATATGATGAGAATAGAATACAGTGAAAAGCTACGATTAGGAAATGTAATCCTTTAGAAACAAAAGTTTGCTGGAGAGAATATTATTAGTTGCCAAATAGATTAAAGAGATAGTTTATGATATATGTTGATGAATTTTTCATTTAATATCATCATTTCCAGATTGATTAAATAGACATCACATGATACATACTGACATATTTGTGTTTTACCAGAGAGATTTGGATAATTATTGCAAACTTATCAAGATTTTGTTCTTCTTTGTTTATTTTATGAAAACAGTATTAACATTAGTATCATTTTTAACCATTATTAATCCATTACAGGATTAAGGTCTCTCCATGGTTAATCCAGTTTTTATAAGACACAGCTTCCCATCTCTATATTACTCAAACTTCCTTATCTTATCCATCCACTTCACACTTGATCTTTTTCCGTCTTTTAAAATCTTTTGGGATACAGTTTAAGACTTAATTTGTCATCTGTTATTACTTTTTTTATCAATAGTGCCAGCCCAATTTCATTTCAGTCTCTGATTCTTCAAATGGTATTAATAATATATACTTCTTCTCTTAGCTATACAGATAATTTGTTACTTCCAATATATATCTTTATGCTTTGTTATATCATGTGAGCCCCTTATATGTTCTTCTTGTGAGGGATCAGATCTTATATCCATATGTAGGTTGTGATAAAATATACTTATTTAAAAATCTTTTTTAAACCCGTAGGCATATTTCCTTTGTCTTTCACCACTATTATGCCATCTATTGGTACATTTTATGAACTAATAGTAGATAATGCTTTATAAATCCTTAACCAGTACTGCCCTATTCAATATCCTCCTTATGGTTTTAACAAGAAAAAACTTTGGATTTTGTATAGGATAGCAATGAATAGGAATTTATTATGCTATATCATCATAATGATGTATTAAGTGCTACTATTTGGCATCTATTTGTAACTAAAGCTTACATTAGTCGGATAGCTTTGGTGAAAAAAAAAAAGGATATGCTACAAAACAGCAATATGTAAGCTGGAGTCATGTGATAGAGTCATATTTTCTTTTGATATTAATATAAATTTTAGCCATATTTATTAATAAATAACTTCTAGCAAAGATGTGACATGGAGAGTTCTATAGTAAATGATATAAAGGTTGGATAATTAAGCAATATAGCAGCTAAAATCAAGTAATCCCATTGTTGACACAAGTTTAATTGCAGTCTATCATCTTAATATTATTTATTTTAGAATTTAATATAATGGTTATAAATTATGAAATCATCATCATCATTTTCAATCAGTATCAATCCACTGCAAGATGATCTCTCCAAGTTCAATCCATCTTTTCCAATCTCTAGTATCTCTCTTTCAAATCATTCCAACATACTTCTTTATTTCATCCATCCATCCATCTCACATGTGGTATTATTCTAGGTCTTTTACAATCTCTTGGAATCCGATTCAAGATTTTTATCTGTCCACCTATTATCATCCTTTCTAGCAATATGTCCGGCCCAACCCCACTTTCGTCTTTTAATGTTTTCAATGACATCAGTAATACCTGTTTGTTCTCTCATCCATGTATTTTGTTTTTGATCTCTTCTTGTTACTCCTAACATGCATCTGTTCATATTTCAATGAGTACTTAAAAATTTTATAATGCTGCTTTCACATATCTGTAACATAATTATATTCAATTTAATTTTATTTTTGCTCATCTCATTGTGAAGAATTTATATACGGTAATTAATTCATAATCAAAAAGTTTTAATTCTAATTAATTAAAAATTAAATTCAGAATATTGTAAGAAAATCTGATAAAATTCTTAAGCACTTCCCAAAGTCCCTCAACGTTTTTGCTTCAGGTCACTTCGGATGGAAAGACAAAAAGTTTCAACTTTCCATTATAACATTATAATAATTCTCCGGAGATTTAAGATTATTAATTAGAAATAAATTATTTATAGAAAGAAAAAAAATCACTCAATAATTCCAACGCTGTACAAATGCATTTCTTTTTCATTTTCAGTTAAATATGCTGATTCTAAAATAACTGTCAGCATTGTGAATTAAAATATAAATTTCACACACAAAAAAAAAATCTACGGCTTTAGAAAACATATTTTAAAATTATAATGCATAATAAATAAAATGGTTTATTTTTAAAGTTTCTTCCATTTCTCTCCCCTACAAAGCAGAACAAACTGATTTGTTCTTATTATGCTAATCTCTTCCTGTCACTCAAGAGGCTACCCACTGTTACATCTATGTAGATAAAATAAAAGAAGCACAGAAATTTGCAGGTAGCATGTTATGATCAACAGAAAAACGTAAATCCATAACAAATACTGAAACAGAAAAAATTTTAATGAAGATATATTAATATACTGCGCTTAAGTATTAGACCGGCGATGAATTTTTAATCTGCATTACTTGTGATTATTTATGATTGCTAAATATTTGAAAGTACGTTTCATTTAATTAAATAAATTAAACTTTCAAAGATTTAAAGAATCATTTTAAACAAAGTTGTAAATAACAACTCACTTTCTGTATTAATGTCAATTTATTTACGAGATGGCTATCTCGAAAGCATATTTATAGATCAGTGGTAGCTAGAAGTTAATAAAAAATTATACTGTATTATTAGAGGGTATTTGAACCCAGGATTTCAAACTCCCTTCAGTCATCTGCTCCACCTCATATATATGTATCAGTTATATAAGATAGAGTACATGACTGGAGGGAGCTTTAAAGTCGGAGTTCAAATCCCCTCTAATTACGTCTAACTTAAGTATATATTCTATACTTGCATTAAAATATTAAAGAATGTAATAGATATAAAAATATTCTAGAGATCTTCAATAACTTATCTTTGAAAATTAAATTTTACCTAATTAATCAAGTAAAACATACTATCAAATATTTAGCAATCGTAGACTAAAATTTCACCGCCGGACTAATTCGTAATTAATATAGCTTTCTAATTCCATCGCATACATTTTAATCACAAAGACATCTGAGAAAGATAAATGATTCCCCAAGATAAATTTCATAGATTGGGGTATTTATCTGGTGGTGGAAGAGAAATTTGTTAGAGCTGTGAGTGCGGGAATCTGGTATCATTAGATTAAATTGTAATATATTGATATGTAATCGGGCATTATAAACTTTATCATAGATATGCATATATAGAGAGAAATTCACATATATATATAATACTTTCTATAGTATTAGTTAAATTTATTATTATTTTTTATCCATGTATATATGTAAAAAATAAAAATCAATGGTAATTTATAACTCGAGAATTCATTAGAAGTTGGAGCATCGGAGTTAATAGTGAAGCTATTATCCCCTGAATCCACCACTCTTTCGCAGCCCTCAAACATTAAAATCTAATGATAAACTTAGAACATTTTACAAAAGGATTCTCTGTGAAATTTTTTTGAAAATATACTTTGCAGTAACTTCATTTTTGTTTCTAACTTTATTATATAAATGTATGATCAAAAATAAAATAGCTTTAAATAAATCTTAAGCAAAAGCCTCTTCTTTATCTCTTCTTCGAGGAAATGAAGTACAATACAAAATATAGTAAACTGTAAAAGGCTTTTGTGATTTTCTATGTTTTAGTCTATAAAAATAGCTGAAGACCCATTTTCCAATCAGATTTAAATGATTGATTAAGTTATTTGTGGATTAGAATTCAGAGTTTCATCAGATTTTAATTTCTATTCATGGGTATTGAAGCCATTTGATAATTACAACAACCTTGTGATGTGCGTTTTTTACAAATAAATACAGACCAAAATATTTTGATCTTAAACTGAAAATTTTTTCTAGCAAATGGTTCATCATTCAGAAGAATATTTGACACTAAAACACTGGATAAAATAGAATTGAACTTCAGTAGGAAGACAATTAACTTTCCATTTTATTACTCTTTACTATACTAAATTTGCAAGGTAATTATTCATACACATTATCTATATATATATATATGTATTATATAATTATACTACTTATTTTAAAGTTATAACAAAATTTCATTATGTTATAGTGTTGTTCTAACATTAGATTTCATTAAAGGCTAGCTTCCAATAACATAATAAATATATGTGTGATAAAATAAATATGTAAATTTTGAAAATAATATAACTTTTTATAAAAATGTTGGAACCCTCTTTTTTTATAGTTTAAGTATTATGCAGCTTTAAATATGCAAGGAGAGGTATTAAACAAATAAATATTATGTATTTGTCATGATACCTTATCTAGACATCTGAAGCAATCTTCAAAATAAAAAACTTTTCATAGAATATATAAATATAGATTCCAAGAGATTGTAAAAGACCCAGAAAAAGGCCACATGTGAGATGGATGGATGAAAAAGAAAGTGTGCAGGGGTGGTGTGAAAAAAGAATCTAAAGATCGGAGAAGATGGATTGAACTTGGAGAGACCTTCATCCTGCAGTGGATTGATAATGGTTGATGATGATGATGTTAAGTATAAGTCAATTATGCATAACTTAATGTATATATTTAAAATAGAAACACACAAAAATTTTTATATTTGGCATTTGCATTTTATAAAAAACTGATTTTTTATTTATATTTGAGATGTTAAAAATAAGACACAACCTTTACCGTCAAAATATTCAATTGTGATTTCATGTTTATTTATGCTGTTCATAAAATCAAGCTAATATACAAATTTCTCTCTCTATTTCCAACAGCATTAATAAACAAATGATTATAAACATCCAGAACTCAAAAAATAGGTGGCACTAGTCTCTCTATTCTTTCATTTATTGATGTACAAATGCTCTTTGTATATATTTTTCCAGAATATTTGGTTGTTTTCATTTTAAATATCTTTCATATGTATAAAATCAAAATGTAAAATTCTTTTTAATCAATTTAAAATTTTCTTTTGTAAACAAACAAAAAAATTTTGAACTCATGTTCTATTAATATTAACTAGCACTCTTATACATATATAGTTATAGCAACATTATTATCTTAGATTCCATCATAGGAATTTATAAAAAAAATAATATATAAAAATATTATTAATATTATTGCTGCTTTGCCTTCTATTATTATTATTATCTTCATCATCATCGTTATTATTGCTATTATTATCATCATAATCATCATCATCATCATCATCATTATTATTATTATTATTATTGCTGTCTCTATTATTAAATAATTTATCATTACTTTTATTCTTTTTGATCTATTATATGAAGTTTTACATATAAATTTTTATAATGGATTAAATACATAACTTCTAATGGTTATGTGCAGTATTTGCAATAATTCATTACCCACGGGATGGTAATTTTATTTTTTGTTATGGATGTAATAATAGTATGAATTATATGTGCTCAATGTTATCAGAAAATACTTCGAGGCATATGTCATTGAAAACAAAGCAAGCATGGAGATGTTCTTTTTGTAGAAATTCTAATAATAATTCTTTTAGTAATATGTATTTAAATCCTTCTGTTATGAATGATCCATCAAATTCAATTTTACAAGAAATTATGGATAAGTTTGAAGTTAAGGCCTGTAGTTTATAATACTTTGTCGGAGCTTATGCAAACGCTTATGAAAATTCAGGCTGATATCAATATTTTGCATCAAATTATTGACAGAAATAATGGAAAGCTTGTAGTATATCTGATGTTTCTATTACATATGAAAGGAATATACTTGTTGGAAAAATAGTATTGAAGCTTTGGAAAGGGCTCAAATGGATGAAATCAAATTACAAGACATTCCTTGGCAAGATAGTGAAGATTTACCACAAATTATTTCAAAAATAACGGTGAAACACAAGACTGATCATTTTTCTAGCAATGATATAAAAAAAAATATGGTGTACAAAAAGAAATTCTGATAAACCAAAACTTGTTGTTGTTTCATTTGTCTCACATAATTTGGCAAGATCATTTTTACTTAAGATGAAAATTGTTATATCTGTATTTGATATTTTATCATTAGAAAATAACATTCAGCATATTTATATTAATCAACATCTACTCAGTGACTTCTTTGACAGGCAAAGTAAAAAATGTTCTATGTGAGGAATGACATTAATTCACCTTATATTTTAATGAAAAATGAAACTGATTTATTGCCTTTGTGAAATTTATGTCCATGTGAACAAACTAATTTACTTCCTAATTGCAGAAATGATTTTAATATTTTTCATCTCAATATTCACAGTTTACATTCACATCTTGATGATTTAATTATTGAAGTGATTTTCCATTTTGTTTTTATGACATTATTTTGATTGAATCATGGATTTGAGAAACAGAATATATATAAACTGGATGGTTATATTAGTACTCTACCACCACAAATTTACTCACGTTCTGGAGCTGTAATGATTTTTGCAAAAAATTGACTTGAATTATATATATTCGAACATTGGATACTGCTGAATCTGTATTGGTTACACTTACTTTTCCCCATGGAAAATTTTAATCGTTTCATATAGTAATAGCTCTGTTATATCTTTTATAAATGAATTTGAATCTTTTCTATCTAAGATGGATTCATCTTCTGCAGTATTTATTGGTGATTTAAATATTGATTTGCTAGTTAAAGAGAAAAATGATTCTGGAAGATATTTGAATATGTTATATAGTTGTGGTTTTAACCAGGTAAATTTTTGCCTACACAGGTAACACAGATGTATAAACCTTTGATTGATCAAATATTTGTTAGACCCAGTTAATATTTTAATTATGATGTAGTCATTACAGATCATTGTGCAATTCTTTTGAAATTGTTTTTCTCTTACAACAAATCATATACTCATCCATATGTTGATAAACTCTTAGATGCTAAATTAACTAATTTATTGTCTAATCAGAGTTGGGATAGTATCTTTGTACTCTCTAATGTAGATTTAGCTTTTGCAAAAATTCAGAATATTTATTCTTATTAAAACAGGCAAAACTCTCTACACAGTAGTACCACTCAGTGCAAGCCAGAGTAATCAATGGATACCAAAAGGCTTGTGCATAAAATCCCTATCTAGTGCCTACTTATCCAATATCCCCAGATTAGTTTCTGGCTTTTGGCCTTCGTCAGTGAGTAAGGCCAAAATCCAGAAACTAGTCTGGGAATATTGGATGAGTAGGCACTAGATAGGGATTTTATGCACAAGCCTTCTGGAATCCATTGATTACTCTGGCTTACACTGAGTGGCACTACTGTGTGGAGAGTTTTGTCTGTTTTAATAACAGTTATGAGCAAGCATAAGAAATGGTGATCATGTAATATGTATTCTTCTTTAATTGCTAAGGCGACTGATTGTATCAAATTGCTTAGTAAAATAGAAAGTGGTCATTATGGATAACTGATCAACTAATTGGAAAAATTAATTTGAGAAAGAATGTTAAGCATTGTGATGGTGATGTGAAAAGATTAATAAGGAAATTAAATCTGGTATTAAAAGGGAAAAATTGTGTTATTTTAGGGAATTCCTCTACAGTAAAATTATTCTTCGAAGTGGAAAACAATTAATTTCCTGATTAAAAAATCTCCTAGTAAAGTTGATTTTGATAAAAATAACGACTTATTAAAAGTCAAAGGTCATGAAAAATATGTTGCTGATCATTTTAATAATTTATTTTCGCATAAATCACAGGAGGAAGTTTGTATTAATAATTTGTTTTTATTTTATTTTATTGCCGATTTTTTTTTCTGTTCTGAAGTTTCTGATACTCAGTTATCTCACTTGATTGATTGTTTATAAAATGTTAGATCTTCTGGTTTGGATAATTTAACTTCAAATATTTTAAAAGATAAAATCCTTATATTTATACCAGTTTTGGTTTATTTGTTTAATCTATCATTGAATGCTGGTCTAATTCCTGAGTATTTAAAGATTGATATTATTACACCAATCTATAAAAAGGATGATCCATTACTTATCAGCAACTACAGACTTATTTCAATCATTTCTAACCTGTTTGACATGGTAGTGAAGGATAAGATGTTTTTCTTAAGTGAGCATAGAGTAATTTCTGTGCATCAGTATCTTTTTATTGCTAAAAAAAATACTTTAGATGCTCTTAATAATCATGTATATAATTTTACATCTTTGTTAGATAATGGTCTTAAGACTGCAGCCATATATTTTGATTTTTCTAAAGCATTTGACTCTGTTCATCATAAAATTCATCTTCAGTAATTATATTCATATGGTTTTAGGGATCATTTTGTTTCTTGGTTACAAAGTTATTTAAAAGACAGAAAACATGCAACCAAAATTTATGGCATTATTAATGATTAAAATTGATAAATCATGGAATTCCATAGGATTCTGTACTTGATCCTAGATTATTTTTTTATTTATATTAAAGATATTTTTGCTTTGCCTGTGAATTTAGTGATTTACCATTTTGCTAATGATATTGCTCTGTCTTTTGGTCCTGTTTCATATGGTCTTGTTGAGAAAATGATTGATAATGATTTGGATTTAAGTAGTAATTAACTTATGTTAAATTGTTTGACAGTCAATTGTAATAAAATGAGAGCCATTCTTTTTTCTTATAAATTTGTTTTTCATTCTTTGAATATTTCTATTTGTAGCCAATGTAAAGTTCATTGTAATAGCATTTGTACTTGTGGTAGTATTGTTTTTGTTGATAATGCTCCAAAATCAAAATGTTTTAGATTTGCCTAGTGGTTTAAGACCTGTAGAGGTCCCTACTATCGCATTTTATATGCATGTGCTTGAGGCTACAGCCTTAATGAATATTACTATATAATTAAGAAAAATAGGTTAGAGATAAGAGGGGTCCCTCTTATCTTTATAAAGTCGAATCTTATGTTATGATTTGTAGAGGTCTCTCTTCCTAAAATTAAGCACTCAAGGTGTATGTACTAAGGTTTTAGCCTTATAGAAGTATTACATGCTGACCTCGCACTTAATAAGAATTAATATTTACAACTTTAAATTGATAATTATTGTTATTCAGGAGTTTTTATTGATTCTAGATTATCTTGGTCAAATCATAATGTTTATTTGAGTTGAAAGTTACATAAGATTAATTATTTATTTTATTATTTAGTTAAATTTTTGCCTGGATCTGTTTTGTTAATTATTGATGAGTCTTATTATTAAAGTATATTGTCTTGTAATATCTCTATTTGGAACGGTTGTACTGCTTACACTTTGTCATCAGTATGTGTTTTACAAAAGTACACTATGTGTGTTGTTTTTGGAAAGCCTAAATCAACTTCAGTTGCAGAATATCTATGGCAGTGGTTGTGTTTTATCTATTGTTAATGTTTATAAACATGGGATATTATTGATATATTTTGTCATCGTTCTCTTTTACGTGCTAGAATTTTTAAAATACTCGTTTAACTAAAAAACTTCCAATTGACATGGCCTGCTTTTAATTTTGACGATAATCATATGCAATTCAATTATAATGGTATTAGGTTGATTGACCACATATCACTTGCTATGTTTAAAAAATATTTGTGATATTGTAATTATTTTGATTAATATTTTATAATTTACTATATTGTTTATATTGTGAATTTGTAACTAAATATAAATTATTATTGTTGTTATTATTATTTTGTTTGTATATATATATATGACTCCTCACACAAGTATTTCTTTGTTTGAAATTATATTAATTTTGTATTGTTTATATAAATTATTGTAATATTTACTAAGGCTGTAACCTCAAGAATGTGCATGTAAAATGCGATAGTAGGACCTCTACAGGTCTTAACCACAAGCTTACATCTTTTCTTTCAGAACCTAAGCTTGTGGTTAAGACCTGTAGAGGTCCCTACTATCGCATTTTACGCGCACATTTTTGAGGTTACAGCCTTAGTAGATATTACTTACGTAATCAATGTGCGTTTAAATAAATTTATAATTATAAATTATTGTAATAAATAAATAATAATAATAATAATATTGTAATAGTTATTGGTGGTCACTCTACTACACATGTGCTCTATAGATTTAAACACCAGACAATAATAGATAATCTGTTCTCTCTGTGTTCTAATGTTAGAGTTTCATAACACAGTGATCTTTTCTATTTTATGTTCATACTTCCAAACACACACAAAAAAAATCGTTCTTTTTTGTTTATATTGCTTTGTATATATATTAGTGATAGCTTTAATAAATTTACTATCACAAGTATTAACATTTTGCAATTGCCCTGCACGTATACAAACAGTAACTGATAAATGTGCGCAGTTGTTGAAATATACGTATATATTCGCGCATAATACATAGATATATGCATTGACAAAAGATTAGATATTTAATAATACGATTTCATTTGAAGGAAAGATTGCAATACAGTATATTGAAATTAAATAATTTATTAGTTTTAAAGAAATGAAATATCTTTATCATTCAGATCAAAAAGATCAGTTTCTTTTGTTTCATTTATGAGAATATTAATTACGAATGTATAAAAAATCCTTTTATATACTATTTATGCAAAAATATATCAGTGTTCTTATATTACAAACTAGAACTTTTATAGCTTCTTTCTTTCATAACTTCTCTTTAGTTTTCTTCAAACGTAGTCCAATGACACATTTACCATCAGTCAAATACTTTGTCCACTGATGATTAATACTTGGAAGAGAATAAATTGCTGGATCACTTTAAAGCCACCTTTCACCTAGCAATTAGCCGAATCTTGTCAGGCTTTCAAACGTATTATTCTTTCAATTTTTAACACAATGATGGGTTTAACATTATTAACCCTCTTACGATTGTCAACTAATATCTGCATAATTTCTGTTACAAAAATGTTTTAAATTAACGTCATTATTAACTCGTTTTTGACCAAGTATTGGGTTCATGACTAGACTATAGCATATTGTTATCAAGATAATATTTCATCAACTTTGACAATATGTGTTAGTGATCTCTACATACATTACCATCTCATTTTTGTGACTATGTCTAAATTTAACAACAATTTTTAATATTTAGACATTCATTAACAAAATAATGAGTGTTTCTGACCAAAATTAGTTTCATGCCTAGATTACAATGCATTATTATTCTCTTTGATGGTACTATGTGTTGATAATCTCTTCATATATTAACATCAACACTTTTGTAACTATATGTAATTTGAATAGTAATTTCTAATATTTACACATTCGTAATAAAATAATCAATGTTTCTGAACAATGTTAGTTTTATGATAAATTATAGTTGATTATTATTATGATATATTTAATCAACTTTAATGGTTTGTCCCAATAATTTCTTTATTACATTATCAGCTCATTTTTACAACAATATATTTTTTATAATAATTTCTAATATTTACACATTCATAATAAATATTTGAAATACAAGCACTCTTCACATACCTGGAGCCTAATTATAAATATAGGGGATTTGAACTCAGATATTCAATTCATCATCAGATTTTCAATGATATGGATGGCTGAAAAGTTGGAGGTTGGAGTAGCTTGAAGCATGTCCATTAAATTACGAAGATTTGCTGTCTTAATATAAACTGAACACTGATTATATATGTGTCTGGGAGATGATAATCTGGACCAACTGATGAGTGCTGGTTTAGCACAAAATGTTATTGGTGATTATTTATCTTTTCTACATGTGTGTGGTCATGTGTATCAGTGGTATGAGATAGTGTGGATAGTTGATGGGTACTTGAAAGTCTGAGTTAAAATTCTCTATATTTACATTCATAATAAATAATGAAAGTGTTTCTGATCAAAATTAGTTTCATGATTAGAGTATAATGCATTATTACTATTTTGATGATAATATGTGTTTATAATCTTGCATATGTTAATATCAACATTTTTATAATTATATATAATTTTAATAATAATTTCTAATATTTAGACATCATAAGAAAATAAAGTGTTTCTTCCCAAGCTTGGTTTCATGATTAGGTCATATTGCATTATTATTAAGATATATTTAATCAACTTTAATAGTTTATACTTCTCATTTTTGATCATTTCTAATATTTAGAGATTCACAATAAAATAATGAAATTCCTCACAATGTTTAACATGAATAATTAATTTCAATCTCTTTATAAAAATTTAAAGACTTCAGATGATGCATTAAAACAAATATGGCCATTAAATATTTATCTCATTCATAATTCTGTGAAAATACTAAAAGAGATTAATGAATAGGATGGGATTAGCCAAAAACATCAATGTAGATAAATGAATCAAAAAAGATATTAAAAACTCAACATTTTATCCATAAATAATCATAAACTATTATCATGTTTATAAGTGATCAGATATCTGAATGCACTTCATATTGGTTTTACTAAGAATACTATATCAGCTTAGATGCCATATTGTAAGCATATTATGAGTCTTCTAACATAATATTCCATTTTTATTAGCAAATAGCTTAGCTCTCTGTCAAGCAAGCTAGATTATACCAACCTATTCACTACCTAACTTTCATGATCAGAGTTAAGCCAATAAACATCACATGATCACCATTTCTTATGCTTGCTTGTAACAGTGCTCTCAGATCCAAGGCTCCTCACTGACAAAGGAGACAAGCCAGAAACTAATCTTGGAATATTGGATGAGTAGACTCTAGATGGGGATTTTATGCACAAGCCTTCTGACATCCATTGATTACTCTAGCTTGCTGTGTGCAATACGTATAGTGAGTTTTTGCCTGTTTTAATGATGTTTGGAGTTATTGCTCTTATGTTCCTACTGCTTTCATAATTTATGATAAAAATTATAATCTGGTTTGCATTCTGTTTGCTATATCTGCCATTATTTTTATGATGACTACTGGAATTTTCTGCATCCACTGTTTTCAAAATATCAAATGTTCTTCAAATTCTTTGGGTGAATCAGCTTCTCTGAAGTCCAAGTGATAGTAAAGTTTATAACTTTCACATCACTTAATAATTTCTTAGATTTTCTATAACAACATTTAAATCTCTGTTGCATTCTTTTATTTAACATAAGACATACTAAAACTTTCCTCTCCACCACATATTTTTGAAACATATAAATAAAGTCATATGAAAAATACAAATTACCCCGTGGATGCATTTTCTGCTGAAGCAGCAATACTCTTTATTTGGTCCAGGCCCTGAGATTGTCCCGGGATAATCTTGATATAGAGATTTTAAATGCTTTCTCTTGCAGAATTTATCGATAAACCTTATTAGCACTATTAGCACGCTCCTTATTTTACTTTATAATTACAAGCTTCTCAAGTTAAGTCACATGATATATGACTTGATTGCTATTTAAAGTTTATATATGGTTTAAGGGTGATAAGCATTTATATGAAGCAGTAGGTGTCAATACTGTAAGTGCAAAAAGTTTTATACTAACAAAGCAAAGTGCACCTCTACCCTTGACATTTCTTGTAGTTTAAAATACAGACTACAGCAGCACTCATGCGCCCAAATATATAATTTGAAAAATTATCTTTAAAAAATAATTTTTGGGGGGGGGGGAAAAAATTTTGGGGGTGGGGGGTGGCCCCTAAAAATTTTTTTTTTTTTTCCAAAAAAACAAAAACTTTTTTTTCACCTTTTTTTTTAAAAAAAAAAAAAAAAAAAAAAAAAAAAGGAGAAAAAAAAAAGAGGGGGGGGGGGAGAAAAAAAAAAAAAAAAAAAAAAAAAAAAAAAAAAAAAAAAAAGAAAAATAAGAGAAAAAAGAAGGAAAAAAAAAAAAAAAAAAAAAAAAAAAAAAAAAAAAAAAAAAGCAGAATTTTTAGGTTTTGAACCATGAATCTTTAGCTCTAAAGTCCAACACTTTACCACTGCAATTAACTGCACAGGGCAATAATAATAAAAATTTAGATATAATAAAAAGTAGTGCAGATAAGTAATAAAAAGACTAAGAAGGAAAAAAGGTTAGATTTTCTGTTGGATAAATAATCATATGATTTATTGCTTGGAAATTTGTAAAACATTTGAGCACCAGATGTGGCAGCATTGGGTATGATCCATGGTCTTTGCACTCTATAGTTTGTCTGTCTACCATATCACCAATTGAATTGACTTTGTATTGTGACAATGTAACAAGGGCCATGAATATAAAGTTACATATGAAAACTTAATTAAAATGAAATGTATGAACTGATGCAAGCATTTAAACCCAATTTTAAAGGAGTTATGGGTAATTTGTTAAAAGGATATAAAAGCAAATGAACAAATTGTAAAGATATACTCAGAAGATTTTGAAAAGCATGATTCCCATATAAGCAGTTAAATGGATATAGTGTAAATTAATTATATTTATACAAATTGTTAAATATTGAAAACTGAATACTGATGGTTATGGAAACAATTATTGGAACAGGAAATTATATTGGTAAAGATGAAGACTAGTAAGATTAATTTGCACTACTTATATGTTTGGATAATTAATGAATACTAAATGGCACTTCATTAAAATATCCATTCTCATTGTCAAAGATAGAATAAAGAAACTGGCCCGGAAATGTGAATATTATAAAACTATTAGATCTGATGTCTATTGATTATTTATTCTTACAATAGATAGTAACTAGAGCATGGTGAAGATGAAAAAGTTACATGGTATTGTTGCTGGTATTGATCTTCCCAGCCAAATGATAGAAGCTTACATTAGCATGAAATTGAGAACCCTAAAATATATAGAAAGTAACTAGAAGTCAGATTTGTACAACTGTGCAAATGGATTTGGTTTGGATTCAAAATATTATTTTTTAAATTTCAGGCCATTAGCTTTAATAGCATAAAAACTAATAAGTAGCTAATGGATGCATAAATGTATTAGTTTCATCTTTCAATATTAAATCTTACTGATGAAGGCAAAGACTAGAAACTGTCCTGGAAATATAGATATTTTAGCAATATACCATTTGGAATTTCTGATTACTCACAGATTGCAGTGGATCTTGTCTAAAATATGATTGAAGAGAATTGATTTTAAAAAAAGTTTGTCTCAATTTTTGAATCATTAAACTAAAGATGTCCAAAAAACCCTTTTCATCTTTTCAAAATATCACTTTTATCTTATAAAAAAATGTATCATCCATTGATTTAGTAAGATTAGAATATTGTTATTCATACCTATATGTTACTTTCAATACATCAAAAAAGTATCTAAATTGATTATAACCAGAAAAAGTCTATGTTCTTTGCAGTTCCAATCTACTCACTTCTTATCAATTGTTATTAATTTTCTTCTTTTCTGCACCATCTGATATTTGGTAATGTCAAACTACTATATGTCATGAATATGATATAGTAAATATATTGAAAACATGTTAGGTAATAATAAAGCTAAATATTAAAAAAAGCTGTTTTTTCTGTGACTATATTCATTTTACCACATTTATTTCATTATTTAGCCAAAAATAGAATGCTATGTTACCTTCTAAATAAGGTATTACTATTACTAACTACTACTATTACTACTACAACTGCAACTTATACAAATTTTACAAAGATATTTTTGATCTTGATTTTTCTCAATTCTATTGAGCCCTCTAAAATTTGCTGCTGCTGCTGCTACTACTACTACTACTACTACTACTACTACTACTACTACTACTACTACTACTACTACTACTAATGATGCTACTACCACTGCTACTGCTGCTGCTACTACTACTACTACTACTACTACTATTAGTATTATTATATAACTTGCTTAAGATTTTTGTTGTATACATTACATAAAACTGAGATAAAGTGTCTTATTGTTATTGTTGTTGCAATCGTTACTATCAAAAATGATTAACAGAGATCATGATTCCTTTTTTAGTGAACTTCTAACAGACTTATTTCAATCCATAACACACTCAATAAGAAAATTTCACGTCTCAGTAACTTACTTAACATGAAATTTCAAACTGGTAATTTTAGTATTCGTAGCTGTTTAAATATATCATTAATAACAACGGCACTATATCTACAATTTAAACAATTATTTCTATACATCAGATTTTCAATTGGATGAACGGTTGAAGAGTTGAAGTATGGAATGAATTGAAACCTGTCCATTAATATATGAAGACTGGCTATCTTAATATATATCTGAGCATTTATTGCATATATGGGTGGTGATGATAATCTGGACCAACTGATGATTGCTGGCCTAGCATGAAATACGTCAATTGGTGATTATTTATCTTTTCGACATATATCTGTTCAAGCGTATCAGTGATATGAGATAGAGTGGTGAGTGGTGGGTCGTGTGAAAGTCTATGCTCATATACCCTATATATTACATATATTGATACAGATATATAAGCCTGTATTTCAGTTATTCTATACATCGTAAAAAAATAGCATTGTTTTTAATTTTAAAAAAACGTATAATTATTTTCCACAACACAAAAGTTATTCACTGATTTATAAACATTCAGAGAACCTACAGACAATTGTTAAAATTTAGAATTACATCTTACATAAACTAATAATTTTATATCTTTTAACAAAAGATTACTATGTACTAATCACTGCTTTTTATAATGAGAATAAGGATTTGAGCAATAAAATACGATTTTAATAATTTTATAATGAAGTATTTTTTATATAATATCAAATAAAATAATTATGAGACGATTCTTTCTGCTTCTCTTTTCATGTTGCTTATAGTAATAATCTCAACTCAAATCAATCTAGACAGTTCGTTAAAATTTAAAGTATATGTAACAAAAAAAGAAGTGAATATGACAAATCGTTATATTTTTATTTACCATTATAAATGAAAATGTAACAATTTACTCTAGATAAATTATCTTCATATAATAGAGATATATATGAGAGATAGTGACCTGGGCCAACTGATGAGTGCTGGTTCAGCACGAAATACATCTTGGGAGTCATTTGTCTTTTACTGTATCTTTATTTATATGAATTTAAAAAGAATGGGGAAGTATGGAGGTGTTTACCTATGATATTTAAGCATTATTTCAATGTTTGTAAAATAACAAATTCCAATTGAAAAATATGGGGGGGGGGGTAGTAAATAGGTTAAATCTTACTTATATTTATGATTACAACCTTATTACTTCTTTTTTTTTTACAAAAAAAAACAACAACTCATTATTAAATTGATTTTCTAGCGTTGGGATGCTGTAAAAAATAAAGCTTAATATTGTCTCCTTATATTATATATATATTTATTGGGTATTAATTATAAAACAAATTCCTGCTATCAGAAAAATTATTCAACTAATATTAAATAATATTAAGCAAACTATCTTATTTATAAATTTAATTTTTGCAATGTTCCAATATTATTAAACATTTCGATTTGTCAGCAATCTTCTTCAAACATTTCTTTTTTCCAGTTTAAGAGAAATCTATAAGTGCTTTGTGCATAGATAATGAAGCTCTAAATTTGATTTTAAGTTAAGCTAAGTGCTTTCAGGAGATATGCACTCCCATATTCACAGCTTGATCTGTAAATAAAAATATCTATAATGGATATTCTATGCAAATATATGTAAATTTTGTGTGTGTCATACTAAGAAAATGGATGTTGTTAATGGCACCCACAAAATTTACGTATATTTGCAAAGACTATCTATCATAGATATTTTTTCATTACACATCAAACAGTGAACATGGGAGTGCATATCTCCCAAGCTTAACTTAAAATCAAATTTAGAACTTCATTGTCTGTGCACAAAGCACTTATATATTTATATACAACAGTGAAATAAAACCTTATTTATTTAAGAGAAAGAAAAATGTATGCAGCATTGTGATTGGAAGGTTGTTTCATTTCTGTTTATTTACATATGTTTATATATACACAAATTAAAAAAATATTTACAGTGCAAATGATTCAACTGCTACAAACAGAATTCACATCTAGGTTAAGTGACATTATGTTTAAGAGACTTAAGGTTATCTAGCCATATTTTGCTAGAGGTAAAGCCAGATGAAAACCTACCCAAATTAGACATTTGGAAAATACTGACTTCTCTTTCACTGTTTTTTTATGAAAGGTGATTAGAAAAGTTCCCACCTCTAGTAGCCTATTTATTAAAAAGGCTTTTTTAAACTTAGTTACAATTCATAAATATTTTGTTCCCTTTAGTACAAAATGTTCTCTACGACATTAATTTCTGAATGCACTAATATTTTAAATCATATACTTAAAATGTTGCAAACATTCTGATTCAAAATAGGTACCTTTAAGTCAACAACTTGATTAAACAGCAAATGTGATCTGAAAATAATTTTAGCACTATCTGTGATTTTTATTCAAACCTTCATAAATCATATAAAATCAAAAAGTATTTTATAGTTTTGGTAATGACATAAATACATTCCAAACTAGAATAAATTAAGAGCATGGTGGTTGTTTTAGGAAATGCTTTATATAATATTACTTTTATCTTATATATATATATATATATATTAGTTACTTGGAAGATCATATGCAATTTGAGCATCAGAAGTGACAACTAAAAAAACATTATTTATAAAATTTTGTCATTCTATCACTATACTAAATCATATAGTTATTTTTTTAAATTTCATTTAGAATATAAACTCATATTTTTTAGTCATTTAAAATCAATCTAATTTCCTACATTAACTCTTTCTTTACTATATATGAGAGCTAATTGGAATGGCATTGTCTGTTTCACTATGTTTACAATGATACTGTTTGGGACTAAACATTTTTAATAATCCTCAGTTAGTTAGATTTTGACCCATTTAATGAGTTATTTTTAACTATAATGAATTTATATTTTAATTTTTGTTCCTAGATATCAGGTCTGATTATGGCATAATGGCTGAGAGATTCCTGATTCTGATAAAGAAGCCACAGTGCACCACACCACATCAGTGCATCACAATGCACTATTTTTTCTCACTTTTTTTTCACAATGCAGTGAAAACTTTTCATATTTTCAAAGTAAAAGAGAGTTTTTAAATAAATTTGAAAAATTATTTTTTTTATTTGGAATATGTTTTTATTATTTTCAATGATATATTCATAGTGAGACAGATAAAATTTTGAAATTAATTGGAAACTCAGACATTTTTTTTCTCTCAAAATAAATATTTTCAAAACTATTAAAATTATTTCATTAACTTTTACAAATATTTTAAATAGCAATTATTATAGAAACGAATTTAATTTTGGTATAAGGTCTATTAAAATTGAAGGCTAAATTTATGAAAAATTAAATACTTGACTACTTTCTTCTGAATGTTATCTTATAGAGATCAGCTATCAGATCATACAATTGATTATACATCCATTAAAAACCTTAAATAATAAATAACATAATTTAGGGTATTTTATTTTTAATTTTTATTTGTTTGGTCAAATCTTGTAACTAATTTTTATCTAATGGATTTTCTTCAAATTTTATGCATGTTAGGGATCCATGGAATTGCAATATTTCAGTGCTGTCTAGTTGGTCATATAACCTCAATATTGGTGCACCAAATTTCAAACTATGTTAATATCAGTTCAATAAGTTTTCAATGATATACACTAGGTGGTGGTATATTTAAAAAAAATATCCTTTCATTAAATTTAATAATTAAATCAATAAAATTCAATTATAGTTAATTAAAATAAAAAGAAATGAAGAATGAAATCTTAATTTCTTTGATTGTTTAACTAAATATTGCTTGATACTAGTTGGTTAGTTCTACTGTGGCCACTGGGTGATGCTGTACCATCAAAAACCACCAAGAAGCTTGCAAGTGATAAATTACTATCCAAAAATTGCTGAAATCGATGTAAAATTAAAACACAAAAATCACTGAAATTAATGTAATATTAAAACACCTAAGGCAAACAAATTGAACAAATCCTACCCCCCCCCCCACATAAATTTCTATCCAAGAATTGCTGAAATCAATGTAAAATTAAAAGCGATTTTTGCATTTTAATTTACATTGTTACAGAGATTTTTGGATAAAAATTTATCTTTTGCAGACTTCTTGGTGATGTGTTGTGATGTACTGTGGCTTCTCCTTAAAGGAAGTTAAGAATCTCTCACCATTTATGTCCAGAGAAACATGTTAGCCACTATTTTCCATTCCCCACTCTAAGTTTTCCCATATTATGCTCCATCCCATTTCCACAACATAATCTTCATCAACTTTATGGCCTTTATATCTAAATCTCCCTTATCTTTTCCCAAACCCAGCATAAAAACCAATAATCCACTTTCTGTATAATCACTTTTTTCATATTTATTCTTCCATAACTTCATTATATGTACCCTTTCTGTTTTCAAGCATTTACATTCAATTAACAAATGCCTAATATTTTCTATTCCTTCCTTACATAATTTACAGACTAAATCACTCAAATTTTTTTATTTACATGTATATTCTCTTGTTGCTAAAGATCCCGTTCAAGCCTTAAACAATAAACTACTTTCCTTACTATTATAATATATTAACTTGCACTTAATATTCTGTTTATTTTATATATATTTAAACTCTTTTTACTCTCCATAGTAGTTCTCCATCTCTCTAACTTCCTATTCTTCTATTAATAAATGTATTCTTTTATCCCATTCCTTACCATTATAACACTCAACAATTCTCCTAACACAATCATCCCATCTTTTATACAAATATACTGATATAAATTCTTTATCCAAATCTTTTGCATATCGTATTACCTTTCTCACCCACCTTGTTGCCTGCTCTTTACTCATAACCCAATTAAAAACTATTTTGGCTATTGTTTTGGTTCTTTATGGTACTGCAGTGTCACTTGCAGCCACAATACCCTTAACCAACTAATATGTATTCCTTTTTAAAAATATTGCATTTATGGATATAAAATGTTTGAATTTTATTTCAAATATAAAAATACAGTGACATTGTCTAGATTTTTAATTTTTAAATTTGAATCTAAATAGTTGTAAAGTCAGTTGTGACATATCTAAATGGTAAATAATAAAAAATGGTATCTAAAGAAATATTTTATAAAAGGAAAAAAGCTTTTATTTAATGTGGGTACTTACGTATTATTCTGGCAGTGAAATTTTAGTCTTCATTAAAATTATTATGATTATCTATGGTCAGTGAATATTTGATAGTATGCCTCATTTAATTAATTAATTAAATTTAACTTTCAAAGATAAGTTGTTGATGATCTCTACAGTAATTTTATATCTACCATATATTCTTTATTAACTTTTAGCTATCACTTGCCTTAAGGAGAGCCATCTTTTGCCATGTAAATAAATTGACATTAATACAGAAAGTGGGGTTGTTAGTCACAACTTTGATAAAAATTATTCTTTAAGTCTTTGAAAGTTAAATTTACTTACTTAATTAAATAAAATGTATTATCAAATATTTAGTGATAATAGATAATCATAAAGATCTTAATGAAATTCTAAAATTTCACTGCTGGTCTAATATGTAAAGAAACTTGATGAGTAATGGACTAAAAACTAAAAAATATTTTTTTCCTTCAAACACAATTTCGATTGTTAAATATAACTTGAAGCAGAAGCATGGGATGCTCCAAAGTTAATTATTCAGTAATAGTGCATTACTAATCAAATCAAATAGAAACATTTTTAATAAAATATGTTATATATATATTATTGGATTATTAAAAATTTCATTAAGATCAGGCAGCCTACCATAGCTAGATTATTTCTTTTCATATGTCATAGCATCGGCCGGGACGTGAACCCACAACCGTCTGCAACCAACTATTTGCTTGCAAGGCGGTTGCAATGACTTCCCAGCTAACAACACTTGACATAGCTAGATTATTTGTAGTGGCAAACTAAAATTATTGCAAAATATATGGGCAAAACTATTATCATTAAATTTTAAATGGATTTTAATATAATATTTTAAACAAAATATACTTTAAAAAAACACAAATAAATGCTTATACTTCTGGAATATCCATTTTAAATTTAATTTATTGTTTATCTTACAAAAAAATGTATGGGTTCCCCAATATAATAAAAATTAAAGTCAAAAGCCAAAATGTAGCAAAATATAAGCCCACTTAAAACTTGCTTAATTCTATTTTTTAAATAAGAACATTGATGTAAATGTAATGTTTGATATAATGTACATTTCTATTTTCAAAAAAGAAAACAGTACACATAATGTATTAAATCAGGGCTCAATACAGAAATTCTTTGCTTATAAAAAATTATTGGAATGGTTTAAAAATCATCATACATGAGTCAGTGACCTAGATATAAAAATTATTAAACACGTGATCAATCACGTGTGCAAAAGTGATTAAGAAATTCTGCAAAGGCCATGCTTTATATTAAATAATAAAATTTAACAGAAAATTTTATATTGTAACGTATCCAAGAAACTATAGTGCTTAAAGATTATTGTCATCAATTAGTTGGCTCAAATTGCCAATAGAGGGCTATGTCATTTTAAGGTCAAGCAATTAACTATAGTTTTTTTTTTATTGTATAATTATTATTTAGATATTTGATATAAATATCATGATGCAGGCAGAACCTGTATATTTCTAGATTTTCTTAATGCTTAAGATTGAAATCAAGTTTATATAAAACAATCTTTGCCTTTATCAATAATATTTAGGTTCAAGCTTCAATATCAGTACGGAAAATCGATAATAGTGATCCATATATCACCGACTTACTGTATACTGCATATATATGTTGAGAACATGCATAATGTTAACATGTATATTGATGGCCTGAGAGAGATGTGAGTATAAGCCTTCATAGAAATGATTTTTATAAACATAACAAATTATAGCCAATGTGCATAAAGTATGTATTTATAATAATGTGGAGGGATTGATAAAATAAATATGACAGTAATTCGGATGGATGATTAAAGCATGCATGAATATCTAGTGGTCTTTTATGACACTTTCATTGGCAATCATCAGAGAATGAAAATACAATATATTCCTAAAAATGGTATTGTGCACAATCCATTACCATATGAAGTATTGGAATCAACATACCCATATCTAGATGTGATGTGAATATAATTGATTCTAATAATATTCCAATAGCAATTGGTATTTGTTCATCTCTATGAAGTTTGAACATGTATAAGCTGCCACCAATTACAATAACCAGACTTCTGACTTTTATTATTAATTCATCAGGGGTGATATTCAGCAGGTACATACAGATATGACCATAAGTTTTCCATACCTACTGTTAAAACAAGTCCCATAAAATAATATATTATGTCACTCTATAAAAAAAAAAATTATGAATAAAAACCAAAAATAATATGTTTTATATTTAATTATATCTTTAATATGTTATAATTTAGTTAGTTTAGAACTGTCAATTTTAACCAGTCTGTCATCTGGGATGTGTCAAAATCAGTGTTAGTTACAATAGGCAAAACTCTCCATACAATAGTGCCACTCAGTGCAAGCCAGAGTAGTCAGTGGATGCTAAAAGGTTTGTGCATAAAATTCCTATCTAGTGCCTACTCATCCAATATCCCCAGACTAGTTTCTAGTTATTCATTCATATTATTAATCATCTTCTCATGGTCCGTCTGAATTACTATTATTTATTTTATCAATCCCTGAGCAAGCATAAGAAATGGTGATCATGTGATCAGTGTTAGTTAAGAAACTATTATTTTGTTGTTCATTAACTAATGCTGACACTAGTACATCCCATATGGCAGCACAGTTACTGACAGGTTGAAGTTATGAAAGAATAAATATGAAAAAAGTGATTAAGCAAAAAGTGGATTATTGGTTTTTATGCTGGGTTTGGGAAAAGATAAGGGTGATTTAGATATAAAGGCCATAGAGTTGACAAAAATTATGTTGTGGAGGTGGGATGGAGCAGAATATGGGAAAACTTAGACTGGAGAATGGAAAATAAAGTGGCTAACAGGTTTCTCTGGGCATAATTGTGGAGAAATTCTTGACTCCGTTTAAGAAGAAGCTACAGTACATCACATCATCACATTTAGACAATCATGTGGATAAAGACATTTGGTTTCTGCAATTTAAAAAAAAGTGTTCAGTCAATATAATTTTGACGTACTACTGTTATTATTAGCTCAGGTTGGCTACAAAAGGTTATGATTTTAAGTGAATTTGAAGTTTGTACAATCGATTGTTGGTAAGATTTTGAGATTAGAGTAAGTTATTTTTAAATTGCTTAGTTTGCAATTATTATAAAATAATTCTGTGCTTCATCCTTAGAATGAAAAGCCAACCTTCATTGGATAACTTTTTGGGAAAATCTAAAAAAAAAACAATAAAGATATGAAGAACAAACACAAACAATTATAGCTGCTGTATCTTCAAAACAACATGAAAGAGACATCAGCTAAAGGTAGTATGTGTCTATTACATTTTTGAAATGCTTCACAACAGGATTATTTTAAAAGTAAATATGAATTGCTTCATGTAGCTAGCAATGAAAATGTTGGCTGAAATTGATGTTCACAAGTAAGATCTTTAAAGGTTGAAAGTGCTACACATTTTATTAGAGTGGAAAACATGTTCTGTCAAAGGTCAAGGGTCAAACAAAGAAAAGTTGCAATCATCAATCAGGTAAAAAAATGAAACAGCTTAACGAACTAGCATCATATATAAAAGCTGGGGAAATAATCAAAATAGTTGACCATTATGCAAAAAAAAATTGGATATGGCTAATAAAAAGTATTTAAACAGCACAGTATATCTTTTTAATATGGCTTATTTCATAATTAAAAACAAAAAATTGTAAGAGAGGAAAAAATTGAGAAACCATTTAATGATTTTCCAAATTTAATAGCTTTGCAAAATAAAAATAATATAGATTTGGGAATTTCTTCATGCTCAAGATTTATGGTACCCCTTATCATGGAGCACATATCGACAGAAATAAGAATACATATTTTTGGGTAACTTATTAATTGGGTTCTAAAATTTCTATTATTATGGATGAAACTTCAACAGTTTCACATTAAAGCATTTTAATCATTTATTTAAAGGCTGAAATAAAAGATTCGGAAGCTAGTTTAACAGTTTTCATAGATCTTGTAGATTTAGAGGAAATGACTTCGGAAATGATTTTTAAAAGTCTATTGTCAGTGCCGAAAAAACATGATTTTGACAAATCATATTTGACTGAAAATCTCATTGGATTTTTCATTCAGATGATGCCAGTGTGATGTTAGAAAAAAAGTCTGGTGTAGCAACAAGACTTGAACAAAAATTCCCAGATATTTGGCAATGGAATAGCATGTCATCATATTCAATTGTTTCTAGATGATGCAATTAAAGATGCCACAGAAGTAAACTATTTAAGATATTTTCTAGATAAACTTTATATTTATTATCATACTTTTAATAAACATCAGAGGAAATTAGATAATGTTGCCAAAGAGTTTGGTACTAAAGTAAAAAAATGAGGGTAAGTATTTGGACCTTGATGGGTGGCCTGTAGTTACAGGACTATAAATGCAGTTTGGAAATCATATGAAGCCTTTTATATTCATTTCAGTCTAAGTAATTAAAAGTAATTGCTTCATATTCTCAAAACAAAAATGTTTGATTTACTTATCTATAATGAATGACATCTTAAAAGAAATTCTACTTTCTACAGTCTTTCAGGATAGAAATGTTTCAATTATTAGGGCAGTTAGATTAATAAGATGAACTATAACTGTAATTGAAAATTAAATAAATGAACATATGAAAAAGAAACAGAAGATATTGTTATAAATAAAATGTACAATATCCAATTTGAAGTTTATAGGAAAAAAACATTAATTGTATCTTCTAGAAAAAAAATTGAATGATTGTTTAGTTCGATGATAAAAATGAAAAAAATCATAATCTTTTGGAATGTTTCAATATATTAAAGCATGAACTTTGGCTGGATAATGTTTGTGAAGCACCATAGATTGATGGTGAAAGTAAACTTAAAAAATTAAATAAAATAATAAAATTCACAGTTTCAGTTAACGATTTTTGAGATTTTGTTGATAACAGATATATAAAACAGAAAATTATTCCAAGCAGTATTTTGACAGCTAAAAGAATTTGAAATGTAATTGCTGTAAAGATAGCAGAAGCTGAAAAAGGGTTCAGTGTGATGAATAACATAATTGATGTGAAAAGAAAACGTTTACTAGTCAACATGACAAGTCATTTAATGACAATAAATTTGATGGGAAAATCTTTAGAAGAATTTGACATCATTCAGCGTGTTAAATCCCGGCTGAGAGAAGGACATCATTTGGCTAGTAAAACAAAAAGTTCCCAATATACCAAGTGTAAATCAAAGTATGATATAGAAGTTATTAGACTAAGTATGGTTATTATATTCACTGTGTGTACTAATAATAAGAACATTGAATATTTTTGAGCGATTATTTATAATACATTTTCTATAATCTCCCAATAAAACGGAAAATAATATTAATATAGTAAATATTATTTATTTACCTCCTACCTTTTTTTAGTGTATCTGTTGTTAAACTTTTTGAATATTACCCCTGAATACACTGTTGGTACATAAATATAATTTTACAGACAGTATTATTACCTTTTATAAGTAGTAACCCCTCAATCATTTTACAGCAGAGAAAGTTACATGATCAGAATATTGCTAAAAGTTTGGATTATTGCATACCCTAGATCCAGATGTATTTCTAGCTTAGTCAATTTACAGATGTTTTTTACTTATAACTTAAGCAAGAATTTTAGATTGCTGCAAAATTGTGAACCAGGAAATTGCAACTCATATTTTTGAGATATCACTTAGAGATGTTTTTTATCCCTATGCATTTTATTAAAGTAATCACACCACATATTGATAATTTATCTAACTAAAATAATAAAATCAAATACTTTGTTGCTTAGAAAACGTCATAATATTCAGGGTCCAGAAGTGACAACTGAATGAAGTTCTAGGAACATATAGCTCAATGAAGTCTAATATTCCAACATTACACAGCATGTTGTTTTAAATACTAAATCATATGCTATTTCCATGCTATTTTATGAGATCACTTGAACCAGGTTTTGTTAATGGGATATTTTTTAAAATAAACATTATCATTGGGAAAAATGCATTTAATTAAAAAAACTTTTATTATTTATTCTACAGCTGTCAAAAATATGATCTATAGAATGCATGTAGCACTGGTGAAAGTTTGTGTGGCTTGCCTAGAGATTTTGATCATTTCCAAGCAGAAAAGTACTACAATTATCTACCAAATTTACTGTGACAACTATAAGCAGTGAAATTGTTATAAGTAGTTTCATAAATGAAGTCAAAAGCATTGGTGGTCGAGAGGTCAGTGACAGCTGCTTTACAAGCAGTTGTCCCGGATTAGTTGGTTCACTTCCTGGCTGATACTATGACACGTGAGGAAAAAAAAACTCTTGCTAAAATGATACATTATAAACAATTATTGTATATTCTCTACTGATTTAATAAAATCTTTTATGGACATCATAACTTTCTTTTTTAGGATATTTTTTTGAATACCTGTTAATCCTAACTAATGTTAGAATTCTTCAATAATTTAATATGTGTATTGTACTTATTATTTTAGATGGCCCTTGGATACATTTTTTTTTTTAAGTATGGCCCTTGAATGACATACGGTCAATTAGTCTTGATTTACTCTTTATAATGATTTAGACCAACTGAAAACTGCTAGTTTTATCCAGATATATATTTAGATAATTATTTGCCTTTTTCAAATTTCATTATTTATATGTTTCAAATATGTGTGCTGAAAGAGAAGTTTTAAATACACCTAAAACAATGTCAAGCATTGATGGCCGAATCGTTAGCACAGCTGCCTTACAAACAATTGTCCCGATGTTTGCTTCCTGGCTGACACTTTGACACATTAGGAGAAAAAATTTTTTTTTATTATGGGAATAAAAGAGAAAGTTCAATTAATCATAGCATGTCATGTGTTCGATATATTAATCTTTAATTAAGATTAAAGTTTATATCTGAATTGAAAATGATATAATAATCTCTAGCTTAATAAATGCTTAATAGCAGTCATTAATGTATTTATCTAAAGTATCCAATGTATAAATACAAAAAAATTGGCAGTTGTAAAAAATACATGTTGTTAATACATTAATATAAGTATATGATATAGAAATATGCTATATTATTGTTCTAATCCATTCCTGTTCTCCCTTAAAAAATATGAACTCACTCTTTGGATTCAGTAAACAAAAAATGATTATTATTGGATAACAAGTATAAACAAACAAATCATTGGAAGTAACAGGAAATTAACATATTAACAGGGATATTAATATATTCCTCTCTGTAGTTTGTCCCTTTTGTTCTTTAGAACGATATGCCCTTGGATATTGTTGACCTATGGATATGCCTATCTAGAAGCTCAAGATCAGTAACGTTTGTGTTCTTGTTAATATCTTCCAGACCTTTTATATGTATGAATGAACTCTATAATTGTTGTGTGAGGTTATTTCATGTATGTATATTATTATGTATAATAAACCACTTAAACATTAATTCGAGTTTGCCTCTCAATACAAAATAATTAAGATTATTTAAATGAATATAGAAAACAATAAAAGAGTATGATTTCTAGTAGAAGACTTCTTATAAAGCAGTATATATTGAAACCATGAAAAAAAATACTTGTTTATGGCTGTATATAAAATCAAAACTTATACATAAAAATTTCATCCATAATTTACATATAAAGTTACTTTAGTTCTAGTTATTAAGAATATATTATACAGTAATATTTAATAAACATAGATTATCAATTTTTCATAAAAAATATTGTAATAAATATTTTAATATATATATACTTTTACTAATAAAACTTGTTAAAGTGTCTCCGTGAAAAATGTAATTTGCGATAATATTGCCGAAGAGTGTGTCGTGTATGAAATTCCCACCGCTGTGTTGCTGACAAATTTAGAATATATTATAATACGTTCCAATATTTTTTAATTAAAAATCCTCATACGCAGTAATCAACATTTAATAATATAATTAATTAAAAACATTTATCATTTATAATTACAAGGTAATTAACATGAAAAGAGCTTTTTGTTTTTAAATTTAACCTTAGAGGTGATAATGTTTATTATATATATGTAAATGTTTTATATTACCTCATATTCGTTGGCTAAGAAATTGACAATTTTTGTTGCTTAAATAATGATTTATCATTAATGTTTATTGATATATAAATGTAATATAATCTAAAATCAAAATTATGTCATATTATATGGTATTTAAATGGAATGATGTTGTTGTATTGGTGGAAAAAGACACTTGACAGAAAGACTGTACCAAATTTTTGATGTGCAGAGAATTGTCTTTTTTTAATCATGTGACAATATGTAAATACAAATTTAAAATGGAGTGTCACATTGACGATTGAATATTACTTCAACTAAATTCCATATTTGTGATATCATAAAATAGTTTCACATTTGAATATTTATTTATGCAAGATTTCTTGTGAAGAAATCAGTAATCTAGCTCTACATTGTATGTTAGTAACTATTATAGACAAACGTGATTACATAATACAGGTAACTTATACACTAGTTGGCTCGATAATATTTAAATAGGAATTATGTTGCTTTGTTGATGAGAAAATGGATTATTTCAAAGACATTTAATTTACTGACTCACCAAATACAGTGTGAAAGTTGATCAAATTTTTTAATAAATCTGGCAATGCATAGAAGGAATAGAAAATATGAATGAAATATTATGATTTATTTCTTCAATTACATATATAATTATACACCACATCATTGCAGCTAATGTTTAAATAAAGCAATAGAATATCAATAATTTGTTGTTATGGCAATATGTATTTTTTTGGATAATAATTGAAGTTTATCTACCTTCAAACAATTTATTATTATCTATTGATTGGAGTACATTTGAAAGTTCCATTTGTTACCCTAAAAATGAGTGTTGCCTTGGCAATGGGTCATTGATATATTATAATTAAACCTTGGGTGCAATAATGGAATTTACATATGACAAACAGTTAGCTATTATTCATCTATCACTAAATAATACCAATATCAATAACAATTTCAATCTGTTGTCAAGGCAACCTTCTTTAAATAATAAAGGTGGAAATCCACCTTTGTATATGGTCTTATAAGGTCTCTATAGGCACTAAAAATTGCAACTTGACTACAAAGAATGAAAATAAACAGGTAAATATAACCTATTCTGAAAGCAAACTAACAAATAGTCAATTATAACTTTCAAACTGCAATTATAGTTTTCAATATCAGATCATTTGATATTATCTCTGTAAAAATAACATGGTAAAGTCTCACAAATATTAAAACTTTAATCATTTTTATGCCCAGAAAAGAAGATCCTCTTTTTTCTAATTATACCTCTTTTCCTTCAAGACAAATTTTAATAAATAGAGTTGTATCCATCTTAATCTCTGAATCCCACTACTGAATTGCTTTGTTTCTATTTTTTAAAGCTGTGATGGCATTACTCTTAGGCAAATAGTATCCTACTTGCAGCTATTGTATAGCATTTCTTTGACTGTCTGCATTTATTTGATGGCAAAATCTTGACCTAAAACATCTATTGACTGATATTAATTTCAACACTTGTAGCTAGATGTCAGTGCTATTAAGAGGAAAGTAAAACAAAGTCTATGGAATAGGTTTTCAAGTTAATGAAAGATATAGTCATTTCATGATCTTGTCTTTGTTTATATCCTGAAATTGACAATTGTTTGTTTACTTATGTAGTTTTATTTTTGTAAAATTAAATAAAGTATTTGTTTTTGGTAAGTATATGATGCTCACATTTGGATTTTATTTGGACATACTTATTTTTTTTTATCAGAAATTAAATCAAAGAAAATGAAGTTAAATAAAAATTGATTAATGGCAAAAAAAAGAGACTATATTTTTGCAATTATAAATTGAATTTTTAAGTTTCAAAAAATTATATTTATTACTTGAATATCATAGTCAATGCCAACTATAACATCAAATATTCATATACATCCAAAAACAGTTATTTTCATTCTATTCTACAGCCATCTACAATAAACTTGAGTATATCAATGGATAATAGATGGTATACTACTTTAAAATCATCCAACTCTAGACTGCTAAATCAGTCCCCTTTAGTAAAAAATTAGGATCCAAAATTGGAACTAATGCGTTCATGTTTCTAGTCATCACCAACTTTTATTTTATATTGTTCAAGCCAACAACAGTTTTAAACTCAGGCCAAACCACTGTCATAACTATATGGATCTAATATTAGTCCAGTCTCTGTATATTTTTGAGATCCCAGTTTCATAATGACTGTAGGTCCTCGTATTTTTTGGTTAGGAATGTTAATAATGATAATATCAGATGACAGTCTCATATGCCTACTTTTATGTTTCCAAGAGCTGCAATCTTCACTCTAAAGTCATGTATTAAAAACTTGAGTAATCAATGGATTCTATTTGATATAATGATATAAAATCCCCATCTTCAGAATGAGGAGTTCTGGCTTTTGCTTTTAATATATATTACTCAAACTTACAGTAGATAGTCCTAAATTAAGATGAAGATTTCTTTCCTTGATATTATGGTCAAGAAACTTGTAAAGATCATTTACTTCAAAATGAATTTCAGGAGAATACTTTTTTTTTTTCAGTGTAGAATGCATAAAGATATTTTTTACCTCTAAGCAAGTTGTAACTGTACAAACATGTACTAATCATTTGCATAATAAAATTACAATGCTCTGGAAGATAGATGATGGAAATAGTCCAATATAAAAACACAGCTAGAACACCATCATCACAAACCCTCAGGAAAACACTCTGGAAGATATGCTTTATTAATAAATTCAATTTATCCAAATCACTTCAAACAGTTTTTAGCAAAAACTCTTTAAAAGTGTTTGAAGTGATTTGGATAAATTGAATTTATAGGATATTATGGCAAAAATAAAGAAAAGTGTGATTTTGGTAATATTTATGTTTTATTTAATTTATTTTTGCTAGAATTACATTATTTACGATTTTAATACTTGTAATATATATATATGCATATATTATTATTTAGTTTTATGAATCTCAAAGATTTTTGGCTATAAATACTAGTAAAATCATGATATGCATTATTTCTCTATATATAACTTCCGTTGTATGCTATCAAAGAAAATATTAATAAATAGAAAAAAAAATCAAATGAGTTAAAAAAAAAAAAACATTAAAATTCTTAAACTTAGTAAATTTTTTGATAACGAAAGGAGCCATTTTTCTGAGATTGTTGTACAAGATTAAGATTATTAATAACATTTCTTTGGTTATGTTGAAAGCACATTTGATTTTTAAATTTTAATTCGTATAGCATTTCACATAATAAAATGTTTTCTAAGAGCAAGGCTAAAGGTTTTATGAATTTTAAGAATATTTGTAAAGTATCTTCCTTAAGCAATAAAATAAAAGTTATCAATAATGACAAAAAATAAATACTATAAAACATTAAACCACTAAACATCACATGATCACCATTCTTTATGCTTAGACAAGTTGTTTACACAGGGGCAAAACTCTCCATACAGTAGCACCACTCAGTGCTAATAAGATAAAAGGTGGATGCTGGAGGGTTGCATTAAATCCTAAGATCTACATACAATGCTCTTAGATCCAAGGCTCTGCACTGATAAAAGCCACAAGCTAGAAATGACTCTGGGATATTATATGAGTAGGCACTAGATAGGGATTTTATACACAAACCTTCCTGCATCCATTGATTACTCTGGCTTTCACTGAGTGGTACTACTGTATAGTTTTGTCTCTATAAAATATTGTATTGCATCAGAAAGCTTAAAGTATAAAGAGTTTAACCTAAAATCTGAAATACATACTGATAAATAGAGGGATCTTTATATTCTGACATGGATATATAATTAAAAATATTAAAACAACTAGAAAATTATTAATAGATAACAAGATTCTTAAGCATATCATCCAGAGCATGTTTAATTGCAAGAAAGTCTGTCACTTTTCCATTCTTTTTATTTAAATAAATCAATATACCATTTTTATTATTTTTATTTTTTGAGTGAATGCACAGTAAATATATACATTCACTCTCAATTTACTTTTAATATCATATTTAATTTTATTTATATATAATTATAAGGGATTTGAACACAGACTTTCAAGCTGCCATCAGATAGTGTGTTCAAATCCCCTTAATTACATCTAAACTCCAAGTAGATAAATTATAGTTTGTATTGAAATTTTAGTTATGCTATAATCTTAATTTATGTATGAATACTATACACTTAAAAAACATGCATGTTGAAAAATACTGTACATCTGTGGTCAGTAAACAATATGTATTTTAATGTAATTAAAAAAATGTATTCACAAAATGCGAGCTATTATGTGAGATGTATAATGCAAGAAAAGGGTCATGAAAAAGATTATAGTGAGTATTGCAGCAGCCCAACTATATTCTTTTCTTTATTTCTTTCATTCTCTATATGATAATCTTTTTTCAATTTATTCCCACTAACTTTCACTTCTTTCCCCGAGTTTATTTAGTGGCTGACTTCTTGTTTTTGATCTCTTATGCAACTATTTATTATCATAAACTTCCTATTATTCTCATTTCTTGTAACATATCTAACTTGTAACAGTCGTGAACATAATAATGCTATTTGAAAGTCCTATGCAAATCCTATTACTATTTATTAGTCATTCCTTTTTAATCCAAAATTTTACCAGTATTCCATTATAATATATAGCTCTTTGATGTGGGGGGGGGGGGGAGATTGATAAATATTCTTAGATATAAATGGAATGTGCTCTAATTTTGAATTGAATATATATATTGGAGATCTGTAATACTTAAAATTTATGTTTTCACGTGGAGAAATTCGTATTCATGTATCCGGAGTATAAGTAAAAAAGACTTAGATTTGAATTTCAATTTTATTATTGGCAATTATTGATGAACTTCCTGTCACATAAATATTTATAAATATTATTATTAACTTCTACATTTAAACTTTATCAAATATATACATCTTATGTAAGAAAAAACTCATATGATTTGTAAAATAAAATCATATGGTCAGTATCTTACATGGTTTGGTGTAGTTGATAGAGCCCCCAACTTGGGGATCAGGAGGTCCCAGAATCGATTCTCACACTTATAGTTCTGGAGCATGAACTTTTTATGAGCTCCCGAGCAATAAAGTCATTAGCATTTTTTATATGGTCAGTCATCCATGGGGTTAATTTCCTTTGAGACCCAAAGTAGTAAATTGCAAAATTCCTTCTTTTTTGTTCAAATCGAGACTGGTCTCCCACCTTCCTTAGATAGAAACCAGAACCACAAAACATTTGTTCTCTAGCAAGCTATTTATCGGTTAAGCTATAACTCAGCATTGTCTCATATGTAATTTGATCATATGATTAATACTGAAGAATAACCTTTTAGAATAGATATTAAATACTTTTACTAATTAAAAAATAATAATGTGATATATTTAAAATTTAACTAACTTCAGAAACGTTATTTGCTGCTTTCTTAGTAATATGATCAAAAGGCATCTTAATTATGAAATGATTTCTTTAACATTCATAATGTAACTTAAAACTAGAGATAGAATAAATGAAGTTAAGAGGATAAAGAATGGCAAGCTATCATTAATGATGACTTAAAATTATTTAATCATTGCAGTCTATTGGGTTCATTCCAAAATATCAAAGATCAAAAGGATAATAGCTATAAGGTAGAAGGATAAGATCACAAAAGCTTGAATAGTCATTCCACCATAACATCCAAAACTTAATCAGTGTCTTATAATTTATATATTACTGAAGTTTACTCCAATAAACACTTACGAATATTGAACTTATAATGAGTCAGTCCCATTTAATATATGCAAATATTGTTGCAAGAATCTGCATTATTTTAAAGTCAATATGGTGCTAAATAAAGACTAAGGAGCACGAGTAATTAGCTAATGTTTTTTTTTTTTTTGTCAATTGCGCCATTTAATGTTGAGGGGAAAAATTGGAAACTAGATTCAATTATACATCCATACATTTTGAGACATGTGGTTTCATTTAATTCTCATCTGTCTTCTTATCACTTCCAAAGAGCAAAATGACAGTATATCAAAGGTCTTACAACAGGAGGAGTACAATATCTACACCTCACCATTAATGGAAGCCGCACCATATTGCAATCATTTTTATTGTTTTTTACAGTCAATGCATCAACAGCCATCTAACCAACCCAGATTAATTTATGATAGTATAGTCTATAACTCATAATAATTGTATACTCATTTATTGAAAATTAACAGTTGGTTAGTTAGTTGACTATGAGGCACCTACTTGAAAAAAAAAAATTTTAAAGACTAAAAATTTCCAGTGTTCACTTGGCCTGGATTCAAATGCATGTTGTGGGTCAAGAAGATTGATATGTTAACAATTTTAGTAAGAGTTTCTTCATGGACCAATAAAAATGAACATTTTTACTATATTCGATGTATTTTCAACTCTTTAAAATCAATGTTCCCAACTTGGAATCTGCCAGATAAAATTTGGAATTCCACTTTGCACTGTAATAAAACAGAAATTCAGAAGTAAATTGTGTATCACTCCCAATATTCAAATTAGGCTCTTCCAATTTTGAAGGATATTGAAAGAAAAACAATTAAGTTTAATCTTTTACATTAAAAATAACCATTTTGAATTAAATAATATTTGCTTTTCCATATTGAATCTTTTTTTTTTAATTTCAAGAAAATATTTTTGATGCCTTATTTTATTTATAATCACTGAATAATTTTATAGAGGATTTGAACCCAGAATTTCAAGCTCTCTTCAGCTATCAAAGCTATATCATGCAATTGATACATATGACCACACATGTGAAAGATAAATGATCTCCAATATAAGCATTTCATGATGAACCAGTACTCATCAGATGGTCCACACCATCACCTCAGCATAAAATACACATATTAAAGATCATTTATCTTTTTTACATGTGTGTGGTCATATGGATGTTATATGAGGTAGATTGGATAGCTGAAGAGAGCTTGAAAGTCAGGGTTCAAATCCCCTACAATTACATCTAAACTCCAGGGATATAAAATATACCTGTATTTAAATCACTAAATAAGTTTTGCACAAGTTCGAAGGGTAAACTTTAGAGCTAAAGGTCCTTGAATTGCCATCAAATCTGCTGGGGCTCAAACTTCATATAAACTCCTAAGTCAAACACCACTCGATTACATATATAGTAAAAATCAAGGTTCCAACATTTTTTACCATTCTTGAAGAGTTTTATAATTAAAATAAGTTGAGAGCTACTATCTTAAATACTGATGTCAATATCTTATCGCCAGAAGGGAAACCATTTCTTTAAAAACCACAAGTATAAAATGGAATAATATTTAATATTACTTAGTTTTTTAAAAACTAAAAAATAACAAACTATATATAATCTATTTGTATAACATTGCTATATCAATCAAATACTGCGCTTTTTAACACAATATTACAATTCAAAAAAGTCTTGATGAAACGAAGAAAATATGGCAATGTCAAAGAAATATATTTTAAAAGATATTAATATCCGAACTTGTTTGTTCTCTTCTCCATTTCATCATTGGATGAGTAATTAAAATTTCTTTTAACTTAGAAGAAAAAAAGGAATTATAAAATCAGTGAAATCTTTTTCTTTTTTTTCTAATTAATAAAACATTTTCTTGTATTTGCTAATTTAGTTTTAGTTATTCAAAACTGTGACAATGAATCAGGTGACTATTTCCCAGCATGCCCCGCAATTTTTTTTTTTTTTTAAAAAAGCGTGTAAACTTTGTGACAGAAAAAAAATCCTTTAAAAGAAAAAATGTTTTTGTTACAGTTCTTTTTATTTTTTAATCACTTTGTAAGTAACACAAACAAAGATTCGCCAGAAGTGGTTTGCTTAGTATTTTATTGTTTTTATTTTGTTCTATCTTCTAATTGCAATATTGAGTAATAAATGCTTAAAAAAAAATATTTTGCCATCTGGTGCAATAATTGTTTGAATATCTTAATGATATTGAAATTTTGAATATTCTAATTCTTAATAAAATACATACATATACGTATACAGATATGCCAATAACAAATTCTAGAATAAAAATAATTTTAAAACAAAAGGTTTTAGTAAAAGTCTATCATGTTATTATATTATAATAAAAATACATAAAAGAATGAAAAGCCTGAAGTAAAGTTAGGCTGGACATAGATGGATAATTGAAATCTTAAACGGGATTCTAAGAGATGATAAAAGACCCAGAAAAAGACCACATGTGAGATGGATGGATGAAATAAGAAAGTGTGCAGGGGTGATGAGGCGAAGGCAGGCTAGAGATTGGAGAAAATGGATTGAACTTGTGGAGGAGACCTTCAACTTGCAGTGGATTTGTAATGATTTATGATGATGATCTCATGTATCTAAGACTCTAATAGATACTAAATAGAAAATCACACTATTACAGTATGAGATTTACCTTAATTTCACAATCCACACTGGGTGGACCTTTAATAGCCTAAGCAAAGAAGAAATTAATCCATAAGTAAGTAAATGTACATTATAATAGTCGATTCAGCATTCTTGATTTGAGGTCAATTACAAAATTTTAAAGAAAATGAACATATTTGTGAAGAAAATTAATAATTTTTATTAATCATTCATTAGGCTAGAGATTATCCATTTAATGAATAATATTTCTGTAGCGTAATTTTCACTGTATCACCTCACACACAGTAGGGACAAGTTTCAGTCTGCTTTTAACACCTTGTGATGTGACATAGTAAAAATTATACTACAAAAATATTATTCATTAAGTATTTGTCAACAACTTTTACAAACAGACCTGAACCAATTACAATGAAAAATTTTAAGGCAAGATATAAAATAAATTCTATTCATTACATTCTAGGCTGATATTAGAAATGCTTTTCATACATATTATTAATTTCAAATTGCAGTTCAAATATTTAATTTCTTATGAATTTTTGTATTATTATTTTCCAAGTGTCCCTTCTCCCAATTAAATTACATCTGGGTCTCGTTTTATGCGATAGATAGGTTCCTCAGAAAACACGCACAAACGAAATCGCACAAAAATAGATGTAACTAAGGGGGGATACGGACTGTGATTTTTCAAAAATTGCATAAAAGCAAAGCACCAACGTAAAATTACTTTAAAATTAGCGCAAAAAAAATATAAGGAAATAAAATATGACTAATAAATAATTTCAAATTTGAAAAAAATTGATACAAGAGAAACTTTTTTTTAACTATAATATTTAATTTTATTCAAAACAATATATTTTTATGCATAATTTACAGTAATTTACATTTTTATACATGTTTTAATTATTATTGCCATTTGCCGATAAACAGCTTCGTTTGCAAACTAATAAAAAATCAGATTCTTCACAAGAGGAAATACAACTAGCACCAATGTCACTCTCATGTTGTGTTAATGGTTTTCTGGTGACAACGTAATTAGTAATTAATCTAACAACTAAAAATTAAATTCTTATTTTTGTCTTTAATTTTTTAATTTTCAATTTTAATGGTGCCCACTGCTATTATTTGCCTTTTAAAAATAAACTTGCAGACACTAAATGATTAATAATTGATTAAACGTTCTTTTTTAAAAAGCAAAAACAGAGTGTGATTTAAAATGCAAAATTAACACGCACAATGTTTGAACAAATTTACATTATAATCTTGTAAAATTTAATGTGGGTATACATAAAATGTGGAAATCATGATTTTAATTTTATTATTGAATAAAATCTTACTATTATAAAGCACTGAAAATATTGAAATTACTAAGATGAAAGTCGAATTCCAATAATGTGCTATTACTTTCAATATACGTGAAATTTATTATTTAAAGTAATAGCGCATTATCGGAGTTCGATTTCCGGAGAAACATGAATCGCGTAACTTCAAAATCGCATTAAATAAATCCACGTAAAAAGAGACCCAGGGGTATATATTACATTTCTCATGAATTACTTTTTTAGGTATTTACATATTATTTTTTTGCTCTCTTCATGTGGGTATTTTTTAGTAAATTGCCCATTTTTGGGACCATCATGTTTTAAACAAGATGGCTGTTTTTAAGATGATTATCGAATTAAATATTTCATTGTTTTTTTAAAGAAGATATAAGATGGCCATTATAATACTATTCACAAAATGGCTCACCAGATGTCACCTCATATTCCAATCCATCATAAAAAGTCCATGGGAGGTGTTCAAGGAACTCATGTGTAAGTTAAGAACTAGAGATCACCTAATGGCCCCGGCTAAATGGTTCTCTGATACCTGGGAGCAGATGGCTCTAGACCATATATCAAATAGTGCTTCTAAAATCCTGTCCAAACTATAGAGATGGATGGTAAAGCTGTATTGTGCTGTAATAAGTGAGATAACTACGAATGGTGGCCTAAATGCACCATAAGGGTTGACAAAGTTGTGGAAATCAGTGGGTCCTTAAATTTGCAGATTCATGTCTGCAAGGGATGACAACACCCCTGCAATGCAAAGAGTGACATGATGCATCTGACAAACCTTGGTTTTAATCATTTAATAGCCATGGTGCCATAAATAAATCAGGTTAACTACACAATAATTGACGATTAGGGATCCCATCAATCTAGTTAACTGCATAGGAGTAGGCCAGCAGAGACAAAAGTATAGAACTTAATATGACCAGGTCCCTTGTGTGGGCAAAGCATGCAGTGGGACACATATGAATCCTTAATTTCAAGTAATTTATGTAACATAATTCATGTAGTTTTTCAAAATAAATTTATTTCTTAATTAAAAAAAAAAGATGATTATAAAAACACAATAAGTTACACAAAACTCCAAACGATTGTAATTAAATAAAATTTAGTATAATTGTATTAAACAAACTAAAAAGTATGATGAAAGAAAATTCGATTTGAGCATGTTTTGAGATTACATTGCTATTATCTCCATTAGCACATAAAGTTTCATATCATGTCTGTTAGCTCACGCTATTCACACAGGCATTATTATTCTGTAATTTTGACAATACTTTACTGCATCTTCTATCATTTTTGCAAAAGGTTAGGAAAAATAATTAACAACAGTTTGAATGAATGCTATGGTAAACAAAACAAAAATCATAATTGTTAGCCGAGAGGTCAGCGCAGGTGCCTTGCAAGCAAGCAGTTGGTTTCAGACGGTTGTTGCAGGTTTGCCTCCTGGCTGATGCTATGACATATGAAAAAAATGTTCACAACATGTTAATAGTTTGTATATTATAACATATGTAAAAAAAAATAATTCATTAAATGTCGTGAATGGCATTTATAAAAAAAATCATTATTTTTTTAAGTTAACATGAATTTATATTCGATTTCTTAATATCTTTTAAAGATAACAAGGACCCAATGAACCCCATGCTTGATAAAATAATTTTGGAAAAAAAAATACTTCGCCATCCCTGAAAATTGATAATTAATCAAAAAATGTCGGGAAAAGTGAAGAAACAAAATGTAAGTATCCTTTTTTATATTTCTAATGGATTACCCTTTTAATGCTCTTATTTAAGAATTATTGCTGTAACATTCATAGTTTGAGATTAATTATAAAATGTTAAAGAAATTGAGAGGTACATGTTCAAAATTATTTCCAGTCACAATGGAAAATATTACAGCAAGATATGAACAAAACACAGTCATCACAAGTCAAGCGTTGTTAGCTGAGAGGTTAGCACAGCTGCCTTGCAAGCAAGCAGCTGGCTGCAAATGGTTGTTGCGGGTTCACCTCCTGGCTGATGCTATGACATATGGAAAAAAACGCAGTCATCACATTAGAAACCCTTTCCATACATTAATTATTACTAATTTGAATTAAAATTTCAAACACTTATTTACAATCATTTAACTAACATGTTATGGATCACGTTTAGAAAGGGAGGGATTTAATATTTTTGTATTCCCTTTTTATTAACATATTTATTGTCATCAATTATTTATTTATGAATAACTTTTTGTATCATTTTGCTTGCTAAAAAGCTACCCAATAAATTGAATTCCTTATGTGTTAATTTATCCATTACCTCTGATCACTAAAGTGCCATCTGGCAGTAGACTATGAAGCTTAAGATAGATATACTCTAATGGTGCTAATGTTTCTCTAGAATTAATAAAGAGAGAATGAGGAAAAGGGTGTGAGACAGGAAACTGGTATGACTGATATTACTCAGATATATAAAAAGATAAAATGTAGTTGTTTTTTTATATTTCAATTGCGTTGACAGAGAAGCAAACCCAAGCCAGCTGCTTGGAAGGCAACTACGCTGGCACATTTCTTAAGAAATAACAATAGATTAAAAGTTACATTCTGTAAGTAGATCCCAAGAGATTTAAAAATATTTAGAAAAGACAACATATGAGAAGAATAGATAGATAAAATAAAGTAATTTGTTAGAATATTATGAATAAAAAGTTAGATCAGAATAACTAGATTAAATATGGATGCTTATCCTGTAATGGATTAAAAAGAGTTTAAATGATGAGGATGATAATAAAATAATCAATAAAATGGCATTACTGCTTAAGAATTTGCAAAATATTTGAATGCCAGATACAACAGATCTGGACATAATTCACGAATCTTGAGTTCCAGTATCTGCCATTTTATCACAGCCCTAAATCACACAGGACATGAGGATGATGGTTAAAAAAAAGTTAAAATCAAATTAATCCACTGTTTAAAAATAATTATCCTAACATTATTTGATGATGCTCATTTTTAAAACTTTTTTCAAACAATCAACTCTGCATTTGAACCATTTTATGACACACACATATATTTATTAGCAATTGTATGTTGGATTATTTCCATCAGTTTAATATTAATTGTCAAATATCTTTCATGAAATATCCAAGTTGGATAGAGGATTATCCTAAGTTCAATATTCATTAATTTAAAGATCCATGTTTGATTCCCATGCTAATGCTGTCACTGGAAATACCAAAATTACCTGAAGAATAGAGGAAAATAATATACTACTTGAGTTGTTTAGAGTATCACCTCAAATTTAATACTTGGTTAGACCAGAAACTCCTGAAGAAGAGAGGAGACAATACCACTTATGTCAGTTAGCATATCACTGTAAATTAATATTCACAAAATTCAATGATCCAAGTTAACAATTCTCATGGAAGCATTGTCATTGATCAAACCAGAAGCATTTGAAGAAGAGAGGAAAATAATATTACTTGAAAATGTTGTGATATATATTAACCTGTTCTATCACTAACAGTCGGATATATTTGGAAAGTTTGTTATTAAACAAGGAAAAACTCTCCATAGAGTAGTGCCACCCTGTGCCAATCAGAGTAATCAATGGATGCCAGAAGGCTTGTGCATAAAATCCCTATCTAATGCCTACTTATCCAATATCCCCAGACTAGTTTCTGGTTTGTGGCCTTCGTCAGTGAGGAGCTTTGGATCTGAGAGCACTGCACCTAGATCTTGTGATCATGTGATGCTTAATGAAAAATTTGTTAAAGTTTGGAAGACAATTAACAGTTAATATTACATAATGAAAATAGTCAAACGTATAATTGTTACTAAATTACCATCATCACAAATTTTCAGATAAACCATATGCACTTATATTACAAAGTTGTTTATTTATAAGTCAAATAATGTAAAAAAGTCTTGGTAAAGCTTTTCGTTTTTTTTATATAAATAAAATCATAATATAGGGGATTTGAACTCAAACTGTCAAGCCCCTTCACTATTCACACTATCTCATATTACTGATACACATAACCACACACATATAGAAAAGATAAATAAATCACCAATATACGTGTTTTGTATATTTTCTGCATGTGTGTGGTCATGTGTATCAGTAGTATGAGATAGTGTGAATAGTGAAGGGTCTTGAAAGTTTGAGTTCAAATCCCCAATATTTACAAATAAGCTCCAGGTATAAGAGTGTCTGGTATTTCAAATCTTATAAAATCATGAGTAAAATGAAGTAGTTTATTGATCACAGCATCAATTTAAAAATGAAAAACAAGAAATCTAATATAGCAGTTCAATTCTTTCTGCAATTCTACAAGATTTAACAATTATACTTTTTTTTTTTTTTGATAATCCGAACTAAACCCGTAATGTTATATTCTGTCATTTTTTAAAATAAATACTTAAAAAGTTTTTTTTTTTCCACTGGATGGAATGTTTACATAAAATTTATAACAAGTGTTGACTTCATTATCTTAAATTGATTTGTTGATTCAGTAATTATATACAATCAAATGTAAAGAAAGAATTATAAATCCTACAGTAGCAACGTTACTTGAGGAGTAATCATTAACGTGTTTTGTTGTTATTTGGTTACAGTACAGTTGACTAAAGACTTATTTAGTGTCAAATAAATCTGCTTCCAGAAGACAACCTATATACCATGTTTCTCTGAAAATAAAGATCTAATCAGAAAATAAGCCCTAGAATGATTTTTTAGGATGCTTAAGCCAAATATAAGACCTAGTTAAGATCATTAGCCACATAGATGGTTGATGGATGTATTGAATTATTAAATAATAAATGTGTAAATAAACAATATTATTGACATTAATGCTTTAAATAAATGATAACATAAATTATATCGTTCTTTCGCATTTTCCAGTCGAGCACTTCTGACAAACATAATTCTATCTGTATAGAGAAACAATTTATCTATTACAAATCAGTATATCCGACAATTTATAATTTCATTTAAATATTTAATAATTAGATTTAGAATGCTTCATTTAGTTTCAGAGTTTCATCATGATAACTTTTAAATATTCAAGATAAATAAAAAATTAGTTTGATATCTTAAACATTTTTTTCCTTCCTAAAGGATTTTATTAATATAATGATAGGAATTTTAATAATCAAAGTTTAGCTTAAGTTAAATCATCAAATGTTCTCCTAAAGAAAAGTTTTTAAAAATATGGACATACTTAATGTGCATTTGTGAGATACAGAAATATATTCTATATTTTTGTGTTTCCATTCTTGTGTACAAACCATTCTTAACTGTAATCATTTTTGTTATCACTCCAGTCTCACAAGTCTTCAATTAACACTTGATTAAATGGTATATTTACATGGAATAAGATTCTGATTACCAGATAAGATGAGTGCAAAAAGAAAAAAAACTATTCCGGTGAGTACAAGAAAAGAAATTGTGAGGGGTTCCTGGGGCAAGAATCTTACAGTTTTCTGTAAAAATAAGAAGTTCTTGAATAAATGTACATTTTTGAATTTGAATAAATATAGATTTTTGTACGTGAAAAAATAAGATTTCCTCTGAAAATAAACCCTATGTTGTCTTTTGGAGCAAAAATTAATATAAGATGGGTCTTATTTTGGGGGAAACACGCTATTCATTTATGTTACATTCCAGTGCTTCTGTAGATATATTTATTTGCTTTCATTATTAAAACACTGAAATTTATTGATTTCATGTTGTTATTTATTTTATAATTTATAACTTTTTTTTTTTTAAGTGTCATAGCATCGGCCGGGACGCGAACCCGCAACCCGAGCAACTGCCTGCAAGTGCAAGGCAGTCGCGCTGACCTCTCGACCACCAATGCAAATATGTATGTCAATCAAAGGCAAAGATTTCTTTGACTGCTGCCCAAATCTCACAGAAACTTATTATCAGACCATAACAAAATATATATATATTCTATGAAATTTTAATATTATTTGCATTATGATTAGAAAATTAACACTAACATCACATGATCACATCTCCAATACTAGCACATAATATGGAGTTTTGCTTTGCTTTGTTTATAAAAAAATTAACACTCTTGATTTTCATATTTTATGCTATATATTTAATATTTTATAAACTAAAAAAAACCCTAACATAACCGAAGTACAAAGAAATTGAAACGTAGCTAGAGAAAATAACAATTATATAAATAGTAAATTTCTCCGGTTTTAATAACAGATAAAAATTGTTCATACGCAGAAAAAGTAGAACATAATAATAATAATAATAATATAGTATTATTTAAATAGAAGTAAATCTATGATTTGTAGAAAATCTAAGACAGATGAAAAACATAAGGCATATGGAGTAATTATTGATAAAAAAATATCAACTTATATATAACACTAGCATAAAATAGATATGCACACACATATATAAATATGGATATACACTAAATAAATCATCATCATCATCAACCATTATCAATCCACTGCAGGATGAAGGTCTCTCCAAGTTTAATCCATCTTCTCCGATCTTTAGCTTCTCTTCTCCACAACACCCCTGCACATTTTCTTATTTCATCCATCCATCTCACATGTGGTCTCTTTCTGAGTCTTTTACAATCTCTTGGAATCCAGTTTAAAATTTCAATTGTCCATCTACTATCATCTCTTCTAGAAATATGTCCGGCCCAACTCCATTTCAATCTTTTAATTTTTTCAATAAGGTCAGTAACACCTGTTTGTTGTCTTACCCATACATTGCGTTTTCGATCTCTTCTTGTTACTTCCAACATACATCTCTCCATACTCCTTTGAGTGGTCTGAAGTCTCTGTATTGCTCTTCTATTAAGTGTCCAAGTCTCAGATCCATAAGTAAGAACTGGTAAAACACATTTGTTAAAAACCATCCTTTTCAAACACATAGGCATATTTCCTTTTAGTATCAAGTTATTTCTACCAAAAGCACTCCAACCAAGTTTAATTCTATGATTAATTTCCTCCATTATGTTTCCATCTGTATTAATAATCTGACCAAGGTATTTGTAACTGTTAACTTCTAATTCTTCATAATCAATCTTTATTTTCATATTTTGAGCAAATCGATTAAATATTACTTTAGTCTTTTTAACATTTATCTTTAGTCCTACTTTTCTACTTTCATCTGCTAACTCCTGCAACATTTCCTGCAGCTCTGAAGCATTATTTGCAAAAACAACTACATCATCTGCGAAATCTAAATGATTTAAATACTCTCCATTTACTTTAACTTCTTTAGTTTCCCATTTTAACCCACAAAATACTTCTTGCAGCACTGCTGTAAAGAGTTTTGGAGATATGGAGTCACCTTGTCTTACACCTTTCTCAATGTTGATTTTTCCAGTATCATTATGTAATCTAATTGTTGCTGTTGCATTTTTATAAATATTCTTTAAAATATGACAATATCCTGGATCTATACCTTGATGATCCAATGCTTTAATCACTGAAGAAATGTGTATAGAATCGAATGCCTTTTCATAATCTACAAATCCAAAACATAATGACAACTCATATTCGTTTGTCCTTTCTATGACTTCTCTCAATACCTGGATATGATCTATTGTACTAAAACCACTTTTAAATCCAGCTTGTTCTCTTGGTTGGTGGAAATCCAAAGTTCTCTGTAGACGAGTTGTAATTATGTTGGTAAAAATTTTATATAAAACTGATAAAAGGCTAATAGGTCTGTAATTTCTAATATCTTCTTTATCACCTTTTTTAAATATTAATTTTATTACTGCATTCTTCCAATCTTCCGGTACATCTTTATCATTTAGACATTTGGCATATAACTTTGCTAAAATTGTTTCTATTTCTTCACCTGCTTCTTTTAATATATCAATTATAATTCCATCATTTCCTGGAGCCTTTCCTTTCTTCATACACTTAATTGCATACTAAATAAATACATTCATATATGTATATATAAAAATTTTCATGGCATAGATATTAATATATTATCTGCTATTACTTAAATATGGAGTTTGAATCAGGGTCACATAAAACTTGAACATATTTTCAGCTTAATTGCAGTCTAAACCCAGATACCAATATTATTATCGATCACTAAATCGGTCTTCAGCTAGTAAGTAAAATAAGAAACAACAATTTTAAACTCACTAATTGGTAGTTGCCTAGTCTCTTAAAAAAAATACTTAATTTATTATGGCTTTTGGGGGGTTTGTCTGGGAGGTTTTGCTTTATAGTCATCTATTTAAAGAAAATAAAAATAATCAAATGGTTTGTAATTCCGGAAGTAATGTGATATTTAAAGGCTATATTGACAAAGTTGAGTTTTAATCTAGACGACTTTCAGCTATTGAATCCATGATTTCATTTTTTTTAAATATATGTTAAATTCAGTACTTAGATGAATTGTCAAGCAATTTGTAAATAATGTTTGCTAGCAATGATGTCAATATATATCAAGGTATACTGGAAATCAGAATATTATATATATATAATACATTTAATAGAAGAGCAATTAAAAGACTTCAGACCACTCAAAGAAGTATGGACAGATGCATGCTGGGAGTAACAAGAAGAGATCGAAAATGCAATATATGGGTAACAGAACAAACAGATGTTAATGACCTCATTGAAAAATTAAAAGACTGGAATTGGACTGAACATATTGCTTGAAGAGATGATAATAGATGGACAATTGAAATCTTAAGCTGGATTGGATTCCAAGAGATGTAAAAGACCCAGAAAAAGACCACATGTGAGATGGATGAATGAAATAAGAAAGTGTCCAGGGGTGATGTGGAGAAGAGAAGATAAAGATCGGAGAAGTGAATTTGGAGAGACCTTTGTTCTATGGTGGATTGATAATGGTTGATGATGATGACTGGAAATCAGAGTAATATTCAGATACCAATATTGAGGTACTATAATCAAAGATAATATTAAATGGATAATTTACTGTGTGTGCTTTCTTGACATGATTTTAATATTTCTTTTGAAAATATGAAAATAAAAATTTTAATATAAAAAGCTCCATAAAAAGTGGTGGCAGCTGCTGCAATATATATATATATTAAATTGTAGATTTTCATAACCAGAAGATGAGAGTATAAAATTTCTTATTGTTTTCTGATATTCAATTACCCCTACATACCTAAACAACCTCTGCTACTGGGATCAAAATAGGTGTTATTTTGGAATAATGGTAATATTGATAGCAAAAAATTGGGCACAGACAATTCCAAAATATATGATTGCAGTAAACTGAGCACTGATTATATATATTTGTGTGGGAGATGATGGTCTGTACCAATTTATGAATGTTAGTTCAGCAAGAAATACATATATTGGAGTTCATTTATGTTTTTCACATGTGTGTGGTCATGTATATCAGTTGTATGAGATAGACTGGATATCTAAAAGGAGATTGAAAATCTGTGTTCAAGTACATATAAAATAAATATACTTGTAATCAAGTATTAAATACATTTTTGTCATATTAATCAAAGAGATAATCTCCTAGCTTCTAAATGCTAGTCAGATTAATGCAATAATCTCCAGAATCAAAGCTATTTATATCATAAATGAAAAAAAACCTATTTTCAATTGTATGTGGATGTTAGAAATCAATAACATTAATGAATATGAAATTTAAATCAATACTTCTACAAAATGAATGAAATAATTCATTTTTGTTCATTATGTAAATAGCTTTGAAACTCAAGGGATAATGCATTTAATTCACCTGAAGAATTTTATTTAGGGAAGGTGCTATTTAACATTTGCCTTCCCTCATTCTCCTATGGTTATCTGTAATATTATTTTGCCAAATTGTTTTTTTTTGATGGCAGAAATGGAAAGCAAAAATATTAATTAAAAAAAAAACACCTTTAATAAGTCAATATTCTCCAATTATTGGAAAATTTAAAATAATATAGTCTTATCATTATATGGATGATAGTTAGGTTCTTTCCTTCTCTGGATTTAAGATCATTTGTGACTTACTTTGAGAAGATTTTTGGAATTGCAATATATATATATATTTTGAATAGTTTAATAAATATTTATGATTATTTTTAGTTAGGTTCTTTCCTTCTCTGGATTTAAGATCATTTGTGACTTACTTTGAGAAGATTTTTGGAATTGCAATATATATATATATTTTGAATAGTTTAATAAATATTTATGATTATTTTTATACACAAAAAATATTACACTTTGATTTTATTTATATATTTTAAAACTAAAAGTTAACAAATTCAATCACAATACTGAAAAAGATGGTAACATCTTTTTAAACATGGTAGCAAGAAACTTTTGGGATATTTTAGAATTTATAAAAGTAATTTTATATTTAAGAATTTGATATTTATGATGGATTTGCATTATTTCATTCATATTTTGAAAATAAATTTCAGTTAACAAAAACTATTAATTTTCTGTGTCGACTGGCTTTCCTTTACTCCATCCAAAGAGAAATAGTTTACTGTTCTCATAATGTATTCACTTTAATATTTTTTCAATATTTGAAAAGTTCAAATATGATTTTTTACAATGTTTTTCTAAGAAATAAAGTCCAGTTCAGTGAATTTCAAATATAAAATACAGTTTTAATACTAAAATCAAATGCTGAATGAATACAAAAATTGCCACCAGAGCAAATAATGGAAATATGGACCTATTGATCGGTTAAAAATCACATATACAATGGTATATATAATTACCATAATAAATGTATATATACTCACTGTAATAAATGTTAGCCCTCACTTATAGTATATATTTTAAATATTGTGTTAATGTAATCAATGTAAAAAAAAAACAATCTCTCATCCTATATACTACATTTCAGGTAAAATATAGCTTCATAAAATATTCACAAGATTTGAACATTTGTAACCATGTCAAAATAGTAATCTTAATTTTTTTAAATACTACATGTTTAATGCTTTTTTTTTAAGAATATGAACCTGTAAACACATAAATGGGCAATTTCTATTTAGTTTCCCATTTATTTGGAAAATATGAATAGACCGCAAAATATTTACTAATATGCAAAACTATGATTACAACTTTAACAGATGTTTGGTGTATGTTTATAAACCTGACAAAGATAAGTCCTATTTGAAACCTAGGTATTTAGTATGAAAGATTCGGCTATTTTTTACACAACATGGGGATATTGGATGAGTAGGCATTAGATAGGGATTTTATGCACAAGCCTTCTGGCATCCATTGATTACTCTGTCTAGCACAGGTGGCAATACTGTATGGAGAGTTTTTCTCTGTTTATCAACAATTAATGTGCTAGTAGAGGAAATGTGATCATGTGATGCTTAATGGTTTAACACCAATCCTGCCTAATAGGATAGTGGTGGCTATGGTTGTAAAAGAGCCAAAAACACCAAAATGTATGGTGCTGAACTGAGTTCAGACCCATATGACTATATAAGCTATTGAGCTTAGATTGAAAATATTTTTTGTGTTTTCACTTTCATTCTCATAGTTTTGTAGTTAAGTAGAGATAAAAGGTGGTTGCTAGAGGGTTGCATTAGATCCTAAGATCTAGATGCAGTGCTCTCAGATCCAAAGCTCCTCACTGATGAAGGCCACAAGCCAGAACCTAGTCTGGGGATATTGGATGAGTAGGCACTAGATAGGGATTTTATGCACAAGCCTTCTGGCATCCATTGATTACTCTGTTTGGCACAGGTGGCACTACTATACGGAGTTTTGCTTTGCTTTGTTTAATATTTAAGTTACATATTGCCACTAATTGCTGATATTTGCTCTGATTATATAAAATTGATTTACAAAAATCTAAATGAGTTCTTGTTTTAAAAAGTGTCTTTAACAATTATCCTTTTCCTCCTGCTTTCAACAGACCAATAAAAAATATTTTCAAAAATCACAATTGCTTCATTAAACATCTTTAATAAAATCTGAAAATACTTATTATTAAATGGCAGTTCATACAAATTAACATGTTGCCATCTTTTTTATAAAGACAAGAGGATTTATTGATGTTGAACAATATCTAATCACTGCAATAAAAACATTTAAAAAAATCAAATCTGTGATGATTTGTATCTAGTTTTGACTAATATATATATATATTAATAAAACAATGTTCTATTTCACTTTAAATATTGATCACAATGTCATACAACATACAGAAAAGTTTGTGCAATTCTTTCCATCAGTGGCGCCACCTAATACAAGCAACAGTAATTAGTGGATGTTGGAACATTTGTGCAAAAAAATCCATGTCTAATAGTCGACTACTCATTTAATATTTCCAGACTAGTTTTTACCTTGTGACTTTCATCAGTATGGAGTTTGGATCTAAAAGCATTGTATCTAGATCTCTGAATCGAATGCAATCTTCCAGCGGCCATCTTTCATCTTTTTAGTTTACTATAAAACTATGAAACTAAATAGAAAATAATAATGTTTGAAATCCAAGCTAATATGCTATAGTCATATAGATATGAATCCAGTTCTGTATCTATACATATTTGTGCCCTTGGTTTTAATAACTATAGTCACCATCATCTTTTTGCCAGAATTGGTATTAGAACCAATAAAACACCCCATACTGTATTAGCATAAGAAATGGTGGTCATATGATGTTTTCATGGTTTAACATATGTGCTTCATACATGTATATAGAGGACAAATTTAAACACTTCATATATATATATACATGATAAATAAAAGCATTAACGTTATAAGAGAATTTGTCAGAACATGCTATTACAGAAATCAATAAGGAATCCATTTAGTTAATAAGGTTTTCCACCATATGAAATAAAAAATAATAATATTAGTGCTGGAGGAAAATCTAAGTATTTAAAATGATAATTGATGTTAATCAAAGATGTGTATTATCGCCAACTTTATGTATCTATATTTTTGATAGTTGTCTTCAGAATTGTTTATAAATGATCTAATAAAGCAGGCATTTAGAAGCAACACCAAATATGATGGGTATTTCTAACTTGAGATCATCAAGAGCAAAAATCATGACAGTCATTTTTTTTTAATTCTAGAATTATAGTTTTACAATATGTTGATAAAAAGGAAAAATAATTGAATAGTTTTATTTCTATATTGGATTATTTCCATCATCTAATATAAGTATTGAATGTCTTTAGAAAAATTTAACTTTATTTAAATATTCCAAATACATTCAACGGTTAGTAACAGCTCACAGGTTTAGTATATGTACAATGTTTTGAGAGGTATTCCTCTCTTCTCTTCTCCAGGTGTTATTTGCCTGATCGGTGACAGCACTAGCATTGGAATAGAACCTGGACACTTAGATTCTTAAATATTGAAATTTTAAGGTAATGCTGTAACAAACTGAGCTATCCAGCCATAGGCAACACTCAGTAAATTTTTTTTATAATTATCTATGAGGTTCCTCCTGATTTCTCCACTTTTTTTTAACGGCAAGGTTGATTTGTGGTTTCAATACATTATGTAGTCACACTACATTTACTAATGGGGTTATTTGCCATTACCATGTAATACTAGATGATGAATATAGTCCAATGAAATTAGATCTATTTTCTAAGAATTAAAGAAAGTATGGTCCAGATTATGCTCCTATTGGACAATAATGTGCTTAATTGATATTTCTAAAGTGGATAGAATCATGTGTAAATGCCTATATAGATATGTACTTTTAACAGAAATGAATATTGTAGCACTTGAAATTGAACTGACAATAATACGTTTAAACATGTATCTTCCTACAATTAAATGGCATTGCAATACTATGTAACTAAAGGATTAATAAAGTTTATTATTATTGAAACTTAATAATTATGAATTATAAAAAAAAATGAATTAATTTCAATATATATATTTTACATATTGTATTCTCTTAATTAGAATGAAAGCTATCGGATTTCATTGATTCTTTTCTTTATTTTTTCACCGTAATTTAGATTGCATGTTTCAAAGTAGTGCTTTTAAAAAATGAACATCTACAGTGTAACAAAAATGGATATTTGTTATTTGAAACGGCAGATTATTTTTAAAAATCTTATTAAATGTCATAATTTAAATCTAAATATTTATGTTTGCTTTATAATAAGCCTTGCTTACTAGTAACGAAAAAATTTCATTAATGATATACGTATCATAACATATGTATTTTCCTGAACGTTTGTGATGATGGTTAGTTATATTTTTATATTGGACTATTTTCATCATCTATAATGTGTATTGAATTGAATGTCTTTAGAAAAAATTAACTTTATTTAAATATTCCAAATGCATTCAACTATTAGTAATAGCACATCAAACAGGTTAGTATATGCACAACGTTTCGAGAGGTATTATTCTCACTTCTTCTTCAGATGTTGCTGACCTGACCAGTGACAGTACTAGCATTGTATTCGAACCTGGACCCTTAGATTCTTGAGTATTGAATTTTAAGGTAATGCTCTAACCAAATAAGTCATTCTGCCAAAGGCAAAAGTTTGTAGAACAAACTTGATTAGTGGTTTCCATAAATTATGTATAGTGGCATTAGATTGGTTATGGGATTTTTTGCCATTAGGCAGCTTCTTTAAATTTTCTTCTTTGCACCTTTTCTTCTCTATCTAATATTTTGTATTTTCCCAATTGAACACATGTTCATTGGCACATATATGGCTCCTACCTTAGACACATCTGTTTTCTCTCTTCTAATCATTAGTTTGTGTTCTTGCAAGCACTTTTCAATGGGACAACTGGTCTCATCAATGTAAATGCTCTTCCACATTCACATTGTATTTCATAGATGCAGTTTTTTCTTTTCATCATTTTAAGTTTAGGCTTTGTAGATGTTAGAATTCCTCATAGGGTGGTATGGCTCTGGAAAGCTGTTCTGATGTTATACTGATTTGTGTATGAAATTGTGTTCAAGCATTTTAAAATTTTTATATGCAAACTAAATACCCCATATTTTTGTTCTTTTTATATTGATCATTATTATTATATTTATATCTTTATAGCCACTGGAATAATATTCCTCTCATTCAACAATAATACTCAACCTAATAAATAAATGTTTAAGATATTTATTTTAAGTATTTACAGTAACAAAGTGTACACAACAGTTTAAATACAGGTTTACCCCTGGTACAGTTTGCAAAAAGTAAAGATTATTAACCATACAATTAATGCTCAGAAAAAATTATGGTTTTCCCTTTTAGAATCCAGACACTTTCAGCCTTAGGTGCCATCTAAGGCTGGAAATGTTAGGGTTCTAACAGGAAATCTCAGCATCTCTTCCAAGCATGAGTAGCTAGCAGCTTCTTGTTTTAAGTTTGAACATCATTTCACTGTGATTTATCGAATACTAGGCAAGCCAATTGTGATCTGACAGTTGTCTAAAGTCAGCCAACTATTCACTTACATTGATCTTCATATATCACCAGTTTTCCTTTCTTAATGGAAACCATTAATTCAATGGTTTACTTTCCAATTTGACTGTTTATGCTATTGAATAATAATTTAATTTCATTATAAATTTCATTGGTCAGTTGTACTGCATAGTTGATCTGATCTTAATAACATGATAAGTTTAAAAAAAGTTCACAATATTAACATAGTAAAAATTAGCTTTAGATACCTAGTTCTTAAAGTAGCTTGGTAGATGTCTAGGTGATCTTCTGGTTTAATCATTTGACCTGCTTCAACCATTGTCAAGTCTAGTTTAATCATCAAGTCTATAATTACATCTAGTGTGGTTTCATAGACTGTCCTTAACTGATGTATGAATATGATGTGTCTCCCAGTGAAGCTTTGGACAACCATTGTATATAAATATAATGTTTTTATAATTGTTGATGGAATCCTTTTAGTTGTCCCATTGAACATATAGCATAGGGCTCATATTCTTAACCACATGTCAGCAATTTTCCCCATTGAAGGTTTGGACAACCACTGCATGCAAATCTTTTGTATATTTGTTGATGGAATCCTTTTGGTTGTCTTGTTGAACATATAGCATAGGACTCAGATACTTAAACACATATCAGCAATTTTATCATTTTATGACTAAATTAATGAAGCCTACATGTTCGTTCTACACACTCTGTTAAAAATGATAAGCTGAGGTTTTTCTTGTAACTATGCTAGGTATAGCATGGTGCTCCAAGAACATTATCACTATGCAGGTATTCCAAATATTTGCAGTAGTTTTTAAAAAGCTCTTTGTATCTCTTGAATGAGTATCTCAAACTAATCATATCTCTCAAGTTAAAATAGTGAGTTGAGCACTTACTCTATTGTCAGCACAAAATTGTTTGAATGACCTTTCTATGAAGGTAGTACCATTATCTAACACTATATTTAGGAAGAGCTATGAATTGCAAGTAGTGCTTTAATGGATGCTGTGGGCATGGAGTGATGATACATAAACCACTTCCAGATATCTGAACTATGCATTTAAACCTATTAATAGCAGATTTCTTCTCCATAGATCAGCATGATTAATATAAATTCTTTGTTGATGACCCTTGGAATTAGACCACTGAACTTTTTTACTCTTTGTCAGCATATTTTGATTTTTTTTCAGCTCAAACATTGGTGAACCTTAATCTTGATTCTAACATCCAGGTTAGACCATCAGATATAGGAACTAACCATTATTTTCATGTTCTCTGGTTAATTACTATACCAAACTCTTTAGCACTTGAGGGTGGCCACTTGGCAGAATCACTACTTTTTATATCCAGACAACCTAATCATTTTCTATTGAAAGCTACAGTCTACATTGTCAATAAGTCAGATGCAGCTCTTTTGATTTTTTTTGGCTAATGCAGATAAATCAATTTAATTATGTTCTGTAATCCAGGGTCATTACTCATCCATTGAGCAGTGATTTATTGTTGGGTTGATTCATTTGCTTCTTAATCATATTATCACATGATCACTATTATTTATGCTTACAGAAGCTGTTTACACAGAAGCTGAACTCTCCATACAGTAGCACCACCCAGTGTAAGCCAGAATAATCAATGGATGTTAGAAGGTTTATGCATAAAATCCCTGTCTAAGGCCTACTCATCCAATATCCCCAGACTAATTTCTAGCTTGTGGCTTTCATCAGTGAGGAGCCTTGGATCTGAGAGTTGCATATAGATCAAGATGCAGTGCTCTCAGATCCAAGGCTCCTCACTGATGCTAGAAACTAGTCTGGGAATATTGGATGAGTAGATATTAGATGATTTTATGCATAAACGTTCTTGCATCCATTGATTACTCTGGTTTGCACTGAGTGGTGCTACTGCATGGGGAGTTTAACCTCTGTGTAATCAGTCATATTAATAATTTGACTATTTTATTCTAATTCTACTGTTTTTTGCAGGTAACCAACAATTCACCTATATGAGACACTTTTCTTCAATACATTCAAGCTTATAGTCATGTCCTGATAAAAATTTGAATCATCTCAGTATGCATAGACAAACACACTGGAGAATTTTTTGCCTGATGTAAACATTTCCAACAATCGACAGTGATTAATCTGTAAAATGAATGGTCAACATTCATTATGTGATTCATAAATATTCTCTTTCTCTTGTTTCCATTGAGGGTTGTATGATTAATAAAAGTCTATTTTTTAAAATAGTTTATCTAGTTATTGATTTCAGTAAACAGGCTACTTGATAAATTCCTTGTCTGATGTAAACATTCCCAAAAATAGACAGTGATTACTTTGAAAAATGAATGATCTGTACTACAGATAGTCATGCAATTGTTTATGCCAGTGAACTACAACTTCTTTGTTCTATCTATATATAATAAGTTTTAAACAAGCTCTTTGAAGCAAATTCAAGGTGGCTCCCATCACTATGTGACAGTAATGCACACACATCCTTCACCACTGGCAATCCATTACAACTTAGGATCAGATATAAACTTTAAACCTCAGTTAAAGATTAATATACCTGATTTAATATATTTATAAAGAAAATACACATAGGAAAGAGAAATGTAAATAAAATCTATATGTGGGTGTTTAATTAAAAAAGCAGATGTATTAATCTTTAACTAAGATTTAAAGTATGTATTTGAGCTAGTGATAATCTCCAGTTTAGTAAATGATTAATGATAATCATTACTATATTTATCTGAAGTGAATGGTGTCAAGGCTGTGGGTGGAGTGAATTTGACACTTGTGAATCAAAATGTAACAATTTACTATTGATAAATACTCTACATGTAATAAATATATGTTTTTTTTCACATGTCATAGCATCGGCCGGGACGTGAACCCACACCCGTCTGCAACCAACTACTTGCTTGCCAGGTGGGTACGATGACCTCTCGACTAACAATGCTTGACAATAAATATATGTTAGGTGGTGATCCGGACTAACTAAGGAGTGCTGTTTTAGCACAAATTACATCTTTGGGATCATGTCTTTTTTTATATATTTATATGATTTCAAAAGAATGTGTGCTTATGTGGAGAATAGCTAATATATTTATCAAGAAAATATATTACAGACATTTTCTAACTAGTGACATATTTTATTGAGCCCGAGTCCCACAATATTATTTTTTTTCAGTAAAAATTTATTGTCCATGTTATTTTTAAATCACCTTTAATTATTTTCCTTTCTCTCATTTAAAATATATTTATATTTTAAAGACTTTCTATATATGTTTTTTTTAATCTTAGATGTTAATTTTATAAAGAGCTATATTATCTCAATACTTTCCAAAATTCTTATATCTATAACATTTTTTTATACCAAAAAATAAAAAATTTACATTTTCCTCTAAAAAAAAAAAAAAGGGAAGGGAATTAAAACATCAAAAAAAAAAAAAAAAATATTTTAAAATAAAAAAAAATAAAATAAAAAATAAATTAATATTGTAGTCTGATTTTGAATTTAAAAACAAGCATGTTTCTGACAATTGTTAAAATTTATATTATCTATTTTTGAAATCTTTTGTTTAATGCTGTGTAGTAGAAATCTAAAAGTGCTTTTGATTGAAATTGTTTTTAATCAAGATAAGGGTTAAACAGAAAAAAACTCTGTTTTCAATTAAAGTGCTTTTATCATCTCAGATGACATAAAAAGGGCTGATAAAAATCAGTTCAGTTTGACTGATATTTTTGGGAAGCAGTGGCCAAATTGGTCAGCTGCAAAGGCTGGTTTTCAGTTTGGATAGTATTTTTTTTAAAAGAATTTGGTTATATTTTATTGCAGCTTGATGTAGCTAGCCAGAGAGATGGTTGGCAGAATTATATAAAGAACTGCTAAGAATTCAAGGAAGGAAAAGGGACAAGTCTAGCTTCAGTTGACTAATTAACTATGCTAGAGTTTTGAATCATGAAACCTGGCCCATTTCTATATTCACTATCCTGTATTCAATTACCTGCCTGGAGCAATCCTAGACAGATGTAAGACCCACTTCTCTATCTCTATAGCCTTAAATGGGGACAAGACAGCTGGCTGACCTGAAGTACACATGGAACTAAATCAATGCCACCATTTACCTAATTATACCTTCCTGTGATGTCAATACTTGAATTATACTTTTCCTGATGTGGATATAAACCAATCTCACTCAGATGAGCAAGCTCACAAAGAGAATTCATTAGCTTGCTGTAGGATTAGTTATATGTATGCTGATGTATCTAGATGAAGAAAGCAAAGACAAATATCTATATACAATGGTAAGTAGCATTATATATAATGTGAACAAAATTTTACATAAGTTTTTTTAAAAATAATTCATTAAAAATGACATCCTAAAAATTTGACATATATAATACATAATGATTGTAAGTAATATATATTAAGGCTATAATCTTAAGATTATGCACCTAGATGTGACAATAGGGATCTCTACAAATCTTAACACAAGATTTACTTTAAAAGACAAGAGCAATGATTGTTTAAAATCATTTATTAAGAAACAAAAGGATATTTTAAGATTTATATATTTAATTTAGAGACGTTATAACTAAGAGTCAAGAATAATTTATTGATCATTCTATTGAAAAAAAGATTTCTAAAAATTAGAAGAGAAAGCTGTAGTAGAATTTTATAGCTGATTCAAATTATATTTTATATATTATTCATATATGAATTTCATATACACTTAATTTATATATTTTCAACAAAGAATGATTCCAAAAATATTTTTTAATAATTACATTGTATCAAAAATATCAAATGATGTAAACAGCAGTGTATGCATAAATGGCTAACATACACACATATAAGTAAAATTTTAATCAAGTTTTGTTTTACATGATGATTGAAATATCCCCATCAAATGTACTGCACATCTGTGTGCGTGTATAGCGAGTGTCATATAGACACGTATATATAAAATTTAATCATTTATAGTATTTGCAACTTAAAATTTTTATAATTATGTTATGATTATTCAAATATGTCCATAAATTATATAGCATGTCTGTGTGTAGATATATATGAATATTTTATACTAACATATTGTAAATCAATGTAATAACATGAATTTTGTAATAATTTTGTAAATCACAAATGTGTTTTATTTATATATATTAATCAAAATCAGAAGGCTTAATTGATGTGTATATAGTCAGATTCTATAAACCTCAATTTCATTTTTTTTGTTATCGTTACTAATAAACTTGCATTTTTTGTTAAAATTACTCCAATGAACTTTATCTCTTGGTCACAATACAGTAATTGAGCTTATGTTTGCTGAGCTACATTCATACATAATGGTCTGATATATAAATGGGAATGTATATGTGCTTAAGGAGCATCCAGTATGATTGATATAATCATGGTTGGTGTATAAGATTATATTCTTTAAAGCCCCTGCATCCAGTATGATTGATATAATCATGGTTGGTGTATAAGATTATATTCTTTAAAGCCCCTGCACAACATTTTATTCAGTTTAGTCTATTATAAATTATTTATAGTTGGCAGTACATTGATGGTACCAAGTGGCCAGAGCACTGATGATGATCAACATGTTTTAATATCCCAGCATTATTGTTTCTGATTATTAGGTTTTTATGGTTATATATTCAGATGGATTCACATTTAAGTTTGTGCATCCAAATTAATCTTTTAATAAATGCCCCAAGCTGGCAAAGGCTCAGCAGCTAGCCTGATCTACAGTAGACCCATTTCAAATCCAGTCACAAGAATGATTGTTTGGTTGTAAGTCATTCATGATGATGGATGTTTATTTCTTTCTTTTGAGTATTGCTTGAATGAGTACTTTTACTTATTTATAATGCTGATTGATTTTTAATTAATCATAGTTGCTCTGAGGAGTAACTGGACTGATCTCTGAGATCTATTGATCATATGCTCTCTTATAATACCTATTTTTTATATATATTTTGATATTAAACATTATTTTGATATCCCATACTTCAATAGTAATACTAACTTACTTTAATACTTTATTATTTTAATATTAAGTTTCATTATTTGAAATATTTTTGAATTCACTCGGAGTTGATGATGATGATTTCCATCATACCGGGTATGCCCATGCTATTATCGATCCTGTTACAATATATATAATTTATATTTCATTGAATTCATATAAATATTGCACAATTTGCCTATATTTTAATCATTCTTATATAGTTATTGTCAAGATAACTGTAATATATAAAAATTTGAAACCAATGAAAATTCTACATATACGTCAGTCCATCTAACACAAAAAGAAAAGGGAAAAAATTGGTATCTATTTTGCACATTTTAAAAATAATATCATGTATCTTATAAATTTAAATATCTACTTTTCAGTTTATGTTTATATTTTTTTGAAAAAAAATCAAGACATACCCATGACTTAATTTAATAATCTTTTATTACAAATGTTATATAATAATCATGCTAATAGCTAGCTCTTAATAAGCTTTTCCGTATATCTCTATCCTCAGACCAGTTTCTAGCTGAATATCCTAGCACCCCACTAATGACAGCCAGCAGCTAGAAACCAGTCTAGGATAGGGATATAAATAGATAGCCCATTATATAACATATATTTTTATAAATGTCAGTCACTGAATAAATTATTCTTAATTATAAAAGTAAATCCATTAAAATAATCTACTAATCATTTCTTTTTAATATAAGGCTTCTTTAAGAATCTTTTCTTGATAAACTCCATTATTTTCAATACTCAATAATTAGAATTTTTATTTTTTAAATGTTGCCCCATGCTTGTTATCTTATTCTCTGTGATTCCAATATGATTTTCATTTTCATTGATATCTCTATAATTTAAACTTTCTATTTTATAAATGTCTTCATATTATTTGTATTATTTATTATTTTCTTCTTTAAAAATATTACTTAAATTGTGTTTCCTTTTATATATTGGGTTAAAATTTATCTAGATTTATATTTATTAGTACACTTTATAATTAATGTGTTAATGATCTGTACATGTAAATCATGCAAGGAAAAAACAATCTTTGAGACATGTGCTATTGGTATTAATTTGCTTGGACTCATCCATCAGTAAGTGCTTTAAAAGCATAGGTGAATCAAAGCAATATATATATTGCAAATAAAAAACAAATTAATAAGTCCACTTTTGTAATTATAAATTTATTTAACGCACATTGATTACGTAAGTAATATTTACTAAGACAATAAACCTAAAGCATGTGCTGTTGAAAATGTGAAGGTAGGGACCTCGGTCCCTACCTTCACATTTTCAAATGCACATGCTTTATGGTTATTGCTTTAGTAAATATTAAGACCACTTTTGTTTATTTGACCAAGATCTTATATGAATATAAATAAGAAAATATTTTATTAAGACAATTTCCAAATCATGCAGAAATGTTATCCTTGATCTTATTTATGAAGTGATTGCATATTATTAAAACTATGTAATATAATATTTAAAATGTTCAAATCACCCTCCCAAACATTGTCTTTTCAGCAATGCCCTCTGTGAGTAAATATAAAGTCTGTACATGCTGTTTAAAATTCAGATTTTATATTTATTCACAGAGGGCGTTGCTCAAAAGATATAACATTTTGGAGGAGATTTGAACATTTTGTATTTAAATTTTCAGCTAGTAATATGTACTGGTATATAATTTAAAATTTGTATATAGATAATACAAACAATTTAAATGCACTAATGGTTTTAAATATTTTTAGGAATTATCATAATCAATAATTCAAACCTGGCTCTGTGAGAAGGGTGTTGGTTTATCTCAAAAATTATTCCTGATGATTTAGTTTCTCATTTTCACTCATCAAAAATGTATGCCACATTAAAAATAATATAATTAATGATTGTGGTAAAGTATAACACAGTACATTTTTTTAAAAAAAGTATTAATATTCAAATAGTGATATATTTATTGCTAATAAACTCTAATGTTGAAAATATTAATTCTTATTAAGCACAATGTCAGCATGTAAGCAATAGAATGTGATGTGATGTGATGCACTATGGCTTCTCCTTTATTGGTGTCAGGAATCTCTCAGCCACTATTCCCAGAGAAACCTGTTAGCCACCTTACTTTCCCTTTCCATTCCCTACCCTAAGTTTTTCCCATATTCTTCTCTATCCTGCTCCATTCCTTATCCACAACATTACCTTTGTCCACTCTATGGTCTTTATATATAGATCCCCCTTATGTTTTTCCAAACCCAGCATAAAAACCAATAACATACTTTCTGTATAATCACTTTGTTTTTATTTAATCTTGCATGTATTCTTTTTTCTTGCAAGCATTTACATTCAATTAACAGATACCTAATATTTTCCACACCCTCCTTACATAATTTGCAGTCTAAATCACCCACATTCCTCCATTTATGTATACATTCCCTTGTTGCTAATGATCCTGTTTGAGCCTTAAATAGTAAACTACTTTCCTTGCTATTATTATAAATTAACTCACATCCAATATTCTGTTTATTTTTACATATTTAAACTTTTTACTTTTCATACTAGTTCTCCACGTCTAAAAGTCCCTATTTTTTATTAATGAATCTATTCTTCTATCTCATTCTTTGCCACTATAACATTCAACAAATCTCCTAACACAATCATGCCATCTTTTGTACAAGTACACTGACATAAAGTATTTATCAAAATCTTCTGCATATCATACTACTTTTCTCACCAATCTTGGTACCTGTCCTTTATTCATAATCCAATTAAATACTATTGAGGCTATTCTCACTATCCATAAATTGCAATCCATCAAACATTTTCATTTTGATTTTAGTATCTCTCATATAAAAACTTGACCATCCCATTTCTCCTTGGAGTGCATCCTGTGCTGTTCACACATCTGCATCTAATGCACATCTTCCTACTTCTCTTTGTACTTTTTATAAGTCTAACATCCCTTTACTAACACATAACACATCATTACAATAAGGTAACCCTGTTATTGCCATTCACTTCCATACAATTCTCACTACACCATATTAATTATATGAAAACACTAATAATTTCTTTACCAGTCCCTTTCTTTTCTTTATTTATCAGTTTTTTCTCCCATTCATCCAAGCAATTTCTTTGATTATGTAAGATGATTCCCAAATAGTTACACCTATTCACCACATTTAACTTTTTATCTCCCAATTAAAATTCCTTCTCTTCTCTTTCCACAGCATTTATCACCATTACTTTTGATTTTTCTTCACTAAATTTAATCCCCATATACTAACATTTGCACATATCTTGACCATAACTTCCATATCTTTCCTACTTTCTGTGCACAAGAAGATATCATCAGCAAATAAAAGACCTGATAATATATGCACTTCTTTGCCATCTATTAATGATATCTCTACCCCTCTTCCAAGTCCTTCTATTGTTTTTTCCATTTCTCTCAAATATAACAAAAACAAAATAGATGACACAGGGCATCCTTGCCCTAATCTCACCCCACTTTTAACTCTGATTCTATATTTCCTAATTGATATGTATAATTTTTTTTCATACAATCTCTTAATAAGGCTACTAAAGCTCCATTCATTCCCAAATTTACTAAACTTATCCATAATCTATTTCTATTTACTCTATTTCTATATCTATAATGTCCATATATAACTGTCTATCTGTATCCCTACCCATATCTGTCAGTTGTGTAATTACAAATAAACTATCTTCTATATACTTATCTGATTTAAAACCTTCTTGCATTTCTACTATATTATTTTCTTTCATCCATTTTTCCACCCTGACAGCCACCATATATGTGAAAACTTTATATAACACTGACATTACCACTATCAGACTATAATTGTTTAACTTTCTATGGTTCTTACCCTTTTCTTTAAATAATAGTCTTACCCTTGTATTATTCCAACTATGTGGAAATGTTTATCTTTTGTGCTATCTTATTAAAACATGATAATAGATATATTTTGCCCTATTTCCCAAATTCATGATCATCTCTGCTGCCCATCCATCTAAACCAATTGTCTTTCCAATTTTCAATTTCTTTCCTGCCTCATTCACTTCATTTTCTATAAAACTATGTGCTATTATGTTGTTATCATTCTATCCTTCACATCTAACATCTTTTCTATATCCATTACATGCTTATATAAGATTGTCTCTTATTCTTCTCTAGAACTGCATACTTTTTTCTCATCATTTAATAATACCATTTCTCTCTCCCCTACATTTCTTCTTTTTAATATATTTCCAAAATTTTTTACTTCCATCTCATCCACTTTTATTAATATCCTCCATTAATTTACTATTTAATTTCTCCCTCTCTCTATAATGATCTATTTTAGCCAACTTTTTTTTTAAAAAAAAATAGTTTTTCCCCATCATCTTTTTCACTTTCTTTGTATCCAATAGCACATTTATATTATCTACATGCTTTTTTCCTTCCTTTTATTCTAATTCTCACTTTTCTATTATTTTTATTTTTTGAATATTCTCACCTAAAGCCCTATTTGCCACTTTTTCTACTTTATCACACCAGTCCTTATATTCATCCCAAACAAATTTTCCCATGATTCTACTACTTTTTATTTTATACTCTTCTAACTTATTCATATCATTCACTCTCCATCCACATCTTTCACTCTCATTTCTAATTTTATTACTTTCTCATATTACTAACCATTTCCATTACAAAGAAAATATGATCACTATTGCATACTCTCTATTCATTATCAACACTTTAATTTTTAGTATTTTATTCATTCTCTCTTTCTCTACTAATAATACATAATCTATTGTATGAAATATATTATTTCTAGACCATGTGTATTGCCCCTCATAAATATTTGATAAATTTCCAATGCTCAAAGTCACTCTCTGACAAAAAAATTTCAAAATCTCTCCACTCTTGTTATCCATGGATCAACTTCTTCATGCATTGCACAGTAGTGTTATCTCATTTTTAAATTATGCATGTGTATAAGATTGTGTTATTTAAGTTGCTAAATATTGTTTTTACACTTTTTTTTTATATAAAAAAAATTTGAGTGAAAAAAAGCATCTAATTGTCTGATATTTTCCAAAAATTATTTTCAATCCGCATTTGATCAGTGAGGAAAGTATTTTTTCCATTGTTAAATTTTTTTTATCCTGTGGCATATTGATTACAACACTAAATTTTATTTTGAAGTGATATCTTATATTTTCCAATTAGTGAATTTTGCATTAATTGGAATTTTATTTGAAATTGTTAAGTTATGAAAAGATGTCATGATATTCGGTAGGTTTGAGTTTCACTAAGTTTTACTCAACAATAACTTAGCCATTAATTATATTTTATCTATTTTTTTAAATAATTAAAGATGACTTCAGAAGAATCTAAGGCTATGACAAACTTTCAGCAGAATATTAAATTTGAAGAGTCTTAAAAGTACATTCATTTTTGCTGCCTTTATTAGTTTTGAAATTAACAAGAGTTAAAACCACACGTCATCGTTACAAATTCCTATAAACAGCTTTACTAGATTAAAAAGAGATTTTTACTTGAATGTTCTTAATACAGCAAACCCTAACAGGTAATCAATCCTTTATAATTCAAGAGCTACTTTTTTTAATTAGCGATTTCATGATTTTCGGTATATACTAATAATAATTAAATGAAATATTAAAAACATTGAATTACAATTTTATATCGAAAACAAACACGTGAACTAAACTGTTTTGTGGTTTTCTAAAATTAGTTCAATGATTCCAAAGTTTCTCTTAGCAAAGAATACCATGATCAAATAAAAAGATTTGATCATCATCAGGGCTTTCTACCAAAAGTAATTCAAAGGTTCTTATTGTATCTTGTGTTCAAGAAACAACATAAAATATTGATCTTGATTTTACAGGATGCATAAGGCAAATTAATCTTAAACAACCCTTTAAAGAAAGTGAAGATTTCTAGAAGATAAGTCTTTAAAACTGTCAATTCATGAGAATTTTTACTTTATTTACACAAAGCTACATGGCTACAAAAAGCTAAATAACAATTTACTATTCGATAATTGCTTAACTAGTTGAGTTAGCTGTAAGTCAATCAGCTTAAAAACAACTAAACTTGATTAGAATTATAAATCCTCAGCTATCTATATATGTTGGCCTGGATTCAAATAAACATTGCAGAAATACACCAGAAAGCCAACCAAGTATAAGATGATTTGGTAATACTAATGCATAAGATAGAGCAATAAATTTATAATTTTTTTAAAACTTATGCACAGGGGGGAAATAACAACTTCAAGCATTATGCCTAAATGCAGATTGTTGGTTCCAGAACTCAAATCATCGGATTGAATCCACATGTGACAGATAGAAAATGATATTCAGATGTGAAAGTTATCTATGAATAACCAATAATCAGCAGCCAACCTAGATTATCTCTTGCATACTGCCTCTGATACAAAAAGTTTTTCTAATTTGCTCCTCTTCTTTGACATTTTACATTACTGCATTCAGTAGTTTAAGTTCATATGGGGCCTTATCATCATGGGCCTCTTATACCATCAATAATGAGATCAGCATTTGCACAATCATTAGTTTAAGCTCATATGGGACCTTATCATCATGGGCTTCTTATACCATCAATAATGAGATGAGCATTTGCACAATCATTAGTTTAAGTTCATATGGGGCATTACCATCATGGGCCTCTTATACCATCAATAGTGAGATGAGCATTTGCACAATCATTAGTTTAAGTTCATATGGGGCCTTACCATCATGGGTCTCTTATACCATCAATAATGAGGTGAGCATTTCCACAATCATTTTCCTATCTTTTACTTATAGTTTAGTAATTTGAATTCTAACTAAAACCTCTTGTCAATATATGAACTACTTACTGTATTTTGGTAATCTCAGACACATCTATCGATTTTCAAAATATTCATTTTTAAATTTCAAACGTTAAATCATATTTTAAACAGGCTACTAAATTACAATGCAACTTTTCTTTTTAAAAAAAACTGTTTTTTTATAACTGAACTAAAGTTTCATTAAAAATACATCAACAATGTTTTAGTTTATAGAATTTTTGTCAAGATATAATTTATCTGAAATACGAAATAAACCAAAATAAATAATCAAAAAGTACCAAAAATTCTATTATGTAAAATGTAACAACAAATATAAATAACATTTTACAAAAAATTAACAGTATTTTCTTTTTTAAATAGAGAAAGAAATGATTTATATTACTTTTTTTTTTTTTTTTATAAAATATTATTGTTTTGATTTGTTAGTGTAATTTATATACATATATTTTTAGTATTTTTTAATTCTATATTTTTATTTATTTTATGTTTAAGTTGAATTATACCTTGACAAAGACTAAAAATATGGGTGTTAAATTTTTTTAAAACGTTTTAGTTTACTAAAAAACTTTTTTTTAAAGGTAGGTTGAAATTTTATATATTTTAAAACTGAATTAATTTTTTTTAAAAAAAAAATAGATTTTTGGAATACATTTTAAGTAATTCTAAACAATATATATAAACAAATTTACAATATAGAATTAAAATAGTAATATTATTTCCATTCAAAGAATTTTGATGTATATAAACAAATGCAATATACACAATGGCTACCAATGAATAGGTAACTGATTCTCTTTCAAAACTGACTGCAGTGCCATCTCTGGGTCAGTACACGAGTTACATAGTGACAACTACAAAAATTTTAAGGTGTTAGATTATGAGTTATAACATGAAATGTGATGGAGTGTTCAATCTTTGTTACAAGCTTCTGGATGCCCTAAAGTAAACCAACATGTACTCATTTCATATTCAATTTTAATTTTAAAAATAGCCAAATGTCAGCCAAAGGAAATCAGTAGAATAGAAGGGATTCTGAATCACAATTTTTTTTTCCAGCGTATATATTTCATATTTTAAAGTCTTAAATTAATTTCAATTTCATTAATAAGATCCTTTACATTGCATTTAATTATTTTGGAATTCTTTTCCAGAAACTTTAAAAATACTTAAATAATATTTAACTTCAATTTTTTTAAAAACTTTCCTCAAAACAATGCAATTCAAAATAAATACATACAAAATGTATATGAAGCAAAGTTTAGTTTAATACTTTAAAAGGATAGTGCTATATCCACATCTTGCTAAATCTTATGGCATGGACCCTTATCAGGTAACTTTACTGTTCCCTGACTGAATTCCAATAGTTTATCCACTAATGACTCAACACTACTTCAGTTAAATCCAGTGCATGAATAAAATTAACTTCTAATAATTTAATACATTAACTGACAATTATTATTAGAGTAACTTTACATTTTATAAAAATATACACATAAACCCATAGGCATACCCAATAGTAATAAAGATCATTCTGACCTGTTTAATCTCTAGTTTGCTTTCTCATGTCTGGAGGCAAGCTCTCCACTTTAGAAACTGCTGGGAAAAGAGGGACTTCCAGCACCCAAATTTTAGCCCATCTTCCAATTGAGTTCCTTATTAACTGTTTTCTCTTTTCTCTTCCAACTTGTATGTCTTCTTCCATTGTTTTCTTCCTATAGCTGATTGGCTGGTATTCCGACTCAATAGATAAACTAATTATTTCTCTAAGCACACACACGTTGGCTCTCAGAAAGTTTTATCTTTTGTTAACTATAATTGATGATTTATTATAAGATTCAAATTCTTGTTACCAACAACAGAAATCTGACTCTCAGTGACTTAATTATTACAAGTACATTTTTATTTAGTTATCACTAATTTTACCTTTTTGCTATAATAAAAATATAATCTTTTTTCTAATTTTATAACTTTTAATTATTTTTAGTTCCATATTTAAAGATAAATCTTTTAATTCTACAATTCTTTTTTATTTATTTACTATTACCTTTATATGCATGTATGTGTACCCACAAACATACATATCAGTATGCTAAGCATGTTTTCGATTAACCAATAGCCATATTCATTGCAAAGATACTTAAATCAGGGGTGGGCAAATAGCAGCCTGAGGGCCACATGCAGCCTGCTAAGAGTTTTTATGTGATCCACCAAGACAATCAGAATAAACCACCTTGAATTGAGATTTTCTTCCCATGCATGACCAAAGATTCGTCTTGTATTTTCCACTAAGATGGCCATGTCAATACACATGTGCAGTGCTTTTCCAGTTGATCTGGTTAATTTCAATTTTGTCTTTGTATTAGCAAATATATACATTTCCAACTTTAGTGAAACCATGAACCCTCTGAAAAAATGTAAAATCAGTGATGAATGTCATGTGTTTAATGAAGAATGAATAAACAAATATTTCTTTGGTAATACAGGGAATAAAACAGTGTGTTTATTGTGTCATAAAAAAGGTGTGGCCCTCTGCTAATCTTCGCTTCCACAAAGTGGCCCCTGATATGGCCCTCCACCAACCTCTGTTGCCCCTGAGCCAAAGCAATTGCCCACTCCTGACTTAAATAATATTTTCATTCAAGATTTACATTTTTTGATGGATTGAATGTGCCTTATATATTTTGAAAGTTACTGAATTGACCCGAAGTTGAAAAAAAAAAAGTTTGGTTTGACAACAAATGAAAAGTATATGTAAAGACAACATGTAAAGATTATTTTGTTTATTTCTGAAATTTAATTAAGTGTAAAATGCAAATTTACTTGAAGGGTGCTGAGAGGTGAGTTTACTTAAAATATTTCAGAATACTGAAACGATCACTGAATTAAATCAATAATTATTAAACTGCAATCAAATTAATAATCAATAAAGCAAGTCATATATAGCATGACCTTGCTTTTATGAGCTTGTATAGTGTTCCAGATGGAGATTTTAAATGTTTTCTCTTGCCGCACTTATGAATTGGGAGCTTGTTTGAGCTATTGGTATGCTGCCTATATTGCAATTAAATTTTACATAGAAAACAAACATTTAACATTCAATGCTGAAATACAAAAATTAGAATAACTATGCCATGGATTTGTGCAATGGGAATTTACAATACAGTTCTATTCATTAGAATCCTTAGCAGCTCAAAACAGAAGATGTTATAAATAATTTATTGATGGCAAGCATTAACAACCTACTATTTTATAAAATATTAAATGTTAATTTATTACAATAATATATTCTAGAACTACCTTTGATAGAATAATGCATAGTACAACTACAATAGCTTATTACATTATATAGATTTCTTACACAAACTATTTGAGAAACAAAGATTATAAAGTAGACAAGCGTTGGTAGCCAAGACGTCAGTGCAGCTGCCTTGCAATCAAGCAAGTTGCTTGCAGACACTTGTCACGGGTTTGCTTCCCGGCCTATGCTTTGACATACAAAAGAAAAAAAAAGATTATAAAGTAGAAAAAATAATTAAAGAAACTGTAAATGTATTTTCATATATATAATGAATAATATTTTTATAGTATAATTTTCATTACAGCACTCTTACACAAGGTAGAGAATGTTTACTATACACTTTTAACACCTTGGGAGGGATGTAATCATAAACATATGTGAAAGACAAGTGACCACAGTATCTTACACATATCTTTATCACTGTTTAGTATATCTATAGACAGCAAATTACTAAAGTTTAATTGATGAGTGTCAATCATACAGCGCTCACAACTTTAACACTAACCACTTATTGAAAGTATATTAATAATTTTTATTAGTCACTCATTAGACTAGAGATTATTCAATAATGAATAATATTTCTATAATGTAATTTTCATCACACTACTCTCCAACCCAAGGTAGGAAATATGTGTAAGAGATTGTGGTTTGGATCAACTGATGTGCTGCTTCTGCACAAAATATGGATCTTGGGGATCGTAGATCTTTTTCATGTCTTTGATCATATGTTTATGATTACATCCCTCCACAAGATGTTAAAAGTGGATAGAACCCATTTCCTACCTTACGTAAGAGTGGTGTAATGAAAATTACAATACAGAAATATCCACTATTGGATAATCTCTAGTCTAATGAGTGACAATAAAATTTATTAATATTTTCAGATATAATCTTACAAATTACAGCAAATGTATAAACTTATTGTATGAAATCAAGTTTAACTACCAAGAAAATGATAGAGCATAGTTATTATGAAGTAAACTAAAGCAATGTTTATGAGCTGTTGGGTCTCAGGAGCTCTTTTATTTTATATGTGGAATTTAAAAAAGCATTAAAGTATATGTTATAAATAATAAAAAAGACATTTGCTGTGAAATGTGAATTTTACTATTTTCTGTAACTATAACAGAACCAGAAAGCAAATTTATTAGGAGACCTTATATTTTGTAATCATGGGCAAAGAAATTGTTTTATGGTAATTATTCACTCTTTATTATTAGTTGTCATAAAAAAAAATCAATAAACGTTTACTTTCCTGTTAGTTGAATTTAAATTTTTATTAAAGTAAGACTAGTTCACAGATTGGGTGAGTTCATTTAGTTTGGGCGAGTTCATTACATGTCCAAATGTTCTAGGTATGCGATTGAATTAAGGGGAATAAGATAAACTATGCAAATATTTCATTAAGATTTGAGGGTTTTTTTTTACAAAGTTGCCTTATTATCTTTTATTACTCCTTAACAAAAAAAAAAAAAATCTCTTAGTTTTTAATGCCAAAATTTGAATTGCTTACAATAATAATTGATAAATTATTTATTGTTCCATTATTAGTAAACTAAATTCTAATTTTTCACAGACAAAGAAAATGTTACTTAAACAAATGATAATAAACAGCTCTTATTCACTGTTAAAGCAATTAATGGCAACCTGTCAAAAATTATGGAAAATAAATTATTAAAAATAATAAGTATTTAATTTTTTGTAAAAAAAAAATGTTGTAATAGAGTGGAAAATTCCTTTCATCTTGTAATAACATTCTTCTGAATAATTCTGATTTTTTTATAAATAATTAATTACTTTAATTGCCTTTCTTTTAGAAACAATTTATACATCATTGTACTAGGAATATTTTAAATTGAAAAGCTTAGGAAATTACGATTATGTATTAATAGACACTAATTATGCATATTTAAGTAGGGATACAATTGCATAATAGCAGCATAGGAGAAATAAAAGAAAGATGACTTAATGAAAACTTCATCAAATATTAATGTCGTAAAATTAAAGAAAGTAAAAATGTCCCGCTAATAAAACACAAACAAGCATGCACATGGTAGTTTGAATTTTAAATAAAAGTAAACCAGCAATATGGGGTGTGCATATATACAATATACTAATTACTTACGTATTTGATGTGCTGCCTCTGTGATGGGAGAATGCCAAACCTTTCTCAGTGGTGTGTGTGGAGAGAGGGATGTTGTGATAACAGAATGCCATAATTGTGACATTTTACTATAGCATTCTGGGCACTGCAACATGGGCAGCAGGTCTAGTACATAAGTACTATATTCTCACATGCTAATTCACTCTTTTTTTTCTTCATATGTCAAAGCGTTGACTGGGAAGCGAACCTGGGCCAGCTGCTTATAAGGCAACTATGCTAACCACAAAGCCACCAATGCTAATTGACTCTTAAGTTTACATAAATATAAAATAGAAAAAAAACATGAAAATTATTTTTATTTATGAATATGTATTATTTTTATGGTAATAACTAAACGATTTTATTGCTTGGGAGTTTCATAAGATGTTCTAGATAAGAAGTACCAAAACTGGAATTAATCCCATGATATTACATTCCAGAATCATTAAACTATGCAGGGATTATTTTTTATAGTGATCTAACACTAATATAATTATTTGTATAAATAGTCATGTTTCATATTTCAATAACTAGAAATGTATAGACGATAAAACTGTGCACTAAGTAATTGTAAGCCATAAGAGTTTTATCAATGTAAAACTACTTTGGTATATTTGCAGATCTTGTTAGCGATTCCAAGTGGTTAATATCTGGAAGTGCAGTAAACTGTGAGCTTTGATTTACTAAATTAAGCTCAAAGCATTAATCAGCTCATCAAAATTAGACTTTTGAAATCAAAACAATGCTCTTTGTTTGAGCAAGCTCACTGCCATGGTTTGATATTTTACTGAAAAGTTCAAAAATTGGCTTAAAGTGATGGATCACAGATAATGGCAGCCATTTTGAAGGTTATGAATATAAAACATTTTTTTATTAAAGATTAATTCATGCATAAGCTTAGAATTACCCACGGAATATGTATAGTATTTGTTATAATGATATGTAAGCAGCACAAATAAAAGTAAAAAAAAAAACAAACAGAATGGTTAAGTATTTGGAGATCATGTGATGATTGAGCACAAAGTAACAGTTGATTTTTGAATTATGGGTATTCAACTCTCCGGAACAGCAATCTATTGCTATACTAAATTATCTGAATAAAAAAAAAACATTTTCTTTATTTGAAATTATGACATAAAATACTTATATTTCAAACAATAATAAAAATTAGATATTGCTTTATTTTCAAACCATAATATAATTAGAGGGGATTTGAACCCAGACTTTCAAACTCCCCTCAGCTATCCACTCCATATATAACTAATACACATGACCACATATATGTGAAAAAGTCAAATGATCTCCAGTACAAGTATTTCGTGCTAAACAGCACTTATAATTTGGTCCAGATCATCGTCTCCCACGCACATATATAATCAGTGTTCAGTTTATATTAATATAGCAAATCTTCAAACTTTAGTGAACCGGTTTCAATCTTCTCCACCCTCTAATTCTTCAGCCATCAATATTATTGAAAATCTGATGATGGAATGTTCAAAGTCTTCATTGATGCCAATATTGTTGTTTTTATATGCTAAATTGTGAACATTAAAATTCACATATATAGCAAACTGTATTGTATTATTCACTTTTAACATATACACATATATAGTTGTATATGGTTATATGTATAGCTATTAAAACATGTGTGCATACTGTATATGTGGATCATTATTTTTTCTGAATGTTTTTAACCTTTTTTTTTTTTGGGGTGTAATCTTGAACATTGTATCCATGCATGGAAAGAAATTCAAATAATGTCATGCCTGTTTCATGTATATATATATATATATATTGGCCTTTAATTTAAATTCTATATCTGGGCTAACAATAACAATCTGTAGTTCAATAAATAATTAATAATAATATTGATAAATTTATCCAACGAAATAGTATATCATTTTAATGGTTGCACATGAAATATACACCTGTAGATAATGTCATAATAAAATATGACAACAAGTGAGGAATGATAATGAAAACATTTGAGGGGATTTGATGATATGGGACAACAAATGAAGTTAGTTCAGGATAAATGTATTCTGGGAATCTTTAGACTTTTTCTGGTGTCTTTAGTCATTTGTTTGTGAAAAATTATATAGAACGTTCCAAACATATGTATTTTAATAATCTATAATGGTTTTTTTTTAAATTAATTTCTTCTCTTTTAATATTTTTTTTACTATTTTTTCTGAAGAACCTATTACATGGTATAAATCAATTCCCAACCTCATTAGTTCCTGCACTTCCTTAACTTTTACTAAATTATTCAGTACATCCTATTCATTGTGATAAGAAAAAAACTGTAAGTAAGTTATCATAAAAGTTTTGTTCGATAAATAAATCTTAATGGGGCATTTTGAATTATTGAACCCTGCAATGAAAAGAAGTTTATGCAACTTCATTGTATCCATATCTGAAAAGAAACTTGAAATGTTGCTGGTGTGGCTGATAGAAAGTATCAAAATGGAGTAGTCTGTAAATGTTGATAACAAAACTTTTTGGGGAATATATTAATAACATAATATATTTATTTATCTGCTATTGACTGTATCCCCTAGTCAAGCTTCATGTAATCCTTGAAGACATGGGTACCGCAGGTTGAGCACCCCTGGTATAAATTAAAAAGGAAATAGCCATAATTTCAGTTTGCAATAAAAATTGGACAAGATTGTTGATAAATATTACATTAAAAAGTAATTGAATGGCTTTATAGTATGGGAGTTCATAAGAAGATTGAATGCTGGAAATACCATAACTGGAATTGATCCAATAATCTTACAATCCAGAATCCCTTTTACTGCATTAAACCATGCAAGAGAAAAATAAATGATTGAATGGCTTTATTGTCAAAAGTTCTAAAATAGGAATTGATCTGAAAGCCTTTACATTTCAGAGTCTGATACATTGTCATTGCGCTAAACCACATTACTTTATGTTTTATTCCAAGTTCCAATAATATTTGGATATACATAATTTTCTGCACATGTATCATCAACATTTTTCAACCATTATCGATCCACTACAGGATGAAGGTCTCTCCAAGTTCAAGCTCCTTGTCTGAACTCTAGCCTCTATTCTCTACATTATGCCAGAACTCTTTTTTATCTCATCCATCTCACATGTGGTCTCTTTCTAGGTCTTTTACAATCTCTTGGAATCCAGTTTAAGATTTCAACTGTTCATTTATTATCTCTTCTAGCAAAATATCTATCCCAACTCCACTTACATCTTTTAATTATTTCAGTAATATATATCATCATCATCATAATTTTCAACCATTATTGATCCACTGCAGGATGAAGGTCTCTCCAAGTTCAATTCATCTTCTCTGATCTGTAGCCTTTTTCTCCACATCCCCCTTAGCACACTTCCTTATTTCATCCAACCATCTCACATATGGACTTTTTCTAGGTCTTTTACAATCTCTTGGAATCCAGTTTAAGATTTCAACTGTCCATCTATTATCTCTTCTAGAAAACTATCTATGCCAACTCCACTTCACTCTTTTAATTATTTCAGTAATATATCATCATCATAATTTTCAACCATTATTGATGCACTGCAAGATGAAAGCCTCTCCATGTTCAATTCATCTTCTCCAATACCTAGCCTCTGATCCCCATATTACCCCTGCACATTTCCTTATTTCATCTGTTTATTTCACATGTGGTCTGTTTCACATATATAAAAGAGGAAATTCTGTAGGAGATATTACATGAAATAGATGACATATTAAAAAAGAGTAAGGGAATAGTTTTAAACTAACAGATACTATTAATTAATTTATATCTTGGAAGATACAGAGAGAATTTAATTTTATATTTAATTTTTATCCATTTTAAACACCCATTCCATATGTTCTGGTTTTTTGCTTTATCTAGTTACATATTGTTAAAAGTAAGTAGCATATTTATTAAAAATACTTTTTAAAAATTTTGCAGTTGAAACAAGATTAAAATAATTTTCATGCAATATTGTATTAAATTGTTCATTGTGGAATATTGAAACAATTTTCTTTAAAAAGGAGAAAAGTTTATATAATAGCAAATGATTAATAATTATTTTTTATTTTGCAACAGGTGTAATAAAAAACAATAATTTTCATTTTTAATTATAGAAAAAAAAATTCATTATAAATTTTAAAATTTTTATTTTACATTTATTTTTGTGAATAATATTATATTAATACGTATATATATATATTCAATGGAACCAATAAATCCATAGTAGCTGTCTTGATATCCATGGTTACCATAAATCCATTCCTAGTGTCAAATACTATATAAATATACAATTTCTACACATATATAAAGTACATAAAATTTTAACATAACTATCTCATATTCAGTATTTCTAGTGATTCAAAACTAAAACTTATTTATTGCATACATTAATCTCTTTTAGACCACAGCACCATTAGCAGCCCCTAGTAGCCCCTGTTCAGAAGTTTAGAGTTTCAACTGAGTTTGTGCAGAATTGGTAAATTGTACACATACAGGTCTTAGACCATTTATTCTGCCATTCTATTATGATTAAAAAAATGAATGTATTTTTTTACTACGATAAAATTTGAATTTTTTACGATTTTTTTTTCTAAAATACAATTTGTAATTTTTTTTCTCATTTTTTTTATATTTACTAATTGTAAAGTTTTTTTATGGCTGAATTGCATTCTCTTACCACTTGATATAGATATGAAATTGGCATTGCCTGTGTTTGTAAGCCTTCTTTTTCTAAAGTTCATTTTCATGGCGGTTCAGATTTGGAAGCTGCAATGTCAAAAAAAGGCTTTGGACGCTGCAATGACAAAAAAAAAAAGAATTGGAATCATTTTTTATCTGCAAGGACAACCATGGTAACCACATCTAATGCCTTAATGACTGGATTCAAATTTGAAATGGATGATCATGTTTATCCAGGAATCAGTAAGTATTAAATTACTTTTATTACTTATTTTTTATCACTTATTTTTTTATATAATTAAATATATGTAGAAAACAATAAATATGTTATACAAATTTAGGCAATTTACATTGCAATGATATAAAAACATACCCATCCAGATTCAATCATATACCTATATTTAGTGCAATATGTAAGATATATTATGATTTTATTTATATGATTGTTTATATGCTCATTCAATTATTGCATGATTACAGTAGTGTTGTATTCATTTTTTTTTACAATTTTGTAATAATCTTAGGAACACAGACTTTCAAGCATTCTCAGACATTCAATCTCATACATCATAATCAGTGACCATAATAAAAAAATTTATTTTGTTGTTTATTATATGTTTTCATAAATTACAAGTTACTAAAGTTCTTTTTGCATAATATCTCATGCACTGTTCTTACTGTTATTTTTTTTTGCTCTCACTAAAACAAAACATTTCTAACAAATCTGCATGGAAGGACTAGCAAATATTCTGCATGGAAGGACAAGATCTGAGTCTGCCAATAAAAAATGAAAGTCATCAATCACACAGTTTTTATAATTTCTAATATAAAAAATTATTTCAGGTAAGACAAGTTATATATCATTTTTTTCAGCATTTTATGACAAATGTGATGAAGCTATCTATGAAATTATCATTTTAACATTTAACTTTCAAAATTTAGAATTTGTGAACCAATGTAAAAATAAACATGTTTCAAAGTATTAAAAATCTATTTTTTTCTTACATTTTTTTGACATAATGACCATTTTATCAGTTTTATTACATTCTTTCATATTTTCTGGTTCTAACAATGTATATACTTTTATATTTACTGTATTCAAACAGAAGATATGCTATAAATTATATTAAAGATGGTGTCTTGGACTTTAAGAGTTAAGAGATTAACAACAGTCAATAACAAAAATAAAATAAAATAATATATAGTACAAACATAAATGTGTATTGATATTTATACTATAGATATTAACATTAAAGCATTTCTTAATTATATGTTAAATTTATTTTTATTTATTCTGCATTTATAAGTACTGTAGTTATTTTTATTATTAGATAGAGACTAGATCAAATTTTTTAAAAAATAAAAAAGCACACAAAAATGAATATAATTAAAACATATAAAAATTATGTAACACAAATTAAGTTTCTAATCTTAGTCTTGATTCTTTCAGTAATCAAAATTGATAATGTTAAAATGCAAAAAATACAGTACTTCAATGTTATTTAATTGGGATATGACATTTTGTGATGAAAGAACCTAGTGGTTGCAATGTGAATTAAAAAACTGAATTTTTTATTTGATTTCTTTTGTGATCTATATATAAGCATCATAGCTCTAAGAATAGGTGGATTCATTCTATTTTTGATCTTTTTTTCAACATTAAGAATACTTTTAATTCATAGCCTAGAGGAGGGTGGCTTATTCTCTTTATATATATATATATATTGTAACCGATTGGGTTACATGGCACACAGCAACATAATTGCATGTTCACACACACACACACATATATATATATATAAGAAAGAAACAGTAGAAATAAACAGTTATAAATTTTTGTAGATATTTTTCTAAGTTTCTGGGAATAAAAATAATAAATAAAAAGTTAAATGACTCTAGATTTAAAAGAGAATTTTATTATAAATTAAAACATTTAAAAAGATCTAAATATTATATGTAACTCTGATTTTGAAATTTAAAAATAAGCATGTCTACTGGTAATTGTAAAAATATCTATCTTTGAAAATTTTTTAATTAATGCTTGTATACATTTCTTTATCTATTTTTAAAAATCTTTGTAGATTAAAAATTTCAAAAGTAGCTTTTAATTTAAAGTGCTTTGAAAAGAGTAAAAAATATGTAAATCATACCTTTGGTAAGATTTCAAACTTGCTTTTAAAGGGATTAAAATTCTTTTTAATCAAGATAAAAAACACTGTTTTAAATTTACTGTTTTTGTCAGTATGGTTTGAACAGTATGTTTTGAACAGTATGGTTCTTAATTTTTGCAAAGTGGCTGGCCAGAATAGTCTGGTTTGAATTTTTGAAAAGCAGTTGGCAACATCTGTCCAGCTGCAAAGTTGATTATATATTGTTTCAGCATATTGAAGTTTGCAGCAGTTGGTTTTAGTTTACCAAAGAGATGGCTGGAAGATTTACACAGAGCTCTCATGAGATGTAGCTGAAATCAAGGCAGGAGATCCAGCAACTGTCTATTGGTTCTAGGGTGGAGTTTGAATTCACATGGAGGAAAATGACCCACTTCTTTGTGTTAAAATTTATAGCCTTAAATGTGTTCTGAGAAGTTTGCTGGCCTGAAGCTCATTTACTCTTAGACAGAAGGGATCTCATGGCATGTCAACAACCATACCTGAATTATACTTTCCTGATGCTGACAAGTGTCTGGATTATACCTATTTTGATGACAGACCAAAAACCAAGCTTACCAAGAGAAATTTTGAAAAAGTAATTATAAATATGCTATTTTATTTATATGCAGAGAAGCACCTATAAACTTATATATACAAAAATGAGTTGTTTAAAATAATTCATTTAAAAGACATTTTAAAATTTTTAATATTTAATTTAAAGATGTTATGATTAGTTAACGGTGACCTGTGGTAGTGTTATATATATAATAATGAAATTTTAAATAATTTCCTTAGTAAAAATAACATTTTAATAACTGATATATATATAAAATATTAGTTTAAAATCATTTATTAAAGGAGTAAAAAAGGTTTAAATTTATATTTTTAAATTTAAAAAAAAAAACGTTATAATTAGATTTCCAAAAAAAAATATTTTAAATCAATCAGCAATCAACTGTCAAAAATTTGATAGTATTTATTTTAAAGAAAAAAGACTATATCAAGCAAAGAGAATTAAATGCAAAAATAATCTTTATAGTTTTAAATTAAAATATAATGTAAATATCAGTGTGTGAATACATGCATACACATATGTATAAAATTTTAAATATTTATACTATTTTTATACAACTGAAAAATTTAATCATCTATTTATTCTTTTATAAGATGATTGTAATATAAGTCAACTGTACTGCATATTTGTGTATCTATATATGTCAATGCTTGTCAAATAGGATATTGTTGTAAAATTTAATCATTTTTTGTCATTATTGAATATCAAGTGAAATATATTAACTGTATATTATAAATCATGTGTCTGTGTGCACATATATATATGTAAACCACAATGTAATATCTTAAATGTTGTATTAATTACATATATGTAAATAACCATGTGATAATTCGTTATTATTGTATGTTAATCAAAATCAGAAGGCTTAATTTATATGCATAGCCTTATTCCAGACCTTAATATCATTTTTTAATTTTTATTGTTAATAAACTTGTGTTCAATTATGAAAATTATTCCAGTAATTCTAAATATTTTTACAATATCTGTTTCCATCATCTCTTGGTCACATACAGTAATAGAGCTTCTGTTCTCCTGAGCTAGATTCATGCAATAACAGCTGATATTTAATGAGGTTTATATTTAGTGTATGGGCTTCCAGATGATGATGAATATGATGATGATTAATAACATCTTGATTGTTGTTAAGAGTATATTCTTTAAAGCCCATGCACTACCTTTTATTTTAGTTTAGACTTAGAAATTAACTTTATAGTTGCCCAGAACATTAATGGTACTAAGTGGCCAGAGCATTGATGATTATCAGCATACTTTGATGTCCCAGCATTATTGTTTTTGATTATTATATATTTTGATTGCTAAGCATTTAAGTTAGTGCATCCAAATTAATAATTAAATAATTGCCCAAGCTAGCAAAGGTTCAATAGTTAGCCTCGTCTACAGAAGACCCATTTCCAATCCAGTCACCAGATTGACTGTTGATTTATATTTTTTTATTGTTCAAATCCAGCCACAAGATGAACTGTTGATTTTATTTAATGTAGTTTGATTGATGGATCATTCATGATGATGGATAATTATTTCTTTTGAGTATTATTTATACTTATTGATAATGTTAGTTGATGTATAGTTAATCATGGTTGCTCTAAGAAGTTAACTGATCTAATAGGCTGATCTCTCAGATATCTCTTGATATCATGTTCTCTTTGAATATATAAAATTGCTTATATATTTATGATTAAGCATTACTTTAATAATTAATTGGAAATTTTTTTGTTTATTTGGGGTGGATGATTTTCATCAACTCAGGTATGACTTCCTTTCCACCCTGATATCCGCATCCTATTACTATATATATATATATGATCACTAGATGGAGCTTACCAATAGCTCTAATCAAGCTTTGTTTTATAAGTGCCGAAAGAGAAAGAATTCAAAATCTCTATCATAAAGTCCCAGACCAACCATTTTCGAGTTCATGGCTCATCTCAGTGGAATGCTGGAACTCTAGAAATTTTTCTAGTTTCTAAGAGTCCCAGCGCTCCACTGACATGAGACATAAGCTTGAAACCAATTGTTCTGGAGATAGGGACTTTCTGATTGAGATTTTGAATTCTTTCTCTTTCGGCACTTATAAAATAAAGCTTGATCAGAGCTATTGGTAAGCTCCATCTAGTGATCATTAAATGCAAGTTTAAAAGCAAGTTATGAAATTTATGACTTGTTTTATTAATTTTATATATATATAACAGTGTATAAGTGAATCATTGGGTTTTGAAATAGTGGATACAATAGTTACACTGTAATAAAGAATAGAAATGAGATTACATCCACATAAACAGAGATAACTTTTGCCTTTTGATGTTACTACTAATTGAAAATCCTCCTAAGGTTAAACAAGTTTTCTACATTAACCTATAATAGCTCTTTTGTTTTTTGTTGTTAAGTAATACTGTGTTTATATGTATATGTATCACATAGGAAACATTCTCCATGTCGTTATTTCATGGCATCTGATATGTGTTCATCAGTGATCAAAAGAAAGCAAATAAACCTTACATTTCTCCTGGTGTCTAAGTCAATAAATAGATACCAAGTTTTCTTGAAATTAAGACCTAATCAAAAAATAAGCCATTGGAACCTTTTTTAGGATGCTGTCAAGCCTTATTCCAAATATAAGACCTATTTAAGATTGTCAACTTAATAGAAGGATTTTATTCATCTGCTGATGGATATATTAAATTATAAAAGTAATGAATATAACATTCAAAAGTTTATATATATACACATTACAACTAACATAAGAAAAAAAACATTTCAAATTAAAGTAATAAATGTATAACTGAATATAAATGTAGATTTTTGTACTTAAATAAATGTTATTCAAAATTATTTTGCAGGCAGATTCCTAACTAATTATTCTAATAAACTTGCAAACATAATTTTACTTTTCATTTATCAATGAGTCTTCATTCAGTGTGATATGAGAATTCCTCTTTCATCTGATATCCAGCCATATATATTGTAAGTAAATCAACCTTGACATCTGCAAAGGCTAAAACTTATTACTAGAGGGTGGTCTTAGTTAATAAATTAATCAAGCCAACTTAATGTTTTATATATTATTTTAAATTAAATATTTCTAAGTTCAACATATAAAAAAAAACAATACATAGGTAACTTTTAATATTCCCATATATACACAAGATTGTTTTGTCATATGATTATAATCCTAAACATAACATACCCAAGCAGTAGTAACAATCATTTATGCACTGTCGAAATTGGTAATATTGAATAAATGTAGAATTTTGTAATTAAATAAACATAGATTTTTGTATTTGAATAAATATACATTTTCATACTTGAATAAATGTATATTTTTACATAAAAAATATAAAACATTCCCTGAAAATAAGCCCGAAGCCTTCTTTCAGAGCAAAAAATAATATAAAAAAGGGTCTTATTTTCCCGAAAACTTGGTACCAATATATAAACTTTCCATTTTTTTTGATTTTTATTAGCCTCTCTGATTTCAGCAATATATGAATTATCTAGAAGGACAGAATCATGGCCAATGTGCAAATGATTTACCACTTATCTGTCCAACAAAATCATTTTGCATGCATACTCAATTTTGTCATCAGTTATTGATGAGGACAGAAATCTGGCTCTGATTTCAAGAATGTTGATATGGACAGGCATCTACCTCCTACATTATGGGTGACATTTGTGAGATCTGCCTTGAATTTCTCTATTCTTTAATACACTCTACTTCAAGATAAAACATTTTGTCCATACTGTGCATAAAGTCTTTGATAAATATCAACACCAGACACTCTGAGACCACACCAAAGTCACTGCATGCTACTTTTCTTTTAAACAAATCACAATAAGATAGCTATTATTTCTTATTCTGCAGTCAATGTTCAACTGATGTAACACATTCAAAGCTGCAGAACAGGACTAAAGAGATGTGCAGCCAATAGACATTTTAATGTAATTGGGGTATGAATAATTGAATCAACCTCATATTTACTAATTCAAAAATGCAAACTGAAATTGTTGGACTTCTGATTAAAATAAAAGGTGTGTATATATATTACTTTAACTCCCTCATATGTGTAGAGGAAATTAAGATCACTCTGATGAAGACTGCAGGACAGTTGAAACTGTCAGGAAAATAAAGAAATCATTTTAAAAAAGTTGCATTAAAGTGTATATGAGGGGAGCTAAAGTAATATATATATATATGAAGAAATGCAAAGAAAGTAAAAGGAGAAAAATAAGAATATACTTCTAAAAGGTATTAAATTGGAGTATTATGGACTGACAGATGCAAAACCGGTAATTTACAAATACATAATACACATGTATATCCCCATTAAACAAATGCATGACTAATATTGATATGCTTCAACAATGCGATTTAATATCTGAAATCTAACAATATTATGTAATTTTTGGAAGATTGTCAATAAAACAAAAACGATATGTCAACATATTTATTAACAATTAGAATAATAGTAAATGGCACAACTTGTAAAATGAAATAAAGACTTACAAACTGTTTTTATTGTAGTCTATAGATTGTATGGTAATTAAATGTAATATGAATAAGCATAAAAACAAAGTTCATTTTAGTAAGCTACTGTCATTCTATTACTTATAACCATAAGAAAAGTTGGGTAAACTAAGAAATAAAATGCCGTAGTCGAATGTGATCATATTAAAAGCATAATTGGAAAGTCATTTATTCAGTAGGTCATATGTTTTGGCCTAACAAATGGAGATTGTGTTTTGACTCAAGAACTTGCTTATTAGGATGTATCAACCTTCCATTGCAGTATACCACACACAAGGCATGATTATACAGATAAATGCAAAAATTGATGAAATTGGACCTAGTAAATTATATTTTTTCCAATAATAGTTTGTTGGAATCATCAAAATACTATAAAACTGAATGCAAACATGAACCAATTAAGAATAAACAATTAGCTACTACCTAATAGTGGTCGGTAAAACGATATCCAACTATTCTAATAAAAAATAAAATTCCTGAATTACTCTACTTTGGTAAAATAAATATCTACATATTGACTGTATGTAACAAAGTATTACAGAACTATATACCATTTGGATGTGAGCATTTAAGTGTCCTTTAATAGCTCATTGCTTAACTAAATTAAGTCTATTCTGGTTTGTGGATAGTCGTGGTGTATCATGATATTGCTGATGAAACAAGTTTTCCTGAACTGACTTTGAACCCTGAATTATCATAGTTCACAATTAAGTACTTGATTATTATATAGCATCTTCTATTTTAGTTTAGTAATGAGAATAGGGGTGCTTAAATACTCTTTCATAGCATAATAAAATGTAAATATTTTCAAGTTTATATTGAATTGAAAGAAAACACATCTATGAATACATGAATCAAGATCAAATTGCCAGAAAGCATTTGTAGAATTATGATATTCTCCTCCCACCCCCACCCAACAGTAATGAAAGCCATATAAAATTTCTGTAGAGTCAGTAAACTTTAATAAAAACATAATACTCAACCTGTAATTGACTGGTAGTAAATTTGTACACAGATGAAAAAATTGTTAACTGTATTGAACAGATGCAAGCATAACATTATTTCATTCTTTCTGCTCATCATTGCATTAATTGGAGGCTGAAGATTCAGCTTTTTTTCTAAAATATAAAACTGCATCATTATTTTGTTCTATGGATCATTTTAAATAAGGACTTTTCAAAATTTTGTAAGATAGTGTTTTTAAGCCTTGTCTCACATATCAAAATTGATTGGTCCATTCCTGCTGATAAAGAAGATTTCATCAAATTGTTTCAATAATCTACGAAATAAAAACAATTTTAAATCAGACAACATAAATGTACAACTAATGTCTTACTGCTACGACTAACAAAACCTATTCACAAAAGTAAAACCAAACATCTAAATGACCATAAAATATATATTTTAAAAATTCTAGTCTTTGTTATAAAAACTTATATTGGTTATTTATTTTATTCATAATCATAATCTTTTTCATCAAGTATCCATTGCAATATGAAAGTCTATCCAAATTTAATTGTTTCTCTGATCCATAACCATTCTATTTCCACATCACACTAGCAAACTTTCTATGCTGTAATGATCAGTGGAAAGTAAGAGAAATATAAGAACAAAAATTGAAATGTGTTCTAAACAATTTTTTTTTTTTATGTATCAAAGCATCGGCCAGGAAGCGAACCCAACTGCTTGTATGGTGGCTGTGCTGACCACTCGACCACCAATGCTTGACTTCTAAACAATTATTTGATCATCATTTATACAAACATTAGCAATTCTCTTCAGGATGAAAGTCTCCCAAGTTTAATCTTATTTTTCCAATCTATAACTTCCCTTCTTTACATTACATCAATAAATTTTCTTATTTCATCCAGCCATAGTCTATTTTTAATTTTTTTACAATTTCTTGGCAGCCAAATAAACATTATTAATCTGAAAATCCTAATTCCAGAACATTGGGGACGGGAGATTTGGGGATTTTTTGGATAGATCTTTTACTCCGTTGTTATAAATCCAACTCTGCTAAAATAAATAATAATAAAAAAGATAGATAACTTATTGGAATTAGGTTTACTAATTTATAGAAATTTACCACCCCACCCCCATAATTTTATTTGTAAATGTGCATGCAAACTAATTTATTTATTGTGAAAAAATGTCAATATTAAAAATTTTGTTTGAATAATGGAAGTTTTTGAATAACAGATATTTCGATTGTTATTTTAACTGTATACTTTAGACTGCCTTATTTATATTGAATTGCATTATTAAATTGAACATATGTGGTTAGTTAAATACATTCATATGTTGAATAAATTGAAAGTTAACTATTAAAACCAGTTATAAGCCTGAATCGGGGATACTTAGATCTTATTACACTCTATCCACATTCCCGCAGTAGCAGTTTTGTGACCAAGAAAATTTTAAATGTCCTTACGTAAATTCACTGTAAAAACTTAAACAAAAATTCAATTGAATAAAATTGTTGAGTTCAACTTATTGCTCGAGTGTTGCACATCACATGACTTCCTGAGCCAATGACTGATTAATACGTGAAGTTTCTCCAAGTAGCAGAAAAATAATGTCAATCAATAATAATATTTTTTCTTAGAATATATCCATCCAATTTGTTGGCAAGCATTTTCTTTTCAGCAATGACTACACATTATATAATAATTGTTAGTATTTGTCTATACACCAGCTAAACATCTCCAAAATACATTCATTACTTTTGTTTGAGCTTAAAAATTAAATATATCATATGACATATAATAATATCAGAATACTAGACAGATATAGAAATCCAGGCCTTTAAATCTCTAACTCATTTTCTGACTGATGGTTACTCATGGAATATATGTGAAGTGAGAGAAAGGTATGAAACTTTTACATCAATGGATTACATCAGCGGATAGTTGCAAAATAAAAAAATTTTGAGATGAGCGTGCACTGATAAAAATATAAAGAATTTGAAACATTTATTTACCTGAGATTAATAATTAAAACCAGTGAGACATCACATGATCCCATCTTATATAATACTGTTCAGACACAAATTCTATTTCTCTTGCCATAGTTATATTATCTACTATAAGCTTTAGTAATCAACAGGTGTTAGACAGTAGTGCTTAATAAATTTTCATTTTGTGCTGTTCTACTCTATATCCCCAAACTAGTTTCTAACTTATGATTTTCACTAATAAAGAGCGTTTGGATTGGAATTTATCTCTCTTCTAGTAGGCATCTTTTATTTATTTGCTTTACTATATTTTCAGTCTAAGCTAACTAGCTTGTATAGTCATACAGATATGAAACCAATTAGGTATCTATATATTATGGTAACCTTACTTTTGCATTAACTATAGGTACCTCTATTCTTTGGCTAGGATTGGTAGGCTGGGTAACATAACTGTGGTAAGAAAAAAAGAACTTGCTAATTAATAAGATGCATAATTAACATCACAATATAAGACTCATTTTAAAAATTAGAGGGGGAAAAGTCTAAGAAATATAATTAACATTCAATTAATTTTATTTCATATCTATAATATTAAAAACAAAATAATAAAGTTAACCCGACAATTTTTTTGCTTTGTGAATTCATTGGAGACCAGGTTTGTTAATGATCATTAGATTATATCTTGGGAAAGCTATAGAATGTATAACCTTCTGCCAAGTCCTTTAATATTTAACCAGCAGAGAGATCTCTATTAGCAACAAGTTTCTCTGGTTTCACTGAAAAGGAAAGCTGATCAATCTTGTTTACTCATAAATTATCCAAACAACGTGAAATCATCAATATTTAATGATCTTCTCCCTATGTTTTCATCTCTCTCTTTTTTAACTTGATGCATATGTTGTTGTTTTTTTAAAAAAATCAATCTTCATTTTAGAATCCATAATCAGTGAAAACAGGTTTTTGTTTTAAGAATTTTAAAACTAAAACCTAATTGCCGTTTTAAAAAATAAAATAAGCTGCTCTTTTTAAAAGTTTTATTCAACTCCGTTGCTATAAATAAAATACTTTTAAGAAAGTATAAGTAAATTTAACGTTTATATATATGATAAATAAAACTGTCCTCCTTTTTTTATACAATATAATTTAAACACCTTTGCAGCAACATCCTACAATTTATACCCATTGCATTACACCGATGAGTCCAATTATTTTCCCGGTACTGGAAGTCATTCACCGATGTTTCACAGATGCCCGAAACTCAGAAAATTATTTATTTTAATTAATGTAAAGGTATCCTAAGACAACTGATCAAAATTTTTCAGACGTGATATTAAATCCATGAGCACGGTGTGAGAAGCGAGGGTGAGCAGGATAAGGACAAATGAAAAGCTGAATTTAAAATCTAACAGCTTTTTTGATAAATAAGTTTCATGTAGATTATGTAAATTTAAAAAAAAAAAAAATTGTTGGTATTTTTTGTGCATTTAAAAAAAACGAGTAAGTAAAAGGAAAAAGGTTGGAGAGAAAAAACAAGTTATATAATGTAATATATATGTAAAAAAGATGCGTTGATAGATTAAAAAAATGTTATTGTTTTTTATGATAAAGGTATATACATTTCTAGATGTTGATTTCATTTGTAATAATAATATATATATAAAAATATGTAATTGTATAGATCCTTGAAAATGACTACAGAAAAAAAGTGGTCGAAACGTTGGGTGTTAAAGATGTGAATATGTATATATGGTTGATAAAAAGAAATAAAGTTTTTTTAAAAAGAAAAGAAGGAAAATATATAAGGTGTTTAAATTCAATGAAAAGAACATTATATTGTAAATTATATCCAATAAAAACTTAGCAAAAAATTTAAGAGCAGGAGGAAGAAGTGGAAAATAAACTGAAATTTGCAGTTAATGACGTTTTTTGTTCAATATGTTTTGTGAAAAATTCCCTAAGGTTATTCAAATTATCATGATATTAATGCATTCTGATTCTTTAATAATTATGATGGTCTCTCTAACTGTCTTTTGATAATAAATACCACATCTAGACTGGATTTTGGTGTTGAAAAAATATTATGGCTGTTATCTAAAATATAAAACCAAGTATTCAGGAATATGGAGAATTGTTAGACTGCATTAACATTTTTATCTCTTCCAGTACTCATGCAATGAATACTCACTCATACACACATAAAAAGCACTGTAAACTCCACAAAAAATATACGAATCGAGAGGGAATAAATGAATTCTTAGATATCCTTAAAACTTTGACAATTTTTTGATGGTGTAAATCACATTAATATTACAACACATTAATATATATCTTTTCCTCTACCTATCCATCCATCTATTTGCCAATCTATTTATGTACATACATATATCCCAGCTTAAATGCATTGTCATAATTAATACCTAGAATGGAACTCTATGTTCAAACCATAATCATTCTCAATAAATAAGAAATGTGATGAATTACGACTTGTCATTCATGGGGTTTTTCCTTACAAGTCTATTGAAGGCCTTTGCCTATAGTGGGCTATTTTAATATCTGATTTAATCATGTATTTAAATGAATTTAGTTGATATTTTCACAATTTTAGTGTTTCTATATATACATGTACATGATTTATTTTATTTTAAAATCAGATAATGGATACTTACATACCCTTTTTAAGAACTATTGGTTAAAATGCTGCCTTCAATTGTTTTCTAAATTATTATTTTTTGTACTATTATAATTTTAAAATTTTAAAACTTTTCAAATTGATTATTATTAAATCAATTTTAAAAAGAGAAAACATTTAGCTGCAAGATACTACACAAATGTTAAGTTTCAGTTTTTAAAAACATTATAAAAAACTTTATTCTAGTTATTCAATTCCATTCTTTGAAAGCATTAAGAAATAAAACTTTTAAAAATACATTCCTCCATTATAAAATACTTCAGAAATAATTTTAACAGCCTATCAAAATTTTCAAACATGTCAGAAATGTATTTACTATTTAATTAAAAAATACAGCATATAAACTTTGCAATAAACTTTTTGTTATTATGCATAATAGTACCAGATTTTTTTTTTTAAATTAGTAGTTAACACAAAATGCTTTGATGTCATAATTAATGGCATAAATTTATAAAATCTCAAATTAAAAACAGTTTCAGGTGCTATCAAAAATCTCAATGCAGATAAAAAGATATCACTCAATAAACAATTGGTTCCTTTTTTATAAATATAAAAATAGCTTAAATCAGTCGATGATTTAGTGCAATGGTAGAATGGTGGAATTTAGAGATCAGTCCAAGCACCATGGGTCAGCTTTTTTATACCTGATGTTCGAACTGAACTTTTGAGCAATAAAGTATTCAATTATTATAATCATATCACAAACTGTTTACATTAGAATCATCTAATAATTATAATAAAGATGAAATTGGCATTTTCACAAAAATAATGTGTTGCAATCTTCTAGTAATTGGTAGAAAGATCCTGTATTGGAGCCCAATCCTGATGATACCTTTGGTAATCAACCATTATTTTATGTCCTGATTATATATTAATCTGTTAATAAATTAAACAGTAAGGATTTTTTCATCCTAACCCATGTGCTGTATTTTGTATTAACTCAACAATGTCTTGTTGAGCATTGAGGAAACTCTCAAACTAAGACACAAGATAGAGACTTTTGAAAAGATAAGAATGACTGTCTTATCTTTATCCTACATTCTAGTTACATAGGCCAATCTAAAGCATTTCAGTTTAAGAGCATGAAGATGTTTCTAGCATTAATATAAATAACAATAATAATTACACGTTTCTATGGACTTTACATAATGCAGGAGCAATATTTTATTACATTACATTTTCAAAAATAGGCAGCAATTTTGACTATTCAACCGACATCTTCAGAGCTTTTATTTAAAAATCAAAAAAAAAATGGTTGTTTTATAAACACCTATAATAGTATCAAGCATTGGTGGCCTAGCAGTTAGCATAGCTGCCTTCCAAGCAGCTGGCCCAGGTTTGCTTCTTGGTCAATGCCTTATATATATAAAAAAAACAATAATAGTAAAACTACTTAATCATATATATAACTTTGCTTTTGAGTATAAAATAAACGTTGATAGTTACAATACCTTGTCACAATCCAGAATATATTTATATATAAACTTTAAAAATAGATCTTAAATTGTTTAAAGTAATCCTTTTTTTTTTAAATTCAAATATCTACTTTTCCTGAAATAGTTATATAATAAGCATATACATTATTGGTTATATAATATTTTAAATGCCAGAATAACCTTAGCAAAAGAGAAAGACCATCATTAGTGATTTGCCGAAGTAAATTTAAAAGAATTGGGTAAAAATAATTAAAACAACCTCTGAAAGAATAAAAGGCTTTGAAAGAGAATATGAGGCAAAAAACTGAAGACAACTAATAAATTAAAACAGGCAAAACTCTCTATATGTATTGCCACTCAGTGCAAGCCAGAGTAATCAATGGATGCCAGAAGGCTTGTGCATAAAATCCCCATCTAGTGCCTACTCATTCAATATCCCCAGACTAGTTTCTGGCTTGGGGCCTTCATCATGAGGAGCCTTGCCAAAAACTAGTCTAGGGATATTGGATGAGTAGATACTAGATGGGGATTTTATGCACAAGCCTTCTGGCATCCATTGATTACTCTGATTTGCACTGAGTGGCAATAAATATAGAGAGTTTTGCATGTTTTAATAACAGCTACAAGCAAGCATAAGAAATGGTGATCATGTGATGTTTATTGGCTTAAACTAATAAATTCTCAATAACAAAGGTAAAACTCTCCATACAGCAGCACCATTTAGTGGAAGCATAAAGAGTGGTGATCATGTAATATTTAGTGATTAAATTATCAATACAAATAGATTTTCAATTACTAGCTGAAAGTAAACAGATCAAATGTTTTAATCACATAACATTAGCTAAACAAGTGCAATTGCAAACAATAAATTTAAATGGCAAATGGAAAAATGATTGCAATGCATTTTACATTTTACAAACAAAATAAGATTAACAAAGTACAAATTGAAAGATTCAAACTTGTACAAATTATCAATTTATAGTAATATTTTAACATCAACTGTCAATTAAATAATCAATTATACTTCAGATCTAACAAAGTAATGTTTATATTGCACTAAAATGCAGAAAATGTGAAGTTATACAATAAACAAACTATTAAACAGGCAAAACTCTCCATACAGTAGTGCCACCCTGTGCCAACCAGAGTAATCAATGGATGGCAGAAGGCTTATGCATAAAATCCCCATCTAGTGCCTACTCATCCAATATCCCCAGACTAGTTAGTTTCTGGCTTGTGGCTCCTCACTGATGAAGGCCACAAGCCAGAAATTAGTCTGGGGATATTGGATGAATAGGGACTAGATGAGGATTTTATGCACAGGCCTTCTGACATCTATTGATTACTCTGGTTGGCACAGAGTGGCACTACTGATGGAGAGTTTTGCCTGTTTAATAACAGATGTGTTAGCATAAGAGATGGTGATCATGTGATGTTTAGTAGTTTAATAAACAAAATACAAAGGCTAAGCGATTTCAGAAATGTCTAGTTCCATATTCATAGTACATGATGAAAATGTTGGTAAGGCATTATGTATAAACTTAATGTATGCAAATTTATGCAATGTATTTAAATGGCCCATTCCCTTCGATTGATGGTGTTGGCATCATCGGCTATAAAGCAAGCCTCTTTAAAACCTTACATTTTTACATTGTTCTGCTCCATGCAAGTTTCTGCAATTGTGGGTTCAAATGCATGGCCAGTAGAACTTTGTTTTATTTTTACATTATAATGGAACCCTTTTATTCATAACATTTGATTCCAGGACTTCTCATAGATATCTTATAATACACTGATGATACTAAACTTTATATAATACAGGCATTATTATAAAGACAAACTTATGATACACTATGTAAAACTTACATATATGTATTAAAACATTAACAAAATAATTGATAAGAAAATAGATTACTGTGCATTAAATATTTAAAATATATGCATGTAAAATTAAGATGTTTTTAATGATATACATATGCATAAATCTATGACACATTATTGAAAAATTACGTAACATAGCAGCAAAAGATAAAACTTATCTTTATTCTTCGTTCTTGTGATAAAAATTGGGGATGATGAAATACATGATTAAGTGATTTCATATTAAGAAATATTATACACATGCGAATCCATAGTGCAGAAGTTGTAGCAGTCATTGCTATATCACGTTATCGATCGCAGCGCCAAAGTGTTTGCATATGAACTATAAAATTAAAATTTTATTTTTTTTCTGTACTCAACACAGATCATTGAGCTATTATAAAATCAGTAAGGTTCATATATTAAAAAGATAAATCCTTTCATTTCATACCATCTATGTACTTAATAAATAAATTTGAACATTACATAACTTCTATTAATTCGTAATATTAGCATGTAGTAAACTAAAAGAATTTATGAATGTTAATGTATGTAAGAACAGAGTAATGTTGTCACTCTCTCAAACCAACATGCTTCAGATTGGCCTATATAAATCAGAATTTAGGTTAAAGATAAGATGGCTGCTCTTATCTTTATAAAGTCTCTATCTTGCGTTTGGGTTTGAGAGTTTTTTCTGTACTCAACACAGCATCATTGAGCTATTATAAAAATCAGTAAGACAAATCTGTTTTGGGTTTGAGAGTTGCCTCTGTCCTCACATAGCAGTCAAAATCCTTTCTTTTTTATTTTAATATTTTTTTTTAATTATGAGTAAATGAATAAATGCGTTTCTGACAGTGGATATAGGGAATTTTATTTTACTTAAATGTAGAATCCTTTTCAAAATGTTATCACTTGAAATACTAAACTTTTAAAAAAAGTCTGTTAAAAGATAAGATGGTTTAACTAACTAGATTTTTATTAATTTATTTATGTGATTAAAATTGGTCTAAGTATAATGATTTAGACAAAATAATGTGCAAATTTCGTGAAGCATTATACAATTTTAATCTCCATTAAATATATTCAGCATTTATATGCGCGCGTACACACACAAATAAATGCGTAATTAATTTTAAAAATCAGTATGGAATCTTACTTTGATAATTGTAATAATTATTTGAATAATAGCTGCTATTATTTTAATTAAATGTAATTTTACTTTAAAGATGTACAAATCTCATGAAACGGCTATCAAGGCTTATAATGAACAATTATTAATTCGGTAAAACTTTCATTAAAATAAAATAAAAATTATAGAACATCAATCACAATTTATTCTCTTTTACATTTTGTAATCACATGTGCGAGTTAAATGGAAAAACTTCATCTCATTTTTAATGCAAAACAACCACAAAAAAGGAAGCTATTTTTGACCACGTCAAAGCTATAAACAGAATCAAGTTCGCATTAAAAATTTTAAAAAAAAATTACTATATACAGCTTTAAAATATTAAAAAGTATAAAGATTTAATGCACTACGTTTAAAATCAGCTTGATAAAATGTAAGTTTTGCTTGGATAATAAATATATACTGTCAGAGCAGTAAAACTTGAACAAGACCTTAGAGAGTAGATATTAATAGTTGGCAAATAACTAGAGGCTAAACAGAGTATAAGTATACATTATATCAACATTATTACTTGTAGTAATATTGTCATAACTTTCATTCAACTTTTTGAATCTGTATTAAAATAAAATAAAAACCAATCATATATATAAGAAAAACATAGCTAGAATTATCGATGATACTAGTAAAATTTAACAAATTTTTACGAAATTTTTTTAACTTTCAAGTGAAAACTATTATAAAACCTTACATATAAAACTATCAACAATTCTAAGCAAATGATAATTATTCTTAACTTTAAAAGTACCCATAAAATTGATGATCTTAGACCCAAAATGATTAATCAAAAGGATCTCATAAGCCAATAAACATCACATGACCACCACTTCTTGTGCTTGGGTATAACTGTTAAAACAGGCAAAACTCACTATATGTATTGCCACACACCCAACAAGCTAGAGTAATCAATGGATTCCAGTCTCAAATCCAAATCTCCTCACTGACGAAGACCACTAGCCAGAAACTAGTCTGAGGATATCAGATAAGTAGGTACTAGTCTTAAATCCAAAGCTCCTCACTGATGAAGGCCACAAGCCAGAAACTAGTCTGGGGGTATTGGATGAATAGGCACTAGATGGGGATTTTATGCACAAGCCTTCTGACATCCATTGATTACTCTAGCTTGCGGTGTGTGGCAATATGTATAGTGGGTTTTGCCTATTTCAAAAGGATCTCCGATTATTTTTTTTATTTCACATTCATGAAAAACAAACCTTTGCATTATCAAACATTTTATGATTAATGTTATGTTAATAAAAGTTTAACTATTTTAAATTCTACTTTTATAAAATAGAGCTCATTAATAATGACTTAATTTTCTTTCTCCTATGTAGCTGTATGGAATTAAGTAAAATGTAATAATTTACTATACTCTTCATATAACAGAGATATATATGAGAGATAGTGACCTACGCCAACTGATGAATGCTGATTCAGCATGAAATGCATCTTGGGAGTCTTTATTTATAAGAATTTGAAATGAATGGGGAAGTATGGAGGTTGTTTAATATATCTATAAAGATATTGCACATGGAAAACAGAAAGGGGAATAACTTCATGTGAGTGTATGTTTAAAATTTAAAAATCAGATATATTAATCTTTAACTAAGGTTTAAAGTTTATATCTGCATTAGAGATAATCTCTAGTTTAGAAAATGATTAATAATAATCATTACTGTATTTATCTGAGGTGGATGGTGTCAAAGTTGTGGGTGGAGGGAGTTTGACAATGGTAAATGAAAATGTAACAATTTATTATAGAAAAATACTCTTTATATAATAAAAATATATATGATAGTAATCTGTGCCAACTGATGAGTGCTGGTTCAGCATAAAATGCATCTTGGGAGTCATTTGTGATTTATTGTATCTTTATTTTTATATGAATTTGAAAAGAATGGGGAAGTATGGAGGTTGTTTAATATATCTATAAAGATTTTACACATGGGAAAGAGAAAGGTGAATAACTACATGTGTGTGTATGTTTAAAATTAAAAAATCAGATATATTAATCTTTAACTGAGGTTTAAAGTTTATATCTGCATTACAGATAATCTCTAGTTTAGAAAATGATTAATAATAATCATTACTGTATTTATCTGAAGTGGATAGTGTCAAAGTTGTGAGTGGAGGGAGTTTGACAATGGTAAATGAAAAATGTAACCAGTGTTTCCCAACCTTTTTTGGCTCGCATACCACTTGGCAGTACATCACGCTAAATTGTACCACTTCGTAAAAATGATTGTATTTCATGAAATTTGTTATTGTGAGTGTGTTATTTTATTTGCATTATAAATATTATAGGGTGACCATGTATGTATTCACATCTCATAATGAGACAAATTACATTGAAACATGCCTAAACATCATGCCAGATTATAAACTCACTGAAATTATAAACTCACTGTAACATATTTATATGTATGTGTTTGTTCAAAGTTTCATATTTTTTCCAAAATAATTTATTAAAGATTACATTATTACATTAAAGGTTATTTGGTACATATTTTGTTCAAAGTGTTTTCTCATTCCTTCATTTGGTTTTCCCGAATTTGAGTCTGTTTTCTCTTTTTCGGAGCATCTTGCTATTGGTTGGGCCATGGAGAGGATAAATCCAGCATGTCCCAAGTCATGGTAAAAATAACCTCAGGGGTTATCAGGCTATCTCTTGTTCTTGTTTTCTTTATATTGTTCAGCATGAAGTTAATAGGATTAAAATTTTGATGATTAAATACTAGCTTACATCTAGTAATCCACAATAGATGATCAAGAATTAATGAGAGTCTAATTTCTGGGTATGATCCTTTTCTGATACATTCTTTCAAATTAAATAATTTAGATTGATTTGCCTTGATCCGACTCATTATTTATCTACTATTTTGTCATATTTCGTTTACTAATAAATGGTTTTAATAAAAACACAAAATTATAAAAAAACAATTAATATATTTTCTTATCATAATCAAATATTTTTATAAAATAAATTTAATGAGATCTTTGTGCTTGTTTCGAACAACATAATTTTTTGAAATTTGGTTCAAAAGATGCAAGGTATACCCTTAAGTCTACAGCTGCGTTCAATCTGTTTCGATACTTATTTTTTAAAAAAATATATGAAGAAAAAGCTCTTCCTACTAATTCCGTACTAGTAAACGGTAATAATAATTTAAGAGCTTTCTCAGAAAGTTGTTCATATTCTTTAATGTTTAACCAAAAATTAATTAGATTGTGTCATTTGAATTCTACTTGTAAAGTTCTGTCACATGATAATTCTATTAAATTTTCTTTATCCTTTATTGATAATGATGTAGCTTTTTCTAAATTTTCTGCATAGAAGGGGTTTGAAATCCAATTATCATTTGTGTTTTCGGGTTTTGGAAAATATTCCATGAAAGACAATTTTAATCCTGTTAAATGTGCTATTATATTTTCTCGTATATCTTGAGACAGACTAACCTTATTTTCAAACAAAAAAATATGTAGAGTTTCGAATACTTCCAGTTGATTGTTTTCGATACTTATATATATTACTGTTTCCAAAAATCTAATTTCTTAATCATACTTTCAATTTTATCATTAACATTAAAGATCGTTATCGACTGTACATATTAACAACTTTACTGTATAATATTATTAATTAAAATAATTTTTATGAATTATAGGAAAAAAACGTTTCTATATTTTTATGATTTAATTTTTTTTTTATGTCCGCCATTATTGATTATTTTTCGTGTACCACCAACCAGCAACTCGCGTACCACCAGTGGTACGTGTACCACAGGCTGGGAAACACTGCATAGATAAATACTCTTCATATAACAGATATATATAATAGTGACATGGGCCAACTGATGAGTGCTGGTTCAGCATGGAATGCATCTTGGGGGTCATTTGTCTTTTAACGTATCTTTATTTATATGAATTTGAAAAGAATGGGGAAATATGGAGGTTGTTTAATATATCGATAAAATAAGTCTTCATAAATGAGTTAAAATTCATATAACTATAGTTAGAAAAGAAACATCCTGGCGCAGCTTTATACATCCATAAATATATAGATGATTTAAACATATTTTGATAATTCAGAGATTGTTTATTTTTGAGTGTAAAAAAAAATTAAAAAAAGATCAAAGTAATTATTTTGGATCTGAAGCCATCAATCTTACAAAAAAAAAAAAGTAATGTTAAGAGTGATTGGCATTTGTATTGAATTGTGGGTAATTACACACACACACATATATATATATATGCAAGTTAATAGTTTTTATTTGACAAGACTCCCTATATCACTTAGTGCAATCAAAGATTGGCTGAATCTCAATATCCACCAATCACAGCCACCCTATTGTTCAAATGCCAAAATCTTTTACGAACTCTTAAGCAATAAAACCATTATAAATATATACTGGAAAAGATATATTTGTTTAATCAAAACTGTCAATAGTGGGTTGTAAAAAAGCATTGTAAAAAGTAATAAAGAACATAGATGATATTAATATTAAACAAAATTATGATGGTAAAGAAAATTTTATAAAAAATTGTATAATTTTATTAAATTTTTTTATTGCTATAGTTTTTATTCTATTTTCATTAGAATTACTATAGTATTAGGCAATGAATATGTTTTATGTTTTCTTATTGATAGAATAAATTAAATAATGCAGAAGTCCTGAAAATCCTCAATGACCTATATGTTAACTAACTCTCAGTGAACATAAAATGTAGAATAAGCCTATGTACACTTCAGCTTTGATTGCTTATAAGAATACCGTTTAGTACCATACTTACATGCAGAGTGTGATTTATATATATTACATAATTTCAAGAGAACTATAAGCTATTCTGCAATCACTAGAACAAATAAAGAGGAAAATATTGAGCCTTATAATAATAACCTCTTAATATCATCTTTAAAGATGTAAATATAACTTTGTAATAACTTGAAGGTTAAATTAATATTAAGAGGTTGTTAAATATGAGGCTCAGCCTGTCCTTATGAATACTTATAGAGATTTCAGAATAGCTTATCATACTTCACATGTATGTCAGTAAATGGTATATTGATATACAATGAACGCTAAAGGGTAAGTGGACTCATTCTATATTTTATGTTTACTGCCAACTACTTCATATATAGTTCGCTGTGATTTTTTTCGTACTTTTCATGTTATTTCATTAATTTTCGAGTTATTAAAATACTATATTGATACTGTAAATTATGGACAATAGCAAACTTTATATAATATATATATAATTTAATAACCTTATTTCTTTTAGTCTCTGTAGAAAATTATGGAAACACGGTCTTATATATGACAACATAAGATGACAAATTAACTAATCCTTTGCAGGGTGTGTCTTCCTATCAAGTTAACTCAATGTCATCACCTGATTGGGAAATCAATTGAGATTACATGAAGCACTACAATTCATTTTATATTTAAATAAACTTACAATACTCAATGAGAAGGTTGGGACCAATGTGGGCTTTGTGCATTCCATCATCAGATTTTCAATGAAATGGATGGCTTAAGAGTTGTGGTGTGGAGTGGATTGAAGAATGTCCATTAAATTGTGAAGATTAGCTATCTTAATATAGGCTGAGCGTTGATTGGATATATGTGTGGAGATGATAATCTGGACTGATTGATGAGTGCTGTTTTAGCATGAAATATGTGCATTGGTGATTATTTATCTTTTTGGCATGTGTGTGTGATCAAGTGTGCCAGCAGTATGAGATAGTGTGGATAGTTGAGGGTCATATGGAAGTCTGAGTTCAACCACCCTATATAATACTCAATTTAATATTACCATATGAATATGAATTTTAGCAGTAGTTTATCTAAAACCTCCTTTGCATCAACTTAATGTTAATTGACAAGACAGAGTTTAAAATCCAATTCATTTTTAAATAAGATTGCTTTCAAATAAACACTTTAAATATGTAAAAAAATTATATACTACATAAATATGTACTCCATTAACATTATTTATTGATTGATGCTCTTAATTTATAAAATTATAATCATATATTTTGCAATGCCTGATGAAAAAAAATCAACTAACCCCTTGCAGAACATGTGTTTGTGTTTAAAAAATTAATTTTTACATATTTAAAATGCTTATTTGAAGGTGAGGTTATTTAAAATTTGAGTTGAATCATAAACTTTGCCTTGCTAATTGACATTAAGATGATACTAAAAGAAGTTTTGTTAAATTACTGCTAAAATTTATGTTCAGACAGTAAAATCAATTCAAACAATGTAAGTATATTTAAAAGGATTTCAACTAGTCTTCCAAATAGCTGATGATGTCATGTTTGATTAGGCGAAACATGTTTATCAAACATTGCAGTATATAAGATTATAGCATTTCTATAACTACTTTAGAGGGCATAAATTAACTCCATACAATAATGCCACTAGTTCAAGCCAGAGTAATCAACGAATGCAAGAAGGTTTGTGCATAAAATTCCTATCTAGTGCCTACTCATCCCATATCCCTAGACTAGTTTTCAGCTTGTGGTTCCTCACTGATGAAATCTTGGGTAAGCATAAGAAGTGGTGATCATGTGATGTATTTAATTAATTAAGACACAAATACAGAAGTAACTACGATCAAATTTAATATAAAAAAATAGTCATTAAGACATCAATGAAAAATAGACCAATGCAATTATTAAAAAAATAATAAATTGGTAAACTGACAATAAGAGAGAGCATCCATATAGCAAATGACTGACTGAAAAAATGATTACTGATTGAAATATACAGGTGGTCTTACACGTGAAATTTATATATTCAAATTTATGAATTTTGTTTTTAAATTTATTTTTTTTGAACAGTGAGTTATTAAACTGTACATGGTGAATCTGGAGATATGTCGGGTTTACTATATATATAAAATACTATATTTGCAGATTCAGTAGATACAGATATCTATCAGCTGTTGAGGAATTATTGTTCGATTCTTTGCTTTATATTCTAATTAAAAATAGTAAAATACTAATTTACCAACCAATGTTGGATGGTTGTCTAAGTTAGCTATCTATTTGCTATCTGAAAAATTTAAGATTTATCTCTAAGTCATATATAATCAAGACTGTTGCTAGAGTTATATTAGAAGAATCCCAGGATCATCATAAATTATTAGCAATAATAAAGCTAAGCATTTTAACTATATAATTTTCGTGTTTTTTTTTAATAGCATTCTTTATACGTACAAGCCTTTTAGTATAACTAAACTTAATTTTTAAAAAAAAAGAGAATTCTAGCATTTTAATGTTTTATTACATTGTGTTTTGTTTTAAAGTTCATTTGAAATAAGCTAGAGTTTGCAATGGCTACTTAAAATGGAAAAATAAATTATCTAAATAGATGTAATATATAGGGTATGTGAGCAGTCTTTCACATGACTCACCACTCTCCACACTATCTCATAACACTGATATCCTTGGACACATATATGTTGAAAAGATAAATAATCACCAATATACATATTTCATGCTAAAACAGCAATCATCAGTTGGTCCAGATTACCATCTCTACACATATATGCTATCAGTGCTCAAATATATATTAAGATAGCCAATCCTCATACTTTAATGGACAGGCTTCAGTCTACTCCACACTTCAACTCTTCAACTGTCCAGACAATTGAAAATCTGATGATGGAATGCTCAAAGGCCACCCTGAGGCTGAGATTCTTGTCACACACATGTTGACCTAAGGTCAATATGACCCCTCATGTACAGGATATAATCCATTTAATTCATATACAAGGGATGGGCTTACATCTCTACTATGTAATAACTGATACCCACAGGCTTATTATATACCTATATTTGCCTGTGTGTGTCAGTTATTACATAGTAGAGATGTCTGCCCATCCCTTGTATACATATTAAATGGATTATGTCCTGTACATGAGGTGTCAGATTGACTTTAGGTCAACATGGGTGTGACAAGAATCTCGGCCTCAGGGTGGCCTTTGAGCATTCCATTATCGGATTTTCAATTGTCTGGATGGTTGAAGAATTGGAGTGTGGAGTAGATTGAAGCCTGTCCATTAAAGTATGAGGATTGGCTATCTTAATACATATCTGAGCACTGATAGCATATATGTGTAGAGATGGTAATCTGGACCAACTGATGATTGCTGGTTTAGCTTGAAATACATATATTGGTGATTTTTTATCTTTTCAACATATATGTGTTCAAGTGTATCAGTGTTATGAGATAGTATGGAGAGTGGTGAGTCGTGTGAAAGTCTGTGCTCACATACCCTATATATTACATATATAAACATAGGTATATAATAAGACTATGTGTGTCAGTTACTAAATAGATGTAGTTAAGTAATCTGCTACAATACAAAAATTAATAATCACGTGATCAATTAGTCAAGAAGTCAAAAAATCGACGTGGTAGCAGAATTCAAATATTTCATTCAATTGAGGAAAATAAGATTTTTGTTTAATGCTTTTCAATTGAATATATATATATTAGGGATGAAGCATTATATTTAGATATTCATAAAATAAATTATCTATCTATATATGTAAAGGCAATATAGTATACAATATAGTGAATGATACATCTGTCTGCCATATTCTTGTATGTTGATTTGAATTTGAGCTGGTAAAACTTGGAATTTTCTTCAGGTTCCAAGCAGATCTAGAGTTTGTTTTTCAGGTAGATGACTCATGGTGAACTTTGCTGGCTATTCAATTATTGGTTTTTAATTTTTCTGGAAAGAAAAAAAAACAGGGCAACTTCACTACTCCCGTAAGTGGTGTCTTTGTGTTGAATGGATGCTAAAGAAACTTTTGTTCGCCAAGCGTTGGTGGCCCAGTGGTTAGCATAGCTGCCTTCCAAGCAGCTCGCCCGGGTTCGCTTCCCGGTCAACGAATTTGACATATGGAAAGAAAAAAAAGAAACTTGTTTTTTAATACTCTACGAAAAGATTTTTTTTTTTTTACCTTTACTAGAATAAAAAAAATTAAAATAACAGTTTTAAAAAATATCCTCAAAAAGAGTTCTTTTTAGATTGATTACATTACTAACGCCATATAAAACTTTTTTTTTTTTGTAATCCGATTACATATTTTAATACCCACACAGTCTATTTATCTGTATATGTATAAAAGTATTCCTTTTCGATCATTTCCCAAATATATTTAGTTATTAAAGCAGCATGAAATTATATTTAACCATTTTAAAATTTATATCACTCTTTAATAATAATAATAAATCGAGTAATATATCATATTCTATACTACAGTCATTATTCAATATTAGACGCATTTAATAAGTTATAATATAAAACGATGTGAAAAAAATCAATTGCCTATCAATTCACTTATAAAAGAGTGTTTAATGGATTTCATACCCTTAACCGATAACTAAAATATGGATTAGTGTAACTGTTTCAAAATAGATTTATGAACTGCTATTGTTTTAAAAAATTACGTTCATTTATCTTATAATAATAAAAAAGAAATGCCGATAAAAATAAGCTGCCAATCCTTTAAAAAAAAAAAAAAAACACCGATAAATAGTAAATTAATACGGTGTGTGTATACATGCAGGTGTGCCGTGTGTGTCTGGATCTAGAGCAATTCTCAAATAGAGCAATCGAGTGGGAATTTATTTTAGGTATGATTACAAACAAACAAATTATAATAAGTCTTAATAGTATTAAAATGTGATAATTTTTAATGCCATAAAAAAAAAATGAATCTTTTTTTTTCGGAAGATTACATGATATCTGAATACCGGAAAAAACAAAGTCGAACTTTGATCTAGGAAGTTAAATTATTGAATTTGCCTTTCTACCGCTGCGCAAAACCATACCAGGTTTTAAAATCGTTAATATATATGAGTTGTTTCTAAATGACGTTGTTATTTAAAAACAAATAAAAAATTTTGTATAGGACTTAAAGATTAACTTAGTAGTAATATTAAAAAAAAAAAAAAAGTGTCGTAGTGAGAAATAAAATACCTTTTGGTACTTACGGATAATTTGCCTGATGACGTATTTGACCCACCGGTTTCCCTTCCGGTAGGCATCGACGATCTTTGTATGACAACGTTGTCATGGCAACGAAGTGACTGGCGTGATTAATCCATCAGAGAGTCAATTTTTTTTTTTCGGAGAGAGATTTGGGAAATTTTTTGATTTTTCTGTCTATTGTGATTTTGCTATCCACTTGATCACAGTGATTTTTTTCAGCTCTTCCATTGCGTTTTTGATATTTTACTTTGTGATATGGCTGAAGCTCCAAGAACCTTGTTTAGTTTACCGAGTACGGAGGAAGAAGCGATCATCTTCTTACAAGACCGCGGTCTTCTCCCCAAAAGGAAATTATGTCAAAATGGGCATGAAATGAAAAAGTATATTCACAATTCCAAGAAACAATGGCGATGTAACTTGAAGGATTGCCTGTTAGAAATTGCAATTAGAAAAGGCACGTGGTTTGTCGGCTCCAAAATGACTTTCGTGACCGCTATACGTTTCATCTATAGTTGGTCCAAAGAATTAACATCGATAACATTTTGTGCGGAGGAATTGAATATTTCGGACAAAACTGTTATCGATTGGAACAACTACCTCCGGGAAGTTTGTACCTGGAGATTGTTAAGAAATGAAAGGCGGAAAATCGGAGGTCCCAACACAATCGTTGAGATTGATGAAAGCCTCTTCACAAAACGGAAGAACAATGCCGGAAGAGTCCTACCACAGCAATGGCTATTTGGTGGCGTGTGCAGAGAGACTGAGGAATGCTTTATTGTAGCCATTCGAGATAGAAGTGCGTCTACTCTCATGCAAGAAATTTTGCAAAATGTACACGAAGGCTCGACTATCTACAGCGATTGCTGGAAGGGATACAAGAGCGAAGAGTTAGCTGAGGCTGGATACGAACACCATCGTGTTAATCACACATACAACTTCGTAGACCCCACAACTGGCATACATACACAGAATGTTGAAAGGTTGTGGGGTTTGGTCAAATGGCGTAATAAAAAACACAGAGAGACAGCACGTCAGCACCTGGACTCATATTTGAGCGAGTTTATGTGGAGGCAGTCGTACAAAGCTGATCCTTTCGCTGCAATTTTAGAACATATATCCCAATTCAGTCCTCCACAGTGAACGCTATTTGTAAGTAATTTTAATTTTTTTTATAATAATTATAATTTTAGAATTAATTATATTATTGAATATAGACAATAAGTAATCCAAATGCATGTAAAAGTAACGTCACCATTAATGCCATATTCGCATTAAATCTTTATTTTAAATGTACAAACAATTTTTGTTAATATTTCTTCAATTATCAAACTTCCACTTAATTATGTTTCATTTGTAAATAATTTTCAATAATTTTTTTAATAAAATTACCAATATACAGTCCGTTTTTAAAATTACCAAATGCTTGTAGAAAGTACGGCCTCTTACACCACATTTTATACAAGATGGCCATTAATGGTAGATTCGCATTAACTTTTTTTTTTTTAAATTTACAAAAAAATTTTTTTTTTATATTTCTTCAATTATCAAACTTCCACTTAATTACATTTAATTTGTAAATAATTTTTGTATTTTTGGGTTAATATTTCTACAAATATCAAATTATTTTTCGTAAATTCATTGGCTATACAGTACGCTTTTAAAATTAGCCAATGTGATCGCCATTAATGGCACATTTTCAATAATTTTTTGTTTTTATATTTTGTATTGACCTTATTTTGTATTTCATGCATGTAAATTTTCACTAATTTGTTGGGTTTTTTTTTGTATTTTTGGGTTAATATTTCTACAAATATCAAATTATTTTTCGTAAATTCATTGGCTATACAGTACGCTTTTAAAATTAGCCAATGTGATCGCCATTAATGGCACATTTTCAATAATTTTTTGTTTTTATATTTTGTATTGACCTTATTTTGTATTTCATGCACGTAAATTTTCACTAATTTGTTGGGTTTTTTTTTGTATTTTTGGGTTAATATTTCTACAAATATCAAATTATTTTTCGTAAATTCATTGGCTATACAGTACGCTTTTAAAATTAGCCAATGTGATCGCCATTAATGGCACATTTTCAATAATTTTTTGTTTTTATATTTTGTATTGACCTTATTTTGTATTTCATGCACGTAAATTTTCACTAATTTGTTGGGTTTTTTTTTGTATTTTTGGGTTAATATTTCTACAAATATCAAATTATTTTTCGTAAATTCATTGGCTATACAGTATGCTTTTAAAATTAGCCAATGTGATCGCCATTAATGGCACATTTTCAATAATTTTTTGTTTTTATATTTTGTATTGACCTTATTTTGTATTTCATGCACGTAAATTTTCACTAATTTGTTGGGGTTTTTTTTTGTATTTTTGGGTTAATATTTCTACAAATATCAAATTATTTTTCGTAAATTCATTGGCTATACAGTACGCTTTTAAAATTAGCCAATGTGATCGCCATTAATGGCACATTTTCAATAATTTTTTGTTTTTATATTTTGTATTGACCTTATTTTGTATTTCATGCACGTAAATTTTCACTAATTTGTTGGGTTTTTTTTTGTATTTTTGGGTTAATATTTCTACAAATATCAAATTATTTTTCGTAAATTCATTGGCTATACAGTACGCTTTTAAAATTAGCCAATGTGATCGCCATTAATGGCACATTTTCAATAATTTTTTGTTTTTATATTTTGTATTGACCTTATTTTGTATTTCATGCATGTAAATTTTCACTAATTTGTTGGGGTTTTTTTGTATTTTTGGGTTAATATTTCTACAAATATCTTAAGCTTCGCTTGTCAAAAAACACAAAGGGCCCCCCCCCAACAACTACAGCGCTACGCGCTGTTATAATTGGCCACATTTTTAAGATTTTTGAATAGTTTTCATGCATGTACATTTTAAATAAATTTTGTATTGACCTTATTAAATTTTCACTAATTTTTTTTTTTTGTATTTTTTTTCAGGACCAAGAAACATGCTGGTGTTCAGTCGATGTGTATCACGTGACATTCCTTTTGTTTTACGTTAAAATTTTTATATTTTTGCCATTTTACTTTGTATTTTATCACATGATAACCCGATGATGTATTACCCTGAAGGCATACTGATTTAATGTTGCGCTTTTTAACGTGACGTGTTCACGTGATATGCGGACACATCTTAGCGAGTAGATGTGTCTGCAGATCACTTGGAGACGTTATCTTAAAAATCGCAACATTAGACCGGTATGCCTTCAGGGTAATACGTCATCAGGCAAATTATCCATAAGACTTACGGATAATTTGCCTGATGACGTATTTGACCCACCGGTTTCCCTTCCGGTAGGCATCGACGATCTTTGTATGACAACATTGTCATGGCAACGAAGTGACTGGCGTGATTAATCCATCAGAGAGTCAATTTTTTTTTTTTTTAACCGCGAGATTTAAAATTCGGAGAGAGATTTGGGAAATTTTTTGATTTTTCTGTCTATTGTGATTTTGCTATCCACTTGATCACAGTGATTTTTTTAAAAGTGAAAAAATTGAAGTAAAAGTGGCTCTGAAAAAGACTGCAGGACAGTCAAAATGTAGAATTATATATGCATATATATATACAATAAAAGGTTTTTGTTAAAAAGAGTTTAAGGTACAGTGAAACAATAGTATTTATATAAGTTATTATAGCAAAATAAAGGAAGTGGTGAATTTGGTAATATTTTATGACTTATAAGTCATATAACTTTCAAGCTTTGATCCCAAGCCAACTTGCATATTTAGATATTAAGAAGAAAACTATTTTTATATTTATATATTTTAAGTGGCCTTAATATTTTTTAGTATATTGTTAGTTGTTTAAATTGTAAAAATTAGTAAACGGAGCAAAACAGTCCTATCCAATTAACATGATAGATAGTTCATTTATCTTTGTATATATATATAGCTAAAAATGGATTATTTTAGCTCTCCAGTTACTAATTCAGAACAAAACACTAATTATCAGTTATCTGTATATTTCTTAAGAGTTTTTAACAAAAAGATGGAATGTATAGTAAAGCAATTGCTTTCAAGGCAATTTAATAATAGTAATGACTATTTCCATTATTTAACATTAAATATTGAATATCTTTAAAAAAAATTTAAACTATCCAATTATATTTAATGATTAGTAATACACACGTAAGTTAATATATAACATAACTTTCAAGTGGTATTATTCTCCTCACATCTTCAGATATTGCTGGTCTGGCCAGTGACAATACTGGCATGGGAACAGAAACTGAACCTTTAGATTCTTGAATATTTAATTTTAAGATAGCGTACATTCTAACCATCTAAGCAATTCTGCCAAAGGAAACAGCAGTAATTTCATATATTTATCTATAAGAGCCCTCTTGATTTTTCCAGTTCTTGCCAAAGTCACATTCAATTAGCAGTTTCCAGATGGTATATATATCATACTAGATTGACTTATGGTATTATTTTCCATTGTCATGTGAGTAGCTTCTTTGAATCAACTTTGTACTTTTTTCTCTCTATAGAAAACATGTATTTTTGCAATTGAGCATAAATTTATTGGAAAAGAGAAATCAGATGGGTATAAAGTAGCAGTCCATGTATGTACCAATAACTATGTATTTGATTGGAGAAATACAAAAGTATTGGAAAGCAAAAGTACAAAGAAGAAAATTTAAAGAAGCTGCTCACACGACAACGGCAAATAATACCATAAGTCAATCTAGTATGATGTTAATAATGCCTCAAAGCTGCTAAATAAATTTCTTTTAGAAATACTGGAGAAATCAGAAGGACTCTTACAGATAACCATATAAAATTTCTATTGACTGTTGACTTTGACAAAATAGCTGTTGGTTAGAACATTACCTTAAATTCCAAAATTCAAGAATCTAAAGGTCCTGATTCAATTCCTATGCTACAACTATCACTGGTCAGAACAGCAACACCAGAAGAAGAGGGGAGAATAATCCCACTTGAAACATTGTATTATATACTAACCTGTCCGCTATTAGATATTTAAAGTTTAATGTATTAGAAAAATTAAGTAAAGTTTAATCATTTTCTAAAGATGTTCAATATTTAATGTTAGATGATGGATATAGTCCAACATGCAAAGAGGCTATGATTATGGAGTAACAAAACTCTGAAAGCGCTAAGCCTGCAGAAATTATGATATAGAAAGCCTACAGAAATTATTATATAGAAAAGTTTCACCACAACACATCAGCATATTATTAATTACTAATATAGTAAAGCATGCTTATTCAGAAGTGTATTGCCTACAGTCAGCCTAAATCAATGCTTCTATACATAGTTCTATGTAAACTAGATGTCTTCACTATCTAATGCAAAGCGGTAAACTTAATTGAGTCATATGATGACATTTGTTGATCAATAGTACATTCAGTCTACTTTTTTCACGGCATTATTATATTTCATATTAATGAATGATTTTGATTGCACTAATATTGAGTATTAAAGTTTAGTCATGAAATGAAAAATAGCATGTAATTATTGTTTTTTTTTAGTTGTTCAGATAAGTTTAGTGGGTAAAAATTTACTTCCATTCTAAAGTATTCTTTAATTTACAGATAATTTATATCAATAACATTTATTTACGTGAAGGCTCACTATTCAAATACATAAACAGTTAATTTAAATGTACTTATCTGTATCTTTGACCAGGATATCTTCTAATTATTACCTAAGATGGACACTTTAATTAATATAATTATCACTTTGATTATGATTAATGAATGAAAAGCGAAAAGCTAACATGGAATAATCTTTAATATTAATAAAAAAAAATTAAAACGAGAAATCGTAATTATATTGCTTAACTCTTATATTTATAGTTTCAATTCAATGGCAGATTTATTAAAAGTTAAATCCTTACAACGTGATTACGGCAGTGAAAATCAGCTTTTCAAGAAACCCGGATGTAAGAATTTTGCCAGTAGCTTCATTGAGAAATTGCACTTCGATTAAGAATATTTCATTTAACCAACTGCAGAATTTTTTCTTCTTCACGTAATCCGAATTTATAAAGAAAGTATAAGTTGTCTTTTTTCGACTATACTTACAATTTATATAATATATTTAATAACTATTATCAATACAATATAATGTTCGACATGCTAATCAAAATTAATAATAATTTTAAATGCGAATAGACATTTTTTTTTTTAAAAGAAGAAGTCTTAAGTTAAAGTATGTGTGTATATATAGCATTCACATATACATATTTCACTTGTAAAAACAAATATTCTACAGAAGAATCATTATGATTATCATATTTAAGAAAACTAATTGTTGTTCATTCGTCTGTTCTATAAATGGTATTTCCCAGCCATTTACTTACTTAGATATGGACAAATCATAAATCATACAGTTAATCACAGTCAAATTTATGTCTATGGTGAAATAATTAATGGATTAAATAAAACTATTAGTGAATCTATTTAATGGTTGAAATCTCTGCAGATTCCTTTATTTGAATAGGCTGTTAAGAATTCAAAAGATAAAGTAAATCTCATACAAAAGTCTAATGTTGTATATAATTGAAAGTTAAAAGTGTCATTGGAGACTTAAATCAAATTTAAATACAAGAATCAGCACATTCACCAACATAACCATTCAAAAGCTGATCCTAATACACTTCAGTTTTTCTACATCATGAAACATTTATATAGTATAAGAAGTAACCAGAAGTACAAAATAAAAGTGTTGTCCATTTTTAATTCAAATTACATCCTCAAGTAATGCTGCAATAGTATTCACTACGTCAGAGTTGAAATTTTAATTAATGGTATGATGTTTTTTATTTGCTATTATTTTAATACTAGTTAGAGTATGTCGTGAAGATGTTAAAAGCTTGTAACAGATTTTGAAAGTCTGGAAAATATATCTTATATATACAGGGGAAAATTAAGATATCATCTTTATGTGAATAAATCACTAAGCATTGGTGGCCAAGTAGTTAGCGCAGCTGCCTCACAAGCAGTTGTTCTGGGGTTCACTTCCCGACTGACGTTTTGACATATAAATAAATAAAAAAACAATTAAAAAAAACCTTAATTCTTTTAAAATTTGTTGCTTTTGGTATAAAGAGAAATCTATGCCATCAAAGATATTGTATTCTAAAAGCTTAAGCTACAATTTGTTAGATCACTTAAGCATATTTGTGTGTATATATATATATATCCAAATTTACTATCTGAAAGCAGATAAAGTCATAGAAATAAAAGGGGCAAAGAACATACTATATGATGATGTATCACTGTTTTAAAACAATATTTAAAATTACACTATAATTTTAACCATTCTTTGTCATTATTATGTTATTAATACTTCTTACTTGTTTATCATATAATTAGAAAGTCAACTGATGTTTGAATGCCAAAATGACAGATTGAAATAAGAGTTCCATTCAAAAGAGGAACTTTTGGTGTAGCCATCTTCATTTGAGAAGCAATCCGGGTCTTCTTAATTTTAAAATTTGATAGAAAGTTAAACTTTCAAGTCATGTTATTAATTTCACTTTTAGAAACCATTTTATGTGTTCCACTGTTATCCATTTCAGCATATAGATATTCAGGAGTATTTGGCTCAATAAATAAAATAACTTTCTGATGAGAATCTGTATTTCCATTTGATGAGAAACATAGAATCATTATTCATTTACCTCTCATTTATCAGAATGATAAACAAACAATATATTGAGTAATTATCCACAAAGGGTTTTTACCAGACTGTTTACATCTAGGCATGACCCTTATTTACAGCATCCCTCTCAAAAAAATTCCAATTGCATTTAAAATGGTGTTGTGTAAAATAAATAAATAAAAATTAAAGAAGAGATTTTCTTTCTATGGACTAATGTGATAAACAAATTAATGTAAAAGTTTTTTCCCCATATGTCAAAGCATCAGCCAGGAAGTGAACCCGCGATAACTGTCTGCAGGCAACTGCTTGCTTGCAAGACAGTTGCACTGACCTCATGGCTATCAATGCTTGACAATGTAAAAAAAAAATGTAAAAGTTTTTAGATGGAATTCTCCAAATTGGAAAAAAAAATCCCATCATCTTGATCCTATCATATTTATAGTTCTGGAAGACACATACATATATGAAAACACATAAAAATCCTATATATATATAGACACACATTAATAGCATCATAAATCAAGTAAGCATCCACTGATACATGTATCTTTTTTAAAACTAAATAACTACTTAACTAACTTAAACACTAAATAGCTTCTAAATGTGTACGCTTAATAAAAACACATACTCTGAAGATCTTGACAAACTATCACAATTTATTTGGAATTAGTAATAAAATGTCCTTACATGGGAAGTCCTTTAAAATTATATTTTCTTTGCAGAAAATCATTATGACTTAATAATCCAATGCAGATTTACTTTATTATCCTTAGTTCAGCAGCTTTTATTCCCAGTTTCAGGCTTATGGTTCAGGGCATTCATCAAAGAAAAAATATATAAGTATACTAGATATGTTCTTTCTCAGATATTTTCTATTTATAAACAAGTCAAAATTCTCCATACAGTAGTGCCACCCTGTGCCAACCAGAGTAATCAATGGATGCCAGAAGGCATTGATTACTCTGGTTGGCACAGTGTAGAACTAGTGTATGGAGAGTTTTGCCTTGTTTATAAACAATTATATGCTAGTATAAGAGATGGTGATCATGTGATATTCTTTATTTCCAATAAAAAACAATTTTTAAATAGAGATGGGTCTGATAAAGTTCACAGTAATGCATCATTCTTAATTCCATCAGTGAATATGGTATCCATCATGACTAATAGAAACTAGAGCTGTCCCTCAACGTTCCAGTGTTGGAAACTACTTCTCTAGCTTTCTTAGTAGATACTTTGGTTTAATTATTGAGAATAGCTCAAAGATGAGTTTTTCAGAAAAATGAGCACAAAATGGAGTGCACTACTAACTCTGTAGCCTTTGTCTATCTACACAATCTCTTAATGTGTAACTCACCAGCCACCTTACATTGTTTTTAATATGGTCAGAGATTTTTCCTCCTTAAGCCTTTTGGATGATCTGTTTTAGCCCTAATTTGGTATTTTAATCATAATAGTTGAATTTATTAGCACTGTTTTTATTGCAAAGCAAATTCAAATAATAACATGTAAGGAATATATTTGTATTAAGTTTTATTTGTAAAAATAATTATAAAAATGAAACTGATTGCCGTAAATCTTACTGACTTTTTCTTATTAATGTTTTATAAAATTAATTATTCATCTGCCTTGTATAGCTTAGAGCAGTGTTAGAGTGCCAGGTATAGGATCTATGATCCTTGGATATATTCTAATTCTGGCACCTTCTAGAACCATTTAATTATTTTTTTATTTTTTTTTTAATTACTTATTTTTACCTTTAACAAAATATATTATTTGAACTCTTTTCTATATCTTTACAAAGAAGCAATAGCTTATTTAAACATCCAAACCTACCATTAATAATTGGCAAAACACATATTAACTGGTTACAATTTTTTTTTTTTGCAAATTGATTATGTGTATATATAATATAATGAGCATGTCAATAGCTCTAAATAAGCTTTTTTAATAAATGACACAAGAGAAAACATTTAAAATTTTCTATCTAGGATTATCTCTATCCTTAAACCGGTTTTGAGCTGATGGCTCTCATCAGTGAGGTGCTAGGACATTCAGACTATAGATCTAAAATACAAAGTCAAGCCAGAATGCTGGATTTGAGTTTGTATTTTAGATCTAATGTCTGAATATTCTACACATCACTGATGAGAGCCATCAACTCGAAACCAGTTTGGAAATAGGGATAATTTTAGATAGAGATTTTAAATGCTTTCTCTTGTGGCATTTATCAAAAAAGCTTGTTTAGAGCTATAAGCATGCTCATCATATTACATTTGTAAATACAAGCTTATTAAATTAAATCATGAGATATTTGACTTGATTTATACATATATCCATATGTATGATTATATACATTAAGACAATGTTTTAAGTAATCAGAATAGCGAATAGTCTGCAACAACTCTATCTCTATAGTTCGCTAATGTTCAATTCCCTCGATGTTCATTCAGGCTGGCTGCTACAAAAACGGTTCACAATGGGCAATATTTATGCACACCTTAGCCCCAGTTCAGTTTAGTTACACACGAACTCTTCATAGTACAGCACTATGACTGACCTTAAGCTCCTTACAGCTTCCGTCTCTGCAACAGTCTACCAGTATCTCCATTTGGAAACTGCTAGAAACTCAACTCTTTATTCAGTTGCTATCCGGACGGTTTCCTCAGGCCACAGTCTCACAATCAATCTATGTGGGGCCTTTTCAGCTATACCCATGAACTGCATTTCCACTGAGTGCTGGACCTTAACTGCAAGCACTGACACTAGATATCTCCTGCTGGAATTGAACAGACATCTACTGGAGATGCACTCAAATACTCTCTATACTGCCCTGTGTAGTTGTTATTCAAACTTTTTATAGCTTTCTGATAACTGCAGCAATTAATTCCATTGTCCAATAAGATAACATCTTTTATCTAGAAATATTTGCAATCACCAAATATTTCTTGGAATTAACGTTCGCCATTACGTTAATGCCTTAATTAAACTCCTCAGTTATCAGTGCACAATCTAAAAACAACCTTTCGAATAAATGCTAGTTTTTCTGGAGTGCACAAACTTACATTCAATTTTTATAAAATACAACACAGCTTTTATAAATTTGAAATTAGTATTAACAAACCTCAGGGATGATGACCCTTCTTCAGTCTATAATAATTCAGTCTCTTAATCTATTAATTTTATGCTTACCCCCATAATTTAAAAATCCTATTTACTATAAAAATTATTACCACACACTTCTGAATGGTACAGTACTTTAAACCTTTATATCATATATTAATTCTGCTTTATCATTTTAACCCTTTTTGTTACATATCTTCATATTTCCTAATCTGTATGCCAATTTTTCATTATTAACAATATCTGAATTAGTTAATATTTTATTAGCTACTAGCCCATAAAATGTCTATAATTATATAAATTATAATTTGGGGGAAAAAGAAAATCCAAATATCATTATGTATGTTATATCATATTATTAATGTTCCTATATATAGATAATATTATTTACAATGTTAAATATTTTTACATAATGTCTCAAGATTAACTTACATGCAACTGTGTAAATAATTGAAATATGAAAAGAGAAAAATTTAAGTGTGCATTTTTTTACCAATAAGGATTATCATACACTATGGCTAGAGGGTATTTCAATTATCTGTACAGTTGCATGAGAATCAATTTTGGCACATTACATAAAAATATTTAGCACTGTGAATAATATACTAACATAAATTCATCAACTGATATTATTGTTGGCAAGATCCAAAAATGAGAAAAATCACAGAATTGTCAATTAAAAATATCAATCAAATTTTAATGTTTTGAAAGAAATGTCTGAATTGATTTTAAAATGATTTTCTTGTAGTAGGAGGTCTAAAAATGAGAGAAATCACAGATTTGTCAAAAATATCAATCAAATTTTAATGTTTTGAAATAAATTTCTTGATTGATTTAAAAATGATTCTCTTGTAGCCTAAGTTTTTGACATTTCTCTCTCTATATAAAAAGAGTATGTGATCATTTAGTAGTTGTCTTAAGCTATAGTTAGAGGGCATTTCAATTATCTATATGATTGCATGCGAGTTAATTTTGACACATGACAGAATAATATTTAACACTGTAAATAATATACGACTTAGTTCATCATTAAAAAAAATCAGAACCATCAATTAAAAATATCAATCAAGATGTTTAGAAATAAATTTCATGATAGATTCAAAAATTCATTTTTTTTTTTTAGCTTAAATGTCAAGCATTGGTGGCGGAGAGGACAGGTTCGCTTCCTGGCTGATGCTATGACACATGAGAAAAAAAAATGTTTTAGATATTTCTCTTTCTAATATATAAGGAAAATAAAAAGTAAAAGAATACCTTATTATTATTATTTATAAGCATTGCTTTATGTTAGGTCTAACCTATTTAAGTATTATTTATTTATTAGCAAATTAGATTATATTAGTGTAAACATTTTTTTTATTTGTGCTATATTATTATTCAATATATTCATAAATAAAAAGAGTTGCTGGTGTTACTTAAGTAATATGAATACCATGTTTAATAAAATGTCTAAAATTTAATAGCTAAATATTTTATATACTCTGTTTATTCACACATTCATGTCTTTGCTTATTAACAAGCTTAATTAAATATTCATTAATTAATTATCCCTGATTTTTAATTGAAGACTAGTTTTTAAAACAAAATTCACTTTTTTTGTATTTCAGGACACTTCGTAAATCAAGAATCCCATTTAATAAATAAACATTATGCTTATAAACATTATGATCATGATTAGCAAAAATTGTAATTCTTTGCTACAGTTTCAAAATATACAATAAACATTGATATCTAATAATACAAAGAAGAGATTAAAATTGAGGGGGAGGGAAAATTAACTCTCTTGCTGATCGATAATTTTTTTTTGTATTTATGATAAAATTGCTTTAAAAATGTGTTTTTTAAAAAAACATAGATGGTATTTTAATAAAATATGGATTTGTAAAAAAATAAAAACATATTATATCAGTTTATGTCTATTATTAGAAATACATAATAATAAATTTAAAATTAATAAATAAGGTGCCTGTCTTATAGATAAAGACACCGTTCGATGGCGCCGTTTTCACGCTAAAACTATAAAATATGACTATTCCCGGTCTGTTGATTTTAATCATTTTGATGTGTTTTTTTGTAATGCGAAAATAAAAACAAAACAAAATCGTCTTTTTTAAATATTATTTTTTATTAACGTATACAAATTAAATGATAATAATAAAAGTAAAATAAAATAAATTACAATTTCATTCGTGTTTTTTATTTTGCTTTATTAGGAAAATCAATTTTCTATCGTATATTTTTTTACTGGGGTTACGGCTTTACCGCTATTTTTACTTCATATAGAATGACAACAAAAAGTAAAAGTTATTACGGTTAGGTTTAGGGTTAGTTTTGGGGTTAGGTTTAGGGTTAGTTTTAGGATTAGATTTAGAGTTAGTTTTAGGATTAGTTTCTGTTGTTTGTAATGCTAAAATAAAAAATATCAAAATCGTATTTTTGTAAATATTTTTTTTAGTAACATCTATAAAATAAATGATAACAATAAATGTAAACTATATTCAACAAAGTATAACCATAGTCAGAGAAAAGAAAGAAAGTAAAACTTTTTTAAACAACAACAAAAATTTCTTCTTTACTTATTAATCATGTTTATAATATATGCTTTTTATGAAATTTACAAAAAAAAAATGTGCAGAATTGTACTTTTCTTACTGGATATTTTTGTGTTACTACTCTTTTTTACTTCAAAAATATACACACAGTAGAATCTTGTTTCTCTCATGGAATGTTACGAACAGTACGTTACTTGGCACGTTACCTAATTCCAACTCACTTTACACATACATCTTGTCAACATTTTCCCAATTAAAACTTCAATACAGTATGGTGTAAAAAGTCTGATAATTATTACTTTACAAAATTTGAACATTTCAATACTTTAAAATAAAAAAAAATCCAATGAAAACATTTCCATCCAATTAAAAAAAACACACCCTCTCACCAAGCTATAACCATTTCATAAACAGTGCGAATTCGGAAAATGTATTTGCTGTGATGCGACATACATGCTGTACTGTGACGTGACATAGCGGCCTGCAATTTGTAGCACAACAAAAAAGTTATATTATAGAAAACACAGGTTTGAATGTGTTGGCTGTGGAAATGGCATTTTTATGTGTTTTAGCGTGCATCTTTAGCTATAGACTAGTACCCTAAATAATTAAAATTATTTAATTAAATATTTTTACAATTTTACTGCTAAAAAATATGTAATTAGTAATGCATTTTTTTGCTTGAATACAATAGTTTTAATCTATTTTGCAGTTTACAGCTCCTTGTAACTACTGTTCTACACTTTCATTTTCTTCATGTAATCATTTTCCTACTTTGCAAATGCATTTTTTTTAAAAATACAAGAGGCTCCATCTATTGATCAGAATATAATTATATTTACATTAATAAATAATATTGTTTTTTGTTTAGATACAATGTCAAATTACATATAAAAGCAGTTTTTATATAATATTTTATAAGTGGTCAAATATATATATATATAAGATTTTAAATAAAAAACAAAAATTGCTTATAGTTTTAGCCTATTTTGCAGTTTACAGATCCTAATGGCTACCATTCTCTACATTCATCTTCTTCATTTAATAATCTTGCTATTTTGAAAACACATTTTTTTTAAATACAAGAGACACCATCTATTGATCAAAATATAATTATGTTTACATTTTTTACATGATTATATTTATACATATTGAGATTTTGTAGCAATAACAGTGAATCCAAAGTTACTCAGGCATGTCAGGAGAGTAAAAGCAATACTACAATGAAGTATTTAAATTTTATTAGAAAGATAGTTCATGAATAAATATTTTACTAAGCATATTATTCATTAAAAAATCCAATAATTTGTGTATAAATATAGTATATAAATCAGAATTTGTTAATGAAAGTAAAACATATGCAAAAAATTAATTATTAAAATTTAATATAATGGACACTTTTATTTATTTATTTTCAATGTACTTTATGTTCTATTGTCCCTTTTTTTATTTTTGTAATTATCCAATGAATAAATCATTGAATTGTTTCTGCTGAACTGTTAAATTTCAGCCAATAATAGGCTTTCTGCAATAAAAATGCATTCTATTTAAATAAAAATTAATTAATAACTAAAATGTACATTAAATATTGTAGATTTAATAATGGAAGTTAATAAATCTGTTTTGCTAATAGTCATGATTTTATTATTCAGAAAATTTACAGTAAATAAAAATTATGTAAGTAATATAATCATATTTTAGCTAATCTGTTTATTTATAAATTCATTTCTATTGTATTTTCTTACTTGGAATAATCAAAGTTTAATTTTGACTACATAATAAAAAAGCAAAATTGCTTTTGCCAATATTGTTGCACTTGTAATTGTCAACATGTTTGTCTTATGGAAAATTAGAATTTCTATGTTATGAAATATGATGCATTCTATTTAAATAAAAATTAATTAATAACTAAAATGTACATTAAATATTGTAGATTTAATAATGGAAGTTAATAAATCTGTTTTGCTAATAGTCATGATTTTATTATTCAGAAAATTTACAGTAAATAAAAATTATGTAAGTAATATAATCATATTTTAGCTAATCTGTTTATTTATAAATTCATTTCTATTGTATTTTCTTACTTGGAATAATCAAAGTTTAATTTTGACTACATAATAAAAAAGCAAAATTGCTTTTGCCAATATTGTTGCACTTGTAATTGTCAACATGTTTGTCTTGTGGAAAATTAGAATTTCTATGTTATGAAATATTAAAATAAATTATTTAAACTTGTATTTTAATTAATGTACATATTTTCATTCATTTTACACTCATATATTATTAAACAAGGCAAAACTCTCCATACAGTAGTGCCACCCTGTGCTGACCAGAGTAATCAATGAATGCCAGAAGGCTTGTGCATAAAATCCCCATCTAATGCTCATCCAATATCCCCAGACTAGTTTCTGGCTTGTGGCCTTTATCAGAAACTAGTCTGGGGATATTGGATGAGTAGGCACTAGATGGGTATTTTATGCACAAGCCTTCTGTCATTCATTGATTACTCTGGTTGGCACAGGGTGGCACTACTGTATGGAGAGTTTTGCCTTGTTTATAAACAATTATGTGCTAGTATAAGAGATGGTGATCATGTGACACTTATATTATTGTATGTAATAGTTTTGTTTAAAGAGATTGTTTGCATTTGTTATGAGAGCCTTAAATAAATTAGTATAACCACCATAGAATACTAAAAAGTAGGAATACTAAATAAAAACAAACTAATTAAATTGTGTCTTCAATTTACTTAGTGCATTTTATTTTTATGCAGAATACTTTTTAAAATTCTTTATTTAATAAAAGCTGTAAGTTTATTTTCTTATTTTTTGGCTTAGATCATTCATACTTGTAATGAAATGCTTTGTCTCAGATGTTTCTGAATGTCTATTACAGACTGTATTACAAAATATACTGAATATAAATCATGTAAGTAAATTATTATGTTAATTTATTTTAGTACTGCATATCATCATTGTTTGATTAAATACATAATGGATCACTATCTTTTTTTTCTTGGTATTTATTTTAACATTTTATCTTAACACTTCCTATGTTCAAAATCTTTATTGGCATGAATTAAAGTACAATTTTTTTATTGATCAATTAAAGAATCAGCAATAACAATATATTTGTCTTTTAAAATTATATCTTTTAGTTTAGTTTCTAAATTCAAATTAATAATTTGTCAGATCATTAAAGAAAAGGAAAGTTTTTTAAAAAATAAATTTCTATTTACAACTGATGAAAATAATCTATAGTGGTCTACATAAAATGTATGTTTGACATCTAATTATAAACTATAACCATATATTATTCATTTTTTTGTAAATATTTTCTATTAAAATCAGAATTATTCTTGTAAAATAATTAATATTTCACAAATATTTTGTGAAAAAAATAATAAATATGTAAAAAATAATTACAAAGTATATGTTTTTATTCTGAAATCAAAATGAAGGAATAGGACTGTCAAAATTGTTGACAGGCACTCTCTTGTGGAGAAAAAAAGCAACCAATAAGTACTTTAGAAGACATGTACATGCAGCATTGTTATTTACTTAAATTTAAATATTGATTTATTATTTGTAAAAAATTCTGAAGGTGGTAGCATTATTCAGTACTTTTTTTTTCAATAAAATAACTGTAAATTTGGCAAAATAATGTTATAAATAGCAGTTAGAGAGTGAGTTTAAGCCACATACAAAGTTAATCAGTCCATGCTATTAAAAGAGAAAGATGTTGATTGTATTATGACATAATCTTATGATAATGGTAACATTACAAAATTGCTATTATTTAAAAACTGATAACTTTTTTTAAATCATGAAATTTTTTTTAAAAGATCACTATAGCAAATTGTTCATTAAAGTAATGATCAAAGTTGATGATGATTACTATGGTAAATATTAGATAACAAAATGTTCACATACACAGATTTTACTTGCACACAAAGTTTATAATATATTATGAAATTTGAAATAATAAATGTTTTTTATCAAAGAAAATGTTCTCAATTGCTTGTTTTTTTTTACACAAAATTTTGCTCTGAAACAGTTTTGAGAATATATTGTGTTCATTACTAAGGGTAAAAGAGTGTATATGAGTTCAAATATCTACCTATCAACCTATACATTCATGGCTGATTATGAGTTAGACATCTAAAAATGTTATATAGATTTTATTAATTATAATAAGAATAATTAAATGGCTTTAATGCTGCAGAGTTCATAGGAAGTTTAAGCCTCGGAAGTGTCAAGGCTAGAATTGATCCAAGAGAACTATGCACAGATATTTTCTGAAGCAGATTAAACATATAGGAACCCATAGGAAAGAAATTTATGCAAAAAACTGTCATCAGGTTGTGCTGTGAATTTTTTTTAAAACTTACTTTTTTTAAAAGCAAATTTAAAATGTCTTTTTACTATATATTTTCATTTCCTACAATATATATGTATATATTATAGAAAGTAAAAATAGAAGTCATTAATATATTATCAAAGGTGAAGACCAAGGTGTGTTGTAATTTTTAAATGGCTGAAAACTAAGAAGACTAGTCATGCTTTCAGAACTTAAAAGAGATATTGATCTATATTTTTTCACTCTATATTTAAGACAGTGTACATTCTGAGGATGTGCGTTCATACTGAAACAGCTCTACTTTATTATTATTATTATTATTATTATTATCATCATCATCATCATTATTATTATTCTATTTTCATAGTGTTACTGCCATGTATTTGAAAAAGAATAGTTTAAAACAATAGAGGTGCAAATAATATTACTAATCATAACAGTTTTTTGCCATATTATTATTAAAGTTTTTAATCTAAAGGTAGGAAACATGCATTATTATCCATAAAAATATTTAAATAAATATGCATGCATATGCATATAAAATTATACTCCACAAAGTACATGGGCAATTAATAATTTAATACAACATTAAAATTTAAAATTGCTATGCCATGTTTAAAATCAATATATCTTTATCAAAGCATGCATTAGCAATATTAAACTTTATGCGAAGTTAGTTAATAAACTATCCACACACTTTTGTGGAATATAATTGTATATTTGATTAAGGTTTAAGTATGTTTGTTATATATATATATGCATCAATTTTTTCCCTTTTATCAATGTCTCTTTCATCTTAACTCCACCATATTGTAAAACATCCATCAATGCAAAAACACAGATGACCCTATGCATGCTCACTATGCATACATTTTGCAAACAATCTTCAATTTTTACTTGAATTAGTAGTATCACACATATAAATATAAGAAGAAAAAAAGAGAATTATATAAGACAGGAGTGATAAATGTAAAGATGATGAAATCATTGGGGAAAAAATGAAAGATTTACCTTTCTTATGAGAAAATATAAAATTTCATGATAAGAAATATAATAGACATAAGAAAGATAGCAAATGTAAATAAAAATTTATTATATTTTTGAAAAAAAAATGATAAAGAAATTAAAAATAGAATTTTATAGAATCATAAAACAATTTTGAAGAATGGGAATAAAAATAATAGTTAAAGTATATATAATAAAATAATCTTTTTAAATAAGAAATCTCACTGCAGAGCAAGTCGTTCTAAAAAGGTATTACTCATCAGGCTTTCCATTTGCTGGTTGAATATTTGCTGACCAATTGTGAATGGTCAACAGGTTGACTATGAACTCAGCCATGTAAAAAAAAAATTTCAAGGCTCTTGTAAAATTTTTTTTACTCATCGTAAATTCAAATCCAGATTGTAGTTATGAGAAATGAATGTACTATCTCTGCAATGCAAGTCCATAAAAAATAATGCAAATGGGGTTATATGCATATAGATTGGCAAATGCAATAATTGTAGTTAACACCATATTTTTAAGTAATTTGTATGACACAAAACATATTCATATTATCCAGTAATTTAATTAAATGCAGTTAATTATTTTTTTAAATTTGACAATCGTATGAAAATAGTAATATCTCTGAATTTGAAAATCATCCTTTTGAAAAAAAACAACAACATCAAAACATCAGCTACTCAATGAAAGTTTCAAAAAGTTTCTTGAGGGTAAGCTCCAGAAATACTAATGAATAATTAAAAAAATTAAGGTGTGATATTTCCACTAAAAACAGTCCCAAATATGTAGAAAGATATAATATATGAACACACATTATTCAACTTTAAACCAATAGCCTCTTTATTGTCATTTAATATACATTAGAGTAGTTGAATGATTATCAGATGCATATACAATATCTATCTTTACTATGTGAACCTATCCTCAGACCCAGTTTTTGGCTTTTTGTTTTATCAATGGGATCTGGTTTCAGAATTGGAAAGGATACATATGTGCATTCCAGGCTTCATTAATAAAAGCAAAAATCAAAAACTAGTCTGATGATGAATGTTAAAATACTAAAAGTATTAATTATATATATATCTGGTAATCACTAAGTGCTGAAACTTACACTAGATGGCAGTAAAGTGGAGAACTGCTTTTGTTTTATTGGTTAAGCTGGCTATTTATTACATTTCTAATCAGAAGAATAAGATACAATTAAGGCAAAAATTAACAGTATTAAAATATATAATTGTTGAACTGTTTTCAGATCTATATAAATGTTCAATATGGCAACTTAGGCTCAAAACCTTAGGTTGTTTTGAAATTCAGATAGTTAGTTAGATATATAAAATGGAGTTAAAAGTGGTTGCAAAATATTTACATTTCTTCCAACTTTGAATTCAGGATGCATTGATAAAAACAAAAGACAAAATCTAGACTGAGCATGTGGATTTAAATATTAAGGTTAGGAATTATATATATCTAGTAATCATTGACTATTCTAGTTTACAGTAGATGGCAGTAAAGTGAAAAGCTATTTTTTATCTTATTGGTTAAGCTGGGTAATTTTTTTTAAGTGTCATAGCATCGGCCAGGATGTGAACCCGCAACCCGGGAAACTGCCTGCTAGTGCAAGGCAGTCACACTGACCTCTCGACCACCAATGCAAGACTAAGCTGGGTATTTGATGCTATTTTATTATTCAACTTTTCCATTATTAATTAAATCATTGAAGAATTATTGAATTACAAATTGCACAAAGTTTTGTAATTTTCCACTAATGCATTCATCAAAATGAAAAGAGAGAGTGGTTCTTGAATATATTGTGGACAGATATGGATCAGTATTAGTTTGCAGAGATGTCAGAACATTTATCTGCAATTAATCTACAAATTTTTCTGGATTCTCCAATATTTTACAATGCTGTGCGGTTTTATGCTTTATTATTATTATTATTATTATTATTATTATTATTATTATTATTATTATTATTATTATTATTATTATTATTATTATTATTATTATTATTATTTTCTATTTTTTGAGATCAAAGAACAATGATGTTCAGTTACATATTCAGTATTTGTCAGAAGCTGCAAGTCTCTTTCAATAAATTTTTGCTGATTCGCTAATTAAAACAGTAGATCTTAAGGAAGTTATCATATCACATGTCAATATTCCTACTACACTTAAATGGCTACCAGAGAGAATACAATTTGATTTTAATATATTGTTGAAAATAGAGAACATTACATAAAAAATGACATTTCTACAGTAGATATCGCTGATGTATCCTAAAGTCATGAAAAATCTATCTCCCTGCAATTCATTGCAGGTAAAACACCATTCGCCCTCTGACGGTAATTTTTAAAAATATTTTTTTATCATTTTCCTACAATTGATATTTTCTATGTGATTGTGAAATTTGGATATGTTTCTGGCAGATCGCTTTTCAGAGAGCTTTTATAAATGAATTTTAATCATGTATATTTACTAGTGCTGGACTGGCATTTGCATTAGTAAATTATGGAATAATTTGCGTTTTTTTATTATTTCATAGAAGTTCAATGCAAATCTGAGTGAAACAATATGATCTAAGTGAGAAATAGCATATTATTTTTCTCCCAGCTGTGATTGAAGAATATTAATATAGTTTATTAAGAATCGCTGTATGACATAATGTAGTAGTAGAGATTAAACATGAGAACTAAAGGTCAATTAATCATAGCTCGTCTGTCACTTCCGGTGCTCTCAAACATCATGTGACTTCGTAAGCATCAAACAACTTGATTACTTAATAAGAAATATGTAAATCTCAAATGTATTAACTCTTTTGATAAAAATATGTAATTCTACAGCATTAATTGATGTCGAGTTCAGATGAAAAGGTATACATTTAATAAACATACACTAATTAATTGTACTGAGCCAGCCTTCAGCAATACATGATTCAGACAGTGTTTTGGCTCAGTGCAATTAATTGATTAATACCTTTTCATCTGAACTCGAAGTCAGGAATGTTTTAGAATTAATAAGAAATAGAAAATAATTTTCAAGAGAATGATATTACTGTATTTTAAAAATTAAACAAAATAACAAAAATTGATTAAATTTTGCATCAATAATGCTACTATTTATACGTCACTATTTTTAAAAACATTACGACACAAGCAGTTATTTAAAATTATAGGATTTATTTATCAAATGTTTACATTAATAAAGATAAATATTATATTCCATATAGATATTTAACAATATACGTCACTATACAATCTCTAAGTATATTCTATCCATATCTTTAATGATTATAATTTAAAGACATATATAATGTAGCTTATATGTGTGTGTGTGTTTAATGTGTAATAATTAAAGTGTTTTTATTTATTGATATTTAGAAGTAATTAAAGGGTATTTGAATCCAGACTTTTTCCAGTTTCCCACAAGTCATACTCTGTATACAAAATAACGATTGGATAGAGTGGATGACTGTAGGGTGGGTTCAAATCTTTTTTAATTACATCTATGTTAAATATATACGTTATACTTGTATTTCAATATTATAATTAAAAGATATATATATTGAGATATTACGTAAAGTAATATATATAAATAAAATAGGGCAAACTTTACATAAAATAGTCTGCAATTACATGCCATTTGGAATTTCTCTTTACAGTCACAATTTCAAATAACCTTTTAGTTTAGTCGCAGTCTAAACTATAATATTCTACTTTCAAAAACTTGCTAGCCATAACTAATGACGATTTGTTTCTCATAAACCTTAAAAACATCATTTATTTATTTCACATTTCTTTTACTGACCTTTTATATTAATAATTATATATATGTTACAATAATTATTTCAAATCTTAATATTTTATGAAACAATATATATATAAATTAAATTCTGTACATAATCTATAAAGAATGAAATATATGTGTATCAATCTGTTAAATAAAATAAAATATGCCATATAATATTAATAACAGAATATGCTTTCAGTATAGTATACCAGAAATTATGCTTGGCTATTACTATTTTACAAATAGCACAATATATACTTTTTTTGTGGTACTTACGTAGAATCCTTGCTGGAATCTTGTCAGATGTTTTATTTTAAATAATTCATTTTTAGAGGCCTCCAACACATGGTATAAACAATATGGCTGATTCTAAGTTATCGTATTCAATATTTAGTTTTTTTTTATTTATTAACATAAAGAAACACAAAAGTCCAAAGAGTTATAATTACATTTTTTTATGTAAATGCAGTAAAGAAAATTAAAAAAAAAACAAAACATGATTAAGCAAACTCTAACAAACATGGTTATTCATGTCAGTGGACAGTCATCACTTTCATGCAAGCACTATCCCGTAATTCTGAAAATATTCCACTAAATCTTGTTCTATAGATGGAAGATTCTAAATTTTAATCATTTTCAAAAATGATAGAACAAAAAGGGAATGTTAAAAAAGTCATGATAATTTCAGCCATGTTTAATGCATGTTAAAAAATCACAATCATTTTAGCTACATGTTAAATGTTCATTCATCATGTGTTAATGTTTTGAAATTATGTTATCAAGGGAATTTATTAAAAAGTGTATTAATTATAAATTTATTTAACACATATTGATTACGTAAGTAATATCTACTAAGGCAATAAACCTCAAGAATATGCACTTGAAAATGCAAAGGTAGGGACCTCTACAGGTCTTAACCACAAGCTTACTTTCCCTCTTTTTTTCCAAAGAGTAAGCTTGTGGTTAAAACTTGTAGAGGTCCCTACCTTCACATTTTCAAGCACATATTCTTGAGGTTTATTGCCTTAGTAGATATTAAAAAGTGTATTAGAATTTTTTAAAATTATCATTCAATTTAGAATATATTTGTTATTATTTTTTAAAAAATTAATAAGTTACACATACTCAAAAAAATAATTTAGCAGAAAAAAAAAATGTAAACAAATACTTCGATTCTAAAAATGGATTATTTAAAATAAAACTCTTGGCAAGTTTCCAGCAGAGATTCTATTTTGAAATGTTAGTTTAATTATTAAAGTTTGAACATTGCAAATAATAAGTGTAAACAAAGTTGCTTTGATAAATATTGTATATAATGCTATCTGCTAATATAAACACAAAGCAGTATTATATCTTCTACACACTTCACACAATGCAAATATATTATTTAATTATTCCACATTCACAAGCTTGTGGTTAAGACTGTAGAGGTCCCTACCTTTGCATTTTCAACTGCACATGCTTTAGGTTTATTGCCTTAGTAAATGTTACAAAAAGGAAAGTATTATTTATATCATCAAATATTAATGAAATCTATTGTATTGCTCTTTTTTGTAAATTATAATAAATAATCAAAATCATATATAACAGCTATATAAATATATTAATAATAATTGTGCATATAAAAGCCATTTTGGCACAAGATTTTGTGCCCTTTTCAAATATTAATCATCTATTGTAACATATGGACACAAAATAAATGCTACAAAAATATTAAACCTTTAAATTACATTGAACATCCAAAAAGTAGATAAGTATACTAAACACATTACATTAAGAATAGCCTAAATAATTGTATGAACTTTATAAAACTTCAATAAATTTAGTTAACAACTGGTCAATTAAAAATGACTGGAAAATTATATAAGATAGTTTATATAAAGTTGTATAATGTATGCATTATTTATTCTGTGTATTGTTGTGTTATAGTCAATTCTTTGAAGTTATATTGGATCTCTATATGAAGATTTTATTCCATTTTACTAATGTTTTATTTTGTTATTGTTGTTATTTTACTTCTATTATAAACCACTAGATGGTGTTCTATCAGCAATAAATGCTGAGATATTCTTGACTTCGTTTAAGGAGAAGCCATAATACATCACATCATATCACATTAATGTTAAAATAAATGATTAACATTTGAAAAGGGCATGAAACCATGTGCAGAAAAGACTTTTTATATATAATTATTATTTATATTTATTAAAACAGGCAAAACTCTGGATCTCCTCACTGACAAAGGCCACAAACCAGAAACTAGTTTGGGGATATTGGATGAGTAGGCACAAGATGGGGATTTTATGCACAAGCCTTCTGGCATCCATTGATTACTCTGGTTGGCACTGAGTGGCACTACTGTATGGAGAGTTTTGCCTGTTTTAATAACAGTTATGTGCTAGCATAAGAAATAGTGATCATGTGATGTTTAGTGGTTTAATATATATTTATATAGATGTTTTATATGATTTTTATTATTTAGTGTATCATACCTTATGTTTCTTAATGCATAGTCAACATATAGATATAATTATGAATAATTTTAATATTGGCTCCAAATGCCCCTAATTTAAATAAGATGACAATTAATGGAAACGATAAGAACAGTGATATAAAGAAAAACAAGTGAACGATAACATCAAATACAGTGATTATACTTGCCAATCATTTTACTAGGACAAAATGCAGACTAACATAGAGGCAAAAGTCACTCAAGGTGCAGTCTTTAACTGAATGCCAATTAGTATTTTTGTCTTAGAGTCAGAATTTCTGAAAGCACGTCAGTTAATTGCAGTCCCACCATGAATACGATACTGTAGTTCTGAAAGTATACTGGTTGTACTTATTGATTGATTGTTCCTGATAAAAATTTAAAAACTTTATTATTTACTTATTCCATGTTTATTTTACAGATTTCTTTTATAAATCGGCATAGGCAAAGGTAAGTTTATAAATACTAAAGACGTTAAGATATATGAAATCATTAGGATCTATTCTATTTTTGATTCTTGTTAAATGTACAAAATGTTATTTATTCAAAGTCTGATAAAGAATGGTTTGCTCTCCCTAATTACATACCCATTAAGCTATGCTAATTTATGTTTATATATAGGTATATAAATTAAACCCTGTATATAATTTGTATAAACAGTAACATACATATATATCAATGTGTTAATAGAAGTAATTATACTATAAAATAGTACTTTTTTGATGCGGTATAATAGAAAACATTTTCAGTTTTAGTAATATTTTATAATATGACTATTCTATTTAACACATTAAAAAATATATACATGTATGTGTGTATTAGAATAAATATTCTTATAGGCTACAAATATAAACGACATAATGATTCACTCATATGGGTGATGTTTAAACTGACTTATGTCAATCATCTGGGTAATGAATGATATTATAAAAATCATTGTAGAGATGCTGTAAATATTGATGTTATACATCAATGCTTATAGCACCACTATAACAGTTTTTTAAAATAACATTCATTACCCAGTTAGTGATTCAGTTAAAACATCATTATTTTGGTATTATGAATCATAAACAGATATATATATATACACACACACACAAATATAAATTTTATCCAGCGGTTAGTATTATTAGATATACGAGGTTAACATCCCAACACTGGTTTATTAAGTGATTGAAATACTCTCAATCCAAAGCATGTGAGACAAAACATTTCTCTTAACAGTTTGAGAGTATTTCATTTATTTAATAAACCAGTATTGGGTTGTTAATCTCGAACTATGTAAAAAGTGCAATGAGATTAAAAATTATCATGAAATACTCAAAACTCACACTGAATAAAAATAGAATTCAAACAAAAATAAAATGTTACAAGAGATAGCAGACAAGTAATTTTTAAAATAAATATGTTACAATGTTGGTTATGTTACAATGCTGTTAGAGATGGTGAAAGAAAAGAAAAGTGAATAAGATGTAGCCTTAAAAATAGTTTTTTTGTGAGATAAATATTACTAAGCAAAACAACATGGTTTGGAATAATGCTGGATGCATACATATAGACAGAGCGAATAAAAAAATTAAAACAGTATTGATGATTTTAAGTATTTAGTAAACTATACGAGTAGAATCACATTAGTTATGATATCAAATTTAGTAAAAGAATTAAGATTATTTTATGGGCAGTTGAATTTACAATTCAAAATGAGATTTATAATTTTTGTCTGGAGTATAATTTTACTTAGAATCGAATCGGAGACTGTTAAAAGAATAATAAAAATCTGTAAAAACAATTCAGATTGGGCTTTGGGGAAGGAGAGGGGAAAAATTGAATTGTGATGAATATAGCAATTTTCAAAAGAGAGAGTGAAAGAACAATATTGATGTGTTTAAAAAATATGAATTCGATAAAGAACAATGAAACAAAATTTAGAGGAACTATAAAATGTAAATATATATATTGTTAGGTAAACTTAAGAAAGAGAAATAGTTAAAAATGCTTAGAGAAAGATATCTTGTCCTTAGTATATATAAAAAAAAAAAGATATTGTATTGATATACACTTCCTAAGTTAATGCCATAAATATGAATTAACAAAATACTTGGAGAAAAGTAAAGGAACATTATTTTAAGATTCAAATAGCAGCCCTTTTTAGATCTGGAACAGTTATTGGAAATATTTTAATAAGAATATAATAGTATATTAACCCTCAAAATACACCAGTTAGCAAAGCAATGATTATTAGGTATAAGAGTTACATTTTGTGTACTTTATCTATTTTTATCTTCATATTATTTAAATAATTTCAGTTTTATATATGATACATCTTAATGATATAAAAAGTTCATTAAACTTTATAATAATAAGGGTTGACAAATTATTTACATTTGATTGAAGTATTTTTTGCCTAATAATGCCAACTTCTCTTCAAGAAGGCATTATATATATATATGTGTGTGTGTGTGTGTAACCTGATGAATGGATATGTAGATATACATGCACATTGATATATAATTCAATTGTTTCTAATTTTCTTCTTTTCTGAAGTAATGTAATATCTAGTAAAATGAAAATACATACAGAAAAGGTAGTTTTTTTTAACAATATTTAGCTTTATTACTGCATAGCATGCTTTCAATATATTTTTACTACATTGTATTCATGCATCCCATGAATATGATATAGTAAAAATATATTGAAAGCATGCTAGGCAGTAATAAAAATAAATATTATTAAAAAAAATACCTTTTCTGTATGTACTTTCATTTTACCAGATATTACATTGATATATAATATAAATAGATATGTCAGTAAGTAAATAGACTAGATCTCTTTATATACAGACATAGAGTAATAGATAAAAGAATACATATATTGACAGATAGTAGTAAATATATAGATATCTAAATAGATTAATAGGGAGAAAATAGATAGGTACATAGATAAATGGCTAGGTTAAATAAATAAAAAGACAGATAGATAAATGGATAGATATATAGAGACAGATAGATAGGTGGATAGATAGATAGATAGATAGATAGATAGATAGATAGATAGATAGATAGATAGATAGATAGATAGATAGATAGATAGATAGATAGATAGATAGATAGATAGATAGATAGATAGACAGACAGACAGACAGACAGACAGATAGATAGATAGATAGATAGATAGATAGATAGATAGATAGATAGATAGATAGATAGATAGATAGATAGATAGATAGATAGATAGATAGATAGATAGATAAATGCAATTAAATAATTCCACACACTTTACTAAATACAATTAGAAAATAAAAATGCTTAATTTTAAGATAGGTTGATAAAGAGATAGTTATATGAATCGATAAACAGATAAATAAAATGATAACTTTGTAAATAGATGAGTTGATAAACAAATAGAGAGATAAGTTTGTAAGTAAATGGGTTGATAAACATAAAAATGGGTAGGTAAATAAATAGATAGATAGATGATATAGTCAGACAGATAAAAAGAGAGCAGATACGTATAATATTGGGCATATTTTTGTCTGGAATAGTTTACCATTGCTTGCCACAACATAATTTATTCTCAGTAAACAGAGGAATTTGAACTTTAGGACACACATGACTACATACAGGTGAAAAAGATAGATGACCCCCAATATACGTATTTTGTGCAGAGCCAGAAATCATCAGTTGGACCAGATCATAATCCCCCACACATATATACATTCAGAGCTGGGTTTATATTAAGATAGCAATTCCTTAAACTTTACTGAACAGGCTTCAATCTAATAATTTATTATTATAATTCATTCTCATATTTCAATATTTAATAATAGATTACATAAATTTTAATAAGCTTTTCATAATATTAGAATTCATATTTTATATTGATGAAATAGATAAATGGTAGTTTTTATTTGTCTAATGTAAAATATTATTTCTCAATAAAAATAATAATTATATGAATAGTAGTATTTTGGAAGTCATATGCTTTTTGTGCCTCTAAATTACAGGCTGATCACAAGGATCCCATTCACTGTCTAAGTACATTTTTTGCTGTACTAAGCTGATACTCAATCCAAGGACTTCTTGATTCCACCATGCTAACATTGCTAAAAATGTACATAGTACTAAATACAAATAGTTGATTAACTTATTCAAACTTTCTAAGAAATTTCTAATCAAAATATAACATCAGCGTAATTTTTTGGATATTTTTTGACATTTGGGCAGAAGTATTAATTTTGATATTTATTTTTTTACTTCCTAAAAATATTATATTACTCATAAACAAAAAGATCTTAGTAATTTGGCAATATATTTATTGGTTTTAATAAATAGGATATTTCCATAATCTGTGATAGCTCACACAATACTTTTTTTTTTTTTTAAAGATACATTTATAGGATTTATAAAACAACAAAATACATATCAATAAACATTGCTTTACTAAAATGTATAATTTGACAAATACATATACAGATAAAAATATATACTCGCCCCAAATTTAAATTTGTTTTAAGATAAAAGTGGCAAAAATAAATAAATAAAAATCAGAATTTTTTTAAAATGGGAGGTTATATAATTTTCCATTGGAAAGCACATTATTTAAATGCAAAATATATAAAAAAAAAAACACCAAATAAAAATATGTTAATTTGAGGTTATCAATCTTTTGCAGAGATGGTAATAATGATATTAGTATACAACTATATGAACAGACCAGTAAAAGATATGTTAATGCAAAAGAAAGGAAAATTTTGGAATATAGTAATAAATTATATCTTTTAGAAATTTAAAAATAGAGATAAAAATATATAGTAATTAATTATAAGGAAACAAAGCGCTTTTATCAAAAAAGAAAATGAGATTCGTGGGCATATTAGCAGTATTAAGGCTACAGGGATCCAAATCAGAAATACAACAATAACAACAGCAAAATAAGAAGAGAAATAATAAAAAAGACCATAAATTAGACAAAACAACAACAAAAATATATAATATATAACTAAAAACTCAATAATTGAAAAAGTAGTATAAAATAAAATGATTGTAAGATTCTTTACTCTTATGATAAAGATATGTTATTTAAAGTTACGAATAGTTGCAGCAAACAACAAAAATTATATATTGTTGGTAGATGTGCTAATTTTATGAGAAAAGATAAGAATACATTAGCATGGAAGTATTGGCTTTTAATAGAAATTCATATAGATGTATATACAAGAACAATGTATCATCATCTAGGAAAGAAAATTTGCATTTGCATGTATACATATAAGTTTGTGCATGAGCCATCGGATAGTCAAGGATATAAATTTCCCGTGGATTTATAAGTAATAAAAGTCTCCAGAAATCTTGTAACTTTACCAAAATGAAAAATACATATCTACGTAGAACATATAACAATAAAATAGTAAATGTTGTTTTAAAGTATTCTTTTGGGTGATATGAAGAGTAGCTACGATCATGGTGCTTGACAGTGAAATGCCCTTAAGCTGAATAAAACCAATAACCTTTTTTTTATTTTTACATTAGATACTTTGTAAACATATCTATACATGTATGCTAGAATTTTGTTAACATTTATATTAATGGTTTTCATTATTATAACATAGAATACTTATATAAATATATATATATAATCTTCTAATTAGAATTTTCTGCTTGGGATTCATGCTTGAAGTTACTATTCTTGTATTAAGGTTTTTTTATATTTTGTATATACATTATATACCATACATTGGAGACATTGGTTTTCATCTGATCACTGATATTAAACAATGTTAGTGAAATTTGGATAGTGGAAATCCTGAGAGCTGTGGGCTTGTTTGTACAGTGTGCACATATTTATATATAAAACATTAAAAGTTTTATGAATATGTTTGACTGGAATGAAAAGGCAATAGTTCAAACCATAAATTCTTACTATATTAGAAATTCATTGTTTTATGCTTAAAAAATCTAACTAGTAAAAGTAATGAATATAATTAATTTAAATATATTTTCTCCTGAAAATTAGTTTACAAAAGATAGATCAATATAAAATAATTAATTTTTTAAAGTACATAATTAAAAAATTCTGGAAGATTATAAATGACAACTTTTTTCCAAAATGAAGCTGATTAATCACAAATAATCAAAATGGTCATCAGAAATGATTTTATGTGGCTCAAGCATATATTCTTATATCAAATATAAGTTTTGGAGGGTCAATAGAAGTGGTATGCAACATTAATTGCTATTAAGTTACCCACAATATTCAAATGACACCAAGAAAGTTCTATCTAAAACATCATCATTACAATAAGGAACAACATATTTGGGGTGGGGGACACGAAAACCTACATTAACATAAATGCTTATACAAGAAAACAAAGTTTTGTTTGAGCTCCTATTTATATATTTATTTTTACTATCTATATACTGCTATGCACATACCAAATGTAAATTCATGAAAGATATTAAAAATACCATTGCTTATTAATCAACATAAAGCAAGAATATGTTTCAATGTGGAAACGTTTTATTTGGGATAAAAACTGAGCTAGACTTTTACTTTTACTACTTATATGTTTAAAAATTCCATAACATATTTATAATATCATTTAATATGGATAACATATTTCAAAATATTTATTGTTAAAAGATAGTTTAGTTTGTTAATGTTTCAAAGGTATGCTTTTTTATAAAAACCAAATCAATCACTAATAAATATAGTATATATTTATTAAGAATTTTATTCAGAATTTCAGTCTCTAAATAACATTTTTGGTTTTTCTACTGTGGTTTTTTATATATATATACAAATAATGTTCAGACATACGTATATACGAGTACTGCACACACACACATTAAATATACTTAATCATTTTTTTATTAGAATTAATATTACAAATAAAACATTTTACTTTCAAAAACATTATGAAAAAATTCAAATAATTTTTATTTTCAGAAATAGATTGAAAACTATTTTCATTTTAGAAAATAACGGGCTAAAAAAAATGTATTTGGTAAAATAAAATTATTATTTAATGTCTTACAGATATGCAGGTATGTGACAACATTTTTAAAAAAAGTCTACTTAGCATTTAGTGTGTTGGTCTGAAGTTTAGAATTTTTCTTTTTAGATGAGTTCGATTCTGTGTTTTTAAAATAAAATTACTTTCTTTTCAATTTGCATTTGTATAATTGAATTAGTTACAAAATTTAAAAAAACAACAAACTGTATTTATTACTTTATATATATTAGTCACTACTGAGATATAGTTATAAGAAGTAAGAAATGAAGACCGACTTACCTGTTTATCTTCTTTGTTCTTGCTGGCGGCTGTGGTGATCAGACGTTCACAGTAACAGCCTTCTAAAAAGATAACTCCAGAAGGACGAGCAGCTGATTCGTTGTCGTAGTAAAACAGGAGATTCTGGTACAGCACAAACCACCTGAGTTGCCATTTGGTACTATCTGCGCTTCTTTTGGACATATAACCGCTGATGCAGCTATCCTGTCGAGCCTTGTCTGCCAGAGAGGCCAACTGACTGTCATTTACTCTTAGGGTTCGTTGCATGGTAAAGTAAAGCGCAACATCACGTATAATGCTTAAGGATGGAATGCCTTTTATTTTAATAAAGAATCCGAAATCAAGCACGAATACAAAACGGTTAATAAAATGACTGTGTAAGTCCGATCACACAATATATAATAACAGGTAACTTAAATATAGGCAATTAAGAAAAGGTATCATTTTTTTTCTTTCTGATGCGCATGGAATATTCGGACTTAATGATGTTCGCACACTGGTGGGCGCTCTTGACACGTGTAGTTTGCCGATGTAAACATGTAACATTCTCCGTTTCACATCACGTCATAAAGAAATTGTTATAAGAAAAATAAAAGCACGCAAATGATTTCATACTATAACTATAAAATACGGAATTATAAATATATATAAGAAATATACGTCTTTTAACACATAGCAGTATATGAGTAAATAGATATGCAATAAAGTTCTGAAATTTTTAAATTTTACTAGCGGAAAAAATTTCTGCTCTATTCCAAGCAAGATTAAGTGTATGAATAAATCATTGGATAGTATACTGAATCAAACTACTGGATAAGACTAATTACGACTGTTCTCGCACCTAGGTAAAAGATGAATCCTAAGCATTGAGCGCCCCGTTTGAGTTCCTCCCACCTGTTTCACGTGTTTGATTTGCTCATGAGTTTAATTAATAATTCATGAATAATACTGTCAATAAATTGTCTTTTTTGACGTAGATTACATACTGGCACTATGTGACAGGTACATCGGGAATCAATATTTAGCTTATAGCAAGATGCAAAATCATTATAAAAGAGGAGGGTTTTTTAATTCTCCTCCTCTTTATTTATTAAATTTATCCTTTGAATAGCTTCACTAGAGGGCAGCTTAGTATAGTAAGATTTAAAAAACAATATGGCGGACATGGTAGACTTATCGTCGCTACATGCGACTTTCTCCCAACTAGGTCTCAATGATTGGATTGTAAATCAATGCAGTTTATTAGGTATTTTAAAACCAAGCCCTGTACAATATCACTGCATACCTCCAATATTAAATGGTAAGTTTGATATGAAAACTTATTAGCGGATCAAATATTTCCATCCGTATTTCACGTTACTGATTACGTGAATATAGAATGTTTTGCTACTTAGTTTTGAATATTCCTTTGGAAAACACGTATTTTTATTTTTTTTTAATTTGATATTTATGATGACTGGAAAACGAAACAAAAAAAATAAATATTCCACATCTCAAAAAAATACTTTAGTTTTTAACTGGTGAGTCACAATATTCGCTGTTCCAGGTGTACGTAAGAGTTTTATTGGTATTTTTAATAGCTTCTTAATGTAAAAATCTTATCATGCTTGAAAATCTTGACTGTCAGCACTCACTCAATTTTGTCAGTCGCAGGAAAACAATAAAACTAATTAAATAAAATAGAAAAATAATTTGGAAAATATTATTTACAAATACACAATTTTGCAAATCATTCTACCTATGCCTATACAGTATATTACTTATTGCAAAATTATTGAATGAACTAAGGAAGCGTTAGATACTATTGAGAATTGTTTTTTTTTTATTTATAAAAATTATCTATATTTTTAAACATAGAATTGATATGCTACAATTATTATAAAACAATCAGCGTTTCTTTATGAAAAAATCCTTTGATTTTTTTTTTTTAATTTAAGATTTTCTAGGTTTTTTTAAAATTCTTTTCGGTAAACCTTTTCTATAGAAGACACATCCATTGCACATATATATTAATATGAAATATCCAAAGCAGTTAAGCTCATTCAAAAATCTAAGCAACTATGTAAGTTTGATTCAGTAGATTTCATGTTTACAAATTAGACTCGACAGAGATGAAAAATAATTATTGAGATATTTTCATAGTTAAGCTTTAGAGAAGACATCTTTTGCTCTATCCTAAATACATTTTTTAACTGCTGGATTAAGTAGTAATAAGATTGTACCTGTTAATATAGAGATTAGGATATTCACCACTTTTACATAAATATTAATGACTTCAAAAATATTACCAAATTCACCACTTCCTTTATTTTGCAGTAATATCTTATATAAACCCAATTTATCTACTACTTTGAACACTTTTTAGCAAAAACCTTTTATTGTACCTATATGCATACACAATCTTATGTTTTGACTGTCCTGCAGTCTTCTTCAGAGCTATGATATAATGAACAATAATATAATATAAAGTACATAACTATATAAATAATACCATAAAAAATGTAAACAATAAAATTATAGTAAAAAAATAACATAAAATATAACAAAACATAATAAAAGTGAAATAAATATAATCAAACCGAATAAAATAATCTAATTAATATAAAATATACAATATAAATTATACATGTGCATTTTTGACTTTATACATGTATATTCATATTAATAGTTATTCATGAATATGTATGTATACAGTCAGGAATACACATGTATAATTTATATTGTATATTTTATATTAACTGGTTTATTTTACTTGAGTTTGATTATATTTAGTTCAGATTTATTATGTTTTGTTATATTTTATGTTGTTTTTTTATTTTTTTATTATTTCATTAATTTTATTGTTTACATTTTTTATGGTATTATTTATGTAGTTATGTATTTTATTTTATGTTGTTTATTATATCATAGCTCTGAAGAAGACTGCAGGACAGTCAAAACATAAGATTGTGTATGCATATAGGTAAAATAAAAGGTTTTTGCTAAAAAGAATTCAAAGTAGTGGATAAATTGAATTAATGACTTCAATTTGTTGTTGAGGCACAGTAATATTTTTAAATTGAAACATGAGTTTGAGCTAATAAAAGCAGTCATAATTTCTATTTAAGAAATAATTATCCAAAACACTACAAAATATACAAAAAAAAAGAGTATACAATATATATAGAAGTAGATAGATACACATATAAACTTATGCATCTCTTCATCAAATAACATGATAATAAGACCGCACCCATTAATCTTATCATTGTTTGCAAATTTGCCAAAGGTGCTCATAGTTTGGCCTTTATTTGGGAAAAACCCTCTGATGATTAAGCAGTTTTTATTTTGGTTACATAATCTTATTTTGACATGCTGTTACTTTTCATATCTGTCATTCAGAAAAATCAATTATTCAGTTCTGGCTTTATACTATATTAAAAGAAATCCCTTTGATTTGACTCAAACCAAAGCTGAAAATGACAATTTGCAATAATATTTCTTTCTATTTCTAATATAAATCAAACCTTACTAAGTATTATTGCATTAACTATGCAAATTGTAGCTAAAATTTATTTTTTGCTGAAATGTTGATTCTAGCAAAAACTGAAAATGAATATTTGCTGTAGTGTTTCTAATTATAAAAAAAAAGAAATCAAGTCAGATGTCACATGACTCAATTTAATAAGCTTGTATTTACAAATGTTATATATAGAGCTTGCAAAACAAGCTCTTAACAAGCTTTGTGAGGTGCTAATATATGTCAAATTTTGTTTATTAATGGTTTCAAATTAATAAATTTCATTTAATAAATGATTTTTATTTATATAATACTATAGACTTTTTTAAAGTAATTTTCTATTTTTGTTATGCAACTATTATCACTTATTCAGACATTTACTATCATTTGAGATGTCAAACTGTGCAATTTTTTATCCACTTTAACTAGATGGCAATTTTGAAAATATATGTGTATTATTTTTTTTAGAATTTGAATCTGTTTATTTGTTCTTTTTAATAAGTTCTCATGTGAACGTTTTATGTTACTTTCTTTATTCTGATCCTGTTTGCCTTTGTAAATCTTGATATATGTATATATTATTTTTATCGTCACTAACCATATACAGATAGTTCTTTTTATAAAGAAATGACATATTAACAAGCAATCTGGAAGTTGTAAGCCATTAGGTTTGAAATTAGAATTTGATAATTTGCAACCAATTACAGAAAACACTTGATATGATTACAGAGTGACACTATAGATCAGTGGCTCTCAACCTTCCTAATGCCATGATCCTTTAATTTGGTTCCTTATGTTGTGGTGACTCCCAACCTACAATTTTGCTACTATTATGAATCGAAGATATGTGTTTTCCAATGGTTAGGCTACCCCTGTGAAAGAGTTGTTTGACCTTCAAAGGAGTCGCGACCCACAGGTTGAGAACCGCTGCTATAGATGATTCACTGTTGTCAAATCATATGAAAATAATAAAAAAATAAGCAAAATAAATGTGCATTACAGAAATGTAATTTTTATTTTACATTCATTTGATCAATTCATGCGTCAAATTGTAATTCAAGAGTCAGGATATGAATATAGATGTACTTATGACAGTATTGGTTGCAAGTATATACCTTAAGAGGGGCTAGTATTATCAATCTATATCAAATTGGTGTTTGTCACTAGGCGGAGACAGTCACAAATTACTGCAGAGATCTTACAAAAGAAGGAAGAAGTAGAAATGACAAAGGTCCTTCTGACATTGGACGTTTAATCAAAAATTGAAAGTCTGAGTTTTCTATGGCCTTTAAATGATGTCCACTAACTTAGATTTTGTCATCTCGGAATGTAGTTACTGCTATGGCATCATGATTGTAAGGTTGATTCTGCTATTATTTGCAAGTGACACATTATTCTACTTTCACGAAATCATGTTTGGATTATCATTACTTGAAATAATATTTGTACACTTGCTAGTAATGTATTGATAGCTTGATAATTAATTGGAATTTGATGTCCTGTGTCATTGTCTCATTGGAGAGGTACCCCTGTGATTATTTTAAAGCAAATAGTATCATGATTTTAAGCTATGAACAGTATTCATTATGGATAGGTGCTTTGGCCACATGTATAGGGAATATTATCAAAAGGCATTTCAAACATTCATTGGAACTGCAAAATTGTGTATCAACTAAATAAAATATTTTAAAAATGTGGTATCTGTATAACCTTTTGCCTGTTAAAACTACATGACATAATGACCATCAGATTTTGTCTCCTCTACCTAACTAGTATATTGCTTTTGAAGTGAAATGTGCCTTTTATATATGTTTCTACATGTTTTATTAGTTTTACATTATCAATATAATTCTTTTTGGATGGAGCAGTTTTTTTTATTGAACTCCTGCCTTCCAAGGCAGCTTACATTTTATTACGTTCACATATTCCTGAAAAGATGTAAAATGATCTCCTTTTCTCTTCAGGTCAAAGTATTACGAAGGTTTTTTCTCCCAGATTTCATGTAATTTCTATAGTAACTGCAGTAAATAAATAAAATAATTGAATGACTCTACGTTCTACCTGGGATTGCCGCATTCCAGATTCTGAGACTCTGCTACTGCACAAAAGTACATAGAGCATTAACAACAATAATATATATATCTCTTCTCTACAATTGATTACTTATGCAAGCATAGATAATCATTGGATAGCAGATGGTAGCACTACCCATTTTTCTAAACTTGTTTCTGACACTTGGGCTTCATCAGTGAAGAATCCTGGATTGCATCTGGAAGATATTTTCAAGTCAGTTTCTTGATTACTGAACTAGGGTCACCTTGATAATAGCTAGACAAGCAAGCTGATTTGGAATGAAAACTTAAGAATGCTAAAATTTTCATGTTATTAGTTTGAATAATGTAAGGAAAGTAAACGTCCCTGCTGGACGGATAGACACAATCCAGTGCTCGTCATTCGCAAAGGTCCACAACCAGAAACTACTCTGGCAGTAGCATCTGCCTACTGTGTTTTCGATTTTAAAGTAAAGTTTTAGGAGCACTTCTCGTTACTCTAATTCTTTCTTTTATAAGCATGAATAATTGGTGCACCAGACAATAGTTCTTTTGACTGTAATAGCTGAGTAGGCTGATAGAATCAGATGTGTTATAATGCTGTTAGTTATATTTCATTTAATATTTGAACGTAATATTTAGTTTCTCCTTTCTACTGGAGTATTTATTATAATTTTAACAGTTTTCTTTTAATGTAAAATTAAATAAATTTTTTTTATTAAGAATAAACTAATTTTATTATCTTTAGGTATAAAGAGCTGAATTCTATGGCTGCGTTATTCTATCATATTTTCTTTGTTTTTAATTTATAATGTTCATCGATTTACTTATCATGAAAGAAACCCCAAGGAAATATGGATCTTAAAGATTTTTTGCTTTATAAATAAATATTCAAAAAAAAGTATTAAGGTATATGTTATAAATATAAAAAAGGGCTTTTTAAAAAAAATTTGTCTAGAAGCCCAAAATTTTAATTATGCCATTTATTAATGCTTTTTTAAAAATTATATTATTCTTTTTTCATATGTCAAATGTATTGACCGGGAAGCGAACCCAGGCCAGCTGCTTGGAAGGTAGCTATGCTAACCATTAAGCCACCAATGCTTGACTTTTTTTTAATTATTTGTAATGATATTTAAAGTTATTGACATAAGTTTTTTTTTTTTCACTTTTTGATATTTTGAATGATTTATTTTCTAGCCCTCAAATGCAGATATTTTATTTTTATCTTTTATTTTAATTGTTTATTAAATTCTTTCAAGTATCTTTTTTTTTAAAATCCTAAGTGCACATTAGTTTATTTTTTATTAGCTATGCGATTGATTTTCTATATAATTCTATTATTTATTTTTTTTAATTTTAGATTTTATATTAAATATTATTTGTGGTTTTTATAAAAAAAATTATTATAATTGACATTTTCTGTTGTTTTTTTTTTTTTTTTAATTATTCGAAATAATTGTTTTCTGTTTTTTTTTTTAATGATTTTAAAATTCTTTGTAACATTTTATTTTATTTGTAGGAGTTTCAGTTTTTTTAAAAATTTAATTTCTTATTTTGTATTTCAATTTTTTAATTTTGTATCGTACATCTTTTAACTTTTAATGGCAACTATCTTCTATTTATAGATTTTTTTAAATATAATGCATATATTTGTTGATAATTTTGAATTCATTATGTGTTTTACTAATGAATATCTATTTTATAATCTAGTCCTGAAGGTAGCTTTTACTAAAACAATATACGTTTTCTGGAATATAATCACTGTGTTTTCATGTATATTTCTTTCTGCTAAGTTTTCAAATTAACAATAATTTTTGACTTAGAATAATTCGGACTTGTATCTCTCAGGTAAAAGGGATTTACCTAAAAACTTTTCTATCATCTGTTTGGCATTTATATTTAAAGTTTGATCAGAAGTCTTATATAAATCTTACAATTTACTTCAGGTGTCTGCGAGTTTGGTTATTTCATTCATGATCATCATATTTATCTTTTCTGTCTATCTGGTGGCTATCTTTTGCTGACAATAAAAATAAATACATCAATTTCTGTTATTTAAATTCTTCTTTGCTAATATAAAATTAACCTACTGGTTTACAAAACTAATAACAATGTCCAAATGACTTACATTTTATGCTGAAAATTTTCCGAGAGCAGGGATTCCAGAAAGTTAACAAAAAATCTTCTTGGCTGGTTTCTTCTCTCTTGAATTGAATTCTCTGAGTATTTTTTATCTGTCTCATGATAAACTTTCTTATCAAGATCAGAGTTAAGAGTCAATTGCCTTTGGATTCATAATCAATGGTTGTTTAATTTACAACTGTCATTTATAATTGATTTCTGAAATAATAATACTGTCTTTTGAAATTTGACTGTTAATCTAATTGCCTGTTGTTTGGTTGCTAATTCGATTGTTGTTTTAAAAGTATTATTGTTTAGGTTAAGCATATAATTATAAGTGTAATTTATTACAAATGCTAATTAGACCTGAATATATTTTATTTTATTTATTTACTACATTATTCTTTTTCTATATTTGATTGACATCAATTCTTGCTCATCTGCCTGCCAGTAACACTGTATGATTATATTGAACAGACACAATTGGTGTTCAGTGTTTGCTGTTTAAATAATTTACTAATTTTCATGTGTTTTATCATCTTTATACTAATGTACCATTTCAAAAGTTTCATTGTTGTAATGCTTCATGAAGGCAATATTGCCATAAACATTGTTTAATTATTAAAATAGATAAAAATAATCAAATAATTTATATTCCAGTACCACAAGTGACAGAGTTGAACCATGATCATGGATTTGAAACTCTAACATTTTATCTTTCTTATGTATTAAACCATCACATGATCACCATATCTTATGCTTCCTCAAGCTGTTAAAACAGGCATTACTCTCCATAAAGCAGTGTCGCTTAGTGCAAGCCAAAGTAATCAATGGATGCAAAAAGGTTTGTGCATAAAGTCCCTATCTAGTGACTACTCATCCAATATCCTCAGACTAGTTTCCAGTTTGTGGCTTGCTTCAATGAGGAGTCTTGGATCCGAGAGCACTGCACCTAGATCTTAGCATTTAATGCAAACCTCCAGCAGTCACCTTTTATTTCTTTAGTTAACTACAAAACTATGAGTGTAAAATTGAAAACATAATAATATATTTTCAATCCAAGCTTATTAGCTTATATAGTCATATAAGTCTGAACTCAGTTCAGTACTGATACATTTTGATGTCTTTGGTTCTTTAATAGCCATAGCCATCACTATCCTATTAGGCAGGATTGGTATTAAACCAATAAACATCACCTGATCACCATTTCTTATGCTTGCTCAAGCTGTTAAAACAGGCAAAACTCTCCATAAAGTAGTGCCACTCAGGGCAAGCCATTTATAAAATCCCTATCTAATGCTTAGTTGAGTGCTCTCAGATCAAAGGCTTCTCACTGATGAAAGCCACAAGCTATAAACTAGTCTGGGGATATTGGATGAGGAGCACTGGATAGGGATTTTATGCACAAACCTTGCATCCATTGATTACTCTGGCTTGCACTGAGTGGCACTACTGCATAGAGAGTTTTACCTGTTTTAACAGCTTGAGCAAGCATAAGAAATGGTGATCATGTGATGTTTAGTGGTTTAATACCAATCTTGCCTATTAGGATAATGGTGGCTGTCAGTATCGAAGAACCAAAGACACCTAAATATATGGGTACTGAACTGAGTTCAGACCTAATGACTATATAAGCTAATGAGGTTGGATTGAAAATATTATTGTTTTTCAATTTTAGGATTCTTAGTTTTATAGTTAACTAAAGAAGTAAAAGGTGGCCTGGAGAGTTGCATTAGATCCTAAGATCTAGGTGCAGTGCTCTCAGATCCAAAGCGATCCTCACTGATGAAAGCCCCAAGTTAGAAACTAGTCAGGTTATTGGATGAGTAGGCACTAGATAGCGATTTGATGCACAAATCTTGTATTCATTCATTAAGTGATTAGCACAGCCGCCTTACAAGCAGTTGTCCCGGGTTTGCTTCCCGGCTGATGCTTTGACACATGAAAAAAAAAATAATAACAAAGTAATCAGCAAAGTAATTCACCTTTTGAGTAATTTGCCATTTATGAAAAATATCAGATTTTAGGAATCTAGATTTGTTATAAAACAATTGAAAATTTCAGGAATATTGTCATTTTATAAAAGCATTTGAGGCTCAAATAAATCATAAAAATCAGAAAGGCCTCAAATATCTTTTATGCAATGACAAATATTTCTGCCATTTCCAATTGTTTTATAACAAGTCTAGAGTCTTAAAATCTCTGATATTTTATAAGAACTGCAAATTACCCAAGAGTTGGATTACTTTGTTAATTACTTTTTTTTTTTTATTAAAAAAGTCATAGCATCGGCCGGGACGCGAACCCGCAACCCGGGCAACTGCCTGCACGTGCAAGGCAGTCGCGCTGACCTCTCGACCACCAATGCAAGACAATTTTTTTATGTTGTACTTTTTAGTCTGCTATTTACATAAAAGCATTATTTAAAAAAAGTTTTTTTTATTGTATATTTTTAAATTATAATATATATGTTTAACTCTTCAACCAATAATTCAGACATAGTTTTATAAAATAATCTATCATAGATAAGCTTTAAATTGTTTTTGTTATATTACACTTGTGTATTTTTATTTTCAAAAGATATCTGATCACTTAAATGGATTATAATCTATTTTTATAATTAATTTACCATTATTGCAAATACTACTATCTTTTTTATTGCAAAGTGTTATTACAATGCTTATTTAAAGATACAAAAACCTAAAAAAAAAAAGAAGCTACTTTAAAAAGTCAATAAAATAGATCTGAAAAGAGTGATTAAAACTCTTCCTCATTGATTTATAGTAAAATTCTTGGTTGCAGTTTTCAATTACAAGCCAAGAAAATGATAATGTTGTAACTTTTAAATCCTTGCTCACTCTTCCTTCTATCTATCTGGCATGTGGAAATTTATTTGAGCTCTGATAAGAGCGAAAACAATAACATTTAAATTGCTTTCATTTTACCACTTCTGAAATTTTCCATGTTAAAGTGATACTGTGGGAGAGGCCCACCGGCTTTGAAATTTACCCACAATGCAATTTTTAAATTACCTAATGCTAAAATAAAATAAAAAATAGCTTTAATCGCATATATGTATTAATAACAATTCTATATATATATTTCATTCTTCTAAATTGCTTTAATGATCGATAATCTTACAAATAAAATTTTATCTTTGATATTAAGTGATGTTTTTAACATTTATATATGTTACAGTCAGGCTTAAATGTGATTAAACTATAACATGGTTGTAATTTGCATATTTCTTTTCACTTTTTTTTATTTTTGATGATGATTCTAGCATTTTTGATTTTATATAGGCTGCAAATCCTTAAAGTACTTTTTATGCTTGTGACTAATTCTGTTTTAGCCCATCTACATCAACCTTGGGTAATCAGCATTTACTAGAAATTAATGACTTAAAATCCTCATATTTCTTTCCACAGGTTTTTTTTTTTATTATTGTTAACGGTTATTAATCTTATATCCAGATTCTTAAAATATTTCTTTTAAAAATATTTATAACAATTGTGGTTACTTCTATTTTGGTGCCATCTATATTACGTTTGAATAATCAGTGGTTACCCATTGTTATCCCGATCACCAGACTGATTGCTGGTGTTTGCTTTGGTCAGTGATGTTTGGGATTCAAACCTTGAAATAATACAGTTGTGCATCTAGCAGCCATGTTTAAAATGTATTTTATCGTTCAAGCTTTTGAACCCAAGCCAACCAGCCTGAATAGTTATATAGATCTTGTCTCTAGGTCAATATATTTTGTACCCTCGGCTTTTTTTTATTGACTATAAGGATCTTTTATCCTGGCTAGAAAAGTTAAAAACAAGTCACTGTTCTAGCTTTCACAGTACATGATAAAACGAGCAAATTGTTGTGCGTATTTGAAAATATGTTCACTTCATTGTTTTTTTAAGAAATCTAAGTTTTGGAATTGGTTTCCATTTAAAACAGTTTTGCTTCTGCATATTGATTAAAATTTTTCTATAGAGTATTTAAGATTTGGCATAAGTGTATCAAACTAAAGAATAGGAATATATAGTAATCATACTGAAACAAACACACTTGAGATATTTATGGTTTAGTTTTTATTACTTTGCATATCATTGCATGGACTCTTAACAATGCTCAAATGGTTAGTTGTTCAGCTCCATCTCATTGTTAAGTACAATATTCATGAAAATTAAGAATACAATTACAGAATCTCTAACAAGACATCTTCGATATGCCATCTTTCTAATCTCAGCAGATGTAATTATGTATTATTCCAGTGAACTTTCTTATTTATTAAACATGCCGTCTCTGTCTAGTCTTAAAATTTCTTGTGACCCAGTTTAAGATTCAGCAGTTCATCTCGACATCTCGCGATATATCGCAGAATCTGGATGAATATAGTTCCAAATAAAATCTTCCTTTAATGAATTCACATTGTAAAACCTCTATCTCTGCAACTCTTCACACAAGGAATTTTTAGGCATACTGGTTTTTAATTGCTTTCTATGGTGATTTAAAGTTAGGGTGTTGTTGTGTTAATCTGGATTATTCATATAAATCCAAACAAGATAGATACAAACATACACTCGATTTCTAATATATTTATAAGATTTACAGATTTAAGTAATGATGGCTCTACTTCGCCTGCTACTGTCTAGCAGGGTATAGCTGCTAGTTCTAATGTGAACTGTTGAAGAAGGGGCTGTATGTGCTCTTATAGATTTTTCTACCCACTTCCAGCTGTACCTTACAGCCATACTTTACAGCCTGCCTCATGAGTAAGTACAGCAACTTTTCCAGCGAGTCAGATTTGGTTTTGGCAACTCTAGTCCTAAATGTGGACTTGCCTCATTGTATTAACCATTAGGTGAATTGTTATAGTCTCGAGAATGATCATTGCTGTTTAAGTTAGCAGGAGTTTCCTTCAACCATATATGAAGAACTAGACTACTGTTATTTAGGTTTAACAGTTGTTCTCTGGAGAACGCATACTGTTTTTCAGGTTTGAATCATTCTCTGCCTTACCTTCAAAAAGCCTGATTATTTGTTGTCATATCCCCAACCTTAATGGAAACATTCAGATTCAGTGAGCATCATTGCCTATTGGCTTGTTCTCACCGTTGGCCAGTACATTATCTTTATATATACACATTGGTTAGCAACAATGAATGCTCAATCCGATTGTGATAAGAAATAAATCTGGACTAGTCCATTATTTGAAGGCAAGGTGAGATATGATAGGTAGCCATTTTGGAAGTAAACTGCTTTCTGTTGATCTAGAAGTCATTGGTTTTAAATTTCTAGCAAGCTGCTACCAAGACTGTTCTCACTAAAATAAAATCTTATGACAGCTTTTACTTTTCATATCAGTATTGTTATTGACTATATGTAGAATTTGATAAAGGTAATATCTTTTGCCTTCACACATTTATAATATTCTTACTATTGTTTGAAATTGGGAATTGGATCTGAAGTAACTAAAAGTATTCACTACACCTGTGATAGCAATCAAAGGATATCACCTGTTTGCAAATGATGAAATATGGTCAACCCTTAGTAGGGCTAATCTTTGAATTCATGCCTTTTAATACACGATATAATTAATGCTGCTATTCTATAATCCATAGATCAAAACACCTCTAGATTCTTTTTAAATATATATATTTTAATGTTGATGAACTATAGATAAATTTTAGTTTTTGACCAGAAAAGATGATGAAATGCCAAAAATTATTAATCTTTATATAAATTTTAAAAAGTATTTAAGATCAAGTGGAATTAATTTATTTTTAAGCACAAATTATAAAAGACAGATCGTAATGAATTTTAAAACATTCAAAATCATTTTTATTATGAAATAATTCGTCTCCTGTGGTACATCAGTGAATTGTTAATTGGCTATACTTTTTGAGCTAAGGTTCAAATTTCAGAATGGTGTTTGGAGACTTCTTAACAGCATTGAAAATTTTCTATATAAGTTCATTATTTTTTTGAAATAGCCTATCTGGCTGACCATTCAGTCACGCTCAATAAAGGAACTAACAGAAAATTTAGTTCATATCACTGTTTCTCAATTGCTGACCCATGAAAAGTTTGACTATTCCATAAAAATACTTTAGTTTTTATGAAATCAAATCTGATGATACTATTACAACGTTTCCCAAACAAAACATTGTGAATTAGAAAATAAAAAAATCACCTTGAATTATTTTGAATGTGAAGTTTACAACAACAAAAAAAAGAAAATTAAATAAGATTTTTTATTAAAATCCTTCTTAAAATTGTCATACTTAAATAGCATTCAACCTTGCATTGATAAAACATTTGCAATCATTTATTTATGCAAAGTAGTGTTTTTAGCAATATCGATTACAAAAACAAACTTAGTCAAGCATTGGTGGTCAGCGACTGCTGCTTTACAAGCAGTTGTCCCGGATTAGCGGGTTCGTTTCCTGGCTGATGCTATGACACATGAGAGAAAAAAAAACAAACTTAAGAATGTTTTAACTTATTTAATTGTTGAATGGAAACAATGTAAATGATCTCGTTAAATTTAAATTATACTTAATACTTTAAAAAGTTGAAATGATTTTTATGTCATATAAAATGTAAGCCTATTGCATTTTATAATTATGTAAATTCATTTATAATATATATTTTTATATTGCCCACAAAATATTTGACTTTTCGTCGTTGGTTCACAATTGGGGAAATATTGAGGAATTGAGATGCTTATAAAAGCACAAGATTTTCACTTGTTAACAGCACATTTCAACTGTATGAATCGGAAGAAGACCATTAATTGGAAATCTCTGGTTCCACATCATTTTTTGAATTTATGAATTTTTCTAAATTTTGAGAATAGATTTTTCACCTCCTCTTTATAAATTCAAATTCTGCTAAGATAGGAAAAAAAAAATTGATATCTCAGTGCAGTTTGGGCTTATTAATTTATAGGTATTTAAATAGAAACATTTCTATTTCAGTTACTCAAGGCTTACAGAAGGTGACAGCACTCTGCTTAAAAGTAATGTATAGGCAGAGATCACATGATGTTTACTTTATTTGTAAATATGCAATAAAACTATTTTATGAAATACTAATGATTTTAATAAGCATTGTAAATGATTTTACAGTTTATCAAATACAGTAATATTGATTTCCCTGAAGTAAACTTTTTTTTTTTATTGCAAAAGATTAACGATCAGCATTTAAATTTTGCCTGGATAGTTTATTTAATTAATTCAAATCATTGGCATTTTTTCTGTCCTAACTTTATCATTACACATGTATAAAAAATACTACCAGCCTATGAATATTTCTTGATTAAGAATTATAAATGGATGTTTTTATTGTTATATATATATATTTAACTTTCATTTAAATTATAGTTCAAAAAAATAAATAGAAGAAATTATCACAAACTAATGTTTGTATATATATATATCATTTTTAACTATCATCGAACTGCATCAGCATATAGGTCTGCCCATGTTTAATCTAGTTTCTAGTTTCATGTTACTTCCAACAAACTTCTGTACTTCATCCATCCATCTCACATGCGGCCTTCCTCTAGGTCTTTTATAATCTTTTGGAGCTGGTTTAAACCTTTTACTATCCATCTACCATAATCTCTTCTAGCAATATCTGCAGCCCAATTCATTTTTTCAATGATATCACTGGTATCAGATTGGTTTCTCACCTGTGTGTTTCGCATCCATCTCACATGCGGCCTTCTTCTAGGCCTTTTACAATCTTTTGGAGCTGGTTTAACCCTTTTACTATCTATCTACCATAATCTCTTCTAGCAATATCTGCAGCCCAATTCATTTTTTCAACGATATCATTGGTATCAGATTGATTTCTCACCTTTGTGTTTTGCTTATGTCCCTCCTTTTCGGATTCCCAACGTATATTTTTCCGTTTATATATATATAAATAAATAGAAAAAACTATCAGAACATCTGTAATAAATTGTGTTTAAAAAAGTATTTGTATATAGTAATTGTTATCGCACCAAATCTTTTTCATTATATTTCTTCATAAAAAACGAACCTTTTTTCTCTTTCTACCATTAATTTATGAAATTGTATGTAGTGAATTGATGTGTAAATTGTGTTTGTGAATTTAGACAGTGTGAAATGCATTTATAGCATTGCTTTCAAACGGTTTTTTTTTCCAGAAAAGAAAATAGATCAATATTTTAAGCTTATGAAAGCTGTCAGCTGGAAATTTGTCATTTTTATTTGTATGCTTTTGCAAATTTTTTACAATCATAATAATTTTAAATTATGCTGAAACTTGTTGATTATTTTCTAATTTACTAACAACAATAATTTATTTCATGTTAAATTTTATGTCTTACCCCTATTTTCTTTTAGTCACTTTAAAAAAAAGTAATATTTTTTCTAGTGCTTCCGTGTGCTATTATTGTATGTGTGTGCCTATATATAAATCATTTTGTACTAGGAAATAATAGTCATTAGCTTTTATTTAGACAGTGTATGCATGATCTAACGCAATATTGTGGCCTTGTTCACTTTTGATTAGATGTTTATATCTATGTTGTTAATGACGTTGCTTTGATTTCATGACAGAAATAGAGAAGTCTCTTAATAGGAAACTGCTTCCAAAAACTGGGGTCTTACTTCTAATCTTATATAATATGCTCAACTTTCCCCCTAAACAACATCTCATAAGCTGAATATAACCTTTTCTAACCCTTTTTGTAATCCCTATGCACTTTTGTATTCAACTCTCCCTTTACCTTCTTGCATCATTAGGGGTAGGAAGATATCATTCCAATAACTGCGAATGTCTTCAGTAATATTTTTGACATATTCAATGTGAGCATCAAATTAGCACCCTATATGTTTGTTGTATTCTGTGATTATAATCAGAGATCATTGCAGGCACATAACAAATGAAAGGCTATCAATTCAGTATCATTTTTATATAACAAATATGATTTACAATAGTTTGTTTTGAATAATTTACTTCGCCAATTGATCGCAATACTTATAATATACTTTAAACGTATATAGGTGAAGTTAATAAAATTTTCACAAATAATGGCTATGAATATGGAGTAAACATACTCCGAAAGCGCTAAGCTAAATGTTATTTGTGAAAATTTTATTAACGTCACCTATATATGTTTAAAGCGTATTATAAGTAATAGTCTGTTTTCAAGAATAGTTGTGTAATAAACATTTCTATTTATTCTTTTTGTAGGGTGAAAATTTAAAATATTTTTATTTTGCAAATTTGTTTTTCTTCCCCAATTTTTATAAATTTCTTTGTTAATTCAGTGTTTTTAGGATCCTAAATTTATAAAGACCTTAACCATGATGACTAAAGGGTGTAGATAAGGCACCTCTATTTATAACAATAGATGTAAGCATATTCCTACTCTTGTTATTTATTTGTAAACTTGGACTATAGGATAACTTATTTTCTTTTTCTATGAAGGTTAGGTATAAAACAATTTGTAGGCCTCTTGGAAAGTTGATTGGTTGCTTTTTTACCAAAAATATTCTACTGATGAATACTATGCTTCTATTTGGAGAAAAAATACTCATAATAAATTATTGGTTTTGCATTTAAATATTAACGTTAGAAATATTACTGATACAATCATGACCATTAATTTATACATTTCTTTGCATGCTTGAGTGCTTGATTGTAAAGGAAGCTTTCAAATAAATATAAGACTTAAACACTTAAGAGAAAAGCATTATTAAGTTGGACAACTCAGCAAAGTATGAAGAGGTGTATATTTAAATTATCTCAAATTTGTTTATATTTAAAGAAAATTCTAAGCGTCTAAAGATATTTTGGTTGTCAATCATTTTTGTATAAGTTTCTGTTTATCTACAATCTAATTGCATATTTTAATTTAGTTTTCAAAAGTAACTTTGTTATCATAACTCTACTATTCACTAAATAATATATATTAAGGCTATTGTGGACTTAATCAGTGAAGTATTCAATAGCTTCAAGCTCACAAATCAACATGCTTTAGATTTGTCTATATAATTAAAAGTACGTTGAAGATAAGAGTGGCCGCTCTTGTCTTTTAAAGTCGTTAATCTTGTGTTAAAGATTTGTAGAGGTCTCTACTGTCATATTTAGGCACATAGTCTTAAGGGTATAGACTTAATATATATATATTGCGTAGGTGAGTATGCGGTTAACAAATTATTAGTTACAACTATTCACTAAAATGATATGATTACCTTATTTTTTATATATTTTTTTAAAAAAATTCTGATTTGTTGATAAAAATGCTTATTTATTATTTAGCAAGCATGGTCAGAATTTTTTCCCAGTCAAAAGAGGGATTAAGTTTAAGTAGGCACAGAAAACAAAAAAAAAAAAAAAGAGAAAAAATACTCTTCAATATTTGAAGTAAGAGAATTAAGCAGAAATAATCTCACATGGATAGTGCTTCTTGAATTACAAACTGTAACAATAGTTTATTAAACTAAAAAACTTTAATAAGAGTATTGATTTACTTAAAAAAGTAATTTTGTATTTTTTGCAGTGCATTTTATAAATTATCTGACAGTTTCTGCTGCCTTGTAGTCCTCTTCAGAATTGTAAAGAGCAATTGTATTACATTATTTCTTATTTATTTACACAAATAAGTAATTTAATGCAAATGTATTTTATAGCTCTGAAGAATAGTGTTAGATGGTTGAAACGGTCAGATGATTTAATGTAAGCTATGCAAAAAGAATGAGGCAGTATTGACCGTAATGATTTTCCATTTGTCAATGTTGCTTTGAATTTATAATATCCATCTCAATTATCAGTTGCTTCTAAGACTGTCATAATTTTTTAAATTTTATTTAAGTTGCCAATCTAGGTTAAAATAATATCTTCCACTTGGCTAAAAGTTCATGGTAATTTTTTTTTTTTGATTCAGTATAGTTATTGGTCTATTCTTCTGATGTTGTTGCTAATGGTTCTGGAATTAATCATTACATCCATTGATCTTTTTTTTTATCGTAGCTGTTGCACTTTCTAATATCACTCAAAATTCGTGTGTGTGTGTGTGTGTTTAAAGAACTAATAAAAAGTAATAAACTACTTATGGTTGAAGTTATTGCACATGCAAACTTATACATTATCCCTTGCTCTTTTTTAAAATCATGTTGAGTGTCTTTTGATTTCGGGAATCCATTTTCCCACGTTGTAAAATCTTTTTTCCCTCTAACTTTTCCTTAAAATGTTCATGAAGATATATGTGAGTGCTTTATGATTGTTTTCTCCTTTTTCAGTTCGAAATGATGTTTTGCCTTTGATATGACTATGATCTAATGTCATCAACCAAAATCCGTCGTGTAGATAGTGACAAAATATTAAAGCGAAAGCATACAAAACAAATAGAAGAAAGCAAACAAAATGTAAATAAGTAGTAAAGTCATTGTAAATGATACAAACCCTTCTTATAAACATTATTTAAGGAATGGAAAGTGAAATAAGATATGTAATTGGTTGATGAAAAATATATCTAATTACGAGTATTTGGATTTTCCAAATCTACACACTCCTTAAAATAGGACTATAGTAAATATTTGGTGTAAAAATAATAAATTTCTCTGCACATTCAATACAGTGCAATTTCTTTATTATTATTTTTTTTATTAAACTAATAGTTTCGACTGTTCAGTAATCTTCCTCAAAACCAATAACAATAAAAATGTTGATTTATTCTCGTATGTTAAATGTCTAAATACAGCTCTAATCTATTTTGGTCATATGTTTTAGTGTGATTTAAAACTGATGAGTGTAAGCAAGCTTGCAAGTCTTTATGACATACTTAATGCATGATTCTACCAGTTTAATAACTTTTTTTTTTTAATAATTATATTTTAATTTCTTTTTTACCAATTATAAATGACTTGTAACAATTCTGGGAAGCCAATGAGCATTTTTTTAAATACAATGACCATGATATCATTATATTTTGTTCTAAGTCCCTTAAATATATTTTACATCACATGTATTAGCTCATATTTTTTTGATAAGTTTTGATTACAGTAGAATATGTATTGTTTACTGAATTGCACATACAAAGTACTTTTCTTCATGTACATTTATGTAACACAAATTTCTTTATGTATAGTATGAATATGTAAATTAAGATTATAATATAGACAAACTTGAAAAAAAATTATGCATTTATTTATTATTAATCGAGAGAGCACATTTACATATATTCACATTCATTCAAAAAAGGAAAAATAATAAACTTATTGTACCATATCTATTTATTTTTTAAACAAAATGAATAGTGAAATATTTTATTTTAATCACAATTAAATATGCTCTGGTTGATATCCTTTTTCTTTAATAACAGTAGATTAAGACCTTTCTATCTGATTTGATGTTTTAAAGTCCATATTGACGTTGAAATTTCCTTTCTGATTCAATATAAGAATGATGTATAGTTTCTTTTTTATTGTTTGAAAAGATACTTTACAAATTTTATTAAATTTTGTAAAACTTTTAGTTTTATACTTAGCAAACATTTTATTTAATTACCGTATACATGATGAAGAATAAAATGTATACGCTTTCAACATAAGCCTAAGAGACATTATTTAAAAAAATGTGATGGTGTACAGTGCTCCGAGACAGAAAAATAACAGCAACCATATTGTAAAACTGATTGAATTTATGAATTTTAATGTTTTTATTTTTTGTTTACTTAACCATTAAACATCACAAGATCACCATTTCCTATGCTTACACAAGCTGTTAAAACAGAGGGAAAATTCTCCATATAGTAGCACCACCCAGTGCAAGCCAGAGTAAGCAATGAATGCAAGAACATTTATGAATAAAATCTCTGTAGAGCACTGCACTTAGATCTTAGGATCTAGTTCCAATCTTTTAGCAGACACCTTTTATCTTTTTAGTTATCTATATAGTTATGAATCCAAAATGAAAACACAACGTTTTCAATTCAATAAACAAATCAGTCTAAATATGCATATTTTATTTGACGAAATACATTGACATTGATATAACAAAGTTCGTTTAAATGATTCTTTGTTGGATTTAGTTTGCAATCCATCTTAGTAATGTATTTGGACTTGTTTGTTCCTTGAATCACTTTACATTCTTATCGTTATATATGTGATAAGTTGTGAAATTATTTACGTACTCATGAAAATCATTAGAATGCATATATAACTTTGAATATGTCTTGAACTTTTTTTTTGTTAGAAGTAATAACTCTTGTTATTGCTTATATATTTCTAATTTTATCAATCCAGTTAATCTATTCAGTTAGTTTTCCCTCCTTTTCCTGTCATGAAAGTCTCAACTATTTGTTTCTCTTAATAGTTAGATTCTAATCTATATAATCTAGATATAAATATATTAAACCTTAATATTATCACATATACTTTTAAATTTATATAAATAAAGATACAATAAAAGACAAATGACCCCCAAGATACATTTCGTTAATTTGATACTTGTAATTCAAAATGTAATTATTTAATATAGATAAATATTTTTCATATAATAAAGATATATATGAGAGATAGTGACCCGGGTCAAGTGATGAATGCTGGTTCAGCATGAAATGCATCTTGGATGTCATTTGTCATTTATTGTATCTTTATTTATATGAATTTAAAAGAATATGTGGCAGTATTGAAATTAGTTATCATATTTATAAAAATATTACACATGGGAAAATGAAATATGAATAACTCCATGTATTTGAGGATTTAATTTTAAAAAATCAGATATATTAATCTTTAATTGAATTTTAAAGTTTATATCTGTGCTAGAGATGATCTCTAGTTTAGTAAATGATTAATAGTAGTCATTACTATATTTATCTAAAGTGGATGGTGTCAAAGATGTGGGTTGAGTTAATTTGACACTTGTAATTTAAAATGTAATAAACTATATACTAAACAAAACATTTTGTTAAATTTATTCTTACATCTACATTTTTAGTAGTCTTCAAAATAATCTGATGTTTTTAATTTTATTAAGTAATTGCATAGTTTTTTCTTGTTTTCACTTTAATTTTTTATTTTAGTGCTTAATTAGCTTTCTATATGTATAAATATAGTAATTTGTTCTGCGAGTTTTAACTATCACATTTAATGTTTTATGTTTACTATTTGCCCCCATGGTTTTATCTCATTACATCACAAATATGCTATGTATTTTATCAATCTTATTCGCCATTTTTAATTTTCTAGAAATATAGTGTCAAATAAATAATTAAAAGCACCAGAAGTGAAAGATTATTCAAAAAGCTACTTATGGAATTCATCATTCTATTACTGCAGTAAACTGGATTGGAGCTCAACTTATCACTAAGTGCTCAAAGGACGCATGATCTCCCAAACAACTTACTTTTCACTTATTTATTGCCTGATATTTTTTTTTATATTTGTACTCGCAGTATTTTACTGAAGTATCTTTCCCCTGTTTTACATATTCTATCATCATTGGTAGTATAACACTGTAATATGATATATATTTGTCAAAATTATTGATTTCTCGTTAAGAATTAAGGTGGCAAATAGTGCATTTTAATTGTTTTCTGCCTTCTCTGTATTTTAGCAGTGTTTTGGTAGTTTTTATTTGGTAAATGTAATTATTTAACAATTTTTGTTGTTTATTTTTAAAAAAATTCTTCTTAAAACAAAGGTTTTCTAATTTTATGATAGAAAAATTTTTATACTCTATTCACTTCTTATTTTTTAATTAGGTCAAGATTGTATTGGTTGTTCTAAAACTGGAAGTGGAAAAACAGCCGCTTTTGCGTTACCCATTCTACAAAAACTTTCTGAAGACCCTTATGGAATATTTGCTGTCGTTATTACTCCTACAAGGTATGTTGAATTTATGTGTATAACTATATGTATTTTGTGATGGAAGAACGTGAAGGTAAACTCGATCTAGACTTCTTGGCCACACATTGATTGAATCCCATTGGTTATTTCAAAAAGGAGTCTAATGACTTCACCTTCCCTTCAGCTAGCAAAATTTATTATACTGTAATGGTAGATTATTTAATGATGATGCCCAATGATATTAAATGTAGAGAGGGAAATAAATTATTTTTAGGAAGTGTCCACACAATTAGGATGTGAAAAGAAATTTTATCACATTTTAGTCACATACCATCTCTAAATATTATTTTAAATGATGCCTGAGTTTAAATCCAGTTCATAATGGTATAAATAATGCTTTATTTATTAATCAAATATTAATTGTGGATTCTAAAAATAATTATTCTACTAAAGAAGGAATAGTTTCAATAGTAGCTTAATATTGCAATATATTAAAACATATATATATTATCTCTGCATGTCTTTATCCATGTGAGGTATTACTCGCAAAAATGATTCAAACTAGATTTAATTCTAAAATATAATACTATTAGAGACTTACTCATCATCATTAAAACAAGCAATTGAGACTGATAGTGTGGAATGTAGTCAAAAAAAAAAAAGTCAAACTGTTTATTAACAGAGTATAAAAGAATAAGAATTTAAACTCAGATATATATATACAATTAATCATCAACACAAGTAAGATAATCACCTTTTACATTTATATGAAGTTAGACATATTCTATCTAGTTCTTATACTCCAATGCCTTGGGCGAGAAACGGTAAGAAAATAATAAAATATCCTCTCAATATTTACTATAATACAAAGGAAGTATTATATATTATGTCAGGCATTGGTGGTCGAGAGGTCAGCACAACTGCCTTACAAGCAGTTGTCCTGGGTTAGTGGTTTCACATCACGGCCGATGCTATGACACATGAAAAAAAAAGTACTATATATTATGTAATATAATGAACTCTAAATTTAAATCATTTAAACAATATGCTAAAAAAATATTCTAAAGATTCTAACTTTTAAGAACTATGTTAAAGAGTGTGTGCGGATTTAAATATATGTGTTAGCGTAAACGTATTAACAAACCATACGTGTATGTTTAACAAATATATGAAAGCTTGTATATGATTATGTAATATAGGCATATGTTAACTATGAATGCATTGATAGGTATTGTTATCGTGCATATCAAGAGAAAATATTTTTCACCAACTGAACATGGACTTTTAAAGATTGCCTTACCGGTAACTAAAAGTATATAATCTAATAAATTATAAGCATTCAGTAAATCTACACGGTTCAAAATACATCCTTTCAAAATATGGGAGTGCACTTAATACTTAGTTCTACCTTAAAATAATTTCATTTCGAAGCATTTTAACTTATCATGGGTAGAAACAATAAGAACTTTGTTCTGTAAATACAAAATACGTTTGAAGGAATGGTTATTCCTAGTAAAAAATCAGCAGGATAAATATATGGTGACAATGTTTCCTATGTGGACTTTTTGACTACTGAATACAAAGTTTAATTAATTCATTAATCATTTTCAAATAAAAACAGGCAACAGTAAAAATTTATGATATTTGTATTTAAATCTGATGCTTGTCTAAAGTTTTGGCAAGTAAGATCTCCAAATGTAGGACCAATTAGATACTACTTGAAGTTTCATGTGTTTTAACTAGCTTCAAATATTTGAATAATAAAAATTATATATCTGCAAAACTCATTTCTTTAATTAGTAAGTTCGCTAAGATTTTCATTTACATTCAGACACACAAGTACACGCATTTGAAAATTGTTTTTTTAAATCTATAATTTTCTATAAAATTTTTACTGATTAATTTTCCAGATAGAATAAAATATAAATTTTAAAGATATCAAAACATAATATAATGACTTAACCCATTTCTGTTTTTCCCGGAGTATTTCTGCAGATTTTCTTTTTTAACTTGAACTATATAGAAAGATTAAAAAACATATATTTTGTTTTAAAACCCATTTTAAATAATACTTCCTCACTTTAGAATCAATTTTTTTTTTCTCATCACTACTATACCACTTAATGTATCTATTGATTACCAAAGCTTACCCTAGATGGCATAACAGTAATGGGGAAAAAAAGAATATTTTGTCTTGTTTTTTAACATACAAGTATTAATATCAAAAACAAAATACCAAAAAAAATATTTCACATAATCACTACACGAGCATTCTGGCATCCATTGATTACTCTGGTTGGCACTGAGTGGCACTACTATATGGAGAGTCTTGCCTGTTTTAAAAAAAAATATTTATTATAAAGTTCATGATCGTGATTGGTGAAATTTGTTTTACAATTTTGGAAGTTTTACAATAGATAATTAGTGTGATATTTGAATTATTTTCCTCCTGTGATACAAGAAAATCATTAAATTACTATACGAGAAAATTTCCTGTAGAGATTTGGTAGATGTTTAAACCATGAAGAACTTTAAAACTCATCGGAATGATTATTGCATGGAATTATTTTTTAATTTACAAATTTTGAACATTTTCTCCATGATAATAAACTTAAAATAGTATGTAGCAATTATCAAATTCAGCACTATAACTAAATATGCAAATAAATATGTGAAAAGTTCTTGTAGTTGGAAATACATCTCTCAGCAATTCATTAAGTCTATTACTTTTTATTATTATTATTATTATTCAACTTCAGACTTGAGAGTAGTTTATTGGAGAGAATTTTGCAAATTTTACATTTTAAATATTCTTCATAGAATTATAAAAGTTCTTAAAGGAATTTTATTGAGTTTAATAAAACAAAACTAAGCCATTATTTCTACCAATTCAAAAGTCTATTCTGGACTTTGATTATTAATTTTTCTTTAATTGTGGCAGATTTTGAAATGTTCATGAGAAATAATTAAAATCAGAATCAGATTAAATTTAACTTTAAGCGAAATATTAGACAGTAAAATATAGAAAAATTAAGAAACTTTTCTGTTTTATGATTGCGAAGTTCCCAGCAATAAGTCTTCCTTTTTATGTTGTAGGCAGTTCTAACTATGTTACTTTAGCGATAAGGATTTAGATGCAGAATGAAATGCAAGAGAATATGTCAATATAGAAGAGAACTCGTTGGGTTAAATATCTGCCTTTTATGTTAAAAATATTTACATAGTGGTTAATTTCTGATGTGTTAAACATTATTAGTCTATTGTGAAATAGACTTTTTTAACAGAAATTATATAACAATTTAGACTATATATATATAAATAGAAAAACTTTCTAATAATTTTAGTTTTTTTATTTATTTTGAAATAAATATATAGTTTAAAAAAAATATTTACTAAAGATTGCGAATTTGAAATAGTTTTTCTGTCATAAATTTTTCAATTATCGAAATGATGAGGCTTTAAAACAGTGCCGAAAGCATGCTCTGCAAATTATAACAATAATAAAACAGCATCTTTTCTTGGTTAAATGTTCAAAATTTTTAAATGTTAGGTTAAATGATTATAAATAGAATTGAAATTTCAATTTTAAAACATGCACACATGCTATTTTTGAATAAATACCTTTTTTTTTTTTCAAAATGTTAATTTTTTAATATTGCTAAATTAAAATTTATAGACATTTTTAATATGTTATTTTAAAAGCTTATATGCTTGTATGCATTTAAAATGAGTGTATGTAATTATTTGATATTTTTTTATCTTCTAGCATGTATGTTTTTATCTATCTGTATATGTGGGTGCCTTCGCATTTCGGCTAAATTTACTTTGTTAATTTCTTTTTAGTTACAAATTCAGTTTAATCATTTCCTAACTGAATAAAGCATTGCGAAAGAAAATCTTTGAATACGCAGATTTTTTTTTTTTTGACAAATATATATACACCTGGGTCTCTTTTTACGCGGATTTATTTAACACGATTTTGAAGTTACACGATTCACTTTTCTTCGGAAGTCGAACTCCGATAATGCGCTATTACTTGAAATAATAAATTTCGCGCACTTACGTCATATTGAAAGTAATAGCACATTATTGGAATTTGACTTTCATCTTAGTAATTTCAATATTTTCAGTGCTTTATAATAGTAAGATTTTATGCAATAATGAAATTAAAATCATAATTTCCACATTTTATGTATACACACATTAAATTTTACAAGATTATAATGTAAATTTGTTCAAACATTGTGCGTGTTAATTTTGCATTTTAAATCACATTCTGTTTTTGCTTTTTAAAAAAGAACGTAATCAATTATTAATCATTTAGTGTCCGCAAGTTTATTTTTAATTATTTTCTTATTAATGACATTAATCACGAACGTGCTCTTAAATTCCAATGATAGCTAAATGGTTGTATGTCTGGATATCGCGAGCTTCATAAACAATTAATAAAATCATCGTCTCAAAGATTAATTACTAATTACGTTGTCACCAGAAAACTATTAACACATGAGAGTGAAGTTGGGGCTAGTTGTATTTCCTCTTGTGAAGAATCTGATTTTTTACCAGTTTGCAAACGAACCTGTTTATTGGCAAGTAGCGATAATAATTAAAACGTGTATAAAAAATGTCAATTACTGTACTGTAAATTATGCATAAAAATATATTATTTTGAATAAAATTAAATATTATAGTTAAAAAAAGTTTATCTTGTATCAATTTTTTTCAAATTTGAAATTTTTTATTAGTCATAGTTTATTTCCTTATTTTTTTTGCGTGCGAATTTTAAAGTAATTTTATGTTGGTGCTTTGCTTTTATGCGATTTTTGAAAAATCACAGTCCGTATCTCCCCTTTTTCAAGGTAAGTTACGTCTATTTTTGCGCGATTTTGTTTGCTCGTGTTTTCTGAGGAACCTATCTATCGCGTAAAACGAGACCCAGGTGTATATTTCAATATATACATATACGTACATAAAGAATGTATTTTTCATAAATACGAATATTACGTGTAACTTCTGCTTATATATTTATCTTTCTCCAGTTCTTAGCCAGAGTTTTCCTATTCCTATCATCAGATTAATTTGTAGCTTATAACTCTTATCGGTAAGAAGTTTTAGATCTGGATTTAGTGTATATGGATTTTTTGTATCTAATGATTATGCATTTCAGGCTGGTAGGTTAGTAAAAAAAAAAAGAGTAGTATGTGGCTGCTGGAAGAAAGGAGCATTAGATACAAAAATACCAAGTGACCTAGATTCAGTTCCAAAACTTCTTCCTGAAAAGAGCTATAAGTAAAAAAAAAATAGACTGGTAGTACAAATAAGGCAGTACGGCAAAGGGATTCTTTCAGGAGTCACCTAATGTTTACACTCTGAGTACTTTCAGGTCATTATTACTTGAATAGTGAGCGTAATCGAAATAAAAAATGATTGCGGAATGAACGTTTGCAATAAAGAACTTCTCACTGATAATGGGCAGTGGTTGTCATTAGACTATTTAATATCTATCAACTTCATAGATGGCTCCGGAGTGGAGTTATGTAAAATGAAATAATCACTGACATTGTTAATGTTGAACATAGTCTAGAGGATTGGCATAATGCTTTATTTTGGTATATACTGTCATTTCATCAAAAGATCTCATATGTCTACAATTAATCTTTGAGGTCATTAAAATATATAGTTGCTGACCCAGCATTATGTATGTAGTTTAGTAAGAATATTAGGACATTTGAATAACTTCAATTCATGAACTAGAATAATTCAGGGGAAATAAAAGGCCTGCTTGATAGATATTTGAAATCTAATGTTAACTCTATGATAAAGGGCAATAACCAGAAATTAATCTGGAGATCAAGGGTCCATCGCTTACCCACTCTTAAGTGCATAGCTCCACAGTGAAGTTAGTGCATTCATATATGATTTATTTTATTTTTATTTTAAACTGACTTACATATAATATTTTATTGGCTTATATCTATTTAAAATTTATTAATGTCACATGGCTATCTGCTTACTTATAGCATATGCTTTCTGAAACATTTCACTGTTCTGAAGATATCTTGTACAAGCTTGAGTAATCAGTGGTTAGTGGATAGTAATGCTATTATTATATTCACATCCACTGTGAATATGATAGCATTAAATGTGAATATAATAGAACTACTATGTATCATTGGTTACTGAAATTTACAATAGATGGCTCTAGTGGAGACTGAAAAAAGAATTGCTCATAATAGCTTATATATATTAATGGTTTAATTAGCAAATACTTTATGATTTGTATTATTTGTATAATACAAATAGTGTTGAATTGTTTGTATATGTGTGTGATGTAGCTATAGATTAAAAGTATTTAAAAAATTAGAAAATAGAATCTATTTAGAGTTATAGGTATATAATTAGTTATACTATATTAATGTGGATATTTCTTTTAAACCACTGACTAAATACAAATTATAAGAATCCATAAAGGTACTGTTGTATATACAAGTCTATAATATGTTACTTACTATATAAGTTTATATATAAGTGATATAAACTGCAACCAATATATGCAATAAATAAATGACTGCGCAAACATTAAATAATTTGTAGAAATGCTCTCAATTACTATCATGTAATGATTACATGTAGTAATTGAAAACGTGTCTGCAAATTATTATTTAATGTTTTTTTTTTAAGTTAAAGCTTACCATTTGTTTATGAATTTGTTATATATATATATATTATTATTATTAGACATCTTGAACATTTTAAATATAAAGATCTAAAATAGTAAATGATCTTCAAAATGCATTTCTGGTGATGCCTTCGGATGAGGGAATTACAGAAAATGTCACACTTGAAAACTAGAATGTAATAATATATATTGTTAATAGTGGTTTGTTTATTTTAAAATCCTTAGACTTAAATGCAGCCATTTTGTTTCAATAGAATCATTAACTATTGGGTTTTCAATAGAGGCAGATAAATGGAAAAACTGTGGAAGATTCTGAATCTATTGCTGACTTCTTATCAAAATCAAGTCACCATCATTTTCAAACTTTATCAATCCATTGCAGGATGAAGTTTTCTCCGAGTTTAATCCAGTTTCTGGGATCTCTAGCTTTACTCTCCACACCACACCAGCAAACTTTCTTATTTTATCCATCCATCTAGAACTTTTAGAATCTCTTGGGATCCAGTTTAATACTTCCACTATTCGTCTTTGATCATTTCTTCTAGCAACATGTTCAACCCAATCCCATTTCACTCTCTTAATTGTTTCAATAATGTCACCATATATTTGGTTTTCGATCACTTCTTGTTACTTCTAACATAATCTCCCTATACTTCATTGAGTGATCTGAAGATCAAGTTCTGCTGGCTTTATTATCTGAAGAAAAACAATATTTGGAATCTTGCAAGAATCTATTTTTTATAATTTTCAGATTTTTTGAAGAATTCTTTTTTTGGTGAACGGAGATCTTGATTTGAGGTGAGTCTTAGATGTGGTAAGTCTGACACATTTAATAGGTTTTTATATATATTTTGTGAGCAGTTTACCTTTTGATTTCTTGGAAAGTAGGAATAAGTGAAAGGTCAGGAAGCCGCTGTGAGGGAATAGATTTGAGTATGCTAGTAATATTTCTCATGGTAGTATTTTTTTATGGTTACATTTAATTAACTATCTAGAAGATTATTGCGGCGCTTTTTTTTCCAAACAAGGTCTTGGTATTTACTTTAGAATATTCAAATATTAGTGAAGCAGCCCTTAAAGTGTTTGCATCACAACCCCAAATAGTGCAGCAATTTTCCCCAAAAAATTATTTTTAGAAATTATCTTACATCAATTCTTGGTATTTACTTTAGAATATTCAAATATCAGTGAAGCAGCCCTTAAAGTGTTTGCATCACAACCCCAAATAGTGCAGCAATTTTCCACAAAAAATTATTTTTAAAAATTATCTTACATCAATTCTTTGCTACATGGAGTTACGAGGCCTGACTTATTCCTAAGTAGCATGGGATACAATTGTCTTCAGTCTATTATCGCATAATGTTATACCCAGGTTCAGGTTACAAGATATTTTCTTTTTTGTTTAGATAAAAAGTTGAAAGTTGAGAATGGCTTAGGAAGAAGAGGAATAAACCTCCAGGCTGAAAAACACTTTCCGTATTATTCTTAGGAGACTTTTTCTATTTAAGCAGAAGGCTCCCAGTTTTGTGAGCACAAAGTGATGTTGGCATAGGTAATTTTCTTTCATTCTGTTTCTAGAATATCACCAGTGAATGTATTAAAATACGTAAGAGAATTAGGGAGATCATAAAATTTTATATCTATTATGATTATCATTTAATGTTCCTTGAATTTTTTTTATTGGAGAGCATTTTGTCAAATATTTAAAGATTATAGAGACTTTTAGAAGACCATTTTCCCAAAAGGAATAGCTGAGATTGTCAAAAACAAAATGTGTTTACAGTAGTTACCTACTAGCCTAAACCCACTCTACTCTATAGGTAGATAGCTCTCAACTAGATTTCTTTCAAACAGTTTATAAGAAAAACATAATAATGATATTAAGTAATAATTTGTTGGGTCATTGCTATGTTTATTTTGTTTTAAGTATGCTATAGTTTCGCTTTCTTATCAAATTTTTGGAATAGTGTTTATATTAATATTATTTTTCATTTGTTTTGTCACTTATGTGCTGGCTTTAGATCCTAAATTTCTTATAAACCCTAAAACTATACTATTTATTTGTATTTATGTATTGAACTATTTCCATCATCTAATATGAGTATTGAATGTCATTAGAAAAAAAAATAACTTTATTTAAATATTCCAAATATATTCAACTGTCAGTAATAGCACACAGGTTAGTATATGCACAATGTTTTGAGAGGTATTATTCTGCCCTCTTCTTCAGATGTTGCTGACCTGACCAGTGACAGTACTAGTATGGGAATCAAACTTAGATTCTTGAGTATTGAATTTTAAGGTAATTCTTTAACCAACTTTGCAGAATTACTCAGTTGGTTAGAGCATTGCCTTAAAATTCAATACTCAAGAATTTAAGGGATCAGGTTCGATTTCCATGCTAGTACTGTCACTGGTCAGGCAAGCAACACATGAAGAACAGGAGAATAATACCTCTCAAAACATTGTGCATATTCTAACCTGCATGCTATTACTAACAAATGAATGTATTTGGAATATTTAAATAAAGTTAAATTTTTCTAAAAATATTCACTACTTATATTAGATAATGGAAATAGTCCAGTATAGAAATACAACTAAAACACCTTCATCACAAACCTTCAGGAAAACACTATGGTATTTGTTCCGGGTTTTTTTTAATTTTTTATTTAGAACAACTAAGGGGAATTTCAAATTCACCAATAAGTATTAATCATGATTGAAGGGATATTGTGAAAGAGAAGATGACTTTTTTTGACTCTATCAGCATTCGATTTAAAAGTCTCATTTATAAAATCAGTAATCTTATTAGTTTCTACATCCATTAAGTTTAATGTGAAGATGGCGCGCCCATAAACCATATTTTGTACTGTTTTTTTATTTTTATAATCTTTTTCTGCCTTTTTTTCTACATCATTTAGAAATCCTTGATGTGTCAGCAATTTTCCAATGTTGGGTAAACAAATATTGATTATAAGTCTAGTGTTGGCTTTGTTTCATTCTAGAATGAATTGGTTTTGGTGTTCTTCAAAGATAGATCCTTTGTCAGCTTTTGTTATGAGTTTGGTAAATCTATCATAGCAAAAAGGAATGCATGATATTCCAACCTCTTTTAGTTCTCCTTAAATTCTTTTTTTTTCTGTTACTATTAAATCAATAAGTTTCATTTTGTCATTTACTGAAAATTCTTTGTGATTTTTTTTAAAATTTCATAAAGCTTCTATCTTTATACTTTCAAAACATTTTATTATGTGGAAATATATTATACTTTATCAAAGTTTTGGAATAATCTACAAAGCACCTGCAATACGCAAGTTGCCGAAGCTATAAAAATGAAAAATATTAATAACACAGTTATGGCTGAGCGCTTTTGAGGATCCATGCCTCGTAATCATAGCCATATTGAAAACTGTGGTATTGATTACATTGGACTTAAGATATGCAAATTAAATGCAAATGAATTAGGTAGTCCATTTTTTAGAAATATCAAAGCAAATGTGACTTCTGTTTATTGCATTATTATTGCTGTTGATAAAATATGCCTCTTTTATTTTCTTTTGCAGTCGTTTGTTTCTATACATACAATTTTGGGGTTGGAGGGAACAAAGTCATGGCCAGTATTTTTTAAGTGTTCAAGAAATGTAGAAGTGTTGTCTAATATAAACAATACCGCAGTTTTCAATAAGGGTATGATTATGAGGCATGGATCCTTGAAAGCGCTCAGCCGTAACTGAATTATTAATATTTTCCGTTTTTATAGCTTCTGCAACTTTTGTATTGCATGCGCTTTGTAGATTATTACATTTATTGTAGAAGTAAAATTGAATATTGTTATAAATTTTGGAAGTAAAAAATAAAGTAGAAAATATATGTACTTGCAGCATAACCAGAAGAAATATGCTTGTTTCTTACTATACATTATATTGAATTACATTTTTCTGAGAAAAGTTTAAAAAGATTGGAATTAATTTATAAACATAAGCGAAACATTCAAGACAAAAAAAATGGCTGCAGCTATATTGTAAAATTTAATAAGTTTATGAATGTATGGTTTTTATTTTTTAATGACATTTTTTTTTTTAGGATAACATATAATTGAAGTAGTTTATAATGATAGAATGCTTATCATGGTTTCACTGTACTTTTATATTTTTTATTTTTGAAATTAGAGAAATGTAGAACTACATATCGTAAAACAATGCAAATGTGTTTACAAATCTCTGGCGGAGGTAGATAACTTGTGAGTTAAAAAAACGATTAGATCGTTTTATTGTATTTAATAAAATTATATTGGGAGAAAAGTTGTTTAAAAAAAAAAAACATGAAAATTATTGATAATTTTTATATAAGGTAGTAAGTTGGTATATTGCAAAGAAGAGATGCTAGGATTAGAGTAACTAAATTAAACCAGGAAAAAATGTTCATCCTGGAATGGATCTGTAAAGGGTTGAAAATTATGATGATGATTATGCATGTTAAAAATATCTATATTGTGTATGGTCCTTCAAAAATGTAGCCATACTTATTGTGAATTATAGTATATCTGCAGAAAAAATTTTAATCAAATGGAATGGTTATGTCTGCCTACTGCATTTGCAAAAATGTTAAATTAGTTATTAACTTTACCAAAAATAAAGTATCAAAATTAGCAGATAGGTATGTCACTTAAAGGGAATTTTATTAAATAAAAATAAGAAAGATAGTGACGATAAAACAAAAACAAGCTTCCATAAATTTGAACTTACTATTAGATGTAATAGAAACATAAATCCAGAAAGTTGTTGCTTTTGGGTTACAATACAACTTTGAAAAATAAACTAGATTTTGACAAACTGATCGGAGATCAATTTGAACCATTTAGATTTGAAATGATCATATAACCGATTTCATTAGAACAAATGATATTTCTATTTTAAATGATTTAATTTCTATAAATTCTATAAAAAAGAAGATATTCTATGAAAAATGATTGAAGCAAGCACTAAGCCGTAGAAGGATTCTGACTTATATAAATCCAAATTAAAACGTTTCAGATTTTTTTAAAAAAGTCTAAATTGTAATTGTCCTATTGTAAACATTTCATGCTATTTTTCCTTGATATTTTGTAGATATAAATTCCTTTAAAAAGGTCTGTTGAAAAATGTTTATCTCATTAATATTATTATTATTATTATTTTTTGTGAATAAAGTGTAGTTACTTATATGTCAACTTAGTGCTTATAGCGATGTGATAATTTATTTGCTAGTCAAGTGCCATCCGTACAACCTATTATTACTAGTTGTTCTTCTGATTTTCAAATGTAAGGTAGTTAGACATTGTCCCTTCTCTTTATTTTTGGAACATATAAACCGTAATTCCATTCAATTTTATGATGTTAACCTTATCACTAATTATATTTCTTATATTTATTTGAAATTCATACCTATACATTAAAATATCACTAAAAATATAAATTGTAATTTATTACGAAATGGATTATTTTTTAACTAATTAGGCCGTCATCAAATTTAAGAAAAAAATTTCACAAAATAGCAAAGAATTATATAGGATTATAATGTAAAAACTTAGTTTACAAAAAACATTCATAAAAATTTCAAGACATTTACAAATTAAGCATAAAACTTTTTTTTGATCTTTTATTAAATATTTTCAAACACAAAACTAATCAATAAATCATGAAACAAATTAATGGCAAATCCCCATCTTATCTCATACATCAATTCTTTTATGACTGTTTGTGTTTAATTTTCAAAATTGATCACATTCCATACATCTGATACTATTATAAATTACATTCAATAATAACTCGTATAGTAATGGTGCTAATTAAAAGATTTTGAATCTAATGTCCCAACTCCTCACTGAAGAGACCCATAGGTCGAAACCGGTCTGGGGATGGGGACAATCCAAGATAAAAATGATTTGAATGCCTTCTCTTGTAGTAGCATTTATCATAAATAAAAAAAAAGCTTGTTTAGAGCTAATTAGCATGCTCTTAATTTTACATATTTGTAAGTGCAAGCTATATATAAGTCATGTGACATTTGACTTTTTATTATTACTATAATAAATAGAACCTTCAATTTCTCTTTCATTTTTTATTACCATCTAACGAAATGAGTTGAATGTTTTTTTTTAAATTTGGCATATTCTTTGAATACATATAATGCTAGAGAATATATTTTATAATCTGGCAGCTTGATATATATTTTACCTTATGAATATGCATTACTGAACACATTTGTTTTATCAAAAATGTTAATTCTTAATTTTATTGTTTCAGAAAGTTTGTACAATAGTTCTTATTTCTTTATGTGTTATTTTTTTAAAGTTTCTATATATAAACAGGTGTGTCCTAACGAAAAGGAGATTGATTCTCTTTCCAACACCGAATCATTGCATGTGTTAGTAGCGATATAGGTTAACTATTCACCGCAATAATTTTAAGATACAGACATCTCTAGATAATTAGTTATGACAATAAATATGAAAGTGTGTTTTGTACTTTAGTACACAATTGAATAACTTGCTAATATTAAATTTTTTTAACTTGGACAAAACTTCTACTGAAATGTTTGAAATGATTTCAATTGTGTACGGCAATAAAGCTACGAGTCAGAAGATTTCCTGATGGCAAGAAGAACATTGAAGTAGCAAGCATACTGTCTTATTTCAGGTCATAACTCATGATCTGAACATGCTAGTATCTTAAATTTTTTGTTGTTGTTTAACAGTTAAATTATGCCGCTACGTAGCACACACAATTGATTGAAAGATGGCATGGAGAGTAGATCACTTTTTCAGTGGGATACACCTTTTTTTCCCATATTCCATGACAAATTTATAAAAATCTCTATTCTTCTTATGATCTTTTTTATTAGATATATACAGGTTGAATTTTTTTTTTGCACTTTTGTTTAACATTTGTTAATCATGCCATATTATTTAATTGATATTCTCCTTTCTGTTAAAGTTGCTTTTTATTTAATATTTAATACATTGACTTTGTGGATACTAATTTTTTGCAGTGTTCAAATTTTATTAATTAATATGATGTTTCAATTATTGAATAATCTTCTTCAAAGCCTTTTGATCAAATATTATTAATTAATATGATATTCCATTTGTTCACCAATCTTTTTCAAAGAAGTCTTTGAAAAAGATTGTCGAATAATAGAAACATCATATTAATTAATAAAATTTGAACATTAAACAAAGTCTTCCTAAATTCTTTGAAAATAATCAAAATGCACAGAGGATTGATTTATAAAATATTTAATCATGCTGTATTTTGACTGACGACGACTGTTTTTAATTTTCTTAATTTTTTTTGCATGATTCTTATTCATATTTAATTTCCAATTCTGTTTAAGAAACTAAGAAACCATTGTAAGGATAAATTTTAAGTTGATATATCCACAGGACTATACATTACATCTTTGTATTCTTTAATGCTTTCTTTATTTAATCCAGTTATTTTAAATATATATATATTCAAATTTGTATTTTATTTCAGTCTATTTTTTCCAGTGATTAAGTATATAGTGTCAATAGGTTTAATTTCACATTAACATTTTAAATTTTTTTTCTATTTTGCTTATATTATTATGCATAATGTATGCCCAATTAATTACTCTCGTTCCTCTATTTTAATCAGTAATATTTATGCTTGCAAATACTATAGAATTCCTTTCTATTGTATGTGGTACACAAGATTTGCTTGTTCTTTGTTATATTCTAATTCTTGAATTTTTTCTATTATTATAAAAATGATTTTTGTGGATATATTTATATTTACCGTATATACAACCAGTAGATTATCCATAATATATTTTTACGATTCAAATGAATGGCCATTAACATGACTAAAATTAAGATCGAGTATTTAAATTTATTCCTTCAACTAGGCATTTTGCTAAAAATGTATGGCATTTCTTTTTAGAAAATAATTTTTCTTGTAGGAAACTTTTATCTATCTATCTTGGATCATTTTAAATTAATTTTATGCAGTCTTATTTTATCATTTATTGCCACTTTAATTTTGGTTTTCTTTAATGAAAATTGATTTTTATCATGGATTTTTTGCTGCTCTAAAATTATTAAGTTTTCGTCCCGATTTTTTGGGATTTGTCTCTCTTTTTGATTAGATGTCCTAGTATCCCCGAAATGTCTTTTCAGGATCATTGTATGTCCTGATTTTCAAATGTTCATAATTATTATTTGTCTTACATAAATAATTCATTGCAAAAATGATAGTTTTTTGGCCCTCTCTGTCCATTTCAGTCTCTACAGTAATATTATAAAAACTTCAGACGAATTCCAACACCAAAACAAAGATCGCTGTTACATTATATGGTTGGGTTCTCAAGCTAGATGAGTTCTTGCAATCCAACCTCACTTTGGAGCATACGCAATTGGGTTTTTATAGGTTAAAATTTGAATTGTGCTTGCACCTGCTTTAACTGACAGTGCAGTTTTACTGGTTCTTTGCTGATATTAATTTTCTACAGTAATAAAATTAATAGGAATATTAATAGCCCTAAACAGTAGACCTACCAAAGAGGAAATGTACTTACAATGATGAATATACACATGAATGGAGTTTTATTAAAAAAAAGGGATGCAATGCCGTAAAAATGATTGGTTGTTATGTCTCGATTTTTGATCAAACCAATCTGGTTGACATAACAAAAAGTCTACATTTACATTCATAATTTTTTTTGTATCTTCTAATTTGCTTTTAGTGATTTGGTCAATTTTTATAGCTTAATCATTGTATTTTTTGTTTTAGACACAATAATTCCAATAGTATTATTTAAGTAAACCTTTTAAATTAACTTTTTAAAAATAGAAATATCATTGATTGTTATCCATGTGTTTGTAAAAGCAGCTTACATGGATTTGAATCTTTAACGTTCAATTCATAGCTGTAATAATTTTGTCATCATTTGAAATCATTATCACTCTACTGCTGGAACAAAATTCCCTATATCTATTATATTTTACAAGAATTTGTTTATCAATTCTAAGCATGTGCTCTAAAATATCAACTCTATGCGTATGTCTGTGAATTGTTACCACTTCTTAGACCACGAAGATAATGTGAAAAACATATCTCTCAACAATATTACTATCAATACGCTATGGTATAAAAGTAATAGTCTTTTAGCTGTGCTTGTCATTTTAAAATAAATACTCAATTTACGTTCACGAATATAGATGATAACATTGATTACTTACTGCGGATGCTATTTTAAAATCAATACTCAAGTTCGCAAAAATGTTTTTATGTAAGTGATCTTAATGGAAATGAAAAAATGTTTTTCTATCATGCGTTAATTCAATAAAATTAATAAAACAACTATTAATTCTATGGTCTGGAATAACCCAAATCTTTACCTAGTAGAACCCTGCTTTTCACTTGGTCAGTTTTACATGGGTTGTTTCAGCGATATTAAATAATTTGTTTTAAACCACACCTCAAGGAAATTTTATATTGAAACAAAAAACTATTACAGTAACATTGTGTAGTGTGAAAAGGTGTTTTAATTAATAAAAAAAATATTAATTACTTCGTAGACTAGATTTTTCAGAGTTGTTAATTCTATTCAAAAAATTTTAAAAATTGAAGTGGAAAATTTCATTACACGGGAATACTTCACGAAGAAACTATGCAACATCATGAACTATGAAACTTTTTTATGACTTCCACGTTTGTTAATTTTTGTAATTTTAAATCAAATTTGCAACATTTTCCCCTCTCATAAATTTGTAATTAAATTTTTTAAAGCTGAATAAAGAATTTGAAGCCTACAGCAATTAAAAATACTGTGCAGAGACTCCTTGTATATAATAATTTTTTTAATATGCAAAAAATTATATTACTAGGTAAATTTATAGTTTTAATAAGAAATAACTTTTTCATTTTTAAAATTGTTTTTCTGTTATGGTAACCAAACTGTTGGGTAATTTGCAGTATTGAAAACAATCTCCTTCATAGCAAAAAGAAATGAAATTTAATGTATTTTTAATTACCTAGACTAATTAAAAAGTGTTTATTAAAAACGAATAACTATCTCTAAAATCCAAATGTTTTTCTGATGTTAGTTTTAAAAATAAATGTTTAAAAAATTATTTTTTTCCATTTAAAAACAAGTTAGATATTGGTGTGTGTGTGCGCGCGCGTGTGTGTATATATATTAAAGCATGAAGTCAGGAAGATTAAGTTAGTTATTTGTTGAAATTAGATAATTATCTTATAGGACAAGATGTTTATATATCTATAGACTCTCCTGTAGAAAAGAGAGAGAATGTTCTTCCACTCAATTGAAATATAGTTTGTAAAAAAAATTGAAAATTGTTTATACATTTAGATATTTAAAATAGACTCACCCACCTTCTGATTTTCCTTTGAAGGATATTGAAATTAAAACGGTGAAAATTAACCGAATTTGGCTACCGAAGTTGGACTTCTGAACTCTGAGGATTATAAAAAGCAAGTGTTGGTAGGCTTGTGATTAGCATAGCTGCCTTCCAAGCAGCTGGCCCGGGTTCGCTTCCCGGCTTTGACATATGAAAAAAAAAGCATTTTTATGCAAAAATTAAATATAGATCAGTCTTATTCATAGAAACTTGTATTTAAAAACGAAGGTAGTTAAATATTTGTATGTTAATTGTAAAACAAAAAAAAAAAAAACGTCATCTATAGGCATTTTTCTTTCATAAAACGAAATTTATATTTAGGTAAAGTTATAAATATTAACAAAGACCATTTGACAAATAATATATGCATTGAACATCCTAACAGCTTTTGAAAATGATAAAAAAAAATTGCTTTGCCTCTAAGAATAAGATTTAGATGTTGGGATACCCCCCCCCCCATTATTAAAAATTGTAAGGATGTGAACATTGCCAAATAATGGCGAATAAAATTAAAGACTTTAAACATATAAGTATAAATGAGTATTCGCTAGTACATCATTTGCCTTCCATTGACTAACGTGTAAATATTAAGTAACTTCAAAATATATATTTTAGTAGAGGACATTGGCAATTTTAAGGCATGACTTTACCAGAGAGTTTTTGCTTTTATCACTTTTTCAACATTAAAGTGATAAAGAGCTTTTAAAGAAACACTTTGCAATGATATTTATCATGAAATGCTGTTATTTGACTATAAATTATCAGCAAATAAAGAGAAAATGAGTTTAGTATTATTCCTATAGCAAGGAAGAATGTATATAATGTACAAACAAAGATTTTAGACTGCTTGTAGCAGTCATTACCATTATTTTAACCTTTATGTGGTTTAATAAAAGTCTCCGTTCACATTGTGTCACTCAGTGCAAGCCAGAGTAATTGATACCAGAAGGCTTGTGCATAAAATCCCTATCTAGTGCCTACTCATCCAATATCCCCAAACTAGTTTCTGGCTTGTGACCTTCGTCAGTGAGGAGCCTTGGATCTGAGAGCACTGCACGTAGATCTTAGGATCTAATGCAACCCTCCTTTTAGCTCTACTTAACTACAAAACTATGCTTAAATTGAAAACAGTATAACATTTTCAATCCAAGCTCATTAGCTTATATAGTCATATAGGCTGCTGGAGGGTTGCATTAGATCCTTAGATCTAGGTGCAATGTTCTCAGATCCAAGGCTCCTCATTGACGAAGGCCACAAGCCAGAAACTAGTCTGGGGATATTGGATGAGTAGGCAGTAGATGGCGATTTTATGCACAAGTCTTCTGGCATCCATTGATTACTCTGGCTTGCACTGAGTGGCAATACATATAGAGAGTTTTACCTGTTTTAATAACAGTTATAAGCAAGCGTAAGAAATGGTGATCATGTGATGTTTATTGTATTTTATATATGTACATAGATAGAGAGAGAGAGAGAAAAAGTAATATCATAATTATCTGTTGTAATATTAAATTTAAGATTTCATAAATGGGAGAAAGTAGGCCAAGAAATAAATGCTAAAAGAGACTTAAAAGTAATGTTCATTGTATTTTCTCAGAAGAAGAAAATAAAGATTGATAACTACAAATTAGAAGTTAACAACCACATATATATAACCTGGTTAGATTATTAGTACAGTTAGAATCATGGTGGATGAAATTGAGTCATAGAATTAAACTTGAATGGAATACATTTGGTAGGAATAATGTAGTACTATAAGGAAATAAGTCCTATGTGTTCGAAAAGAAAGATTTTAATAGATATGTTTTACCAGTTTCTATTTATGGATCTGAAACTTGAATACGTAACAGAAAAGCAATTCCGAGATTTCAGATCTAAAACAGGCAAAACTCTCCATACATCATGTGATGTTTAGTGGTTTAGATTTCAGATCTACTCTATAATGAAGTATTATGTTAAGAGTAACAGGAAATAAAGTATTGTTGACATCATTAAAAGAATTGAGATAACTAAATTGGAGCGGGACTACATTTAGATAGATAGTAAAAGTCTTAAACTGGTTTCCAAAAGATCTAAAAAGAAACATGTGAGATGGATGAATAAAATAAAGTTTTCTGGTATGTGGGTGAAGAGAAGCTGGAATCATACAAAGGGGATTAAATAATAAAATCTTAGTTCAGGTATTAATGATAAAAAATATTTTTAATGTCACCCAAATACTGATTAATCATTTTGTGGCCAGTTTTATTTCAAACATCACATTTTCCGGGAAGTGCATTTAACAATTTAGCAAATTTATAATGCAGACAGAGTACCATCAATCTGGAAATTTATTATTCAGAAACTTATATTATCTAAACAAAATTTAAGGATGACATTTACTGCCTTGAATATAATAATAATGGAAAACTATTCAGGAAAGTTGAAAATTTTAATAAAAAATAATACTTAAGCATTGCTTTTGACCAGTATTAAGTGCCTAATTGCATTGAGCAACCAGATTTTTTCCTATCGTAGCAGAGCTTAGATATACAGTTAAGGAATAAAAGATCAGTTGATGAAATCTGAAAAATTTATAAACTTAAAATGTCTTGGAACTGGAGATTCTTGTGCAACTTTCATAATATGGTTACATGCACCTTAAAACTAGGATTTCAAATAGAATTCACTCAGAACCTCAATTTTTTATTTTAGTAACAAAATAAATGTGGCTACAGTAATATTAATGTTTATTAGATTTTTTTCTTTTATTATTTAATATTTACAATCTTTCACCAGCTAACCATCACATGATCACTATTATTTATGCTTACATGAAGCTGTTTACACGAATGCTAAGCTCCATACACTAACACCACCAGTGCAAGCCGGAGTAATCAATGGATGCAAGAAGGTTTTTGCATAAAATCCCTATTTAGTGCCTATTCAGCCAATATCCCCAGATTTGTTTCTAGCTTGTGGCTTTCATCAGTGAGGAGGTTTGTATCTGAGAGCACTGCACTTAGATTTTAGCCTGGCTTGCACTGTGTAGCACTACTGTAGGGAGAGTTTAGCATCTGTGTTGCTTTCACTAGCTCTTGTAGATTGATTTTTTTGTTTCTTTTATTTATTTATTTTATTGGCTGGTTTAACAAAGAGTAAACTTTAACTTCAAAGCAGCCATTTTACTTGCTGGCAATTTTTGAATGAGAAATTAATATATGGTGAAATTGAAAATAAGTCCAATGATTACAGTTTTACATTTTCTGTAATAATTTTATATCCTACTAAAATATATATATATATATACTTATATCACTAATTGCACTTTATGTTAACGTTGTATCATTTAAAAATTTGGTACAAATATTCAATCTACAAATGTTTGTTAGGCTGAATTATACTTACTTAAGTTGCAATACAAGGGGAAAGGCTTATATTTAATGTAGCATTAGATTTAGAACAATCTGGGTGACCTATCACCTGTGTCTACGTGGAACTCTTAAGATTTTTTGAACTATGTTTAATTCTCAGTTATATTGATATAATTATCTGTTAAAACTGTATGTTTTATTCTCACCAAGACTCCCACACATTCTCAAAAATTAGCAAGTAATTTCTATTTTTTGTTATATGAAACTTCCATGAGGTTTTTTTTAAAAAATAATTTTATTCGTTTGGTCTGATTTGTAATGGGAAATAATACCTCATGAGTCTTGTTTCTCGAAAAGGATTGCCCAGGTGTGATTTTTGAATCTATAAAAAAAAATTTGAGTTTTTAGATATTTGTTTGCTCTTCAAATCATTGACAGTTTGGTTGTCCAATGTATTTACAAAATCTTTATAGTTATTTTTTACTATATTTTTGTTGTTTTTATGCATTGTGACATGTGATGACTAGATTTATTATTTTCGTATAAAACAAACATAATTACTGAGCATACCTGAATTACTAACATGTATCTAGTAAAAAATTGAAACTCCAACATTTTTATGTGAGAGCCTCATTTTAGTTTATTTCTCTACATAACTTTATATTATTCAACAATAAGATTTTTATTTAAACAACCCATAAACATTGCTGCTTTTTTTAAATGTAGAATATGACATATTTAGTAAACCATGGTCAGGGGTTTGGGGAGGGGTTCCTGACAGGGATATTTTAAGTGCTGGCTCTGGCTAAGCATTTATCATAAAGCTTGTAGAGGAATTGGCAATCCTCACTGTTTATAACTTACAAGCTTAAGAGATAGGGTCATGTGATCTATGAATTGATCTATGACTTTTATTTTGACTATTTATGACATATTTAGTATCTCTCTTTCTTTGGAAGTGACTTTATATATAGTATGCTGGTTCATGGGATATTCTCAACCTTCCAGAGTTGTCAACTTTAGAAATAAAATCCCGCAGAGTTTAGTTAAAAGTGTCTTATTATATAAACCAGGCTTTACTTTAAAAATACATAGCTATAGAGGGTATGTGGGTTGATAATAAAGTAATGATTATGCTCATGAAGGTTCTCTTCTACACTTTAGATGACACCTTTTTTGATTGGTTATCCTTTGAGAAACTTTTAAAAACACACCAATGATTGATTATCATTTGAGAAACTTTTAAAAATACACCAATCTGTGTTTATTTTTTATTTTCTTTTGAGATGAAATTGGCCAATGACTGAAATAGTTCTTTTAAATCTACATTTACAATTACCACTACTATCATCAAAATGTAAGATCCATTACGTTTTTACTTGTGCTACTCTCATTGGCAGAAAATATTTTAAATGATTAACTATGATGTCATTGAAAAAATTCATTCAGATTTAATAAATATATTTCAGTATGATTTAACTCATAAGTTTTCTACTCCATTTTTTGCCTTCTGGGAAATTATAGTGGTGTGAACCAAATTTGAAAAATTGATTCTGAACTAAGATTGGGACACAGCAATAATATTTGAACACTTAAAAGTGGATTGGGGAACATTTTTTCTGCCAAGGACCATTTGGATATTTATAATCTCATTAACAAGCTGCACATAATTGTCATCCACTTAAAAATTAGACAAAAATTTAATTAGTTTATCGTGATAGAATTAAGTAGAATTATTATAAAAGTTGGAGAGAGAGAAAAAGATATAGTTGAGAAAATAAATATTCTACTTAACTCTTACTTCAGTATGTGCACATATATTTTCACTTCACCGTGTGTGTGTTTAACTAGAAATTTTATACAGGTTCATTTTATATGCATTTGTGAAATGTGTGGGGACTGGATTGAGAGCTTTTAAGGTCTGGACTTGTTGTTCTCCACAGCTGACTTAAAGAGTATATTTGAACATTTAAAAGATATGTTTAGTGACAGAATTGTAATTTTCTACTGCGATAGTGCTAATCAAATTGTATGTGAATCTTTGAACTTTGTGAAAGAATGTTCACAATAAAGGTGAAACAGCCTTTTTTGAAAATAAATGTCCCACTGCAAGATAAAGACCTTTCCAGCAGCCCTTTATAGAGACTTTGAGTTGTGTTTTAATTAAATCTGTGAGTGCTAGGCTGATTTATTTATTTTTCAAACATGCAAAATAAGAAGGTAAATTTTATAAGACTTAGCTGGAGATGCAGGGAAAGCAAAGGTTTGTTTACCAGGGTTTGATTGAATCACTCCGTATCTTATGTTGATTTCTAAACTTTTAGATTTAAAAAATAATACTGTCATTGGAAAACATGGAATTTTAGTACTATGAATAAATGAGAAATGGTTAAGAATGAATTATTATGTAATGAATAGTAGTAATTTAATTACACATCCATTTTAAAAATATTTTTTTTTATTTTTCTGTAAATACACTTTAATATACATATCATTTCTACTCCAGGGTGTACTTTTTACACAGTAGCCTTTGCAATAACTGACACACCATTTACTGTTTCAGTTATCCAACGTTTGAAAAATAAAAAAACGAAAACAAAGTAGAACTTTTTCATTTGAATCCATGCCTATCTGTATGAGTGCCATCGTGAATCACTTGTCGGTCATTTCCCTAATTTGCACAATGATTCTTTTGGATACTCTCTCTCTTTCTTAGATTTATTATTTTACTGAGTTTTATAACTTTTTTATTCTATATTTTTGTTAATTATTTTCCTTACGTCGAAATGTGTACATTATTTAAAATGGTCTATGTATACTAAACGTGAATTATTTAGGGTTCACTATTATCCTGCTGTCAAGTATTTACAGAAAAGTTTGGAGCCAAATGGAAGTAGTTATGGGGAGATGTATAAATATACCAATACTTCTAAATTTAGAAGTTTGTAAAGTTTTGCAAAAAGAGAGTGACCATGACTTAAAGAGACATTAGAAATGTATGGCTACAGAATAAAAACAAAGTATATACTTTTAAAAAAGGAAATAAAACTATACTTTTGAATTCATATAAGTAACAAATGCACCTGTAGTATATTTTAGAAATATATATATATTAATAGATTGATATTGTAAATCGCATGGAAACAAAAACAGATGATTGTGGAGTGAATAAAGGAGAAGAATTGAGGATTTGTAGTTATGGTAATAAAATCATGTATAAAGAAAATTAACATTTTAGGATTAAGAGTAAGGAAGAAATTTTTTAAAGAGACAAATCTGTAAATGAAAGGTTGGTAGCGTGATTGTACTTCATTCTGAGAAACTCTGTGATCTTGTCAAATAGTGAACTTATAAATAAGTAGATATACATTTATAAGATATATATGGTAGTTGGTTCAGCCACTTTTGGATATAAATTTATCACTTGCAGGCTTCGGACCGGTTGTTGATGGTACTGCAGCGTCGCCTGGTGGCGATCGAGCACATCAGGTACAACCACCATATATATCTTATCCATGCAAATTATATTCAATAGGTAGTGACCTTGTGGTATAAAAAGAAAAGAAACAGCATGGTGATTTTAGGATAATGAGACTGGAAAATTGGTATGTTGTAGTAGAATAAACAAAGATGAGATTGAATAAAATTATGATATAGGAATCAGAATGAATCAAGTATAAAATGGATTTTTTTGTAGAAATATATAGCATGATAATAATAAACTCATTTAAACAACAACAACAAAAAAACCATATGAAATAAATGTGCATGTAGAAAGATACCAATGATTAAATTAATCTTTAATTGGATTATATACCAATTTTGAATATTTTTAAGAACAATACCTAGGCACATCCTGAAACCTAATTTTGTAGCGTTCTGAATTTGCTTATAATCCGAAGATTAAGAAGTGGTTGTATGAAAATATTAAAGAAATATTTTCAACTCTGTTTAATAAGCAAATGAAGTTCGAACACAAAAATCTGGTGCTAGTTATAAGATAAGAATTAAAATTGTTAACATAAGATGGGAAAATATAAATATTGTATTAGATAGAAGTGTATATCAAAAACTTTATTTTGAATTGAAATGTATAATAGATATAACTAGATAATGTGGTTCCAACTTAGAGAGTTGTACTGATGTAGTTTATTTATGACAAAAAGAGATTGGGTGGGGCAGGGTCGTTTTAATGTACAGTCGAACAAAATATTTTGGGTGGTTAAATTATTATAGAGCTGGAATATTAGGAAATGCAAACAGTGATAACTTATTGGTTAAGAAGGCAAATATAATGAACAAATAGAAGTAATATATTTAGTAATTGCTTGATAGATGTAATACCCCTCATCTGAGTTAATATAAAATGAAGCTAATTTGAGTGAAAGAGATAGTGTGGCAATGGATGATAAAAATATTGGAAAAAAAACTGTAAGCATGGAGAACTGATGAAATAACTATTGAATTATCAAAAATTTGGGAAGGTGGCTTGATAAATATGTGCAATTTAATTTATGAATGAAGGGAGCAGTCACTATATTTTGTTTTTGTCAAAGTTATAATTGTAATATAAATAAAGAAAACACATACGTTTTATGCAGTGCAAATCTTTATATATCACATTAGCAAAATAGCTGAAAGTTTCGACTATTCAATATTCTTCCTCAGAACTGCAGCATTTATTTAAAGTAAAAGCTTAAAGCAGTGAATTGTGAGATCTTTAATATCGTGCAGATAAGGTGTTTTTGAGAAAGTGTTAAATAAATAAAATGGGAGGTTAGATTTGTTTAAAAAATACTTAGGATTTGGTAAAAAGTTAGATTTGAAATACATTTAATTGGATTGAGGAGAATTGTTGCTGAGAAATATAAAGGATGCTTAATTTGAAAGGATATTTGATAAAAGGAATTAAAGATGTTTGATAGAATGAATTGGATTATTTTGTTAGTATATGAAATTATTTCTCTACAATACAGGCATTTTTCATACTTGCACTCCAATATGTAATATATAGGGGCTTTGAACTCAGACTTTCACATGACCCTCAGTTATCCACGCCATCTCATATTGCTGACATGCTTGATCACACACATGTTGAAAAGATAAATACACCTGGGTCTCTTTTTACACGGACTTATTTAACATGATTTTGAAGTTACGCGATTCGTGTTTCACCGGAAGTCGAACTCCGATATTGTGCTATTACTTTAAATAATAAATTTCGCGCACTCACGTTATATTGAAAGTAATAGCACATTATTGAAATTCGACTTTCAACTTAGTAATTTCAATATTTTCAGTGCTTTATAATAGTAAGATTTTATGCAATAATGAAATTAAAATCATGATTTCCACATTTTATGTATACACACATTAAATTTTACAAGATTATAATGTAAATTTGTTCAAACATTGTGCGTGTTAATTTTGCATTTTAAATCACATTCTGTTTTTGCTTTTTAAAAAAGAACGTTTAATCAATTATTAATCATTTAGTGTCCGCAAGTTTATTTTTAAAAGATGAGTAATAGCAGTGGGCACAATTAAAATTGAAAATTAAAGACAAAAATAAGAATTTAATTTTTAGTTGTTAGATTAATTACTAATTACGTTGTCACCAGAAAACCATTAATTAACACAACATGAGAGTGACGTTGGCGCTAGTTGTATTTCATCTTGTGAAGAATCTGATTTTTTTATCAGTTTGCAAACGAACCTGTTTACCGGCAAATAGCGATAATAATTAAAACGTGTATAAAAAAATATAAATTACTGTAAATTATGCATAAAAATATATTGTTTTGAATAAAATTAAATATTATAGTTAAAAAAAGTTTGTCTTGTATCAATTTTTTTCAAATTTGAAATTTTTTATTAGTCATATTTTATTTCCTTATTTTTTTTTTGCACGAATTTTAAAGTAAATTTTACGTTGGTGCTTTGCTTTTACGCGAGTTTTGAAAAATCACAGTCCGTATCCCCCCTTTTTCAAGGTAAGTTACGTCTATTTTTGCACGATTTCGTTTGCGCGTGTTTTCTGAGGAACCTATCTATCGCGTAAAACGAGACCCAGGTGTAATCACCAATATACGTATTTCGTGCTAAACCAGCATTCATTAGTTGGTCCAGATTATCATCTCCACACATAAATACAATCAATGCTCAGCATATATTGAGATAGCCAATCTTCATACTTTAATAGTCAGGCTTCAATCCATTCCACCCCATAACTCTTCAGCCATCCAGTTCATTGAAAATCTGATGATGGAACGCTTAAATCTTTGGATTAGAAAGTTTTAGACTCGGATATGATTGTTAAGAAATTTGCATAAAAGATATTGGGAGTACTATAAAACAGGGATGCCATCTATCTTTTGTTTTATTTAATATTTTTTTAAATGTCAACTTCCTAGTACTATTTTGATGCCAATAACATTATCAGGGTATTCTTGATGATGCAGCAGTGTATATATATTACTACAATCTGACCTTTAAATACCAGATTTCTTGCACTTCTATATTTTTCTTCATTTGCCATAGATAAATACATTAATGATTATTACTAATTATTCATGCTCTTGATGCAGTGACAAAATGGCAAATTCTGGAGTTCAAGGTCCTTGGATCATAATCCACCTCACTCTCTTTCATTATTCAATTTGATTACAAACTCCTGAAAAGTAAATCTTTTTTTTTAATTATTGTATATTAGTTTAGAGATTATCATATAACTTTTAGCCCAAATATAAAATTTAAATTTAATTCAACATTAATATATTTATTATTATTAAATACAAATCTCTTTTTCCCCCACATATGTAACATTTTAGATATTCTTAAAACCTCCTTTCTGTGACTCATTTTTCGGAACATATGGATAAAGACATCTAAAAAAATTAATAACCCCCCTCCTCCCCCAGATTTATTTCTGACAGAACCAGGGCATTTTTCAGACGGTCCAAGTCATAACCTTTAGCATATTTTCATTATCTTTGTTCAGTACTTATCAATATTTGATTATAACTTTCTGAAGAAGATTTCTGGGGCAATCGAAACTGTTGGTTGTAAAAAAGCATTGCAAAACAATAATAAAGAACGTAGATGATTTAATATTATAACAATATCAGATTACTACAATTTGATCTCAAGTGCAAAATTTCTAGCAGTCAAACATTTGACCCTCACCATCATAGATAAATATACCAATGATTATTCCTTAATCATTTATTGGATTAGAAGTAATTTACTTTTTTGAAATATTCTCACACATGTTCCAAGAAGTGTGAAAAATGGAGATTTAGGAGCTTGTATATTTAATCAATGAGCTTAACAAAATTATTAAGCAGGATTAGAAAGTGTGTCTAAAGCTTAAGATAATAATATATATATAGGCTTACAGCAAAGAATACAGATTGTGATAAAATATTAAAAATAGCAGTTAAATAAAACTTCCAAAGCAGTGTAACGCTTTTTAAATAATTAAAAGATTGGTTAAAAGGTGAGGAAATTGGTATTTTAATGGCAGACTGAATAGATTCTTTAATAAAGTTGATTGCAAGTTACATTTCAAAAAAGAGACTGATTGTTTTCTTTTTTGGAATGTATTTTTACATGGAGAAGAAACTCAGATTCTCGAGATGTGAATTTGGATAAGTTTGAAGGATAGGACTGTCAATGGTGAAATGACTACTTAAGAGATATTTATTATTGAAAATGTAAAGTAGAAACAAAAATTTGATTGGACATATATAGAGAGAATGTGAAATGATGAAAAATACATAGTGCAGGAGGAAAAACAAATTGATAGACAAACTAAAAGAAGACTAGAGCAAAGAGCAGAAAACTTTGGAGAAGGTCATGAAGATGATTTGTGTGGATGCTTTTTGATTGGTAATTAATTACGATGATGGCAATTATCACTTTATGCTTGTGGTAATATATTTGAATTGCTAGATAAATTGCTACTTGAAAAAAAAATAGTATTAGAAATATTGTTTTTCTGAAGGTTTGTGATGACGGTGTTCTAGCTGTATTTTTATATTGGACTATTTCCATCATCTAATATATGTGTTGAATGTCTTTAGAAAAGTTTAATTTTATTTAAATATTCCGAATGCATTCAACTGTTAGTAATATCACAGCAAACAGGTTAGTATATGTACCAACTGTTAGTAATATCAAGCAAACAGGTTAGTATATGCACAACATTTCGAGAGGTATTTTTTCCCCCTCTTCTTCAGATGTTGTTGGCCTGACCAGTGACAGTACTAGCATGGGATTCAAACATGGGTCCTTAGATTCTTGATTATTAAATTTTAAGGATGGCTCAGTTGATTAGAGCATTACCTTAAAATTTAATAATCAAGAATCTAAGGACCTAGGTTCGAATCCCATTCTAGTACTGTCACTGGTCAGGCCAGCAATACCTGAAGAAGAGGAGAGAAAAACACCTCGCGAAACGTTGTGCATATACTAACCTGTTTGCTGTGATATTACTAACAGTTGTTTGCTGTGATATTACTAACAGTTGGTGCATATATTAACCTGTTTGCTGTGATATTACTAACAGTTGAATGCATTTGGAATATTTAAATAAAAATTAAACTTTTCTAAACATTCAACACACATATTAGATGATGGAAATAGTCCCATATAAAAATACTATTAGAAATATTGTGTTAAAAATTTCATATATTTGAAGTAATACTACACATTTTTCAAACTTGCTTACCCCATGGTTATTTGTCTTCGACAAATGTGCAATTAATTTTAAGCACTAAACATCACATGATCACTATTCCTTATGTTAGCACATAACTGTTATTAAAACAGGAAAAACTCTCCATACAGTAGGTGCTGAGTGACACTACAGTATGGAGAGTTTTGCCTGTTTTAATAACAATTATGTGCTAGCATAAGGAATAGTGATCATGTGATGTTTAGTGGTTTAACAACAATTCTGTCTAATAAGATAGTGGTGGCTATGGTTGTTAAAGAGCCAAAGACACCAAAATGTATGGGTACTGAACTGACTTCAGACCCATATGATTATATAAGCTGTTGAGCTTAGATTGAAAATATTAATGTGTTTTCAATTTCATTCTCATAGTTTTGTAGTTATGTAGAGATAAAAGGCTGCTGCTGGAGTGTTGCATTAGATCCTCTAGTTGCAGTGCTCTCAGATCCAAAACTCCTCATTGACAAAAGCCACAAGCCAGAAACTAGCCTGGGAATATTGGATGAATAGGCATTAGATGGGGATTTTATGCACAAGTCTTCTGGCATCCATTGATTACTCTGATTGGTACTGAGTGGCACTACTGTATGGAGAGCTTTGCTAATTTTAAGCCGTTGCTTTGAAAATAATATTTCCATCCTTATAATGCATCTATAATAATTGATATAGTCAGATCTGTGTGGTATAAAAGAAACCATAAATAATGGGTTTTTTAACATTTACTTATATTTCCTAGAATCTTTACCCATGAATGTCATGAACAAAACATGGCAGTCTACGATTTTTTTTTTGTTGCTCAATAAAATAGCGAAGATTTATCGAAACTTAATAAGCCAAGTTTTAAGAGAAAATTTAAAATAATCATTCCACAATTTTTCAAGCAGAAGGTATATAATTACTAGATTCTCAAAAAGAAGGCATCCTGTAATATTTATGGATGGTATAAGTTTACATGTATCCAACTACTATATTTATCTTTTTGGCTAATTGTAGTTCTTGAGTTTTTAGTGTATGGTAATTTGGATTACATATAAGATAACACATGATTTAAAGTTATTATGGATTTGTTGTATTTTGGTGTATGTAATTTAAAGTATAACTTTTTATATATATATATATACACATTAATATTTACAATTTCTAACCTTACTTCAAACATTTATTAGCAAAGAAAAAATTTATTCTATATACATATATATGCACAATCTGATGTTTCAACTGTCCTGCAGACTTCCTCAGAGCTGTGATATAATGACAAATAAAATAAAATAAATAACTAGATAAATAATACAATAAAAATGTGATCAATAAAATATATATATATAACAGAAATGTGATAAAATGAAATTAAAACCAAATAAAATAATTCAGATAATATAAAATAAAATATACAACATTAAATTGAAATATAATATATATATATATATTGTAAACAGTCGGGTTTAAACCCTAGTTACAAGGTAGAAAGGCACACATATGTTATATAGTTTAAAATTAGTTTCATATAATTTGATTTTTATTTCGTTTTAGTATTTATTTTGTAGTGGGAGAAAATGTTTAAAATTTTATTAAAGTAAGAAAAGAGGGAGTGGGGGTGGAATTTGCGTTTTATTTTTGTAAAAGTGGTATATGTATGTATTTGCGGTGTGGATAGACAATTTTAGAAACGAACGTATGAATACATTTTTGGATCCAAGATAAGAGATTATTGTAAGAAAAAAAATGAAAAAAGAGATATATTAAACATCGAAGGTCTTATCTGGGGAATTTGAATGAAAATAAAAAAAAAGAAGGTTGGAGAAAAAGGTTTCCGGAATGTTAATTGCCAAAATGTCCGAAGGTGCGAAAAGTTCTTTTTGCTTATTAGCTTAACTGGCCATCTATACCACGTGGTGGGAAAGAAAGGGGACGGACTGTGTTTGCGAAAACAAAAGAAAAGAAAAAAGTGACAGGGAGAGTGGAGACGTAGTTTTTTTTTTTAAACTAGTGTCAGTTTTATTTTGGTTTTCAAAGAGGAAAGAAAAAAAAAATATATTCAATTTTTTTTTTTATATATATATTTTAAGAAGAGTAACTAAGGCTACGGCCGAACATGAGTACGGTGGGGTAAAAGCTTAAGCGTGCTGGGTTTTCTGGACCTTACCCCGAAGAATCCATGCGGCAGTGACCGGAGAACATCTACCGGAGATCTATCAACTTTTCGCAAGGGAATCGATCCGACTCGGAATGAACTGAAGCGTGATGAACTGTCTCGTACGTTTTGCTTCGGATTTCATGTGTTTTTCTTCTTATTTTGATATCCCCGGGGATCACATCGGACAAAAATTGCAGGTAATATGAACTTAAGATATTTTATTTCCAAAATTTACCACGTTTTCTGAAACCCTCAAGGAGAACGAACGAAGGCAAGAACTTATATATTTTTTTATGATAAGGCCATTCAAATACAGCTGATTAGATTTTTATCTGTGTATACGTTCGTTTTCTTGTTCTGTTGTAAATCCACACAAAATACATATGTAGGTTTTATTGGGTTATGTAAACGTTAAAAGGGTATGGGCAATATATTTTCTTAAAAGTAAAAAAAAAAAAATATTATAATAAAAGGTGTGTTATTTTAAGGCTTATATTACATGTGTATGTTGTATTATTTGACTCATAGAATATAGTTCATGAATTTAAACGATTGATCCGAGTTTCGCTGTTGGTTGCATAGAGTTTTCCCCCGTACATTTTCCTACGGTTTATTGGCCACCCGCCCTGAGTACTGAGCTAGTGGAGGGCCCTATTACTATCGTATTTTTCTCTTCCAGCATAATACTTATGTAAAAGTAAGTTTGGCGCTTGGAGTCAATGATTGACGTCCATAAATATGCTGTGAGAGAAATACGAAATTTCTTATCACTATTTTTTTTGCTTAAAAGGAAAAAGGGAAAATAGATATTTTTTTTTATGATAAGAACAAATAAGTATACGGTAAACGAGTACACCCGTTACAATGGCGTCCCAACTAAGGCTTTATGAAGAATGGAATGTATGGGGGCCCGAGTAGAAAGATTAAAAATTCGATAAGGGAAAGGAGGGGAAGTAAAATAGAAATATTAGAGAGACGTGAAGTTTGCTTCGATTAAAATAGTTTTATTGAAAGACAGAAAATAGTTTTCCGAGTGGTTGATAAAGAAATTAGACACGTAGCATGGCGCTTTGGGGGGGGGGAAGAGAAAACCTACCACGTTGTGATTTTGGAAGCAGTCAAAACAAATTACTACGATTTTTTTTTTAAGATATCAAAATATATTTAGTAAAATATAGTGTGAATGAAAACAAGACTCCAAAAGAAAATGGACCAAGAAAAGAAGGAAGAATCGAAGATTTTGGAGGTCATTCTGGAAAGATTGGAACAAAGATTTCAAAAATTCGAAGATCGATTTGAGGAAAGGCTGCGAAAATTAGAGCAGCAAATGGAAAGAATAACAGGAGTTAATCAAGGAGAAGAGAACGAAGGAGAGTCAAAGAAGGAAGGAAGTATAGATAAAGACGAGAAGTCTAAGGGAAAGAAAGTAGATGAGAAACAGGTTGAGGGCGAAAAGACAAAAATAGCAGAAGAAAGGGAAGCCGTGACGAAGTACGTACCAGCACAGGCCCATGTAAACCAATTTTTAAAGGTTCGGCCATTTGCCGGCCAAATGGGAGAAGCTCCCGTGGAACACTTACAAAGTCTGGGAAGATATTTTAGCGTTAACCCGATGGCTGAGGAAAGCAAAATCGCTATTGCTTGCAGCAACCTAACTGGAAACGCGCTATCATGGTGGAATTCGTTGTTTCAACAACCTACGACATTTGAAGAATATCAACGAGAGATGAGAGATAGTTTTTGGTCAGAGGATCGTCAAGAGTTGGCTAGATATCGGATTATGCAGGAGAAATATAGGGAAGGAGAGCAAGAAAGTTTTTCACAATTTTTCCATCGACAAGTGGCAAAGCTGCGAACGTTAGACGCATGCAATTTAAAGGAAAACCACATCATTCGGATCGTGAGGCATAACATGCCGATGAAGGTGGAACAAATGATGTTAGGCATAAGGAAAGCGTCCATGGAGGAGGTAGCTGAGCTACTTAATGCGATTGATATGAGCACCTATGATTATAATTTACCGATAGAGCGAGGAAAAGAAACTCACGATACTCGAGTTGTGAAATTTGGGACGGAAGAAGGAGGGTCGGATTGGAACTTGCAGGATCCCGAACGAGGGGATGGTAATACTAGACCGGAATGGCAGTATGAACATGAAGAGCCACGACCGCCACGCAAGCCGAATTATGGACAGGGAAAGATTTCGAGTTCATCCGGGAAAAAGGATAGCCGATAGAGTTAAGATATATACACATAATTGGACATAGGCTGAAAGTTTTTTTTTGTGTGTTTGTTTAAATTATTTTATTAGGGTATGGGTTTAATATTTAACAATGATATTATTAAGTATAGGGGCCGTTATATAAGGCCACATTTGAAGTTATATATATGTGTCGAATTTTTTTTTCTCCTTCATTGTTTTGTAGGCTAGAGAGTTAGATAAAGGTGGCTAGGGAGATTTGAGATGGGAGCGGTCTATCGAGTCTGACGGTGGATGGTGGGGTTGGTTGCTTGGATTGGGCATGTGGTGTGTCGCGTCCTGTATATAAATGTTGTTCCCGACATGGTTGACCGACCTATTTAAACTTAAGCCAATAAGTCTCCAAAGAGAGCACGGCACTCACATACCATCCCACCCACAAAACTCCAAATGCGAGCACGGTCTTGGACGACCCCTACTTAAAAGTCGGATTTTGTTCTAGTTACCCACGCTCATAAGACTCTGAAGTAGCAGAGTGCGGTTAGAAAGTCCTGACACGTAGAAAGAAAAAAAAAAAGGGAAATTTTTTTTTTTTAGGTTTTTTTTTTTGTGTTTCCGGTCACATAACCAAATAAGTCTGTGTGGAATTGATTGTATGCGGTGCGTTGCATATCACATGCGTGTGAGTTGGTGGTTGAACTTATAGCATATCGTTGGGATTGATGGTCGTTTATTTCTTTTGTTCTAGAGCCGCAGGGCAGAAAGTTATACAGGGAAAATATTTAAAAATGCATCGTTTTATTTGATAAGTTAGGAATGAGCCGTTCAAATACGTAGACCGTATTTAAAGGCTTCCGGGAGGAGGGTATTGTAAACAGTCGGGTTTAAACCCTAGTTACAAGGTAGAAAGGCACACATATGTTATATAGTTTAAAATTAGTTTCATATAATTTGATTTTTATTTCGTTTTAGTATTTATTTTGTAGTGGGAGAAAATGTTTAAAATTTTATTAAAGTAAGAAAAGAGGGAGTGGGGGTGGAATTTGCGTTTTATTTTTGTAAAAGTGGTATATGTATGTATTTGCGGTGTGGATAGACAATTTTAGAAACGAACGTATGAATACATTTTTGGATCCAAGATAAGAGATTATTGTAAGAAAAAAAATGAAAAAAGAGATATATTAAACATCGAAGGTCTTATCTGGGGAATTTGAATGAAAATAAAAAAAAGAAGGTTGGAGAAAAAGGTTTCCGGAATGTTAATTGCCAAAATGTCCGAAGGTGCGAAAAGTTCTTTTTGCTTATTAGCTTAACTGGCCATCTATACCACGTGGTGGGACAGAAAGGGGACGGACTGTGTTTGCGAAAACAAAAGAAAAGAAAAAAGTGACAGGGAGAGTGGAGACGTAGTTTTTTTTTTAAACTAGTGTCAGTTTTATTTTGGTTTTCAAAGAGGAAAGAAAAAAAAAATATATTCAATTTTTTTTTTATATATATATTTTAAGAAGAGTAACTAAGGCTACGGCCGAACATGAGTACGGTGGGGTAAAAGCTTAAGCGTGCTGGGTTTTCTGGACCTTACCCCGAAGAATCCATGCGGCAGTGACCGGAGAACATCTACCGGAGATCTATCAACTTTTCGCAAGGGAATCGATCCGACTCGGAATGAACTGAAGCGTGATGAACTGTCTCGTACGTTTGCTTCGGATTTCATGTGTTTTTCTTCTTATTTTGATATCCCCGGGGATCACATCGGACAAAAATTGCAGGTAATATGAACTTAAGATATTTTATTTCCAAAATTTACCACGTTTTCTGAAACCCTCAAGGAGAACGAACGAAGGCAAGAACTTATATATTTTTTTTGATAAGGCCATTCAAATACAGCTGGTTAGATTTTTATCTGTGTATACGTTCGTTTTCTTGTTCTGTTGTAAATCCACACAAAATACATATGTAGGTTTTATTGGGTTATGTAAACGTTAAAAGGGTATGGGCAATATATTTTCTTAAAAGTAAAAAAAAAAAAAAAATATTATAATAAAAGGTGTGTTATTTTAAGGCTTATATTACATGTGTATGTTACATTATTTGACTCATAGAATATAGTTCATGAATTTAAACGATTGATCCGAGTTTCGCTGTGGGTTGCATAGAGTTTTCCCCCTGTACATTTTCCTACGGTTTATTGGCCACCCGCCCTGAGTACTGAGCTAGTGGAGGGCCCTATTACTATCGTATTTTTCTCTTCCAGCATAATACTTATGTAAAAGTAAGTTTGGCGCTTGGAGTCAATGATTGACGTCCATAAATATGCTGTGAGAGAAATACGAAATTTCTTATCACTATTTTTTGCTTAAAAGGAAAAAGGGAAAATAGATATTTTTTTTTATGATAAGAACAAATAAGTATACGGTAAACGAGTACACCCGTTACAATATATACAATTTAGGTATTCCATTATCAGATTTTCAATGTTATGGATGGCTGAAGAGTTGGAGTGTGGAATAGATTAAAGCCTGTCCATTAAAGTGTGAAGATTTGCTATCTTAATATAAACTGAGATATGTGGGAGATGATAATCTGGATCAATTGATGAGGACTGGTTCAGCACGAAATGTGTATATTGGAGATCATTTACTTTTTTATATTGTGTGGTCATGTGTATCAATTGTATGAGTTAGAGTGGATGGATGAAGGGAGCTTGAAAGTCTGTGTTCAAATCCCCTATATGACATACAAAAAAAAAAATAAGTATTTGAAATAAGGTGTAGAAATTGTAGTTATGTTAAATATTGCAGCAAAATAAATGAAGGAAGTGGTAGATTAGTATTTGCGAACATTCTGTTAATCAAAAAAAAAAGGTCTAAAATAGATTAATTATATATATATATATTAAGTTAAAACATAAATTAAAAATTATATAGCATGTTTTAAGCATTTATTTTATATAGCGTATGTTTACAATTGTATTACATTCAAATATCAGCCTTTCAAGCTAATTGTGCATACGCTTTTGCGAGTGTTAATAATAATAAATGAATACTTTCTCTCCAATACAAGATATAGTATTTATGCAGGAATAAAATGAATCCACTTATTCCTATGACTCAAATGCTTATATATGAGCAAATCTGAAGTACTGGCAATTGTAAACATACGCTATATAAAATAAATGCTTATTTACATACGATTAAGTTTCAGTTGGAATGACATTTAGTAAATTCTAGACAATTTCACCGTCATTCATTCAGACATCGTATATAGTAATTTAAAGTGACTGTTCCATCGTCACGCTTTCTTTGCCTGTACTTCAGATTTGCTCATATATAAGCATTTGAGTCGTAGGAAGAAGTGGATTCATTTTATTCCTGCATAAATATTATATCTTGTATTGGAGAGAAAGTATTCATTTATTATTATTAACCCTCGCAAAAGCGTATGCACAATTAGCTTGAAAGGCTGATATTTGAATGTAATAGCATGTTTTAGTGAAAAGGTAACTAGTTCTTCATACTGCCTGGAATACGATCTCTCTAAATCATGGTGTTACTTAATGAAGTAGTTTAACTATTAACCATAAAATTTTAAGGTGTTAGATATCTGGATTATAAATTACAACATGGAATGTGACAATGTGTTTCATATCTTTGTAAATTTTTTTACGTTCATCCTGCCATCGTGAAATAACCACAAAATGTTCTTTTCGCTGTCATACACAGTTTGTATCATATCAAATGTTTCAGTAGTAGATTTACTCAATTGAAAACAAAATTTAAAGTTAGGCTTCATCTATGTCACTACATAACAGACACATTGATTCAGAGATGGCGCTGCAAGCAGCTTAGAGAGAGAGCATCAGTCATCTTGTGTAAAAAAATGATTATTAAGAAATTATTAAAAGTGTAATAGATTTTATTGTCATACATGTTATTTTGTTTGTCGACCAAAGATTCCCATTTTTGGAAATTAAGTGGGATGTGGTTGTTGTTTTTTTATTGTTGTACATTAGGCATACTTTGTATAATTTGCTTTATATATATTGTTCATCATTTCAACCCCCCCCCCATCTTTTATCTGATGTTTTTATTATATCTCTTAATGTTGCAGTTTTCAGTCATTTTGATAAAACTGAGAAAGTATTTCTTTTTTCTTGAATTCAAGCAGAGAAAAGGTCATTGTGTTGTGCTCGCAATTTCCTCAAGTAACATTTAAATCTAAAGATTTTTGGATTAACATCAACAGGCAGTAAATGAATTTTGCCAATTTTAGAATTTGTCAGATTCTAAGCAATTGTTTATGAATGAGATGAGTATTTGTGGATTATTTAGCAGTCATTTATTTTAAATACAGTACTCAATTTTGTATATAATGTTCCGTTTTTTTTTTTTTTTAAATCTTTTTCTGCTTGCTTAATGATTTTGAATTTTATGGAAAATGCCGATAAATATTTTACTTTATTTCAGTGTAATATTAAAAGTACATTTTAATTGTAATCGTTTACTTACTTGTTTTGTATTTTCTACCCCTTCTCCCGTATTCTCTAATAATACTATAATTTTATTCATTCTGTTTTTATTTGTATTTGTTGCATTTTTTCTTCATACTATTATTTTACATTTGGAAACAAGTCAAAATACACGTGCCATGATTAAATAAGTACTCCACTTGATCTCATAAATAAAGAAGACCAAATAGAATATATCTCGGCATTTAACAAATTATATATCTGTGTTTGTGTACGAAAGTATGACCCAGTACTTCAATAGATTTTCAACTCAATAAAATAAATAAATACATAGTCAATTTAATCAATAAAAGAAAATTCACACAATTTTATTTACAGACATAAAAGTAGAACTTTTTATTATTATTATTATTGCCATATCTGACCTTGCCTTCAGAAGTGAACTAGTCAAGATTCCTTCCTTATCTGATCGGATTGAGCACTCATTGCTACTAACCAATGTGTAAACATGTGAATAACCAATGTATAAACATAGTCCAAGGGTAAAACAAGTATGGCCAGTGTGTAAATGTGTATAAAATCCTACCATTGGTTAGTATGGACCAATAGGCAATGATGCTCTCTGATTCCGATTACTGCTAGTAAGGTAGGGGATCTGGCAATAAGTAGTCAGCCTTTTTGGAAGCAAATGAGAGAATGTCTGTCTAACCTGAGTGACTGAACATACTCTCAATTTAAACTACTTCCAGCAGTGAAGATGTTTCTACTATAGTGATTATCGATACATCTTTGCAGTGAGGCAAGTTCATGATACGACTGGAAGCTATTAAGACTACGGACCGACTCAAGGCAAGCTGACCAGTACAGCTGGAAGAGTCTTCACTAGAACTCATGAGGCAAGCTAATATGTAGCATGACCAGCACCATATTAAGTATGTTTATCTATGTAAAATGGTATTTATTGATTGTATAACATGTATGTATATTTGTTCTAATAAATTATACATATTAACTTCAAGGGTTCATATTTTTATTGATATCTTTGTTGGTTTAAGTCTGAAATCTGCTATTCAAATCAGAACACAACAATTATTATATTAAAACATTGATGATCTGCCTTCTGTTACTACATTTAAAAAAAAAGCATATGGCTTAAGTTGGAGTCCCAGACCTGTGAGCATCAGAATTGATCCTGGGATTTCCTGATTCCAAATCAGATGTTCTACCAACTGCGTCAAACTACACTGAAAAACTAACACATCGTAATAAATTACTTCCTTCAAATATATTAAATGCCGGATCTGCATCTATAAAATAATCTATGAAAAATTATCAGAAAAATAATGAATAGTTTATTTGATGTGGACTCTTCAAGTTGGAAACAGGTCATGGCTATTCATTTCTTCACTGTGTCATTCAATTTTCATCAATTTATTCCCTCATCTATTCTTCTATCAGTTCATCTCATACATTGATAATCCATTGTATTTACATATTGAATTATTTCTATTATCTAATATAAGTATTGAATATCTTTAGAAAAATTTAACTTAATTTAAGTATTCTGATTTCATTCAACTGTTAGTATAGCACACAGGTTAGTATATGCACAATGTTTTGAGAGATATTCTCTCCTCTTTTTAGATATTTCTTGCTGACCAGCGACAGTAGTAGCATGGCAATCAAACCTGGACCCTTAGATTCTTGAGTATTGAGTTTGGATTAGAGCATTACCTTAAAATTCAGTACTCAAGAATCTAAGATTCCAGGTTTGATTCTCATGCTACTACTGTCTCTGATCAGACAAGCAACACCTGAAGAAGAGGTGAGGATAATACCTCACAAAACATTGTGCATATACTAACCTGTGTGCTATTACCAACACTTGAATGTACTTGGAATACTTAAATAAAGTTAAATTTTTCTAAAGATGTGTTTTAATACTCATATTAGACTATGGAAATAGTACAATATATAAATATAACTAAAACATCACCATCACAAACCTTCAGAAAAACATTGATAATCAGTCTTTTATTCTTTTCTTTCTAATGTTTTTTTTCTGTAGTCTGTATCATATGTCCAAAATGCATATATTTTTATTTGATGGTTCTTGGATGAAATGTTCTAGACTCATTTCCTTATTGGCAGATATTGATTCTTCTATCATTCCTAAGTTTATGAAGTAGCTTTCTCCAAAAGAAAATTCTCTTAGACATCATTTCTCTTGCATGTCTATGTAAAATCTTTCCACACATGGTTATACCATAACAGGATTAATATTTTATTATTATCCTGACTGGAGATTTGCAATCTATATTATCTTTTGCAAGATTTTTCGTAGTCTATTTCAGGCATGCTCTTTGAAAAATCAACTCTAAGAATGCATTCTAAAATAAATGTGATGAAGTTTAAAAATCAAGAAATAGCAGGCTTTGCATTTTATAAGTCGTTCCCACAAACAAAAAAATTATATTGCATCTTCTTTCAGAAAGTTCATTTAATAATAAAAGCTACTCATTCCACTTGCATTTATATAGATGATCAGAGTGGAAGCAGAAAAATATTTTTGTTTGCACATTAATTCAAAAAACTGGTTTGTTAATATGATATATTAATTGTTGTCCGGACTGCAATAGCAACTACATTATACCCATCTCGTAAGGAAAACTTAATAGTAAAGAAACTGTTGCAGACAATATCATGCCTATCATGAAATTTTTTTGTGAATTCCACATTATTAAATTTAAAAACATTTCTTTCGTTTGTAAATGTTAAATTATTAAACTGAGCAAAGAAACTTAGCTATTTGTAAGCCTATAACAATTAAAAATAGTGATCAAGGGTCACTAGTCTTTCATTATTTTTTAAAACCTCATACAAGTCCTTATTTCCAATATTAATTTGCTTTGAACCATACCTCCTCCCTCCATATGCCATTTAATTTCTGAAATTCAAAGGGCGCAATTATCCACCACTTCTCATTTCATATATATTTCCCTAATGTTTTGGTCAATTAAAATTTGTTTTTTATAAATTTAATAATGTTCTTACTGTTTCACTATCCAGTTTAATTATAAGAATTACTGTTTTTACATTATTTGGAGTCTAGCTATGATAATATTTCAGATGTGTTTTTTTACAGTTTTTTACATACTAGAAGTTTTGAGAAAATTGTTGAACAATCGAAACAGCCAACTATTTTGAAAGTGTGAAAAATAAAGTACTGCATTGTATAAAGAACATAAACGTTTGTTCTTTGTATTGGTGTTTTCCCCCATTTCTTCTAATATCATATTTAATTTTTTAAATTTTTTCTTTTTATATTTTTTATATAATTTTCTTATAATTAAAATAATATATCCTTAGCTAATGTCTTTCAAAATTTTAAACTATTTCTAGAAACAAATTGTAATGTCATCTTTATTATATATGTGACTTTCAGTTTGATTGATATTTTTGCTCAAGTACAATTATATTTTAACACGACTTAAAGAGAAAGATGAAAGAAGCCTATTTGATTAACTTGGACTGCAATTTGATGAATAAAAGAGATACGGGTGTTACGTAATATCCAAAAAATGGCAAATGCAATTTGCATACACTTTGCATTTCATAGCAACGGTCTTACTTCGCAATCTATTTAGCACTCAGCTTTAATAATGAAGGTATTCCTTCGAAAGTACCAAGCTGAATAAACTCAATATCCATTTTATTTATATGAAATATATATCGCATATTATATTATTCATTATAACTAAAAGAATGAAAAAATTATGAAAGTCATAAATTTATTTAAGGAAGCAAAGGAATATAAATTATTTCTTGCGTGAGTGAGAATAATGTAATTTTTTATTTCTCACTAACGTAAATTTAAATCAAATGTATTTTATTGGTATATTTGTGTTTTTATCAGTTTGGCAAAAATGGAAGCAGTTTTTTGTTCAATTATATACTTTCAAGAGCATACAGTAAATGTCTAAAATAAAATGGCTGAAAATAAGCGATGGTATTTAATATTTCCAGTGTTGGTTCTTCTCTTACTGTATTTTTAAAAAAGATAATTTTGTGGCAAATTTTTTAATAATATTTTTACTTTATTTGTTAATATTTTTCTTCTATTAAGTGTATAGTGAACTTATTAATATAAATAAATGTAAATAAAAAAAGTACATAAACCAAATGATAGTGACAAAATGAAAGATGCTGACAAAGTATGAAAATATTTCTAGTATGTCACGTTTATATGTTAAAATCTAAATGATATTTAATTCTCTTTTCTTTAATTATTGTAATCATTATAAATTCATTATAATTGAGTATTAAGAAAAGGTAACAGCACATGATCACCATTTCTTATGCTTGCTTATAACTATTATTAAAACAGGCAAAACTCTCCATACAGTAGTGCCACTCACTGCAAGCCAGAGTAATCAATGGATGCCAGAAGGCTTGTGCATAAAATTCCCATCTAGTGCCTACTCATTCAATATCCGAAGGCCACAAGGCAGAAACTAGTTTGGGGATATTGGATGAGTAGGCACTAGATGAGGATTTTATGCACAAGCCTTCTGGCATCCATTGATTACTCTGTCTTGCACTGAGTGGCAATACTGTATGGAGAGTTTTGCCTATTTTAATGAAAAGTTAACAGTTAATATTAAATACTTTTATGTTGCACTAACTATGCTTTTAGCAGACAACAATGGTTCTGGCATTAGTCTGCTGAAAGCATGCTTAGTGCCATGTAAAAGTATTCAATATTGACTGTTATCTTTTCTTAATATTTGATTATAACAAGTTTATAATAATTAGTTAAAATCTAAATAAATAAAAAATTTAAATAAATATTTTGTAATTTTTAAAAGATTTGTAAATTAGGTTCAAGTTAACAACTAACACTCCTGTCAAGTGTTGGTGGCCTAGCGGTTAACATAGTTGCCTTCAAGCAGCTGGCCCGGGTTCTCTTCCTGGTCAACATTTTGACATATAAAAAAAACTCATATTCTTTAATATAAAATTTGAAGAAAAAAAAATATACGACCCCTGAAAATGTATAATCAACACTTCAGCCCATGCCAAACTACTAAATATACAAATAGCATTTTATTTTTATTAAATAAAAATATTTTTAAAATTATCAAGGACAATCTGAAAACAAAAAGAAATTATATTTACAATTATTTCTGGTTGAGGAATTAAAATATAAAGAAGTGCAGCCATTTTAAGTAAACTGAATTTTGCAATTTAACCTTTGAACTGTAGAACCTTATATTTTGCTGATAACTCCTGCCATCTATTAATAAAAACAAAACTAAAATATATAATCTTTACTAATTATTTGGAAGATTTTATTGCAAGATTGCAGTACCATTCAAATGCCATCTGAGGCAACTCATATCATGCAAATTTCACCAGCAAGGTCATTCAAAGGTAAGACAGTATTTACCAGAAAAGTGTTAAAGATTATAAGTGAACATATTTTTTGCTTCAGATTATGATTCTTTTGTTTTTTTACTAGAGGTTAGATTGCTTTTTATTTCCTAATTTTATAGTGGGCTAAAACTATAAATCATAGGATATTTTAATATTTAATGTACCTCAATTATATATACATGTAGGTATATAGATATAAAATGGATCTTTGATTTGTGGAAATATATAAACATATGTCAATGGAAATCAATTTGTTCTGAAAAAAAAAAAAAACTGTGGTGAAAACATGATTGAGAGGTAATAAATTTTTAATAATTTTTTTTTTTTTTTAAACTCAGAAATAGACTTTTTTTTTTTTTTAATTTATGTTTCATCTAGTTGAATTACCTTGTTTACATTTTGAACATTTTTCTATTAATTATTAATATTCTTAAAATTATTTTATTTTAAACTCCAAACATGCTATGAGAAGAATTTAAAATGTAAAGATTTTGAGTTACTATAAATTATTAATACAAACTGCATAAAACATAAACAAGCTAATTTTTCCATATTAAAAACTTTTTACCAATCATTTTAAAACATCAAGTATGCAATATATTAATATAAATTTATTTAACCCAAAGGAGAAAAATTAAGGCAAAAATAACCTATTGGTTAGCAAATTTTCAATTCAATATGTTATTTTAAATTGTTCTGAAAACGTTTCAAAAATGGATAAGCTTTCATTCTGACACCTTTAAAAATATAAATGGCACATTACAAAATGGCGATTAAAAAAAATAAAGTATGTTCAAAATTACAAGGCAAGGAAATATTATGAAATGTACATTCAAGAAAATTTTGAGTTATAATTAAAATATTATTTTTGTAGATTGTTTGTGAATATATATTATAAATTTTTTTATATTTTTATGTAGATGTATGTAGTTTACTAATTATATTTATTATAGCATAATGTAAATAATGCCCGTTGGGTGGAGCTAGTGGAAGACATGCACAAGGGTGGTTAAAGAGATGGGGATTAATTTTAGTGAAGAAAATTTAATGAAAAGTAAAGATAATAAATATACTGGGGAAAGAGAAGAGAAAGATTCTTTTATTGGGGGATATAAAGTTAAATATGGTAAATAAACTATTTGGGAATCGTTTTAAGTAATCAGAGAAATTGCTTGGATGAATGGGAGAAAAAAAAAGATAAATGAAACAAATCAGAGAAATTGCTTGGATGAATGGGAGAAAAAAAAAGATAAATGAAACAAAGGAAATAAAGGTATTTATAAAGAAATTAAGAATGTTTTTATATAGTAAATATCATATAACGAATTGTATTGGAGTGGCAATAACAGGGTTAACTTATTGGAACAATGAATTGTGTATTAGTAAAGAAGTATTAGATTACTTAGAAAAAGTACAAAGAAGAGTATGAAGAAATATATTAGATGCAAGAAGTATAGATGGCAATGGAGGCAATTCAAGGAGAAATGGGATAGTCATGTTTTTATATGAGAGATACAAAAAGCAAAATGAAATTGTTTGATAGATTACAATTTATGGATAGTAAAAGAATAGCCAAAATATTATTTAATTGGGTCATGAGTAAAGGACGGACAACAAGATGGGTGAGAAAGATAGTATTGTATGCAGATTTGGATAAGGACTTTATGTCAGTATACTTGTACAAAAGGTGGGATGATTGTGTTAGAAAGATTGTTGAGTGTTATAGTGGCAAAGAATGGGATAGAAGAATAGTTGCATTAATAAAAAATAGAATTGGAAAGATGGAGAAGTAGTATGGATAGTAAAAAGAGTTTAAATACATATAGAAGTAAACAATGTTAGGTGCAAGTTAATTTACGATCATAGCAAGGAAAGTAGTTTTATTGTTTAAGGCTTGAACAGGATCATTAGCAACAAGGGAATATACACATAATTAGAAAAATGTGGCTGATTTAGTCTGCAAGTTATGTAAGTAAGCCATGGAAAATATTAGGCATCTGCTAATTAAATGTAAATGCTTATGAGCAGAAAGGGTACAAATAATGAAGTTGTAAGAGAATAAACAAAGTGATTATAAAGAAAGTGGGTGGATTTTATACTGGGTTTGTAAAAAGATGAGGGGATCTAGATACAAAAGCCATAGAGTTCACAGATTATGTTGTGGAAATGGGATAGAGCAGGATAGATAAGAATATGGGAAAAACTTAGGGTGGAGAAGAGAAAGATAATGTAAGGTGTTTAACAGGTTTCTCTGGGCATAGTGGCTGAGAGATTCCTGACTCCAATAAAGGAGTAGCCATATCACATCGCATGTAGTTTTATAAAAAGAAATATCGTGATTAGGTTCCATTAAGGAACAAAAGCTGGATTGATGTATTAAATAATTTTTTTATTTATATTTAGTTTGTTTCAGTTTTGTTTTAAATTGATTATTTTAAAAGTGTAACTATAAATTAAGTAACATTTTTTTGACTAAAGTCAACATCGTTCATTAATTAGTTCACTGTAATATTGAATGATGTTACATCACCATGGTTATTTGGATATAAATAACATTAAATCACTTCATATGTACATTTAATACCTCTGAAATTCTGTATTCGTCTCTTTATTTAAACTAATAATTTTGATCGTTGAGTCTTTTTTAGTATCGTAAATGTATAAACATCATTTTTATACTATGCGTTCATTCATAAACAAATATGGTCATTATAATTCTAAAGAAAAATAAATAAAAAGGCAAAAAATAATAATAATACAATAGAGGTGAGTTGCGAGTTTTGTGACGACTATACAAACCAATCTGTGAAACACGAATGCATTCACATATAGAACACGCTTGTCCATTATTCCGTTTGATATTTCATGATGCTGTTTTTTACCATCTTCAGCAGAAAACTTTCCTTTCTGAAATACTTCAACACCTTGTCTAATTATAGCTTTCCAGCGTATTCTGTCCTTCACCATATCTTCCCACTGAAAATGACCAATATTGCATTTTTAGAATATCTTTGTGATAGTCTTTAAAATGTGTAGGGAGTCTACTTCTCCCATGAAAACCATATTCAAGTTTGCCATGTCCAATGCAACAAAGGTATGATTTTATTATAATGGACTCAATAAAATTTATTTATAATGCTGGTGAATTTATTTAATTATAATTATGCTTATACTCTAAGGAGTTAAATGGGCTGATCTCTCAATGAGATCTTATGATGATCTCTCAATGAGATCTCATGATCTCATTCTCTCACTTTAATATATAAAATTACTTATATATTTTTTAATAATACCTTACTTTAATATTTCTTACTTTAATAATATTTTAAATTAAATATTGTGTTACATTTTAAATTTGTGTTGAACTGGAATAATGATTTTTCCATAACCTCAGGTTTACCCCCTCTACCCCATCTCATTATAATATATAGAAGTAAACAATATTGGGTGCAAGTTAATTTATGATAACAGCAAGGAAAGTAATTTACATTCAAAGGATCTTTAGCAACAAGAGAATATACACATAAATGGAAAAATGTTGGTGATTTAGTCTGCAAGTTGTGTAAGGAAGGCATAGAAAATATTAGGCATCTGTTGATTGAATATAAATGCCTGCAAGCAGAAAGGGTACAAATAATGAAGTTATGGGAGAATAAATAAAGTGATTATAAAGAAAATGGGTTCTTGGTTTTTATACTGGGTTTGTAAAAAAATGAGCGGGGTTTAGATATAAAGACCATGGAGTTCACAAAGATTATGTTGTGGAAATGGGATGGAGCTGAATAGAGAAGAATATAGGGGGAAAAAAAGGAAGGTAAAGTGGCTAACAGGTTTCTATGAGCATTTGGCTGAGGAGATTCCTGGCTCCAGGGTATCGCATAACAACTAAGTAATAACACTTTGATCATCATCGTTTGTAGTTTGTCGCTATTTGGTACCTCCTTTATATGATTTATTCTCCTATAATTTTAAAGGTACATCATAGACTTTAATAAACCCGTACATAATTTTTTAAAAAAATATCAGAATTTTATCAGGATAGGTTTAACAATTACAAAGGCTTTAATAATATTTAAACTGTAAATAAATATATTGTATAGTATTAAATATCTTATTTTTTAAATAAAAGAAGTATCAACTTGTCACACAGATGTTTAAGAAATACCTTTAAATTAATCTAGAATAAATCTTTTCAGCTGTAAACTTATAGTTGTATTTAAGAATGCTAAAAAGATAAAAACATATAAACAAATGGTTATATAAGAATGAAAATGAAATCTTTTCTGCATGACATATTAATAGGGTTGTTTTCTTTTTTAAGAATAAGATTGTTAAGTACAGAATAGATTTGTATTTATAAATATCAACTTTCAATGTCAAATATTCCAAAATCATAAGTTAAGTAATGAAGGAAATATTGCAAAAGTAACACAGCTGACAAAAACTCATGCTTTAACAAAAAAGAACAGGTTAATATAAAATATAACTATACCATCAAAGTCTTGATAGCGATCCAAGTGTTTTTAACAATGCACATGGAATATTCGTACAATAACAAAAAAGAAAGATTAGTGGTAATCATATGGTAAGTTGCCAGCAGATTGTGTGTTTTTCAAGCAACTTAGCGGTAAACTGATAATTTACTTGTTCCATTCAATTAATTGGATTGATTCTAGACTGAATAATGTCAAGAAAAGCAGCATCTTTACTTGGACATCTAATTAAGAATAGCTAAATACCTATGTAATGATAAGTTATTGGTTGATTAGACATGGACCAACTTATTTAAAGGAAAATTCTAAGCTTACAGAAAAATTTTCAATCTGGACCAGATTCAAACCTGGTTGTAGACATGCTAGACAGATGCACTGTCATTGTAACACAAGGCTCTTCTCAAATCAAGAGACTCCAACTTTTATTTTTAAGAAAAGTGATAATTCAAATAAAAAGACAAATAAATTATAATTCCACATGTCTTAGGATTTGAATCAGAATGTGTAAGAATTGATATGACAGATAACGTTTATCAGGATGGCACAAGTTGTGAACTATGGCTGTGCACTGCTATAAGTGCATTCCCAGCGATAAATTCCAATCAAATTTAACAAACTATTAAATGATTTTCAGGAAGATATTTTAATTCTGGTTTTCCAAGAACGGTATTTCTTAATTAAGCTCACAGATGCTCATCCAGATTTTGAAGACTAACTAATTAGATTACCTATGCACATTATCATTATTATATCAAGTCTTTCTCATGCTTTTTTTTTATAGCAGTAAAGATTTAGCCCAGCCTGAAATGGCTTAATCACTTTTTTAAAATATTCATTAATGAATATGGATCTTTTATAACAAAAATATATACAACTGTAGTATTAAAGACATATAATATACTCATTCTTTTTTAACAAAAACACTTTTGTAAAATTGAAGTGACTCAATGGAAATCAGTCGTATTGCATTGAATTAATGCCTGACATATCCTATGCAATATATTGTAATTTATGATCAATTAAACTTTTACTATAACAATAGATAATGTATCTATTACAATTATAATTACCGAAAGTTGTCCAATTTTGTCTCTTACTATTACAGTCATACACATCTTGTTGCTTCCAAATGACCCGCAGAAAATTTTGAGAATTGTTTACATCTTTGATAGTCTTAGCAGTTATAACATTAGTATAAATCAGGGGTGGCCAGCCTCTGTGACAGCATTTGTGCAATGAAAAATTTTAATAGGTTTTGGGGGTGCAAATATGAAGAACAATGTCACCAAAATATCCAATAACATGATTCATAGTCTAAATTCGACTTACAAAGAATGTGTGCTTACTTTTGTAAAGATGTTGGAATCTGATCTTGAATCCCTGGTTTGAATCACATTGAATCGTTTATTTTTAATTTTAAAAAACTAATTAAAAAAATATTGTTTTAATAATTATTTATTCAATTAAAGTCGAATTTTCCAATATGTTTTGTACAATCATAATTAAAAACTTTTAAAAAGCATATTTTATTTTTTAAAAATTATTTTATACTTTTTAGTTATGTATAGTTGAAAAATTAGGAATGAAGAAAGTTTATGGATAATAAAAGAATAGCTAAAATAGTATTTAATTGGGTTATGAGTAAAGGGCAGGTAACAAGATGGGTGAGAAAGGTAATGCGGTATGCAAAAGATTTGGATAAAGAATTTATATCAGTATATTTCTACAAAAGATGGGATGATTGTGTTAAGAGGATTGTTGAGTGTTATAGTAGTAAGGAATGTGATAAAGGAATAGATTTATTAATAAAGAATAGAGAGTTAGAGAGATGGAGAAATAGTATGGAGAGTAAAAAGAGTTTAAATATATACTGAAATAAACAGAATATTAGGTGTGAGTTAATATATGATAATAGTAAGGAAAGTAGTTTATTATTTAAGGCTGGAACAGGATCTTTAGCTACAAGAGAATATACATGTAAATGGCAAAAAATGGGTGATTTATTTTGTAAATTATGTAAGGAAGGAATAAAAAATATTAGGCATTTGTTAATTGAATGTAAATGTTTGAAAACAGAAAGGGTACATATAATGAAGTTATGGAAGAATAAATATGAAAAAAGTGATTATACAGAAAGTGAATTATTGGTTTTTATGCTGGGTTTGGGAAAAGATAAAGGAGATTTAGATATAAAGGTTATAGAATTGACAAAGATTATGTTGTGGAAATGGGATGGAGCCGAATATGGGAACATTTAGAGTGGGGAATGGAAAATAAAGTGGCTAACAGGTTTATCTGGGCATAATTGCTGAGATATTCTTGACTTAGTTTAAGGAGAATCCACAATACATCACATCACATCAAATTAAAATTGCTCATTTTCCATTCATTTTTTAGTTAAAATTATCTGCAAACTCTAATAAAAATGTTTGGTCATAGGAATATATATCTATGCAACTAGATTGGAAATTGGGAAGTACGTTAAAATTGAGTTAACAAAATTTTATCCAGACAGACAACAAACCGAAATATTTAAATAAAAGCATATAATATAAAAAAGAAAAAAGCATTTTATTTTAATAATTTTTGTTAGAAAGGTATCAAATATTGTAATTGGAAGTGGATATATTATGCTTATCTATTGTTTTATAATATCGTGCATTGATATTAGTTTTAATGTATAATATATGTGTGTTTGGTAACATTTATTTAGGTCGAAATTGTGTAGAATGTATAGCAATGGAAATATATCTCTTGATCTGGCTTCACGCTTTGTTAGTCAACAGTGGTTTTGAATGAATAAAAATTATCATTGCTGTAATATTAGGTAATATTAATTCAAATTGTAACTACAAAAGGCAAGTGACATTGGAAATATATTCCTTGATCAGGTTTTACGGTTTTGATAATCAAGTATGTTTTATATTAAATAAAACAAAACAACATCATTGATTTCTTATTTATTAAGATTTATTTAAATAACAATATATATAAATAATAACTATATATATAATAGTACGTGAAGTATTTCAACAAAGAACAGATATCATTAAAGAGATTAAGAGATTGAAAAGGAATTGGGTTGGACACATTGCTAGAAGAAATAATAATAGATGGACAGTTGAAATCTTAAATGGGAACCCAAGAGATTGTAAAAGATGTAGAAAAAGATCATATGTGAAATGAAATGGATGAAAGTTTGTTGGTATGATAGGAAGAGAAATTATAAATTGGAGAAACCGGATTAAGCTTGGAGAGATCTTCATCTTGCAAAGTATTAATAATGGTTATAAATAATGATGAAGGCATGTACAATTACCTCTGTTTGCCCTATTGGTTTGTCTTTTGTTCTGATTTTTTTTGGGGTGGGAGGGGACATGTCTTTTCTATGCTTATTTAATGATCCACAAACTAGGACAATTTAAGACTCATGGGATAGTTTCTGGGAAACCCTCTTTACAAATTCTGGTTCAGGATAGTCAATGTTGGGGCTTTGCACCTTTGATGGAGGAAGTTCCTTTAAAATTGGTTCTGTGTATCTTTATTATCGTAGACAATTCAGAATTGGGCTAATATTTTATATCTTAGTTAAATAAAGAGCTAATAGACGTTCTCATAATATTGGTACTGACTTAGTTGAGTCAATAAATTACACTCATTGTTTAAAGATACATTGGATACTGTCCAGAGTCCCTTGATAATAAGTACTCGTTTCCTTTTCTCTTTTGGCTCATGCATATATGTATATATATATGTGGAAAGAGAGAAACTGAAATATCAGAAAATAACTTATATCTACAGTCTTTACTCTTCTTTTTTCTTTCAAGAAGATATTTTTTAATAACAGAATTTTTGCCATCTAAATGAAAATGATTTATAAATTTTTAACTTATTGTTGAAAATAAGTGTATTCAAACAATTCACAATAGTTGCATGTTATTGATAATTTTATAGTAAATGAAATCTTTTTAATAGCCCTCCTGCTGAAAGGGGGGTGGGGGGGTGCGAGGTAAATAATATCTTACACATTTTTAGAGAAAGATAAAAATTGTTCTCTAAGCCGACAGAAAAATGCAATCATATAAAGTTTTGATGCCTCTAAATAGTTTTAATCTCATTACATCAGAAATGAAAGAAAGCTGGCAACCTTATTTTAACCCCAATCGCTAATGTTATAAACAAAATCTTTTAATAATCAGAAGCAAGCATATATTCAGACTTAACCTAAACAGTTTTAAAGATCAATTGCTAACTAAGCGCCAATTCCATCTCATCCTATTCAAACAAAATGTCATAAATGTTTACTAATGTTTCACTTACTTAACAAACTGCGTTTAAGTTATTAAAAAGTAAAAGTAAATGAAATGCAGTCTTCTTGTCATCAATATAGCATTGACAAAAACAAAGTGACTATAAACAAAAATTATCCTGTCCTGCGAAGTGATAAAGAGAAGTATTAAAGTCATCGGACACCCTCGAGCAGTAAAGCCCTTTGATAAGGTCCTCAGATCAAATCCAGTTTTGGAACTTTCCGTGGTCGAATTTCGTATGAACTCTGGGGCAATAAAATCATTTGATTATTTAGTCTGAGTTCGAATCCCTTATATATTACATTATATGTGTGCAGGTGTGTATAAGTCTGTACAGTATATTAATTTACATTACAAATATAGTAATATTTTTTATATCTAGGATCCAATAACCAATTGCTTCAGTTCTGTACAATTTGAAAAAGTAGTTATTAAGAAATTAGAAAGTCATAAATTTGAATTTATGAATTTCACAAAAGCATTGCGTAAATCAAAAGATTTTACATCGCACCAATTTTTTCACCTGTGCCCAACAACTTTTGCACTGCGGTTCAATTTATATATATAATGTAGTATTCTATATATAAATAATATTTAGCATTTTTCAAATAATGTAATAATATATTATAGGAAAAAAAAGTATTGATTTTATTGAATGTGTTATGTTGTGATCAGACGTTTTTCAACTTTAAATTAATCATGTATGGCTTTTTTTTTTTTTAGCAATTTGATTGATTTAAATTTTGTAAAGAATGAAATTGCAAGGTTTACAATTATAAAAAGAAAGGTAAAAATAATTGAGAATTCCCTTTGGATTAGTCCTCACAATTAAACAAATGTGAAATGTCTACATAGAAAACGAAAGTCAAACTTTTTTTTTTACTTTCATTCAACTAATTGTTTCTTTTTATATTTTTTATTATTATTGTATTCTTTGCACAATCTACCTTTAATTTATAGAATTAGGGTTTTAATTTTACAATGCAACATGTTTGCACATGTTCCATAGGTTGGCCATTCCTGTTGTAGATTATTTTGAAGCTTTGTTAAAAAAATTGAGATTAACAATAATGCACGATAAAAAGCAACAACATGTCAAGCGTTTCTGGCCGAGAGGTCAGCGCAGCTGCCTTGCAAGCAAGCAGTTGGTTGCAGATGGTTGTTGCGGGTTCGCGTCCCAGACGATGCTATGACATATGAAAAAAAAAAAGCAACAACATATAATTTAAAACCAATGATGATGATAACAACAATAGTGGTAGTAGGAATAATTACATCATGAACTATGCTGTCTACTGGTAGGTTATATAGGTTGCAAATAATGGAATGGTCTTTAGATATAAAGGTCAACTAAACAGTGCCTGACTAAGAGCTTCTACTACAGTGCATGATAGAGTGTTCGTTCATCAAAAACTAGGTACTGTTTTTGATATAAACAGTCATTTCTATCCCCTCATTTCCTCTTCTTTAGCACTTAAGCTATTATAGAGCTTGGTCATTGTGAGTCTCTCATGCCATTGATGACCAGGCCCACTCTAAGCACAGCGTTTATGACTTCCAATTTCTTTTCTTTTCTTTTTTTAACTTAGGCTCTCAAGAATTAAGAAAATAATGATGGGGTCAGACTTAGTGGACTGGAAATCCTTAGTTGTGATCTTAGCTTATGGTAGCACAATCACTATCGATTCAGTTTGCAACTAGATTTCAGAAATTTCAGTTGGCAAAGATTGTATGTTTAGGCAGCCCTATTTACAGATCCTCTTGCCTACTGTAGAAGTGGAAAGGCCAAAAAAATATGGCTTAAAAATGGCTTAGTTCACACAGTTTGGGTAGATTGTTGCACCTTGTGGATTACTCAATTCGGCAGAATAAGAAATAGTAATAATATTTTTCTTTAAATATTGATACATTGGATGTGTGAACTTTACTTGATAGAAAGACTAGAATAGAGGACTGCATTGGTGGCAAAGAAGCTACCAAGATTCAAGGTCAATATAGTGAGCTTACTTCCCAGAGGAAGGAGGTTTAATAGAAAAGATGGTAGAATACAAGTTATTTTTTTTGGAAAGGGAGTTCAGTCAGTAAAAAGAAAGTGTTGACATTGGTGTAAAGTCTAATTTAATATTTTCTATTGTTGGGAATTTCTCATGTATCAATGAAAGGCTAATAGTGTTAAAACTTGCTTTGCACAGTGAATCTTGTGCTTATTTTATTACTGCATGTCTACAACCTTAGATTCAGAGAAGGAAAACTTATTTCTTATTGAATTACCACAATATCATCAAAAGATCAAATTTTTCGTCTTGGATATTTTAATACACGTGTTTGGTACAGATTGCACACTTTGGCCAAACGTTATTGGAAATTCAAAAGAATCTGTTGTTACTGAATTTATGCATAACATGTGGATTGCTTATCACCAACATTTTGTTTAGGCAAAAAAATTGCCATAAAGGAACACGGATGCATCCACGCTCAAAACAATGGTGTTTAATAGGTTATATTATAGTTAGTAGTTAGAATAGCAGTTTACATTACACAAGGACTTAAAAGCGTAGATTGTTGTTTAAATCATAGATTAATACATTCCAAGATTAAAATGATAGATGCATTAAAAAATAGATGTCATTCCAATCATTAGGTACTAAATATGAGCAACTATTAAGCATTAAAATTGGTAATTTGGATCTTTGGATGTATCATATTACTGAAGCATGGAACTCTTAAAAAATGTGTTATGGATATAAGCAAATCTGTTCTTGAGTTCATTAAAAGAAGAATCATGATTGGTTCTCTGATAATGACTTTATTATCAATGATTTAATTAAAAAGAAATGTGACATTTTCTGCTTGCAGAATAATAGATTAAATGTGGAACTCCATAATAAAGATGATGATCTAAAGGTAGAAATTCAACTACTGTCAAGAAAGCTTAAAAATGATTGGTGGAGTAAAACTGCAAAAGATAGAGACATTCTCTGATCAAGGCCATAATAAAACTTTTTTTGATACATTGAAAGCAGCATATGGATCTGAGAAATGTTTTTACAATTCTATTAAATCCAGAAATGGCATTCTTATAAGATGACAGTGATATTTTGAACAGATGGAAGGAGTATTTTGATAATCTTTTGAATTATGATATTCATCTAATTTAGATTTGGACAGAGATATGCAGCTTAGTAAAGTCAAAACTGCTCTTTGTAATCTTAAAAATGTAAGGCTGCAAGTTCTGATGAAATATCCAGAGAAGTTTTAAAATATGGTAGTGATTTATTGGCTTCAAAAATCTTGGAAAATTTTAGGAATATATGGACCAATGAAATTGGGCCATCTAATCTTAAAGATGTTTTTATTGTTTTAATTTTTAAAAAGGGAATAGGCGAGGTTGCAGTAATAATGATAATCTACTACAGCTAATGTACTTTCAAGAATTTTATTGAATAGATTGCTTCCAGTTATAGATGAATACTTACCAGAGACAGTGCGGTTTTTGAGAATCAAGAAACCCTATAGATATGGGGTTTTTTTTTGCTAGACAAATGGAAGAAAAAATGTCTAGAAGCAAGTAAATATTTATGTATTGCTTTTATTCATTTGATGAAGGCATTTGATTCAGTTAGTAGTACAGGTCTATCATATTGTTTAAATAAGATGGTTGTCTACCAAAAATTATTCATTTTGTACAACCTCTACATGATGGAATGAGAGGAAATGGTATTACTGCAGATGGAAAATCTGAGGCAAGTGAAACAAGGATGTGTATTTGCTCCAACATTGTTATCAATTTTTATGACAGTGATCTTTGGAGTTATTCGTAGGTGGGTTAATCAAACAGGAATCAAGATACGATACAGATTTGATATTGGAATTTTTAATTTGAATCAAGTATGCTGATAACTGGACTATTTTTGCCAGTTCACAAAATGATTTACAGAATGTTCTTAATATTTTGAATGCAACATATGGTTTATTAATTAATGTTCAAAAAACTCATGACCTCAATCCACGACCGAAGAAAAATCCTCTCAATATTTATCTTGGATGCTTATCAACTTAAGAATGTAAAGGAGTTTAATTACCTTGGTAGTTTTATAAATAGAAAAGTGGACTTATAAATTGAGGCACAACACAGACTTCAGGGTGCTCCTTCTGTGTTTTAGAATGTTAAAAATATTCATCACAGGTAAATAACTACCATAACTAAGTTAGCTATTTATAGAACTGTTATTGGATGAAAGTGAAACCAAGACACCTTACTGATGCAGTATAAAGATGTTAGAAAATTTTCATTTAAAGATGCTCCAGAAAATTTTAAAAATACAACTACAAGATCATAAATCTAATGAATATGTTTTTCAGCTTGCTGGATTTGATACTATTAAGTCCACTATTGTAAAATCACACCTTCATTGGATTGGACATAAAAAAAACAAATGAACAATGGAAGACTTCCTATCATTTTGTGGTCAACTTGAGCATGGTTTTCATAGGAGAGATAGACCCTGTCTGTAATATAAGGATTATCTGAAAGACATGTCAGTTGTTTCCATTGGAGAGATATGACAGAATACAACTAGACATGGTGTTGGAATATTTCAGGACGTTTTCTGCTATGGGAACTAAAAGACAATATCATAAAATAACAACTAAACAGAAAAATGGTCCAGCATGTTTTATTATACAGATGTACTTGTGGTTAACAGATTAGTTTCTATAGTCATGGCAAAACTCATTTGTAGAATAGTTTCTCTTTTTGGAGTTGGCCATACTCATTTATGAGTGACTGTTCATTATTTATTATTACTAGGAAACATAAATTGTCACCATGGATTCATGTTTGTGCATTTTCCAGATCACATTCATGGTAATTGTAGAACTCCATGAAAAAATTCCCTACAGTTTTATGGATATCTAGTTCTCATATATATATATATAAATTTAGGATGATATTTAAAATGAGAATGATGATAAAGTCAGAGCTATGCTTTGTGGATTTGAGGCTGCCGAATTTTCAATTAGATAAAATTATTAAAATCTTTCAAATTGGTTGTTAAATGACTTGAACGGAAGAGTTTTTTTTTAATGTATAATAGAATATAATATTCTGTATTTATATATAATAATTTTATAGTATTTCAAGAATCACCAGTGACCAATATAGTCTAAACTTAAATTGTAAAAGAAATGTTATACTTGCAGATTGTAAAATAATCATCAAATGGTTTACACAGGTTTGTAGTAAGTTCAAGCACTGGAAATAACAGAATTAGGTCACGATCCATAGATGTAGACTTCTAGAATCTGCCACTCTATCTCTCTACATATCATATGGATCTGCAGATTATATATGAAAAGTGATATAGAGAAAGAAATAACGATATTAATTGCTAGTAACAAATCCCTGAATCCATAATCAGAAATTGTATAGAAACAGACTTGAAGTTGAAGAAATGGAAGTTATCAAGTTGTGGAATAATGGTCAGTTATTTGAGTAGATCACCGTAGCCAGAAACTAGTCTGGGGATGTTGATAGAAAAGCCCTGAATAGTATTTTTATAAGCACACCATCTATTTAACCCTCACGATTGCAGTATACCGCAGTCATGGAATAATATAAATAGATCTCGCTCTAAAGAAATTAGTTGCTACTTAATCCTATTGTACCATAATATGCGTCTGATGTTGATGCCATGTCTTGTGTGATATTGATACTATGTCATAGTTGGTCATTTCTCTGCATGGTTCAGTGAAGTGATAGAATATCAGATAGCAGAGTATAAGATCCTCAGATTTGTTTTAGTTCTGGCACTCCTGGCATTTGAATTTCTTATGAACTCCAGAGAAATGAAGTCATTTGATTATTTTTAGCTCTTTTTTCGCAACATGCTATAGTTTTTTTCTACTATAATCTCTTGTTTTATAGTTTATTCAAATGTCAGTAAGATAGTGTTGTGATTATTTCTAAACATTAAAATAATCTTTTGTCTAAGACCTAAAGTGAAACTGAAGCTATTTCATCAAAGTACATTGGGTAGTTCAAAATACAGAAGTCAATGCTGCACAAAGTACTTAATATTACCTCTCGAAAGACATTAAGCATGATTGAGACCAAGTAAATTAATTAATGCTTTTTTAGAAAACAAATCTTACTGTATGTTATTATTGTTTTTTTTTTTTTATATACTAGATCAATGAAGTCAAAATATTAAAAATAGGTACATTTATGGATAACTGTACTATGATTTTTGTATGGCACAATAGAAAATAAATAATAATTAAAGTTTGAGTTTCACTATTTAATAAAATAAGCCCATTAGGTGATCAGATCTATTGTATGTATATTGCTTTTTAATGTCTATTCTATTATCCATCTATTTAATTACTTTAAGAAGTATAATAATTACTCTTTCTTATTGCATTGCAAATTGTCCAAGTACATTACTACTATTACACAATGCTTTATTTACCACTCTTTTTACAGTTTACAGTTTCGATTGCCCCAGCAATCTTCTTCAGAACTTTATATCTCCTAACCTCAACTGCTAAAATGAAATTGTAAACTGTAAAAAAGGGTGGTAAATAAAGCATTGTGTAACAGTAATAAAGTGCTTGGACAATTTAGTATTATATGGTACCTATTTAATTACCTGCTATGGTCTCACAACTGCAACAACAAATCAAATTTTACTGCAGTAATACGACAAGAGCTTTCCTGGGTCAATTAAAACTTTGAATTGCTGAGGAAACTTAAGCTTTAAAACACATTTTTTTTTTGGCTTCTGTAAGATATGTTTATACTGAAAATAAATGCTATCTCATATCCTTCCCAAAATAAAAAGAAAAAAACCTTCACTTCTATCTGTGCTTTTTGTAGCAGTTTAGATGTTAATAAAAATCTATAGATGCTTCCGATTTATAGAAATGAAAATCCCTGAATACTAAAAAATATTACTAAATGTTCGTATATTAGGAAAAAAATATGAATTGTGTATTGGTCGAGACTTAATAAGAAGTTTGAGCATCGGAAGTGACATCTGGAGCCATGATCTGTAGATCTCGATTTGCTGTCAAATTCTTATAAAAATCCCTGTGGTACAATGGAAGCTGATCTGCCCACAACCCTAGTTTGAACCCTAAAATGTAATTAATTTTTTTTTTTTCAGGTTTTAGTCAGGCTTTTGATTTTTCCTTCAGTTAAATGTCCCAAAAGACAATTCATCTAACCATCTTCTATTGGTTAGTGATTGGGTATCTTCTCATTCTTGGTTAAGGGAAAACAAGGATTGAAAATCTTCACCTTCCAGCAACTGGCAATCCTGTTAACGGAGGGGGGGGGATTGCTGGAGAGGTCTTTGCTCTACAGAAGTGGACTAGTTTAAAAAAGCCACAATTGCAAACATTTTAAAGATTAGTTTGTAAATTATAATGGAGATTTTATTAGATTAGATAATTAGTGTAGTTTTTTTGCTTCATTACATGTTATATGGTTATCAAACAATGACAACAAAACACTAATAATTAATAGTCTGTTGCTCTTGAGTTCAGAAGTTTGAGTGACAGAGATGGGTATGGTCCATGGACTTTAAGCTCCAGAGTCTATCACTGAAGTATATGCAAGTGGTAGACTAACTGTTTGGGGAGTGTTTTTCCCCAAAAAATTACTAATACAGCCAATGATCTTTTAATTAATGGATGCGAGCAGATTTTATCCAGAAGGTCTGTTTATTCGAAAATGTTGATGCTTTTAGACCATACATGTGAAATTGTAACTCATGCCAAAGTTCGGGATTTTCATAGTGTAGACCAAAGTTGAAGGAGTACCAAACAAATGAAATGTTAATGACAAAGAAAAACCAGGTACGATGGCTAAATTGTGATTCAAATTAAGGAGAAACTGTTGGTAGGAGTTTTATGACAAAGAAATGAACCATTTTTTGAGCTTGCTTCTAAATTTGAATACATTAACAAAATCTTTGTTGATTGAATATCATTTCTTAAACGTGAATGAATAATTATAAATTTTCACAAAACTATGAAATTCTGTTCTAAAATTTAAAATTGCATTTATATTTATAAAATTATCAAAAAAATTAAATATTACAACTCATAACTATTGTAGTTACTTTCTTATCGTTATTTCAATTTTCTTAACTTGTGTATTTAAGAATGAAACCAAATTTAAAAATCAAAATGTAATCATAAATATGTTTTTTTTTTTATAATTACTATATAAATTGGCCGTGCGTTACGTGTAATAAAAATAAATATATATAAAAAATCTTTTCTTCACATGCAGCTAGCTACATTCAATAAAAAGAAATACATAAAAAAAAAAACCTTTTCTTTTGTCAACATTTGAAACGTTTTGGCCAATTTATTACAAACAAGAATGAAAATGATGTAAATATTTTTAAGAATTATGAAACAATGCAATTTTTTTTCCAATGCTAAAGGGGAGTTCAAAAGTTTGTTTATATGTCATAATTCAAAGAATCTACCATTCGGAGATCATCTGAACTTGTGTGGACTTGATTGTAGTTTTTCTTCGTAGATTATTAACATCTTCAGATTTATTTATTTTTAACTAATAAATCAATATTTATTTTATTTCCAAGTTTTACCATCAAGAGAACATAAAACAGACAAAGTAATATTAAAGATAACAACAGAGTGATTTAAAGCGAAGCATGGCAACACTACAGTATTCCATGAAGTCATCAACTATAATTTTTTTTTCTTCATGTGTCATAGCATCGGCCGGGAAGCGAACCCGCTAACCCGGGACAACTGCTTGTAAAGCAGCTGTGCTGACTATAATTGTCAGTAAGTTAAAAGAAAGCTATTCTATTCCAATTCAGCCACTTGTAAAATTTGAATAGTTAATTGATACTATGTGTAGTATTTATCAAATCCCTATTTAGATTGATCAAAACGAAATATATGGGTGAGAGAACAAACAGGTGTGACTGACATCATTGAAAGAATTAAGAAACTCAATTGGAGTGGGGCTGGAAATATTGCTAGAAGAGATGATAATAGATGAACAGTTGAAATCTTAAACCGGATTCCAAGAGATTGTAAAAGACCTAGAAGAAGATCACATGTGAGATGGATGAATAAAATAAGGAAGTGTGCTTGGATAATGTGGAAAAGAGTGGCTAAGATCGGAGAAGATAGATTGGAGAGACCTTCGTCCTGCAGTGGGTCGATGATAATTGAAAATGATGATGATGATAGTTCATATTCTCAGATTGTTCAATGAGGGGAGTGAATATATCTGTTGAATGATTTGAAAAGGTATAACATAAAATTATTTTCTGTATTGTAAAAAAATACAGATATATTTATTTAAAAAATCGATTAATTTATAAAAAAAAGTTCACCAAACCAATAACGCATCAGCTTATTGACTCAACTGCTGGAAGTAAAATTTGAAATGTATACTTCCGCCAACGATTAAATTTTTGTAGTTGGAAAATTATTTCAAGTATTATTTCATTTATTATTGATTAATCTAAATAGAGGATAAAAACACTACTCTGCCAGGCCTGCTTATAAATCTTGCATTGTTCTTCACAAAATTTCATAAAACCTCATTTGCTGTATAGTTTGATTTTAAAAAGCCGCAGTTCTGTAATGCTTACAAGCAAACTAGCTTGCACTATTAATGACGATCATAGTAGGCTCAGTTTATAAACTTTCATTTCTTTTCTCACTTTTGCTTTTAGCATAAATGTAGAAAATCTTATTTTCCAATGAGATAAACGATTTTAGATTCAGTTTTTTTATTATTAATAATGCTTGAGGATTCGCTTTGTTCATGAATTGTGCAAAGTCTTACAATATTCATCTGAACTAACGAATAAAAGCGTTGGTGGTCGAGAGGTCAGCACAGCCGCCTTACAAGCATTTGTCCCGGGTTAGCGGGTTCGCTTCCCGGCCGATGCTATGATACATTAGAAAAAAATACTAACGAATACGTTTTTAATGATGAATATTATTTGCCAATGTGTTACTAAAACTTAACAAACAGTTTTAAATGTCTTTGACGTGATTGTTAGTTTGTTTTTGAAAGCAATTTGTACCCAAATAAATGACTTTTATAAATTATTTTTGTAGCGAGACATCCATACGTTATTAACCGAATGGCTTTATCTTTATCTTTCAAAAGGAAATTTTATTCACAAACCATAAGAATCATTTACAAAAAAGGACATTTACATATCAATCTCAAAGGAGAGCAATCAACAAAATCAGAGGTTACGCGATTTCCTAAAACGTTCGAACGCCGGAAGTGTCAAAACTGGAATCGTTCCGAGGATCTTATTACTCCAGAATTCTACCACTGCACTAAACCACGCAGGGCTGTTCATTACTGCACTGGATGATCCATCCTTGCTTCGCAATGTTACTTATCTTTTGTTCAAACGTGTAAAGAAATCTTAAGCTAACTAATACCATCTCTAATCGATATACAGTATATCATATTATTTTTATTCTACACAAAGGAGTATGGAGAGATGTATGTTGGGAGTAACAAGAAGAGATCGCAAACGCAATGTATGGGTAAGACAACAAACAGGTGTTACTGACCTTATTGAAAAAATTAAAAGATTGAAATGGAGTTGGGCTGGACATATTGCTAGAAGAGATGATAATAGATGGACAATTGAAATTTTAAACTGGATGCCAAGAGATTGTAAAAGACCCAGAAAGAGACCACATGTGAGATGGATGGATGAAATAAGAAAATGTGCAGGGGTGTTGTGGAGAAGAGAAGCTAAAGATCGGAGAAGTTGGATTAAACTTGGAGAGACCTTCATCCTGCAGTGGATTGATAATGGTTGATGATGATGATGATGATGATGCATACACCTGGTACATACATACACATCTTTCGTTATTTTTCATAACTAATTGTCTCATTGGATAGTACATGACAAACTTATTCAAATCAATTATTTCCTTCGGCGTCAAGGGAAAATTATTTGACAATAATTTGTCGTCTATACTATATATTATTTAAAATAATAATTTTAGTGAGTCTTTAATAAGTAATGCAAAGGCAAGAAATAGCATTATTTATATTTCCATAATGTAGTTAGTTCCCTCACAGTTTTAAAAGTTTTCAGTTTTGATAGAATTCTTACCTACATCTTATCTTTCCTGAAGCAATAAAATTTGTTTTTGTTAAAGCAATAATACGCGAGTCGTGCTGTGCACGGATGAGACATCTTTTTCAACATCAAAGACAATAAAATTTAACATTAAGTTAGACAATGTACTTCAAATGTTGCTTTTATAGCCATTTTCAACCTGTTAAAGCTAAAACAACAACAAAAGAAGGGACTAATTTACATAGAATGCATAATTAGATCGTTTTTTTATTGTTGAGTTGTTTTCAACTTGAGAGAAAAAAAAAATATTAAAATTTTTGTTTGTTCATTAACTCATAAAAGAAAAAAAAAGTTAATAAAAGACACACATAATTTTTAGAATAGAGTGAAAATACTGTATATTATATAAATATGAAGTAAGTAAGTAAGTAAGTAAAATGTTAAAAGTGTGGATGTAATAGCCAACTGAAGTAGTTAATTGTTTTGTGATTGCAAGTTTAACCCAGTGGTAGAATATCTGGTTTGCGGTAAAGGGTCCTATATATAAGTCCAATGGGTCACTTCTGCTGTTTGGATGTCACACATTTTTCCACCTACCTTATTATTTGGATATTATTATAAGAATCAAATCTTGACTATTCGCTTGATCAAAGAATCAATTCAACTGCTTCATTGTTAAATCTGTTTTGTGTGAACATATACATAGATGAAATAGTCAAGGGGTTACAACTTCCATCTTAATGTGACCATTTTGTGTATATGCTACTACTGATATATCCTTCACAGTAAAATTTTCAGCAGATTCTTTGCCATATTTTTGTTTTGCCATTTCAAACATATATATATATAGGAACTTAATGAGTAATATTCCTGAAATGTAATTTTTACTACACCACTCTCACACAAGTTGGCGGACTGGTTTCTATCCACCTTTAAAAACTTTGTGGTGATGTGTAATCATAAACATATGACAGAAGTCATGTGAAAAAGATTTATGATCCTCAAGATATACATTTCACGTTGAACCAGCATTGATTAATCGGCCCAAATAAGCTTGACACTTATCAATTAAACTGTCATAATTGGCTATTTATATGTACTGAACAATGACAAAGATATGTGTAAGAGATTGTGTGCCAACTGATGAGTGCTGGTTCAGCATGAAATGTGCATCTTGAGGATCACACATTTTTTCACATGTCTTTGATCATATGCTTATGATTACAACCCATAACAAGATGTTAAAATCTTGTGTGAAAGTGGTGTAGTGAAAATTACACTACAGGAATATTATTCATTAAATTGATAATCTCTAGATTAATGAATGACTAATAAAAATTATTGGCATATATAGGAATGTTGTTTGCAATCATTGGCATTTTCTATAATAGCTAAATGTTATGACATTTATCTTACTAAATATTGAATTATTTTATGTTGTTTTTATTTTTACGTTACGTTTAAACTTGAAAAAAAAAAGGCTATGTTATGTTAATTAAGCTCTTGGTGGAATTTCATTGATTCCATGCTGCTATATATGTTTTAGCACAGTTTTAGAGAGATCCAGTGGTTAAAGGTCTGCAGATTGTAGCTCAATTCTGTGTGACAGTCATCAAAAGTCTTGTGCTCTTCCAAGGAACAAACTGTTCCATTACATCGCTGACCTAATGTTTAGGTTTTAGATATTCATTTATTTTTGTCATTAATAAAATGTATAAAAAAAATAGATCTGTCTAGACATAATATGATAATATTTAGACTAAAAAAGTAATTGGTAATTTCTATTAATATATTTGTCCAAAGTGGATAGTGACGAATATATATTCTAACCTCCCCCCCGTGCATTCTCACCCCAAAATATACTGTTTATTACGAATATTACGGGTTCTAGCTCAGTTAACAAATAAATAAATGAAATATTCAGCATTAATTAAAATGATTACTAGCTCTAATTTTAAAATACAAATTCGGTTCAATTTTAAAATGAATTAACAAATATTTACTATTTTCATGAGACATGGAGTGACAATACAGGGAACGAGATAGACTACATTGAGCCATTATCCACACGATACTACCTCAATGGCATAAGAACACTATCCCCCCTTTTTACTATACCAAATAACTAACTCATAGTATTCTTACGACTTTCTGAGCTCTATTCACTACGATTAAAATAATAATCATATCTTAATCTTCTTTATAACAAGAATCTAGCTCAATTAAATAAAATGAAGTAAAATAAAATAAAATCTCAGGTTCATAAATTGTATTCTAACTGATTTAAAATTACGGTAGTAAAATATGAAAAGGGAATTTTATGTCATAATCTACTACACAGCAACTAATAATAATAAAAAATAATAATAACAATAATAATATAATATAATCTTATTTCTTCCTAAATTGAAATAAATAAATACGTACGTGGTAGTATTTTAATAATCTGACAACAGAATACGTGTGGCAACATTAGCATATAATTTAATGTAATATTGTGGCAACCGACTTATGACCAATAAATAATATAAAATTATGATCTTTTAATTTTAACATACCAATAAATTCTCAAAATTCTTATAACACTTTTATGTTTACCTTTTGTGCAAAATCTATATGTCTGTTTCAATTATAAATGTATCGTGATTTCATGCATCCATGTGGAGAAATAACAACTCGGACACAAAAACTTTAAAACAAATTTAAAACAAAGTTTATTAACAACATAAATAAATTAACAATATTTTTACACTATATACATTGGATATCCCTTACTTTCATATCTCAACTTAGTTTATTAGTTTATAAAATGAAATCAAAATATTATTTACTTTTCCTAGTTAAATCTTATTTTTTTTTAACACTTAAGAAAATACAGCATTATTACTTGATTTATTATTATGGTTAGCTTATTACAAAATGCATTTCTTATATGATTATCACAAACACTTTTCATCCCTAATATTATTAAAATTACATTTTTTACAAAATTTACATTCGTAATAAAATTCTACAAAATAATAAAATTTAGTTTCATATTGGTTGTATGGAATCTTACAAAGTCAAAACACTATTCTACATTCGGTATTAGGTTTTTATTATTCATTATCCGATGTTTATTAATCCTAATATTCTCATTCAAGCCTTACTTCGGATGATATAATTATAACTATTAATATACCATGCACAAGTATATGTTTATTATACCTTATTGAATTTTCTCTTGATAAATATGCAATACTCATTCCCTCCAACATTAATATTAAAAAAAAATTCAAATTTTATTATCACTTTTAAAATACTTGGTTTAGATTTCTTTTCAAAATCTTATATTCATTTCTGAATTAATTTTACAATGTATTATATGATTCTTTCTCTCTTTATGATATTTTGGACTTTCAATTTTAAAGTTACACAATTCTATACATTCAAGCAAATAAACTATTCTTACACAAACGATAACATATCTTCAGTTCTATTTTATTCATTATTTCTTTGAAAATATCTTTCTGACCGATGCAGATTCACGAAATAAGGATAGCGAAGATAGATGCATAGGATCAAAATACAACTAGAATATTACTCGTCATATACCTTGACAATCATGGCACAGTGAATTAAAAGACACTATAGAGGAGTGACCTTTACCTGTCTACCAACCTCTATCATAGGAACGATGCTAAAGCTATTTCTTCAGCTTTATTCTAACATCAAAAGTTTAAAGATATGCAAAACACTGTCCAAACCATATGTGTTCAGTCATAGGACTTTGTTAACTATACTAAATCACACAAAACTAAATATGATCCAAATCCCTTATATTTTCCTATTTCTTAAAAAAAAACACATCATCTTGGTTTCCTCTCCACTAGTACTTCCAAGTCACTATCCGATCTTATTTCTCAAGATTTTTTCTATACTGTACATCGACAAATACATATCTGCATTACTAACAATAATAAAATTCATTGATATTTTAAAACTATTCCACTGTTCTATAAGAAAATCTTTTTACTACTTTCCTCCGTATATTTAATCATATACAAACTATTTAAATATCTGAATACTTTATCACATGAAAGTTCAAAAGAATCACACAATTGTTCTGTTAAATTATATTATTAATATACTTTAAATAAATTGTTGCATGCATATTCCGAATTACTCCTATCTCATTATATGTTAAAATGTTGCATAAAATGTGTACATATAATTAAGACTTTCACACTTCATTCTTAGGTCAATAGATGATCTAAAAAAAAATACATTATGCATTATAAATAACTATTAAAATTACCAAACGACCTTTATCTCCTCGATCGCGTTCCGTAGGCTTCACCATCCATTTGATCCTTGTAGATATAAGATTCACATCCATACACTTTATTTTAAACACTATTTCTATAATTTTATCAAGTTATTATATTTAAATTTTAATATTACTAAATTTATGTTTTATGTTTTCCCTAATCTCACATAACATTTTATATTTTAAAATAAATTAGTAAAAAATATTCAAACTATATTTACTGTACTCCTTCATCAAATTTTCCTGAAAAACTGTTCATACTAAAGCCAAAAAAAAAAATTGTTTATCATTTCTTTTCCATTCACTTAATGTTCCTCTCCCTGCTTGTTCAATTTTAAGGTAAAACAAATATTACTTCGTTCAATAAATATTCATGAATGATAATCCTTGGTTTTTATAATATTTAATACAATTATTAATTATGATATTAGTTAATCCCGTAAAGAAAACTTCTAAATATTCTCTTCTAATATTTCTTGCTAATATTTTCTCCCGCGTGACTTTTACGATGCATCTTCTCAGTACTTTGATTTAAATATTCAATAAAACTTTTCTGTTTCCATGGATTCATTTCATTAAGTAAATTAGATTTATATTTTCCAAATCTTTATCTTTATTAAGCATTTCTCTAATGAACACTTTATAATATTTTTAATTCTTCTTAGAGAAAGTTTTTCGGTTCCTTTTTCATAAAAACACAATAGCTCTTTCATATTATTATTCTGTAACTTTTTTCCTTCTTTTAAAATTCTGGTACTATATACTTTGTAATGTTTCCTTTAAAAAGACAAACATTCTTTCTCCATTATAACTTTTACATAATTTTTTCTTTATGATATACGCATCTTAATTTTTCCATAGAGAAGAATAAAAAAAAACTTCGGAGTAGCCTTTTAAAATTGTGCGTCATAATTTTTCCTGACGGCAAATAACTTTTCTTTTAAGTTTTCTGTATAATGTCCAAATTATATTTATCTGAGTTCTAATGATTTCCTGGTTGATCACAAATAAACTGTATTCAAGGCACTTTACAATTATTTTTACTTTATCAATACTTTTAGGTACTTTTTTCTGTAGTATTTCCATTTTTACTGCAAGGTTTCGGCTAAACTTGAATAAAAATCCTGGTAAGAAATCTTTTAAATTAGCCTTCCATTTAAAGGCAGTTCAAAATATTATATTTTAAAACAAAACTTTTAAAATAAATACAAAAATTTTTTAAATTATAACACTTTTCTAGCTTACGATCTTATACAGCTAAAAAAATATGTTCCTCCTTCCTTTACTTACACATTCCTTCTCCCGCTCCGTCTAATTCCTATTTTTCGTCTGCTAAAATACCTCCGTTGATTGGTTAATGACTTTTTTAGCGCGAACAAATTTACACATTTTTAGTTTTATAATAGATTAAACTTTTTAAAATAAAGAATTTATGACGTCATGTTTTAAAATATTATTTAGAATAGTATTTTTAAACTCAATTATAGTTTTATCAAAATCATTTAAACTTTAAAACAATTATTAAAATAACATTTAATATTTTAACTTTTACTTTAACGATAGATAGCAATTACATTTAGTTTTATAATTCACAAACTTTATTATTATATTCTAACAAGCGTGTGTGTGAAGGTATATAATATACAGTCACATGATTACTAACTTTATCAGATGATTTTTTTTTTTTAATTTACGTCTCGGTCTAAATTACCAAAACTGATATATTTTATAAAAATTTGGAAAATAATTTAAAAATGTAGAACTAAATATAATTCTCACCATCCCAAAGTTTATTTTAAAATATATTAGATTAAATTTGAATATTAATTATAATTATAATATTACATATAGCGTTTATTTAATTTATTAGTTTTAAAACATTACAATTGAATTGTTAATATACTTTTAACTATTTATAGCTGTATTATTTTATATGGCCAGCTTTTACAACCATAAGCAAGGATATAATTAAGCTTTATTTAACTGTTCCTTTTTAAAATAATCCATTACACTTTTACATACCAGGTATTTTTCAGCCTTAAATTGTACTATAAAATCTAATCGATCATACAATTATCAATATATTACACAAACGTATTTTAAAATTTAAAATTTTTTAGCAATTGACCATTCTACCCTATTATGACCTATAGATAAGGGCACAATATATATATATATATATGTATGTGCAGGAAGTTTGTCTTATAGATCTAATTATTTTCTCTTAAGTTATAATACAATCAGGCAAAACTCCATACAGTAGTGCCACTCAGTGCCAACCAGAGTAGCCAATGGATGCCAGAAGGCTTGTGCATAAAATCCCTATCTAGTGCCTACTCATCCAATATCCCAGACTAGTTTCTGGCTTGTGGCCTTCGTCAGTGAGGATCTTTGGATCTGAGAGCACTGCACCTAGTTCTTAGGATCTAATGCAACCCTCCAGCAGCCATCTTTTATCTCTACTTAACTACAAAACTATGAGTCTTAATTTAACACAATAATATTTTCAATCCAAGCTCATTAGCTTATATAGTCATATAGATCTGAAGTCAGTTCAGTACCTGTACATTTTGGTATCGTTGATAACCATAGCTATCACTATCCAGATCAAAGGGTCCTCACTGATGAAGGCCACAAGCCAGAAACTAGTCTGAGGATATTGGATGAATAGGCACTAAATAGGGATTTTATGCACAAGCCTTCTGGCATCCGTTGATTACTCTGGTTGGCACTGAGTGGCACTACTGTATGGAGAGTTTTGCCTGTTTGAATAGCAGTAATGCGCTAGCATAAGAAATAGTGATCACGTGAAGTTATAATACTACAGTTATTTTTTCAAGAAGGCCAGTCATACAGAAACAAATTGTAGGAATTGTTAAATTTTTCTAAAATGGCTATTTTGTGTGTAGTTGGTTTTTATCCCCCACACTATGCAATGTTATTAGCAGTCATATTTAGAAAATTACTGCTTGTTGTACAAATACCAATTAATTAGATCTTAAGTAACATTATAATTAAAGTCTTTCTGCATAAATAAATTGAATCCTGTGTCCACAGGTAGGATGAAAGTAATTATGCAGTAGAAAGTAACCTATTGATAATATCAATCAACATCAGTGATAAATTAATGTGTAAATTATGCAAAGTAACAATTTAAAAAACTAGAGTAGCATGTACTAAATTCTTTTATACAATTCAGATAACAGCATGTTCTTTTCATTCATATTTTTATATACTTCTATTGATATATCACTTGCTCATGAAATCATATGACATTTGAGCAACAAAGAAGCAATTTTCACACAATATTTAATTATCTAGGCTGACAGTTTTCTTTCTTTATTTTTCGTTAAAAGAATTAAATTTAGAAATCTAACTAACTTCTTACTTAAAGATATTACTCATCTTATAGTCACTTGATTAGACAATTAAATGACATTCAAGCACTAATTCTATTTTTCCCATGTTAGTAAATATACATTTATTAGCTGTATTTTTATATTGGACTATTTCCATCATCTAATATGTGTGTTGAATGTCTTTGGAAAAGTTTAATTTTAGTTAAATATTCCAAATGCGTTCAACTATTAGTAATATCACAGCAAACAGGTTAGTATATGCACATCGTTTCGAGAGGTATTTTTCTCCCCCTCTTCCTCAGGTGTTGCTGGCCTGTCCAGTGACAGTACTAGCATGGGATTCGAACCTGGGTCCTTAGATTCTTGATTATTGAATTTTAAGGTAATGTTGTAACCAAGTGAGCCATCCTGCCAAAGGCAACAGTATGTAGTAATTTCATATACTTATCTATGAGGTTCCTCCTGATTTCTCCACTTTTTCCTAAGAGCAAAGTTGATTAGTGGTTTCCATACATTATGTATAGTCACACTAGGTTGGCTTATGGGATTTTTTGCCATTGTCATGTGAGCAGCTTCTTTAAATTTTCTTCTTTGTACCTTTTCTTCTCTATCCAATATTTTTGTATTTTCCCAATTGAACATATGTTCATTGGTACATACATGGTCTGCTACCTTAGACACATCTGTTTTCTTTCTTCTAATCATCAGTTTGTGTTCTTGCAAGCACTTTTCAATGGGATGACTGGTCTCACCAATATATGTTCTTCCACATTCACATGGTATTTCATAGATGCAATTTTTTTCTTTTCAGCATTTCAAGTTTAGGCTTTGTAGATGTTAGAATTCCTCATAGTGTGGTATGGCTCTGGAAAGCTGTTCTGATGTTATACTGATTGCAGATTTTCCTTAATTTGTCTGCTATTTTTGGAATGTATGGGTACACTACAGTACCAATAATTGTCTTTTCTCTTGATGGTTCTTTTTGTTGTCTATTTAATGTTTTCTTAATAACAGCTGATGGATAACCATTTTTCATAAGAGTTTGTTCTATATAGATCTTTTCTTTTTTCAAATCGCTGATTTCTGAACAAACTTCTTTTGCTCTGTTCCATAGTAATAGTATAACTCCATGTTTTGTGTTTCTGGTGTGATTGGATGTATAGGCTAGGTATTTTCCTGTATGTGTAGGTTTTCTGTAAACTGTAGTTTTGATTTTGCCATGAGGGAGTCTTGTCACAAGAACATCTAAGAATGCCAATTTTTGTTCTTGTTCTGATTCTATTGTGAATTTAATTGAAGGGGATATGTTGTTGATGTGTTTCCAGAAAGTTTGTAGCAGTGCTTCACCATGTGGCCATACAACAAATGTATCATCCACATAGTGAAGCCAAACTTTAGGTGGATATGGAGTAGTTTTTATGGCTGTGGTTTCAAGTTCTTCCATGTAAATATTGCTAATCGGGGAGACAATGGTGAGCCCATAGCCATTCCTTGATTTTGTTGGAAGAATTCTGTGTTATATTGAAAGTAGGTTGTTTTTATACAGAATGTTAATAGTTCCATTATGCTATCAATAGGAAGAGCTGTTCTGGTTTGTAAACTATTATCACCATTTAATTTTTTCCTTACAATAGACAATGCTTCTTCACATGGTAGATTTGTGAATAAACTTTCCACATCAAAGCTTACCAGTAAGTCAGTTCTTTCAATTTTCATGTTCTTGATTAATTCTACAAAGTGTCTAGAATCCCTGACAAAGGATTGGGTCTTGTATGCCAAAGGACTTAGAACTTTGAGAAGAAATCTTGCCAAATTTTGGCAAGGTGAATCTCTAGAACTAACAATAGGTCTTAATGGAACATGATCCTTATGGATTTTAGGTAGACCATAAAGATGAGGAATTTTGTTGAAATATGATGTTATTTTACTTTTTTCTGAATCAGTGAAATACTTGTGATGCTTTCTGAGTAATGCTTGTAACTTTGCTTCCGTACTTAGTTTCGGACTCTTTGCCACTTTTCTATATTGGCCTGCTGTGAGGAGTTCTTGTATTTTGTTGTCATAATCAGTTGTATCCATTACAACTGTTGCATTGCCTTTGTCAGCAGGGAGAATAATTATAGATTTATCTACTTTGAGAGATTTAATTGCTTTCCTCTCACCATAGGATATGTTTGACTTCAATTTTTGTTGCTTGTCAAGTGTTCTTTTTATTCTCCAGCATAATTCTGCTACTTCTTCTAAAGGCAATTTTTGAGTGACTTCCTCAGTGGTTGCCATTATATCTAATAAAGGGATATTAGATGGTGTTATGGCAAAGTTTAATCCTCTTTCAAGAACAGAAATTTCAGTATCTGTTAGATGTTTAGAACTGAGATTTTTAACAGATGAAGATGGGTACATTGCTTGGTACATTATGATTTTTGATATGCCCATGTAGGTTAGCAAGTTTCTTCTTTTGGCATTCTTTTATTTTTCCATGTAATGTAGAATATGATTTTCTTACTGCTTGAAAAACTCTCATGTAGTCATTATCAGTAAGTTTATTTTTTACAAGACATTCTACATTATTAATTGAATGCATTGTTTGATACTTAGAAAACCTTTGAGCATTTATTCTTTCTCTTAACAGAGCTTCACTTGCTCTCTGAGTCTGAGAGTGAATTGGAGGTTTTAGTTGCAAACCTTTAGGAATTATCCCTTCCGATTTACATTTACATAAGAAAGTTAAATGATTTTCTACTTTGGCCAGCTTTAGACATAGTTTTTCATAATGTCTAAAGTTTGATATAGTATAGGGTCCATACCAAATACTTAGTGTTTTTCTGAAGGTTTGTGATGATGGTGTTCTAGCTGTATTTTTATATTGGACTATTTCCATAATCTAATATGTGTGTTGAATGTTTTTAGAAAAGTTTAATTTTAGTTAAATATTCCAAATGCATTCAACTGTTAGTAATATCACAGCAAACAGGTTAGTATATGCACCAACTCTTAGTAATATCAAGCAAACGCATTAGTATATGCACTAACTGTTAGTAATATCACAGCAAACAGCTTAGTATATGCGCATTTTGAGAGGTATTTTTCTCCCCTCTTCTTCAGGTATTGCTGGCCTGACCAGTGACAGTACTAGCATGGGATTCATACTTGGATCCTTAGATTCTTGATTATTGAATTTTAAGGTAACGCTCTAACCAACAGCCATCCTGCTTGAAATGCTGCAAAGAAAAAACTGCATCTATGAAATACCATGTGAATGTGGAAGAACATATATTAGTGAGACCAGCTGTCCCATTCAAAAGCGCTTGCAAGAACATAAACTGATGATTAGAAGAGAGAAAACAAATGTGTCTAAGGTAGCAGACCATGTATGGACCAATGAACATACGTTCGATTGGGAAAATACAAAAATATTGGATAAAGAAGAAAAGGTACAAAGAAGAAAATTTAAAGAAGCTGCTCACATGACAATGGCAAAAAATCCCATAAGCCAACCTAGTGTGACTATACATAATGTATGGAAACCACTAATCAACTTTGCTCTGAGGAAAAAGTGGAGAAATCAGGAGGAACCTCATAGATAAGTATATGAAATTACTACATAATGTTGCCTTTGGCAGGATGGCTCAGTTGGTTAGAGCATTACCTTAAAATTCAATAATCAAGAATCTAAGGACCCAGGTTCAAATCCCATGCTAGTACTGTCACTGGTCATGCCAGCAACACCTGAAGAAGAGGGGAGAAAAATACCTCTCAAAACGTTGTGCATATACTAACCTGTTTGCTGCGATATTACTAACAGTTGAATGCATTTGGAATATTTAACTAAAATTAACTTTTTCTAAAGATATTCAACACACATATTAGATGATGGAAATAGTCCAATATAAAACTACAGCTAGAAGACCATCATCACAAACCTTCTGAAAAACATACATCTATTAGGATTGTTGTTTTTTTTTATAGCAGTGGGGGTGGGGGTGGATATAAGTAGGTTTTAAAACTTGTATACTTATTTTAATATTTGAGTACAAGTATAGTGTATATACTTAAGCTAGATGTAATTATAGAGGATTTGAATACAGAGTGGGTGACTGAAGGTAACTTGAAAGTCTGTATTCAAATCCCCTATAATTAGTATTTTTTTTCCATTTTTATTCATAATTTATTTATTAACAAACTAAACTGTAGCATTATTTTAGTTAATAAAAAGTTTCTATTATATTGGGATATTGTAATTTAGTTTATTCAGATGAAAATTACTATCAATAGGGAACCTACGATTGTTTTTTTTTTGTCCAATTCTTGTATATGTAGAAGACTCGCAGAATTGAAGAGCATGAATCAAAAGGTATAGTAACTGTTGTGTTTGGCTTGGCTTACAGGTTCGGTTCCAAACCAACAGACAAATGAAGACACTACTAAGCAATTAATATGTATAATTTATTAGTGACAACAAAGATATACACACATGTTAGTTAATAAAACATATTGGAACAATGGCTGGGCTCAAACCCTGTTACAAGGGAGTGACATTTCCCCCAATGGCCTAGATAAGCGTAAGGCCAATAAATTGCCCTCAATGTGTGAGTATGTATATAAAGAATCATATAGATACATGTCTAAGAGAGAGATAAAGTTCGAAAGTTATTTTTATTAAAAAAATAAAATAAAAAGAGAAAAATGTATTTAGTTATAGTTGTTTATTTTAGAATACATTCAGAAAAATATGTGTTAATAAATTGTGGGAATGCAATTATACGCAAATATATAAATTTTTTTTTGTATTATTACTTATTTTAAATGTATATTTTCTATTAGTTTTATCGTACATAGTATTTTAATGAGGGTAAAGAACTTTGATATATCTACCTTGAGGCAATTTTGTGTCTTTTATTCCATTATTTAGCCACTCTAAATTTCAGGAAATCATAAATAAATGTACAGCTAAAAAAAGAAAAGAAACGTAAAAGAAAAATGTTAAAAGCATGCCTGAGAAATAGAGATCTCAATGCTGATAAACTATTTTGGGAAATAAGAAGAATTGAATTAATTGGTATGTTGTGAAAAGGAAAGAGAGAGCAAGAGTGTTTTTCGGACTGAAATGTTATATTAATATTTTTTGTTTTTGCTAAGTTTACTGGTGCGGCTATGCTCGCATTATAAAAAAGTGAAATATTAGAAGTACTTCAATCAACCATCTCGAGAAGAAAATGGATTTAGCAATATCAACTTATACAATCACTACAATCATGATGCCGGGTAAGAGCAAATACGTGTAAGGCAATCACCCTAAGCTCCAAATGGATAGCTGTTCCTGTTCAATGCCTGCCCGTCCAAGAACCCGAAGGATCCTACCGATATGCTGGTAAAATAATCCAGGAAGGAATGAATCTTGAACCTTATACCCTAACAAAGCTTCCAATAAGACGTCATTATTTTCTATAAGCAATACCACAAAATGGATGGTCATGCTGGACTTTTGTCATTAACAGAATTTTTTTTTCATTCGTCGACAATAAAGAATCCATAGATTTTGTTGGGATTATTGAAACAAGCTTACGTGGAAATAAACTTATACCTAATCAAAATAAAATCCCGGGAGCTCCAAGGTAAAAATGACTAATTTTTATTGTCTTAAGTGAACTGAAAATTGCATATCGTTACTCTCTAAAGGTTTAATCATTATTTAAAACTATATAATTTAATGTGCAATGTATAAATGCATTCTTACACATGCTGTTTAATTATAGGTTCTTTTATATTTAACGAAAAAAAATGTTATCATTTGATATGTAAATTATATATATATATATTTTCTCTTTTCTCAATATTTAATTAGATGGAATAGTAATAAAATTGTATACTTTAAAACAAATTATTTGTCTATCATTAATGAACATCTTTATCACTTATATTGGCCTAGTTTCCTTCCTGGCAGTATATCTCTCAGAATGAATTGAGTATGCTTTTCCGAGTAAGCAATTATAATAAACAAGATTGCGCATTGAGGGAATAAATGTTTAGAAATAGTGAGTTCAAAGTAGCCAATTTTAAATGGCACATGATCTAATTTGAGAAGCATAGAAATCAGGGAAAGATCGTTCCAAATACGCAAATTTATCCATTTACCTCCATTCAGCCTGATAGGTATTATTACCTCCCAGCCCTGGGATTTGAGCTAGCTACAGGGCCGGCACCTAATTAGTGATAGTTCTAAGATTACTTAGATAGGAAAAGTATAATTCTTTCGGTATTAGTGAGATTATTGGCGCTTGGTGTCAGATTAACTGACGCTCATAAATATACTTTTTCCGGAAGAAATTGTTGTTCGTCCTTTTAATGAAATAATGGCCACTAGGTAGATTTTTTTTTGTTAACTTACATCCTTATATAGGATTTGTACATTTTATTTCTTAAAATTTCATTAAGAAAGTGGATTCGTATTCGAACCCAATACCGTAGATAGTATTCAAATTCTATCTGCAGGTGTTATGGTGACTAGACAGTCATAGTTTTGCATTCACTACCCTACATGGTCAACAGATCAAATTTTTTTTTTAGATATTTATACAAACAACAAAATTGTTACCGGGGTCACCTATTAAAATATAAATATGGTTTATACAAATTAATGCTGAGGTAATCATGCTGAGTAATGGAACTCACTTCCAGCTGTATAAGTAGTCTGCCTCATGAGCTCAAGTAAGACTCTTCTGGCTGTACTAGACAGCTTACTTCAGGTTGGCTCTAGTTTAGACTCTTCCAACTGCACTTAGACAGCTTGCCTTGAATCTGTTGTGGATGTAGCAGTTTCCAGTCCTTATGTGGATTTGCCTCACTGTGTGGACATCGCTATAATGACTATAGAAAATACCTTTGCTGATGACAGAGGGTTTATTGGAGATCATGTTGTCATTCTGGTTGACAGAAGTAATTGCTCTCTGCCTTGCCTCCAAAAGGCTGACTATTTAATAGCAGATCCCCTACCTTACTGGCAACACTTGGATTATGTGCACGAACCCCAATAAAGGATTTATCCCCATTAGATAGCGATCGGGTGCCCGCAAATCAGGCAAGGAATCTGGAATAGTCCACTTTTAAAGGCAAGGTCAGATATGACAGTAACCAAATGAAAACACTGCTTACTTTATGATTTCGGATAGGAATCGCATTTGGCCAAAATTCTATGATTGATTTCATATCAATTTATTTATTTCTTTTTAATCAGTCTTTAGTATAGAAGTTTATCTTAACGCTCTTCTAATACTTTTACAATTTTAATGGATTTCACTATAAGTGGATTTTTTCCATCATTGAGTTCAGGAAATTTAAATTGAATTCATTTTCCAATGTCGTTAAGTGTTGCAAAATTGTATTTTTTGATAATTTTGGAAGTATTTGGTCATCATCATTTCATTGTCATAAGAACCAATGATAATTTCTCAAACATTGTAATTTTTTTTAATCCTAATTTTGTTTTCCTTTTTCCAATTTTCTCACAAAGGCTTTCAAGGAGTCAATGAATTTTAGAATATTTTCCTTTAATTGTATCTGAAGATTAAATGTATTCAGTTGCTCAAAGATGTCAGATAAATAACATATGCACACGATCTGGTAATTATGCAAAAAAAATTCTGTTTTACATTAAAAACATCAAAAAATATTTGAGCTCATTTCTAAGCTCAAATGACCACCTATTGAATATTTCTTCTTGGTCATTGAACATTGGTGTGGGAAGAGGCAACTGATAATCTGTATCTTCATCCATATACAATTGTTTGAGTTGAGTGTTTTTTTTGTTACAATTTGTTATTTGAATTGTTTAAACTGTGACTGGCTTGAGATTAGAGTCTATTTTTCAATAATACAATGAATGTCTTTTCTTTTTAGAGTTTACTATTTTTACATTATTTTGTAAAGCAGGTGTTGCCTCCAATTTAATTACTATTCTATCATTCAATTTTACTTACTAGCACAGAGATCATACATAATTTAAAGAGAAGGGATTTATATCCTAAGCATGTACACTGTAATGTTGTTATAATAGCTTAACAAGGTCTTGAGTACTTAAAATACTCTCAAACCAAAGCACAAGATAGAGCCTTTTGGAAAGATAAGAGCAATTGAAAGCATCTTAGTCAGATTGGCCTATATTACTAAATTTTTGATATAAAAGATAAGAAAGTCACTTTTATCATTTCAAAAGTCTCTATGGGTTGAGAATATCCTCAATACTCAACGAGATATCATTGGATATTATAACAACATTACAGCATGTGCTTAGGGTGTAAATCCCTTCTGTTTAAATTACTATTCTATCTGAATATTATCCATAGACATTTTCCACAACAAAAGGAGAATCTTTTAATGCATGTGATTGACAATATCTTGCAAACCCTATGGGCTCAAAATGATGAAGTCTCATTAATCAATTTGAATTGAAGATAGCCCCAAATGCTGCAGATTTGATCTGCTATATAATTTGTTCTCGATGGCTACACTGTACTGATGTTTAATTAAGTATATTGTTTAGTAGTGGTAGTATGTGTTTGTTTCGCCACCTTTTCAATATAAATGACATCTTAAAGTTTGATCAAAGTTGTTCCAATTATGGTTTTTTTTTTTTTTGATTTGCTGTTTCCAATGCTATAAACAATGCACTGAAATTTTTTTTCTGCAACAAGAATGGTCGATGTAAAGTATGTTGAATATTTTTTTGACCCTCTACATGGATCCCAATGCCTATGAGTAAAAAACAACCATAAAATCAAACATATCTACAAATAGAATATTTCCAAGGCAAAAAAAAACTATTTTTATTTAATTTGGAGAAAGATCAATATTACATTACAGAAATATTATTCATTAAATGGACAATCTCTAGTCTAATGAATGACTAATAAAAATTATTATTATACTTCCATCAAGTGATTTGTGTCAAAATTGTGAGGGTGGTTAGTTTTACACATCAATTAAACTGTAATAATGGACTCTGTATATATACTGGACAATGATAAAGATATATGTAAGAGATTGTGATCTGGGCCAACTGATGATTTGTTGGTTCAGCATTAAATCTGTATCTGGGGATACATCTTTTTCACATGTCTTTGGTCATATGTTTGTGATTACATCCATCTACAAGGTGTTATTAGCAGAAAGAAACCACTCCCTACCTTGCATAAAAGTGATATAGTCGAAATTAGATGACAGAAATATTCATTAAATGGATAATCTCTAGTCTAATGAATGAATAGTAAAAATGATTAATATCAATATTGCAACAGTTTGAATTTAAGAGTCTATGGTCCATATTTTCAAATGATTGAGGGTGATTCGCTGATAAATTTAAGATTTTTTAACTTTTTGTAATCTGGACTCAATATATAAACTTATTGCTTTTCTTCTGTATTCATTTTTACCACTATTTCAGTTATTTAGATACTTATATTTAATGAAACCGGTATTTGGTTATTGACGTAAATCATTTTTAATGATCTTTTAAGCGGTCAAACAATATATTTTTTAGAATATGTTTTTTGAGTGAATTTAAAAATAGACATACAAATCTAATTTTTTAGTGTTTTTATTAAAGAAAATATATTTATTATATTTCTATAATTATATCTTTTGAAATAGAAAGTATATACACATTTTAAAGTATTTTCATAAAAGAAAAATGTTTTGAATATTTGCTTCCTTTTTATCAGTAACATAATAAATGCCTCTATTTATAAACTAGAAAAGTTAAATAAAATAATTAGTAATATAATTATTATGTGTAATGAGTTATTAATAAATAATTATAATTAAAGTTAAAATACCTATTTACACATTTTTTATCAAACGGCATTAAAAAAAAACAACAATGAAATGAATTAAAGATGTCTGTCAGAAAAGAAGTAGCATTGTGAAGCTGCAAAGAATGTTGTATCACTATACATGACTTCAGTTATACACTATCTAAGCAAACAAAAATGGAAATAAACAAACATTAAAATTCATAAATTTATTACATTTTGCAATAATAATAAGCAGCCATTTTTCCATCTCAGTACTGTATGTGTTTCTGTTTAAAAATAAATAAATTTTATAATATGTCAACTGTTGCCTTTCTATCTTGGGAGTGCCATGCATGACCATATTTATTAAAAAATTTTGGTTTGTATTGAAAGCACATAATTTTATTCTTTCTTTATTAATCTTTCTGAGTTTAAAGTGCAGTTCAACTAGATATATCAGAAGCATTTGATACAGTAAACATAAGAGTACTGCTACAATCTCTCTCAGATATAGACATTCCATCTGAGACAGTACAAATCATAGAAAATTTACTAATCAACAGAGAGATGCATATCTCATTAAACGACATAATCACTGAGGGATTCACCCCCACATCGTCTATTTCACAAGGCTCGCCTCTCGGTACCCTGCTATTTACACTATATATAAATCCACTTCTCAGGAACATAGATTCTCTACTACCCGGAGTCTTCCAGAATTGAAAAAAAATATAAAAGCGATAGCGTATATGGACGATGTACTTGTCATCCTTTCATCCAAGAAATACCTACCACGACTATATTACATCATCAACTCTCTAACATCTCCAGTCTCAAAACCAACACCAGAAAGTCATCTACCCGGTGTATCCTAACAGGGAAAAAAATAGCATCAAACTATCATGCTGACCCTCAAAAATGTCTGGGATTTCCAATATACAAATCCCAAACAGCCATGTCGAAAGAACTCCAAGATAACATAATTCAAGCAACCGAAAAAATAAAAAATACCCTGTCAGGAGTGTATCTCTCTTTATACAAAATGCAACCTTTATTAGACCTAATAGAATTTGTTTTTAAAGTAAATATGCACAATTGATAGAGATAGAAATAATACTTCATGAAATGTAATTAATGAATTTAAATAATGACAAGGTCAATTGTTACATTTCAGATAAAATAAATAATTCTGAAGAATTTAAGATAAGATAAATATTTTTTTTTCTTTTAAGTTATATATTTTCTCCCCTTTTATCTTTGCTTTCTTATTCTTTTGTTTAAGAATTAAAAATGAGATATTGAATAATAATTTTTTTAACTATATATATTTTTATGAAATGCTAACATATGTATGTGTTTGTATACAAACTGAAAAATTAAAAAATTTAAAATAATTAATAACTCGGTTGATTTCTTTTCAAGCAGATTACTGAATTCATCTGTTTGCATATCTACGGGAAGTTAAAATTTTAATATATATACTACTGCATCTTAAATATTTTTCATTTTAAATTTTAGATTGTCATCTTTAAATAAATTTACAGTTATAAATATTATTAAAGTAAGTATAGGGGTTTGAACTCAGATTTTCAAGCATCCTTCAACTATCCACACTATCTTATGCAACTGATACACATGACTACACACATGTAGAAAAGATAAATAATCACCAATATATGTATTTCATGCTAAACCAGCACTCATCAGTTGGTCCAGATTATCATCTCCCACACATATATATAATCAGTGCTCAGTTGATAATCTGGACCAATTGATGAGTGCTGATTTAGCATGAAATGCGTATGTTGGTGATTATTTATCTTTGCATAAGATAGTGTGGATAGTTGAAGGATGCTTGAAAATCTGAATTCAAACCCCTATATTTACAATTAAAGCTCCCATGTTTGTGAAGAGTGCCTGGTTTTCAAATATTGAAATATTATTAAAGCAAATTTTATATCGGGATAAATTGAAATGTTCTTTCAACGATGTCTATTGGGATAATGATATACCCAACATTGCATAGTTTCTTCACATTCAGTGCCAAGTTTTTCTCATGTGTTATAGCATCAGCCGGGAAGCGAACCCGCTAACCCGGGACAACTGCTTGTTAAGCAGCTGTCACTGACCTCTCGACCACCAATGCTTGACGAGTGCCAAGTTTTTACTCAGTCACATGCTAACATTAATTTTATGATTTTCTAATATAGGTAATTGATTGTCTATGGCTTTAGCTAATGAAATTTCAAGATCTTTGATGAAGGCGTTAATCTTCGATAAAAACATTGATCATAGGAGAATATTCTTTCCAGTAATGTATAAGCAACTTATCCCCATCTTTTTAGCCCTATGAATTTGGTTACAATACCTTTCTGAGAATAGAATAGTTTAGTTCTTTTATTGCTTGGTAGTAACTTTAATTGTAATTTTATCAATGCAATATCAATGTATTAGAGAAGTTTCATGTAAAGATTCTCTATAAAAATCTAAAAATATAATGGCAAGATTGGAAAAACCAATCAATATTTTCTTCATCTTGCCAGATGCAATACTGAAGTGTCCATCATTGCAAACTTACATCTTTATTGGATTGGATATGTAAAATGAAAGAATAATCCAAGACAGCCTAAAAAAGTGTTTTATGATGAACTTGAGTATGAGTTGGTGTGGGAGAATAGACCCTGTTTACATATAAGGATTGTCTCAAAGGCATTCTGAAGAGATGTAAAATTGATTGTTTCTATTTGGAAGATGTGGCAGAGAATAGAATATATTGAAGAGATAAAAATAGACATTGTGTTGAAGTATTCCAAAAAGAAAAAATTTCTGCTGAAGAAATTAAAAGAAAGGATTACATAATATCAAACGGAAAAATGGATCAAGATGTGATCGGTTTGGATGTATTTGTGATTCACAGATTGGTTTATATAGTCATTGCAAAGTCTCATTTCTAGAGAAATTCTTTTTCTTTATCTTTCTTAGAGTTAGAAGAACATACTTGTTTTTAAGAGACTGGTGTATATATATAATTTTACCAACTGATTGACTGGTATAACACAACATAATATAGTTAAATTTGTTCTGTCTTGTAATTTTTTTTGAAAAATACATTTGTTTTTCAAAAAATATTTTCCATAGTTGTTTTTCCAATTTCATAATGAGTTTATCATCCTTGATCTATTAATATGCAAAACTATGCACATATTCTTTTGTTTTAATTACAGGTACCTTTTACCCCTGAAAAATACATTTAAGAAAATATTTCAAAGCAGTTTGCTTTTTTTTTCAAATTATATTTAAATACAAGTATATTATATATACTTTTAAGCTAGATATAATTGGAAGGAATTTGAACCTAAATTATCAAACTCCTTTTAGACACCGACTAGATCTTATATAACCAATACACATGACCATATACATGTGAAAAAGATAAATGACCTCCAATATACATATTTCATGCTAATCCAGCACTCATTATTTGGTTTACATCATCATCTCCCACATAAATATAATCAGTGCTCAGTTTATATTAAGATAGCAAATCTTCAAATTTTAAAAGATTTGCTATCTAAACTGAGCACTGATTATATATATATGTGTGGGAGATGATGATCTAAACCAACAGATGAGTGCTGGTTCAGCACAAAATATGTGTATTGGAGATCATATATCTTTTTCATATGTATATGATCATGTATATCAGTTTGTATACGATGGAGTAGATGACCAAAAAGAGCTTGAAAGTCTGGGTTCAAATTCCCTCTAATTACTATGTTTTAAATACAAGAATAGTTATTTTTGTTTATTGATCTTTTGTTTGTGTTTTAATGATAATACTTTTAACTGTTTTTCTTTTTATACTTATGCATGCACACACATATAAAAAACATCATTATTTATGCATATAGTTTTATTAAAGAGCTTGTTATTATTCTCAAGTCCCTATTAATATTTTTAGCTATCAATGTATAGACTTTCCTTATCTGTATGCACTTAGTGATTAGGTTTTGTATTATCTCCTGTCCAATACAGCAGTCACATTTCTTCTCTGTTTGACTATAATAAGCAAGTCTCCAGAATATTATTATTTCAAATATTTTAATTATTTACATATTCACATAATGGCTTTTTTAGATACCATTATTCCAAAATCATGAATTCGAAAAATTATTTTTCCAAACACTTTTAGATTTAGCTACAAATACCTTGGTCAGATTATTAGTACAGCTGGAAACATAATGGATGAAATTAATCATAGAATTAAACTTGGTTGGAGTGCTTTTGGTAGAAATAACTTGCTACTAAAAGGAAATATGCCTATATGTTGAAAAGGAAGGTTTTTAATAAATGTGTTTTACCGGTTTTTTCTTATGGATCTGAGACTTGGATACTTAATAGAAGAGCAATACAGAGACTTCAGACCATTCAAAGAAGTATGGAGAGATGCATGTTGGGAGTAACAAGAAGAGATCGAAAATGCAATTTATGGGTAAGAGAACAAACCGGTGTTACTGACCTCATTGAAAAAATTAAAAGACTGAAGTAGAGTTGGATTGGACATATTGCTAGAAGAGGTAATAATAGATGGACAATTGAAATCTCAAACTGGATTTCAAGAGATTGTAAAAGACCCAGCAAGAGATCACATGTGAGATGGATGGATGAAATACGAGTGTGCAGGGGTGATGTGGAGAAGAGAAGCTAAGGATTGGAGATGGATTGAACTTGGAGAAACCTTCATCCTGCAGTGGATTGATAATGGTTGATGATGATGACATTGCAAAAGTATACCCAAAATTGCAACTTCCTTGTTGCTTCCTTAAATCGAACAAGTGGAATTGTTAAAACATTTTCACAACATATATTTATTAATACACTATGTGAATGATTATAATATTTATTGATTCTCTTTATTTTACATCATCCAAAAATAAAAATTATAATTCTACTTTTAAAAATTTATTTTCAAAATACAAGTAAGCAGAAAAATTACTTTGAAAGCTTTTTATATGCTTATCCCATCAGTATGTAAGTTCAAACATCTAGGATTATTTTATTTTGGTTGTCTTTTAAGCAATATTCACTAATTAATTACATTTAATGTGCTCGTTTTATACTCTTGAAATTTAATAACAGTAGGGAAACTCTCCATATAGTAGGGCCACCAAGTGCAAGCCTTAATCAATGGATGCGAGATTCTATCTAGTGCCTACTGTTATTGATAGCTGTGTACACATATGAAATGGTGATCATATGACGATCCGTTGAAATTTATTTTTTTTAAAAATTATTAATCTTTTTAAAACAATGATAGAAGATCTGCAATAAAAGCAATCATTTTCCTGTAATAAAATAAATAAATAAACAAAATCATGTTGTTGTTTTTTCTATCACAAATAAAATAAAAATATGTATATTAATTAAAATTTGGTTTACTTGAATAATTTTTTTTCATATGTCATAGCATCCACCAGGAGGCGCTGACCTCTCGGCTAATAATGCTTGACAATTTTTATTTATTTTATAATAGAAGAAACAGCAAAACAACATTTGGCATAATTTTAAAAAAGTTATATTGTTTTACTGGTTTTATTTGCTAGAAAATGATATTTAAAGAATTTCAATTTCACAGCAAAAAAAAATAAAATAAATAAGTATAATATTTGAAATAAAGGCATTTTTATACCTGAACTTAATTGTAAATATAGAGGATTTGAACTCAGACTTTGAAGCAACCTTCAACTTTGCACACCATCTCATACAACTAATACACATGACCACACACACACACATGTAGAAAAGATAAATAATCACCAATGTTTCTACATGTGTGTGGTCATGTGTATCAGTAGTATGAGATAGTGTGTATAGTTGAAGGTTGCTTGAAAGTCTGAGTTCAAATCCCCTATATTTAATAATTAAGTATATAATTGTTTTTTAAAAATGCACAAAAAGAATTTTTTTTTTTGCTTTCTTTTTATATGTTTTATTTTAATGGATACCACCCTCGGTATGATGTCATCAATATGGCTTTTATACTTAACTAAAATCTTTAAAATTATCTACCTCCCCCCCCCCCCCGCAATTGTATTTTGCATATTAGTAAATAGTTTATAGATCATCCTTCTTAATAGTTAATATTTTCATCTTTTTTTTTTTTTTTTAAATATGACATTAAAAGTTTATTATATGTTTTGAATCTGTTATAAGGAATCCATTATGATTGCTTACTTTTGTATCCGAGATTTTTATTTTCGATAAGTTTTGGGTAATCATTTATTTGCTTTCATAACTTGGGTTAACGAAATACTTTTTAAGGTGTTTTTTTATTTATTTATAATTACTGTGTTTGAAAGTTTGTTTAAATTAGTAAAATTTCCGAATTTGAGAAGAACCTAGAACTAATTAATGTTTTTGGAATAATGGCCGTCAACTTGTATCTGTAAATTCCTTGAAGTTTTTAAATCTAACATGTATATATTTCTTTTATTTATTTATTTCAGTTTATCAGTTCATTTTTATACTCCACTCTTTCTTCCATACAGTAAAACCTGTTATTTTTCTAAGATTATCTTGCAGGCTTTTGTTTACAGAATTAATGATGTGGTAGTTTGTTTATTAAAGACAGTTGATGAAAGACATACATTGTTGTATTGAAATGGAGATTCATAATGCTAACAACACATGACTTAAAAATGGCAGTCACATGTTAATATTTTGTGCATTTTTTACCTTCCAAAAAAATCAGTCCCGGAATTAATTTTAAGTGATTTTAGAAGAGAATATAAATATAAACACACTTCAAATTACATAACATTTTTTTTTTTGGCGATACTAGCTTAAACAATATGTAGTTACTTAGCACTAACGCATTTGAACCCATCTACCCATTTTAACTTAAAACATCTTTTCCTCCTATTGATTTTTCATGTGAAAAGACTAGACTTGAAAGAGTGGAATTAAAAGAACGGTGACCCGTATTATATAGTTTTCCGGGAAATTTACGTAATATTTTTGCCTTGATCCTGACAAAATAAAAGCTTTAAATTTTGCACATTCAGAAAGCTATTGTACTTTGCTATGATTTGATTATACACAACTTACTGAATGTCAGAGTTACCTTAGACATTGTTTTTGTTTAGCATTCTTTTTTACTTACTTTTGGCGGTTTGAATTTGATAACTACAACATTAGCAGAGTTTTAAAAAATTAGCTTTAATCTGCAAATGTATATATATAACGCACACATGTATGTAGGTGACATTGTTTATTAAAATACTATGGTATAACATTCTAATACTTATGCGGCTAATATTTTTTTTACCTACCTTTAATATACATTTCATTTTTGTGAAAACGAACACATTTACATTGTTGTTTATTTTCACTAGATGTCGCTATAATATAGGGTCGCCAATTTTATTTCTTTCAACAATTTCCTTTTCAGTGTTATTATAATTGCTTTAATGAATTTTATTTTAAGTGATTGATTGAAATGAAACAGATTTGAAAATTTAGATTGCATTTATCTAATAAATAAAAAAATTCCTACAGCAATTATATTATTTATGTCCTGTTGGAAAAACCTCGGGCCTTGAATATGTCATTCATATATATATATTATGGTCATATACATTTGTATATTTGAGTTGTAATACATATTTTTATTGAATTTCCTTTGCATCTCCGTAAGGGATTTCATTATTTTATGGGCGTAGTTCCAAATTTGAAATGCTAAAATGAGTTGCATTAAAGTGGTGAGAATATTTAGAAATCGATCACTGATTATAATCAAGTGTTGTCACTTGCTCATAGAACTCTATGCCTATAGTTACTCCAACCTAATTTCGTGCAGAGAACTTAACCTACATATACAAAACACTATTGATTATAATGTTGTTTTCCATTATATCACTTTTTATTTCATCATCATTTTCAGTCCACTATATAATTAAGATCACATCAAGTTTAATTCACTTTTTTTACTCTTTAGTTCCCCTTTTCCACAATACTCCAGAAAACTTACCAGCATCATCAATATGTGTCCCACCAAAGCTGGTTCTAGGTTCGTTATTATTTTTTGTGATCAAGTTTGTCCATCTGTTTTGTTTTTTTAGTAATATGTCAAGCCCAATTTCATTTCCCCTTTTTAATTCTTTCAATAATGTCAGTAATACTTATTTTCTCATCTGCATATTTCACTTTTCAATTTCTCCTTGCTAATAATATGATACATCTCTCTATTCTTCTCTACATGGTCTGAAGTCTATGTTGCTTTTTTATTAAGTCTCACATTCATAAGTAAGAACTAATAAAACACATTTTAAAATGTTCTAAGGATTTCATACAAATTTAATTTTATGATTAATTTCATCCTCCACATCCATACTTCTGTTCCTAATTTAATCTAGATATGGTAATATCTTGGATTAAAAGTAGAATGGGAATCAGATTTTTACCACTAAGCAAAAACAAACAATCCCTATATATTATGAACTAACTCTTTTTTCATTCACTTATAGTAACAAACTGACGTGAGGTCAAAAGTTACTTTACCATAATATTTTATTGGCACAAAAAAATAATTCAATTACACCAAATTTTCAGTAAATTAAGTATTTATAAACAAAATTAGAAGGAAATTTAAAAATAATATTATTATGGTGAAGTAACTGTAGGCAGTAATTATTGGCTGGAATTCATTCCACAGTTTTTTGGCTTAACCCAATTTGTGGGAAACAGAAATGTTAAGCGTTATTGCTATGACGCATTAAAACACATTGATCATATTTACACAGCAGTTTATACTGAAAACGTTTTTTTAAAATAAAGTCTGGCACTGTTTTTAAATAAAAATTGTACAGTATTTAAAACATCATATTTCCATTATTATTTTATTGTTTAAATAGTAGACCCACTGTAATGAACATAACATGTTTTTCCTCTATTTCATGTCATTATAAGTAGGTAGTTATTTCTCCGTGGTTTTTTTATATATATATTTTCATATGTCTTTGCTATGTATTTACAAAATGTATCTTTTGTAATTTTGTACACGATTTTGTCTTTTCTTTTATGATATACTTTATAATATTTTGTTGAATTGTAAATCTTTTTTCCAAATTTGTGTTAAATTTTTGCCTAATAAAGATCATTTTTTAGTATAAAAAAAATAATTTCAACTCCCATTGAATGATTCATTCTTTTAGCTTTGTTAGTATCTAAGCTTAGTTTGTTAATATGGTTATGAATTAAATAATCAAATCTGTATTTTATTTTGATTTATGTACAGCTCAATACTCTGAAATCATTGTTTAATTATTCTTTGGTATTATATATATTGTAATGGGATGGGTGGAGAAACATTAGTATCTGTTGGTTTCTCTGCTGAGAAAGAAATAATTTTCTATTAAGCACCATTTTTTAAACATCCTCATAATTTATATACGCGGTATCAAACTCACTCTAATCTTATGGGATTTTTTTTAGCATGCACACATATAACTATATTAATGGTAATAAATCAAATGATAATCTGTTTAATTTTAAATAATATATTTATATTTAATCACTTATGCCCTCCTTTTTTTTTTTTTTTTGGCAAATGCTCACCAGATAATGGTTATATTACTAAAATATTAATAAATTAGGTAGATATTAATAAATTTTAAGTAAAAAAAAATATTAAGTATATAAAAATAAAAGTATGTACGAAATAATTATTAAAATTATAAATGGTTTGTAAATAAGTCCAATTATAATCCCGAATCTTATTTTATAATATTAATTATTTTCTCTTGAATTGTAATTATTCCAGTTATAATAGTTGGCCAGAAATAAATCAGTTTAAACTTGTTTTATTAGAATGAGTTCATTTATAATATGTTCTCAAATAGTGACAAATGTATGATAATATATATATATAACAATAAAAATAATAAATATAACGGTAATTAACTATTATATACAGTCTTTCAATTCGCAGAAAGACTATATAATAGTTAATTATCAATGTATTTATTGTTTTTACAATAGTTTTTAATTAACGGACATTTTATTTGTATTATATATGAAGTCTCACTTTGAATTTCAGTTTTTATCCAAAAATAAATTTCACTTAGATACTGTTCATAACCATGTTTGCTAGCATGCTTCTGCACCTTTTCAACAATTTATTACCTGATGTTAAGATTTAGTTTGATGAAATATTTTTTTGTTGATATTTTCTTTTTTTATAGTCCACCTAATTTATTCAGCTGTTTATTCAAACATATTATGGGAGCTAAAATTTTCTTTAAAATCAGATCCTTTTTCTGCTGAATGCTCCAGCTGGCTAATCTTTTTATGCAGAGATGCTCAGCTCTTTCTTTAAGCTTTGGGCTGCTTTTAGAGAAATTAACTCTCTCCACATTTTTTGTTGTTTCTCTTTCCGAATCCCAAATAAATTAACTCATACTATTATAACTGCCTATTATCATCTAGCAATCTTGTTTACCAAAAAGCAAAACTATGTAATATTCAATTTTAAACCACTAAACATCACATGATCACCATCTCTATACTAGCACATAATTGTTGTAAACAAAGGCAAAACTCTCCATACAGTAGTGCCACCCTGTGCCAAACAGAGTAATCAATGGATGCCAGAAGGCTTGTGCATAAAATCCCTATCTAGTGCCTACTCATCCAATATCCCCAGACTAGGGATTTTATGCACAAGCCTTCTGGCATCCATTGATTACTCTGTTTGGCACAGGGTGGCACTACTGTATGGAGAGTTTTGCCTTCGTTTATATTCAATTTTATTTACTACTGCAGAGATTGTATTCGGGTATAAACTCTTCTGCTTAAATTACATACCATCTCTGTGCTAGTAAATAAAATTGAGTATTACATAGTTTCTAATAGTTTGTAATATTAACACATAGTAAACTGAAAAATTTCGGGAATGTTAATATATAAAGTTAATGGATGTAACGTGAATAAAGAAATATCTTCATGATTTTAAACTAAGATGCTTTAGATTGGCCTATGTAATTCAATTTAGGTACAAAAGATAAGATGGACATTTTTATCTTTTCAAAAATCTCTATCTTTTGTTTTGGTTTGAGAGTATCCTCAATACTCAACAATAAATCGTTGAGCTATTATAACAATATTATAGCACATTTTCTTAGGGTGTAAATCCTTTCTGGTTTGAGAGTATCATCGTTGAGCTATTATAACAATATTATAGCACATTTGCTTAGGGTGTAAATCCTTTCTGTTTAAATTACAAAAAGCAAAACTTGAATTTTATTTCCAATTAACTCTATTTTTCTATTATATTATTATCTGTCAATGAATTCATCTCACATTTAAGCAAGTTTTTGAAAACAAAAAAATATCTTTCAGTCTTAATAATAATTACAATTTGAGTTTACATATAAAAATATAAGTAAAGAAAGTAGATTATTTCCATTTTTAAAAATTAGACATTTTCAGTTTTATTCTTGATAACTTTTGATTTGTGTTTTTCTTTCTCTAATTTTAAATATTATTTTCTTTTGTACACACACTGAGATATCAATCACTATATATGCACTGAAAAATATCTTGATTTTTTATTATTATTTTTGAATAATCAGATGAAGTAGACTAACGTCAAGCGTAGGTGTTCGAGAGGTCAGCTTAGCAGCCTTACAATCAGTTGTCCCAGGTTAGCGGGTTTGCTTCCCGGCCAATGCTATGACACATGAAAAAATATATATAGTAAAAAATAATTGATTTTTAAATAAATATACCAAACAAATGTAGACATTACTTTTAAGCTTTTTATCAGCTTATTTTTATTAGTTTTTCAAATAATTGGAAAATAGAAACTTTGAAAAGTAATATGGGGGTTGCACTTATTATAGCGCATGAAGTAAATGTTGGAATCTTACTGATATTGAGGATTGGTATAAAAGAATCAGAATGTTGTTAAAGCATACTGCAGTAAGAAATATCTGGAGGTTTAGGAGGATTTTTTTTAACTATTCCAGAAAAAAAAAAAGACAAATTCAGAAGAGAATGCAAGAATATAATATTGTGACAGAATATTACTAAAAACAGATATTGATTGGAAAGAGATTTTTAATTCTTCTTTTTCTTTTTGACTTGAGAGATGAAGATATGTTATCCTAGTCTGAATGTGTATTATGTTTAGATTTTGATATTATTTAACCATGCTTCAATTAAACGCAATGCATCGATAATTCTGCGATTGTAATGAAAGTCTGAATTTTTACTAATCGTAAAGTCTACAACCTTTTTGATAAAAATAAGATATGTTTCACTGTTTGTGTTTTGATTATTTTGAAAATGGCTTGGCATCATCACTCTAGATCTGGTTGATGACTCAATATCATATCCCGTATTGGGATTGCAGTAAAATGTCCATTCATGATTGAGATATTGTATTTTGACAAGGATAATAATTTATATATATATATATATGATACTTTTGAAGTCAGTTCTGCTTCAGATACTAAACAAGGAAGGTTACCACTAGCATAGTTATCCAAGGCATAATATTTATTCTCATTATAAGCTTTTTGATTGAACCAGGAACATTTGCTACCGAGACAACTGTTCATCAACTTTTGAAATAAAAATTAGTTATTCTATCAATGACTATTTTCAAAAAGTTGTTTTTTTAATCTTTGATATTTATTTTATATGTTTGTTTAAATTTAAAAGATTACTATGAGTTTTTGGATTTCATATGTCAAAATATGGTTTCTTTTTTTGTTTTAATCCCTTTTTACAATTAAAAAACATTTCTTTAATGTATTATTATTATTTGATTTTCAAATGATCATTCTTCATTTTCAATCCTTATTGACCTGCGGGATGAAACTCTCTCCATGTTTAGTTCAGTTTTTGCAATCTCTCTCTTCTCTTCTTCATATCATACCAGCAAACTTCCTCATTTTATTCATACATCTCGTGTATGGTCTCTTTTTAAGTCATAACAATTTTTGGGAATCTAGTTTGAGATTTTAACTGTTCATCTATTATCATCACTTCTAGTGATATGACCAACCCAGGTCCACTTCAGCTGCTAAATTCTTTCAATAAATGTCAATAATATCTGTTTGTTCCATGTACTTTTGTTTTTGATCCTTTCTTGTTACTTCTAACATAAATATTTCTATACTTTGTTGAATAATCTGAAGTCTCTCTATTGCTCTTTTGTAAAGTGGCTACATTTCAGATCCATAAGTAAGAGCTTATTAAAAAACCTTTCTTTTAAAACATGTAGGCACATTTTCTTTTAAGATTAAGTTATTTCTATCAAAAGTACTCCACCCAAGTTGAATTCTATGATTAATTTCATCCATTATGTTTTGATCCGTATTAATAATCTGACCTAGGTATTTGTAGTAGTTAACTTCTTCTAATTCATCATCAATCTTTATTTTCTTCATTTGAGAAAATCCTTTGAAAATTATAGGCCTTTTTTTTTAGTACTATTTTCTTACTTTCATCTGATAACTTTTGCAACATATCCTGAAGGTCTGAAGCATTATTTACAAAGATAACTACATCATCCCCAAAATCTAGATGACTTAAGTAATCTGCATTTACTTTTATTCTTTTAGCTTTTCATTGTAATCCACAAAATATGTATTATAAAATTGCTATAAAAAGTTTTGGAGATAGAAAATCACTGTCATACATTTTTCTCATTGTTAATCTTCTTAGTATAACTATGTAATCTACTCATTGCTGTTATCTTTGGTGTAGTTCTTGATAATGTAAGTCCCCCCCCCCTATTAATTTAATTCAAACCTGGACTATTTTCAAAATCTGTTAATATTTTGAAAAGTTTTAATTTAAATTGAGTAGGATAGTTCTGAAGATTAGGAATATCAATTTAACTATTTTTGTCTCTAGTTTTATATTAATATATATCTTACATCAATCTTGAAATACATATTTTCTATTAGTCAAAATATAATCCAATTCTTCTGTACCTTCATTTGGGTGTTTCCATGTCCAATTTTGTTTATCATTTTACTCAAAGAAAGATTCATTATAAATATTTTTTTGCTTTTTTTGCAATTGTGTCCTCTCTCATTTCTATCACCTTAACCAAATTTATCAACAGAACTTTCATCTTTCAATCGTTTACCAATTCTAGCATTAAAGTTTCCTACGATGATTTTAAATTATTTAGTTTGATCAAAATCTTTTCGTATATCCATACAAAAATCCTTTACTTCATCACAATGTTAACTTCTTGGGGCATAAACCTGGATTATATGCATTTGATGTCTTCCATTTTTCTGTCTGATATATCATGAATGTCCACTATGTTGTTCTTTCACTTTTTATGTATAATGAAGCCCACTCCATTTATGCTTCTAATATTTATGCATTTGTTGTAAAGTACATGTCCACTTTTTCAATCAATTGACTCTCATTTTTTCTTCTAACTTCATATGGTCCAACAATGTCTCGTTTAATATTAAATAGGTCTTTTTCCAATTCATACAATCCCATTTGAAAGTGATTTACAATTGTATGTACCTAAATAAAAGGTTGTAAACAAATGGTAGCCTGGATCCACTATCAGTATGTTTTAGCATTCTCCACCTTCAGCCACCAATTGCAGTCTTGGCTAACCTCCTGTGAATAAAGGCCATAATTTACTTTCGTTTGTCATGATTGTAAATATCTTTATAAAATAATTATTCACACATATTCATTCTACCTTCATGACAACTTAAGTGAGATTTAAGTTAAGAATTATCAAGCAACTGAGGAAAAAGTCTATAGTGTTTCTTGATGTTAAACACGGAGTTAAAAAGCCAATAAACTCGCTGGCTGATGCAAGTTGGTGAGCAATCCATCCAGGTTTGTATACTGTATGAATAATCATATAGTAATAATGGTTGCAGTGACAAGAACATATGGTGTGGATATTAGGAATTTGCTCGGTTAGGTTCCTTTAAGTACCTCAAGGGGGATCAAAGGGCCTCTTTTCAGTTAACAGCAAATTTTTTTTCTGAAATCAAACATAACATTGTATTGTACTTAATGCTGAAAAACTATTATATCAGTGACGGTATTCTTTATTGACAATGTTTATTAACGAATTTAATTTTAGATTATTTCAAAGTTATTTTTAGATATTTATAAATTGTTAATGATTTTGCTTATCTTGATCTGATATAGATTTCTCCTAATAATTTGTTTTGCATTTATATTTGTACGTTATCTTCGTGCAGACGTTTTAAAATATAAATTTGATACTCTTTCATACTTTGAAATATACACAGTATTTTTACAAAATTTGAAATTGTCATATGATCGTATAATTTTGTCCAAATGTTTCTTTTATTATAGTGTTGAATTCCCTTTGTCAAAAGGAAACTTATCTTTCCTTTCTATATCTTTTTTTTTTTTCACTTATTACCTGTCAGTACCTTTGTAAAAAGTTGGTAATTTTAGAATATAAATGTGTTTTTTTATTTTTTTATAGAAGCAACAGCTTTTTATATTTCCTTTCACTGTTTAATTTTTTTTTTTTTTTTAGATATAATTACTACAATAAGCTAATAGACATAAGTAATTCAAGTTACTGTTTTTAAGGTACAAAATAGAACAAGTTTTCACAATTTATACTGCGTATACATTTTAATGCTGTGGTACATTATGGATGGACAGTCGAAATGTTAACTGGATTCTAAGAGATTGTGAAAGACCTAGAAAGAGACCATTTTTGGGATGAATAGACAAAATAAGGAAATGTGATAGGGTGATGAAGAGAAAAGAGGCTAGAGATGAGAAAAGATGAGTTGAACTTGGAGAGACCTTCATCCTATAGTGGATCAATAATTGTTGGCAATAATGATGATGATAAATGACATTCTGCTTGGATGTGCTCAGTAGTACAGCAACGGATTCTGGATCTTTAGATTCATTGAATACAGCTTCAGTTCTCGTATTTATAGTGCTCTAATATCTTATAATCTGCTGAAGAATTAACAATGGCTTTGGGTTGGTATTTTTAGATCTAGTGTTTGAAGCTACCTAGCGCCTCTCTGAGGAGTGCCAAAGCACAAAACCATTGGTCAGAGGTTTGGGGGGGGGGGTTTCCTGACAGAGATATTTTAAATACTTTCTCTGGTTAAGCATTTATCACAAAGCTTGTTGAGCAATTAGTAATGTTCATTGTTTATATCTTACAAGCTTAAAAGAATGGGGTCATGTGATCTATTACTCTATTTTTTATTTGACTATTTATAGTCTGCTTCAACTGTATCAGATTTCAGGCGCCATATTGAATTTTTTTAAAATCTGACCTGAGACACAATTTTCACAATAACTTCAGTTTTAATTATGTTAGAGCAAAAAAAATTTACATTAATAGAAACTAGAAAAAGTAAGGAAAACAATAAGTCTAAGACAAATAGTGATAACCATTTAAAAAATAAGGAAAAAAAGAAATTTCAATATCTGACATAATTATTACTTTATTGTTGTTCATAATTTCTAATTCATCATTAACTAAGTTTAAATTACATCTTCAGTGATAATTTCTTTTCTATTCCTCACAAAATTATCTTTCAAACCATATATAATATGTTTTATCTGAGATAATCCATAACTTCAGAATCTCAAAAAATATTCACTAAGAATTCATTTTTATCTTGTACCCCAAAAGTTACCAAAACTCAAAGGCATCTATAAGAAAAAAGTTCATCCTAATACAAGATACAAAACAAATCATTTCCAGAAGATAGATATGCATTTGTCATCATAGCAATTGGCTTTTTGTCTATGTAAAGCTAGAAATTGCAGGCTACTGTCTGTATCACTGATAAAATTAGTTTCACCCCTTCATTTTATATTTTTTTGTGTGTACATCAATGATGTTTATATTCTTTATGCACACCAGTGATGCTATCTTGTTATATTTATTGTATCACATAAATATAATTTATTTGCATATAGTCCATTTGTTAGCTATAGACTTGAAAATAATGTGATGAAAGATATGGCAAAACTAGTGACTCCACAGATGAGTATCAAGGCATAGGCAAGAATCAGAATTTGATTCTTTGCATGCATATGCAATCTTTCTGTACATTTGATTATTAGTTTTGTAAATCATTATTTGTTATATAACATGCAAGAGTAAACACAAACACACCATATAAACATAGTAATAAATAATAAATTATTAAACCTTTTGAGAATCATTATATTTATAAAGTAAGTTTATTTTTTATAAAATAAGTGGATTATATTAGAACACAAAATTACTGTACATATGAATTCATATGAGCATAAATAAATATACAATTTATATAGACACACCCCACTATAAACGCAAATTAATAAAAATGAAATGATTTTTTCAAATAATTATAAAAATAAAAAAAAATATTCAAAAAATAAAAAATTAAAACTGTATACTTACGAGGGTTATTCTGCATTTGTGTTTAGACTCCATGGAAGGCCTTGTTTGTGAATCAGAGTATTTTTATTCGATAAAAGCATATTTAAATGCCAATAAGTGTTTTCTGTCTTTATCGCTTTGTGGAAATTACAAAAATTATCAAAAAAAAAATTAAATATGCCGGTTACTAAAAAAATTAATAAAAAACCCAAATTTCATCAGATTTTTTTGTTAAAAGACATCTTTAGAAAGCTACATCAGAGATCTATCAAATGTCCATATTTCTGTTAATATCATGTTTATAGTTTTTGCATCATTAAAAAAATAAAACATTTTGACCAGACAAAGAAAGACGCGTGGGTCACCCGCTTGTAGCATGGAAGCAGTTAAGTCTTATGTGATATTATATTGCTAAGATTACTAATATATGGTTTGGCTGAAGATCTCTCAGCCCCCTATTGCTATTTGAGTGGATAGCTGGGTTTAACATGTAGGTGTATGAAAATTTCAGATTTTCCTGTCAATAGATAACTTTTAGATAAATGCTGGCTTTGGGTTGGTATTTTTAGATCTAGAGTCTGAAGCTACTCTAGCGCCTCTCTGAGGAGTGCCAAAGCATGAAATCATTGGTCAGAGGTTTGCAGGGGGGGAGTTCCTGACAGATATTTTAAATGCTTTCTCTGGCTAACATTTATCACAAAGCTTGTTGAGCAATTAGCAATGCTCATTGTTTATATCTTATAAGCTTAAAAGACTGGGAGTCATGTGATCTATGACTATTTTTTTATTTGACTATTAGTCTCCGCTTTAAGTCTTATGCGATGTTATATTGCTAAGACTACTAATATGTGGTTTGGCTGAAGATCTTTCAGCCCCATATAGCTATTTGAGTTGGATAGCTGGGTTTGAAGTCATGTAGGTGTCAGAAAATTTCAGATTTTCCACTCAATAGATAACTTTTAGATAAATACTGGCTTTGGGTTGGTATTTTTAGATCTAGTTTCTAAAGCTATCCTAGCATCTCTGAGGAGTGCCAAAGCATAAAACCATTGGTCATAGGTTTGGGGGAGGGGATTCCTGAAGAGTTATTTTAAATGCTTTCTCTGGCTAAGCATTTACCGCAAAGCTTGTTGAGCAATTAGCAATGCTCATTGTTTATATCTTACAAACTTAAAAGAATGGGGTCATGTGATCTATTACTCTATTTTTTATTTGACTATTTATATATGTATTGATTGTGTAAATTTAAATCATGGGAACTATCCCCCCCAAAATGCAGTATATTTTATTGATTATCCAATTGCTCTTTCTATATAATGTATTCATTTTCAATTATTTAATCAAAAATATATGCAGTAAGAGATTCATTTTCATATTAGTTTTATTGTACAACATCACCTCACAGTGTCTTAGAAAGTTTAAGAAATTTTAATTGAAAACAGGATGTTAATTGTCATAAGCTACAACCTTTCTGTGCAAAATATAGTTGTTTTTTTTTCTTTAAAAATAAAACATATTTTGATTTACAAGTGTCAAATTTACCCTACCCACAACTTTGATACTATACATTCTAGACAAATACAGTAATGATTATCTCTAATCATTGATTAAACTAGAGATTATCTCTAGCCCAGATATAAACTTTAAATCTCAAAGATTAATATATTTGGTTTTTTTTGAGTAAACATATCACAAATGGAGTAACTGTTTAATTAAAAATCAGATATATTTATCTTTAACTGAGACCTAAAGTTTATATCTGGGTTAGAGATAATCTCTAGTTTAATAAAGGATTAATGATAATTATTATTCTATTTATCTAGAGTGGATTGTACTTTAAATTGTGGGTGGAGTAACTTGACACTTGTAAATCAAAATGTAACAATATACTATTGATAAATACTAAACATATAATAAAGATATATATGAAGATCAGTGGTTCAATGTGTAATGCAATCTGGGTGGGGTATTTTGTCTTTTTTTTTTATGTGTCAAAGCGTCGGCCGTGAAGCGAACCCCGGGACAACCTGTTTGTAAGGCAGCTATGCTAACCACTTGGCCACCAACACTTGATGGGGATATTTTGTCTTTTTCAGGTGCGGTAGGGTGGGGGTTATTTAGTATATCTATAAAACATTCTTTATTGTTATAACATAATGATATACATCTTTGTTTTTTTAACAAGGCAGGGGATTAGCAAATTTTTTAGTCTGAAGTGAAATGATAGATAAAGCAATAATTTTATAAGTACATATGATTCCTTAAAATTATACTTTTTTATATTTTAAAAGTAATAACTTTAATAATATATCAGACAGTATAAATTTCGTTGTTTTATTTCAATATATTTGTAATTATCTAATTTTGTGAAGCAACTCTGTTCATTCCATACTAGTACTGCCATCTATTGTAAGGTTGAGTCATCAATAGATATTAGAGGATTGTACTTATTAAATCCATATCTATTGCTATCCTATCTATACCTTCAGATTAGTCTCTCACTTATGGCTTTTTTTACTAAAAAATTAGACCTAAATTTAGTGCATCTCGACCTTTTCTTTGGACTCTCTTTTTCCTATCAAAAAACCTGAAATTAAAAACATCTTAATTAATTTTGAATTCAAGCCAATGCTTATTTATACTGTGCACATCTGATATCAGTTTGTTGACAAAGACTGCAAATCAAGAAACTACCTTAAGAAAATTGATCGAATAATCCTGGATATGGACTTAATAACACTGCCATCCACTATTTATTGCTTCCTCAAATTCATAATAGATGGCAGCACTAGAGTAGAATGGGCAGAATTGTTTTTGAAAAGCATATTTAAGCTGCAGTCATATGATTTTTTTTTTATTTCATTTAATGTTTGGGTAAATCAATTTCATTTAGCTGGAAGTATCATCTTTTTGTAACATTAATGGATTTTCTGGTGTAATATTTATGGGCACGGGCCTGTGCTCCTCATGGCTTTCTCAGGGGTCGATGGCGGCAGTCATTGGGGGTCTGCTTATGGGTGCGGGCTGTTGACGATTATTGCCACTACCCGGAAAACCTGCTGGGAGGGTTCAGGGTCAAAGTTTTCAGCACCGATTCTGCTCTCATGGGCAGCTGTGCCCCTTGCTGGATTGCATTTGGGCAGTGCAGATCTGTGCTCGTCACTCGTTAAACCATTTTATGGATATAATTGTTATCGAGTGTATGTACTTTTTAAACAAATGATTTACATCATATAGTAGGTGATCAGTCACCTGCTTGTTTTTTCCTTAATAAAGCAATTTCATTTAGAAATGTTTTATTTACAACTCTTAATTGTATTAATGCATCCTAGCTTACATTGTTTTCCCAAAATATTTTTTGACTATTTACAGCCTATATATAATCCAGGTTAATAAGTGGATATATAATTAGTATTAGCTAATAAATATTCTAGATTAATAAGGATTGTTCTGATCAGTAATATATTATTGATATATGATGCAGTAATAAACCACTAAACATCACATGATCACCATTTCTTATGCTTGCTCAATCTGTGAAAACAGGCAAAACTCTCCATGCAGTAGTGCCACTCAGTGCAAGCCAGAGTAATCAATGGATGCAAGAAGATTTATGCATAAAATCCCTATCTAGTGCCTACTCATCCAATATCACCAGACTAGTTTCTAGATTGTGGCTTTCGTCAGTGAGGAGACATGGATCTGAGAGCCCTGTGAATATTATTAAAATATTATTGTGTTTTCAAATTTAGACTCATAGTTTTGTAATTAACTAAAGGGGTAAAAGGTATCTGCTGGAGGGTTGCAGTGCTCTCAGATCCAAGACTCCTCACTGATGAAAGTCACAAGCTAGAAACTAGTCTGGGGATATTGGATGAGTAGGCACTAGATAAGGATTTTATGCACCAACCTTCTGGCATCCATTGATTACTCTGGCTTGCAGTGAGTGGCACTACTATATGGAGAGTTTTGTCAGTTTTAATAGATAGAAATTGTGATCATGTGATGTTCAGTGGTTTAATACCAATCCTGCCTATTAGGATAGTGGCGGCTGTGGTTATTAAAGAACTAAAGACACCAAAATGTATGGGTATTGTATCTATATGATTATATAAGCTAATGAGCTTGGATTGAAAACATTATTGTTTTTTTAATTTTAGACTCGTAGTTTTGTAGTTAACTAAAGAAGTAAAAGGTGGTTGCTGGACAGTTGCATTGGATCCTAAGATCTTGGTGCAGAGCTCCCAGATCCAAAGCTCCTCACTGATGAAAGCCACAAGCTAGAAACTAGTCTGGTGATATTGGATGAGTCGGCACTAGATAGGGATTTTATGCATAAACCTTCTTGCATCCATTGATTACTCTGACTTGCACTGAGTGACATTACTGTATGGAGAGTTTTGCATGAAAGCAGTAATCTTCGTCACTGCTCAGGGATAGGTATCATATTTCAGGTGTTGAATCCATGATTACCTCTGTTTTTAAATCTATTTAATAGTAGTTTATTCTTTATTTTCTGATTTGCACACACAAACATATCATATTTGTTTGTGTGTGTGTGTGTTTGGACTTTTTTTTTTTTTTTTTTAAATTGGTATTTGCATAATCTTTAGAAAATCGCTTTATATTTTTTCCTAACCTAAAAGTAAGTTTCTTTAGAATTTGTTTTATCTGATTATATATTATATTTAAATTTCAATCTAATGTTGCGCAGCGCCTGATTTCAAAAGATTTCTGTCAAGGTTTAAATCAAGCCAAAACCTAGCCGTCTAATTAGATTAGATGTTTCAGAGACTTTTAATGTTATTATTATTCCTATAATTAAATGAGAATTGAACGATGAAATAAAATTAGGTGCTAATAAGCTTAAAATATATTCATTTAGTCTATTTAGATTTTCAACTTATTCAAAGCAGATTTTCTACAAGTAGGATTAAACAAATATATATGTACATGTATTTGCTTTAACGCTCACACGTGAATGTGAATGTATATAGCCGTATCAATAATGTGCAGCTGCGTAGGGTCCAGGGAGACAAGACTTTCGGTAGTCTTTACAGCTACTTTCAGTGTTAAAAGTAGTGTGTTCTTTTATGTAAGTTATTGTATGATTTGCTGATATGGTCTACCAGCACTTCTTTCTCTCTCTTTTTTTAAAGATCCTGGCTATCTTTTGTGCTGATGGAGCCAGTATATTTATTTCAATTGTATGATGAATTAGGCTGATGTAGAGTTGGTCATCACCATCATTGTCAACCATTATCAATCCACTGCAGGATGAAGGTCTCTCCAAGTTCAATTATCTTCTTCGATCTCTTGCTTATCTTCTCCACATCATCCCTACACACTTTCTTATTTCATCCATCCATCTCACATGAGGTCTCTTTTTGGGTCTTTTACAATCTCTTGGAACCCAGTTTAAGATTTCAGTTCTATGTCCAATCCAATTTCATTTCAGTCTTAACTCTTTCGAGACGATGTCAGTAACAACTGTTTGTTCTCTTACCCATATATTGCGTTTTCGATTTTTTCTTGTTACTCCTAATATCAATTAGACAAAAAAGTTCATTCACACACACATTCATTCTGCCTTATCAGGTAATTGAGAAGAAAGTCCATGATGTTTCTTGATCCTCAACTCAGAGATAAAAAGCCTATAAACTCACCACGCTGGCTAATCCGTGATGGTGAGCAGCCCATCCATATTTGTATACTATATGGAAAAATCACGACAAAAACGTATGTAAATAGATACTTGAAGTCTTAGTTTTTACTTTATTCTGGAATGAATTCTTTTCCATAATCAACAAGCTACACTATCAGCTGACTGTGATCAATGCTATTTTTGTCCTCCTAATATTAATTTGTTTTATTTAATCATTTGGTTTATCATGAGAATTGTGACATTTTCGTATCCTTTTCTTTTTTTAAATTAAAATATTTACAACGAATGCCATTTTATTATTTACAATATTTTATTTTTAAAAAAAGCATTTTTTTTGTTGTAATACTATAATCTAATTGGGTATTGTCATAGTTGCTCTTTTGCAGCGAACTAATTGCTAAGGTTGGTGAAAAATTGGTGTAACCAATAATGAAAATCCATAAATTAGAATTTGGCGTGAAGCTGTATTAAATTATTTATAGTATTCTATTAAAAGGTATGATAAATTGGTATACGGTAAATTGGCCACAATTTCCTAGCCACAATTATTTATTGTTAATAAAAGTTGTCAGCTAGAATTTTTTGAAGATTAAATGCAAATATAGTTTTTAATATTTAAATACAAGTATATTGTTTATTCGGAACTTAATGTAATTAGAAGGGATTTGAACTCAGACTTTTTAAGCTCCCTACAGCTATCCACTCTTTCTTATGCAACCGACACATACATATAAAAAAGATAAATGATCTCCAAAATACGTATTTCGTGTAACCAGTACTCATCAGTTGGTCCACATCATCTCTCCCCCCTACACATACACATATACAATCAGTGCTTGAAAGTCTGAATTCAAACCCCTTTTATTGAAATATAGTTTTTGTATATATATTGTAATATTTTAATGTTGAATTAATTGAAGAAAATTTATATATTTTATTTTAGAATTATGTTTTCAATTTAGTTGGTAGAAAATATTTTCATTTCATTCTTTTTATTTTAAAAAGTCTGCTTATCTCATTTGATCAAGATCAGATCATGTAAATTTTAGGATGGAAAAGATTCCCAGAATTTATTGCAACAAATTTTATAAATATTTCTTTATATTACTTGGTCTATCAAGCATCGAATGGAAGAAATGTACCGTATTCTGACATCTGGATTCAGAATTAGTTTTAAATCGTTAAGTATATTTTTTATTTAATTAATGGGTTCAGTCTCAGCTCGAAAGAAGTGTAGTATAAAAAAGATAATCTTGTGGTGATGACGTGATTGTGTTCATTTAGGTTTTTTTTTTTAATCAAAATACTTATTCCGTTTATGATTCTTTTTCAATTATAAATTTATTTAACGCACATTGATTACGTAAGTAATATTTACCTAAAGCATGTGCGTAAGCTTGTGGTTAAGACCTGTAGAGGTCCCTACCTTCGCATTTTCAAGCACACAATACATCACATCACATCACACATGCTTAACGGTTTATTGCCTTAGTAAAGATTCTTTTTTTAAATAAATAAGCAAATGATTTATTATTTGGGAGTTAATAGGAAGTTTGAGCACCAGAAGTGACAACTGGGCAGCGATCCATGGATCCTGGGGTCCAGAATCTTTCACTCCATCATTGCACCAAATCACGCAGGGAATTCACTCATTCATAGGATAACTCTATCAGCAATTATATTTATTGATTTGTCTCTAATTTGATATGCTTGGAAGCGCATATATGAGAAGACAAAGGGATTATCGCCCCTAGGATCTCCAAGTATTCGAAAAGCCATTATATTACCCCAATTATATTAAAAAATGAAACCGCTTATTTTTTAATCATTTAAGTCTATGAGAAGGTGATCAGAAAAATGGTGCTTATTGATTTTAAATATTAATTTTTATCTTTTAGCTTTACAAAACGAATCATGCCATTTTCATTCGTAAGAAAATAGTAAAAGGCAAAAGAAAACATAAATATTTAAACAGACTAAATATTGATTTTCCAAAAAAAAAATGTTTTTCAATCCTTTTAGATTAAAGAATTTTAGATTTGAACAGAGTATCTCAATTATCCTAAAATCACTTTTTCTTTAAGCTTACACAAACTGGTTAAAAGAGTATCAAATAGTAATCGGTAGATACTAGAAGGTTGTGCATTTTAATTCCTGTGCAGTTTCTTCTCATTCAGTATCTCTAGACTCGTTTCTAGCTTATGGTTTTCATCAGTAAGGAGCTTCCTCCAGCATCCATGTTTTAACTTTTGGTTAATTGTAGCTTGCACTAGGTGGCACTATTGTATAGAGATATTTGCTATTGCTAGTCTCTCAATTACAGTGCTAAAAAGAGTTAAAATGTATTACTTTAAAAACATCGTCGAGTAAGGAAAAAATAAAATTAAACTATAAAAATTGAACAAAATCAAATATAGAGTAATGTAATTCTAATTTATTTGAGTACTGTATAATGAATATTGCTTAAGATTAATTAAAGAAAAGTAAAAAGAAAATTTATTTGATTTTGCATTATGCATATGTCAGAAAATTCCATAATGTTATGCTTTTTTTCTATATATTTCACAAATTATCGTTTTTGAATATATATATATACGGAGGTAAAAGTGGGTGGTTATTAGGTACTGTATTTCATTTTAATTATTTTTCTGCTGGGTTCTGAGGTTAAATATTTAGAATGGCATTGCAAATATTTTGTTTTTATATTTCATAGACAATTGAGAATCAACAATACGGTGATTTGATTTTTAACAGTGTATACGGTGATTTGATTTTTAACAGTATAACTTTTTCATAAATGTATAGTATAAAATTATCAATCTTTTACTTTATATTTGGAAAATATAGTCAAGGTTCAATGTGTAGCATGTATTTTTATATTGGACTATTTCCATCATCTAATATGTTTGTTGAATGTCTTTAGAAAAGTTTAATTTTTAGTTAAATATTCCAAATGCATTCAACTGTTAGTAATACCACAGCAAACAAATGTTAGTAATATCACTGCAAACAGGTTAGTATACGCACTACGTTTCGAGAGGTATTTTTCTCCCCTCTTCTTCAGGTGTTGCTGGCCTGACCAGTGACAGTACTAGCATGGGATTCGAACCTGGGTCCTTAGATTCTTGATTATTGAAATTTAAGGTAACGCTCTAACCAACTGAGCCATCCTGCCAAAGGCAACAGTATGTAGTAATTTCATATACTTATCTATGAGGTTCCTCCTGATTTCTCCACTTTTTCCTCAGAGCAAAGTTGATTAGTGATTTCCATACATTATGTATAGTCACACTAGGTTGGCTTATGGGATTTTTGCCATTGTCATGTGAGCAGCTTCTTTAAATTTTCTTCTTTGTACCTTTTCTTCTTTAGTTTGTATAGTCATAGCAAAACACATTTTTAGGGTGTTTTTATCTCTTAGTATTTCTTTTTCTTTTTTTGGAATTAGAATGGCTATACTCATTTATGAGTAGGGTAATCATGCTGTATCTGAATTTTTTTTAATAATTCACTTCTTTCATAAATGAACATGACAGAGAAATTGCAGTCTTTATTTTAAGTCAGCCATAATGAATGATCTAAAACTATTTGAAAAATTAAAATTTTTCGAATGGCTAGATTTTGGAATGAAAATATTCAGACTGTATTATTCAATAACTTTCAATCAATTGTATGTTTATTAATCATACTAGATTATAAAATGATTTTTAATATATAGGGGGTTTGAACTCAGACTTTTACATAACCCTCAACCATCATGCTATCTCATACCACTGATGCACTTGATCACACACATGTTGAAATGATAAATAATCACCAATATACATTCGTGCTAAACCAGCACTCGTCAGTTGGCCCAGATTATCATTTCCACACATATATGCAATCAAAGCTCAGCTTATATTATTAGGTTGGACTAAGGTGAGCTTTGAGTGTTCCATCATCAGATTTTCAAGAAAATGGATGCTGAATAGTTGTGGGGTGGAGTGGTTTGAAGCCTGCCCATTAAAGTATGAAGATTGGCTATCTTAGTATAAGCTGAGTTTTGATTGTATGTATGTGTGATGATAATCTGGACCAACTGATGAGGGCTGGTTTAGCACAAAATATGTATATTGGTGATTATTTATCTTTTCAACATGTGTGTGATGAAGTGCATCAGTGGTATGAGATATCATGATGGTTGAGGGTCATGTGAATGTCTGAGTTCAAACCCCCTATATATTACATATATAAGTGCAGGCACGAAAAAACCTGTTCTGTAGAAAAAAATGATTTTTTAAGTTATTAAATAATAATCATATATAGGAGTTGGAAAAAAAATTGAACTGCTGTTAGACACTAATGCTTTTGATTTCAACTAGGATAGAAGTGAAAGTAGTTATGAAAATAATATTTGTATTTCTTGCAAATAGAATCTAAAGAGATGATAAATAATATCATAAAATTAACATTAGTTTCATAAGTTATGAAAGAAATTTTTTCCTTTCTGAAATTTAATTTAAAGGGGTTCAAATTGCTGAGCCCCATTTTAGCTAAAACATTCATGTTCAAACCAACAGAATTGTTTAATTTTCAAGACCAACCATTTCAAAGTCTAGGACCTTGTGCTCTTTAAAAATGGGAGAGCAAAACCTGGATCTGTCTTTGGTCAGAAATTGATGAATACTGGAAGAGAATGATGAAAACTCAAACCACAGTTGAACAAATCATTGCAGAGATCAGTGCATATCTGAATAGTTCAGTTGCTACCAAAACAATCCATTGTAAAGCTTAGGAAAACATTTATGGCTAGCTGCCATTTCAAAACCCATTGTGAATGATGCAATGAAGAACTAATGATGTTACAAACAAATTCTTTGGAAGAATTTTGTTTGACAGTCACTATTAAAATAATGCTACCATACAGCTTGGCTTTTCCCAAATATGAAGTATAATATTGGATTGCTGTGATGTGAGAACCCATACGTTGGCATTTTGTTAGTTCGATTATTACATTTCTTAGATGCAACCCAACTGCGTGCTATATTTTAAAAGAAACCAAGTGTAATGCCATGATGCAAAGACTACAGTTAATATTATAACATTTTAATTTATATAATCCATGCATTCAGATAGTAGCGAAAAACATGGGAATGTTCTTACATATCTTCCATGGTCTTCCCAGTTAACTGATTTAAACATTGTTCAGTCTCCGTAAGTCATTTATGTAAAATGAGTAAGACATTATTATTTTTTAATATTTCTCACCAAGCTTGGAATTCTTCTTCATGAGAATTAGAATTATTTCTCTAGGCAATGTTCAAAGGTGATATAATTTTATCCCGTATACAATACTTGCAGTATGGGGTACATGCAGCTATCCCTCATTACATAAATAAATTATTATTTTCTATTTATATACATATACATGCATGAAATAATTTCTCTAATTTTTGAAATTCCCTACTGATTTTAGACATTTCTTGTTGCCTTTAACATTGTACATTATTATATACTCAAATGGCTTTATTGCTTAAGAGTTCAAGTCTGAACTGGAATCAATTTAAGAACTTTACCCTCCAGCATGTGAAGGACATGTAACTCAGTGAAAATTGAATTAACTAAGCAAAATAAATTATATTATACTTCCGATAATAAAGAATAGCACACACATTGTTTGTTATGATCATTCTGATATTGAGTTAATCAAATTCAGACCGTTAATCATTGAGATTATTAGCAAGGATTACTTCTTGATGCTTTTATACATGTAAAGCAAACTTTGAAAAGCAGAATTATTGATTTTCAAAGTATTTTAAAAAGGTTACTGTCATCAAGTAATAAAAAGATATTTTATTACTGTAACTTGACTTTATCTTCAGCTAATTTATTAACACAAAATTATATTCTGAGTGTATAGAGAAAATAAACTAAAATAATATGAACATGCTAATAGCTCGCTTTATCAATAAGTGCTGCAAGAGAAAGCATTTAAAAATCTCTACCTACAAACATCCCTATCCCCAAACCGGTTTCAAGCTATTCGCTATCTTCAGTGAAACCAGTAGAAATTTTTAAATGCTTTCTCTTGCAGCATTTATCAATAAAGCTAGTTAGAGCTATTAGCACATTCATTATTTTAGCTTATAATTGCAAGCTTATCAAGTTAAATCACATGATGTATGATTGATTGTATTTGCTATTAGAGAAAATAAAGTATTATATTTTTTAAGTTACTCTAATTTATTCTCTCTCTCTCTCTCTCTCTCTCTGTTTTTTGAAATCTTATTTTTTTTAGTCTTCAGATTACCCCTTTTTACAATCATCTATAAATTTCTTTTCTGTGAGTTTTCTTATTTTGCCATTTTCCTAAAATATTAAAAAAAAAAGTGTTTATAATATGTTAATCTTTTGCATTATGTAGATTTTCTAATCTTATTTATCTGTTATTATCTATTTCTCTTCAAACCCACATTTCAGAAATCCCTAATCATTTTTTATCTACTCCTAATTAGCGTATCTCCATTTAAAGCTTTACTCTAGACCAGGAATGAGCAAACCTTTTTCATTGGAGGACCAAGTCAGACTTATCTGATGTAAACAAGGGCCACAATTTTTAGTTGTTTCAAATAAAAGAACATAAAAATGATACAAAATAATTTATGTTGATATAATCTAACTTTTATTCATCGTAGCAAAATCATAATAATACATTATCATAGTCATTATATTATTTATTATTACATATACTTATAATTATATAACTGCAAATCAAAACAAGAAACGTACAATGTTAATACTAACATTTAGTGTAAACTTTGATAAGATATTTGTCATCACTTATTTTTTAACAAGGAATTCATATCCAGCACAGTTTTAGTAGTTGCGATGTGTGAAGTATGTTCCAAATTTTCATCAATTATTTGGGGTTTATTTTTTGATTTATTAAATATCATTTTGAAAAAAAAATTTCTAAATTTTGCGCTCATATACTATGAAATTTTTTTAAGCACAGATAAATAAATAAATTGTATTCAAAATTTTACTATACATATTTTGAAAATGTATGTGGAACAGATTCCAGATTATTAAGAACTGGGAATGGCCAGCAGGGCTGGAAGCTGCCCATCTTTAAAAGAAGATTCTTCTTAATTTTATTGACCAAAATGTAGTGTGATGCTTATATTAAAGAGGTTCTTTGGCTAATAAAATTACTGTCTCATTTTAATTTTTTTCTCAACTATTCCATTATTAATTAACAAAGTTTCTAAATATTTAAATGCATCAATCTATTCAACAATTCCATTTTAAATAACATATTTAGTATTTTTTTATTTTTAATATGTGTTAACATGGCTTTCGTTTTATTTTTATTTTCATTCTTAATTTATCTAAGTTTTGATCACCTTCAGTATCTCCATCTCATCTCACCTAATTCCATTATTAATTTTATAAATTTCTAAATAACGTTTCTTTATTATCTTCTCTGAATATTTTTCATTAGGATTTTCATATTCCTGATGATGTTTTCAACTAAGTATCTCATATTTCTGCCCTCCGTCTTTTTATTCATAATATCTGCCATCAGACGATTTTTCCCCATCTCATTCTTAAGATCTTTTCATTATTTTTTTAAATACATATTAAAAAAGCAAAAGATAAATAATACTCCTGACTTACATTTCTATATAATGTATATTTATCTTTAGATAAATAATAGTTTTTTTTTATATTTCCAATTTAAAAAATGTATCTAGAAATGATTTGGTGCACTGATAGAGTGGCCCACTGGTATTTAAGCCTCTCACATCTCAGCCAACTCTGCCATTGCAAGCATTAGAACTTCTTATGAATTTCCAAGCAATGTGATTCAATTATTTATTTGATAAAAACAGGCAAAACTCTGTATACGTATTGCCATTCAGTGCAAACCAGAGTAATCAATGGATGCCAGAAGGCTTGTGCGTAAAATCCCCATCTAGTGCCTACTTATCCAATATCCCAGACTAGTTTCTGGCTTGTGGCCTTTGTCAGTGAGGAGCCCTGGATCTGAGAGCACTGCACCTAGATCTTAGGATCTTAGATCCAAGGCTTCTCACTGACGAAGACCACAAGCCAGAAACTAGTCTGGAGATATTGGATGAGTAGACACTAGATGGGAATTTTATGCACAAGCATTCTGGCATCTATTGATTACTCTGTTTTGCACTGAATGGCAATACGTATACAGAGTTTTGCCTGTTTTAATAACAGTTATAAGCAAGCATAAGAAATGGTGATCATGTGATGCTTATTTATTTTATAAGTAGATTTTATGAAAATCGTCTTTCATCTTTAAAAAATTTCATAGGATTATACATTATGTTTTTAACATCGTAGAGGTAAATGTTACCTTCAATATTATTTATAATCTCAATTTCCCCTGTTTCTTCTTTACCTATTTATAAGAAACTAAACTTTGATCTATTTTCATGTGCAAAATGAAATTTCTAATTGATGGTGAAATGTTATGTGATTTTCAATATGTAACGTTAATTTTGAAAATCCTTTGAATTCTAATGCAAGAACGCTAAAAAAAAAGTCACTTTATAATGAATCTTATTTCTGATTTAAAGTAGGGATTCTTACCCCTTTTTTGTTTCTTGGACTCTTTTGCTAATCAGATGAAAGCCACAAACTTCTTTTCATTTATGATGCTGTGATTAGCTTTTCAAAATATGGAAGAACATAATTGATTTTTCAAGATATGCAACAAGTATAATATGATATGAAATAAATAATAGTGTAATTCATACATTCGTATTAGAAATAAATGCTAGATTTTAATTAAACGTTATAATAAGATGTTTTTTTTTAAAAAAATTCACTCTCTTATACCCCTTGAAATCTTTCTATAAATTCCTAATTAAGAACCCTTGATTTAAAGTGTTATTTTAAAGGCAAAACCATAGATTGAATTAATTCTTTATTTATATATGTAAGTACGTCATTAGCCATATAAGATTGTTCACTGAAAACCTTATTTTTTCTTTTAGATATGAATATTTGATTACATCTTTATTTTCTTTAATGATTTAAATGAAATTTTATTTCTTTAAAAATTGGTAAAATTAGTCTTGGAAAATAAAATATCCAACTTATGAAAAAGCAATGCTTTCAATTCATTTTTAAAATTACATGTCTTTTAGATGATTAATTTATATATGCATTTCATATTTGTTTATTTGTTTGTTATTTCAGAGAATTGGCATATCAAATTGCAGAGCAATTCAGAGTTTTTGGAAAACCAATCGGTTTAAGGGATTGTGTTATAGTTGGTGGAATGGGTAAGTAATTAGTTTGTGGGCATAAATCTGTTATTGCTTTCTTTTTTTTTTGAAGACGTAATGTCATTGTAATTTATACAGTATTCTTCTTTTTGTTAAGCTATAAGAGAGAGATTGCCCTTGAAGAAAATTGTTAAACAATTGAAATGTTGACTTTATTCAACGGTATTTGAACATTGCAAAAGTTAAGTTTAAAAAAAAAGGATAAGATAACGGAATGAAATAAATGTAGTCATGTTATTTTTTAAAGCAGTTTGAAAAAAATCAATTGATATACACCCGGGTCTCGTTTTATGCGGATTTATTTAATGTGATTTTGAAGTTATGCGATTCATATTTCTTCTTAATATCTTTGTGTGCAGTTTTCTTTTATGCAATAAAAATTATTAGATCAGAAGTCGAGCTCTGTTAATGCGCTATTACTTTAAATATTATAAATTTTGCACACTCACGTCATATTTAAAGTAATAGCGCATTATTGGAGTTTGACTTCCATCTAATAATTTCAATATTTTCAGCGCTTTATAATAGTACTGCAATAGATTTTATGCAATAAAGAAGTTCATAATTCACTTAAAATCATGATTTCCCCATTTTATATACACATATTAAATTTTACAAGACTATAATGTAAATCTGTTCAAACATTATAGATGAAAAATACTATGTTTGTTTTATTTTGCATTTTAAATCACGTTCTATTTTTGCTTTTTATAAAAAGAGTAAGTAATCAATTAATCATTTACTGTCTGCAAGTTTATTTTTAAAAGGTGAGTAACAGCGGTGGGCACAATTAAATTTGACAATTAAAATCTGATTTTTAATTGTAATTAACAATTAAAAATTACATAACGTGATCTGAAATTAAGGTGATGTGAAACGATGAAATTTGATTTTTAAACGGAAATGAAAATTAAAAAATTAAAGACAAAAATAAGAATTTAATTTTTAATTGTTAGTTTTAATTAAATTTTGCCCAACAGTGGTAAGTCAGTGTCTTTTTATTATCGTAAGTCTAAGTTCTTATTTTTATTTTAAACTTTTAGTTTACTCTAATGGAGAGAAAAAAACACTCAAGAAATTTAATTTCTTTGGAAACAAAAATTTCAATTTTAGATCGCTTAACGAAATGGGAAGGATCAACAGCGATTGGAAAACGTTTTAGTTGTATTTCCTCTTGACTTCACATCGTAACGAATCTGATGTCCCAAATAATGATAATGATTAAAATGCCGTACATGTATGAAAAAAATGTAAATTACGCATAAAAATATATTGTTTTGAATAAAATTAAATACTGTAGTTAATAAAAAAAAGTAAAAAATGTTTGTCTTGTATCAATTTTTTTCGAATTTGAAATTTTTTATTAGTCATATTTTTTTTTTTTAATGCGAATTTTAAAGTAATTTTACGTTGTTGCTTTGCTTTTATGCTGTTTTTGGAAAACTAGAGTACGTATCCCCCATTTTTCAAGGTAAGTTAAGTCTATTTTTGTGCGATTTCTTTTGTGCGCATTTTCTGAGGAACCTATCTACCGCATAAAATGAGACCCAGGTGTATATATATATTGTAATAATATGTATATATACACAGTACATAAGTATGTGTATATATTCAAGTTACAGGATATTATTAATAAAATAAGAAAATTATTTCAATATTTTATTGTTTGAAAAAAAAAAATTAAAATAAAGAAAAAAAAATTAAACATCTTGGAGATTAAATTAAAATATTAATTATAACTTATCTTTCTTTTCTTTTGTGTATTGAAATTTAACATATAATTGAAAACAAATTTGTGCAAGATGTAATCAGTGTCTGGACATAAATTCCGGACTGATTAAATAACAATAGTTAACTAATTTCTGTGTAATTACAAATATAAGAGAGAAAAAAAATGTAACTAATTAAAAAATAAAGATCAAATGAATTGATATCATGGGTAAGAATTCAAACAGTGGGTGGAGTCAGAGAGTATAAATGCTGCAATCACCTATTATCCAAAAAAAAGAACAGCAAGAGCAGAAAAAGCAAAGAAGGAAGCCAGTTACGTAGTTGACCAAAGAGTCTATAAGCCAGTTAAAATGACTGAGTCCAGAAAGATGAAGTAATCTTCATATGGTTGTGCTGAGAAAAAAATGCATTGCTAGACCAAAGCTGAGTGCTTGTTCATTTTACACCGCCCATCTCCTGAACATAAATTTCCAGATGCAGTAATACATCTCTGACTCACCTTTGCTGATGTTTTTACCTACCACGAACTAAACTACTATCAGGAGAAGTCCATTATAAATCTGGCAGGATCAGAAGACAAAGGTGATCACACAAATGCTATTTAAAGCCTAGGTAAATACGTCTAGACATCATTAATAGAACTTTTAAATTTTGTTTCTATATAGAAATTTAAATGTCATTTATAAAGTGTTAACTTTTAACTATATTTAAATAAGCACATGATTGTTTAAAATTATGGTAATTTAAATAAGTGTTCATGTTTTGTTTTTATGTTTTAAATATTCCTTATATTTTTTATTATTATTTAACTTATATATTTGCTTTGCACACAGATAATGAAGTTTGTAAAAATAAATAATACGCTGCAATTTAATGAGCTGAGCGTTTTTGGAAGGCTTTATGCTTCCATAATCATAGCTACTAAAGTGTTGAGAACTATACAAGTGTAGTGTGCAAATATATGCATGTTAATGCAAAATGAGACCAGCTTTGAGAGAGAAAAGCATGCATCACATCTATTGATTGATGTAGGATCACTTGCTATATAGCATGCTTCCTTTACCTTACGTTTTGTATTGTTTCTTTCAGAACAGACAACAATTGCAGTGGTTGGTTGGAAAACATAGCCAGTGGCCCTTTTATGTTTGGCAAAGATTGAATTGCCTTCTATCTTAGTTATAGTCTTATTAGTATAAGTAGGTTATTTACATAGAAGCTAAGATTCTAAATACAGCTTCAGGCCATATTCATGTTTGCTGCTTTTAATATAACGAAATATTTTTGAAAAAAAAAAAAGTATTTCAAGTCAAAATAAGTTATTAATAATTTAAATTTTTTGATATCTAATAAATATAGTGAAATATGAAAGATATTAAGAAGAAACATGAATCGCATAACTTCAAAATCGCATTAAAATAATCCGCATAAAACGAGACCCAGGTGTATTGTAAATTATTGGTGTGTTTTAAGTTTGTCTCTCTCTCACTTTACTTATGAGCAAATAGATAATTGTATTTAGATATTCTGTGTTATGCCGATCTTATATTTTAATAGCTAGCCATGGTCAATTGCTTGAAGCGTGTTAATGTCTCATGGAGTTCAGTCTAAGCTGGATGGTACCTGTAGGGTTTAAACTCATAAATATTCCCATGAGATGTGTCACGCTTCTTGAAATCATGGAGAGTGAACCTTGGTCTGGAAAAATGACTGTTCTTTTAATATTTTGTTATTAACTCTCTGTCTGACTGGGGGTATGGTTAATATGTAAGTGTTGATCATATTTATTCTTCTGCTTGAACAACAGGGTCTAAAAATAAAGTATTAAAGATTAATATGAGCTAATAAAGTAAAATGATAAATAATAAGTAAAATAGCCATAGAATAAATCGTAAAGGAGGGAAATCTTGTTACAAATGTTGTCCAATGTGAGATCTAGAAGATTCATTCTAATTTTTTTTTTTTTAATGTGTAATATAAATAACCAGCTCACAAAATAAAGAAATATAATAATTAAAGTAAAATGAATAAATTTGTGGGAGATGAAAGAGGGGAGAGAACAGACAACACTAATAATAATTTTATATACAAAAGAAAAAGAAGTGGTGTGACTTTTGTTAAATAGAAGAAAAAAGATATATGTGTATGCGGTAGATAAAATAAATAAATAAGTGCCTGTAGGCGTTGGTAAAAGTTAGAAATTTGCAGGTAAATGGTATTGGGGAGAATGTGGCAGGGAAAATTGGGTGAACACTCATATTTAGCATAAATTTATAAATTAAAGAAACAAAAAAATTAGTAAAGCAATAATAGGTTGTGAATAAAATAAAATATTAATAGCCAAAAGATATATTTAAAAAAATCATTTGAAACCGCAAATGATTACAAGCAAAAGAGCTAAAATGGAGGCTCAGAATAATGAAAAAGAAAATATTCACTGCAAGGAACAGTAAAATGAAACCAAAAAGAAGGAAGTCACTAACAAACAAAAAAATACTGATATCATAGCACAGATAACTATAATATTTTGAAAAACAAGCTGAAAAAAAAACTGCCAAAAGAACTGAAAAACCAAAGAAAAGAAACAGCTGAAGAGAATTAAAAATGGCCGAAGAACTGAAAAGCCAACAAAAAGAAGCAGTTGAAGAAAATAAAAAAATGGCCGAAGAGCTGAAAAATCAGCATAATGTAACGAACAGAAAATTAGATGGGCAAGCTGAAATACTTGATAAATTAAAAAATTAAATCAGACTAGGCTACGATAAAACAAATGGAGAAATTATAAGAAAAATAAACGAAAATAAAATGCAAGTCGAAAATCAAATCAAGACGGCATACCAAATAATAGAAAAAATAAAGTAGAACATGAGGTAAATATAGGCTAGTGTGAGAAGCGGTAGCGGAAACTAAAATAGAAAATAAAAAAAGGAATTGAAGACATTAAAGTCGAACTTAATAATTTGACAGAGAAAATAGAGAAAATAAGTATTAGCAAAGACAGCAATAGGCAAGCTGAGACATTAGGTGAAAGAAAGACACCTATCGAAGTAAATAAGTCCAACCAGGCATAAACGTAAACATGCACACCTTAAATAACCCAGCAATTGTAAATCAATTCTCAAAAATTCAATTATTTTCTGGCTACATAGGTGAAGCTCCAATAGAACACTAGCCTGGAGAGGTCATCATCAACCATTATCAATCCACTGCAGGATGAAGGTCTCTTCAAGTTCAATCCATCTCCGATGTTTAGCTTCTTTTCTCCTCATCATCTCTGCACACTTGTCTTATTTCATTCACCATCTCACATGTGGTCTCTTTCTGGGTCTTTTACAATCTCTTGGAATCCAGTTTAATATTTTAATTGTCCATCTATTATCACCTCTTTTAGTAATATATCCAGCCCAACTCCACTTCAGTCTTCATTTTTCAATGAGGTCAATAACACCTGTTTGTTCTCTTGTGTTTTCGATTTCTTTTTGTTACTCCTAACATGCATCTCTCCATACTTCTTTAAGGGGTCTGAAGTCTCTGCATTGTTTTTCTATTAAGTGTCCAAGTCTCAGATCCATAAGTAAGAATTGGTAAAACACATTTATTAAAAACCTTTCTTTTCAAACACATAGGCATATTTCCTTTTAGTATCAAGTTGTTTTTACCAAAAGCACTCCAACCAAGTTTAATTCTATGATTAATTTTATCCATTATGTTTCCATCTGTATTAATAATCAGACCTAGTTATCTTTTGCTGTTAACTTCTTTTAACTCATCATAATTCCAATCTTTATTTTCATATTTTGAGAAAATTCATTGAACATTACTTTAGTCTTTTTAGCATTTATCTTTAGTCCTACTTTCATCTGATAACTCCTGCAACATTTCCTGCAATTCTAAAGCATTATTTGCAAAAACAACTACATCATCTGCAAAATCTAGATGACTTAAATAATCTCCATATACCTTCACTTCTTTAGATTCCCATTTTAATCCACAAAATACTTTTTGCAGCACTGCTGTAAAAAGTTCTAGAGATATGGAGTCAGCTTGTCTTACATTCTTCTCAATGTTGATTTTCCTAGTATCATTATGTAATCTAATTGTTGCTTGATGATCCAATGCTTTAATCACTGAAGAAATGTTTATACAATCAAATGCCTTTTCATAATCTACAAATCCAAAACATAATGGCAACTCATATTCATTTGTCCTTTCTATAACTTTTCTCAATACCTGGAAATGATCTACTGTACTAAAATCACTTTTAAATCCAGCTTGTTCTCTTGGTTGATGGAATCCAATATTCTCTGTAGACGAGTTGTAATTATCTTGGTAAAAAATTTGTATAAAACTGATAAAAGGCTGATAGATTTGTAATTTCTAATATCTTCTTTATCACCTTTTTTAAATATTAATATTGCATTCTTCCAATCATCTGGTACATCTTTATCATTTAGACATTTCTATATAACTTTGCTAAAAAAAATTCTATCTTCATAAATTTAATTGCATGTCTCACTTCTTTTTTTTTTACCCATATGTCATAGCATCGGCCGGGAGGCGAACCCACAACCGTCTGCAACCAACTACTTGCTTGCAAAGGCGGCTGCGATGACTTCTCGGCTAACATGTCTCACTTCTTCATTAAAATTCTGGGCAATTCGGAAGTTATAATAGATATAGGAGGTACTTGTTCTTTGTTACTATATAATTCTTAAATCAGCTAGGCAAAGAGGCCATATTTGTGATTCCTTGCAGCCATTTACAAGGGGGGGTCTTAAGCTTGGTGAGTTCTTTATACAAGAAACCTGTAAATATAAAAAAGCCTTACTAGCTAGCTATTGGAGCAATGATTGCCAAGAAAATATTCATCATTAGGTGTGGTAAGATAAATAGTGACCCAGTAAGCCATTCATATCTTTCTTCAGAAGGCAAATGGTAAAATTACATTCTTTAATGGCCAACCCACCATCTGAACAACAAATTATTTGGATAGTGCATCACAACTTCTCTCATAACATTGAGCAAATGCTCACAGATACTGAAAGAAAACCAGTAGAGCAAATGGCAATGATGGCCTATGATGTGAGAGAGAGGGGTTTTAAACCCAATCCAGAGACCTGACTATAAATGCAATAAGGTTCAGCTATAGAATAAATTTGGGGAATGGAGCCCAAAGAAGACGATTCTCCAATAGCCCTAAAAGAACGAAAATCTTTCAGAGAACTGGATGTGATTCCGATATCAGTCATGCAAGGCAGAAAGAAAGGCCAAGGGATGATTCCCAATATCCTAGCATGAGTGGTTATTCAATCAAAAGAAATAATAAGATAAAAATTAAATATGTAATCTGATGGATTGGCAAGCTTGACTCAATCAACAATGACTAGGGATTTCGAATAAAGAAAAATGATTATCAAAGTTTTAATCTTAACAAATAAATAATAAAAATAATGAAAATAAATATTTAAACAAGAGAACTTAGTTATAAAAATTTCAACAAAATAAAAACCAGTGATAACCCCCTCCATTATGTCTACCTTTATTGTTGTGAAAAAAACAACTCGTAAGTCTGTGCTGTGCACACAGCAGAGCATGACCAAAACAAACTCGTAAAAATAAAATGTTTTTAAATTGGAAAAAAAAATAAAGTAAAATAGATTTAAAACAGGCAAAACTCACTATACATTTGCCACACACAGCAAGCTAGAGTAATCAATGGATGCCAGAATGCTTGTGCATAAAATCCCCATCTAGTGCCTACTCATCCAATATCCCCAGACTAGTTTCTGGCTTTTGGCCTTCGTCATCCATTGATTACTCTAGCTTGCTGTGTGTGGCATAGGTATAGTGAGTTTTGCCTGTTTTAACAACAGTTATACACAAGCATAAGAGATGGTGGTCATGTGATGTTTATTGGCTTAAAATAGATTTAAAATAATGCGTTTAAAATAAAAATTAACTAAATAAGCATAAAACTAAATAGTGATAAAAATAATAATGAAAATAAATCATTATCAAATGTCAGGAAATGTTGAATAAAGATTGAGGTGTGTGTGTGAGTATATGGGTAAAGATAGGAATTTCAGATATTTTGAGTTGGATTAAGCCTTTACTTGTGGCAACTTTGATCTACAGATGGGTGTGTGCATAGATTAAATATTGATGATAATATTGATGATGATGATGCAACAGTAGAGAAAGTTCTGGCCTAATAATAAAACTGGAAGAAAAATTCCCAGTAATTTAATAAAGAAAAAATTATTTGCGTTAAGTTGAATGTGCAGTAGAAATAATCCTGCCATTCACAGATTCACAGTCCGTGTTTGAGATCCGTAGTGCACAAAAATGGCCCATGCTGTAATCTCGACTTCCGCAAGAAATTAAAAGTTGGTTTAATCAACACAAAATCGATCTATGGGTGAATTGCCTAGTACTTTAGTGGATACCTGCATTGTACTTGCCTCTCAATATTTTAAGTATTGTATTACATAAATTTAGTTCTCTAATTACTAAGTTTATGTAATTGTTAGTTTTGGGTTCGGAGTAAAATGAGTTGTGGTATTTATTGTTCCTTTTTGTATTTCATTCTTTTATAAATCACTAATTTTATGAGATAGTACATTGTTGCTTTTTAAATTCTAATTACTGTTATTAGAGTAAATGCTGAATATTGATAGATTAACAACTTTCTATTATGATATTTTTATGTATGACATTCATTATATTTAATTACAATTTTTTTTTTTATAAAGATATAAGGGACATCATTTTATAATGAATTTTTAAACACTAAAACTCATTAAAGTTTATGATATAGTTGTATATACAAGCTGCTAATAAAAGAATGTTCTGAAATTCAAACAGATTTTGCTACTGGTCAGTGAATTATTAAGGTGAAGCCAACTATATCCTTGCAATAAATATAAAAAAAAACAAGGATTTATTTTGTTTTTTTCCAAGATGCTGCTGATCTTTTGATACCTGTGGTATGAAAACTAAAGTGAAATGTTTTATTCATTCACCCATGATTTACAACAATGACTTAAATTTTACCTGGTCAACATTATGAAGGATTTTTAATAGATGAGTATTCGTTATCGTGTGTACATAGTGGACTTTTCTAACACAGCTCGACGGGAATCAGAACTTTGTATAAACTGTAAATTAGTTAGCATCGAACTATTTTTAGAATTAAACTAACTAGTTCGCAAATTAACTTTTGTGTGCAGTAATTGAAGAATCAATACACTGCAATCTGGCGCAGTCGAATTAGTTGAACCTAAAAACCACAGTGAATAACCAGCTATTAATAATAAAATATCAGTTTTCGGACAAAACTCTATTATATTATAAAACTCTTTATATTACCTATTAATAACAGTAATAGTAAAATAAAAATCTACATACACCTGGGTCTCTTTTTGTGTAGATTTTTTAAATGCAATTTTGAAGTTATGCAATTCATGTTTCTTCTTAATATCTTTTTGTGCACTTTTCTTTTATGTGATAAAGAAGTTCATATTTCACTATATTTATTAGATATTAAGAAATATAAATTATTAATAACTTATTTTGACTTGAAATATTTTATTTGCAAAAATATAATGTTACATTAACAGCTAACGTGAATATGGCCTGAAGCTATTTAGAAGCTTAGCTTCTATGTTGAAACAGTAAGATTTGCTTTGCAGATCTTTGTTTCACCTTTCTTACTCCTTTCCTACCCTAGTTTAAAACCCAATTTATCATAATGTGTCTGTACCGTGCTTATACACCGAAATCCCACCTAATTTAGACCATGAGTATAAATGCTCGTGTTGTATATATAATTTCATAATCCCCAGCATTAATAATATATAAATTGCAAGTATGTACACATATACATATTCATTTTAAAAAGTAGGTCATATTAGTTGTATTTACACACACATACTGCAATAAAATATTTAAAACTTAAGAAAAATAGTATTTTCGTTATTTAAAGTTGTTTTGTTTAAATCTATTTATTTAGAAATCTTACATTCGTAGTATTTGTTTTCATTTAATTTAAAATAATATTAAACTTTTAAATAGATTTAAACATTAAGAATTTAAAAAGTAAATAAGTGTGTTTAGATTTTAAAATCACGCCATAAATTTTATGTAGAAAGTAAATGAGGGCTGGGAAGAGAACAATAGCTTTAATTAATTTGATTCCTAAAATACATTAGTGGTTTAAATATTTGGCCATCTAGATAGACAATAGATGTCCACTTTCATATTTTTAATTAAAATAAGTTTAAAACAAAAGTTTAATCCAAATATCTTAAAAGTAAAATTAATTATAACATTATGTATTATTCTCTTAGATATTCGGATGAGATAAGTTGCAGTATTTGTTTTATGGCAAATCTATTTTGGATAATTGATTGTTATGCTGCAGGGCAGTTTCATTGTATAATTCTATCGTATATAGAGCTGATTTTATTAATTACTCACTCAGTGGCCATATTTTATGAAGATTATATATTTTAGAATGAATAACTCAGTGGCTATATTTGAAAAGTATATATTTTAACAAAGCTGAACTTCGCTGATATTTTTAATAGTTATTTCAAAACTAATAGTTAACATTTTGCCGAGAAAGAAGCTAAAGCCAAAACCAGACCTTTTTAATTAGAACTGCGTCTACCAGACTTTGCGAAGGGAAACTAGAATGTTGGAGTAGAGGCTGGCAGGAAGGCTATCTTTCTTCTCGGGAATGGCCATCCTGCTGACCCAACATATCATTGGATGCCCTTTCCCTAAAAAAACCTTTCTGTGAATTGCCCTTGTTGATAAAAAAAAAAACAAAACTTAACCAAAAAAAAAAAAAACATCAAAAAAAAAAAAAATGTGTTCAAACAAGGAAAGCTAAAGTCTCCATATGGATCTGAAATCAATTCAAGTCAACCGAAGAAAAAAATGCGTGCATTGAATGCCCCACTTATAATATGAGGTAACTTAATTAACCCAAGAACTCTTGTGAAATTTATATATTCCCTCTCATAAAGCTATAGTTATTTCTTAATTTATTTCCTATCATAAAACTGTCTACTTTTGTGTAATATCTTTGTAATATAACTAATGTGCTTCTCTCTATATACTTGGGTTAATATTTTTGAATTTTGCTAATTTGTTTTATTTTCTTTCATTATGATAGTGTGCCTGGTAGTCATCGAATGAGCAAATCACTCCTTTTCCCTTTTGAAATTACTTTTCCCTTTTGAAATTAGTGTGTCGCCATATTATTGCGGATAAATTGTAAATTGCCCCTATATATTAACTATCTTGTCCAATTGCTCGGTTGAGGGCTATTTTGTTTCATATCTTTATAATTGTCAAATAACTTCATGTCTTTTAAGAAAGATATATTTTCATTTGTTTAAATATAGTGCAAGGGTATGTGCAAGGTTAATAAGTGAATAATATAGAAATGCCTGATTATGTATAAGCTCACAAATTCCTATAATCATGCATTCCCTCCCCATAATTAAACATATTTCATTTTAGTTTACTTTTAGAACTATCAAATTTGAGGTCGAGAATGTGCGGACCTTCTTAAAATTATTAGAAATTGATTAAGCACCTTTGCTTGATGAGAATCACCCCTTTTGCCAATACTTTATGTATTTTATATTTATGTGTGTTGCCAGTGTAGGGGTATTGGGTGTTGAGGCCTGCTTTGTATTTTTCAAGGGTAAATATGGCTGAGACTGTTTCCTTTTCTCCTTGCGGTTCCCAGATAGAATGTGTGCTAGAAAGTCACACCTGGAAATTCTATGCAGTAGTCACACAGTCATGAAGTACTTGGGTAAGTCCAGACTTGGGCTGTAATAATGTGACAAAATCTTATATGGATTTATGGCGAGACACCTTCCCGTCTGCTTTATTTTATTATTTTTATTTCATTTTACAAAGCCACGGTTTCAACATACCGCACTCCACCCTTTACATTAAATCTTCACTGGTACCACCGATCTCTGTAATATTAAATTTTAGTATGCTCTATAAATTTCCCGCGTCTTGATCACTTCCTTACCTTATAGCTCATCGAACTTTCATCCACACTATCTTGAATTCAACATAGATTCTTTTATTGAAATATTAAATATATGAAATATAATTAGCAAATATTTATTATATTCACTATGGGCATCTCGCATATCCTCGCAATTAACCTTTCTTTACCCAACTGTAACTTTGTTTAAGCACATTATCATAATGTTATATTGTGTTAACCCAAGTTATAGAGTATATATAAATTAATCAGCCACTATTGTGAACCTAAATGGCATTTCTTTTAAATTTACATTTTAGTGATTTAACAGCAAGGTCTGGTTAAATAGACTGTGTCCACATTTATAATATTAAACAAATAAACAATATTAAATTTTTACTCATTTTGATTTTACTTATTTAGTTTCTGTGATCGACACCATTACCTCGGTCTATATCACATTATCAATGTATATTTTGTACCATCCATAGACATTAGTTAGCAAACCCTGTGATGTATTTTAATATAGTTTCTTGCTTCTCCTTGACTACCGGCACCGGCAAGAAATTATGCTATTAGTAGCATCAGATGTGTTGTCATGTAGGTGGTGCTGTGGAGCATAGACTTTGGATTCGAACTAGGGATTTCTGGGAGGTAACCCCTCCTAGGATGTTGAGTTTCATGTCTGGGGTTTGAATTCTCCAGTGTGTTGTGAGATAGACGAATCTGACCGTTATAACATAAACAATCTACTTATACTTAAGAGTATAAAAATATCGCAATTTTGCAATAAATATTCAAAAATTTCAGATTTTTAAAAATGATCAGAAATAACAAAGATTTCATTGATTTTGTAACTGAAAATAATCTTTCTCGAAATGATGATGTATAATCTTTTTGTTTTGATTACGATCTAATTTTTTTTAATTTTTCTATTGACATCTACAGCCACTTCTCACCTGACATTATCATGCAAATTGGATATTATCACCTCTTAAAATTTGGTACTGCTTTATTAGCTTGTGTCAGCTGCCTGATGGTGTTATTTATATGCAAAAACACATAAATATGCCATTTACATTACCATTGGCCTTATTTCTATGCAAAAGCGCAGAAAGAGGCCACTTTGCATGCCATTCTGGTGACTGGCCTGCTGCTTCATGTTATGCACTTTATCCCAATGCTCACTCAAAGTTTGCTACAGCATCATGTGAGGGTGTCTGGATTTCAGCCTGCCACACCTCTTCAAATATGCATGTTAATGTAACTAGCTTACAAGTCATCTGATCTATTATTATCGCCTAACAATTATAAACCCTTCACCACGCTTCCCTACACAACATGGAACTTTTAAAAATTCAGAAAGGGTATGTCCAAGCAAGATTTCGACCAGCTCACGTTTGCGCGAGAACACATCCGTGACAAATAAAATGGCTGACTGCAAAATCGAGCCGTTCAAATTGTGCCAACTGCCGCCCACAGAAGCTGGCGCAGTGGCATTTTTATAGGACAACAACATACTCCTACATGCAAAGAGATGTGTATGGGGTGAAACGATGATACTGGAGATGTCCAAAACTATCTCGCAGTTCAGATGCAAGTCCCATTCCTGTCTGCAAAAGTGTTTTCTTCGAAAGGAGACCTGCTTCGTCCAGAATCCCATTCATTTTGAAAGCCTTAGTGCGAGTCACGTTTATGAATGAAGCATGCTTCATTAGCTTATGTCCATTTCTTTGGTTTGCCCATTTAGGGGGAGTTCATTCCACACATCTCCAGTATTTAAGGACTGGCCAATGAAGTATTTCAGAAAGCAATAAAAGATCATAGACACATGATACCAAGTATTACACAATATTGCAGATACAGTCAAACAACCTTATTAACATTAATGTGTAGGTATACCATCCCTTATGTTACTATGCTACAAAAAAAAAAAACAATCCATTATGAAATGAATAAAAAACCTTTTTTTCTTAAAGGCATTTAATTAATTTCGATGAGGATATTATACCAGCATTTTATTCTTAGCATGAGTAATTATTAATAGCTATCATCATTGAACTATTTATGCACATAGATCTGATTCTTATTGAATATCTAAATTATGAAAAAGATCGCATGGTACCTCTCTATTCCAAATATTAAATTATCAGATGTGTATATAACTGTTGGCCTTCTAATGCATAATTAATTAATACATATCTGGTTTGATTAAGTATACATATATAATAAATATAACTTGTCTAATTTATTTACAAACGAGTTTTGCCTTACATTGTTTTGAACTTATTTTCATTTTTATCATCCAACCTCTCATTTATATACATATATTCCACATCATCAACTAAATAACAAATAAACAAAGTTGTTGATTTTGTAAATACGCTAATATACATTAATATATAAAGGTATTAAAAATTAATTGTTATGCCGGCAGCCCAGTAATGTTACACTTATGTGTTTTTGCATAACATCAATGCCATCAAGCAGCTGACACGAGCTAATAGAACTATACCAAATGTTCATATAATGCTAACATCCTTAGATTTTTAAAAATTACCTTTTAGTTATTTCAAAGAGTTCATTTTTTTATACTGCCACTAATTTCATATTTTAATCTACTTACTGGGTCTTGCATTGTTTTAAATGTTAATATAATAAATAATAGTTCTTTTAATCACATTCTAATGGGGAAAAATTATTTTCTGGTTCATTTTAATTAAGTAGTTTAATATTTCACTTTTATTTGAATGTTATTACTAATTTCAATATGAGATATTTTAATTCTTGCTAATATAATCAATTTGGTTATTTTAATGATTTAAGTAAATTTCCACATGAGTGCCATGGATATTTGATTTTATTTTACTTTTAATTTTTTTTTTCTTTGTGAGATGTTTACTTTATCCGTTTATTAAAATTCTATAAATTATCTGTTTTTAAGAATTACCACATCGTATATCACAATTGATTAATTTATTGCTATCATTAATTGTTTTCAATTCAGGCAAATTGCCTTCAAGGAATTGGAAGTAACTTTCAAATAAAAATCAAAGTAATTGTCATATATATGTGTTTTTATTTAATAGCATTCATTAATTATAAATGCAATAAGGCATGGAAGAAATACTAAAAGCATTAATAATATTATTAACATCGGAAGATGGCGTTAAATCTTCTCTACAGAATTTTTTTTTTTTAAAAAAAAATGAATTTAGTAATAAAGTATGTGTCTGATTCAGCAGTAAATGTTTGTAAAGCTATAGAATATCAGTCGGTAAGCTGAAGCCCAGTTTTAATTGTTATCCTGTGCATTGTATTGCAGTATGGTGCTTTAGTGAAGGTGATGCAATGTTTGTAAGCTTTTGTAAGGGGAGACCATATATTTTCAGAAGTTTAAACACTAAAATTAAGAAACATTTAATGCTGGCTAGTGATATATATATATATCATTAAAAACCAATCAACACATAAACACTATCAATAACAATCAACAATTTCAGACTGTTGTCATGGCAACCTCCTTTTAACAATTAAAAACCAATCAACACTTAGACAATCCCAATGTCGATAACAATCAACAATTTCAAACTGTTGTCAAGGCAACCTCCTTTTAACAATAAAGGTGGAATTATATATATATTCCATCAAAACTGTAAGGGATGCAAATAATTAGTCCTTAATTATAATTTATTGCTATAAAAATGAGTTTTGTTATTTTGTTGAGAACACATATTTCTTCTTTCAGTCTCCTTGCACCCATTCCTGGACAAAGAGTAATGCCTTTTTATTTCACAGATTCCAGTCCTAAGCTAAACGTCTCTACTTTGGAAAGATTACGTTGGCAGACAATTGAATCACATATTGGAAAAATTTACTCCAGATTATGACTTTAATCAACAATGATTGTAATAAGAGTCAAAATGCTTAATACAAAAACTTTTGTCAGTTCAATTGTCTTTTATGTAAGAAGGAACTACTATTTAGTACTTTATTTCTTTTACTATGTCATTATAATTGAAGTCTTTTTTTAACTTAGCGGTAGTTATTTCTGTAAAAACCAGATCTCAAAATATTTGACGACTCTTAATACTTACGTTCAAACGCAAAGTGAAAGATATGACAATATTTATCTCTCATATGTTTATCAAAAGAAGGCATGACAAGAGGAAAAAAATTTTCCGAATTTGTTGCACAGGAAATAAATAATAGAAAAGTATGTCCTTCACTCACAATTGCGATAAGAGGTTTTGATTGTAGAATTTACATTAAAGAATAGCTCGATTTGCAGAGGTTTATGAGACTAAACGAAAAGATGATGCCTATTATTCTTTGTATTATACCAGTGAATTCACAAAGCATTATATTAAAAAGATGAAATTAGGATTGCTAAATATCACTCACTATTTTACTGTAAATTTTTGAGCGATTTGTCTTGTTTATATTTAAGAAATATAGCAGCCAATTACGATTTAGTGAATGTCCCAAATATTTTTAAATTGATAGATCGAATCATCTCTGCAAAGTTGTTAATGCATTGAGTTCCATGCAATGATTATTTTGTGCAACATGCAAATTATTCACCATACACTTTTTTTCCATTAAATTATGGTTTGAATAATAGCCTACAAGTCATACAACAAGCACATTTTGAAGAGTTACAATTTCGGTCCATTTAATTCAAATTATTAGATTCATTTGTTAAAGTCTCCATTCTCTAGATATGGCTGTAAAGATCTTATTAAACATCAGAACAAAAATGTAGCATATAACTTCATAAATTAAATACTAAAATAAATTATACTTAAACATACTTTTATGCAACCTCTATAATTAAAGTGAAAGTCTGAAAACCTCTCGCATGCACTTTTAGAATGCTTATATGACAGCCAATCAGATGTAATGATGACTGTATAGGGAGCTCTTAAGTCACAACATAAGACAGAGATATTATAAGAAAAAGGTCATTCCACCTTTCTTTTTACTTAAATGTCTATATATATGTCAGTCTAAATCATTTTGACTTAAGAGCGTGAAGCTTTAAATATCTTCACATTTAACTCACTGCGTATTATTTATAAATCAACAACGTGAAATCTTTCGATTTACTACGAAGTAATTTTTCAGATCTTATGAATTGACAGTAATGTATGTAAATATTGTTTATTAAGCATAAGCAGTTCGTAATTAAAGTGAAAGGCTGAAAACCTCTCACATGCACTTTTAGAATGCTTATATGACAGCCAATTAAATGTAATGATGACTGTATAGGGAGCTGTTAGGTCACAACACAAGACAGAGATTTTATAAGAAGAAGGTGGTTCTACCTTTCTCTTTACTTAAATTTCTATATATATATAAGCCAGTCTGACACATTTTGACTTAAAATTGTGAAGCTTTAAACATCTTCACATTTAACTCACTGTGTATTGTTTATAAATCAACAACTCAAAATCTTTCAATTTACTACGAAGTAATTTTTCAGTCTTATGAATTGACAGTAGCATATGTAAATATTATTTATTAAGCGCAAATAGTTCGTAATTAAAGTGAAAGGCTGAAAACCTCTCACATGCATTATATCAAGATGTTAAATATCCACAATAATCTTTTAAACAGTGGTTAAACATAGCTAAAACAATGCTTAATCTATACAATTAATTTTTCATATAAGAGTCATATGTGGGGAGGAGGAGGATATTTTTATTATTAAACAATTTTATTTAACTTCTCCTTTCAGCTTGTTTGAGTCAAATCTTGTAATTGATTTTTAATCTACTTCTACCAAATGGATTTTCTTTAAATTTTGTACACACGTTTAATTTTAATGACAATTCAATATTTCAGACTTGTGTACCCAAACAATGTTGGGATGTCACATTTCAAATTGCATTCAGATTGGTTCAGTAATTTTTTGAGAGGTGCCAGAATAAATAGATAAAGAGACAGTAGAGGGCGCTATCATTGATTTAACTTTCATCATATAGCATAGGGATCTGTTAATTGAATGTAAATGCTTGTAAGTGGTACAAATAACGAAGTTGTGGAAGAATAAATATAAACAAAGTGATTATACAGAAAGTGGGTTCTTGAATTTTTATGCTGGGTTTGGAAAAAGAAGGGGATTTAGATATAAAGCCATAGAATGGACAAAGATAATGTTGTGGAAATGGGATGGAGCAGGATAGAGAAGAATATGGGGAAAATGTAGGGTGGGGAATGGAAAGGGAAGGTGGCTAACAGGTTTCTTTGGGCATAGTGGTTGAGAGATTCCTGACTCCGAGAAAGGAGAAGCCATAGTGCATCATATACATTGTTTGGTTTGTACTTCTTTTTTTTTTCTTAAGTGTCATAGCATTGGCCGGGACGCGAACCCGCAACCTGGGCAACTGCTTGCAAGTGCAAGGCAGTCGCGCTGACCTCTCGACCACCAATGCAAGACTGGTTTGTACTTCTTGATTAAATAAAAGGTATTAAATTGAAGCAGTTTTTTTATTTCCTAATGGAGGATTTTTAGCCACATTATAAATATAAAAAAATTGTTTTGTCGAATGCTCATCGGAGCAAGAATGAAAAATGATGAAAAAAAATTTTCAAATACTGGAAATCTTTAGATTCTCATTTTTTAAATTGGAATATGAATAGATTTCCTCTTATGATTAATGATTTTGAAATTTGAAATGATGTAAGAATAGACTTCTTAACAAAAATTAGCAAAATGCTTAAACATAAAAAAAAAATTCAATTTTATGATTAATGCATTAAAAAGCAAAACATAATTTTTTGCTTGAACCACAATTTTGATTGTTATATGCTTGAAATAAAACTGTGTGTCATTCGTAAATTAATTGATTTAATCAATAATAGAGTATTTAGTTGGATCACAAACTGGATAAAAAATTTCAATAAATGAAGCAAAGCTGAATTTTTTTTTTAACAAAACAGGTTTATTTAGACAATGTTTTATCATGAGATGTACAATTTATGAACTAATAAGCTCATATATAAAGTATTAAAATGAACAACAAAAAAATTACAGATATGAATACTAATCGAAAATTTTCAGTTACGTTAAAGTTTCTTAGGAGTCGGAAGATCTTTCAAAGTCTATTAACCCCCACATCATCTTGTAGATGAATTCAGGTGTCAACCTCATGCCCCTGTTCCCTCATTGTTTTCAATTTTTTTAATAGAGTTTGCCTAGGATTAGTATAATTGGCATCAAATAGCAACGAGCATCTAATGAGCCACGTAGAATACGCTAAAAGGGTAGCACTCTTGACTACAGAAAATATGCCTGTGTTGGTTGCTTGCTGCTTTATGGTTGCAATGAATGGGCATTTTTCCTTGAACAAAGAGGTAATTAGGTATCTATATTTGTGTAAGGCAATAAGTTTTAACTGAAATTTCCCCAACTATACAAAAAAAAATGGCAATATATATGAAATATTAATTCATACTCTAATTTTCTGTTTTAAAATAGATTACATAAAATATTGATTAAAATAATTATTTTATGGACGTAGTATCACCAAAATTGTGGTTGAAGCAATTTTTTTTTCTTTTTAGTACATTAGTTATAACATTAAATAAAAGCTTACTTTATAAATATTATGTATTCTTATTATTTGGGGACCCCTATGCAATATTTTTGATGGCTGTGGGTCTTATAAACAGCAAGTTTCTTTATTCAGCTTTAAAAAAGTTAATTACTTAATATTTATGAGGGAAAAAAATATTGTAACTTTAATTTATAAGATTTTCTCATGGAATTTTTTAAAAAAATTTCACAGTAAACTTATCTATATGTAGTGATATTTTTTACTTTAATTTTTTAAAAAGTTGAACTAACATCTTTGGAACATCCTGTGCAAAACAGCCTACTGAAAAGCACGATTTTGATAGATAAAGGCCAACAGTAGGTAAATGGTAGGCCTGTATGTAGTTATGTTTCTTTATTCGGCCTTAAAAAAATTAACTATTTAGTATTTGTGAGTGGGGAAAATGTTGCAGGAGATAAATAATGTTACCATCTAAATACCACTTTTAAAGTAAATAGCCTCTAAACATCACATAACCACCATTCTTTATGCTTTTAAAATTTTATAGCACCGCCGGGGCCGCGACCCACAACCCCCTCCTACAAACCACTTCTTTCCTGCCTGGCGCCTGCCCCCCCCCCCCAACCAACCAGACAAGCTGTTTACACAGATGTGATGTGATGTACTGTAGCTTCTCCTTAAACGAAGTCAAGAATCTCTCAGCAATTATGTCCAGAGAAACCTGTTAGTCATTGTATTTTCCATTTCCCAGTCTACGTTTTCCCATATTCTGCTCCATCCCATTTCCACAACATAATCTTTTTCAACTTTATGGCCTTTATATCTAAATCCCCCTTATCTTTTCCCAAACCCAGCATAAAAACCAATAATCCACTTTCTGTATAATCACTTTTTTCATATTTATTCTTCCATAACTTCATACAGTAACGCCACTTAGTGCAGTAACCTTTCTGCATCCATTGATTACTCTGGCTTGCACTGGGTGGCACTACTGTATGGAGAGTTTTGCCTCTGTGTAAAGTAAACAGCATTAGCAGCTATAGTTCAGTATTATTTATAGACTTAAAACTAGCTAACATTTTTTGCTTAGCTTTAAAAAAAATAATTATTTAAGATTTATGAGAGGGGAAAATATTGCAATAGGTCAATTATCTTCATAGTCTATTTCTTGTAAATTAGGAATCAGTAAAAACTCATTAAAGTCAAAAAATGTCTTCATATTTATATTAGAACACATGCATAGAGATTGGTGGAGAATCATTTGTAGGATAGAATATAGATATTACAAAATGAGAGTATCTCAGTGCCTCTATTAATTCATTGTTTAATCAAGATATAAGTTGCTATATAATAGCCAATTAGGAATTGTGAATTATAACAATGGATGGTAAACTAAGCCACTTTCAGAGGAATCTCTTCATCACCCATGCCAAACAACAATATCATTATCACAAATCCGAAGAGATTAGAGTCTTAGTTTAAGCAGGTTTTACTTGTTTTATTTCAAAATGCAAAAGTTTAAATACAAACTATTGAAGCTAATGCAATACATATATGCTGGTTTGATAGAAATTTATAATCAATTTCATTTCTATGCTAACTTTATCAATAATATATAAAATATATACATATTTGTAAAGAAAATGTTATTTACTTTTATGAAATTAACTGTGTATTAATGCATTGCTACACTATGTTATTTTGGACTTTAAACAGGTCGAGTGAATTATAAATGAAATGTTGTCGGTCTTAGGAATTTAGATAGAAAATTGAAGATTGATTTATTACATAGATGTGTTGTTCTTCTGCAAAGGTAGAAATAGTGGTAACACAAATGGAGTGGGATTTATAAGCTAAAGGTAAAGAACAATGTTTTGAAGGTCAGTGGTGTATCAGATAGCATAGCAATATTATTTCATTTAGTTGAAATTTTCAAATACCCATAATTCAGGCCTAGGCCCAATTCTTATTCTGATGAAGAAATACAGAATATTTATTTAATTGCACAGAATGGTTGCCAAACAAGATATTAAAACTGCCATCAAATATTTTAATGTTTGAAAGGATTTGAAATTTGAAAATATGTGTAAATTTGGAAGTGAAGAGAGAATTATAGATGACCGACTAATTGAAATGAGCAAAAAGTTTAAACTTTGTGGCTAATTATTTCAAAGTATAAAATATAAAGTGCGCTAAGATGCATGGACACAAAGCTGAAGACAAAGAAATATTAATACAGATTGATATAAACTAAATATCTGTATCTAAGTATGTGGCTAAGCGCTTTAGAGGGCCAGGGTCCTCATATTCATAGCCATCTTGTGAATAAATAAATTGATTAAGAGCGATGTAAATTTATGCAAAGAGATAGTTACATATTTCATTTCCTGGAAATCTTATAACAAGAGTCTTTTCTGTTTATATAGTTGTTATCTTTAGCGATAAAGTAAGCTTCTTTTATCTTTCTCATGAGATCGACTAAAGTAATTAATATAAAAAGTAAAACTACATTAAGTTTCTTGTTTCCTTTTTGTTTTTAAGTAAATCTATAGAAGTAAATGACATGGAAGCATTAACATGAAGGATACAGGAATTAGATTCTATTTGACTAATGAAAAATATGTATTTCAAGACAATAATGTGCTTTAAAAAGGATATTTATAATAAATAACATGCCTAGTATTTAGAAATATCTCACTGAATTTAAATTTGGGTAAACAAATCATTTTAAATTATAAACAGACTTGAACGAGATCAATAAAAAGGTAATTAGCATTCCATTACAGAAAAGAAAAGATGGAATAATTCATCAGCAAATTTTGTATTAATATAAGGAAATATACACAGGAAACTCATTTATAAAAACTTAATATCTAAATGTGCATGGAAAAGAGTTAATGATAATATGAAAAAAAAAATCGAGAAATAGAAAAGAAGACTACAAAAGAGAATAAAAGATTTAGAATATTGAACATTATTTTGGTGTCAGAAAGAAGATTATTTCAGTTGCAGGAAACATTTACTAAAGGAGAGATAATATCTTGGAATTTAATGGGAAAATTATAGAAAAAACTATACTGTATAGTTACTTAGGAAAGTATTTGATATGCATATGTGATGAAATGTAGAATGTAGCTAAATCTAGGGTGATGAGTAAAAAGTCCAGAAAATGTTACAATTATTATAGATATTTTAAAAATAACAGATGAAAAAAAAAATATAGGAAGGATTGATAAAGCTGTATTAGATAACTAGAAGAATACAAAAGGAATATTTGTATCGCAGAAAAGATGAAAAATAAAATGGTAGAAATTATCATATCATCTATCAGTTATTTTCTAAAAATTATAAATTATTTATTGCCATCTTCGGTGTCTAGGCAACCAAAACTATAATTTGATTTAAAAGTTGTTGCAGCATTATATATCACAAATAAATATTGAGAGGTTATAGGAACAACTGATAAGTAGGAGGTAGCCTTTTCCATTGGATTTGTAGATTACAAAGGGGCATTTAACTCTATGAGCATTTCTGCTGTGACTAAAGAAATGGAAGTTCATGACATAAGCCCAGAATAGTGTCAATTTCTCAACAATATTTATCAAAATACAATAAACGTAAGATTATTTTGAGACAAACTAGATTTTACGATAAGATAATTCTATTTCCAAAACTTTTAACATCAGTTTACCAGAAGGTGTTTTGTTTATTCAAGTAAAAAACATGGAGAGTAAAATATTTGTTTATGTTATTTAAATGTTGCAGCTGATGTGTTTTTTTGTGGATTATGTTTTTTATCTTCTTATAATATTACAAGAGCTATCATTTGAACGTAGAAAAGTAAGATTAAAGATTATTATTCAAAAGTAATGAATTTTCCCTACCCAAAAAAAGAAGACACCAATAGTTACTAATCAAAAGTTAGCAACTATAAATTCTTTGATCACCTTACTAATATATAGATGAAAACATAGTTGATGAATTATTCATAAGTTGAATCTTGATGGAATATATTTTGTAAACAACTTAATATTTAAAGAACACATAGGTCTATATGAATGCAGAAGGATATTTTAATAAATATGTTACAAAAACTTACAGCAAAGTATGGAGAAATAATACTGAAGGAATAAAAATAAAATAGATAATTGTCCATGTCTGTAAAACTGAATTGGATTTAATGCTAATAAAGAGGACAATAGATAGGAAGCAGAAGTTCCAAACTAGACTCCAAAAGATTGATAGAGTACATATATGAAATTGCTGGGTGAGATAAACTTTGAATTAAATAACTTGGATTAAACTCAGATTTCCTTACAAGGGAAGGGATAAAGATTGAAATTAATTGAAGTGATACACCTCGCATTGAGAAGATTACTATCATTGACAAACTGGCTTCAATTTCCCTTTTAATTTTTTTTTTTTTTTGATCTCAAGTTCTTGAGAATCAAGAAAGCAATGATAGGAACAACTTTAATAGACTGGTAGTCCTCTTAATTATGATTTTTGCTCAAGGGAGTACAATTACTAATGAGTTGGTCTGGAACTGGGTTTTAGACGAGAGTTACCAGCGGATGAAGAGTGTATGTTTAGGCAGCCCTATTTAAAGATTCATCATGCCTAACACACAAGTGGAAAAGTCCTTTAAAATGGTCTCTTACACATTCTAGCTAGATTATAGTGCTTGTGGATTTTTTGTCAAAGTATTAGAAATAATATCACTAAGAGTGATAATGGGGGAGACAGAAGTACTAAAGATAAGCTGTTTTTCTCCCCTTAAATGTTAGGCTTCTGGAATTGCAAAGTTTACTTGATCCAACCCTTTTATGCCAGAATAGAGATCAGCACTACTCACTAAGGATGTAAGATCAATATAGCTGCTCTTGTGAAGCCTGTCTTCTAGAGAAAGGTGAATGACTGCAAATTTTTTGGAAGTGTAGGTCAATCATTGAAAGGAAAATGCATGATATTGCATTTGCTATCAAGCCTAATTTAGTATCTTCTCTTCTTGGAATTTCTCATGACATCACTGAAATGCTATGGTTTGATGAAACTTGCCTTGGCCAATGGTGCTAATGCTCATTTTATTAGTCTGTATGTTACAACATTAAATTCAGAGAATCAGAAAAGGGAAGATTTTATATCTTCCTGTATAGCATTATTGCGCAATTAAAACATTTTTTGACCCGGAGGTGATGACTTTAATGCATGTCTTGATGCAGATAGTAGACTTATAGCCGAAAACTATTGGAAGCAATAGTGTTAGTTCTATAAATTTAAATAATCTGTTGTTATTGAATTTGTGTTCAATATATGAATAGTCCATCACAAGGACTTTGCTTAGGCAGAAAACTACTATAAATGAACATGGATGTATCCATACGCAAAACTGTGTCATTTAATAGATTACATTACAGTTAGGAGTCTCATTACATGAGCATTCACCAGCAGATTGTTGGGGAGATTATGGATTAATATGCTCTAAGATTATAAATAATAAATGCGTTAAAAAGTAGATCCTATTCCGAGAACAATCACGCTTGATGTTCTGCTATATGTATTAAATTTTCTTAAACACTAAAATTTGCTAAATTGGACTTGTCTTATTATCAAAACATGGAATTCTTTTAAGAAGTGTGTTACGGATACAATAAAACCTATTATTGAGTTCAGTATAGTGAAAAAATAATGTTGTTTTAACAATGATCTTACTATTCGTTTGATGGAGCTTCATAGTAACTATACAGATTTAAAGACAAAAGATCAATGATTGGCAAGAAGCCTTAATAATGTTTGGTAGATTAAAACTGCATGGAGATATTGATATTCATTTTTATTGCGATCATGCTAGATTATTTTTTGATGCACTGAAAGCAACATATGGACCTGAGAAATGGTATTAGAATCCTATTAAATCCATCAATGGGACTCACTTAATATGTTGGCAGTGATTGTTTGAATATGTAGAAGAAATATTTTGATTATCATTTAAATTATGATACAAAAAATTAAGACGATGATGATATATCCATGTTATTTACTCTTTGGGTTTAAAACAAGATATTTAGCTTAATGAAGTCAAACTAGCTCTTTGTGATCTTAAAAATAAAAGGGTAAATCATGATGAATATTTGGAGACATTTTTAAGTATGATTGTGATGTCTTAATTTCAAAAATATTGGAACTTTTTAGAAATATGTGAATTCATGAAGTTGTATCTATCTGATCTTAAGAATGTTTCTATTGTTCTCACTTTTTAAAGAGGATAGGCTAGATTGCAGTAATTATTACGCGGTATCTTTATTTTCCATTAGATCAAAGGTACTTTTGAAGACTTTATTAAACAATGGTTGCCATAACTTAGTATGGTTTTATAGTTTTTGTTGCTGGACAAATAATTAGAAACAAAAAGAATGATTTGATTTAGTAAAGGCATCTGACTCAGTTAATCATACAAGTAAATTAGTTGATTGTCCATCAAAGTTTATTCATTTTATATAGCTTCTACATGATCGAATATGTAAAAGTGTTGTTAAGATAAAAAATCTGCAGCATTTGAAGTGGGAAAAGGCAGGTGTTAATTAAGGATATGTACTGGCTGTAACATTGTCTTTAATTTTTCTATAACAGTTGCCTTGGGAACTGCTTATAGGTAGATTAATAGAACAGGGATCAAATTATATATAGGTTTGATAATGGAATTTTTTAATTTGCATTGATTAAAAGCAAAACCTAGAACTTCATCTTCTTGGATTTACAGTGTGTTGATAATTGTTTTAGTTTTGTCAGTTCAAAAAATGATTTTCAGAATGCACTTAATGTTTTGAATGCAATTCCTAAAGATTTTGACTTAATAATTAATGTTCAAAAAAATCAAGTTTTTTATCAATAAGTGATGGAAGAAAAGTCCTCAGCAATCTTTAGTTTGGGTGATTAAAATGGATGTAGCTGTCGAATGCAATACCATGCACTGTTACTGCTTTTAGCGTGTTAAAAGGTAGGGTATTTTATTACTGGCAAATAATTATTGCATTTAAATTAGCTACATATAAAGCTGTTATTTTTCATTATATGGAAGTGAAATGTGGACACTATTGATGCATCATAAAGAATGCTTTGTAAAATTTTTAAAATACAATGCCAAAATCGTAAAACCTATCAATATCTGTTTCATCTTGTTGGATTTGATACTAAAAGAGTCCACTATTATAAAATCACAATCCATTGAATTAAGCATATAGAATTAAAAACAAAAAGACCTAAAAATGTTTTACAGTGAACTCGAATATGATTTTCATGAAGAAGATAGATCCCATCTATTATATAAGAATTATCTCAAAGATATTCTAAAACAACCCATTAGTGAAGATATGGCAGAGTGAAAAAAACACTGGTGAGCTATATTTAGATATGATGTTGAAGTATTTCAGAAAGAAAAAGTTTCTGCAGAAGTGAAAGAGAGCATTGCAAAATATCAAATAAACAGGAAAATGGGTCATGTGTTCTACATATCAATGTATTTGTGGATCACTGATTAGTTTGTATAATCATCACAAAACTCATTTCTAGAATATGTTTTTTTTTTTTTCCCTTGGAGTTGGAATGGCCATAATTATTTATAAGAGGTCACTGGTAAGGTATTCATTTAATCTCTGTTATTCATTTGTGTATTTAGGCAGAATAATACTGCACTAAAACATATGAATAGTCCATATTTTCCAAATGGCTTAAATATTAATCACACAGAGGAATCTGAGGATCAGAGTGATCTAACCAAATGGGCATCAGATTTTCTTCAATTTGCCATTTCTTAATATATTCTCTTAACACAGTTTAATATTTAGAGTTACATTATACAACTTAATTAGAAGAGCTTTGAACCCAGGCTTTCAAACTCCGTTTAGTCATCCATCCCATCTTATACAACTGATATATAAGACCACACACCTGTGAAAAAGATAAATGATCTCCAATATACATATTTTATGTTGAACCAGCACACTTAACATTTGATTCAGATCATTATCTTCCATACATACATACATATAATATAATCAGTGCTTGGTTTATATTAAGATAGCAAATCTTTAAACTTTAATGAACAGGCTTCAATCATCTCCACTCTTCAGCCATCCATATCATCCACTCTCCAACTCTTCAGCCATCCATATCATCCACTCTCCAACTCTTCAGCCATCCATATCATCCACTCTCCAACTTTCATCCATATCATCCACTCTCCAACTCTTCAGCCATCCATATCATCCACTCTCCAACTCTTCAGCCATCCATATCATCCACTCTCCAACTCTTCAGCCATCCATATCATCCACTCTCCAACTCTTCAGCCATCCATATCATCCACTCTCCAACTTCATCCATATCATCCACTCTCCAACTCTTCAGCCATCCATATCATCCACTCTCCAACTCTTCAGCCATCCATATCATCCACTCTCCAACTCTTCAGCCATCCATATCATCCACTCTCCAACTTCATCCATATCATCCACTCTCCAACTCTTCAGCCATCCATATCATCCACTCTCCAACTTCATCCATATCATCCACTCTCCAACTCTTCAGCCATCCATATCATCCACTCTCCAACTCTTCAGCCATCCATATCATCCACTCTCCAACTCTTCAGCCATCCATATCATCCACTCTCCAACTCTTCAGCCATCCATATCACCCACTCTCCAACTTTTCAGCCATCCATATCACCCACTCTCCAACTTTTCAGCCATTCGTATCATCCACTTTCCAACTTTTCAGCCATTGCTGAAGAGTTTGGAGAGTGGAGATATTGATGCCTTTCCATTAAAGTTTGAAGATTTGTTATCTTAATAGAAACGAAGCACTGATTATACATGTATGTGTGAAATACGATGATCTGGATCAACTGATGAGTGCTGGTTCAGCACGGAATACATGTATTAGAGATTAGTTATCTTTTCCACATGTATATGGTCATGTGCCAATTGTATGAGATGGGGTGGATGACTAAAAGTCTGGGTTTAAATCCCGTCTAATTACCTCTGGCTTAAAATTATATATAATATATTTGTATTTAAATATTATACAATGTAAATAATTTTTTTATCACATTAAGATTTACGAAATTTGTTTTAGTAAAGCATATTAAAAAATTGAAGGTTTTGATTGCTTAAAAGATTTCAGTATATTTACTAATAGATTCGATTAACTGAACACTGTAATAATTTGTTAGTGATTAAAAAGCTTGATAAAATAAAACTGTAATTGATTTTACATGAATGAAGCCGTTGTAAAAAAAAAAATTAATAACTTTTAAACCATTCAATCAATTAAAATAAAATAACTTGAATATATATATTAATTTGGAGAAAATCAAATATGGACTATAAACATATTTTGTTTATACAGATATATAATATTATTTTGTTGTTGCTTATAATAATCTTTGTTAATTGTTATGTATTTCATAAATACTATTAGCTAAAATAGCCCACTGCTTGTACAAAATTTTTCAAAAGCCCTCTAAAAAGGTTCAATGAAAGAAAAAGCATTATTCAGCAGGCTTGATATTTATTGGGTAGTGAGGGGGTTTAATGTGTATATTTTGCAAGAATAATTACATATCCATTTAGTGACCAGTAATTGAATAGCTAGGTGAGTTTTTATGTATTCCTACTACCTGAAAGAAGAATTCTCAACTTTTTGGATCTTGGGTTTGGTGGATTCAAATATAGATGAATGATTATAGCAAACAGTTTTTTTTTTAGGACTCAGTATGTCATTAGAAATTAAAAAATCTATATTAACCTGAAATATGATAGGGATTAATGAATTTCTGTATCTGTAAGCGGATAATATCTCCAATTCTATTGTCTGTTGTCATGGTGACAGCTGCTGCTACTATGTACAAAGAAGACAGGCAAAAAAAAAACAACTTACAATTTTTACAATTACATCATTTTGTGTAATGCAAAGATAAAATATGAAACCTCTCAGATTAACTTAAATATACATATATATATATAAGCCTAATGGCTTTATTGCTAAGGAGTTCATAAGAAGTTTGAGTGTCAGAACTGGGATCGCCAGAATCGATCCTAGGATCTCCCGATCCCAAGTTTGAATGCTCTACCCACTATGCAAACTGTGCAGGGTTTAAAATACCAAGTCATAAAACTAAGAAAAATTTTGGTTAATATCCTATATTACGTAGTTACATTCTCTTAACAAAGAAAATAAATCAATACTAACATATTGTAAATAGCGAACTTTAAGATGTAATTAAAAGGGATTTGAACTCAGACTTTTAAGCTTCCTACAGCTATCCACTCCATCTTATATAACTAATACACATGATCACGCCCACGTGAATAGGATAAATGATCTCCAATATACATATTTTGTGCTGAACCAGCACTCATTAGTTAGTCCAGATCATCATCTCCCACACACATATGTAATCAGTGCTCGGTTTATATTAAGATAGCAAATCTTCAGACTTTAATGGACAGGCTTCAATCTACTCCAACCTCCAACTTTTCAGTCATCCATATCATTGAAAATCTGATAATAATTTTTTTGGAAAATAATTGCAATATAGTTTATTAGATTTTCCACAAATTATTAACAATTTTACTGTAGTAAAATGAAATTAATAAATTTGTGACAATTTGTTATGTTGTCTCTATTTTTTAGTTTTGTTGTTTTTTTTTACCTGTACTGGTTACAAAGTTCGAGAAATATTTATTTTACAAAAAGAGGTAATTAAAAAAAAAAAAATTCTAAAAAATTATTTTTCAAGATAGGAGAGAAAAAAAAGCTATATTGATAAATAGATTTTTAAAATTTTTATTTAAATGATGGTAACTAATTTAAACATCAATAAAATATCACTAATCATTTCAATATTATAGCAGGGTAAATAAACTATCTAAATTGAGGTAAATTTTACAATATTAAATTATTTATTTATGTAGCAATGTGAATAAAATTTATAGCAAAACTGATGTCTTTTTTAGCATAATTATTATTGTAACGAGCGCTAGAGATTTGCAGTATCTCGATTTATTTCAGTTTTCAACTATCGGCGCTTCGTAAATTAAAATATTATTTACATAATTATTATTATAAACTAAAATAATGAAAAAATATAAAAAGCAACAAATTTATTTACCGAAAAAGCTTTTTATATTAAGAGTATAAAATCCTCCCTCTCCCTATCTTCATTCTACCTTATGCTTCTAGCTCAATAACTACACAGTATGCTATAAATTTTTCGACAGTGAATTCTATATTTCTACGTACTTGTTCAAATTAAATATTACAAGCCTCCCGTGTAGTTCACACAAGTCAACTTAATGGCACGCACACAATCCACATGCGGTATTATTTAAAGCTTAATAAATTCTACTAAATTCTATATTATTTTTTTCAAAAAGGAATCAAACTAATAGTCAATTATTATATTTTCTGATCTCTGTCTTGGGATCAATTTTTGTAAGGATTAACCACACTTGCCAGTACTAAAGCATTGTTGTAAGGCCCAAGTCACACGTATCTTCCACACCATTTTCATAGAAAGAATGAATGCTTTAAAAAGGAAAGATTCTTATAGATCAGCGGCTCTCAACCTTCCTAATGCCGCGACCTTTAATATAGTTCCTTATGTCGTGGTGACGACCAATCTTTAATTATGCTACTGTTATGAATAGAAAATATGTTTTCCAATGGTCTTAGGCGGCCACTGTGAAAGGGTTGTTCGACCCTCAAAGGGGTCGCGACCCACAGGTTGAGAACCGCTGTTATAGAGATATCCAATTGCAGTTTCTTACAGCATATCTCATATTCGAACTTGGTATTCTTAATTTTTCAAGATAATTGGCATACAGTAAAAAAAGAAATAAAACAATAATTTAGATTTGCTATGGAGTGAGAAGATAAATTGAACACCAAGTGATGATTTCAATAATCTAATTTCTTATTATTACTGAAACCTCATAATCTCAATTTAAAACAAACAACGTACTAAAAAATACAATATATAGATAGAATATAAGTGAAAATCCCCTCCTATCTCTTCTTTGACCTACACGAAAATATATGGTTATACATAATCTAACAAGTTGATTAAATGTCAATTTAATTAAAAAAAGAAAAAAATCACATGGTATCACTCTATACACAGATATCTTTGGAATTATAATTTAAGTAAAAGAATTGTATTTATATACAAGGAAAAATAATAAATAAATTTAAAAGATTAAATGTTTTAATAAACTCGGTTAAAATAATACTTCGCATGCGCGCAAACATATATATTTACGTGAAGATTTAATCAATTGTATTCATATATGTATAATATTAAATCACTTTCGTATATTATGTTTAAAATAAAATAATACCATTCCACATACACACACATACATATATATATATAACCACATATAGATTACTTCATCAATTTCATTTATAATATAAAAAAAATGAAACTAGATATATAATTAACTTTATTTCCCGGGGTGGATAGTTTTCTTTTCCTTTTTTTAAACATTTAATTTATAAAGGCAAAGAAATAACTGGAAGTAACTTATCTTCAATAAATAAACAAAATTAACTTTCTATCAATTAAGATTTTTTTACTTCTTCTTTTAAAAATAACCTGTTCAAAGCTTAAGGTATTTTTTTCATGTGCAAAACTATAAAGACGGGGGTATATGGATTTTGATTTAGACATCTTCTTAGGTATCTTTTTTTTTCTTAATAGACAGACATGTGATGATGATGAAATGGGGTGATGTACTCCAGAAACTTTAATCCTCCATTTGATTTACTTCTGCCAAATTATCCATCAGTATTCTGGCAGTATTATAATGGGTAATCTGGGATTGATTTTTATACACCTTGTAATGAATTTAATTTGTATAGTTTCCACCACCAATTCAGAATCTTTCAGGACAGAGGTTTTAACTTTTTCCCTACCTGAAGTCTCTTTTCAGAAGCACAACTCCTAAATCACCACTTACCTTTTTCTTTCTGGCCAAACAATAATCCCCAAATCCCTAATTTTAAGTTTTAAAGTCTTATTTATAACTCTTTACATGCAAAGAAAATGTTATCTATTTGTTACTCTGTACATGGAAAGAAAATGTTATCTATTTGTTACTCTGTACATGGAAAGAAAATGTTATCTATTTGTTTGTTTTTTTAATCTATATATGTATTTTAATTGAATCACCAGATAAATCTTTTAATTAATTAATAAAACAGTTATTAAAAAAACGAAAAAGTAAAATCGCCTATCAATCAAGAAAAAAAAACCAGTATATACCCTAGGTGGAGAACGTGCAGCCTCCAAGCCGCATGTGTCCTCCATGAGTTACTTGCATGGCCCTTCATGGAAGCTAGATCTTGTATTAATTGATATTCACTTATTTAGATAATGACAATTTGAAAATTTATAGAATATAAAAAACCGTATAAATGTAGATTTCAGTAATTACTGGTTGTCATAACCAATTGTATATTTCAAATGATAGAACACCACCTAGTGCAAAACAGTAACACTACTGGATACGTTACCTGATCTCTACACATAAACCATTTTCTTACTGTTAATGTTCGTAAAAAGACCATTGTGACTTGTCGTTTGTCAAACTTGTCCAATGCTTGTAATCATACAGTTGTTATTGTTATATTTATTCTATGGTTTTACTAAAACATGGTGTTATTGTATTTTTAGCAAGTATACATTTTCTTAAAATATTATTTAATTTTTTTTTTTTACCCATCATGTCAAATTGCAAGAAAAGAAAATTAAATGAAGAAAATAGAACATTTAATGTAGAGTGGGTGTTAGATATTTTCTTCACTTCTGTGAAAGATAAAATGGTGTGTTTGTTGTGCGATACGGTTTTAACTACTTTAAAAAAAGTGAATGCAAATAAACACTATTTGACACATAAAGAACATAAATTCTTCAATTTAGAAGGCAAATCTCAACAAGGTGCACTTCAAAAATTGAAAAATGAAAAGCATCATCAACGGGCATCTTAATAAAGAAAAATACCACTGCAGTTGATGTTACCTACAAAATAGCACAAATATTTGGAAAAAGTGGCAAACCATTTAGTGATGTAGAATTAATAAAAGAATGTATTGTTGAAGCAGTGGGAATGTTAGATCCAGAAAAAGTTGATAAATACAAAAAATTGGCTCTTTCAAGAAAAACTATAACAGATTGACAGCACAAATTAGCTCAAAATATAACAGAGCAACTTCATAATATTATACAAAATGAAGACGTTTATTTTTCAATTGCTTTGGGTGAAAGCACTGATAAAACTGAGTCAGCGCAAGTTTTACATTTTATTCGTGCTGTAATTAAAGATTTTCATTGTTATAAAGAACTTCTTGCACTGGATACACTAACTGGAAGAAATCATGGTGTTGACATTTTTGAAAACTTTAAAGAAGTGTGTCATCGATTACAGTTAAATGTTAGCAGTTTAGTCAATGTTTGCACCGATGGCACACCTTTCATGAGAGGCAAAAAAGGATTCGTTGATTTATTAAAGAAGGACAACTTAAATTCGAAAAATTTGATATCATTTCAGTGCATTTTGCATCAACAGAATCTTTGTGCAAAATCCACGATTTTACAAGACACTCTGGATAAAGCCATTGCGATTGTAAACTATATTCATGTAAATGCAATGCATCATTGTAAATTTTGGCAGATGCTAACTTTAGACAAGGAAACCTATAGTGTTGATCTACCATACTACTGCAAGGTTCGCTGGCTATCAACAGGACAGGTTTTGATAAAACTTTTAACTCTTCAACAACAAATTTTAAACTTTTATCAAGAACAAGAAAAACCATGTGATTTATCAAATGATGCATTTAGTAGAAACATTGTTTTTTTGAATGATATCATGACAAAACAAAACAATTTAAATGTTTTCCTGCAAGGTGAAATGAAGCATATATATGAAATGTAGCAAAAGATCCAAGTGTTTTGAAAAAAATTAACATTTTTTAAAACATTGCTCTCTCGCTTGGATATATCTGCAAAACACTTCACCAAGCTAGCAAAAATGTTAAATGAGCGGAATTGTGAAAATAAAGCATTTGATGAATAAGTAGGTGTCTTGGATTCTTTAATAGAATATATTTAAAGATTTTCAGATTTTGACAAACGCACTCCTGCTATGAAACTGGTATTTGAACCACATTTAGTAGATATATCCAAGGCTCTTTATGGAACTACAAATGGAGTTATTTGAGTTAGGGAGAGATACTATCCTCAAATCCTTTTTTGACATCAAAAAGGATCCCATAGAAATTTGTAAAAATGCTGTTGAATATCCACATCTACGAAAGCATGCACACCATTTACTTTCCTATTTTGGAAGTACTTACTGCTGCGAGTCAACATTTTCTCTCATGACAAAAATTAAAACTAGTTTAAGAACACAGATTACAGATGCTCATTTAGAGGATCAATTAAGGCTACGTGTTAGGAAACTTGATCCAAATATTCAATTACTTTCAAGCAAGAAACAAATGCAAATATCCAGCAAACTTAAATTTTCCATCAGATTGTAAAATTATTTTTTGTATTGTTGCTATGTTAGATTTTTATGATTTAATATTATAATTTTTCTATTGTATTTCTTTATAATGTAATCAATTTAATTATGATACTTAATGTTAATAATATTTTTATTTGAAGTGGTATTTAATATAATTTTTTTATTTAAAATTTAAAGATCTAAATATATGTATATGCTAAACGAATATAAAAAATTAAAGCGGCCTCCTTTATTACTGCCTAATTAAAATGTGGCCTCTATGATAAAAAGGTTCCCCACCTCTGGTATATAGTTTTAATAATCTTTGTAACTTTGATAAGAAAAAAAAATTTTTTTTCTTTTAAAATATATATATATATTAAAATAATTACAAATTCCTTAATAATTTTATCCTATCTATATTAATTAATTCCACCATTACAAGATAAAAAAATAACTTAATTTTCTTCTTATTTTAATCTTTACGGTAGATAAAGCCAAATAAAATATAAAAGTCTTTTTGATATATATATAATTAGATTACATAATAATACTAGGAAGGTTAGTATTGAGAGGGGTATAAGACAGGGTGACTCCATATCTTTAAAAAAAATTTATAGCAGTGCTGCAAGAAGTATTTTGTGGATTAAAATGGGAAGCTAAAGGAATAAAAATAAATGGACATTATTTATAAATCATTTAGATTTTGTAAATGAGGTAGTTTTTTTTTTTTTTTTTTCAAATAATGCTTTAGAGCTTCAGGGAATGTTGCAAGAGTTATCAGATGAAAATAAGAAAGTAGGACTAAAGGTAAATGTTAAAAAGACTAAAGTAATGTTCAATGGGTTTTCTCAAAAGATAAAACTAAAGATTGAGTATGGTGAGTTAGAAGAAGTTAATAACTACAAATATCTTGGTCAGATTATTACTACAAATGGAAACATAATGGATGAAATTAATTAAATTGGGTTGGAGTGTTTTTGGTAGAAATAACTTAATATTAAAAGAAAATATGACTATGTGTTTGAAAAGGAAGGTTTTTAATAAATGTATTTTACCAGTTCTTACTTATGGATCTGAGACTTGGACACTTAATAGAAGAGCAATACAGAGACTTCAGACTACTCAAAGAAGTATGGAGAGATGCACGTTAAGCGTAATAAGAAGAGATTGAAAATACAATGCACGGGTAAGAAAATAAACAGGTGTTATTGACATTGTTGAAAGAATTAAAAGGCTGGAGTTAGACTGGACATATTGCTATAAGAGATGATAATAGATGGACAATTGAAATCTTAATCTGGATTTCAAGAGATTGTAAAAGACCTAGAAAGAGACCATATGTGAGATGGATGAATGAAATAAGAAAGTGTGCAAGGGTGATGTAGAAAAGAGAGGCTAGAGATTGGAGATGGATTGAACATGGAGAGACCTACTTCCTGCAGTGGATTAGTAATGGTTGACGGTGATGATGACAAATAAAAGAAAATTATTAGTGTATATTTTATTACATTTATGAATAAAATATAAATGTTATGTGTGTGCATATATTATGTCTATGAACATATATTTACTCCAGTTACGATTCCCTTTTTTTAGATTTCTCTTTGATTCATCCATGCATTTATGTTTATAGAGCTAGCTGATACTAACTTGTTATGGGGTACGATCATCATCATTCCTGACACCTAAATCCAGGCTAATTTTACAATATTAAATTATTTACATGTGTAGCTTTCAATGTGAATAAAATTTATGGCAAAACTAAACTCTTATTTAGCATAATTATTACTATAATCGTAATTAAAATAATTAAAAACAATATTAAAAGCAACAAATTTATTTAATGAAAAAGAAAAGAAACCGTTTTTATATTCATTTTTAAAGAGTAAAATTCACCCCCATAAAGTAAATTTAAAATCTTTCGAAAAATATGTTATAATTTATGAAAATAAAATATATTTTATATTTATTAAATTAAAAACAACATTAGAGATAATTAAAACAATCTTGAAGCAAAAAAAAAAATCGCCACTTAGATTCTGTTCTGCATACACACGCACGTTTTATTAAAGAATAAATTTAGGTGTGTGTGCGTTCAAGCTTTTAATGATATCTAGAATATTCCAGAAATAAAATTAAATAATTAATTGTGCAGAAAAACTGAATATTGCACCAGGCGAATTTGCATTGTGGAAATTAGCCAAGCTGTTATTAAGTCTGCAGAAGAAATAATAAAGTTGTGTGTAAAAAATTAGTGGAAAGGTAAATTAATGACGTAAAGAAAGAAAAGCTCTAGTCAAGAATAAGATATTTACAGAATTATAGAGTTATAAGTTACTGAGTTAGAAAAGACTTTATAAGATATTAAATTTCTAAGGATATTTGAACTTAAAAGTGATCTGAATGATCTTATTCTCAATTAGTAATTAACAAGTTGAATTACTAATATCTTATTCATATCATTACTATTATTCAGAGTAAATAAACTCTTAATAACTACACTTTCTTATTGCATTGCCAAATGTATACAATCTAATACTAAATCATCCATGCACTTTATTACTGTTACACAATGCTTTATTGACCACCCTCTTTTACAGTTTCGATTGCCCCAGCAATCTTCTTCAGAACTTTATATCTCCTAGTTCTGAAAAAGATTGCTGGGGCAATCGAAACTGTAAAAGAGGATTGCGTAACAGTAGTAAATTGAATGGATGATTTTGTATTATATGGTAAATAAACTCTTGATGTTTTATTTAAGCTTTGTTGTTTCTTATTTATATATATTATAATCCTTTCTGGTTTACAAATGCAATGTGAACAAGTGCTAGTTTGTGAAACTTTCGTTCCACCATGATTTTTATATTACAGAGTTTTCCATATATTGATAACTACTGACATCTAAGTAAGAATAGTAACTGAAATTCAGATTTGTTACTATTCAGTTATGACTATTAAATGTAAAATTGCAATACAGTATCAACAAAAAGTTCGCTCATATATCATCCTAAAATATTTCATAAAGGATTTTGTGAAAAAGTGTTCTAAGTAGTTTGGATAAATTGTATTTAAATGATATCATGATTATTGCAAATTTTCAACTCTTTTCTGATTGGAGAAATTTATTTTTGACAGAATCAAGGTAATGGAAGTTACCATTTCCTTGCAGGCAATAGAATCTTTCTTTTTAAAGTAGGATTTTTTGTCATTATTCATATATATATATTTACAGTTCAATTCACAAAACCAACAATATGTTACAAACATAATTCTCAAGCTAAATTCTTAAAGAATTATTTAAACATATTAATAATTTTTATTAGCCATTCATTAGACTAGCGATTGTTTAATAATGAATATTTCTATCTAAGGTACAATTTTAACTACATCATGCAAGATAGGGATTGGTTTCTATCCGCTTTTAACAGCTTGTAGAGGGATGTAATCATAAACATATGACTTAAGACATGTGAAAAAGTTCTTTGATCCTCAAGATAGCACATTTTGTGCTGGACCAGCACTCATCGATTGGTCTAGATCACAATCTCTTACACATATCTTTATCATTGTTCAGTATATTTTTCATTATTAATCATTTAAACAAAGTTGCAAATAACAAGCATCTCTTTGTTATATCAATGCCAATTTTTTTTTATCCGACAAACGGATTGGCATTGGTATAACAAAAACCTGGGTGTTATAAGTTGATTTAAATGATTCAATCTAGCTTGTGAATTGTCTTAGTAATACATTCGGACTTGTTTGTTTGAAGAATTACTTTATACTCTTAATGTCATATTTCTGATGAGCTGTAAAATTATTTATGTACTCATTAAAACTATCAGAATGTCAGCAGCATCAACCATTATCAATCCACTGCAGGATGAAGGTTTCTCCAAGTTCAATCCATCTTCTCTATTCTCTAGCCTCTCTTCTCCACATCACCCCTGCCCACAACTTTATTTCATCCATCCATTTCACATGTGGTCTCTTTTGGTTTTTTTTTTACAATCTCTTGATCTCTGATTTAAGATTTCAACTGTCCATCTATGATCATCTTTTCTAGCAATATGCCCAGCCCAACTCTACTTCAGTCTTTTAATTCTTTCAATGGTATCACTAACATCTGTTTGTTCTCTTACCCAATGTATTGCATTTTCAATCTCTTCTTGTTATTCCTAACAAGGATTTCTCCACACTTCTTTGGGTGATCTGAAGTCTCTATATTGCTCTTCTGTTAAGTGTTCAAGTCTCAGTTCCATAAGTAAGAACTGGTAAAACACATTTATTAAAAATCTTCCTTTTCAATCACATAGGCATATTTCCTTTTAATATCAAGTTATTTCTACCAAAACTACTCCAACCAAGTTTAATTCTATGATTAATTTCATCCATTATGTTTCCATCTGTAGTAATAATCTGACCAAGATATTTGTAGTTGTTAACTTTTTCTAACTCATCATTATCAATCTTTATTTCTATCTTTTGAAAAAATGTGTTGAACATTACTTTAATCTTTTTACTTTTACCTTTAGTCCTACTTTTTTACTTTCATCTGATAACTCTTGCAACATATTCTGAAGCAATTATTTGCACAAATAACTACATCATCTACAAAATCTAAATGACTTAAATAATCTCCATTTACTTTTATTTCTTTAACTTCTCATTTTAATCCACAAAATACTTCTTGCAGCACTGCTTTAAAAAGTTTTAGAGATATGGAGTCACCCTGTCTTATACCCTTCTCGATAATAACCTTCCTAGCATTATTATGTAATCTAATTGTTGCTGTTGCATTTTTATAAATGTTCTTCAGAGTATGACAGTATCCTGGGACTGTATTTTGATAATCCAATGCTTTAATCACTGAAGAAATTGCTATAGCATCAAATGCCTTTTTATAATCCACTAATACAAAGCATAATGGCAACTCATATTCATTGATCCTTTCTATAACTTCTCTCAATACTTGGATATGATCCACTGTATTGAAATCACTTTTAACTCCAGCTTGTTGTTTTAGTTGATTGAAATCCAAAGTTTTTTGTAGACGAGTTATAATTATCTTGGTAAAAATTTTGTATAAAACTGATAAAAGACTGATAGGTCTGTAATTTCTAATATCTTCTTTATTACCTTTTTAAAATATTAATACTGCATTCTTCCAATCATCTGGTACATCTTTTATCATTTAGACATTTCATATATATCTGCCAAATTTTTTTCTATTTCTTCATCTTCATCTTTTAAGATATTGATTATAATTTCATTCATTACCTGGAATTTTTCCTTTCCTAGTCAATTCAGAAAATACTTGTTCTTTATTATTATATAATTCTTGATAGAATTCTTCTACCGATTTTATGATGTCATCTCTCTTTTTAATAATAGTTCCATTTTTTATTTCTTATTGCAGATATAAGTTTCCTATCAATATCAAAATGTTGTTTTACACTCTTGAGATTTTTATTCCTTCTATAGTTTTTCTTGCTAGTTCACAATTATATTTTCTTATATCATTATCATTTTTTTTTTTGCACCAGTTTACAAAATCCGTGATATTCAATCCTTCTTAATGCATCATTTTTATATATCTTCATTTTTCTTCATACATTCTTTAGTCTCCGTATAAATTTTATTAGTCAATTGCTGCTTTTTTCTACCAGCTATTTTTGTTGCAATTTTTAAAAGTGTGTCACTTATTTTCCTAGCAAATATCAACAACACTACAATGTTTCTAATTCTTTGGCTATGAATATGAGGTTAAAAGATCTTGACAGTGCTAAGTCTGATATTTAACTACGATTTTTCTAACTTCATCAGCGAGTGTTTGAAGCACAGTATAACCGCTATTAATTTCACTCAAATATGAATCATGTTCGAAATCTGCTAATATTTGAAAACAATTTGCAAGTTCTAATTTAAATTTATTAGAATGTTTTTGAAGATTAGGAATATCAACCATGAATATTGTTTTTCTTAATAATTTTTGTCTCTCTAATTTTGTTTTAACATGTATCTTACATCCCATTAATCGATGATCACTTCCTGTATTGAATTTATTAAGAACATTCCCATCTTAAAATGTATATTTTCTGTTAGTCAAAATGTAATCCAATTCTGCTGTACCTTCATTTGGATGCTTCCATGACCATTTCTGTTTAACATTTTTCTCAAAAAAAAAAAAAATTCATAATGTAAAGTTTTTCTTTTTCTGTAAACTTCACAAGTCTATGTCCTCTCTCATTTCTATTGCCATAACCAAATTTACCTACAGCACTTAGATTTTTGAATTGTTTATCAACTCTAGCATTAATGTTGTTTGGACTGATCAAAAGCCTTTTGTACATCCATATAAAATTCTCTACTACTGCATCACTATGAGAACTTGTTGGGGCATAATCTACTTATTCAACTTAAAACCAGACTGTATAAACATTATATATAATCAAAATACTATGAAATAAACTCAACAATATTTTAATATACAAATATATAAAAAATAATAATAATAATAATAGCTATAACCAGCTTGTGGCAGCGTATCCCATCGTAAGTAACATTTAATAGTTAAAACTTAACTTTTTTTTATATTGGTATATTATTGAAGAGTTTATTTTGGAGTAGTTTGATTATTATATTTATGTTATCTGATTATTTATATATTTTTGTGTGTCATCATCATCAACCATTATCAATCCATTGCAGGATGAAGGTCTCTCCAAGTTCAATCTATCTCCGATTTTAGCTTCTCTTCTCCACATCACCCCTACACACTTTCTTATTTCATCCATCCATCTCCCATGTGGTCTCTTTCTGGGTCTTTTACAATCTCTTGGAATCCAGTTTAAGATTTCAATTGTCCATCTATTATCATCTCTTCTAGCAATATGTCCAGCCCAACTCCACTTCAGTCTTTTAATTTTTTCAATGAGGTCAGTAACACCTCGATCCCTTCTTGTTACTCCCAACATGCATCTCTCCATACTTCTTTGAGTGGTCTGAAGTCTCTGTATTGCTCTTCTATTAAGTGTCCAAGTCTCAGATCCATGAGTAAGAACTGGTAAAACACATTTATTAAAAACTTTCCTTTTCAAACACATGGGCATGTTTGTGTGTATATATATATACTCGCAATTTTGCAAACTTATTCTATATCCTAAATAGTTTATAGCATTTATAATAATAGGCAATTCCACACACACATCTATATATTGAATTACAAGTGCCAAACTAACTCAAACTACATCTTTGATACCATCCACTTTAGATAAATATAGTGATGGTTATTACTAATCATTTACTAAACTAGAGGTTATCTCTAGCACAGATATAAACTTCACAATTCAATTAAAGATTAATATATCTGATTTTTTTAAAATTAAGCACACAGAAACATGGAGTTATTCACATTTCTCTTTTCTGCTTGTAATATCTTTATAAATATATTAAATAATCTCAGTATTACCACATATTCTTTTAAATTCATGTAAATGTACAATAAAAGACAGTTGACCCCCAAAATGCATTTCATGCTGAACCAGCACTCATCAGTTGGCGCAGGTCACTATCTCATATATATCTCTTGTATTTGAAAAATATTTATTTATAATAAATAATTACATAATGAATTACAAGTGTTAAACTAACTCAACCAACATCTTTGACACCATCCACTTTAGATAAATACAATGATGATTATTACTAACCATTTACTAAATTAGAGATTGTCCCTAGCACAGATATAAGCTTCAAAATTCAGTTAAATAAAGAAAATAATTATTGATGGTTTGTGTTTATATTTTAGACGATTCTCATCATCCAGAATTAATTATTAAAAGTTTTTAGGAAAGTTCAAATTTTATTTAAACTTTTCAAATACACTTAACTGAAATACACAGGCTTATATATACCCTGTGTCTATATATGTAATAGACAGGGTATGAGCACAGACTTTCACATGATCCACCACTCTCCACACTATCTCATAACACTGATACACCTGAACACACACATATGTCAAAAAAGATAAATAATCACCAATATACATATTTCATGCTAAACCAGCAATCATCAGTTGGTCCAGATTACCATCTCCACACATATATGCTACAAGTGCTCAGATATATATTTAAGATAGCAAATCCTCCTACTTCAATGGACAGGCCTCAATCTACTCCACACTCCAACTTTTCAACTGTCCATCCAATTGAAAATCTGATGATGGAATGCTCAAAGGCCACCCTGAGGCCGAGATTATTGTCACACCCATGTTGACCTAAGGTCAATCTGACCCCTCATGTACAGGACATCTGAGCACTTGTAGCATATATGTGTGGAGATGGTAATCTGAACCAATTGATGATTGCTGGTTTAGCATGAAATAGAAATACGTATATTGGTGATTATTTATCTTTTCGACATATGTGTGTTCAGGTGTATCAGTGTTATGAGATAGTGTGGAGAGTGGTGGGTCATGTGAAAGTCTGTGCTCATACCCTGTCTATTAAATACACTTAACTGTTAATAATTATGCACAGGTTAATATATAACAAACTTTTGGACATTATAACACAAGTCCGTCAACACCCGAAGAGAATAATAGTATTTGCCACGGTGTATTATATAATAACTACACGCCATTACTAGCAATTAAGTGTATTTGAAAAGTTGAAATAAAGTTTTAATTTTTCTAAATACCTTTATTGCTAATCCTAGATGATGGAAATAGTCCAACTTATAATTACAAGTTAAATGTCATGATCACAAACGTTTAGATAAACATTAATAATTAGTATTTATATTTATACATTTTAGGAAAAAGTTTTCAATTTGATTCATTATAGCTTGAGATATTTATTTTTAGAAAAACTACTAAAATCATAATTATGCTGGTGATTTTCATAATCTATATATCATAAATTACACCTTGTTTAGTAAGTGAAGTCGAAGAAGTACCTTTTCTTAACAGTAAAGTACAAAATTCTTTTTTTAAAAATAAATGTCAAACCGAAACCTTACGTTAAAATTAATACTGTTGTTGAATCAACATGTCGCGAAGAATTTACAACTTTTTTAATTATGACGAAAGTGGAAAGGTTTTGCTTTGTGTTTTCACAAATAATTAAATGGGTTTTTTTTTTTTTATTAGAATAATCTGATATTGAGAAATGTTAAAATTTCTTGCCGTCACCTGTTCCTTTTCATCCAACAGTAATTGTTAATATTACTACAAATTGATAATGTTTATATTGATTTATTGCATTTTTGTAAGTATTCTTTAATTTTCAGTTATTTATTACGCTTATCTTTTACAGGTATGATAGATCAAGCGGCGCAATTGACGAGAAAACCGCATGTTGTAATAGCGACCCCTGGTAGACTTGCTGATCATTTGAAAAGTTGTAATACTTTCAGTCTCAAGGAAGTTAAATTTTTGGTATATATTTTTAATACTTTTTTTTCCTTTGCTTTTTATTAAGTCATTCAATATTTTAATATTGCAAGAATATTTTTAAATGTGTGAGGGGAAATCAAAATGTAAAGATGGTTTATCTTTAATTTCTTATTTTCAAAAAGAAACTTTATTTTTCAAGGCTATTTGTATGATGTACATAATACTCTGCATTTAACCACAAGTTTCTTGATTTTGTCGGAAATTTTTGATTTTCCTTGCTCTCCTTTTTTATCATTTAAATATTTCTTTCGCTCAAATTTTTCTCTTAGTCAGAGATTCTGTGTTTAGAGCTTTATTAACTGTTGTTAACAATGTGATGTTATTTTTGACTGTGCTTTGCCCGTATTTTTTGATTACCTCCATTTACATGGGTAAAAGAATAAATAAGTATTGATATTATTGCAAGAAAAGAGTCTGAAATGGTGCTGGGCTGGACTTATTGCCAAAAGAGATGACAGTAGATGGACAGTTACAGTCTTAAACTTGATCTCAAACGTATATAAAAAACCTAGAAAGAGCCACACATAAAATGGGTAAGGAAATTTTGCTGGAGTCAGGGGCTATATATCACCATAACTAGATTCAACGTGGAGAGAACTTATTTCTACTGTAGATAGATAATGGTTTAAAATCATGGTGACTTATATGTTTGGCTCATAATCTTAAATATATTAATAAATCTCACAGCTATGCTTCATGAACTACATGAATAAGTTTGAGGATTAAGATTGTGGACTTGATAATCCAGTTGTGAAAGTGATTGGGAAATTTATATCTTCAGTCTTTCACACTGCGAAATACTCTACTCAATTAATGAAATTATAGCCTCCATGGAATGACCATACTGAGTTTTTTACCATGGTTTCAACTACTGTTTCGATTGCTTGGAGGCAGAATGTTGAATCTACGCTATGGACGGAGTAACGAATATAATGACTGTTATCTTTGCTGTACAGGATAAAGTCATATTGCTGTTATTGTAGCTAATGCTTATTGTGGTATACTACATATTTTCTTCAGAGTTATCGGTTATATCTTCAGTAATTGCTGAAGAGCTTAAGTAATGAAATCATGTCAGTTAAATTCTGAAAGTCATTTGCTGGCAAAAGTTACTTTCTGGTAACAGAATCCTAATTGATTTAAAGTTATTTTAATTTTTGTAAATATTCTTTATGTGAAATATAATCCTCAGTAATTTATGGATATCGTAGAAATTTGGTCTGGCCTTAATAAATATTTTATAAAATTTTAAATACAGTATGAACTATTAGTGGCATTTTTGCTTTCAAAGCCATTAAAACTAGTCCACTGTAGTGAGTGTATGGATCGTACTACTTTATTTTAAGCTTTGCCACTACAAAGTAAGCACTTTTCCAACACCAGTCCTAATAAATATTTAATTAATGTATAACCTATCATCAACATTATGACTTTATAGCTTATTTTTAATGTTTTTTAAAATTTGTAAAATACTATAGAATATACAGTTAATGCCTTAATATTGTAATTATTACTGGGTGTCTCTCTCCAAGATGACTGCAGTGTCATTATTGCTGGTTCTCTCTCCAAACCGACTGAAGCGCCATCTCTGAATTAACATTGTCATTAATAGTTCTTTCTTCAAACTGAAGAAGCCCCATCTCTGAATTAACTGTTTTTCCAAGCTGACTGAAGCACCATCTGTGAAATAACATTATCATTAATGATTCTCTTCAAGCTAACTGAAGTGCCATCTCTGAATTAACATTATCATTATTAGTGCTCTCTCCAAGCTGACTGAAGCATCATCTCTGAATTAACATTATCATTACTATTTCTCCAAGCTGACTGAAGTGCCTTCTCTGAATTAACATTATCATTAATGGTTCTCTCTCCAAGCTGACTGAAGCGCCATCTCTGAATTAACATTATCATTAATGGTTCTCTCATCAAATTATCTGAAGCGCCATCTCTGAATCAATGTTATGTATTATGTAGCAAGATAGTTTAACTATTTACTATACAAATTTGAGACATTCTTATGTTTAGATCACAAATTATGACATGAAATGTGACACGTGTTTCATATCTTCATGGATTATCTTCAGTGGACTTCCTGCCATCATCAAATCTTGCAAACCACTTGAAAATGTTCTTGTGGCTGATGGCTTTACTACAGTTTGAATCATTTTAAATTTTAGTTGCAGGTTTTGCCCAGTTTAAAGCAAAATTTAATGTTAGTGCTTTGTTTCAGTGTGGTGTAAGTATAAACACACATATTTCATGTCATAAATCATGATCCAGCCACCCTAGCACTTTAAAATTTGTGTGGTGAATAGTTAAAACATGTCATTTCATAACATATATGTTAATTCAGAATTGGTGGTACACACATCTTGGAGAAAGATCCAATCACTTTTTTGGGGGGACATGCTGTATATATATATATATCTTCAAGACAGTAACTCCGTGTTAAAAACCAGAGTTAACATTAATTATGATTAATCATTAGATTTTTTTAATTGTTCAAAGTTCTTTAGAAAAAAATCAACTTTTAGTTACATTTTTCAAATACATTCAACTGTTAGAAATGGCACATAGGTTATTAGGGATCATGAGATTTGTTGTTTTTGTTTATATTTAAATTCACATATAAATTTGCAAAAGTACATTATTTAGAATATTGCAGTATTTTTAAACACTAACTTTTTACTCCTCCCCCCTTATAATTCATTTATTGAAATTATGCATATTAATTTTTTTTGTTACATTTACAGTGATTGGAAAAGACTCACGGTTAATATCTATGTTTCAGGTAATTGATGAAGCAGATCGTCTTCTTGAGATTGAAAATGGTTTTACTGAAGAATTAGAAGTAATTTTCAACGCCCTACCTGCCAAAAGGCAAACTTTGTTATTTTCGGCGACTGTTACAGATACAATTGAGGAACTGCAAAAAGTTGCCACAAATTCACCCTTTTTCTGGGAGTACAAAAATGAGTGAGTAAAACATGGTTTTTATATCTTACTTTTAAAATTTTAGATTGTTTTTTTAATTATTAGCTGTGATTTGCACAATGTGGTACGGCACAGTAGTAAAGTAGGAAAATTCTGGAACATAAGATCCATGGATCATGCTCAGCGCTATGACTTTTGGTTCTTGATCTTCTTAAGAATTTCCAAACAATAAAACCGTTTGATTATTATTATTTAAAGAATTTGTTCATAACTCTATATGAAAAAAAAAAAAAAAAAGGTGGAAAAAAGTACAAAAAGTTGAAATTTTCTTTAAAAATACACTCCTAGTGTCAGAGTTTAGAACTTTTTCTAGTATCAGAGTTTATATCTAAAAAAAGATTTGCTAGGCAGCTGAAATTGCTGTAAATCAGTTAAATAAAACATTATGGAAAAATGCTTTCAGAGGAGTAATATTTTTTGGAGATGTAATATAAGCAATAAAAGAAAAATGGAACAAATTTTAAAATCTTAGGAACTGATGGTTAAATGATGAATTATCCAATGACTATACAAATTAATATATCGAACACAGATGTATCCACATATGCCATATGCTGGATTCTTTAGATCGTGATATTTAACCTCTTGGGAAGCTATCTTTTAACTTCTTTTGTGCCAAAATTTAATACCTTCCATTGTATTCATGACCAGCCATGAGTGCCTTTGAGATTGCTTTTATAAAGTAAATGAAGCCAGTCAGTCTCTCCCACAAAACCTGGATCAAATACACCACTTACTATCACTTATCAGTGGTTATTACTTGATCATAAATGTCGCATGATCACCATTTCTTATGCTTGCTCATAACTGTTATTAAAACAGGCAAAACTCTCCTTACAGTACTGCCACTCAGTGCAAGCCAGAGTAATCAATGGATGCCAGAAGGTCTGTGCATAAAATCCCTATCTAGTACTATCTAATGGAGATATTGGATGAGTAGGCACTACATAGGGATTTTATGCCCAAGCCTTCAGGCATCCAGTGATTACTCTGGCTTGCACTGAGTGGCAATCCTATGTGGAGAGTTTTTCCTGTTTTGATCATAAATGGTTGTAAATTTTGAAATTTTCGATTATAATGATCTATGTTGCGTGATATATCTTCATAAATAAAAATATAAGAACCGTATTTGAAGTTTACTTTTATAAAATTTCTCCTAAAGCTATAATTAGAATAAATATGTAAATTAAAGGATTATTTCTAATGATTCATTTTTCACCTACGACGTTAATAGTACTGCTTTAATTTAACGGTGGTGCATGTTAAGATAGTAGTGACCTGTAGCATAAGTGTGTGTTTGCTTTAACAATAAAAAAAGTATACGGTAAGATTAAGGCTAAGATGAGTGTTAATACATGGTAATTTTAGACTTTGAACAGTGTTTTGATACAGTACAGCAATATTGACCTTTTATAAACATTTTCTAAAACGGTTTATTTTTACTAAGATTGTCCAGTGAAGAAAAAAAAATCATATCTTGTCATGATTTTTTTATAGCATAGTTGGTATTCAATCGGAACAAATATTATTTACTTTATCCAATGATCCCATGAAGATTTAAAGTAGGGTAAAGTGTTAAATCTATATATTTTATATAAAAAATGATTTTTTTTTTTAATTTAAATTTTTTATATACTTATTGAGATAAAAATCCGTTTGGAGATTTTATGGTTTTTTTGACATTCTGTTACTGATATTTTTATATATGCATTGTTATTTTCAAGATTTTTAATTACAAAAATTTTTGCTTGTGTTTTTCTATTTGAATGTAAAATGTATGAACTTCGAAATTTTAAGAAAATAAAATTTTAAGAACAATTGTATTTTCATAGTTGAGAGAAATACAAGTAAAGCTTTGTGAATTCTCCACTTACATCACATGACCACTCAGATCCAAGGCTCCTCACTGGCGAAGGCCAGAAACTAGTCTGGGGATATTGGATGAGTAGGCACTAGATGGGGATTTTATGCACAAGCCTTCTGGCATCCACTGATTACTCTAGCTTGTTGTGTGTGGCAATATGTATAGTGAGTTTTGCCTGTTTTAATTCTCTGCTTATTTAAGTATGCATTCTTTGTCATGGTTTCTGATATTATTAGTTTAGACAGGCAAATGAAAAGGGGTCCGTTTTTCTATCTGCCAATAATCTGCGCTACATAGTTTAGTGGCGTGCCTAGTTAAATTGTAATAATGCGGTATGCAAAAGATTTGGATAAAGAATTTATATCGGTATACTTGTATAAAAGGTGGGATGATTGTGTTAGGAGGATTGTTGAGTGTTATAGTGGTAAGGAATGGGATAAAAGAATAGAAGCATTAATAAAAAATAGGGAGAAGGAGAGATGGAGAAGTAGTATGGAGGGTAAGAAGAGTTTAAATATATATAGAAGTAAACGGAATATTGGAAGTGAGTTAATTTATGATAATAGTAAGGAAAGTAGTTTATTGTTTAAGGCTTGAATAGGATCTTTAGCAACAAGAGAATATAGATGTAAATGGAAAACTATGGGTGATTTAGTGTGCAAATTGTGTAAGGAAGGTATAGAAAATATTAGGCATCTGTTGATTGAATGTAAATGCTTGAAAGCAGAAAGGGTACAGATAATGAAGTTATGGGAGAATAGGTATGAACAAAGTGACAATACAGAAAGTGAGTTAGTAGTTTTTATGCTGGGTTTGCGAAAAGATAAGGGGGATTTAGATTTAAAGGCCATAGAGTTGACAAAGATTATGTTGTGGAAATGGGATGGGGCAGAATATGGGAAGACTTAGAGTGGGGAATGGAAAATAAAGTGGCTAACAGCTTTATCTGGGCATAGTTGCTGAGATATTCTTGACTTCGTTTAATTTAAGGAGAAGCCAAATACATCACATCACATCACATAGGTTATCATATATGTTTAATTTTTCCAAGTACCTTACTTATAGATATTTTTTAGTTTAGCATTATAATTGAATCATTTATAAATATTTAATCTTTGTTAATCAAATTTTATAAAACTAATAATCTAGAAAGCAGTTATTTTACTTTGGATTTACATTTAAAAAAATTTAAATTATAAATTTTGTGATTTAAGATACTAGAATAAAAGACGGTGACAAATAATAGCAAATTAAGGCTTCCATTTAGTTACAGTATTCCTATTGCTGAGTTACTCTACCTGCGTTTGAACAACGAACTTAATATACCTGTCTGCATAGGTATTTAAAACATTCCGATTAAATTAAAAAACGATATATACGTCTGAGTTTTTATATTTATGCTAAAATATAATTTGTCAAAATCTAACTGTATCTTTCTAATCAAGGTGACCAGCATTGTTTGTGTATGATATCTGAACTGTCACAGAACGATGACATCTTTTATCACTAAAGTAACTTCTCTCCTAATACCAAATTAATTTATGCATTAAACAAATAGTACCAGCACTTTCTTATCTGTACTTAACACAATGCAAATACAATACTTTATTACAAACTTCCAAAATAGCTAATACTTTCACTTGTTCTACAGTTTTCTTTAGAGCTGTTTTCACTATTACTTTTTTTTTTAAAAAATTGAACTGTGAAAAAATAACAAAAATATATTTTCATTTTTACCCTTTTCCATAAATTATTTTGTCATTTTACAGGTACTTTCATTTTTTTTTCCATGTGTCATAGTATCGGTAGGAGGTGAACCCGCAACAACCGTCTGCAACCAACTGCTTGCTTGCAAGGCGGCTGCGCTGACCTCTCGGTGGTATTTTCATTATTTATGCTTCTTAACTACTTTACAGATTTCTACTCTAATTTAATTCTTTTAAGTGACCTATTTTAAAGTAGTTTCATGTTTTTTTGTACATTTATACTTAATTGATTTTTTTTTTGTCTGAGTAAAATCTTTTAACTCAATTTCATTCACTTTTCCAATTTCTAATCTATTTGTAACTTTGCATACATATTTACTGCCAATGGTAATCTTTTTTTTTTCTCATGTGTTATAGCATCAGCCGGGAAGCGAACCCGCTAACCCGGGACAACTGTTTGTAAAGCAGCTGTCGCTGACCTCTCGATCACCAATGCTTTTTTTTTTTAGAGTTTGCAAACAATTTTGCAAAAATGAGCAAAAGATTTAAATCTAATTTCATATGGGATGCGATGCGATGTGATGTGATGTACTGTAGCTTCTTAAACGAAGTCAAGAATCTCTCAGCAATTATGTCCAGAGAAACCTGTTAGCTACTTTATTTTACATTCCCCAGTCTAAGTTTTCCTATATTCAGCTCCATCCCATTTCCACAACATAATCTTTGTCAACTCTATGGTCTTTATATCTAAATCCCCCTTATCTTTTCCCAAACCCAGCATAAAAACCAATAATCCATTTTCTATATAATCACTTCTTTCATATTTATTCTTCCATAACTTCATTATATGTGCCCTTTCTGTTTTCAAGCATTTACATTCAATTAACAGATGCCTAATATTTTCTATTCCTTCCTTACGTAATTTACAGACTAAATCACCCATTCTCTTGTTGCTAAAAATTCCGTTCGAGCCTTAAACAATAAACTACTTTACTTATTATTATCATATATTAACTCGCACCTAATATTCTGTTTATTTCTATATATATTTAAACTCTTTTTACTCTCCATACTAGTTCTCCATCTCTCTAACTCCCTATTCTTTATTAATAAATCTATTCTTTTATCCCATTCCTCCCCCTATAACACTCAACAATCCTCCTAACACAATCATCCTATCTTTTGTACAAATATACTGATATAAATTCTTTATCCAAATCTTTTGCATACTGTATTACCTTTCTTACCCATCTTGTTGCCTGCTCTTTACTCATAACCCAATTAAATACTATTTTAGCTATTCTTTTATTATCCATAAACTGCAATCTACCAAACATTTTCATTTTACTTTTTGCATCTCTCATATAAAAATTTGACCATCCCATTTCTCTTTGAATTGCCTCCCTTGCTGTCCACACATCTGAATCCAATGCATGTCTTCCTACTTCCCTTTGAACTTTTTCTCTAAGTAATTTAATACCCCATTACTAACATATAATGCATCATTACCATATGTTAACCCTGCTGTTGCAACTCCCTTCCATATAATTCTAGCTACATCATATTTATTATATGAAAACACTGTTAATTTCTTTATCAATCCCTTTCTTTTCTTTGCTTCATTTATCAATTTTTTTTCCCATTCATCCAAATAATTTTTCTGATTACTTAAAATAATTCCCAAATAACTATATCTGTTTCCACACTTAGCTTAATATCTCCCAATAAAAATTCTACATCTTCTCTTTCCCCAGTATTAACCATCATTATATTTGATTTTTCTTCACTAAATTTAAACCCCATCTTCTTACCCACCCTTGCGCATGTCCTCAGCATAACTTCCATATCTTCTTTCTGCACACAAAAATATATCATCCGCAAAAAAAAGACCTGACAAAATATATACTCCCTTTCTACCTATTAATGGTATCTCTATCCCTCTTCCTAATCTTTCTATTGCTCTTTCTATTTCACTCAAATACAACATAAACAAAATAATCCATCTAGTGGTATTAAATTGTATCTAAACTTTATTCATTCCTTATTTCTGGAACTATATAAAAGCAAAACTAAATGAAAAAAAAGTGTACTAAGAAGTAAAAAAAAATATATTTTTTTTCCAGCTTTTTCAGTATTGTTGGTATTATAAAAGCACGGAGCGAAAACTATTTAGTAAAAAATGTTAAATTGTATTTTTTGCTTGATACGAAACCCATAAAAATTAGATAGAAAGTGTAACCAAGACCATTTCTAAACAGGAGAGCCATATGCATTTATTTTTTATTCATATCAAGAATACTGTAAAAGCTGAAGAAAATCTACTTTTTTAATTTTTAATGCATTTATATGAATAAAGCATTTCTTTAAATATGTATACCGTATATTTTATTCCTGCATACATTGGGGTTTTTTTTTTGGCCTGTTGCCTATAAAATAATTTTTAGGAAAGTAAACAATTCATTCTTTTACATTGCTTATCTTAAGTAAATCTCTTAATAGTGGACATTTTAATAAAAAGCATTGTGAAAAGTGTGAGCTTTCGTCTTATTTCTGCCATTGACATCGGGGACATGTTCTAAGTCTTTTAACATTTTAAAATAATTTGATAGTTTTAGATTTAATCTGATTAGTAATTAATTATATGTTGGACTATTTGCATCATTTAATATTAATTGTTAAATGACTTTAGAATAATTCCATCTTTATTTAAATTTTTCAAATAAAGTTCAGTAACACAGTACTGACCTGACCAATCACATCATTAGCATAGGATTCAAACCTGGGCTGTTTTTTTTTATTCCTGAAAATTGAATTTAAGATGATCCTCTGACCAAATGATAAAATAGCCAAATTGATTAGAGATTCATCTTAAATTCACTGTTCATAAATCTAAAGGTCTGGGTTTGATTCCCACGGTAGTTCTGCTATTAATCAAGCCACCACTACCCAAGATGGAAAAGTAATACCATTCAAAACATTGTGTTATATATTATCTTATTTACTATTACTAATAGTTGAATGTTTTTGAAAAATTTAAATGAAGTTTGAATTTAGCAATTATTATTAGATGTGGAAATAGTCCTATATGTAAATACAACTAAAATACCATCATCACAAACTTTCAGACAAATCCTAAAGATATTACTTTTCTAGCATCGCATTTATTATCTCACATTGTTGAAACACATATTTTCTATTAATCCCAATACATTCTACCTTTGTTGTAACTCCATTTTATGATATCATACTTATTTCCTCTTTGTTTGTTTGTTTTTTGTTTGTTTTAAGTGTACAATATCTATCTCCTTCCCAACAAATTTCATAAAACATATCCCATTTTTTATCCACTTATCTAGCCTCATTCACTTCACTTGAATCGTTGAAGCTTTTGCATTTATATCTATTATGATAATTTAAATATGTTTCATCTATATAAAACCATTCTACACCTATATAGAAGTCAGTTACTTATTTATCAGAGAGAAATTGGATTGTAGCATAAATCTGAAATTTCAGTATTTGAAAGTGCGTTTTTGGGAAATCGGTTATTTTTTTTTCTCTCATTATAACTGCATAAATTCTGACATTTATTTTATCTAATATTTCATAATTCCTCATCATGCTTTTTTTCAATACTTGAAAGTGGTTTGCAATGATGGGTGTTGAAATATGAACTCATTATCAAATGGAATCCTAAGTTTAACACATAAGGGATTCTTCATCTTCATTTTATCAACTGCTGCTATTGGCTGACACTTATGGAATCTGAGGAATTAGAGCTACTATTCACTTTTTGTCTCGCAATATAAATAAAGAACTACTATAATTTAATTTATAAATGTGACTTTACATAAATGCACTCAATTTTAATATGATTGTCTACGATAAATGTAAAGGTTATTTATTAACCACTTTATTAGATTAAAGATTACCGATTATTTCATTTTTCAACCCGGTTGTAAACTTTAAGCTTAATTAAAGATTAATATATTAATATTAAATCCTAGCGTGAATTTTCTTCGTTTAACATCACGGTCTTTTACTTGCTAGTGTGTGTTTACACCAAAAATGCATCGTGAGAGTCAGTTTTTTTTTTTTACATATGTGTTTTTGCACACATTTACTGAGAGCATTGAGTTTAGAAGTTTTACTATATATGGAATATAAATAAAGAAGTGAATATTCACAGATAAAGATATACCTTCATTTTGCCTTAACCAATGTACATTCATTGACTCATTTAAAAATGATTAAACACCTGGAAAAGAAGAATCTGGTAATTTTTAGTCCCAAAGGTAGAAGTGAAAACCCTTAAACTCATAATGCAGTCATCCATACTTTTTGTTATATGGTCAAACATATAGTAACAAACTATAGACGGATTGCAATAGCTTAGAGTGGTCATTAATAATTTACCCCGTTCTAGTGTCTTAGAAGTCTCAGTAAGAAATCAGAGGGTCATCTTTTATTTAGTAGCAACATATATATATATTAACGATAATAAGATATGCAGAATTTTTGAATCGCTCCAGGTTAAAAAAAAATTATTTTTTATAATGGTTTGTTTTATTAAGTCCCATAATTGCTTTTAGGAGGAAAGCAAAAAAATAAAGGATTTTTTTAAAAAAAAAAACATATTGTGGAAAAAGAAAAGTTGATAAAATATCAATAAGAGAAATGAAATTTGTGGAATAAAGCTGCGTTGTCAATTATTTAATCAGAAATGTAACCTCCAAGTTATTTTTTACCAGCAGTAAATACTATATTCTTTTGCTTCTACGAATATCTTTCATTGTATTTTTAAATGTAGAAATAAATTTTAAAAAAGTTTTTTTAAAATTTTATTTTAGATAAATAATTTTTATGCTTGGCTGTTTTTGGTGAATTGCTTCCTTTTTGAAAGAAAAAAGAAAAAAATCTCTTCATGTTTTCAAGCTAAAATTGATTTTTGTCTTCAAAGATAATTAAATTTGCATCATTCTTTTTTGCTTTCTTTTTTTTTTCTGTCCTTCTGCTGCAAATTTTCATTGATCAAAAAGTAAAAAAAATGAAAATCCATATAACAACAGTAGAAGGGAAAAAAATAATAATAAAATGATATTAATATAATAAATATTAAAATAAAGCTTTTTATTTTCCTAGATATTTTTACTTCGTAATTGGAATTTATTTCTGTATTTAAAATTATGTAGTTCCTTTTAAATATTCTCATTTTTATATTTGCTATATGAAAATATACTTCAGAATTGGTCTAAATTGTCATCTAGTCGCAGATGTCTTTTTAAATTTTGACTCTACAATTGTGACGAGAAAAATGGGGCAAAAAGATGGAATACTGTCTACTCTTAAGAAAGGTTACTTGAATTATCAAAACAATCTTTGCACAATATCTCACTGCTCGACAAAGAACTCATCCCAGAACCTGTGAATAACTTGGCAGTATTCACCAAATTGTGAGGCTAGCCAAGAAGAGATATCTTTTGTCAACTTATATTAGCAGAATTATATGATTTATGTATAGATAGATAGAAACTGATGAGTGCTGGTACAGCACGAAATGCATCTTTTTTTTGGGGGGGGGGGATTTGTCTTTTATTATATCTTTATTTATATGAATTTGAAAAGAATGGGGAAGGGTGTAGGTGTTTATTATATCTATTAAAATATTACATACGGGACAGAGAAAGGTGAATAACTCCGTGTGTGTAAATTTAAAAAATCAGGTATATTAATCTTTAACTGAGATTTAAAGTTTATATCTGTGCTAGAGATAATCTCTAGTTTCGAAAATGATTAGTAATAATCATTAGTATATTTATCTGAAATGGATGGCGTCAACGTTTAAGTGGAGGGAGTTTGACAATGGTAAATGAAAATGTAACAATTTACTCTAGATAACAATTTATTCTAGATAAATACTTTGCATATAATAGAGATATATATGAGAGATAGTGACTTGTGCCAACTGATGAGTGGTGGTTCAGCACGAAATGCATCTTGAGGTCATTTGTCTTTTATTATATCTTTATTTATATGAATTTGAAAAGAATGGGGAAGTGTGGAGGTGTTTATTATATCTATTAGAAATTATTAGATCAGAAGTCGAACTCCGATAATGCGCTATTACTTTAAATATTATAAATCTCCGGCACTCACAGATAGATATAGAAGACATATTTTTTAGAAAAACAAATTATTCTATCATTTTCATATTATCCATGTGGTTTAATGCAATGGTATAGGGTTAGACTCTGGAATGTAATTTGGGTCAAATTTTTTCCCGATATTTCTGACACCCAAACTTCTTATGAACTTTTGAGAAATAAAATTATTTGATCATTGCTGTTTATAATTAATGGTAATAAATTTTGAAATATAAAGATATTTTTTTATAAATAGATATAGTATTTTCTTTAATTTATAATGCCTTTAATTTGCTTTGAATTTTCATTTAATTTCATCATTCAATTTTAATGGAGGATGGAGTTTAAGTAAACCTTACATTCACAAATGCCACTACATAATTATTCAAAAATTAATTAGAAAATTGTAAGTTTGAAATAATTTGAGTATTATAAATCAATATTTTACTAATTTGTAGTAGATTTTAAATATTTAGTGCAAAATGCAAGAAAGATGATGAAAATTTTATTATATACGTTGCACAATTATATAATAATAAAATTACAATTACTTCATAACAAATATATATCAATACATTTGAGTTTGAAAAAAAAAAAAAAACAACTTATAACAATAATAATAATAATAATAATAATAATAATTGTTATAATACTTTATAACAATGTCATATTCAAAATTTTAGTTTTTAGACGACCATCAAACATGGGAAGAATTTTAATCTATTATGCTGCTATCACAAATTTTTAAATAAATCAATGACATAATATAATATAACAGCAGTAATATATAATAGTCATAAACATAAAAGCTCTTTTCGGCAAATATTATTTTTTTCTCTTTTCAATGTGCTTCAATTCTGGTATACATTGCATGCATAGTGACATCTATTTGTTTTATATAAAATTAACTATAACCTATTAAAACCATACAATATTTTAAGGCAAAAAAAAAACCCTGTATAAATGTATATTATATAACCTTCCATACATTCATGATTAGCCAATTATTAGTCAAATTAATTGATGTTTTATATATGTTTATACTATTATTTTTGTTATAATTAATGTAATTGGTTTCATATATCTTCCTTCTATTAGGTCCTTTAATGTAATTTAAAGGTCTTATATTTTTGGCACAATCTATTTTATGCTTTTATTTTAAATAATGAAAATAAAAAGCAAATCTATCATCTCTTCTATTGTAAATAAATAAATAAATAAATAATACTTCTGTATATAATATAAATATAATATAAAATAACAATTCGTGTCAATTGTTAATACAGAGTTTAATGTAAATAAATAAAATAATAACAAATAATATTTCCAAGCGCTTTCAACTCTTACGAGTCCTTATTAGGGCAGTGTAAAAAATTCTATTTTCTCCTAGGTGATGAATTTAACATTTCATTGTATTGGCCAGGAACAACTAATCGGAAAGCTGGTTAATTTCGAATTTATAGCACAAGATGAATTTTGTATAAGATATGATTCTTTAATCTTGCGTTTTTTATCATGTGATTCGTGCATTAATATTGTAAAATCCTTTGGAAATATTATTTGTTATTATTTTATTTTTATATTAAACTCTGTATTAACAATTGACACGAATTGTTATTTTATATCATCTCTTCTATTAAAATTACTTGTAGGAATTGCTGTATGGTTTACTATGGGCATACAGGGAAACATTTAGACGAAAGAGCAAAAGAATATAATAATGTTATTAATAAAAAAGATGGTAGATCTGCCTTATATGTCCATTATTTAAAATACAGACGTAAAATAGATTGTGTCAAAAATATAAGAGCTTTAAATTATATTAAAGGACCTAATAGAATGAAGATACATGAAACTAATTACATTAATTATAATAAAAATAATTGTATGAACATATATAAAACATGAATTAATTTGATTCATAATTGGTTAATGATAAATGAATGAAAAGTTATATAATATACATTTATACAGGTTTTTTTTTTTTAAAAAAAAAATATTGTATGGTTTTAATAGGTTATAGTTAATTTCATATAAAACAGATAGATGTCACTGTGAATGCAATGTAGATCAGAATGAAAGCATATTGAAAAGGACAAAAATTAATATTTGCTGAAAAGAGTTTTTATATGTATAATTATTATTATACATATTATTGCTGTTATATAAAGATATATTATATCGGTTGATTTAGTTTTTAGTATAATCAACATGCTTTTAAGAGTAATTTATGCATTTTCAATAATTATAAATACAATGTTCATTGATATTTTACATGAAACCATTGGTAATAAATTTAGATTTCCTTTTGACTATTGTTAGGAATTTTAAATAGGTATAATTTATTTTTATGATAGTAATTAGTTTAACTTTTGCTTTTTGATATATATAAATTTTAAATTATAACTTTTTAATACCATTATAATTTTACATGCACTGGTTGAGTGTCCGACATACTCATTATAACAATCGGTGAGTTAATACCATGATTAAAACAATACATGTCAAAGGTTAATTACCTTCTGATTAAGAATTATCATAACGGTAAATAATTAAGCAGAAATACGTTTGCTTATGTCATAATCATTATTAACTGATGTCATACAGACAAAAAAAAAAAATAGACATCACATGATTTTCCAAAGACTGTTTATTTATCTATTTATTATATAATCTTTAAATTTGTTTACAAAAAATATCTCTTTAATTTCTCTCTTTTTATGATGTCTTTCTTCCCATTTAATATTCTTCTGTGATCTGGGTTCAAAGTAGATTCTTCATGTTCAAAGACAACGGAAATGGTATTAGACAGATTATTTGTACCATTTTACATGATTGTATAGTAGTTGTTCATCTTTCAGTCTTTTTCTGAAGTACATCTCAATTCCCAGAGGATTTTTTTACATCCACATATAATTTGATATATAATATTATTTTTTTACATTTTAGAAATAGTATTTTTAGACTTATTGATAAATTATTTTACATTTGAAGGAACATAACGTGAAATGTATTTATCACTAAATATTTTTTAAGAAATTTGGATTGAAGATTATTTAAAAATGGCATAAATTTCCCTTTTTTTTTTATTATTTTTACTTTGATTAATGTTATAAGATTTATTAGTAAAGTTATTTAATGTAAGTAGAATTTGTCTTAAACCACTAAACATCACACAATCACCATTTTTATGCTCATACAAGCTGATTACACAGAGGCAAAACTCTCCATACAGTAGCGCCACTCAGTGCAAACCAGAGTAATCAGTGGATGCAGAAAGATTTGTGCATAAAGAGGACAGATGAAAGCCACAAGTTAGAAACTAGTCTAGGGATATTGGATGATAGGCAGTAGATAGGGATTTGATGCACAAACCTTTCTGCATCCGTTTATTGCTCTGTTTGTACTGAGTGGTGCTACTGTATGGAAAGTTTTGCCTCTCTGTAGGATTTGTCTTGTATGGTATTTTATATTTATAAGTTCTTGAGTAAATAGTTCAATATTTTGAATTTTATCACTTTCATAACTACATAACTTTTTCAGTTGATAATGATTATAAAGTAATCAAAAGTTTGTCTGCTTAATTTATGTATTATTATTGTTATTATTTACCATTATATTAATTTAAAATATATGTATAGTATATTGTTAATTGGTAACTTGTTGTTTTATCTATCTCTCTCTCTATATATAAAAGAGAAACAATGCATAAAACTACTTGAAATGTCTATAAAATATTTTAAACACCCCTTAGCTATATTATTTTCAGCAATACTTCCCCTTTAAATAAAAAAAAGCTTGAATTTTTGCAACCAATTCAAAAAGTGTCCTCTTTTTGAATGAGCTTCGATGATTCAAGCTTTTCTTTATTTAAAGGGGGAATGTTGCTGAAAGTAATACAACTATGAGCCATTTAAAAAAATATATGTATAAATATGCAATCACACAAATCGCCACATCTTATTCATCTATTATAAAATACAATTCTCTTTTTTCAGGATTTTGGTTTACCATTTATCCAACATACATGAATAAATTTTTATCACAGAAAGATATGTAGTAACAAAAATGGTGGTTCACAAATTTATATTTATAATTTAGATAAAATTTTAAATAGGATAGAAATTATTTATTAATTCATAAATAAAAATCAATTTATTTATAAACTAATTTATTTCAGAGTTGCAACCGTGGCAGAGTTGGAGCAACATTACATTCTCGTCCCAGCTATGGTTAAAGATGTCTATCTTGTTTACATCGTACAAGATTTTATGAACCAAAATAAAAATGCCACCGTTATGGTTTTCACTAAAACATGCAGGTAGAAATACATTGTATAATATAGATTAATAATTTTTTTATCAAATTGTCAATGCTAAAACAATTATACTTAAGTATAGATCATAAAAATAATTGTATTTTTTTGGTTTTGGTCTATTTTTTAGTCATTAAAGGGGACAACAAGCGCAATTTGACTATTCCGGGATCCTTAGTTTTGAGGTCCCTTTCAGATTGGAAATATCAGATTAAGAATTAGTTAGCAATATATATTTTTACTTACTCATTACAAACCTTTTATATTTTGGAAAAAAACACTAATATGCTACTGGAAACTCAAAAGATAATATAAATTATTTATCATATCTGTATTGAAGTTGATTTTGCACCATTGATATTAAGTAACTGTAAAACAATGTGATAAAAACATTGATGCTTTGTGAATGGAACATCATAAACCGAAAACCCACAAATGAAATCTTTTCTTGGGCTCAGAAGAAGTACATGATGGCTATTTTATATCAGATATATTATTATCTAAGTATGTTTTTCTATAGTTACTGTATTACTTTCATGCTTTCTAAACTTAAAAGAAATTATTATATTTACAGCTTAATTAAATCTAAAAGTAGTTAATTATCAAAGGTGAATAAATTGTACATATCACCGTCCTTCGAAAATGAATGCCATGTCAAAACTAAAGCAATCATTAGAACTTAAGAGTAAAAAATAGCGGATGGTTAAGTAAAAAAGCAAAGATTAAATTTAAAATTATAAGCATAAAACTTAATAAAATAAAAATTTAACACACATTTATCCAGATGAAAAGAGATTTCTGATTGCTAAAGAAATACATTTCAAAAAAAATATCTATAAAGAATATTAGATGAAAAACTGAAAAAAAAATTTTTTTTTTCCAGTTTTGAAGTATATATATATATAATTATATCAAACATACAATGATAAAAAAGTGAGAACCATTTTTGATCTCTAAATGTGAAAATCCTAAAAATATTGCTAAATTTTTATTAATAATATATATATAAAAGAATTATTTGGCTAAAGAAATTTTGTGATGTTTGAAAATAAATAGCTTTTAAAGGGAAGAGCAGGCATTATGACATTTTATTGCTTTCAGTTGATGCAAAGGGTAAAAGTAAATGTTATCTTTATATTTTTTTAATTTACAACAAATAACATTATTCTTCAAGAAGTATAATAACTACTTTTTCTTATTGCAATGCCAAATGTATACCATATAATATTAAATTGTCCATTCACTTTACTACTGTTACACAATGCTTTATTTACCACTCTTTTTTACAGTTTACAGTTTCGATTGCCCTAGCAATCTTCTTCAGAACTTGAGGCTACGAGATATAAAGTTCTGAAGAAGATTGCTAGGGCAGTCGAAACTGTAACCTGTAAAAAAGGGTGGTAAATAAAGCAATGTGTAACAGTAGTAAAGTGCATGGACAATTTAGTATTATATGGTAAATAATATTATTATTTTCTTTTTTTTCCGCATAAAACTTGAACTTTTCTGCTTATTTAAATCATTTATTATATGTTTTTAAAGAAATATATGTTCAATATAGTATAATATTAATAATAGTATATTGTGTATATCTATTATTTTCAATATGTAAAAGCATATACCTCAGTTTTGTAATTCTGCAGTACCAATTAATTGTTATTAACAATTCCTATGATTACTGGGCCCACATTGTTCACCAAATCTATATTTATATTAAGTATTTAGATGCAGTCAAATGTGGAGAATGAAAACTCTTGAATTCCTGTATTCAAAAAATGTATAAATAAAAATTTAATTACCTGTCCAAAATTGTCTTCTGAAATCTATTTTTCTAGACAACGGTAAACTTCGTGTGACAGCTGATTTAGATTAAATCATCTCCCATCCTCTTCAAAATCTTCTTATTTTTAAAAAGATTTTATATACTATAATAAGTGAAAAGTTTTTTTTTCTTTTGCTGGATAAACGTAAAGTTCTGTTCAGATGACAATGTATTAATATGGCTGTACATCATTTAGGCATATTAATTTGCATATATTTACTTAAATGTGTTTTTCTTTCATTTAATTTTTAAAATATGTATATGTCCTAATTGATTTACTGTGCTGTGTTTATTTTATTTTTATTGTTTTTTTTAACATATACCTATTCCAGATTAAATAAAACATGTTCCTTAGATACATTGTAACTTCAGTTAAAATAATATCCTGTCAGAAGAGAAAATTTAAAGAATCTCATAATTTTATCCGAACTATAAAGAAATGGATTAATGGTTTTCTCCTAATTCATTTATATTTTTTTCATTTACATAGATTCATTTGCATACATGAAAATCATCCTATACTGCCTATTAATTAAAAAAATACTAAATATTAATTTATGCAAATGAGTTTATCAAATTAGTAAAGCAATTAATGTCTCCAAACCTCACTTTGAACAATGAAGACTGAATTTATGAAGATTTTTGATCACTTAGTATATTTTATTAAAGTGACTGTATTAATCCAGCTGTTCAAACCTTTTCAGTTTCAATTTTAGATATAAGGTGCTTCTGTGTAGCTTTTTGTTTTTGGCATGAGGCAGGAAAAAAAGGTGTATTCCAAATTATTAATAGCATTACACTGATAGCCAGAATTCCAAAGGACAACACCTGTTAAAAAAAGTTTGCTGAAAGATTAGTTTTCAAATATTCCAAAATATTGACTGCCATTATATTGATAAAATTCTAATAATTAATCCATGGCTATATTTAAAACCGATTCTAATAGTAACGAAATGATATGCACCTTTAAAAACTGCTTGTTAAATATGACTTTTGATTTTACAGATAGATATATAACTTTTGTCTTAATAATCAGTTTTAAAAGGAACCTTGTTTTTTTTTTGCACAGAAATGAATCCAAATTAATTCCATGGTTCCGAAACTTTACAATACAAGGTACTTTTTATATAGTCAAAATAAGAGTCATAGATCACATGACCCTATCATTGCCAATTCCTCTACGAGCTTACTTTTTATATTCTTGCAGCAACTTTGCAAACCTTATAGAACCCTTCAATGTTTTACATCACAGTAACAAATAACAACATACTTTTTCTTATCCAGTTTACTTTGTTAGTGCCATATTTTTAGCAAGAATTTATCGTCAACAATCACCTTTCATTAAATACATGACTAGACTATATATTAATTATTTCATACCAGCTGTGAATTTACTATATTTTCTTCAATTCCGTATGAGGACTTCAAATTTAATAAATTTTATTACATTATTACAGATTGATTTTTAAGAGTGTCAAACTTTTGGCACTCACAATATTGACACTATCTACTTCATACAAATACTTTAATGATTATTATTAATCATTTATTAAATTAGAGATTATCCTTAGTCCAGATATGAATTTTAAACCTCATTAATATATCTGTTTTTTAATTAAATGTAAATGTATGGAATTTTTTGTTCCATACGTAATATCTTTGTAGATGTCATAAAAAATGGAAACTCCCTCTTCACACTGTTATAAAATATACGAATAAAGATAGATGATCTCCAAAATACATTTTGTGCTCTACCCGCATTCTTCAGTTGATTCCAGTTACAATTTTTTACACATCTTTAGCATTCATTCAATATTTATCCCTACCAAATTATTATATTTTGATTTACAAGAGTCAAATTTCCTGCACTCCTAATTTTAGTATTAACCACTTGAGATAAACACATTAAAGATTATTACTAATTATTTATCAAATTACACATCTGTAATTCTTATATAAATTTTAAACCTCAGTTAATAATTAATGTATCTGTGTTTTTCCCTAATTAAACATAAATGCCCGGATTAATTCACCTTTATAACTTTTTTCCACTTGTAATATCTTTCTTGATATACTTAAAATTTTTATTATACCCACCTATTTCCTTTCTCACAATGTCGTGCTTTTTAAAAACTACAAATTAATGCACATTCCTATATTCAAACATGATCTTGTTGACTTTGGAAAAGGTGCATTTTGATCCAACAACTAATCTGGCCAATCCACATACGATTTCCAAAATGCCATTTCTGTTTGCATTTATGGAGATACTTCACACAAATTTATAATTTCCATATTTTTAGCAAGGAACTACTTACAAGAATTACCTTTTGCTATGTCTAGCTGATCTAAGAGTTCACTTCCCACGAATACAAATCGCTACCAGCAGTTAATATTTAGATAATTTAATGAACAATGATTAATAGCGTTTTAACGATTTACATATATACAATCATTTAACGTAGTAAGGCCCGAAGGCATACAGAAATAATAATTTAGATCAGTATGCCCTGTAAGAATCCTAGCTGTTTGGAGGTCAGCCCTCTGCACTTGAAGTCACTGTGCCATGGGAGATGATCTGCTTCAATATATATGTCGGGATGCACAGATGAAGCTCCAAGAATCAAGTCTCCTCTTATTCATCAAATTAGTACTGAGGCATTCATTGTTCAATCCCTGATGTTGATTCGCTAGTACTCCTGTCCATCCACTGAGGTCATTCTTCATTTTAATCTCCATACAAGAATTTACATCGTTACGGTTCTGGTTTTAATTAATGAGTTATTTTTATAATCTACCTCAAATTCCTTTCATTGTTTTATTTCATTAATGCTGTATTCTACTCTCATTAATTAGACTGGTATTCATTTTAGAAAATAATCTTTTTCTAATCTTAAAGTTATAAATATTTTACTTACTAATTTTAAAAGAATAAGTCTTTTAAAATTCTTTAATTTATTAAACTTATTACTTTTTCTCTCTATAAGTTTATACCTATATATGTATGTGCATTTAAGCATACACATACATATCACCTTTCAATGAATATATAAATGATTAATAATCATTCTTTACTGTATTAGATGTTACTACCCATTCTCTTTAATATATTTAAAATATATCTATATAATTCTTCACTTAGTTGTGGTTTCATATTCTTCATGATTTTGTACTTCTAGAAATTACATCAACCTCACATTTTTACATTTCAAATATAACCTACAATTTGTAATTCTAAGGCAGGTTGTAATTTCACTTTTTATTGAATGTTTCTTCTATAATGTAAATAGAGGGATTTGAACTCAGGATTTTGAATTCTATTCATTCTCTACTTTATCTCAAGGAACCAATACACATCGCCACATGCATGCGAAAAAGATTCCTGATCCCCCAATATACATATTTTGTGCAGACTCTCATCAGTTGGGCCAGGTCATAATCTCCCACAGATATATACAATCGGTGCTCAGTTTATATTAAGATAGCAATTTGTCAATCTAAACCATCATATTATCAGACCTTATGTAACCATATATATTAATAGAAGAGGGGTGGACTGAACTTATACTAAGATATAATCTATCTACCAAGAAATATGTAATTCTAAGGCATACATGGGTGAGACTATAATAGCAAATCCAACAAGAGCTTTGCTCATTCCATCATTGGTTGTTCGATGAAATCGATGGTTGAATAGTTGGAAGAGTGAAAAGACTGAAGCCTGTCTATTAAAGTTTGAGGAATTGTTATCTTAATATAAACCGAGTACTGATTATATATATGTATATGTGTGGGGGAGATTTTGATTTGGCCCAACTGATGAGTACTAGTTCTACATGAAATACCTACATTGGGGATCATGTGTCTTTGTCATGTGTATGGTCATGTGTATCAGTTGCTTGAGACCTGAGTTTAAATTCCTCTATTTACATAACCTACAAATGTAGACCATTGGAAAAAGTATACCTACAGTTATCAAGATGTTTTATTTTATTTTGTTTAATTTGTATTATTGCATGTTTTAATTATAGATTAAATACTAATACATTATCCATTTTATATTTTTTGTAATACAATTATGTGTATATATTATCTATTTTGATAATATATAGTTTTATAGAAGAAAAAATAATATTAATGTTCTCTCCCCAATTTTAACGTTAAGCACAGAGAATAAGATTTGTATTAATCTACTGGTCAAAAAAAAGATGTGTTTTCATACTTTTAATATTTTTTTTAATTATACTATTGTATCCATAGATGGCAATTATATTAACATAAAAGAAAATATATCAATACAAATTCTTTTGACAATCCTTCAGAACTAAAATTATTATGTTATCTACTAGTAAAAAAAATGTTATTTAAAAACATTATTTAATACTCATTCATGTGTGTTATTCCGTATAGTAAATCCTTCTGCATATCCATCTTATTTGGTTTCATACCCTTCATAGATACCCCAAAAATATTGAACACTATGTAATATGTTTTAGACACATCTCTACTACCAGACTTTTAATATATATGTAGTATGTGAAGCTTTTTAATATATTTTAATCTAAAAATTACATTAACCAAAAAAAATACTATACGGTATATAGTTTTAATAAATATGAATATATATATACAGATGTTTTTTGGCAATATATACAAAGTTGGGTGCCCATAATTATGATGCACATGTTTTTATACTAATATTTAAAAAAATTACATGTACACATTACAGCACCAGCAAAAATTTAATTACTAAAAAAATATATACAATAATTTTACTGTATAACTTCAGTACTTAAAGGGCATATCGTCAGATATTTTTAAATATATAAAGTCAGGAATATTTTCTGCATATATATATAAGAAAAATAATAATCTGCTGTGTGTGCGCATAAGAACAAAAGAAATGCCATATACACAGCTATTTATAGAAACTAGTAATAAAAGGTTAAAAAGGCGACTAAGAATTAGAACTAAGCAGACAAATAATTAGGCAATATTTTTATTCTAGATAAATACATAAGAAAATATCTATACTACTGAAATAGATTATTTGGTCTGATTCTGACAAAAAATAATGATTAAATTATTCAATTTTTTTTTCTCTCATGTGTTATAGCATCAGCCGGGAAGTGAACCCGCTAACCCGGAACAACTACTTGTAAAGCAGCTGTCTTTGACCTCTCGACCCCTAATGAATTTGTTTAAAGAAAATACATGTTTTGCAAAACAAGGAGTCCCCAGAAAGTGCTCCATTGTGTAAAAGCAGATTTAATTAAAATGTATCACAGAGATTATAAGAAATTTATTCCAAGAAAAGACTGAAGTTCTGTTGTTTATTTCCGAATTAAAAGGAATGTATAGAAAGTTAATTAATTGAAATTAAACTTATTTCTCTTTCCTAACCAAAGAGTATAGATTAAGGAAAATATCTGTTGTTCTTAGATTATATTGTTATTTTATTTAAAAAAAATAGAAACTTTTTTTTTCTTCTAAATGTTCTGAAAGATCAGCCTGAGCAATTAAATCCAGCTACTGCAAATATTGGAAGTGTTAATTTCATGAGAGTAAAAAAAAGGGGGAAAGAATGGGAAATGAAAATGAAAGGAAATAAGATAAAGAGAGGTTTACTAGAAATCATAGCCAACAAGACATTGCGGCTGTTGAGTTAGCCCAAAATTTATTAAAACTGAGAATATTTCTATGGGAATTGCTAAAATCATGCATTACTAAATATCCATAGGTCTTCATCATTGGCTTCCTGAAGTTCTACCCATGTTGCCACCTTATGTAAGTCAGAAAACTATCCAACTATCGCATAGCCAATGTTTATTTATCAAAGAAACAAAGATGAAGCAATATGCTGAGAAGCATATAACTAGCGATCAACTTTTAAGGAATGAAACCAGGCATTGTATAACCAACTATGAAGCAGTATATAAAAATGCAAAGAAAAAAACTACACTATTGTTATCAGTGAAAATAGACAAGAAGTTATTCTGATTAGAATTATACATCAAGATATGCATATACAGAGAGAAATACCTACTGGCATTTTGAATGACGCATAGTGGAGTGATATATATGGTGTATATATTATTTGAAATCTTTTACAAGAAACTGTTAAACAAGCTAAGAGAAAATGTCAGGAAAATTAAATATAAATCTACTACTGGAGAAATAATTTGATTTGCTGAATTTAATTTATAAAAAAAAGAGGGTAGTCTTTTGATAGCCAGGTACGGCCACTTGACGGTGTTGTTTATGTGTAAAAACACATAAAAATGCCGTACTTATGGCTAATACGACACTTTTGTTGTATTAGCCATTTTAGAAATGAAGAATATACATGAATTAACTTTTTATGGATTTTAATAGACCAATGCTAGTGAAATCAGAAAAAATAAAAAAGATAATGGAAACATGAGAGAATTCACGTAGAAGCAAAGAAAAGCTGAATACATTTATTAAAACCTGGAGAAAAATTTTCAGAGGAAACTCATTCACAGTAAAAATTGTCTAAAACTTTCATATTTAAATCAGGGGTGTTCAAGCTTTTGATATTTTTGAGTCACATTGAAAAAAGAAGAGTTGTTTTGATTGATGTTAAATATACAAACATTACCGAAATCCGATAAGCAAAAAAAAAACCGTCTGTGTGTAATATTTGTGATATCCATCATCAAAGTTAAGCAAAAAAGTCCTTAAATAGTAATCCTAATTAAGCAGTGACTCATTCAGAATCTTTTAAAATCATCGAGCAGGTTCCAAGTTTGTGATCACTAATGTAGAGAATGTATATATAATAATAAGATATTGATGTTTTTTTTATTATAAAAATAAAAGGGTGAAACATAAAATTAGTTCAATATTTGATATTGTATTTGAGTACTTATATAAGTTTAGTTTAATAACATTGTGATACATAATCACAAAAAAGTCTCATAATGTTTTAAATAAGTTTATAATTTTGCATTAGTCCACATTTATAACCATCCTAGACAGCATGTGGTTCTCAGGCCACAGGTTGGCTGTCCCTACTTTAAATCTAAAACTATTCTGCTTAGTAATTTTTTTGAAAGAAACCTTTTGCAACTCTGCCAAAATTGATTGATAGTTATGCTGTATTAAATTAAATGTATTATATCTTAATAGCTTCATAATTAGACCAAAATATTACACTCATTAATTATGTATGTCAAACATGAGCGCCATCTTTAGGTATGGTTATCATTTCAGAGATGATACAAAATTCAAATTATTTTTGTCATTGGTTCTTTCCATCGTTGAATATTAATCAATCATTTAGAATCCTAACTCTGAACAAAAATATAGCTTAGTACAATCAAATCATTAGTAAATTAAATATATTTTTCTAGAAAATAAAGTTGGTCTTTATCATTCTTCTAGATGGAAATATAGCGGGCTTAAATGTTTTTACAAAATCATAAATCAACAACATATTCTGATATAATTTCAACTCTTATGAGCATGATACTCATTCTGCTTCTGTCTATTATAGTCAAGTTTCTTATTCCAATGTCCTTAAATTTTCTCCTTCATTCAAGCGGCCTTCTTTATACAATCACATTTTTAATAATACTAATCATGTTAATTTAGATCATAAACAATTTTACAATATTCTTTAATTTGAATGTCATTTTTGATTAATTTATTTTTATTTTATGTATGTATTTATATTTCTTTTTACTTCTTTGTTTGTTATTTCATTGAATTATTATTATGTTGTATCCTTTGTATTTATTCCCTTTACTGCTTTAATGTGCAACCTGTAATTGGTTATATATTTTGTTTAGCTCTTAAGTAGATGAATTGAATTATTATTGTTATTTTATACCTATCTAATAAATGTCTCTAATTTTATTTATGCGAAGCTAAGTATCCGGGAATAATAATGAAAATGTATTGTATTGAATTCTATATAATTCTCTTTGATAATAATTCTCTCCCACAATTATATAAATTGTGCCCATTTACATTCATGTTAGCAGTCACCTTGAAATTCACACACATTATTAATTGATTATGTGAGACATGATCATCATCAACCTAATGATCATTTCTTACCATATGTCCCTTCACAAGTATTTATTTCATCATTTTATCCCATTATATAATTGGCTGTTTAATGGAATAAGCTGTACATGTTTCATTCACTACAGGCATACATACATACATCATCATCATCAATTTCAATTGGTATTGATTCACTGCAGAATGATTTTTCCAAGTTTAATACATTTTTTTCATATTTTCACCTCTCTTTTCCACATTATTCCAGACAACTTACTTTTTCTATTCATCTCAAATGCAGTTTCTTTCTAGGTTTTTCACAATTCTTTACAATCCAATCTAAAGCGCCAACTCTCCATCTGTTACCATCTCTTTTAGAAATATGTCCAACACAGTTCTATTTCATTCTCTTAATTTTTTCTATGATGTCAGCAATACTTGCTTGTTCTCTCATCCATGTATTTCATTTTTGATCTCTTATTATTATTCTTATCATACACTTTCCCATACTCTCTTGAGTACTTTGTAATCTCTCTATTGTACTTCTGTTAAATGTCAAAGTCAGATCAATAAGAAAATACTGTTAAATCATATCTATAAAAAAACCTTTTCAAACACAGTCATATTTTCTTTTAATACTAAATTATTTCTACCAAAAGCTCTCCTCCATCCAAGTTTAATTCTATCATTAATTTCATCCATTATGTTTCCATTTATATTAATAATTTGATCAAGATATTTGTATTGTTAACTTCTTTTAATTTAAGATTGTCAATCTTTATTTTTTCTGAGAATATCCATTGAATGTTACTTTAGTCTTTTGTAGCATTTATTTTTCATCTGATAACTCTTAGAACGGTATTGTATTTTTATACCACACCAGGCCACTTGATGGCATTATGTACAGTTTAAAACACATAAATATAATATTACCTGGCCGGCCTTTCTTTATTGTCTGATTTCTGTTATTATATTTATATTTAAAAAAAAAAAGTGTAAATTAATTTATCTACTTATTTTTTATTGGAAACGAAGAAGTTGCTTTTAAAAATACGCTTTTATTTTAATAACGTTACCGTGCCAGACTTTTTTTTTGTCTTTGTTGTCCGATTTCAGGTATTATTTTGAGATTAAAAAAAAAAAGTCCATTTTGGATTGAAAACAAAGTATAAATTAATTTATCTACTTATTTTTTATTGAAAACGAACAAGTTGCTTTTGGTTTTTGCTTTTAAAAACACACTTTTATTTTAATAACCTTACCATGCCAGACTTTTTTGTCTTTATTGTCCAATTTCAGGTATTATTTTAAGATTACAACAAAAAAAAAACATGTATCGATTAATTGTGACGGCATCAGCAAGCGCATCAATGTGCAGGAAGGGGGAATAATGGTTTAGTCTATCGACTTGAAACAGCAACTTGTGAAATATGGAAGAGTCAGGGAGGGGAAATATGTCAGTGCGTAGCGCTGGAAGGTGGGGGGGGCAGATGTTTTGCCGATCCGAAGAATTGTCCAAAAGATGCAGTAGTCTAAGCAAACCAACCTTACAATATCCAAAATGAGTTGCAACCTCAGCCATTTTATTTGTCTCATGTGTGTTCTCATGTAAACGTGAGTTTTCACATAAGTTCTGTGCAATGGTGCTTGTACCTACTCTTTTCCAAGTGTTAAAAACCTTGGAAGTTATGTATGGAAGTGCGGTGATGGGCTTAAAATTATTACTATGTAATACTACATCAGGCAGGATGTAAGATCATTACTTGGAATGTTCATTTCAAGAGCTATGGCCAATTGATTTCTATACACCCTCACAGGATATTGTAGCGATCTCTGAAGTATGTGTATTTGCATAGTTTCACGAAGCATGACAGTGGGCTCTAATATTGATGTGCAATGACTTCTAGGCCTGCTAATGGCTAAAATGAACAGAACTGTTCTATAGGCTGTAAGTTTGGCTGCATAAACAGCATTTTTATGTGTTTTTGCATATAAAAAGTGCCATCAAGCGGTTGGTATTGTCTAAAAATAGAGTACCCTTAAAACATTTCCTCAAGGTCTAAAGTATTTGCAAAAACAACCATATCATCTACAAAATCTACATGATTTAAATAATTTTCATTCACTCTTACTCTCCTAGTTTGCCATTTTTAAACCACATAATACTTCCTGTAAAACTGCTGTAAAAACTTTTGGAGATATGAAATCACTCTGTTATCTTAATATTCATATACATTAATTTTTTTTTAGCATCTTATATACACATTATTGCAATTTTTATATCTTTCTTTATTTTGCTTACAGTTTCGACTGTCCTACAGTCTTCATCAAAGCTCTATAATTTTCATTTCTCTCTTTACACTACAGTTGTAGAGAGAGAAGTAGAGAAGTGAAAGTTATAGAGAGTTCTGATGAAGACTGCAGGACAGTTGAAACTGTAAGCAAAATAAAGAAGGAATTATCCATTAAAGTGTATATGAGGAGATGATAAAAAAAATAACAGTATCATTTTATTTTTATCACTATATTTCTGAGATGTTGAATCTTATTTTTTTCTTTTAAAAAAGCAAAAATTAATTAAATTTTTAAATATTTATTTTTAACTGACATTAATAAATATCTGTATAATATCTTTCTAAAATCAAAAGATAAGCTTTTTAAAAAATAACTTAATAAATTAGATATAGATTATACTTTGTAATCAAGTATTTTCTTTGGTTGTCTTTTGATAGCTGGTCACAGCCGCTTGATGGCATTGTTTATGTGTTAAAACACATAAAAATGTCGTTTCCGTGGACTATACTTACAGCTAAGAAAACAGTTGTGTTTATCTTAGCCATTGCAGGCTGCTTGATGGTTTTGCACAGAAATATTACAGCTTGTTTTGTGCTTCGAGACACTTCATGCAAATTTGCACAATTCACTGATCACTACCATATCGCCTGAAGGTGTTTGGATTTCAAGTGGCCACAAGTTTTGATATTTCCATAGCAGAGTAATTTAATTTCTACTTAAATCATGCAGTGTGACTCACTAAGAATTGTCACACTATCCCCACCCTTCCCTACTCAACATGAATTTTGCAAAATATTGGGAAAGGGTAGGGCCAAACACGTTTTGTCCGAACTCACATGAAAACTCATGCTTTCATGAGAAATTATATGAGACAAATAAAATAGAGCACAAATTGTGCCACCTACCAATGTCGGTCACGCTCCTGCAACTGAACGTATTACATTCCTAAAAATAAAATATTAAAAATAGTAGTAGGAAAAAATAAAAGGATCAAAAAATGTCATTAATAGTAAGAGCAAAATAGAAATCATGTAATTAAAATCATCATACAGCCAAAAAATAAATTGCCGTATTTTAAATCTGAAAAAATAAAACGAAAAGTGTAAAAGTCTGAAGTTTTGGTGTTATTGTAATTTTTTGTGTGCTGGTGTGTTGAAAGAAGCAAAAAATGTAATTAATAGGAAAAGTTTTTTAAAAAAATGGCAAAATAGACATCACGTAATAGAAATAAAGCCAAAAAACCACCGTATAGTCACCGTCTTTTAAAAAAAAAGACAACGAAAGTTGGAAAAGTCAAAAGTTTTGATCTTATTTTAATTTTTTTGGGGGGAGGGGGGGGGTTGAGAAATATTTGTCTTCACTGAGACAAAAGATAGAGACCAAAGTTATTTTTTGTTTGTTTTGATTTTTAAAAAAGATAATAAAAATTGGTTTTAAAAATAAAAATTTTAGTATATCAGTGGTATACAAATAAAGGCAAAAAAAATATTGCCTTGTAGGCCAAAAAAAAAGTGGCCGTATTTTTAAACAAACAAAAAAAAGAAAATGAAACTTGAAAAAGTCAAAAGTCTTGATCTTATTTTAATTGGGGGTGGGGGTGTATTGAGAAATACTTTGTAAAAATTAGAGACAGAAGTTATTTTTGGGTTTTTATTTTTTAAAAAAGGTAATAAAAATTGATTTCAAAAATAAAAGTTAAAGCCAAAAAAAAAATTGCCATATAGCCAAAAAAAAAAAAAAAAAACACTAAAAATAAAATATTAAAAGACCAAGTTGAAAAAATTTAAGAGATCAAAAAAAGTTGCCGTATTTTTAAAATCGTCGCCCAGTAACGTTACCTTTTATTGTTTTAACACATAAACAATGCAGACGAGCAGCCATGACTGGCTATCAAAAGACAACTTTAATATGGATTTACACTAAATCATAGTAACCATTTTTAAATTGAAAGAAATATATGTCAGTAATTTTTTCATATTTTTACAAAATTAACTTATGGACGCATAAATTCAAGGCTGTTTACTTGTGATTTATGTATACAATATTTTCTTATGTCAATTTAAAGTAACAATGAGTGATATTCTTGCTTACTTTTGCATATTTCTGATAAATATCATTGAGGAGACTTTAGAATCGATTCAGCTTCTTTATTTGGTATTAGTTTGGTTGTATTATAGTGGTAAGGAATGGGATAAAAGAATAGATGCATTAATAAAGAATAGTGAGTTGGAAAGGTGGAGAACTAGTATGGAGAGTAAAAAAAAGTTTAAATATATATAGAAGTAAACGGAACATTGGGTGCAAGTTAATTTATGATAATAGCAAGGTAAGTAGTTTATTGTTTAAGGCTCGAACGGGATCTTTAGCAACAAGAGAATATACATATAAATGGAAAAATATGGGTGATTTAGTCTGCAAATTGTGTAAGGAAGGCATAGAAAATATTAGGCATCTGTTGATTAAATGTAAATGCTTGAAAGCAGAAAGGGTACAAATAATGAACTTATGGAAGAATAAATATAAACAAAGTGATTATACAGAAAGTGGGTTATTGGTTTTTATGCTGGATTTGGGAAAAGACAAGGAGGATTTAGATATAAAGGCCATAGAGTTGACAAAGATTATGTCGTGGAAATGAGATGGAGCAGATTATGGGAAAACAGGGTGGGGAATGGAAAGGGAGGTAAAGTGGCTAACAGGTTTCTCTGGGCATAGTTTCTGAGAGATTCCTGATTCCGTTTAAGAAGTCACAGTGCATCACATCTCAGTTATGTTGAAGATGTGCACAAGGGTGGGTAAAAAGAAGATATTAAATTTAGTGAAGACAAATCAAAATTTAGTGAAGACAAATCAAAAATAATGATAGTAAATTCTGGGGAAAGAGAAGAGAAAGAATTTTATTAGGAGATATAAAGTTAAATGTGGTAAATTGGTAATTCTTAAGTAATCAGAGAAATTGCTTGGATGAATGGGAGAAAAAATTGATAAATGAAGCAAAGAAAAGAAAGGGGATGATAAAGAAATTAATGGTGTTTTTATACAATAAATATGATGAAGTAAGAATTGTATAGAAAGGGAGTGGCAATAGCAGGGTTAACTTATGGTAATGATGTATTATGTGTTAGTAAAGGAGTGCTAGATTATTTAGAAAAAGTATAAAAAGAAATAAGAAGACATGCATTAGTTGCAGATATGTGGATGATGTAGAAGGCAATTCAGGGAGAAATGGGACGATCAAGTTTTTATATGAGAGATACAAAAAGCAAAATGAAAATGTTTGGTAGATTGCAATTTATAGATAGTAAGAGAATAGCCAAAATAGTATTTAATTGGGTTATGAGTAAAAGACAGGCAACAAGATGGATGAGAAAGGTAGTATGGTAAGCAGAAGATTTGGATAAATACTTTATGTCAGTATACTTGTACAAAAGATGGGATGATTGTGTTAGGATTGTTGAATGTTATAGTGGTAAGGGATAGAAGAATAGATGCATTAATAATAAATAGGGAGTTGGAGAGATGGAGAATTAGTATGGAGAGTAAAAAGAGGTTGAATATATATAGAAGTAAACAGAATATTGAGTGAGTTAATTTACCATAATAGCAAGGAAAGTAGTTTACTGTTTAAGGCTTAAACAGAATAGTTAGCAACAAAGGAATATACACACAAATGGAGAATGTGGGTGATTTAATCTGCAAGTTGTGTAAGGAAAGCATGCAAAATATTAGGCATCTGTTAATTGAATGTAAATGTTCACAAGCAGAAAGGGTTCAAATAATGAAGTTGTGGGAGAATAAATATAAACAAAGTGATTATATAGAAAGTGGGTGCTTGGTTTTTATGCTGGGTTTGGAAAAAGATAAGGGGGATCTAGATATAAAGGTCATAAAGTAGACAAAAATGATATTGTGTAAATGAGAGGAAGTAGGTGGAGAAGAATATGGGAAAAACTCAAAATGGTGAAGTGGAAAGGGAAGATAAGGTGGCTAACAGGTTTATTTAGACCTAGTGGCTGAGAGATTCCTGACTTTGATAAAGGAGAATCCATAGCGCATCACATCTCGTATAGAATAAAAAAATCATTTTTTTTCTATTTTTTTTTTTTTTTTTTGCTAAAATTATTTGAAACTCAAAACAAATATTCTGTCATTAGAAATGCATATGTATGAATGCAAAGTAATTGGAAAATGAGTGAAAATTGGTCGAGAGGTCAGCGCGACTGCCTTGCACTTGCAGGCAGTTGCCCGGGTTGCGGGTTCGCGTCCCGGTTGATGCTATGACACTTAAAAAAAAAAAAAAAAGATTTCTCAGACAAAGTACCAAGTAGGTTACATAAAAGCATATAAAAATAAAAAATAATGTGGAACTTGAATTAAACCCACTACTATATCAATGTCACGTTATCTAGAAAAATACAAGACAGAAGTGAGCCACATTATTTAGAAAAGTAAAAGACAGAGGTAAGCAATAGCAAAATCTGTTTTGTTTATATTTTGCAAACATGGAATTAAAATTGGTACCATTCTCATTTTAAAAAGACTCTAAAAATAGCTTTAAAAAATTATTTCATGTCTCTAATTAAAAAAAAGTATTCAAGAAATGTTTGTCCTTAGGATCATTACTGCCACTACCTTCTTAATGTGCATTATCTGCTGAAAATAAATTGCTTCTTATCACAAACCTGTGAATCACGATTATCTAATTAATCACTACTGTACAAGTTGGCTTTTTTCCAGTATTCAGAATGGTTCAGAAAATCCTTATGATACAATTCCAATAAATCCACTTTCCTTGTATTCAGGTGTTAAAAACACTGCGTAGTTTAAAATCAGTGTTAAACGTTCTGAGCCCAAGAATCAAAGATTCCAGAATCAAAAGTCACTCTACCACTTCTGGTGTTCGAATATCATCACATGGTCTTCTAGTTCCTTTGATTATTTTTTATATATACTCTGGTAAAGACATCTGCTTCTAAATTTTTATTGCTTATTGGTCAATTAAAAGAAGAAAGAATGTACACAGTTTATATAAATCTTCTAGAGAAAAACTTTCTTCACAGGAAATTGATTACTCTTTAATAGAGAATCTTAATACAGAAGCATGAAGAAACATTAAATTGAAATGACCTATTTTTCTCACCTGATAAATTCAATCGGCCATGTACCTGTTGATAAAGTTGGTAAAATCTCATAATTAAAGTCACTCAAAATCTCTTCTTGTGAATGTAGTGCAGAATGGTCACATCCTGGTTTCAAACATCTGTCCTATTAAAAAATGTGAATTGACTCTGGTATAATTGTTTTATGTGTTTCAGCAGATAAAACATTAATATTTTTGCACATTAGAAATAATATGCCATATAGTTAAAATTATAGTTGCAGTAAAAAAGATTATACTAAAACATTGATATTAGTGCATTAAAACAGCAATTAAACACTAAAGATGCCAATTTGGCTTTTCAAATTTGTTATGTAAGTGAGATGTGGAATTCTTTTAGACAGTGGGCGTCTATTTTTAAGGATTAGAAGTCTTGATTAAAGGCACTAAATCTCTTCTTCTGAAACCTAGTGCATGCAGAATGATCACCTTTCAGTCACAACCAGTTATTCCATTAAAAATCTGATTTCATTCCAGTATGTCTGATATATGTGTACTAGCACATAAAACATTTAGATGTGTAAATAAGTCCATATTCATTTCATATCCTCTAGAGATCCAGCAGGGAAGCACTATGGCAATCATTGGAATTTTTATATGAATTCCTGTTTATTAACCTACATTTTCAAAATCAGTTCTCCATATTCCAAAGTCATCAGCTGTAAGCTGGTAATTAGTGTGTATACACGGAGGGAAAACTCTCTATACTATAGTGCCACTCAGGGCAAGCCAGAATAATCAATGGATGCAGGAAGGTTTGTACATAAAATCCCTATTTAGTGCCTACTCATCTAATATCCCCTGACTAGGTTTTTGCTTGTGGCTTTCATCAGTGAGGAGCCTTGGATCTGAGAGCACTGCACCTAGATCTTAGGATAGTGATCATGTGATGTTTAGGGGGTTTAATTAGTGTGTAAGTAGTGTTGTTATATTGCATACACCCAGATCAATTTTTGAATTCAAAGCTAAAACTAATGCCCTTAAGCATCTTACAGTGACCTTTCATTTTTTTTAATAATTTTGAGAATATAAAGGAATTAATCTAATTGCATTAGTTTCAGCTTTGAATCCAAAATTCTCACATGTCAAAAGTCATAATCCAGAAATTGGTTTCGGGATGTAGATGTGAATAGCACTACTGACTTTTATTTAAACAATTTTCAAACGTACAGTAGATAGATCTTAATTACGTTGAAGAGAACTGATTGTAAAATAATGCAAACAAAGTTTATTTGATGTTTCTGTAAATTATTTCAATGTGAAATTCAGGTTTATTTTTTTAATCACCAACTTTATCACAATGTTGTTATACCAGAAATTGGATGATCTTTCGTAACTTTCAATGTGACCAGTATTTGAATTGCTATGGGAATAAAATATATCCACGGAGCTTTTAAAGTAACGGTAAAAAAATCATCACATTAAATTCTTCGTGGACTTTTATTTATTTATTAATGTTATATGAATGTCAATAATTAGAGTATGATTTTGGAATTTTTTTTTTTTGTAATTGAAAATATGATCGGTGAATCCATGAAATTAAATTAAATATGCACAATATGAATTACAGCTTAGGTTTTGGTGGTAACGCTGAAGTAAAAATCTTGACTTAAACAATTACCTTATTTGATGTTTAAGTATCATTGTTTTGTCAACTTCTATAACATTTTTGACTTATTTTCAGATGTTGCCACATCTTAGCTGAGGTAATGAAGAAAATGAAGATTACATGTGCTGAACTTCATTCACGTATGGATCAGATGGATAGGATCAATTCACTGCAATCATTCAAGTCAAAAAGAGTTAGGATATTGGTTACTACAGATTTGAGCAGCAGGTAAGATCAAGTTGTGATCTTTTTTGAAAACTCTTAAGTCTCTACCCAAAGAAAATAAGAATATTTAAAAAAGTTTGTACTCACACGCAGACGCTCTTTCTATTTCCCTTTATTTATATATTTATGTATCCTTGATATATAAATGACAAACGTATAAGTACTGATGTGAAGTTTTTAGAGAAAACACTATTTCAAGGACTCACACACACATAGTTATTATTTTAATTTGTTTAAAAAGAAACTACATGTACAACCCCCATGGTCTATTTTTTGTGTGTGTTTTTTGTAACACGAAAAACCCAATTTTCACGTTGTTGCCAATAATTTTTTGGCCACATATCCAATACAGTGTTGTTTCAATTAAAATACACACACACAGAAAATAGTTATTTTCACATAATTTTGAGCAAATAACAACAATCAGAACTAAGTTGATTTGTGTGTGCGTGTCCCCATTAAAATCTCACAAAAACTCTGCACATATTAATTTTTAAAATTCGTCACCTGTCAGATAATGAATGTTAATCCCCTTCATTCTGCCTTCAAGCGGAGAGGGGGGTGTTTTGTTAACAACAAAAAATAATTACTAGTATATATTTATTTATTCATTAAAATTATATAAAGTGTTCAATTTTCATACAAAATAATTATTCTTTTGATTTAATTACTGTTATTTGTTCATTTAAATTGTCTACAGTTGTTTTTTGTTTTGTTTTTTTGTATACCACCTATAGCATTATTTTGATCACACATACCTAATAATTATTATTCCCATTTCATTTGGTTTCCGAACTAAAAAATGGTACACATGATAATCATTACATATTTTACTTTGATTTCATTTGTAAAAACAAAAACGGGGGGGGGGGGACCCATTTATTGCTTTAAAAATTATCTAAAGTACTTTTCGGTTTCAGAAAAAAGTACACATAACACATCTTTTCTTTATCAGTAACAAAAAAGAAACTCATTTATCACCTTGTATGCACTGTGACTTCTCCTTATTTGGAGTTAGGAATCTCTCAGCCACTATGCCCAGAGAAACCTGTTAGCCACTTTACCTTCCCTTTCCATTCTGTACCCTAAGTTTTTCTTCTCTATCCTGCTTCATCACATTTCCACAACATAATCTTTGTCAACTCCATGACCTTTATATCTAAATCCCCCTTGTCTTTTCCCAAACCCAACATAAAAACTCACTTTATTATCATTTTTTATATTTTTTTCCATTTTAACCTGTTTTAAGCCACTTTCTGTATAATCACTTTGTTTATATTTATTCTTTCACAACTTCATTATTTGTACCCTTTCTGCTTGCAAGCATTTACATTCAGTTAACAGATGCCTAATATTTTCTATGCCTTTCTTACACAACTTACAGACTAAATCACCCACATTTTTCAATTTGTATGTATATTCCCTTGTTGTTAAGGATCCTGTTTGAACCTTGAGCAGTAAACTACTTTCCTTGTTATTATCATAAATTAACTCACCCCAATATTTTGTTTACTTCTATATATATATAAACTCTTTTTACTCTCCATGCTAGTTTTCCATCTCTCCAACTCCTATTCTTTATTAATGCGTCATCTATTCTTCTAACCCATTCCTTGCCATTATAATACTCAACAATTTTCGGTATTGTTTGGTGGCTCCCCCAGGTATGAAAAATATTCTAAAGTATATGCTAAATGATTCTGTCTATTATGCACTTTATTATTTATATTTGATAAACTTATTTTAAACAATTCTCCTGTCTTTCAAAACTAAAATCTTATCAAAAGTCATTATACTCATTCATATCTTTTTCTTTTAAAGCATGTAGTTGAAAATAACTTTAAAATTTGACTTGTAAAATTAATTTTTTTCCCTATATTTTTGAGTTTTATTTTTGATATTTTGTTTCTTGTGTTTCTAATATTTTATGGACATCTTTCTGGTAGTGTGAGTTTAATCAATTTGTCTTCAATATTGTTACTGCATAATGTATGATGTCATGTGATCAAAAATTGTTTTCCCATTCCCTCTTAGTGACAATAACTTTTCTCTTTTTATCACATGATTTCTTTCTTTGAAGCAGCTTTATTATTCATTTCACCGTAAGTCATGAAAAAAACTTCAATAATCTGTATGCATTTATTTTTAAACTGAGAAAATATAAACAGTATTAAATATCACAGGCTGTGTTATGTTGAGTTATTTCCATCATTTATGAGTGAATGTTGAATGTATAGAAAATTTTTAAACATTTCCAAATACGAACAACTTGTTAGTAACACACAAATAGACAATACAGGTTAGTAATTACACAGCGATTTGAGTAGTTATTATTCTCCCCTCTTCTTCAGGTGTTACATGACCTATGTGCACAGTGACAATATTTGACTTAGAAGTTGAACTCACACCTTAGATTCCTGAATATTCAATTTAAGTCAAAACGCTCTACAATTAAGGCTATTCCATCAAGGCCTTGACAGAACAGGCAACTTAAAAGTAAATGCTCTACCAACTGAGCTATTTCTGTCCTTAAATCCATATCAGAAAAATGTTAAAGATGCGAGTTCAATTGGATGGATGGTTGAAGAGTTGGAGTGTGGAGTAGATTGAAGCCTGTCCATTAAAGTATAGATTGGCTATCTTAATATATATCTGAGAACTTATAGCATATATGTGTAGAGATGGTAATCTGGACCAACTGATGATTGCTGGTTTAGCATGAAATACGAGTATTGGTGATTATTTGTCTTTTCGACATATATGTGTTCAAGTGTATCAGTGTTATGAGATAGAGTGGAGAGTGGTGGGTCGTGTGAAAGTCTGTGCTCATATACCCTATATATTACATATACAGACACAGGTATATAATAAGCTGGTGTTTCAGTTACTGAAGAGTTTAAACAATTCAAAAAAATTTAATATATGTATAACATAGTTTAACATTCAAAACTTGCCAGGATTATTTATCTTGAATGGCATATGTATGTAATATTTTAATGTTTTCACTTAGCATTAGTAATAATAATAATAATGTGTATTAATATAAGACACTAATGTTAAGATAGTAATTACATTGTTAATACTTACGTTAGTAAGTAATGAAAAGTTCAATTGTTTTCATTTTTAGTAATATCCCTGTTGACTAAATTATATTCTTAGTCAAGAAATGTAATATTCATTACTTCAGTATTTGTAATTACTAAAAATTACTGTTTATTCATGTCTTTAAAATAGCAAATGGAAACATTTTATTGAAAATAAATCTTTTTTCTCCAAAAAATGTTAAATGTTTGCTAATCCACAGTCATAAAAACTAAGTTTATCTGAATAGAGCAAATATGTCAGTAAACTCCGTTTATTTTTCTGAAGGCTTGAGGTGATCATATTTTTCTTATATGTCGCATTGATTCCAGTATCTAGTCCAGGGATTGGCAAATTGTCATTCTTTGGTTTCCATCTTATTGCTCTTTTTATCATAATAAACATAAACACTTTTTTTTTGCACTTGTAATTTGTAAATAAGTATATTGATCACTTTAAGAGAAGAAAAATGCATTTTACAATGTTGTTTCTTGAATTCAGCCTTATTTTAGAGTAGATAAGGTGGCCGCTCTTATCTTTATAAAAGTCGCTATCTTGTGTCGTGGTTTGAGAGGTTCCTCTATCGGCAAAATAGATATTACTTGACTAATATAAATTTCAAGGCACATTTGATACAGGTTAAAGCCAATCTTAAGAGTATTTACATATATTTTCTGTGTGCTTAATAAATAATTACAACTTTACAGTAGTAATTATTATATATGATGCATATTTAAATATTACAAATTTTGAAAAATCAAACTCAAACTATTTTTTTGTTTTTGTTTGTTTATTTTTAATTCAATTTTTATCTTCGTTAGTATGTATACAAATTTTATTATATTCTGTTATTAAAATAAATGTTCAGATATATCTACAGCCTTTAAGAAATTCATATCTTTCATGAACTTATTTTTCGTCTCTTTTCCTTCTGGCTTTTCATGTTAAAAAGTATGCTGAACCTTGATCTGATCGAATTGTTACATGCGTTTAGAAAATTTTCAGATTTTTATTTATACTTTTCCAAATACAGTCATCTGTTAATAATAAGTCATAGATCAGTAACACAATGTTTCAAGTTGTATAACCGAAATGTCTGTGTGTTAAAACCATATATGTATTTTTATTTTTGTAAATGTGCGCAGATTTCTTCACTTTAATAACATTCCCTTTTTTGAAGAAAATTACTGTAGAAATTTACTTGAGACAGTGTTCCCAATTATACATTAATTCAGATGGCATTTGTATGCAAATAAATCTAGTTACATATAAACTAGATCGTATATAAGATATCCCAGTTGTAAATGAAGAAGAGGGAGGAAATAGCTAAAATTATTGAGATTAAAGTTAGTGTTGATCTGAAGTCATAACAAATCAGCTGTAAAGAGTGGCTCAGTGATAGACTAGGAAGTCTAAAATTGAAGAGTGGCAAGTAAGAAGCAGTAAGAGTTCATGAATAGAAAAAGTTTATTACCAGTAAAGGGTAACTAACTGAAGTAAATTTAACCAAACCGCAAGAGACAAGTTGGGATCGAAGATAGTTAAGAACAACATATAAATTGTGATTGCTGATGAAGCACTGATATTATGAACTTTAATAGTTTAAACTATTCATAAAATTATATATGCTCATTTGTATTTCAAGAGATAGTTGATTTGAAAGCCCAAATATACTAACTGGAATACTCCTGGTGTGAAAGAAGACTATTTCCATCCAAGGTAAATGAGTAGCATATGAATATTAATAGGTTAATACCTTTTTGTGTTATTTTTACTACATAATCATTGTTATTCAATAAATCTTTATTATATATACATTGTGAAATATATTGTCTATTTATTTAGCTCCCTAACTGGTCTTTAGAGGCCCTTAGGGCTCAGCAATTACTCTCTTTTATTCTTCAGGTATTGCTGGTTTGAGAGTGGCTATACTACCATGGAAATCGAACTGGCATCCTGTAGATTTATGAATATTAAATTTAAGTATTGCTTTAAGCAGTTAGGTTATTGTTTGAATAGCCTACTTAGTTAGAATTACTGTATTCATAAATCAAAAGGTTATTAGTTCAATCTCCCATGCTAGCAGTGCCAGAGGACAGGGTAGCAACACCTGAAAAAATAAGAGATTAATATCACTCAAAATATGTTTCATACTAACCTGGATTACTACTAACAGGTGAGCAAAATTAGAAAACTATAAATAAAAGTTGACATTGCTAAAAACATTTAACAGTTTTAAGTAGATGGTGGAAATATACATAAAACTAACTATAAGACAGCATATTGTCAACACTGTAGTTATTGACAAATTTTCGATTATGGATATATATATATAACATCAAGACTTCAACAAATTTTAAATTTATGACTTAAAAAATTTTAAATAATTAAAAAATATTTTATTCAACTAAAAAATAATTGCTAGCAGTTTTGAAAATTTTTTTTTTTTTTTTTTCACACCCACACCAGCGGTTGCGATACCTCTCGGCTAACAACTTTAATATTGTTAAAGGTTTTTTTTTTTTTAAAAGACAGAGAGAATAAACAGACTTGTGGATTTCCATATGTAGACGTATTTTTCTCCTTTGTATTTTCTTTTTTTTTTTTATATCACGACAACAAAACTTTGTTTTGTTTACCATATTTCCCCATTTCTAATCTACTTCTTTACCCTAGGCAAAAACAGTTAATATTTATAATCTCATGCGCTGATATTTAAAATAAAAAAATTATATAAAAAATAACAAAACTTAATGTATATTTTATTATTTAGAAGTAAGCATTTTGAAATCATATTTTTGAAACAAAAAGAAAAAATTTTTTCTTACCCATAAGGAAACAATATAACACACATTTTATGAAATTCTATGTAACTTCTTTGTTGCTTATTATTTAAAAAAATTGTATCGTATGCATTTTTTTTCTGTTGTCATTTTAATTAGTAAAATCAAGCTATGTGTGTTTTTATATATTTTCAGTATATATTTACACAATCGTAATGTTTTAGTTTAGCAATAAATGTATTATATAGAGATTATCTGTAAGTGTAGTTAATGTCGATTTCTTTATGAAAAGGAGATGTTTTAGCTTCCTATTTTATAACTAAATATAATAGGAAATTCTATAAAAGTCTGCAGGGGCGTAGTTTATCCCTATACTAGCGTTTCCCAACCTATGATACATGTATCCCTGAAGGTACGTGGCGGTTCGGTTAGGGGGGGGGGGGGGGCGTAAAAATATTATTCATAATGGCGGAAAGCAAAAGCAATAAGGTGTTAAAATTAAAAAATAAAAACAATATAATACCTGTAAGCAGATAAATCATATCCACATGTCTCATCTCCGTATAAGAAAACAGGCATGGTTTTGAAAACTCATTTGAAAAAATCATTATTAAAAATTTTAATTGTAAATTTAAATTGAAACTCTTCGATATATGTAAATATTCATATACGATACAAATGTGTATCAACTTTATGTTTAATTCTTTCTTTCGTATTTTTTTTTTTTTTAATGTGTCAAGGCGTCGAACTCCGGGACAACTGCTTGTAAAGCAGCTGTGCTAACCACTCGGCCACCAACGCTTGATTATTTTTTTCTTTGCAAAAACAAAAGCATTATAAGATTTGAATGTATTGACTATTACATAATCTTTTATATTAATTTACAATTATATTAAACTCTAAATATCAAAGCTATGATCAAGTTCTTAGCATCTTTTCAACTAATGGAAAGAGTAATAAGGATGGATAAAAGAAAAGAATAATAAGCCCATTGTATGTATGTATTTTATCTTTTACTGTTCTTCCATATTAAATATGTGCTTGCATGTGTATATGATGTTCACTAGAAATTACAACAATAAAGATTAATTCAAAAGCAGAATTATGTGGTGTAAAATTTTTGCTTGGTGGAGTCGTCTAAAGCGACTTTTACCCTTTCAATTTGTTTTAAATTATTTGATATAATTATTTGAAAGCTTAAAAGCTCTGCAATTTTATACTCTCAAACATTTTATACTTTTGATTATTGCTGTGTCAACATATCATGGAAATACAATAAGACCTTAGAAGGTGCAATAGTTTTTGTTGGGGTGGTGTTATATGAAGAAGGTGAAATGGAAACCAAAAAACAAAGAAGTAAATGGACCAAAAATTTTGTAAAAATTAATATTTTTGCAAAATAATGAATTTAAGTAACATTATATATTTTGAATGAAATCTTATTTTCCCAAGTTGCTCCCCAATCCCCACAATTACTTTTTCTTACTAATTTCTTTTGAGTAAATTTTAGTACTTTAGAAAATTCCCAAGCAATTACCTGTGAGCTGCTACTCATTAATTTACTATATTTCCAAGTCTCGAATCTCTATTTTCATTTCCAAATTGTCATCATGCTGATTTTTAACATGAATTTTTGACTTTTTCATTTGCAGTGGACAATTTTGTCGTAGTTTTTCGGTCAGATACTGAAATTATAATGTATAAAATATATTGTATTTCCGATCAATTTTCATACATCTCATCTTTTAAAATTATATTTTTATATTCGTCAGACTTAATGTCCCATGGACAAGTAAAACATTAATATATTTTAATTAATTCTTTGTAAAGATGGTATTTCGTGTTTGAATGACTCATTTTTCACGTTTTACTCGTAATAAATTCAACCAAAAATTTTTTCCCCGCAATGTGAACACTACAAAATTGTATAAACTTTTGAATTGTCATTAACATATTTGCAACTCTTTCAACATTCTCGTCAAATCGCAAAAAAAAATTGTGAGCTTTCAAATTGCTGTTTAGCAGGCATTTTCACTTTCAAATTTCTTCAAACAGCTGCAAGCTTTCAAATAATTATATCAGATAATTTGAAAAAATTTGAAAACATCAAATGACTTTAAGAAGGTTTTTTTCAATTCAAATTTTTTATTATCAAGTTTTCAAATGAGAGCTTTCAAAACCATGCACATTTTCTTATATGGAAATGAGACATCTGTACATTTATCTGTGATGTATGGGTAATAGCTTGCTTGGGATGTGAATACAGTAAATAAATATGCATGTTCCTAGTAATTTATTAATAATTGGGTATCACTAGCCAATTACCATATTTCCAATCCCACATGTGATCTCTTCCTTTCCGCAAAATATTCTTAAAGAGCAATTGAAAGCTGGCAATTCTTTTTCTTTTTCAATGAAGTTCTTCATGATTTATATGCTTAATTACCTTTTTTTTTACTATTTTTTCAAATAATTTTTTTTAAATATTGTTTTATGTTCTAAAATGGATAAGTGGCTGAAAACTGGAACTCTTAAAAGAGCTACAACTAATTTTGAAAATCAGTCTGTTGAGTCACCAGCAAGTACTTCTAAATCATGGTGATTTAGAAGTACAGGGTGATAAGCATGTAGTAACCAGTGGGCCTGTATGGTGAAAGATAAAGTTAGCGTTATTAAAAAAGCTCAAGACATCAGTGCTCCACCTAAAAAGAGGAAATATTGTAATGAATACTTGAAATTTGAGTTTTCATTCACGGGAGATTCCGACTATCCAAAGTCACTGTGTGCTATTTGTGGAGATATGTTATGTAACAATGTCGTGAAACAATTTTTATTAATGTGCCATTTGCAGGCAAAACATTCAATGTATATAGAAAAAGATGTCAGTTTTTTCCAGCGACTATTAAGTGGCCTGAATCTAACTTCTTTTGTGCTATCTGCAAACAAATACAATGAAAATGCAGTTGAAGCGTCACACAGATTAAGTTCAGTTGTTGACCATGTCTGAAAAATTAACAATATTTCGTTCTCAAATTAACAATTTCTCGGAGAATTAAAGAAATGTTTGATGACATTGAATCAGCAGTAAACGGGAGAATAAAAAAAGCACTTTCTTTTCTATACAAATGGATGAAAGCATTGATGTTTTCAATTTGTCAATTTTGCTTTTTATAGCAAGATATTTAAATGATCATGTGAATATTTTATTCCGTTCAGAAAGATGCACAGACAAGAACGTAATCAGAGCCATTCAGGATTATTTTTGTAAAAAAAAAATTGATTGACCCAATTGCTATGGTGTTTGTACAGATAGTGGAAAATCTGTCTGGCTGTTATATAGGCTTACGTGGTGGTCATATCAAAGAAATTGCTCCCCATGTAGCTTGGAGTCATTACTGTATATACAGACAAAGCCTTTCAACCAAATCTCTTGCCACATACATAATCAGTATTCTATGAACTCTACCATATTAAAAAAAAATTAATAATCTAATAAATTTCCATACAACATATATAATATTACACTTAACTTAAATTCACAGATGAATAAGTAATTCAAATTAAAATAAATTAGTATTAAACATAAATAAATATTAGTTCATAAATGGATGCATTAAAATTTTATATATATCAAATAGTCTTCTCAAAGTTTTTGTGCTAATGTAAGCTTATGTCTGTTTCATTAATAACTTTCCAGTTTCCGAAACATTTGGTTTTTGGTAATCCGAGTACAGTTTTTTCTTTCAGAGTTCATCAATCAGCCTCTCCACTTTATGGTCTTTCTTATTACCAGCTGGTCGTAAATAATTTTGTCTATTTATTTCATCATTAGGATGGCAATTCTATTATTTAGTCATTTTCCAAATTAGGATGGTCAGCATTGGTGTATTTCTTTTTTACCATGATCTTATCAACCAATAGAATTTTGAAGGGAGTCAGCAGCTGTTATTCCAATCTCTGAACAAGGAAAACATTTTTTTTTTGACGTACGACAATGGATATCACTTTTCTTTATCAGGGTAGGTCTGGTAAATATTGCAGCTTTTTATTAATTAAATAAAGTTTTGAATTAACATTTACCACACCATATATTGCAAATTAGGAAGTAGTAATAACTCAAAGTCAAAATGAAATATCCTTGAAAATCTTCAGTTTTAAACACCTTCGTATTTATTTCAGAGTGCATGTCCTGAGGTTGAGGTTGATAAAATATTATAAAAATGCAATATTTATTAGTCATGTGAGTTGGTTATATATATATATATATATATATATAACCATTTTCATGTGAGTTGGTTATGTATATAATGAATTTAACACCCTTTTTTATTAATGTTGTTTTATTAACTTCTAATGTTTCAAAGGTCTGGCAGTCTTTTTCAGATCATCTTTTCTAACTTAAAATATATATTCATTACGTCCTTTGATCATCAACTTATAGAACTCAATATTTTAAATAATTCTAATTAAAATGGAATGTCATATTTGTGATGTCATTTATACCTGTTTAAAGAGTGTTAAGTTTATATGAATGTGCTTACAGAATTAGGTTTGCAATCAGGTGGGTAGCTCCCCAATAGTTTGTTCTTTTATTTTCTGAATCATTTACTGTATCTATGGATTATAAATTTATTTAATGCATATTGATTATGTAAGTAATATTTACTAAGGCAATAAACCTCAAGCATGTGCTCTTGAAAATGTGAAGGTAAGGACCTCTGCAGGTCTTAATCACAAGCTTACGCTTTTTTATAATTACAACTTTAAATTACTGTAATTAGATTTCTAACTATAAGATCTCTCCATTGATTCATAAATCGAAAGATTTCGTGAGTACTAATGTGTAATAGGAATTGTGAACTTAATCAGTGAAGTATTGAATAGCTTCACACTCAGATCTAACCACTTCAGCTTCACCTATTTATATAGAAAGTAGGTTGAAGTAAAGAAGGGTTTCCCTCTTTTCTTCCAAAGCATAAGCTTGTGGTTAAGACCTGTAGAGGTCCCTATCTTCTCATTTTCAAGTGCACATGTATGGATGGATATTAATATTTCCTAAAAACAATGTTTTATGGATTATAATTAGATGGAGTTCTGGGGTGATGGAAAATGTTTTGGTGAGCCAGACATTATAATTATAAAAGTAAGTATAAGTAATACTCAAAAGAACCATTCATCATCATGAATGATCAACAATAAAATAAATCAACAGTCCATCTTGTAACTGGATTTGAACAATAAAAAATATAAATCAACAGTCAATCTGGTGACTGGACTGGAAATGGGTCTTCTGTAGACCAGGCTAACTATTTTGCCTTTGCCACTCTATGGCTGATTATTGAAACCATTAATTTGAATGCATTACTTAAGTGCTAATTCTTCAAAATACATAACCACAAAATCTAAATAGTGCTATGATTTTAAAACATGCTGATCATCATCAATGCTCTGGCCACTTAGTTCCATTAGTGTACTGGCTATCTGTAAATTTAATTCCCAACAGACAAACTAAATAAAATGTAGTGCAGGGCTTTAAAGAATATTATCTTAGTACCAATCTAGAATCAACTAGATGCCCATAAAGACTAGTATACATCCCATATATTCAGCTGTAATACTCAAATCTAGCTCAGAGAACATAAGCTCTATAACTGTTATGGTTACCAAGAGATGATACCATACTAATATTCTATAACTATTTACAATTAACTTCACTGGAATAATTTTAACAATTGAAATACAAGTTTATTAACAATAATAAAAATGGTATTAAGGTCTTTAGAATATGGCTATACATATAAATTAAGCCTTCTGATTTTGATTAATATACAATAAAAAATTGTCACATGTGTGATTTACAAAATTACTAGACACAATTCCAGTTATTACATTATGATTTACATATATGTTCCATATAGGTGCACAAACATACATTTTATTATTACATGAATATATTTCAATTGACATTTAAAGTACAATAATGATTATCATTTCAAGTTAAATGTTGAAAACACCTCATACCGCGCACCAATGTGCAGGTAATTTATTATTTAGTATAAAATATTTGAACTGTTGTAATCTATAAACGAAATTCATTTTCTATCATATTTGGTAATAGTAAAAATTTATTTTCCTTTTTATAGGGCAAGATTTAATATATATGTGTGTGCATTTAGCCATTTATGCACACACTGACATTTACATATTTTAGTTTGACACAATAATAAGTTATTCAAAATATATTTTCTGTAATTAATTCCTTGGTTAAAATACATTAAGAGTATGTAAAATTCACATATGCATGTGTAATATATAAAATATAATTTGATTAAGCTATTAAACTTTATTACAGCTTTCTCTTTTTCTTTTTTAAAAAAAATAGTCAATTTTTGATGGATTAGAAAAGTTCTTTTTTATCTGGTTACCTTTAACTAATTATAAATGTCTTTAAAAAAATATATTCCAATAAACTTCTTTTGTTTGTGTTTTTCTACTCTAAAAGATCTTGAAGTTTTAGAAGTGTCTATGAATCGATCATTTCATTCAAGCAAAACTATTTGTGTTTGTTTCACTTTTAGAATGTCTCTTAATTATTTCTTTTTAATAAACGAAAAATAAAATCGTTTTTAGAATTAAAAATATAAATTTCCAAATGTCTTTGTTTTCTCAATAAATGATTTAAAATAATCGTTATAGATTATATATCTTACTTTTAGAATGTCATTTTAAAATGAATTATTAAAAAAAAATCTTATTTAAAATTTTGTTCACATTATAAATAACGCTACTCACCATTGTATATATGTTGATCTGTGTTTCTCGCTGCATATAGCTGAAATAGCATATGTATAATTACTTCTTCATCAACTGGTGGTTTCGCTTGGGCAAGCTGATAGACTGGCTTATCATCGAGATCAGTACAGTGCAGGTAAGGTTTGTTCTACTGTTAGCTTCCACTTAGACTAGGATTTGGTAAGCTTCAGGCCAGCAAGCTATTTTGTTCTCATTTGTTCAGGCTAATGATTCAGAAGTGACCCAGCTTCGTGTAAATCAAAACTCCTGTGAAGGAAAATAGTAGCAGCTCCTGGATCTACTGACCTGCCTTCAATTGTTTCATGTTCATTCTCTAATTCTGGAAAACCAACTTCAACAGTACTGCAAACTAAAGCAAAACTTCTAACCAACTGCTCCTCAAAAATTTTAAAATCAAACTGAACTGATATTTTTATCAGTCCTTTTTTATAAGAAAAGTCTGAGGTAATAAAAACATCTTAATTGAAAACAGAGTTTTTTCTGTCTAATCCTTATTTTGATTAAAATCAATTTTAATCTTTTCAAATCACTTTTAGTTTCAAGCTACTTTTGGAAGCAACTTTCTAATTTTATCAAAAGTGTGATATACATGTTTTTATTTATATAGAGCATTAATTAAAAGACTTCAAAAATAAATAATAGAAATTTTTACAATTATCAGAAACATGCTTGTTTTTTAATTCAAAATCAGAATATATTAATTTATTTAGACCTTTTTAAATGTTTTATTTATAACAAAATTCTGTTTTAAATCCAAAGTTATTTAATTCTTTTATTAGGATTATTTTATTTCAAGGAAATGTAGAAAATATTTACAGAAATTTTGTCTGTGTTTATTTCTACTTTTTCTTTACTTTATATATATATATATGCACACACGACTATGTTGTTGTGTGCCATGTAACCCAACCAGTTACAGTACTTTTATTTGATTAAGGCATTTTTCTGTTTTTAGGGGTCTTGATGTTCCTGCTGTTGAGCTCGTCATCAATCACAATGTGCCACAAATTGCAAAAAACTATATTCACAGAGTTGGAAGAACTGCAAGAGCTGGTAATATACCATACGATATTTTTTTTAGATTTTTTTTCTTCCGCATCTCTCACTTATTTAAATGTATTTAATAAAAAAGGTTCAGTACAAAGATGTAAAAAAATTAAGCTTAACTTCACATTTAGTCTGCATTAGACAGAAATCATTCTAGAACCAGTTGTTGAGTAGAAGTGAATAGTAAATGAAAGCACAAATAGTCTGATTAATTTGTCTTTTTCTGGCATGATGCATCATTTTGAAAGTGTATTCATCATCTTTTATATTAAAAGCCCTAAGTTTTGCACCTGAACAGTTTTATTTGTATGGCTTTAAATGTCATTAACGCCACTCATTAGCGTATTTGTTAGACCGCTAAAATATTAATTTCTATCTTAAAGCTCAAGAAAGTTACTTAACAAAGTAATAGAAAAACATGAGAGAATTTTCTAAATAAGAAAGCATATTAAATTGATAAATTTTTTATGATTTTTAAAGTATAAATAACATTTTTTAAATCTAAAGTTTGATTTATATATATAAACAAACTGGCTGCCGAAAGGAGTTTGCTATTAACTGAAAGGAGACCCTTTGATTCCTCTTGAAGGCCTTAAAGGAACTGAGCAGGGCAAATTCCTAATGTCCACTCCATACATAATTGTCATTGCAGCTGTTATTACTATGTGATTATTCATAAAGTATACGAACATGGATGGGCTGCTCACCAACATGCAGTAGCCAGCATGATGAGTTTATTGGCTTTTTACCTCTGAGTTTAATATCAAGAAACACCATGTTTTTCTTCTCAGTTGCCTGATAAGGCAGAATGAATGCTTGTGGAAATGATAAGGAATTTGGAGAGACCTTTATCCTCCAGTGGATTGATAATGGTTGATGATGATAAACAAACTACTCTTCAAGCAAACTTTAAATCATCCTGCTAATAAATTCACATGCAACATCTCATTAGTCATGTGATGTCTTAATAGTATTGTAGTCAACAACTTTCTTACCAACTTTAACATCACATCAAAATATCACCAATGAACTCCTCCAGGATGATCATTTCATAATTTACTATCACCAATCATCACCTGACATCAGAGACATCTGGTAGCAACTTAGTTTAATATATGAAACCTTTTTTTTATATAAATCAAATTTCCTATCAGTTAGATATGAAAGCACACAAATATAATATGATTTTCAATGTTAAACTTTTAAATATTGCTGAAAATGAACCTAAGGCAGAATTAAAATTATGCAAAATTATCACATTAAACATTAATTAGCATCAATTAATAATTTACTATATCGCAAATCCAATAAGCAAACACTAATATGAGTTCTGTATATTCAAGTTACTTTTCAAGCAAAGTTTAAATCATTCAATCTCATTGTTTAAAAGCTTAATTTTTAATAATATATATGTAATATTTTATAAAAAATGCTTACCAAAAAAATTTTTTTTCTTTAACCATAATTTTCATTGTTATATGTCATTTGAAATCAATATGCAATGTCCATAATTTAATTCAGTCAATCACTTTAATATGTGGAATGTATCATGGTTTTATTAAAAGCAAGTTTTAGTTCATCAAGGAAGAGAAATTAATGTTTTATCTTTCTTTTTTTTTCCTTTCTACTTTAATTAACCACAAATTAATAATGAAATTCAATGAAAGCATGTATTTAAAAAATATACTGCCATCACTGAAGACTTACTGAATCAATGTTAATGCTGTTTGAAATTCAGCCTGCCAACACTGTTAGATTGGACAAACAGCTGGGCAACCTTGAAATGTTGTATTGTCATCAATACCTAACAGGTATAAATTTGAAGAAAATCTGTTTGATAGAAGGATGTTAAAAGTAGGTGGTAAGATTTTAGCCAAATAAACAGACAAACAGAATTTCTAAGTTAAATAAAAGTGTTTAAAAAAACCTCAACATATTTATCTTGTGCTGTAATGTAAACCTCGGCATATTTTGTGCGGTAGTATCCAATTGGTTTGAAGTTTAGACTATAAAAGGAATAGGCTGTGTACGTTTACATTGAGATGTTACTTGCGTAATCAGCTGAGAAATTTGTTTATATTCCACGATGACACACTTATGCTGGAAAAAGTAATTGATATAATTTTAATATGATGTCAGAGTTGGTAAAAAGTTTTTTATATGAGAATATTGGCTGGTTGATTTTAAACTTTGTTTGAAGAGCATTTTGTTTATCCAGTTGCTAATTTAGTCTTAGTGTATTTATTTGGTTTATATACATATATAACTAATCATTATTGAAAAGAAATTATTTGTATAAGGCTTCTGCATAGTATGACCCTGTGGGTAGAGTGTCCTACTTGAGATCACGAGGTCCTAGGTTCAATTGTGGTGCTCACAGGTCTGGCGCTCAAACTTCTTATGAATTCTCAATTAGTAAAGCCATACGCCTTTATTTTTTGTTCTGTATAAGAATTTATTTTTTCATTTAGTTCTAATCTTAATTGAACTATGGTCACTATTTTTTTCACTAGATCAAATAATATATTTTTTAATTATTTTTTCCAATTCTGTATAGGAGAGAAGAATGTTATATAATAGGAAACAAGCAATAGCAATAGAATTAGGGCCAACCAATTAGATAACTGCCACCAATAGTGCTAAATTAGGCCTATCCATCAAACTTGATCTACAATTCTTTGCTTAACAAAGCCAACTGTAAAGTGTTCCACTTTTGCAGGGCATTAAAGGGATTGTGTTAGTAAAGCCAACTGTAAAGTGTTCCACTTTTGCAGGGCATTAAAGGGATTGTGTTAGTATAGACTTAGTTGGAAGTTGATAATGATATATAATATTATAACATTAAAGAAGAATCTTATGATTAAGCGTCTAAGTTCATGGTTTGGGGTTCATATGCATGTAGAGTGGGTGTAACAGATTTTCCAAGTATGCTTCAGATTTAAATTCTCAACTCATAAGTAAAGTTGCAATCTTCACTAATAATCAATAGGCTGTTATATAGCTGTAGGTGCCACATTCTTTTTTCACTCATTTTATTTTTGGTAACCTCAGATATATCTAGCCACCTTTGAATATCTTTGATCTTTTGGTAGAAGAATGAAGTATGTCAAAATAGAGCAACGAATAAATCCCTCAATTTACATGTAAAATCTGCATTGATTATAGTACTTATTTACATTATTGTACTTATATAGCGAGAACTATATAAGCATGAGTATGTACCATGTGGTTTATGATTATTTTGTTTCTGTGGAATGTTCATCCAACATCCATGTATACTTTGATTATGTATTCAAGCCACAAGTTTAAAAAATAATGAAATAGCCTAAGGTTTTGAATCTAATTAAAAGCTCAGAGATGACTACATTATATCAGAAAAAATGTCTGATATTTTTTAAGATATATTGGCTGATTCATTGTAACCTCAGATATATATATAGCTACCTTCAGATACCTTTGATCTTTTTGGTAAAAATATTAGGTATTTTTTTATTTTTTAATCCAATCCTGAATATGTATGTAATGATTATTTTGTATTTATATTTGTTTTTTATAATGCTTATGTAATATTTGTTATGTTTTTCAGGGCGCTCTGGTAAAGCTATCACTTTGGTAACACAGTTTGATGTGAATCTTCTTCGAGCTGTCGAAGAAGCAATCAGTTAAGTATTGTGCCCTATTCAATAATGGAAATAATAACAAGAAATTTAAAGTCTTAGTAGGATATAACTTTATTAAAGTTGTTTCTAAATTTTGTAGAGTATTACTTAATTTTTAATTACCGTCTGTTTAAATTTTACAAAAATTATATTGTTTTTATAAAAAAAAACAATGTTAACCACAAACACATCTCAAATGCATAATTTTTTTAATCGTGTGATGTTGCAAATAATGAAGTGGGTTCTAAGGGAAAATGTGAAATACCCAGGTTTTTTTTTTTTGTTTGCATATGGTGTGACATTTTTTTGACAATAGCATTAAAAATATCGATTATTAAAGACGTATGTGAAGGTAGTTAAAACATTCAAAAATTACATCAGTAACACACACACGACCTACAAAACATCATGATCTTTACTTACACATTTCGCTATTTATTAACAATCTATTAGCCAACTATTAGAAACTAATATGAAAATATTTAGATAGGAGATTACTGGATAAGGATTTATTAGGCGCTACTATTGGGCATTTATTGATTACTAAAGCTTACACTAGATGGCATAAATGTAGTGAAATTGGAAGAAAATTGCTAAAATTATATTCATTAAGGAGAAGTCTAAGATATTAATAATCAATGGGATGGGTTGAGGTCAAAGAACGGAAAATATGTCACAAATCTGGAGTAATATAAACCTTTTGTATGCACTTCTTGAAATTGATCTGACAAAAAATAAAAAGCGAATGATTTAAAAATTTCTCTGAAATGTTCATAATCTTTTCCATTTTTGTCCTAATGTACTTTACGCAATGCCTTATTTAAGTCCCATGTAACAGTTTTGATTATTTAGCACTTCTAAAAAATAATTGTATTACATTGTTTCTTTACATAATCATGGATAATATCTGTGTATACATAAATTTACTATTAGTTATAAAATATTTTCAGTATATACTATATGCATACTTATATTTATTTCTATACTTGATGTTTATTTATATATTTGGTTTATATATGTGTAATAATACATTTAATGTATTTTATAAACAATAGTAAATTTATGTATCTGTCTCTGTAAATACATATTATAACAGTCGGGAAGATGATTGAAGCTACAGTCTTACCGTATCTGCTGCTACAGAGCGCCACTAGGCTACTTAGAACCTAGAAAATTTATAGAGTAGGGAGATACGCGCTGTTAAGATCTGATTTTACATATATTTTTATTCCGACCGTTAGCCCAATGTCACTAGCTCAGCAGAGCAATAGAGATTTATAAAATATGATTCTTATCAGAAAATATTTTAAATATTAAAAATATAAAATAAGCCACTGCCAGTAATTAACACACAAACATTTATTTACACACATATATATAAAATTTAGCATTATTATTTTAGTATGTTTACTTTAGCATTTAACTACATTTTTAACTTTTATTTTGAAGTTCGCACAGATGAATTTAATAGTTTATTTAAGTGTCGAGTATGAATAAACTACATAGATCGCATTTGAAAAGAAAATATTTATCCCTGATTTAACCTTAGGCCAAAAGTTCCCAGTCAAAACCAACGCCAATCTATCTGATATATCGATGTATTCAATGTAGCATGAATACGACAGCACCAAAATGACATACTGTCAGGAATGTACATCTGAACAGCATGGTTAATAGACGACATTGACTCTCAACCAAATAGGAATGCTACATCTATCGGCAAGAACAATAAACAAAAAACTCCATAGGAAGGGACTGCGTTTTCCGTCTTACTATCCCTTCCATAGGCAAAAAAGGGGGGTGCAGCATATAAATCGATCCTGCCCGTAGCAAATCTCATACTACATCTACTAATTACACCAATATATCCAATCCATTGACCCAATTTAACCACGAAACAAATAATCTAAGATTACCCTCCCTTAAACTAATATATATAATTTTACAAATCTATGCAGACATTCACGCCCGACTTAAATTTAGCATTTATTACAAGTTGCTTAATAATAAAAAAAAATCATAATTAAACTTAAAAGAACAAAAAAAAAATTAAATGGAAATGATTTTAAAAAATACATCAAATGACATTATTAATATTAATTTACGTTGGTCAGATAGGATTCTATTGCTATCATTTAAATACTGGGAAAGTTTATATTTTAGAGTTCTTATTGTTTTCAAATTAATTAATGTTCATTAGATTTCATAAAGTTCTTATGATTTTAACAAGTCCGTAGTTTCTAATTTTTTGCAGTTGCTTGCCATTTGGAGCCAGCGTTAATTTCCCGATGTTCTGTGGTCCTCAATATAGGAAAAACGATGTTATTTCTCTATCCTTTTAGCAAAACTGAAGGGATTGAAGAGTGCATCTTTTCAATCCCTTCTCCTTCAACTCTGCACTAACACATATCACCACTGCTGTCATACATCTCTGTCTTAATTAATTTTCACTCACTTTTTATGGTAGACTTTCGGATCCAGAGGACATTACATCACGACGATGGTGATGGTCTTTTCACTGAGGTCCAATTCCCCGATGGATTTCTTTCATTGGCCATTCTGTCCCTATTGTTTTTCCTCTCCTATCTGACCTTTGCTTATGCATTTTGAAATGCCCAAGGGCTAGTTTACTTTTACTAATTAAAATAATCATTTCCATTTTATACAATAGAATTAATTAAATTGTACATTCTTTTTAACGGTATATATTTATCTTTAAATCTTTTAAGTTTTTTTCTTAAAATTTGGTTTTAAAATACTAATTTTTAATAGTTTTCTTTTAATAATTTTTCATCTGTGCGATTTTATATATATAAAGTTTAAATGACTTTTAACTTTCAATTTTTATGTCTTAAAAAAGAAGTTTTTATATGCGAACTTTTCTTTTTAATTTCTACTTTTTAAAATAAATAATGTAACGGCATGTGTGCCCGTTACAATATATAATGTTATAATATGTTTATAAATACAATTTTTGGAAGCTTGTTTATTGTATATATATATATATACACACACACAATCTGTCTTTTCAACTGTATGGGAGTCTTCTTCAGTACTATGATATAATGGCAAATAAAATAAATACCTATATAAATAATACAATAAAAAATGTAATCGATAAAAAATTAAATATAATAAAACTAAAATAAATGTGATAAAATGAAATTAAAACCAAATAAAATAATCCAGATAATATAAAATAAAATTATATTTTTTTATTGATCACATTTTTATTGTATTATTTATGTAGTTAATTTATTTTATTTTAATTGTCATTATTTCATAGCTCTGGGAAAGGCTACAGGACAGTCGAAATATCAGATTATGTGTATATATTTATATATACAATATTTTTTTTTTTCACTAAAAACTATTTGAAGTAAAGTGTAGAAATTGTATTTATATTAAATATTACAGCAAAATAAAGGATATGTTTATGTTAAGAAATAATGTAATACAGTTGTTTTTTTAGATCTGAAGATAGTTGCTAAGGAGTCGAAACTTATCGAAAGATGAACTAAAGCTTTGTGAAAAGTAACATTAAGAAAAGTGTCGATTTTTAAAAGATAATTAAAAGTTTCTGTATAATAAATTTGATGTAAAGAGAATAATTTGGAAAGTGGCGGTGGCCCATATCTTAACCTTTGGGAATGAGGCACTTTAAATAATTTATATATTTTTAGGTACAATTCAAGCGGGAAATATGAAATAGATAGAAGTACATTTAAGGTGATTATTATTGAGGCTGTATAGGAGGAAATGGAGTAGACATCTTCAATAATAAGGGCAATTAACAGCAAATCAAAAAATATTTGCATAGTTATAAAAAAAAAAAAAAATTATTGAAAGCGATATTTAATTGGATTATGCGACATGTTATATGTGAAGTTAATAGCTAAAGAATGTGCATATACATGGCAAATGGAGAATATATTTTGTGATCGTAGTTATGAGGGTGGAACAATAAAATAAATAAGTGGTCAATGTAAAAGAAATGGAGGTCTGGGAAATGGATGTGAATTACAAAAATGGTTAGGTTGTATAAGAATAAAAAAAAAGTATATAAAGTACTAAAGAGTAACAAAATTTATGATTAATAACTGACATTGGAAGTTAGCTTTCAAAATAAATTAAAAACAAATGCAACATTTATTGTTCTAAATCTCAGCTTATGATTCCATTTGGAAGAATGGGCTTCTAAAAGTTTTTAAAATTCTTAAATGCTGGAAATCCATTCATTTACTTGACAAAATGCTCTCCAATAGAAAAAGTTAAGTCATACTCAATGATAATCATAGTAAATACAAGATTTTTGCAGAATAGTCTTCTTCAGAGTTCAGTTCTCGTACCTATTTTTCTTAATATATTCATCAGTAATCTTCCCAAAGCAGAGTGTGAGGAATTCATTTATGGCAACCATATTGCTTTGACTTTTTGAAAGAAATCATTTCCTGAAATAGAAAAGTCTCTCAATAAGGATATGTTAAAGAATATTTTTCAAAACAGGACTTGTGCCTAATACATTGAAGATAGAATGCTCAATCTTTCATCTAAACACAGATAGTTATCTTGATAATCTAAATATATATTTTTTGTAATAGTAGACTGATATCCATTCCTATCTTATTTCAGAGTAATTTTGATCATAGACTAACATTTTACTAAATATAGCAAAAGATTGATCAAATTTAATTTCTAGGTATAACCTTCTTGAAAAGTTATCTGGCACTACTTTGATGATTGTACAAATATTTTACTGTACTACTTCCTTACCCCTGGCATGTTAATGAATGTGTCTCCTATTTAGAGAAAAAGTTTAGTCTCTAAACTTTTGAATACTCACTTGAATATTAACATGAGAAATATTACTCATACACCTAAGTTTACTCCTTTTGCAATGACTTCCTCTTGTTTTTCACATATTCCTCCTCCAGGTGGTAGAAGTTCCTCTACAAAATATATATATATAAAGCTGTTAAATAGATCATACTTGCCAATATCCCAAAATATAGTTTCACGTATCCTCTTTCAATGTTCAATTGAAAATCTGTAATTGAAGATATGGCATTAAATTTTTTTTTCCAGATCCAACACTAAAGTCAGTTAGATTTGATTTTCCTAGAAGCAGTTGGAATCTTATCATCAGATTTAGGATAACTATGGTCATCTGCATTGTGGATGGAATTTATAACTATTGTCATCATATTCATCTGCTTTGTAAATGGAATTTACCAGCTGCTGATCTATTTAAATGTGGGCAAACCATGAATCACTTAATTAATGGCTGTTGAATCAATTGGTTTTAATAAAACCATTGGTGAATCTTTTTCCTGGCTCAAATCTCTGTATAATATTTTGGTAATATTTAAACTATCAAAAAAACCCATATGCTAAATAAAATAGAATTGAAAGTTTAATACTATTTGAGGAAAGGATAAGAGCTTTGGCTACCGAAGAAGGGGGTAAAAATAGGATAAAAATTGGAACTGTAAAAATGTAGTTTATGTTATAAAGATAGAGAGAAGTGAACCCAAGATGTCGCTATATCATTTCATTGATTAACTTCCATTACAATAGAATATGTTTACTGAATTGCATGTGTTGATATTTTGTAACATGTGCATATCTCTCTTCAGCATCGTTTTTTTCCTATTGAAATGAAGTAACGCTGTCATTATCAGCACATTATGGCCTCTAGTTGTGTTGATGTTTTTAAATCTGTATTAATTTCAGAATCTTCGCAAACACTTCTATTTGACATTTTTGTTTAAACTCTTCAAACTTTAAGCTTTCTGATGCAGTATAAAAAAAATTGCAGTTCTTTTTTTCTGCCACTACTAAATCAATAACTTTCATTTTATCACTTAAGAAAGGTACCTTAGGAATTTTTATTAAATTTTGTAAAACTTTTAGCTATATGTTTATGCGAAATACTGAACACATCAAATTCTGAAATGAGAGAAAATAGTGAAGAATAAAATAATGTGCTTTCACGGTAAGCTGAAGGAAAAGAATGTTATTAAAAAAATTTGAGCACCATACAGGACTCTTTGAGATGAAAAAATTGACTATTATTCTATCATTTATTACATTTATGAATTTTTGTATTTTTATTTTTGGTTTATTTACATTTTTGGTTTGTTGATAGCATATGTTTGAAATAGCGTCAATAGATAGTGTCGATTGACAAAGTATATATTGTGGCTTGACTATATTTATTTTTGAAATATAAGATATTAAAAAAGGAACTAGATAATTTTGGAGGAATGTGATTTGTCACATAGAGGGGTGAGAAGAATGAAAGAGTTAGATCTTTTTCAGTAAGTTATTTGCAATCCTATAATAAGAATGAGGAATATGATAAAAGGATATTACAACTGACAGATCGATTGTTATTAAAATGGAATAGAAGAAAATATAATATATATTTATTAAAGTAATAGTAGTCTGGCTGCCCTTTGATTCCCCTTGGAGGCCTTAAAGGAACTGAGCAGGGCAAATTCCTAATGTCCACTCCATACATTCTTGTCATTGCAGCTGTTATTACTATGTGATTATTCATATAGTATACGAACATGGATGGGCTGCTCACCAACATACATTAGCCAGCATGGTGAGTTTATTGACTGTTTACTTCTGAGTTTAAAATCAAGAAATACTGCGGTCTTTCTTAGTTGCCTGATAAGGCAGAATGAATGTGTATATGAATGAAAAATATTTTTTTCTAATAAATATTTACAATTATGACAGACAAAAATAAATCATGGCCCTTATTCCCAGGAGGTTGTAAAATCACCAGCTAAGGCAGCAGTTGGTGGTTGAAGACAGAGGGTGCTAAGAGTCCCCTGATTGTTGATCCTGGCTGCCATTTGATGATAACTTTTTAATTAAGTACTTACAACTGCAGGCCACTTTCAAGTGAAGGAAGATTGCAAGAATTGGAAGAACAGTCTCATATTAAGTGGGACATTATTGGATTTTGTGTTATAGGAAAAGGTGAAGAGATGATTGATTTAAAAAGTGGACGTGTACTCTACTACAAAGGCACAAATATTGGAAGTACAAGAGGAATAGGATTCATTAGAAATAAAAAATGGAAGAACAACATTGTGGAGATTGATGGTGTATCAGACAGAATAGCAAGATTAGTTATTCAATTTAATAGCAGATACCAAATGCAGATAATTCACGTTTATGCCCAACAAATTTTCATAGTGATGAAGTAGTAGAGGATCTTATTTTTAAGTATCTGTATTACAGTTTTAAGTCATATTAGTGCCATAAAAATTTAATATCAGTTTGATATTTTATTTATATCCTTTAATTGTTCGATATGATTTCACGATAAGAGCATGGTTCCACTATTTTTTTTTTTACTTGATTGAAAGGTATTATTCTGTTTGAAATAGTAAAGTGAAAGGGAATACATAAAAGAACAAAATGAAATACAATAATATATATGTAAACATGTTAGAAAAACCGAGTCTAGTTACTAATAGAATAGTAGGTAATTTGATAGTAATATGGCCTGTAGATATGAAGGTCATAAAACCAATAAAATAGCATGACATCTGCTTGCACAATGCTTTACAATGGCAACTATTTATTTCATTCTAGCTCTGGCAAGTGCCGAATGTAGTACTTATTAAATCCCTTTCCAGTACTGTCCTATCCAAATTTGGGCATAACACATCCAATCTTGAAATTTCTCACTAATAAAGGCTTGAGCCATAAACTATTTTGGGATATGGATTTAATAAGCATGACATCCAACATTTATCGATTACTTAAGCTTGCAATAGGTGGCAGAGTTGAAATGGAATAAATAATTAAATGTAAAAATTATATTTGAGTAGTCTTTAATTAGGTGATAGAGCATCATAAGTAGAGTATGCTCTATCTAAAAGAAATTGTGATTGGATAATATTGATAAAGCAGTATTATATATAAAATTGCTTATCGAACAGAATTCTTTAATTGTATTTTTAACATAGGCAGTGCAGTTGAGAAAGGATTATAATAACTTTAGAGTTATTAATAAGGTAGATCTAAAATTATTATCCGTGCCCATTTCTATACAAGCACTATAAAAAAAAAAGTTCATTTAATTTTGATTCAGATACATGGAGCACCTCATCAAGGTCAACAAATAGAAGTTTAAGATAGAATGTTCTTAGTAATTCAATCATGAATTAAAGATAGTAAAAGCCAGTCCGTAGGTGGAGCTCTTGCTGGAAAGTCATCCTCCTCACAGAATGGCTCTGAAAAGTTGGTGTTGCAGCATTGAAAGGTGCCTTTTTTATTTATTTGGCCCTTTAAATGCCTTATTTTGTTGCTAATGTACTCTTTCATTCCCTAAATCTCAGTTTTAGTGTATTTTTAACAACAATTTCCTTATGTCTACCTTGTGCTTATCAGCATTTCATTACCTTACCCCCCCCCCCGTTTGGTGGGTGGTTCAACTGTTTCATGGATCATAAAGGGTTTTATTCCCTCTTAGACTCTTAAATATTTATCGAGATCCCTGTCATTCAGAACTTGTTTATAAAGGTTTTTGTGCATTGTTCCGGTTATTTAGACCATTTTAATGATCTTTTTTTCAGACACCCCCTCCTCTGGGGTAACTAACCGCCTAAAATTCCACTCAATTTTCTCATTACTCAACTAAAATTATTAATAACAAGTTTTCCAGTGTTTTTTTTTTTTTTTTTGCTTTTACATCAATATATTTAATTTTTCCATTTCAAAATTGTCTTCTTCATATTACTTATCATTCTTTCAAACGGTTTAAAGATGGCTGCTTCCCCTAGCGGAAAAAATGTGCAGAGACCTAAACTACATGAACTAAAACCTTCAAAATTACCCAAATTTTATCCAAATCGAATTTCAAAGAAGACTTAACTAAAAACATCATTACCAAAGAACTTATTTCAAAGTCTCTATCCTCTTGTCCTCTGGATCTTCCTCCCTTTCAGGCTGTGTTACCAAAGAATTTATTTCAAAGTCTCTATCCTCTTGTCCTCTGGATCTTCCTCCCTTTCAGGCTGTGGTTTGCTCTATCAAAGGTAAAAGCAAGTCAAAAAGAACAACATGACCAATCGTAACACTATTCTAAATACAACGGGAAAAACTAAAAATTACTCATCTACAAAAGATAAAAATCAGCCTGTTTCATCTAAGCATAACTCAGAAATCTCCTCATCCATCCCTGAAATCTCTAAAGACTTAATACATAGTTATTCCTCTAAAGTTAATACCACATATGGATCCTTCTATCAATCCACTAGGGCCACCAAGCCTATCAACATTGCTCCTTACCAAAGTCTCTTCCTTGCCCGGACTACACACCCTTTCCATATCCCCTTCCTATTTCATATGCATTTCCCTTCCCTTTCACCATATTGTACTTGAATTTCATTTTGCCATGTAATCATCTCTTTGTAAACCTTTTTTAACTATTGTGTATTTTATCTTTTTGATGAATAAAAGCTTTCATCACTGAGGGGAAAAATATAGTAATTTTTTTCCTTTTAATTAGAAAAAATTGTTACATAACTTATATTTTCAAATAATTTTTTTTTTAATGAATTTTTAACTATTTTTAAAAAGTTATTTCTATACATATATATATTTACTCGTAATGTTTACTGATTTTATCTTTTTCCAATAGATACAAAATTAACTGAATATACTGTCGATGAAAAGGAAGTTTTGGCAATTTTAAATGTTGTGACCTCAACAAAGACCAAGACGGAAGTAGTAAGCCCATTATTTCTTTTTTAACCTCGATTTTGAAAGTACCATAATTCTAGTTATCTATTTAACATGATGATCGATGTTTATTTCTCTCTCTCTCTCTTTTTTTTTTCAGAATATGGATGAAAAGGGTTTTGATGAAAAGAAAAAAAAGAATAAACGCATAAAGATGATTCTTGAGGGAAAAGTAAATAAACCTTAGTTTTATTATCATATTTTATTTACATCGTTACTTCTCTGAGAAACTGGAATGGTGTTTAATTTTTGTCATTTTTTAAAAAACTGAGTAGAGCACATATTTGTGAATTTCAGATTGCTTTGGGTAGGTATTGTAGGATTTATTTTAACTTTTTCTTGCTTGATTGACTCTTGTTCTTTTCTGGAATTAAGATGGTTAATATTGTTTTTCTAGTGACCCTTAGGAAGGGCAAAAAATGAAGAAAATCATATTTATAAACAAAACATGTTATTGAAATTTATTATTTCTAGTATCAAAAAATTTTAAACATTTGTTCGGATTCTGTCGTTTGTGGTTGTGGTAAAGTTTTAAAAATAATATCCATATGGTTGCTCAAAACCTAAAACATTTATATTATTAAAGTTTAAAGTGAATGGCTAAAACCTTCAGCATGTGCATTTAGAACGCTTATATAACAGCCAATAAGATGTAATGATGACTGTATAGGCTTGTAGTTTGTTTGTTTTTTTTTTCAAATAAAAAAACTGAAATCGGCCAGTCAAAGATAATCAGTAATATTTCATTCATAACAAATGGTATTTAAAAATAATAAGATACCTACATCTTCTATTTTATTAGGACAAGTTTAAATCGAGTTTTTTCTCGCCTTAATCTCTCTCACATTATTTTTTTATTAAACAGGGATCAATTGTAATGCTTTGTGATTCATTTTTGTAACTGATAAATAATAGTACAGTTTAATTAATAAATAGTAATTGTAATTAAATAATTAAGGAGAGCAAATCATTCTTCCTCACTCTATGAATAAATATCACTCTAGCAGAGATCAAGAATAGAATGGACTTCATTAAATATGCAGTGTTGTCAGAGTGTTATTTATTCTTAACTGAAGTATAAGTGGTTCACTTCTCTTAATTATGTACTCATTAAACTATGCGAATTGCATGTTTATAACTAAATAAGTAATTTATTTATTCTAACATTGACTTAATACTGACTAAGGTGTAAATAAATCAATAATACTTAAGTTCTAAACATACACTGAAATTAACTAGAGGATTTGAACTTAGGATTTTTCAGTCTGTATTTGTCTTTCATTCCATCTCAAACAACTGATGCACATGAATACATACACATGTGTAAAAGATAGATAATCTTCAAATGTACGTATTTTATGCTGAAGCAGCACTCAACAGTTGGACCAGATCATAATCTCCCACACATATGTACAGTCTTTGCTCCGCTTATATTAAGACAGCGTTCACTTCAACTTCAGTCTTCTCATCCTTCCAACTATTCAACCATTCATTTCATTGAAAAACCAATGATGGAATTCTCAAAGCCTTTTTGTGGATTTGATATTGTATTTATACCCATGTAGATATTACATCAATCTAACCTCTCGTGTTTTCAGACCATTATGTATCCATATATATTAATAAGAGAGAGTAGACTGAACTTATTAATCTATATTCCAAGGCATTAATATAATTAGTTTATTTGTTCAGTACAATGAACGTTTCCTATATATATATATATATATATGGATACATAATGGTCCAATAACATGAGGGCTTAGATTGACATAATATCTACATAGGTATGAATACAATATCAAATCCACCAAGGGCTTTGAGCATTCCATCATTGGTTTTACGATGAAATGGATGGTTGAATAGTTGGAAGAGTGAGAAGATTGAAGTATGTCCATTAAAGTTTAAGTGATTACTTATCTTAATATAAGCCGAGAACAGATTGTATATATGTGAGGGAGATTTTTATGATCTGGTCCAATTGATGAGTGCTGGTTCTGCACGAATTATGTACATCGGTGATCATCTATCTTTTTCACATGTATGTGGTCATGTGTATCGTTTGTTTAGATAGAATGGACAAATGCAGACTGAAAAATCCTAAGTTCAAATCCCTCTAGTTACTTATATAGGCAGCATTCAGTACACTGAATGAATAAGCTAATTAATTATACACTGAAATTATTTATTTCTTTGTAATGTAGAGATAAATAACATGCAGTTTTCTGTAAAGTAAGAGTAGAAGTTAGTCTACAGTATAAGTTCTTTTTACCTGTAGGCAGGTAGAGTAGTTACGAAACAGAATGTTACAGATCAAGTATGAATGAGAGGTCACATGACATTCAGGTACAAAAGTGATGGAACACAAGCTGTAATCCTTGGAACTTTAGTGCATGAGTCTATCATTTTATCACTGCAGAAACAATGCAAAGCATCATCAGGAATATTTTGCCATTTCTTACCATGCTCTCAGCAGTTTCTTCTGACTTCTCAATTTTACAGTGATGTTGTAATCCTTAATAGTGAGAGATATGAAATATTTGATTATTTGACACATTGCCAGTTTTTATGAATAAATATTTAGTTTTCTCATGCCAAATGATGTTATTATTTTATATGAGAAATTTTCCTATTTATTTGATACTAATAATAAGTTCAACATTAATTATTTCAAGTCAGTTCTTTTAAAGTTAATCGATAAAAGATAACTCACAGAGAGGCCTTTTAAAGAAACCCGCTCATGTCAATATTGTACTGTATAAGAAAAGCAAAAACAAAAAACGGGAGGATAGTTATAAACTGATCTCTTATTCCTTTCAGAATTTTATGGTTTATCGTCGGAATTTAACAATGACAGGCGATATATTAAAAAAAGCAAGAGATGTATACGCACTCTTTTTATAATAAAATCAGTTTGTTTTTTTTTTTGTTTTTTTTTTTGGGGGGGAGGGGGTAGATAGCGGCTCTCTGCGCATTTTCTTATCTTATTAAAAACTTATGTAGAAAATTACGATGTGCCAAATAAACGTTAATATGTTTTTATGTATATATTTTTTTCAGGATCCCGCTATTGAAGAAAAGAAAAGAAGTAAAAAACTGAAGCAATTAAGAAAAGAAAGAAGACAGGCGTCCAGTATTTGAACACAAACAATGGCATTATCTATATAGGTGTCTTTGTTTTCTTGCATCAAGAAAGCAAACATTTCTACAATTTTGGAAATGTTACTTTTTAATAATAAATATTTATTTACTATTTTGTGTGTTCCCGTTTTTATTTACATTCATTTTGATTTTTAAGAAGGGATAAAAAAAAACATTTCTATACAATCCTGACATCTATCAACAATTGTAGTAAGTTTTTTTTTAATTTTGTAATTAAATTTTTACGGGTTGTATTAAATAATTTGTAGTAAGTAAAATTTGGTTTAATCACTACTAAATTTTTTCAAGTAATGTCTTTTTTTTTTTTTTAAATACCCATTCTGCTTTATTTTAAAAATATTCCGATATCTTTTTTGTCTAAATAAGCAAGGTAATTTTAAAAGTTGAATTATTCTAACTTTTGCATTATATTTCGTGGGTCTTTTCTTTCATTCTTCATCATTAAAATAATAAACTAAGTACATATTAATAATTATTTAAAATGGTAGTTAATAAACACACAGTAAAGCTATAATCAATAAGATACAAAATTTCTAATTGAAATCTTTGTGCTTAATTTATTTCAATAATATATATTTTTGGTAATTATGATTAGCTCCGTTACATCTTAGTACTGCTAGTGGGTGTAACTTATATCTCCGTTGAAGTATGGAGAACATGCATTAGATGCAGATGTGTAGATGGAAAAAGAGGCAATTCAATAGGAAATGGGGGATGGTCAGGTTTTTATATGAGGGATGCAAAATGAAAATGTTCGGTAGATTGTAATTTATGGATAGAACAGAATAGCCAAAATAGTATTTAATTGGATTACGAGTAAAGGACAGGCAACAAGGTGGCTGAGAAAGTTAGCATGGTATGTAGAAGATTTGGATAAAGATTTTATGTCAGTATACTTGTATAAAAAGTGGGATGATTGTGTTAGGAGAAGAATTGTTAAATGCTATTGTGGCAAAGAATGGGATAGAAGAATAGATGCACTAATAAAAAATAAGGAGTGGGAGAGATGGAGAACTAGTATGGAGAGTTAAAAGAGTTTAAATATATATATAAGTAAACAGAATATTGGGTGTGAATTAATTTACGACAATAGCAAGGAAAATAGTTTACTGTTTAAAAATTGAACAGAATCGTTAGCAACAAGGAATACATCCATAAATGGAGAAATATGGATGATTTAGTCTGCAAGCTATGTAAGGAAGCATAGAAAATATTAGGCATCTGCTAGTTAAGTATAAATGCTTACAAGCACAATGGATACAAATAATGAAGTTGTAGGAAGAATAAATATAAACAAAGTGATTATACAGAAAGTGAGTTCTTGCTTTTTATGCTGGATTTTGGAAAAAAAGACAAGGGTGATTTAAATATAAAGGTCATAGAGTGAACAAGATGATGTTATGGAAATGGAATAGAGCAGGATAGAGAAGAATATGAGAAAAACTTAGGGTGGGAAAGGGAAGGTAATATTGGTTAACAGGTTTCTCTGGGTATAGTCGCTAAGAAATTCCTGACTTCAATAAGGGAGAAGCCATAGCACATCCCATCAGTATAGGATGTCTTAAATTTTTTTTAAACTATTTATATTCACGTAGTTGATGGGATGGGTTATATCTTAGCATTTGGTGCTTAGACTTCCTGTGAATAGTATCACCCGCTACACAACATATATTTTACATATATATGTATATACAGTAAAACTATTTTGATATATATATTTGGTATTTGTTTAAAAACATGAGAGGTCTAATTAAGTTGTAAATTGTTTTTAGAAAAATTCAAAACTATATAATTTTCTATGCATGTTCCATTGAACATATGCTTGATCACAAAAGCACAAGGTAATGTGACAGAATGTAGAAAGTTTAACAAAAAATGAAAATTTAATGCTGCTCATTTGATAATTAAAAATGATCCCATAAATCAATCTTGTGATAGGTCATAATATTTGGCAACCACTCATTAATTTTGGCTTTAAAAGGAAAAAAATGAGAAATCTGGAGGACTTCGATAGATAAGTGTTATTATAAAGTGAGATGAAGTGCCTTGGGTACCTCAGACTCAGGTCATCATTTTGTGCCATGGTTAGAAAAGGATTATATGATGATAACCATTTTTTATATAATTTGTGGATTAATTGTAATCTTTTCATAAAGACGCCATCGTGTATTCTCACAGATAGACTGATTTCACATGAGATTAAATACACATAACTCCATCATCACTAGTTCATAGTCAATCATATCTAACACAATGCTCAAAACATTTATACCCCTGATATCATTAATAAGGCAGTTAATGTATAGTATATGAACACGCTTAGAATGCAAAGCAGATGACAATCATTTAAGTTATGTATTAATAATAATGGTATTTAATCATTGAAAAGAGTAACAATGTCTCCATGTAGTAGTGCCATCCAGTGCTAGCCATGATAATCAATGGATTCTAGAAAGTTTTGTATGAAATATCCATCTAATGCCTACTTGTCCAATATCCACAAACTAGTTACTTGCTTGTGGCTTCCTCACTGATGAAATCCATAAGCTAGGAACTATTTTGGGGATATTGGATGATTCGACACTAGATGGGGATTTCATGCACAAATCTTGTATCTGTTGAATACTATGGCCTGCACTGGATCACACTGCTGCATGAAGATGTCGCTACCATCTTAATAGCTTGTGAAAACATAGTAAATGATGATTATGTGATGTTTTAGTAATTTATTGAATCCAATTATTGCAAAAGAAAATGAAAATATACAACAAAATGAAACCGTGTCCATCGATCCAGAAATTGTTTTGAAATAGAAATAAAAATAGTTCAATTTACTATTTATATTTTTAATGAAATATTATGATGTACTATTTTGCATCTCGATTATATACTTAAAGAAACAAAAATATGGCTAGTGATTATTAACATTCAATAAAATTGAATAAATGGGGGGGGGGGGGCATGAAAAAATTTTGACAAAATGTGTTAACGGAATATTAAAAGTTCAAAATTGTATTAAAACATTCGTTATAGTTATGCCTTTAAACGAATATAACAAAAAAATGTAAAGTTAATATAACAGGTTAAATTCTGTGTACATGCTCTTAATTTTTAATTTGTATGTTCTTAATGTTTCTTCTTTAGACTTTAGAATTCCCTGAATGCACTCAGTGTAGTTGGTTTTCTAACAAATGCTATGGTTCAAGCAGCTTAACTAATATTGATTTTCCTCGGTAACACCCATTGTCTGACAATATGCTTTCTGAAGTTTGATCTTTTCATAAGAATAGATTGGATTCTCAGTTGAGCCAGTATTTTTATAGATACAGAAAGATATGGGGGTAAAATAATTTCAGGTTATATAATTGATCAGTATCTCAAATAGTAGTAAGATGCGCTGTGACAATTACGAACTCAAAATTATTTTTATTTCTCTTTTAATTGTTTCCTGCTTACTTCATGTAATTTGGACTTCATAAGTCCATTGGCATCTACTAGGTGGGATCTCATCTTGAAAATCTAATGGTAGTAGTAACTATGTAGTAACAAGAATAAAAGAATGGACTAATAGAAGTAAGTAAAAAAAATAGAAATCTCTTCTTCCATGCCAATTAATCAACTCTGTTCTAATTATAATCAAATTGTATCATAATCTTTATTGCCTATCAACAACTTAATCTTTTAATCTTATTATTTTATGATTGCTTGTTTTTCCTCTTTTCTAAATTACATTTTATATAAAATTTTTGGTACTATTTTAGACTAATCTACCTCAATTTTGGATGGCTTACCCATGTTCCCATATAGAACTCATGGGAAAACTAATACATACAAAATAAAATATATTTATTTATTATAGAATAAAATTTACCTAAAAAGACCGTTTTAGCGAAAAGTAAATTTAAATAAAAGCATAAAAAATAAAAATGTATTTAAGCAGCCTTTTAGCAATCAACATAATACAAAAAGTATTTCACAAACATAAAACCAGTAAAGGGAATAATTCACTTTTCAAAAACAAATCCAATTATAGCTACAAATATGACAAAATGAATAAGATATTTCACATTTTGTGATGAAAGTAAGTTACGAGACGTATTAAAGGAACTAAAATTATGCCAAATTCAGAATTAATAAAACTAGCCAAAATTAACATTTTTATCACAACCAGTATTTTACTGCTGAGACATATTTCTCAAGTGCAAATTCTCAAAAATGCTAATTTACTATTCACATAATTGTAACTAACATTCCAATTACTTTTAATATCAAAATAAGTTCACAATTTTAGAATCATCAAATTTCAATAGGGTTTCTTTCTATCTTCTTTTTATTTCATGCTTTTCATAGAAGAAAACCCTTGTCCAGCTTAAATGTATTCCAAAATCTTATCCATCTGTGGTAAAAGTAACTTTGTGTATGGGAACTATTTCTAATATTCGTGAATATGATAAATAAGAGTCTATACCTGTTTTTTCTAGATATTTTCCAACATAAAAGATTCAGACGTAAATGGAAAAGCTATTAAGAGGTATCATTCCATGGTATAACTGACTATTTTATAAAATGAAAGTAACATTTGGATTTTAAAAACATTTAGAAAGTTGATTTTTCATCTAAAAACAGCATTAGAGGTAAGCAATTCATTGTTACTTTAGAAACTTAAAAAGTCAATTGTTCATTTTGATATTCGTAATAACATATTGGTTTCCTTTTATAATAGAATAAATTTTCTACATTTAATGCTGTTATTACAATTATTTCAGTAGTGTGCATATATTTCATTATCTTGCTTTTCTTTAGTGTATTTGATTTTTATGAGTTCTATGTAGGACCATCCGACAGTTAGATTGCCCGAAACTAAAACCGCATCATAGAACAATATATAATTTTCTTTATACTTTAAACAATTGACATATATTTTATTAACTTCTTCTATTTTAAAATATTAATTTTAACCATTTCATTATAAATAAAATGAAATAACATCACATGACTTAAGGTTTTGAAAAACAGTTAACTTCACCCTATTCGAAAACCATTTTCTGTAAATTTCAGTAATCAATGGACCACTAAGGGTTATATTGTCGTCAAATCTCTAGACTGACCAGTTTTTTAATGTGGGTTTGAAACGTTTTTTTTTTTTAATTTTCATATTAGCATGAATAATATAAAGGAATAAAAAATGACTGGCTGATACATAGGGGTGTTAATTCCAGCTTTGAATCCTAATCTTCTGGAGTAGGTTTGGAGATAGAGGTTTTCATTCACAATATCATGTTATTCATTGTTTACTCAAGTGGACAGTAGATGGCTCTGGATTAGGGTAAAGATAACTTCTTGATAAATAATCTGATATGAATAATAAACAGGTTTGTTTTAAAATATATATATTGGTATTTTTATAAATTATTTGATTATTTAAAAATTCATATTTTAATCCTTTATACTGACTTTTTTTTACCCCCCATCTCTATCATCTTTGACTATATATAAATCCTGTAATTTTACAGAGATATCAAAAAAGAAGCTTCGCCACGTTAAATTTGATACACCTAAATCTATAAGTCACTGGTAAAGTTCCTCACTAAACTGTCATTGGTCAGATTAGCAACACTCAAAGAAAAGAAAATAATGCCACATAGAACATTATTAATAGTTGAATGATATAATAAAATACAATTTTTTTTAGACATTTAACAACTAACACACAACTTCATACATATATACAGTATACGATTACAGCACATTTTAATTTAAAAAGTACCTTTATGCAGAAAGGAATTTGCTGTTAACTGAAAGGATATTTTGATACCTCTTTGGGGCCTTAAAGGAACCAAGCAAGACCAATCCATTATGTCCATTCCATGTTTTCTTATCATTGCAGCTGTTATTACTATTTGAGCATGCATCAACCAGCATAATGACTTTCCTGGCTTTTCATCATTGACTTTAAGATCAAGAAACACCCTGGTCTTTTTTCTTAAGTGCCTGATAGCTCTTAACTGAAATATCCGGTGAATTTTCTTGAAGGCAGAATGAATGTGTGTGGATATTTTTTAAAAAAATAGTTATTCGCAATCATAAGACAAAATTAAATTATGGTCCTTACTACTAAAAGCTGTAAGGTTCCATCCAAGGCAATGGTTTATCAAAAGTGGAGGATGCTAAGAATCTACAGACCCTGATGTTATTTGATATTTTATTCAGGTACATACAACTGTAGATCACTTTCATGTAAAAGAAGATTGAAAAAAATGCCTAATATTAAATTGGACTTCACAAAATTAGAAGAAAAGATAAAGAGATGATTTTAAAAATGGACACGTAGTGTATTACAAAGATCTAAACTTTGAAATTGCAAATGGAGTAGAATTCATTATAAATAAAAAATAGAACAACAACAATGTGGAGATTGATGGTGTATCAGACAGAGAGGCAAGATTATTTCTTCTTCTTAATGGCAGATACTAAATGCAGATAATTCAGAATTTTGCAGTACAGGATTTTTATATGGATGTACAAAGGGTTTTTTATCAGACCAAACAACATTTTAAAATTGTCATGGAAGATTTTAATGCTAGAATTGGTAAACAATGGAAAGATGAAAGTGTTGTGGCTAAATTTGGTATTGTGATAGAAATTAGAGAGGCCATAGACTTGTGGAGTTTGCAGAAAAAGAAAAACCTTATATTATGAATTCTTTCTTTGAGAAAAATGGACATGGTGGCATATTTTGATGACAGAAAATATGTATTTCAATATCGTAACATTTTTATTAATTCAACATAGAAAGTGATTATCATATGTTAATGTAAAAGTAGACAAAAATGATTAAGAAAAACAATACTCACGGTTAATATTCCTAACCTTCAAAAACATTCTACTGAATTTGAAGTAGAACTTGCAAATCGCTTTAAAACATTAACAAATTTTGAACATAGTTCAGTAGGAAGATAACTTATACAAAAAAATCAGTGGACCAGCAAAATTTCTACTGAGATGAGATAATTTATGAAGAATAGAATGAATATGAAAATATATAAAAATTATGCATTAAAAAGAATATCTAGAATTTTGTAAAATGATGCAAAAAGTAGTTAATAATTATATAAGAAAATATAATTGTGAATTAGTACGGAAAAATATAGAAGAGAATAAGTTTTAAAAGTTTAAAAGATCTTGATATTGGTAAGAAATATTTCTGGAATAAGAAAAAAGATGGAGCCATTAATAAAGAGTGAAGACATAATGAAATGTGTAGAAGAAATCTATCAAAAATTATATTGCAATAAAAGAAGAATTATCTCCTAAAAGTATTACTTCTAAATTGCCTAAGATTTTAAATGAAGTGAGACGCATTAAATCTAAGGAGTAAGAAAATGCATCAGGGAATAATGAAATTATAATTGCTATCTTAAAAGAAGCAGGTGAATAAATAGAATTTTTTTTGGCCAATTTATATACTAAATGATAAATATGTGCCAGATGACTAGAAGAATGAAGTATTAATATTTAGTAAAGGTTGATAAAGAAGCTAGAAGTTACACATCTTAATAACTTCTACACAAAACTTTTGCTCAAGATAATTACTATTCATCAATAGAAAACTGGGTTTTAACCAACCAAAAGAATAAGCTGGATTTAAAAGTGGTTTTAGTACAGTAGATCATGTCCAAGTATTAAGAGAAGTTATAGAAAGGATTAATGAATATGAGTTGCTATTATGCTTTGGATTTGTAGATTATGAAAAGGAATTTGATTCTATAAACATTTCTTCAGTCATTAAAGCATTGGATCATCTAGGTATAGGTACAAGATATTGTCATATTCTGAAGAATGTTTATAAAAATGCAACAATAGCAACAATTATTACATAATGGTACTAGGAAGGTTACCTTTGAGAAGATGTAAGACAGGGTCACTCCATATCTCCAAAACTTTTTACAGCAGTTTTGAAAGAAATATTTTATGGATTAAAATGGAAAGCTAAAGGAATAAAAGTAAATGGAGATTATATAAGTTATTTAGATTTTGCAGATGATGTAGTTGTTTTTGAAAATAAGGCTTCAGAGTTTCAGGAAAAGTTGCAAGAGTTATCAGATGAAAATAAGAAATTAGGACTAAAGGTAAATGTTAAAAAGACTAAAGTAATGTTCAATGGATTTTCTCAAAATATGAAAATAAAGATTATGATGAGTTAGAAGAAGTTAACAGCTACAAATACCTTGGTCAGATTATTAATACAGATAAAAACAATGGATGAAATTAATCATAGAATTAAACTTGGTTGGAGTGCTTTTGGTAGAAATAACTTGATACTAAAAGGAAATATGCCTATGTGTTTAAAAAGGAAGGTTTTTAATAAATGTGTTTTACCAGTTCTTTCTTATGGACCTGAGACTTGGACACTTAACAGAAGAGCAATAACAGAGACTTCAGATCACTCAACGAACTATGGAGCAATATATGTTAAAAGTAACAAGAAAAAAATCGAAAATGAAATATATAGATGAAAGAACAAACAGGTGTTGATTGATATCATTGAAAGATTTAAGAGACAAATGGAGTTTGACTTGACATATTGTCAGTAGAAATGATTGTAAATGGATAGATGCAATCTTAAACTGGGTTCCAAGAGATTGTTAAAGATCTAGAAAGAGACCACAGGTGAGATGGATGGATTAAATAAGAGTGTTGGGATATTGCAGAGAAGACGGGCTAGAGATCAGAGAAACTGGAAGAGATCCTCATCTTGCAATGAAATGGTAATTTATTGAAAATGATGATGATATTAAGACATCAACAAAAATAACTGAATATTGTCTGACATAAACCAAACGTGTGTGTGTGTGTATATATATATAAAGTGCATTCACATTAGTATATTTTTTTAAGACAGATATTTAAAAAATTATATTTACAAATTAAGAAATTGACAAAAAAATGATATACAATATCTCTCATGCTTATATTTTAATAATATACCATGAACTTATTTTTTCATCATTTTTTTAGTTTCTATCATCTGCTTTCTTTGGTCCTGAAATTGTCCCCTAAAAAATTATCATTTGTAAACCTTTTTTTTTTTTAAATCGCTATCATTGACAAGTCATTGACTTGATACAATATATTTCCATAATAATTTTTTTTATTTTGAAATAATTTACAAATATTTTTATGTAATATTTACTAAGACAATAAACCTAAAGCATGTGCGGTTGAAAATGCGAAGATAGGGACCTTTACAGGTCTTAACCAAAAGCTTACGCACTGGGAAAAAAGAGGGAAATTTATGGTGATTTATCTATATATACATATGTAAATGCATGAAAATAATTGATATATTAGAAGAAGCAGGTGAAGAAATAGAAACAATTTTAGCAAAGTTATATACCAAATGTCTAAATGATAAAGATGTACCATATGATTGGAAGAATGCAGTATTAAGATTTAAAAAAAGGTGATAAAGAAGGTATTACAGACCTACCAGCCTTTTATCAGTTTTATACAAAAATTTTACCAAGATAATTACAACTCGTCTACAGAGAACATTGGATTTCCACCAATCAAGAGAACAAGCTAGATTTAAAAAGTGGTTTTAGTACAGTAGATCATATCCAGCTATTGAGAGAAGTTATAGAAAGGACAAATGAATATGAATTGCCATTATGCTTTGGATTTGTAGATTATGAAAAGGCATTTGATTCTATAAACATTTATTCAGTGATTAAAGCATTGGATCATCAAGGTATAGATCCAGGATATTGTCATATTTTAAAGAATATAAAAATGCAACAGCATCAATTAGATTACATAATGATACTAGGAAAGTCAACATTAAGAAGGGTGTACAACAAGATGACTCCATATCTTCAAAACTTTTTACAGCGGTGCTGCAAGAAGTATTTTGTGGATTAAAATGGGAAGCTAAAAGAGTAAAAGTAAATGGAGATTATTTAAATCATTTAGATTTTGCATATGATGTAGTTGTTTTTGCAAATAATGCTTTAAAGCTGCAGGAAATGTTGCAGGAGTTATCAGATGAAAGTAGGACTAAAGATAAATGTTCAATGGATTTTCTCAAAATTTGAAAATAAAGATTGATTATGATGAGTTAGAAGAAGTCAACAGCTACAAATACCTTTGTCAGATTATTAATACAGATGGAAACATAATAGATGAAAGTAATATTTACTAAGGCAAAAAACCTCAAGCTATGTGCACTTAAAAATGTGAAAGTAGGGACCTCTACAGGTCTTAACCACAAGCTTATGCTTTGGAAGAAAAGATGGGAACCCTTCCTTACTTCAACCTACTTTTCTATATAAATAGGTGAAGCCGGTTAAATCTGAGAGCATGAAGCTATTCAATACTTCACTGATTAAGCCCACAATTCCTATTAGACATTATTACTCACGAAATCTTTTGGTTTACAATGTGTCAATGGAAAGATCTTATAATTAGAAATCTATTATGATAATTTAAAGTTGTATTTATAAATTTATTTAACGCACATTGATTACATAAGTAATATTTACTAAGACAATAAACCTCAAACTATGTGCACTTAAAAATGCGAAGGTATAATAGGAATTGTGGACTTAATCAGTGAAGTATTGAATAACTTCACGCTCTCAGATCTAACCGCTTCAGCTTCACCTACTTATATAGAAAAGTAGGTTGAAGTAAAGAAGGGTTCCCCTCTTTTCTTCCAAAGCATAAGCTTGTGGTTAAGACCTGTAGAGGCCCTATTTTCACATTTTTAAGCGCACATAGCTTGAGGTTTATTGTCTTAGTAAATATTACTTACATAATCAATGTGCATTAAATAAATTTATAATTACAACTTTAAATAGATTAAATTAATCATAGAATTAAACTTGGAATGCTTTTGGTATAAATAACTTTATACTAAAAGGAAATATGCCTATGTTTTTGAAAAAGAGGGTTTTTAATAAATGTGTTTTACCAGTTCTTACTTATGGATCTGAGACTTGGAGAAGAGAGACGCATGTTGGGAGTAACAAGAAGATTGAAAATGCAATATATTGGTAAAGAACAAAGAGATGTTACTGACCTCACTGGATATATTGCTAGAAGTGATAATAATAGATAATTGAAATCAAATTGGATTCCAAGAGATTGTAAAAGACCCAGAAAGAGACCACATGTGAGATGGATGGGTGAAATAAAACTGTGCAGGGGTGATGTGGAAAAGAAAAACTAAAGATCGGAGATGGATTGAACTTGGAGAGACCTTCATCCTGCAGTGGATTGATAATGGTTGATGATTATGAAATATATAAAAGCAATCACCACTTAAGCAATATCAACAACAATCTCAATCTGTTGTCAAGACAACCTTTTACATAATATACCAGTTATAATATTGAATATCCTACAAACAGGATGCTTTCAGAGTTTATAAAAAAATTAGAATCTACAATCAAAACAATTGGCATAAAAGCAAAACTATAATAGTCTTAAAATAAATCTGGCAATGTTCAGAAAAACTAGACCCAATATCATTATTGTGTATTTCCTACAAGCTTTTTGAAAGAATAAAGATTAACAGGAATATTGCCAATAGTGAGAACCATGTGTCTCTCTTAAACAGACTAGTTTTATCTTTAACAATTCACATTAAAAAAGACTTTCTAATTAAATTATTTACCTTTATTGATCTAATCTCTACTTAAAACAGATGTGATGCACTGTGGATTCTCCTTTCTTGAAATCAGAAATCTATCAGTCACTATGTCCAGAGAAACCTTTTAGTTATCTCCCCTTTCCATTCTCCACTTGTTTTTCCCATATTCTTTATCTGCTCCATCCCATTTCCACAACATTATTTTTGTGCACTCTATGACCCCCTTTTCCAAACCCAGCATAAAAAAACTAGAAGCTACTTTTTGTATAATCACTTTGTTTATATTTACCCTCCCACAACTTTATTATTTGCACCCTTTCTGCTTGGAAACTCAGTTCAGTAGTGCCACCAAGTACAAGTCATATCAATCAACGAATGCAAGAAGCAAATGTTGATCGCATTATGTTTTAATGGTTTTCTAATCTCAGCTTATGAATCTTTTTATGCAAAATGTGGCCTTCTAAAGTTTTATGAAATATTTAAATGGAGAAAAACAATTTACTCAGCAAGATATCCAGTAGAAAAATTCAAGTGAAACTAAATGATAATAAAAGTTTAGAGAGAAGACTTCCACAGGACTCAGTTCTCTCATCTGTTATTTAACATATCAGAGATCTGGCAAAGGATGCAAGAAATTCACCTATACTGATATTACTTTGACTTCAAATAAGGATATGAAAAGACTGAAAATCCTTTCAAAAACTGGACATTTATTCCTCATCCCAAGAAAGCATTATGATCATTGTTCATCTAAAGAACAGATAAACATTTATTCTGAATATAGCCGTTTGCAATAATAAACAAGCATCCTTGCTATTAGGAATAATCTTGGATTATAACCTCTTTTTTTCTTCATTTCAGGTTAGATCAAAATTAAATTTCTAGGAATAACTTTTTGAAAAACTGGCTGGAAGTACTTGGAGTTCTGGTGGAAGTATTTGATTAAAAATTTTCTTAGCATTAGCATATTCTGATGGTTAATACTTTGCCTTTGCGTGGAGAAAAAATATTTGTACTAAACTTCTGGATTCTCAAACATTACAATATTACTGAAACTGAATTGCATGGAAATCAAGTCATACATCATGTGACTTAATTTAATAAGATACATCACATGACTTAATTTAATAAGCTTGTATCACATGACTTAATTTAATAAGCTTGTACTACAAATGTTATATAATGAGCATGCTAATAGCTCTTAACAATCTTTTCTGAATATCACTATCCTCAGATGGGTTTCTGGATCTGGCTGTCATCAGTGAGGCAATAGGATATTCAGATATTAATTCCTGAATATCCTAGTGCCTCACTGATGACAGCTCAATGTTACTGATCTCATTGAAAAAATTAAAAGACAAGTGGAGTTGGGCTGGATATATTTCTAGAAGAGATGATAATAGATGGACAATTGAAATCTTAAACTGGATTCCAAGAGATTGTAAAAGACCCAGAAATAGATCACATGTGAGATGGATGAATGAAATAAGAAAGTGTGCAGGGGTGATGTGGAGAAGATAAGGTAAAGATAGATTGAACTTGGAGAGACCTTCATCCTGCAGTGGATTGATAATGGTTGTTGATGATGATTCTGCAAATAATTTATTCTGCTCCCTCACAGAGATTTATATATATTAAATTAAATATTTTCATGAATTTATAATGTAAACAAAGTAAAATTGGGGATTATTTCCACGTAAATAACTAGAGATATCTTTACTAGTGGTGTTTCTACTGAATCATCACTTGCTATTGACAGACTTAAGGTTAAACTAGTTTGTTCTAATACTTTATAATAAGTTTTTTGTCTGAATTTAATTATAAAAAACATTCTCTTTTATTTTGAATTTAAGTTGTTATATGGGTTTAAACCCAGACAAGTATTTTTTTAAGGAAGACATCTTTTGACTTTCTGGGGAATTGAATAATTATTTACACGATGTCAAAAGAAAATTGAATCTTTTAAGATTTTATACTTATAAAAAGTTTGTCTGGGTTTAAATACATATACCAACTTAGATTACAAATAAAAGAGAAAGACCTTGATTTCTAATTAAATTCAAGACAAGAAACTATTATTAAAACAGCCAAAACTCTATGTATTGTCACTCAGTGCAAGCCAGAATAATCAATGGATACCAGAAGGCTTGTGCATAAAATCCCCATTTAGTGCCTACTCATCCAATATTTCCAGACTAGTTTCTGGCTTGTGGCCTTCGTCATTGAGGAGTCTTGGATCTGAGAGCACTGTGTCTAGATCTTAGGATCTAATGCAACCCTCCAGCAGCCACCTTTTATCTCTACTTAACTACAAAACTATGAGTCTTAAATTGAAAACACTAATATTTTTAGCCCAAGTTCATTAGCTTATATAGTCATATAGGTTTGAACTCAGTTCAGTACCTATACATTTTGTGACTTTGGTTCTTAATTGGATGAGTAGGCACTAGATGAGGATTTTATGCACAAGCCTTTTGGCATCCATTGATTACTCTGGTTTGCACTGAGTGGCAATATGTATAGAGTTTTGCCTGTTTTAATAACAGTTATAAGCAAGCATAAGAAATAGTAATCATGTGATATTTATTGACAAAAAACTATTATTAGACACTAAAGCAAAAAAGATAGTCTTAGGTATATCAATAGTAATCAATAGTATTGCCAAATATATTTCTAGTCATTTGGCCTACAGTTTACTTTGTCTTAATAAATGCATGAAAATATTTTCTCTAACATGCAATCTCTTGGGTAGAGGAATTATTATTTATATGATACCAAAAGACATGAGTTTTCTAAGTCCTCATGCTTATAGAAATAGCTGTTTGAATTTAAATTCATTTAACAACTTGGGTTAGAAATAAAGGATGATCTTTAATTTTTAGTTAAATTGTGGACAAAAAAACTTATTGGATACTAGAATAAAATAATTTAGCCTTGGTCTATCATTAGTAATTCATGGATTTTTAGCAACAATCTTTGCTAAACATATCTCTAGTTATTACATAGAAATAACCACATACTCTGTGTACATAATAATATGTAATGTTTATAATATATATGATATATATTGAATTAAATATTTTTGTGGATTGTTATGAGGAGATCATATCCATGTAAACAGATAAACTTTAATGCTTGTTGTTGTCAAAAATGATCAATTACTACTAATTGACAATCCCTGAAGCTAAACAAGTGTTCTCATTTACCTATAATAGTTTTTTTGTTGATGAAAATGGGTTCCTCTTTTACTTCAACCCCAAGTTCTTATATGGATTTATAAATCTGTTTATTATACTTGTGCAAATGTGAAAGAATAACATCTTGATATTCTGCAAGTAATATTTTAAACTTCTTCAGAGAGATGTACATTTTGAATTAAATATTTCTATGGATTTCTATTATAATAAAAAATAGAAATGAGATTATATCCATGTAATCAGAGATAAACTTTAACCCTTCAATGTTGCCAAGAAATCAGTTACTCCTAATAGAAAGCACTCTAATATATGAGCACATACAATTTTATTTTTAAATTTTGATATGAACTCTCCTGGAAAATTCCATTTTACATGAGAATGATACTTCAGCTTAACTTTAACAGTGATGAAGTACCTCAGATGGCCTTAGAATGGACTATGGGCCAGTACAGTTACTGCAATCTTGTAAATACTTCCAAATGATTAGTAAAGATTATATATTTTAGGTTTCATTTTAATTAAAGGGTAGCATAAATTATCAGTAAAATATAAAGCTCTAGTTCAAAGATTAAAAGAGAACTCAATTTTCTCAAAATGGCAGCACTTTGCATTTTATTTGTCAAGGGAATAAGATTGAAGAAGTAATTTTTTTTTCAGATTGTTTTTTAATCATTGAAAGAATTTTTAATCTAATAAATATAAAATGTATTTATTTTTATATGTTTTTCTTAGAATCAATGGGACAAGAAAAAGTAAGTCTAAACTAATAAAATATCCTAAAGGTCCAGATGCTCTGTTCTAAGATCCAAAGCTCCTCATGGACAGAAGCTATAAGCTTGAATCTGGTCTGGAAATATTCAATAGGATAGCAAAGAATAGAGATTCATTAAGCACTCTCTAGCTTACAGTAAGTGGCATAATTGTGATGAAATAAAAATCTATGCTGATTAAAACTTTCTTTAAATAAACTTATGAATTTTACAATTTTTTTGTTCCTTTAATTATATTCAAAATTAATTTTACTAACAAATTTGTAAAATGAAGCTCATATATATGAAAATTAAATTTTGCAAAGTTCGCTCTCATTTTTGACCAATTAATTAGCAACACTGAAGAGTAATCACATGATAAACAGGAAGTACAGACAAGATGAGAAAATAATGGTGGGTGAAAAAAGATTCATTCTGTGCTCTTGTGTAGATGTGGTGTAAAACATACAAATTCTAATGTTTTATTTTAATTTTCAAATCACAGATAGAAAATAAGGGGATACAACAGAATTACAGCAATTTATTTAACATATGAAATTTTAGACAGGTTAAATATTAAAATATGAAGGAAATTGGTGAGATTCCAATTAATGGTTTTATTAAGTTCTTCCGTTCTGCGAGTGTAGAGATATGATACTCATTAGCTATGCAGTTCATGATGTTTATCTGACCATAGTTAGAAAGATCAATGATTAGTAAGGATTAAATTTTATTCATGAAGCAGAGACCATGGATTATCTTGAATTTGTTAATGAAATACCTAGGAAGCTGAAATCTAATTAGGTTAATGATTGGATCTGAAGGGTAGGATGATGTTTCAAACTTCATAATTCTTCAGTTGTAGATTCTTGTTGAATATCCAGAAAGAGTATTGATTTGAGATGTCTCAACTATTTCTTGAGTTATTGGAAAACTCCATCTACTATAAGAATTCCATTTTATTTTTCACTTCACAAAAGAATTCTATTTTAAGCTTTTCTTATCTCTTGCTTCCAAGCATTTAGCTTGATTTACAATAGCATAAAGAAGTCAAAAGGATATTGAATTAAGAACTTAATACATTTTCTATGAGGCAACTTCTGATATCTGACACAGGAATTTGTAAAAGAACAGGAAGCCATTGCAAAAAAAAGTAGACTTTGTACCGGTCAAAACATGTTTATCCATCTAACATGAGCTGGAACTCACAAAATGTACTTCAAACCCAATCAAGCCTGAGATTTAGGTCAGGGACCAGCCTGAATTCGAACCCACTCTCTAAGCCCCAGATCAAACACCTAATGAACAACACAATAGTGATGGCACATGAGAATTAATTTTAAATCCGGCTGACTAGCAAAGCTGAGCAAAACAATGAGACATCTATTAATTATGACTTAAACTAAAATATATATAAGTATGGCTGTACTTTTGGAAGTGGAGAAAAGAAATTTGAACTACTCAAATAAGTTATACAATAAAAATATAGTTTAATATAATGACAAATTATTTACATACATTTATAAATAATATTCATTAAGGCTGTAGCCTCAAGCACATGCGTATAAAATGCGATCGTAGGGACCTCTACAGGTCTTAAAACCACAAGCTTACTCATTGGAAGAAAAGAGGGGAACCCTTCTTTACTTCAACCTACTTTCTATTTAAATTAAGTTAAGTACATTAGTATGTGCACGAATGAGCAAGCGGTCTACCAAACGATAGATAATTATATATTGTCATTCACACTATTATTTCTCATATGCTCTTTATTAGCTAAATAATATATTATAAATAAATACACATCTTTGATGGGTCCCATATTAAGATGCCAATCCACTATTAGAAGAAATTACATAATATGGCCATTAATGCTTTGATTTACGGTTCTGAAACATGGTGACTAACATATTACTTCGGGAAGTGTTCTGAGATTCATTACAGATATAATATAAACCATTTTCACACCATTACTGTCGTGAAAATAAATAAAATACATTTGAAAACATATTTGATTATATGATTACAATACTTAATAAAAAAATTTTTAATTAGCGCTGGTACGAAGAACGCTTTATTTTTCCCCAAGGCATATAGATACTCTTAAATACAGAAATAAGTTATGATGGTGGTACTGTATAAGACTGAAATAAATTTAATCAATAAAATAGAAGTAGTTGGCATTTATATATATATATTTTTAAGCAGAGCGCAATTTTAATATTAGAGCATTAAAACTGGGTCATGAAGCAAAAGAAATAAATATACGAAGAAGTTTGCGGTGCTGACATTATAACCAAGAAATAGCAGGAAAAGTCATGCTTCCGGACGAAAGACGAAGTGGATGGGCATAGCATGTGCCAGACTTAGGGATCACCGCGAGTGGCCTTTTTATACAAAGAAAAAATATGCATAGTGTGTGCCAGACTTAGGTTCACCACCAGAAGCATTTTTATACGAAGGCACAAAAAGGAATCTATGGATTTGAACTTGTCGCAACCCCCAGATTAAGACTAGAAGCACATAATATATCTATATACGAAGATAGGCTAAATGTCAGTAATGCAGTAATGATACATTTCACTAAAGACATTGAATAAATTTTACTGCTTTAAAATAAATGACCCTTGTTTGAGTACTATAATTTAGACAAATAATACGCTATGCAGTTATAATATATATAGAGAGATTTACATTTCATTTACTTAAAATATACTTGAAGATTTTATTTAGCAAAAGTAACATTAAGATTTACCCCCTTCCCTTTCTGTTATTTAAAATAAATAAATCCCACCTTTGTTGATTTTACAAATAAATGGAATATATAAGTATTGTATTTGATATTTTAAGAGTATGTAAAAATAAGAAGACTGGCAGTTATAAAAAATAACTATTGGGTCACTCTTTCAGAATTTAAAAAAAAACATTTAAAAAGATTTCAAAGTGTTAATTAGCTTGAGTTCTGGATTCACCCAGGTAGAAAATCCAGAGTTAAACAATTATATTTTATACTAAAACATAAATAAAATGTTGACTCGTAAAAACAACCTGGTGAGTGAATTAATAATGCATTGTTTTAAATGGACATTAAAAACCTTAATTCATGAAGGGTTACTTAAAAGAAAGAAAAGATTTTGGAAATTTGACTTGTCAGATTGCATTAAGATTGGCTTAAAATTAAGTGATAAATAACTATAAATAAATGACCACACTAAAATTAAAGAAAATGAGAGCATATGAGAGAAAATTAAATATATAGGAATTACTTAAGACCAAATTATATATTTAAACAAAAACAAAGTTAAATAATACATGAGAAATCTTGATAGTAGAATTAGACTAGATTTAGTTTGAGGTGACGGCTTGAAAAGTTACCTTGCAATTTTAAGAATCCAATTTAAAGTATGGCATATGCACGGCAATTGAAATGAAAGTTTTTTTCAGTGTCAGCAAGCTGCTATTAGCATTTCTAAAGTTCTCAGGTCGGGCTTTTACTTCACTCTTGGGCAGCAGAATGGCATGGCCGCGGAAGATGATGACCCAACAGGGCCAAGAATGGATTTTACTACATCATTTTTAGATTTCAAAACAGCATGGTGTCTAGTAGCAATTAGTTCTCTCAATAATAGCTAATCTAATCTGTGACTCAAAATTCAGCCATTTTATACTTTTTCTTTATCAGTTGTTTTTGAAGATGCAGCAGTAAGATAACGTCCAAAAATAAATTCAAATCTATTTCCAGATTAGAAATAATTTTGACAAAATGTTTATAAAAGAAAATCTTTAATCTTAATCCCATTTTAGTTTAAGTAAAAACTTCAATTAAAAATACCTTCCCCAGATTAAAACAATAGTGCTTCCAACCCTTTAATTATTTTTAGACAATTAACTGTAGCATCTTCCATATTGGATTTTACAAAATATACAGTTTAAAAGAAAAAAAAGTACTTTAAAAAGAAAAAGTTTAAAAATGACGTTTAATAAAATATTTACAAAAAATCAATATTTTGTTAGTATTTTGCTCCTATATATATATATTTGAGCCACACCTATAATACTTTAATAAAAAAAAACTAATAATTAATAAAAAGAATTTATAATAATTTTTAAAAAATGTTAAAATTTTATAACTTAAGCACGCATCTCAAATATATACATAATATATATATATATACATGACAAAAGGAGCGGGATGGGAAATGGGGTTTGAATACAGGTTAGTAGATGGAATTATGAAGCTCAATCAAGCTAAGATTGACTGCTTCAACTTGAACATCCTAATGGTTTTTCTCATATCAATATTTATTTGACTATCAAGTTTAGTGTTGATCCCTTTCTCCAGACAGAGGCATTATATTTGCCAGTAGAATGTTAAGAAAGCTGTTGTAAGGTGTTTGTATCAACCCAAAGTAATTCCAAACAGCTTTATTATCATAATTACATACTGTAAATCATTATCATTCAATCTCTTAAATCAATTGAAATATTTATGCCAATTTTCATTTTCAGTTGTGACTGCATTAATGTTTCTGGTACCAGTAGTAAAGAATAATAAATAGGCAAAATCAATATCCCAAAAATTATGGTGCCTAAAACCATATTGTATATAAAAGAATATTTTATTATATTGCAGTTATAAATTGAGCTTGCTTTTATATTAATTGATATCATTAATAAACTTTTACTATTGGTCTGTCTAAAATTAAATATACTATTCGTTATATATTTTATTTTGTATTATTCATCAATAAAGATTAAATAAATTAAATAATCAGATGGTTTATTGTTTAGAAATTAATACAAAATTCAACCACTAGGAGTGATAGAATTCTGCTGATCTTATGCTCTGCATGTTTTTATCCAATGGTAGAGTAGCAGAATCAAGAATGAAAGGCTCCTGGATCAAGGCTTGCACTTTTATTGCTTAGACATTACATGACTTTTATTAGCAATTAACTATTCAAATATACATGTAATTTTGTGTTTTTGGAAAGTTTGTGAAATTAGCATTTTATATGTAATTTTATTTTAGGACTATTTCTATCATCTAGTTTAATTGTCAAATAGGTTTAGAAATATTCAAACTTTACTCTTTTCAAATATATTATTGTTTAGTATATAATACAAAATGTTCAATGGTATTATTCTTATGTCTTCTTCAGTTATTACCAAGTGACCAATGATTTCACTACTAATAATCTGTGCCCTATAGATACATCGTAGCAAACTTTCCATACCACAGTATGCCACCCAGTGCAAAGCCAAAGTAACCAATGCTATGTCAAGTCTTCTCAGATCCAATGTTCTTTATTGATAAAATCACAAGCTAGAAACTAGTCTGGAGATATTGGATGGAAGACACTGGCTAAGGATTTTGTGCATTAACACCTTGCATCCATTGATTACTGTGTCTTGCACTAGGTGGCATTACAGTATGGAGATTTTTGCTACTGTTTTAACAGCTTGTGTAAGAATAATAAATTGTGGTCATATGACCTTTACATTCCTGAATACTGAATTTACAGTGATAGTCTAACCAATTTAGATTATTTAGAGTGCTGCCATTTGGTTAGATGGTTACCTCAAATTCAATGTCTATTAATTTAAACAACTTTCTATATTTCTACTGACACTGATTGGGCCAGAAACAACTGAAGAAGATAGGAGAATAATATTCCCCCAAATATTGCATTGCATACTAAGCAGCTTGCTTCTATTAACAGTTGAATGTATTTTGAAAATTTAAATAAAATTAAAAGGCATTTAACAATTCTAAAGATGGATATAATCTAATATATAATTATACATATAGTTTTGCTTTACAATCTCTTATTCTGCTCCATTTATTGTTTTAGTCGAGTATTTTTTTTTATTCACGAGAAGAATCTAATCTATTATTATAATATTTTCTTTTCATGAGTCAAAATCTTTGCTGAAGATAGGTGCAACATCAGAGACACCCTTGGCCACATTGGTGAAGTTTCTTATGTATACCATACTTGTTTCTCTTATGCATATATATTTACATCTTTAAATATATATATATGATGTTATAGTTTTTTTGTATTAAGTTTCACGATTGACTAGCCCATATTTTTCAACTTTTATTTTCTGTTGCCTCCAACAAAATCTCCCACCTCTTGAATTTAATAACAGTAATTCATTTTTGACCTTTCCTCCCAAAAATCATTAATTTTTTCAAACGCGATCCTACCAGACATTTTAATTTTTTTTATAATTTTAAATATATCTGTGTTCTTTAAATAACGAATATTTACCAGTTGTTGAAGTGAAAACTTTTTTGTTTTATTAAATAATAATGTTAGCTAGCGTGTGATGACCTAAAGTAGTTTAACCGTCAATAATTGGAAATATATGGAACATGAATAACTATAGAACTAGAGTGTAATGATAAATAAAATGGCTTATTACTCAAAAGTACATAGGAAGATTGGCACCAGAAATGCAGAGGTAGACCATGATCCATATACCTTGAGCTTCAAAAGGGCGCTCTATTACTGCATCAAATTTATGCTGGATGTATGAATATATATTACTTATCCATATAAATAAATATAGGGAATTTGAACTCAGACTTTCAAACCACTTCACTATCCACACTATCTCATATTACTGATACACATGACCACACACATGCAGAAATGATAAATAATCACCAATAGCGTATTTCGTGCTAAAGCAGCACTCATCAGTTGTTCCAGATTACCATCTCCCATACATATAAATAATCAGTGCTCAGTATATGTATGGGAGATGGTAATCTGGACCAACTGATGAGTGCTGGTTTAACACGAAATATGTATATTGGTGATTATTTATTTTTTCTGCATGTGGGTGGTCATGTGTATCAGTAGAATGAGATAGTGTGGATAGTGAAGTGGCTTGAAAGTCTGAGTTCAAATCCCCTATATTTACAATTAGGCTCCAGGTCTAAGAGTGTCTGGTATTTCAAATCTTGATAGTTCTAATATAGATGAAATTTGACTGGAAGCACTGAAAATCCTCAGCAAACTATATGTAAACTAACCATCAGTAAATATAGAATGGACCCACCTATATTTAGATTTTGATCATATATAAGTATATCATTTATTGATATATTAATATGAGCATTCTGAAATCACTGACTAATTAAAAGGGAATGCTTTTAATAACCTCTAAATATCAAATTAATCTTTAGTTAACAGACGTAAATTAGTTATTGTGATTTCAAAATAGCTTATAGTCCTGAAATTATGTTGGTATACATAAACCATGGCTGCAGAAAGGAATTTGCGGTTAACTAAAAGGAGATCTTTTGATTCCTCTTGGAGACCTTAAAGGTACCAAGCAGGGCAAATTCCTAATGTCAACACTATACATTCTCGTCATAGCAGTTGTTATTATTATGTGATTATTCATACAGTATATGAACATGAATGGACAGCTCACCAACACATTAGCCAGTGTGGTGAATTTAGTGGCTTTTTACTTCATGAGTTTAAGATCAAGAATCACCACGGTCTTTCTTCTCAGTTGCCTAATAGTTCTTAACTGAAATATCATCCGAGTTTTCTTGAAAGCAGAATGAAAGTGTGTGTGAATAATTTTTTTTTTCTAATAGATATTTACAATCATGACAGACAAAAATAAATCATGGCCCTTATTCCCAGGAAACTGTAAAGTCATCAACCAAGGCAGTGGTTGGTGGCCAAAGACGGAGAGTGCTAAGAATATTCTGCTTGCAAAACCAGGCTGCCATTTGACAACAATCTTTTATTTAGGCATTTACAACTGCAGATCACTTTCAAACAAAGAATATTGCAAGAATTGGATTTTGTGAAATTAGAAGAAAAGGTGAAGAGATAATTGATGTAAAAAGTGGGCATGTATTGTATTACAAAGGAACAAACATTGGAAATAGAAACGGAGTAGGATTCATTATAAATGAAATGTGAAAGAACAACATAGTGGAGATTAAGGTTATATCTGACAGAATGGCAAGATTAGTTATCCATAGCAGATATAAAATACGGATAATTTGGGTTTATGCTCCATTAAGTTTTCATTGTGATGAAGAAGCAGAGGATTTTTATATGGATGAACAAATGATCAGACCAAACAACATTTTAAATTTGTCATGAGAGACTTTGGTGCTAGAATCGGTAAACAATTGAAAGATGAAAGTGCTGTAGGTAAATTTTGTTTTAGTAATAGAAATGAGAGAGGATATAGACTTGTGGAGTTTGCAGAAAAAGAAAGACTTTATATTATGAATTCTTTTTTTTTTTTGAGAAAAATGTTGAATGCTTGCAGAAAAAGAAAGACTTTATATTATGAATTCTTTTTTTTTTTTTGAGAAAAATGTTGAATGCAAATGGACATGGAAACATCCAAATGAGGATTCAGCAGAACTGGATTATGTTTTGACTAATATAAAATACGTATTTCAAAATTGTAATGTTCTGAATAAATTCAATGCATGAAGTGATCATCAGTTAGTAAGATGAAATATACAAAAATAGAAAGACGAAATTTATTTTAAAAAACAATATTAACAGTTGATATTTCTAATCTTCAGAAACATTCCAATAAATTTAAATTAGAACTTGCAAATCGTTTTCAAATATTAACAGATTTTGAACATGATTCACATTTGAATGAAATTAATAGAAAGATAACTGATATACATTTAAAAACTTTAACAAATTTAGCTGGTGCAAAGAAAGCAGCAATTGGCCAGTAAAATTTCTTCTGAGATGACAATTTATGAGGAAAAGAAGGAATATGAAAATATATAAAAATGATGCATTAAGAAGGAATGAATATCTCAAATTTTGTAAAGTGGTGCGAAAAAGGGATGATAATGATATAAGAAAGTATAATAGTAAAGTAGCAAGGAAAACTATAGAAAAGTATAAACGTCTTAAGTAAAACAAAATCTTGATATTGGTAGAAAACATTTCTGCAATAAGAAAAAGGGATTATTACTAAAAAGAGAGATGACATCATGAAATGTATAGAAGAGTTCTATCTAGAATTATATTGCAATAAAGAAAAGGGAAAAGTAGTTCTTACAATTACTATATTTTCTGAATTGCCCAGGATTTTAAATGAAAAAGTGAGACATAGAATTAAATTTATGAAGAAGGGAAAAGCTGCAGAAAATGATGTAATTATAATTGATATCTTAAAAGAAACAGGTGAAGAAATAGAAAAAAGTGTAAAGTTATATACCAAATATCTAAATGAAAAAGATGTACCAGATGATTGAAAGAATGCAGTATTAATATTTTTAAAAGGTAATAAAAAAGATAGTAGAAATTACAGATCTATCAGTCTTTTATCTGTTCTATACAAAATTTTTGCCAAAATAATTTAATTCATCTTCAGTGAACTTGGGATTTTAATCATCCAAGAAAAACACCTGGAATTGTGGTTTTAATACAGTCGATTACATCCAAGTATTACGAGAAGTTATAGAAAGAACCAATGAATACGGTATGTCATTATGTTTTTAGATTGTAGATTATGATAAGGCATTTGATTGTATTAGCATTTCTTCAGTGATTAAAGCATTGGATCATTAGGATATAGACCTAGAATAATGTCATATTCTGAAGAATATTTATAAAAATATAATGATACTAAAAAAATGAACATTGAGAAAGGTGTAAGACAGGGTGACCTCATATTCCCAAAACTTTTTACAGCAGTTTTGCAAGAAGTATTTTGTGGATTAAAATGAGAAACCAAGGAAGTAAAAGTAAATGGAGATTATTTAAGTCATCTAGATTTTGCAGGTGATGTAGTTTTTGCAAATAATGCTTTAGAGGTTCGAGAAATGTTGCAAGAGTTATCAGATGAAAATGAAAAAGTAGGATAAAAAAGACAAATAATGTTCAGTTGATTTTCTTAAAAGATGGAAATAAAGATTGATCATGATAGTTAGAAAAGTTAACAATTACAAATACTTTGGTTAAATTATTAGTACACATAAAAATACGATGAATAAAATTAATCACAGGATTAAACTTGGTTGGAGTGCTTTTGGTAGAAATAACTTGATGTTAAAGTGGAATATGCCTATGTGCTTTTGGTAGAAATAACATTATTAAAAGGCAATATGCTTATTGTTTGAAAAGGAAGGTTTTTAATAAATGTGTTTTATCAGTTCTTACTTATAGATCTGAGACTTGAACACTTAACAGAGACTTTACATCACTCAAGAATGTATGGAGAAATGCATGTTAGGAATAACAAGAAAAGATTGAAAATGAAATACATGAGTAAGAAAAAAACATGTTATTGACATTGAAAGAATTAAGAGATTGAAGTGGAGTTGGGATGGACATTGCTAGAAGAGATGATAATAGATGGACAATTAAAATCTTAAACTGGATTCCAAGAAATTGTATATGACCCAGAAAGAAACCACATGTGAGATGGGTGGATGAAATAAGGCAGTATGCTGGAGTGAGGTGGAGAAGAAAGGCTAGAGATTGGTGAAGATGGATTGATCTTGGAGAGACATTTATCCTGCAGTGGATCGATAATGGTTGAAAATGATGACACAAATCCAATGGTATGCTTAGATATGATCAAGCTAAATATGGGTGGGTCAATTCTATATTTACGTTTACTCATGGTTAGTTTACATATAGCTTACTGGAGGTTTTATGTGCTTCTGCTCAAATTTTTTTTATATAAATAAATAAATAAAAAATTGTTTTCCAATTCAACCACTTTAGACTGCATATTATAACACTAGCATGTTAATAATTGGATAACAATTTGTAAATAGAATAGAATCATAAGTTTGTTGACTCATTTCTTTAAAGAATAAACATTTGATTTGGTATAATAGTTGTGATTATAAATCAGATTATTTCCATCATGTGACATTAGTTAAATGTTTTTAGAAAAAAATCACACTTTATTTAAACTTCTTAAACACATTCAACTCTTATAATAGCCAACAAATTAGCATATAACTGCATTTCAACTGGTATTCTTCTCTGATTTCAGGTATTGCTGGCTTCAATAGTGACAATACCAGTAAGGGAATATAATCTGGAACCTGTAGATTTATGAATATTAAATTTAAAGCAACACTCTAACCAACTAGCCTTTGACAAAATAGTGTAGTGTAATTAATTGTTTAGGGTATTGCCTTAAATTCAGTATTGACATAAAGGTTTATCACTTGTAACATTGCATTATATACAAATGAACACGCTATTGCTAACAGTTGAATGCATTTGAAAAGTTTAAATGAAGTTTGAGTTTAAAAAAAAAAATTAACAATTAATATTGGATGAAGGAAATAGTCCACCATATAATTACATATATTCATAGAAATCAGCCAAAACTTAATATCAATAACAATCTCAGTCTGTTGTCAAGGCAACCTTTTAACAATAAAGGTGGAATCTTTATGTAAGTACTAAATTTAAAGTAATACCCTAACCAACTAGACTATACTATTTTGTTAAAGTCTATTTGGGTAGAGTGTTGATTTAAATGTAGTACTCATGAATTATATATAGAGATATAATTTCTTTAAAAATATTTTGGAGTATCTGAACAATGGAATAAATGAACTAAGTCATAATTTCTGGTTACTATTGGTGAAGATTGTGTATTGATCCCTTTTCAGAAATGGTATTTTACTGATTCCTTTTAGAGCTCATTGTCATTATAAAATGTGTGCCAAAAGCAGGTCAGACTCACATGTAAATCAAAACTGTCCCCAAACATCTTTTGTTTTATTCATAGCTAGTTTTTATTTTAAGATAATTATCATCTGATCTCAATTTTCTGTATCTTGTCTTCAGATTCTCTATATTGTCAACATATGATTTTTCTGCCCCAAAATACAGATAATAACCTAATTATATAAATGAGACTTTTTGTGAACAATTGTTTAAGTAAAATTTTTAGTGAGTTAATTGAGAGCAAAAATTATAAGTAAATTAGTGAAATTGAACTGTAAAGGTACTATAAAATAATTCATGTAACAATTAAAGAGAACCATGATGAAAAATAAACCTTATTACATCTTAACAGAGAACTAAACCTTATTACATCTTAACAGAGAACTTCACAAACCTTATTACATCTTAACAGAGAACTTCACAATTCAAGAAAATAAGCAATCTGTAGCAGTGTTAGGAAAACTTAGAGATATGGTAATAATTATAGTTAGAAAGCAATCACCACTAACAACTTATAATATTAAACAATGATCATCATCTCTTACTAGCACATAATTGTTGTAAACAAAAGCAAAACTCCATACAGTAGTGCCACCCTGTGCTAACCAGAGTAATCAATAGATGCCAGAAGGTTTGTGCATAAAATCCCTATCTAGTACCTACTCATCCAATATCCCCAAACTAGTTTCTGGCTTGTGGCTATCATCAGTGAGGAGCCTTGGATCTGAGAGCACTGCACCTAGATTTTAGGATCTAATGCAACCCTCCAGCAGCCACCTTTTAAATCTACTTTATTACAAAACTATGAGAATGAAATTTAAAAACACAAAAATATTTTCAATCTAAGCCCAATAGCTTATATAGTCATATGGGTCTGAACTCAATTCAGCATTCATAGATTTTGCTGTCTTTTGGCTCTTAAACAACCATAGTTACCATTATCCTATTAGGCAGGATTGGTGTTAAATCACTAAACATCACATGATCACTATCTCATACTAGCATATAATTGTTGTAAACAAAAGCAAAACTCCATACAGTAGTGCCACCCTGTGCTAACTAGAGTAATCAATAGATGCCAGAAGGCTTGTGCATAAAACCCCTATCTAAGTGCCTACTCATCCAATATCCCCAAGCTAGTTTATGGCTTGTGGCCATCATCAGTGAGGAGCCTTGGATCTGAGAGCACTGCACCTAGATCTTAGGATCTAATGCAACCCTCCAGCAGCCACCTTTTAACTCTACTTTACTACAAAACTATGAGAATGAAATTGAAAACACAAAAATATTTTCAATCTAAGCTCAATAGCTTATATAGTCATATGGGTCTGAACTCAATTCAGCACCCATAGATTTTGGTGTCTTTGGCTCTTAAACAACCATAGCCACCATTATCCTATTAGGCTCTCCACTGATGATGGCCACAAGCCATAAACTAGCTTGGGGATATTGGATGAGTAGGCACTTAGATAGGGGTTTTATGCACAAGCCTTCTGGCATCTATTGATTACTCTGGTTAGCACAGGGTGGCACTACTGTGTGGAGTTTTGCTTTTGTTTACAACAATTATGTGCTAGTATGAGATGGTGATCATGTGATGTTTAGTGGTTTAACACCAATCCTGCCTAATAGGATAATGGTGGCTATGGTTGTTTAAGAGCCAAAGACACCAAAATCTATGGGTGCTGAATTGAGTTCAGACCCATATGACTATATAAGCTATTGAGCTTAGATTGAAAATATTTTTGTGTTTTCAATTTCATTCTCATAGTTTTGTAGTAAAGTAGAGTTAAAAGGTGGCTGCTGGAGGGTTGCATTAGATCCTAAGATCTAGGTGCAGTGCTCTCAGATCCAAGACTCCTCACTGATGATGGCCACAAGCCAGAAACTAGTTTTGGGGATATTGGATGAGTAGGCACTAGATAGGGATTTTATGCACAAGCCTTCTGGCATCTATTGATTACTCTGGTTAGCACAGGGTGGCACTACTGTATGGAGTTTTGCTTTTGATTAAACAATGATGTTAAATACAAAGATACTCTCACCCCAGCCATAATATAAAGACTCTGAGAAAATAAAAATGGCCTTATTTTCAAACCCAATCTTCATATTACTGTTTAATATTATAGTATGGTGCTAGCAAGGAGGGCAATTGCCTTTTAAATATAATTACAAACTGACACTTCATTAATAAAATTCATTGATTATTACATAATTTAATATCTTTTAATATTAGCATGAACTAAGTTATATTTCATAAGGGTTAATACGATAATTAAAAAGAAATTGATTTAAAATGAAGAATTTATATATTCATGCTCTCACTGCAAGACACTTAAGATTGGTCCATATAAAGTGCATTTGGGTTTGAAAATAAGTTCTTATTTTCTTAGTCTTTATCTTCTGGCTGGGGTAAAAGTAGCTTTGCATTTAAAATCACTGTTTAATATTATAGTAAGGAACTAATGAGGAGGTTTATTTTAAATAGAATTACAGTCTGACACTAGTAAAATGTATTATTAGATATGATAATAATAAAAATATTAAAAAATGCACAATTATATCAACACAAATAAATACTGATAAAAAATTTAATTATTTAATTTTGAAAAAAAAGTGTTTTGTGAAATTATTTAATTTTGAAAAAAAAGTGTTTTGTGATATAGACAACTTGTAACTTTAAAGGGGAATTATTATTTTATAAATATAATTGGGGCTTTAATTTATTAAAGAGTTTATTTAATTAAAGTAGCATTCATTTAATTAAAGTAGCATTCTCACCTCTTAAGCTTAATATCATCTATATTATATATTACTTTTTACAATGCTTTTTTACAACCCACTGTTGACAGTTTCAATTGCTCCAGCAATCTTCTTCAGAACTTATATTTCCAAATCTAAGTAGAAGTTCTGAAGAAGATTGCTGGAGCAATCAAAACTGCCAATAGTGTGTTGTAAAAAAGCATTGTAAAAAGTAATAAAAGAATATAGATAATATTAATATTATCTGAATTTGGCAATGACTAAATCAAGAATTTTTGTTTATAAAAGGTAAAAAAATATTCTCTGCTAAGTTTTTATTTTCTTTCTGTATAACTTATGAGATGAATGATCTTTCACACTAATCAGATATTGATGGATAGTAATGAGTAAAAAATCTAGAAAATGAATATATGTGACAAACACACATAGCTAAACCACTTAGTAGTGTACACTATCTAATCTTGATCTAGTAATATTGATGTCTTTGATTTTATTTTCATTAATAAGCATGTTACTGATTTCTAAGCCTCAATTCTCATTTTTCCCCAAGCATCTTTTATGCTATCTAAGATCTGGAAACAGTAACCGGAAAGGTAAGATCAAATCCTTAGATTAGCTTTCATTTTTGAAGGCAGAATTCAAATATTCTGATACTTATGAGTGAGTTTCCAATATTAATAACAGCTATCTGTAGCAGCTATACCTTTTACCAACCATTTAGGGTTATGTGATGTATGTGGAAATGTAATCAGTGTTTTAAAAAAGTCATTTGTGATGAAATAATTGAAAATAGATCAGTGAACATGGTTTGACCTTCATCAGTAGCTGAAGGTTAGTTAGCATTCATTTACAATTTTTACATGTTCTGATAATTGCCTTCATACCCTACTAGAGTCCAACTTTTTATTGTATTTGGTGCACTAATGTATTAGCAGAATTATTTCTCAGTACCTTTTTTCCATTACAATAGATATATATCATTAAAAGCCAGTCAACACTTAGACAATCCCAATATCAATAATAATCAACAATTTCAAACTGTAACCAAGGCAACCTCCCTCTAATAATAGAAGTGGAATATATACATAAACAGAAATAATGCTATTTGAAATTTATATAAAATATTTGCAACACCCCATAGCTACATTTATCCAGCAATGCTCAATTTCATTTTCAATGAAGTGCTAAAATTTGAGCTGTCTTTATTTAAAGAGGGTGTGTGGCTGGAATAATATAATTATGAGCTGTTTCAATAATACATACATATATATATAGACATAGGGAGGAAATCAACCTCCTCAAGCTATGACTTAAAAGCAGTCTAAATTTTGAACAACGAATCAACAATAAGTGGATTCATTCTATTATTGATCCTTTGTTCAAAATTTAGAGTGCTTTTAAATCATAACCTGGGGTGATTCACTCGATTTGTTTACTTATACACTGAGTTATGTTTAAAGTTTAATATATATATATATATATGTAAGAAATCATAGAGTATCAACAGCTAACTGATTATCATATGTAAATCACATTGACACAGTCACCAAAATATTGTTGATGTTGCCTTGACAACAGATTGTTTCTATTCTATTGCTTTATTTAAGCATGAGGGTTGTGGTGACATTATATGCATATAATACAGAACAGGATATAAACAATATCACTAACTTGTATTGATCTGTCTTCTTTTGAAGAAACAACATAACTTGTATTGATCTGTCTTCTTTTGAAGAAACAACATTTAAATGTATAATTGTCTTCTAATTTATGTATCCTTGAATCTATATCAGTTTGTTTTTTTCAAAAATTCAACAAAGTACCCAGTTCATTCATTCTCTCAATCATCTGTTTAAGTTTAATAAAACGTATGGGAACTCTTTTTTTCCATGTACTTTTTAAAAATAAGTCTCACTATTGCAATAGTATCTTGACTTTTTTTAATCCAAACTGCTTTTGGAATAGAAACGTTTAATCTATTAAAAATGTCTATTTAAATCTTTCCTCAAAACTTATGAGTATGTTAAAATTTATTAAAATTCTCATCTTAAATTAGGTCTATTTTTTTCTAGAATCATAACAGTAGAAATGAAATCTACTAACCGTTGTTGATTTGAATATTGTTTCCTGAATTTCATTCATCCTGTGCTACCGTCAGTTGCACTTGAATCTTTTAAAACAGTAATAACTCTTTCTATACAGTAGTGCCACTCAGTGGAAACCATAGTAATCAATGGATGCTAGAAGGTTTATGCATCAAAATTCCTGTCTAGTGTCTACTCATTAAATATTCCCAGACTAGTTTCTAGCTTTCATCAGTGAGGAGCCTTCGATCTGAAAGTACTGTTAGATGGTTCCATTAGATCCAAAGATTTGAGTGCAGTGCTCTCGGATCCAAGGCTCTTCCCTGATGAAAGCCACAAGCTAGAAACTACATTGGATGGGTAGGCAATAGGTAAGGATTTTGCATCCACTGGTTATTATGGCTTGCTGCTGTTTTAATAGTTTATATAAGCATAAGAAATGATGATCATGTGATATTTAACTTAAAGACTTTACAACTTTAATATTGCATAAATTATTGATTTGTCATTCTCTTCTATTTAATTGCCATGCTCACTTTGTGCAGAAAAATCATCACCCCCCCCCCCCCGCCGTCATTTTCTACACGGAAAGAAGAAGGGGCTACTAGAGGCATTTGCTATGCAATAAGCTATTTAATTTAAATATTATTTATCCTAGTTATTTTATTATTTCCTACATTGTAGGCTTTAGTATATAATGTTAGAAGGGCAGACTTTGGAGCTCAGAGTCCATGAACTGCGCCCCATCTCGGTCACTTCCGGTGCTCGAACTTCTTATGACCTCCTGAGCAACAAGCCCTTAGATTATTTATTTTACTACATTATTTTTTGATGTAAAACAAAATACATATATTTCAAATTCAGTGTTGTTTCTGTACCCTTCTTTAGAATTTAAAATGTTCCTCCCCTATTTGATATTCTCAGTACTGCAGCTCTAATCGCATCCATTGATCTTAAATGCAAGTGGTTTAATAATCTCCGCTATAAAAATACCTTATCATTTGGAAATCTATCTTGTTATTGCTTAATTAAATCTTCTTTAAAACTGATGTTATCAGTTATCAAGCAAAAAGAAGCCTTGAAGTGAAATCATTTCTTTTCTTATTTAAAACGTTTTTTGCTTCTTCAAAGCTAAGCCTTGAGGATTGCCCTTTAAAAGATCTAAGGGGTGGTGTAATTACAAACATGAGGGAGATTTTTTTTTTTATTTAATGATTTTCATTAAATTTATTGAATTGAGTTTGTATGAAAATACTTAAAAAACAGATATAATGTAAATGATAAGAAATGTAAAATAAATTATTAAAAAAACAAGAATTGAATTTAATAGAAATATAAATCACAAATATGAAACTGGTTATTAACTATGCTTAAATTATTTCCTAAAAAAATTAAAAGACTATACTTTTTTTTTAATTAAAAAAAAAGATTAACTTTAAAAGATAGTAGCCAATAATTTGCATTAAAAACAGCTTCATTTCGTTATAATTGATACATTTAATATGAATGATCCCCCCTTCCCCCCACCTCCCGCCACAGACATTAGATATTTCAATTGCTTATCATCATCACTATCATCCATTATTGGTCCACGGCAGGATAAAGATCTTTCCAAGGTTAATCCAATTTTCCCGATCCATAGCTTTTCTCCAAATCCCATCTTCCTCGTGGTCTCTTTTTAGGTCTTTTGCAATCATTCGGGACCAGTTTAAGACGTCAACTGTCCATCAGTTATCATGTCTTCTAAATATTTGAAATACAGGCACTTTTCACATATCTGGAGCCTAATTGTAAATATAGGGGATTTGAACTCAGATTGTCAAGCACCCTTCAACTATCCATACTATCTCATACCACTGATACACATGACCACATACATGTAGAAAAGATAAATAATCACCAATATACGTATTTCATGCTAAACCAGCAATCATCAGTTGGTCCAGATTATCACCCCCCACATACATATATAATCAGTGCTCAGTTTATATTAAGATAGCAAATCTTCATACTTTAATGGACAGGCTTCAATCCACACCAACCTCCAACTTTTCAGCTATCCATACCATTGAAAATCTGATGATGGAAAGCCCAAATCCCATAAGACTGTCCATTAAAGTATGAAGATTTGCTATTTTAATATAAACTGAGCACTGGTTATATATGTGTATGGGAGATGATAATCTGCACCAGCTGATGAGTGCTAGTTTAGCATGAAATACATGTATTTGTGATTATTTATATTTTCTACATGTATGTGGTCATGTGTATCAGTGGTATGATATAGTATGGATAGTTGAAGGGTGCTTGAAAGTCTGAGTTCATCTCTTCTAAGAAAATGTCCAGCCAAGCTGGATTTTGGTTTCTTAATTTTTGAATGATGTCAGAAACCCCTGTTTGTTCTATCATTCATATTTTTATCATTTTCGATCCATTCTTGTTATTCCTAACATACATATTTTCATACTTCATTAATTGGGATAAAGTCTTTGTATTGCTTTTCTGTTAAGTATCCAAGTCTTGGATCCATAAGTAAGAACTGATAAAACGCATCTATTAAAAACTTTCCTTTTCAAATATAAGAGCATATATCCTTACAGTACTATTTCTACCAAAAGTATTCAATCCAAGTTCAATTTTATGATTAAATTTCATATATTATGTTTTCACAGGTATTAATAACTGGACAAAGATATTCGTAATTATTAATCTTTTATTTATTTTGAGAAAATCTATTGAACACTGTTTAGCAGTTGTTTTTAATTGTATTTCCTTACTTCCATCTGATAATTTATTTATTTATTTTGCAAGATTTCCTGAAACTCGAGCATCATTTGTAATTGCATAATTTTCATTTAATTTACCCTTGGCTTCCATTTTAATCCATAAAAGACTCCTCATAAAACTGCTATAAAACATTATTGAAATTCCTTATTTTAATCTTAGTAACACTAAATATATTATTATAAAGCACTGAAAATCCATAATTATTAAAGAGGAAGTGAACCTCCGATAATGCACTGTTTCTTAATTATTATAAATCTTCATGCACTCACCTACCAGTAAGAGTTTTAAAACAGGCAAAACTCTCTATACCTATTGCCATTCAGTACTACCCAGAGTAATCAATGGATGCCAGAAAGCTTGTGCATAAAATCCCCATCTAGTGCCTACTCATTCAATATCCCCAGATAGTTTCTGGCTTGTGGCCTTCGTCAGTGAGGAGCCTTGAATCTGAGAGCACTCCATCTAGTATAGAGAGTTTTACCTGTTTTAATAATAGTTATAAGCAAAGATAAGAAATCGTGATCATGCGATGAAGAGTTTTAAAACCTTAAGTGAATCACTTAAGCTTAGGGCATATTTATATATACCAAGTCTTACTTCCTCCTTAATAATTACAGATTTTCAACACTATAACAATAAACTTACATTTATAAGTAATATATATCTAATCATAGGTGGTTAAAATGAGACTCTGTCTTTCTCCCATGGTAGTTTAACTAAATTATATATAATTCAATAATTGATTATAACTTCAGACATGCAATAGACTCAAACCCTGATATAAGTATGGTCAGTGAGAGTTGGTGTATGTATAGATATGCTAAAGTTTAAGTGATTCACTTAAGCTTTTAAAACCCTTACTGATGAGTGAAGGCATGGAGATTTATAATATTTAAGAAACAGTGTAATATTGCAGGTTTACTTCCTCCTTAATAATTAACATCACAAGTAAGCATGTGTTTTAAAGACCTACAGAGGTCCCTAGTGACGATTTTTTCAGACGCTCATTGCTAAGGTTTACAGCCTTGTTAAAACTATCACTAAGTAATCTAACTACTGGTATTGCATTTTCATAAATGTTCTTCAGAATATGACAATATCCCAAGTCTACACCATGTTAATCATCATGGATATATTTATTGAATTCAATGTCTTCTCATGACATACAAATCCAAATCATAATGACAACTCCTATTCATTTGTCCTTTTTATAACTTCTCTTAATATTTGCAGGTAATCTCCTATGCTAAAACTACTTTTAAATGCAGTTTGTCCTTTAGGCTGATGAGACATTAACGTTCATTGTAGATAAGTTATAAATATCTTGGTAAAGATTTTGTACAGAACTGAAAGAAGAATGATAGGTCTGTAATTTCTTATGTTTTCTTTAATATTTTCTTAACTATTAATATTACTTCTTCATTCTTCCAAACATTTGGTATATCTTTATCATTTAGAAACATTTGGCATATAGTTTTGCCAACATTTTTTCTACTTTACTATATCAATAATTTCATTAATTCTTGGATTTATTCCCTTTTTTATGAACTTATTTGTATGTCTCACCCCTTCATTTAAAATATTTGGTAATTTAAAATATATAGTTAATATAGTGAAAACTTTGTTTTCTTGGTTTTTATTACATATATAATTACATTTTGAATATCAAGTGTCAAACTAATTCAGTCTACATCTTTGATACCATCCACTTTAGATAAATACAGTAATCATTATTATTAATCATTTACTAAACTAGAGATTGTCTCTAGCACAGATATAAACTTTAAAAAATCAGATATATTAATGTTTAATTGAGTTTAAAAGTTCATATCTGTGTTAGAGACAATCTCTATTTTAGTAAATGATTAGTAATAATCATTACTGTATTTATATAGAGTGTATGGTGTCAAAGATGTGGGTTGAATTAGTTTGTTACTTGTAATTCAAAATGTAATTATTTAATATAGATAAATATTTTTCTTATAATAGAGATATACATGAGAGACGGTGACCTGGACCAACTGATGAGTGCTGGTTTAGCATGAAATTATCTTGGAGATCATTTGTTTTTTATTGTATCTTTATTAATATGAATTTAAAAGAATATGTAGTAATACTGAGGTTATTTAATATATTTATATAATTTTTAATTTAACTTTTAGGTTCTACAACTTCAGACGATCCACATTGTATGAAGGCGCTGTTGCTATTGAAAAACAAATAGATAAAACTTTTACCAGGCTTTTTAAAACAGAAAGATAGAATTTTTTTATATCATTATTAACTCTTTTTCTCACCATTTTTCAAAACTTTAAATAGTCACTTCTTCTTAGTGGATTATTTTTTAAAAAAGTCATATTCCTTCTTTTTACCATGTCTTGTCTCAGCAGAAAGTTTAAGGTAAATTGCTGCTACTTTATGCCAGCTATTTTTGTTGTAGATCTCAGTAGAGTATCAGATATCTTTTTATTGATATTATTCAAGTCTGAACCATTGTCAACATCTGTTAATATTTTAAAATGATTTGCAAGTTCTAATTTAAAGTCATTGGAGTGCTTCTGAAGGTTAGGAATATCAGCTGTTACAACTAACTTTCTTAATAGTTTTGCCTCTTTAGGTTTGCATTAACATGTCTCTTACTTCTCATTAATTCATGATCACTTTCTAAGTTAAATCTATTAAGAACATTACAGTGTTAAAATACATATTTTGTATTAAGCAAAGTATTATCAAAATCTGCTATACCTTCACATTGATCTTTCCATATTCATTTCCATTTAGCATTTCTTTCAAAGAAAAGAATTCATAACATGCAAGAGTTTGTTTTCTTTTTGTAAATTTTATAAGTATCATTTCTATCAGCATAAGTAAATTTAGCCACAGCATTTTCATCTTCCAATCATTTCCCAATTTTAGGATTACGGTCTCCTATAACAATTTTAAAATGTTTGATCGAAAGCATTTTGTATGTCCATATAAAAATTCTCTATTTTTGCATCACAATGAAAACTTGAAAGATGAGATATCATCCATTAATTTGAATAACTAGTCTTTTAATTCTATATGATAAGTCTGCAAGCAGAGATTTTGACTATGTGTTCAGCTGCTTTGGCTAGTGACTTTATAATTTCATGATGTATCTACTTAAAAAAGATAATTTCACACACATATTCATCCTGCCTTCAAACAAGTACTCAATTGACATATTAATTGTGAATTATCAGAAAACATAAAAAAAAGATCTTGGTGTTTCTTGATCTTAAACGCAGAGGTAAAAAGCCATTAAACTCACCACATTGGCTCATGCATGTTGGTGAGCACTCCATCCATTTTTATTTATTATATTAATAATCACAAAAGAGCTCCAAGTCAACATTTTTGGAGTGGACATTACAAATCTGGCTTCCACTGTTCCTTTAAGGTCTCAAAAAGGAATCAAAGGATCTCCTTTCGTTTAATGGCTAACTTGTCTCTGTAGCCCAATTGCTTATAATTACGCAAGTCTAGCATCATTTTTATCAACCAACTATAGCACAAAATCTTTTAGCATCTGTTTTTCATATGATTTGGATGTCTGGTGTTTTTTTTTTTAATTATTCTCTCCATGTCATCTTAAAGATATCAAGAAGCAGCAGACACAAACAATTATGGTTGCACCAATTCCAAGGTGAAAAAAGAATGACAAAATAATAATAACACCCTAGAGATTAGTTTTGTATGACTATACAAACCAATTTATAAAACACAAATCTATCTCACTGAACAGATACTAATGCATTATTCTGTTTATTTAATATTATGGGATGCTATTCTGCAACTTTAGCAACAAACTATTTTCTGAAAAATTTCCACAGCTCTTTATTGTACTCTTTGTTCTGTGGAGCTGTTTGTGTCAAAGCATTGGCTGGGAAGTGAACCTGCAAACCTGTGACAACTGCTTGTAAGACAGCTGTGCTGACCACTTGGATACCAACACTAGACTGCTTATCACAGCAATAACAGTAAAATTTACCACTGTATATACTCTGCTGCATTTTTAAAATTTTTTTATTCAGACAGTTTTTGAGTAGTATGATATGATTTACAAATGGGTTGATGTCTAAATACTCTTTGGACTAATCAAGCACTAATTCAAGGATAATACCCATTTAACAGTCTCTTTATAAGTTATGTCTGTCCATATTTGCAAGTAATTGCTCTATGAATTTTCTTTCTGACATACTCCAAAGAAATTGTTCTAAAAAATCCTCTTTCAGGAATTGATGGTAGGCACAATTGTTTGCCCAATCTCCGAGGGCTATATCATATTTCTTGAAATTCTCCTCTTTTGCCTGATTCTAAAGTGTAACCTTACAATATGTTTAAAGGGAGATGAACAAAAATATGCAGATACACTTCACTGAAGGAAAGTGTTTATGTTTCGCTGGTTCATATAAATTATTGGTAATTTTTGTGATTTTTAAACTGGAAAATCCTAACAATAAAGCTCTTTTTATGTGATCCCCTTTAATACTGTTGACTAGAAAAACATTGCTATATATTTATTATAGAATGACCAATTAATGGTATTATCGATATTAAGCTCTCTGATGGGTGTTTGTATTATTGAGGCTATTAATGATAGGCACACAATTTAACTCTTCAATTACCATTAGGTTGTAGACAAAACTACTAAAACATCATATTATCACCCATGTTCTATGTTTACACAAGCTATTAAAACAATAGCAAACTTTCCATACAGTAGAGCCACATAGTGCAGACCTTAAGAATAAATGGATGCAAGGTTTTTTGCATAAAATTTATATAGGGATTTTATACACCAACCTTCTCACCTCGACTGGTTACTAAGCCTTGTACTGGATAGCACTGCTACTGTTTTAAGTTCTACATACTTTGACTGTGCCAATTGTGTTACCTAGCCTAGTAGAAAAAACAAAATCAGAACAAGCACTGATTAATTTAAGACTATTCAACATTTAATAATATATATATAACAATTGCTATAAATAAAAAATACATTCAAAACTATAAAGAAGATACAATTTGGTTATTAATAAATTATTTACACAAAAGTGTATACAAACAATATACCAATGAAGCTATTAAATCCTAGATCTATTTTGAGACCTATGGATAAGACATCCGTATGCATAAGAGGCACCTTTGTGCAAATTAAATTTTAGTGTCTCTTGTCTCGTGAATACAGCTGATCTGAGTGTAGTCTGAAGTCACATGACCTCAGGCCTGCATGTTGACTTATTTTGTGAAAATTAAAAAATAAAACATTTTGCCACATGCTAAATGAAATTACATTTCCTTTTTTTGTCAAAGCTCTACAATGAATATTATATGCAAAATAATATACATGTTCAAGCACTCACATTATGCAGTAATGCAAATTTTGCAGTTATATTGTTTACCTAAATGTTTCACAATGTTCTAGATGTGTTATTTGTCTGAAGGTTTGTAATGATGGTATATTATAAGATGTGATATGTTGGATTATTTCCATTATTTATGGGTGAATGTTGAATGTATAGAAAATTTTAAACTTTATTTAAACTTTCCAAATACTTTCCAAATACAAACAACTTGTCAGTAATAACACACAAATAGACAATACAGGTTAGTAATTACACTCTTCTTCAGGTGTTGCTGGCCTATATGCACAGTGACAATATTTGCTTAGAAGTTGAACTCGCACCTTTAGATTCTTGAATATTGAATTTAAGGCAAACGCTCACCAACAGCTATTCTGTCAAAGGCAACATATAATAGAAATTTGATATATTTATATATGAGGGTTGGTTCAAATCCTCCTGAGTCCTTCAATTTTTTTTAATGAGTCTAATTTTTTATATATATTTTTTAATAAGAGAAAGATTAATTAGAGGCTTCCATACATTGTGTATTGCCACACTGGGTTGACTTATAGGATTATTTACCATTGTCATATGAGCAGCTCTCTTGAATTTTCTTCTATGCATTTTTTCCTCTTTATCTAATATCTTTGTATTTTCCCACTTAAGCATATGGTCATTAGTACATACATGATCTGCTATGGTAGACATCTCTGTTTTTTCTCTTTTAACCATTAGTTTCTGCTCCTTCAATACGTTGTTCAACAGGGTGACAGGTCTCACCAATGTATTTTCTTCCACATTTATATGGTATTTCATAGATGCAGTTTTTGTAATTCCTTCAGATAAATGCAGCCAGTTCCATCAATATGAGTGTATGGGATGACCTCGATTCTTTTTACAGATTAGCTTTTATCTCCTTTTCAGTCCAATCCCAGGTAGCAACTCTATAGCAATGAAAGGCTCTAGAACAATAATTACTACCGTTGTTTATTTCTCATTTTAGTTTATTTCTATCTTAGTCTATTCTTTTAGTCAAATATTTTCTATTACAAAAACGCTTATCAAAATATTTTAAATTTAACATCTATAACTTTTTAATTTTCACTGGTAATACTTAAGCATTTATTTTAAATTTAGCACAATTATTTATATTATATAGCAAACTTCATATTAGTTTTGATTATAATATTTGATCTATTAAAGCTTACTTCTTCAGTATCCACTTATCATTACACTTAATTCAAGTGATTTTAAAATTAAGGCTTCTATAAATTCTTTTATTAATCTCAAAATATTTTTCCTAAATTTCTCTACTTTTATTACAGTCTTTTTTTGTTTATTATTTTAAAAAAAAGACTATAGTCTTTTTTTTATTATTATTCAGATGCATACACGCATGTATGTGAAATAAATAATCGAATAATTTTATTGGTCGTAAACTCACGTGATTTTCGATTACAGGAAATGACAAAATTGAGCTACGATCCAGAGATTTTTAACTCTTTAATTTATTATTTTACAACAACGGCAGGGCGCCTATATACTAAAACCCGTGATTTGTTTGTTGATAATATTTTAAATGAGAGCAGTCCGTTTATTTTTATTTAACACAAACATATATTTATAATTTTGTTCTCTTCCATTTTATTTGTATCCAAAATGAGAGGAATCAATGCAAAATTAAATAGAATCTATTTGAGAACCGTCAAGATAAAATATTAGCTGTTTCTTTACAAAGTTTTTTTTTATTATTAGTTCGTAAAAGGAAAATAAAAACAAATTTGATCTGTAATAAATTTTCAGAATCTCTTTTTATTGCCAGTAATTGTTTGATTTGTTAGATCGTAAAACAGTTTCAGATGATGACATTTGTATGGGTTGTCAAAATGTTTCACCCTTGACTTGGTTTATTGCGTTTTGATTGTTTGGTTCAGAGATTATATTCTTTCTCTGAACTTCTTTAACTGCCCATAACTCATCTTGGAAGAAAAAAACAGTTTAAACTTAATATAATACTCGTCAAACGATTGATTTAAAAAATAATAATGGTAAAATCAAATTAAATATTTTTATTTAAATGCAATTTTCTTATTACTTTATTAAATTTTTAATAATACCAATACTATTTTTTAATCAAAATATCCCCCCCCCCAAAAAAAAAAAAATTAGGGCAAAATACAGTAAGATTCTGCTTAATATACTAAGTACAGTACTGAAAATAAATATCGTTGCTTAGGAAAGGGATGTGACACTTGAGCATCTAAAGCGATCCCGAGAGCTTTAGGCCTTGAATTCATCCCTAAACCACATAGGGCTTTAATATATTTATATAGAATTATATATATTATATCACTAGAACATATTTTTAGCACAAACTAAAAAGCATAAATAAGGATGATTTTTAATTTACAACTAAGTTGAAAAAGTAAACTTAGTATCTTATCTATAATATCTATACCTATTTTTTAATCACAGCTAATCTTTACTACAGTTCACATTTAGCTATTATTTGGCTAAATATGGTGAAACAAAATACCATAAATTTAAAAATATTGCCTTATGATATCCAAAGATGATGTTATATATGGAGTAAAATAATCTGTATGTTTTGATTATAATTCTTATATGTGCATATATGAGTTTGTTCTCAGTCCGATATATAAAAACTTATTCTATCAAAAGCAATTTGTTGATCAAAGGGATAGATAATTTTAACAGAGTTTATACTGTTAATACTACAATTAAAACAAAGCATAGACATAACTTTAGTTTTAGTGGTAACAGATTAAAAATAAGCAGAAACTATTTCTTATCTTGCATTGAAAATGGTATAATAAAAGAATATTGAGCTGCCAATAATAAAAGCATAGAAGATTCAAGTATTTTATATCTCTAACACATCTGATAACAATGCATTCTTAATGAGAGTAGATGCTCTGAGTTTCTGAGCTGATGGATAGTTATGATATCATAAAGTTGAGATGGAAGTTGCACTTTAAATGGCATGCATAGTGAGAGAGGATGGTCTGACATTGTGTGTTGGTGGATGGTTGTGATATGGTAAAGAAGGTGGTCTGGCTTTCTATGTTGTGGAAGATGGACTGACTTTCTGGATTGATGGATGTTTGTGATATGGTAAAGAAGGTGAACTGACTTTCTGTGATGGAGGATGTTTGTGATGTGATAAAGCAAGTGGATTGACTTTCTGTGATCGTGGTTGATTGTGATATGCTAAAGAGAGTTGGCTAACTTTCTGTCTGGTGGATGATATGTTAAAGAGGGTGGACTGATTTTTTGGGTTGGTGGATATTTGTGACATGGTAATGAGATTGGACTAACTTTCTATGTTGGGGGATGGTTGTGATATGGTAAATAGGGTGGACTGACTTTCTGTGTTGTGGATGGTTGTCATATGGTAAAAAAGTTGGTCTGCCTTTTTGGGTTGATAGATGGTTGTGATATGGTAAAGAGGGTGGAATGACTTTCTGGGTTGGTTGATATTTGTGATATGGTGAAGAGAGTGAACTGACTTTCTGGGTTTGTAGATAGTTGTGATATGGCAAAGATAAGATGGGAGCTGCACTAATATATATATAGTTTTTTTTTTAAAAAATTTCAAATTAAAATACTATAGACTAGGTTATCGAATGATTGGACAATAAATAAAATCTAAATAGAATTGAAAGAGCCAAACAATTTAACACTTAAACAATAATTGCAATATCCCCAAGTGACCATTTGAATTACTATTCAACATTTGATTTTACTATTAAATCTTTATTCCATATTGGAATTCAATAAATTGGACTTGATTTGTTAAAAATATTAGTTTACAAATAAAAAACATATTCAAAAATAATATTTGAATTTTGAAAATATAGAAAAAAAAATTGAACTGAAAAACATAATGAGAATAATAATTTTTTTCTTATTGGATGAGTACCACAATGCTGATAAAAATTTAAAAAAAAGATAGTAATGTGAAAGGCTAAAATCTTCGAAAGTTGTGCTTTAAACATGCTTAATGAAATCTTTGTAAATGAACTTCATTTCTAAAACCTAACTGAATTATTGTTTGTTAAGTCATCATAAAAGTAAGAAATTCTGTTCTAAAATTCAAAATTGCCTTTATAATTATTAAAATATCAGAAAAGGTTCATACTATGATGTTTTAAAAAGCATTACTCATCTTCTTTTGTCATGGTTACCATAAATTTCTTAACTTATATTTTTAAAAATAAAACAAGTACAAATAAAATACAAGTGCAATCATGTATACTTTTGTTTTTAAATAATTATTGTACAAATATTTTGTAAAAATAATTATAAATGTTTAAATAAACTATGAAAAATAGACAATTTATCACATTGCTAGTAACAATAGGAAGTCATAATCTAGCAAATGATTTCAAAGCCTGAAATCAAAGAATCCCCCAATCAGAGACATTATTGACTTGTTTGTCATAATTTCTATGTAAAGTACTGATATCTTTAAATTAATTTTCACAACTAATAAATGTATAATTTAGTTCCATTTTCTACTATCAAAATAGTACTTTAGATAGCCACAAGAGAGTAAAGAAAAATTACACAAGTACCATCAATGCTCCTTAATATTGTGAATTTGAGAATTATTGAATTTTTATTTCAGGTTACTCCTACCATTCATTTCTCCATATTTTGCTATAGAATACCTATATTAATTATGCTTCTATTTAGTGCAGTTCTCAGGTTCATAAGTAAGCACCAGCTGAACATGTTTTCTATCCATTATTGTTTTACACATATACTGTATAGTCATATTTTTTTGAATAGTAAGTTACTTCTACCAAAGACATTTTATCTAACTTAGTAATTTAATCCATATATGTGTATTAAATTGATAATTTTTTCCAAAATATTTATTATTTTCTAACTTCAAATGTATTAGATATATTAAAATTTTTTGAAATGATTATAAAGATATTTTTAAAAAAATAAATGACTCATGATACATTTCATACTGAACCAGCGCCTTTTAGTTGACCCAGGTCACAATTTTTTACATATGACTTCAATTTTAAATTTAATGTAGCTTAATGCATGTGTAAACAGGGAGTAAATCAACCACCTTCACACTATGACTTGAAAGCACTCTAAATGTTGAATGTCTCCAGCCTTGTATAGATAGTTACGAGTTTAATAACTCTTAAATTCCATATTCCATCTGGTTGATAAATTAATTTCACTGTGAATTATTAACAATGTTGACAAAGATATGCATATAAACATTAGGGCTACTAAGAATAGGTGATTCATTCTATTCTTGATTCTTTGTTCAACATTTAGAATGCTTTCAAGTCATAGCCTAGATGTGGGTGGTTTACTCCCTTTGTTTATATGACTTGAATATTTTATTTATTCAGTATTTATGAATATCAAATTACTTCAATTGATATACAAATATCAAAATTATTGCATTCATACCTTTGATACCGTTTATATTTGTTAAATACATTGATGATTACTACTGATTACTTCTTAATTATAGATTATAATCAGAGATGAAGTGTGACTTTTTTAGGAATGGGAGTATATTTCTTTTTTTATAATGTTTTTATTTCACTTGCCACAATAATTTTTATATAATAGCACCTAATATATAATAAATATTATACACATCTAGAAAAATCTGAAACTCTCTTATCTGTAAATCAGAGAATATATTATCAATTAAGAGAATATATTATCAATATATTTTTATCTTCCAAATCCTTTTGACATTTTTAAAAGTTTTAACTGTAAATTAGATCTTAACATCGTTTGAACTTCTTATAATCAATGAGAGTGTGAGAATGAGTTAGTCGAGTTCATTCCCAATCCCTATATATATAAAAACAATTTGACTGTTGGTAAAAAAAAATTTAAAGTGAATTTTTTAAATTGAATTTTAATTAAAACTTTTGAAAGTTTTAGTGAATTTTTCTACGGAAGCATTCATTCTGTTCAATACATGGATGTGTTGACCCTGATTATAGTATCATTTTTGTATACATCATATATTGCATATAATAACTCATACTTTGTTAATAAGCATTGATTACAATAGAATACATATTGTTTATTGAACTATAAGTATACAATACTTTTCAGCATGCATATATATAATACAAATACTTTTTATATGTATAGTATAAATTAAAATTATAATATAAACAAAATTTTTTTTAAATTATAATATAATTATTGATAATAAATTGATAGAGAATGTTTTTTTTTTCATTCAGTGAAAGAAACAAGAAAAAAAAATCACTTGTATTTTTATTTTTTAAATAAAGTAAATAGCAAACTGACTGGCTTTCATTTCAATTAAATACATTCTGGGTGATATTTTTCAATAACTTTTCCTTTTATAGAATCCTAATAGACTAATTTTTTTAACAAAAACTATAATCTGTCTACTTGTTTTGATGTTTTAAATCAGTATAACTTTAAGTATGTCTAAAATGTTGTAAATATTATAGCATTAAGCTTAGAAACTTTTATTATGCAAAATACTGCACATCAATGGAGGAAGAATAAAATATATGTCCTTTCAACATAAACCAAATAAATTTAATTAACTGTTTTACAGGTTGACATTTTTATTGTTTAAACAGTAGCAATCTCTCCATGCAGTAATGCCACCCAATGCAAGCTTTAGTGATCAATGGATGCAGGAAGGTTGCACAAAATTCCTAACCAATATCCATAGATTAGTTTCCAGCATATGGCTTTTATCACTGAGGAGCCTTGAATCTGAGAGCACTAAACCTTGATCTTAGGATCTAATGCACCCCCCCCCCCCAGTAGCCATATTTTATCTATTTATTTAACTATAAAGCTATGCATACAAGATATAAAAAAAACAATGTTTTCAATCAAAGCTCATTTACCACAAAAATGGTAATGTATTATAATCTCAATCTTAAGTTAGAATATGAAATGTGACTGTGTTTTGTACTGTATTCCATGGTGGAATAACATTTTAACTTTAAATTGGAGGAACCTGCTACTCAAACATTTGCAATGATTCAGGTTTAGTGTGGCAATGGATTCATCATGAGAATGTTTTCAAATGTTTTTCAAGTTTCATAATGACAAGAAAAGAAAGATGATGAATAAAAATATCCATACTTTCACATTTTGTGTCATAATTTGTAATCTAGACAGGCTACCACTTTAAAATTTTTGTGATGAACAAGTAAGTGTACATTTGCTGTCAACCAAAAGAAGACCCTTTGGCACCTCTTGGAGGTGTTAAAGGAACCAAGCAGGTCAAATTCCTAATGTTTATTCTGGACATTCTTGTTGTAGCAGCTGTTATTATTATATGATTATTCATATAATACATAAACATGAATGGACTGTTCACCAACACACATTAACCAGCATGATGAATTTGGTGGCTTTTTACCTTTGAGTTTAAGATTAAGATTTGGATTGAACTTTGAGAGACCTTCATCCCACAGAGAATTGATAATTGTTGAAAATGAAGATGGATAATATTTGTAAATATATGTAATATTTCAACAATATCCTGGAAAGAAATATGTAGCCAATCAAACTAATTAACAGTGTTTAAATAGAAAGTTGGAGGATGTTTATATTTCTGATTTGGCTCATGAATAGAGGTTATTCTAAGAGATATACAGGTAAGAAACAAAGGGCTAATGTTTTTATTTCTGCTGAACTAATAGCTTCAGGATTGTCGAGTGCAATATTATGGCATATATATATATATACACACACATTTTATTCAGATACATATACATACACATGCATATATACTGCATCCACACACTTTCATGCACACATTTTTAGTAACCAGTCATATAAATACAATATAAAAAAAATAAAATATAAAAAAAGAAAATAATTTTTTTGTTCATATATGTATGTTATGAAAGTTTTCAACATATATATATATATATGCACACACCTATATATGTGTGTATGTTTAAAATGCATATTATATGGTTCATGTTTTGAAATACACAAGGTGGTTGGATTATGAAAAAGAATAAAACTTTTTATGGATATCACATTTTCATAGCGGTTATTAAAAGCAAATCAATATAAATAATTATCTATTTTTCTATTCCATCATTTCTTGCTTTTTCTGGATGGAATGAATGGAGACAAAGCCTAAACATGCTTCCCTGTTTAAACTTCAAGCCTACTGATTAATTTCAAATAAAAAGAATATTAAATCATTTAAAATTAAATTGCAAAACTTTCTGCTAGTAGTAATTGGATATTTATTTATCAAGTAATGTTTGATGGCTGATTATAGAACTGAATGTCTATAAAAATACTGAAGTTATTTTGGAATTTTCTTATCCCCAAATAAGTTTCATGGATCTAGCATTAATACAAAGTAGTCAATCACATATGAGTATGAACATTCCAGCCCATAAGAAAAGATAAAAAGCAACCCATAATAATGTACTATAGATTAGTTTTGTGATGACTATATAAACAACATTGTGAACCACTAATATGTTCATGTCTATAACATCCTGGTTCATTATTTTGTTTATTTGATATTTTATAAAGCTCTCTTTTAACTTCATCTGCAGAAAATGTTTCCTTCTGAAATATTTCAACATTAATTGCAGCTCTCCAATATATTCTCTTCTCTGTAATACTCTTCCAATGTAAGCAATAAACATTGCCACTTGGGAAGAATGTCTTTGAGATAAACTTTATAATTTAAAGAGAATTGATATCTTATATTTCACATACATCATTCCACCAATAAATTTCTAACCTTGCAATCTCATCAAATAACATGTACACCAAAACTTCTGATAAACTTAAGTGATAAACTTGTACAAAGAAATAATAAAAACACACTATGATACTAAACAAAAACAGGTAGTTGTGAGTTCTTGTTTCATCATGCAACTAAGGATAGAACAGAGGAAGTGATCAAACAAAATGTGGAAGAGGGATTAATTTATTCAGATTGCTGGAAATAATATAAAATGAAAAACTACTATAATTCAACACCTAGATTCATATCTAGCAGAATTTATGTGGTGGATATTGCATAAAGAAAATGATACTTTCCTTTGCATTTTGGCTGATATAAAAAACAGTCTAGTGATTCTGTTTTGATAACGATTCACTAATTTTGTTTTTTAACAAAATAAAGTTAGTTGAACATATTTCTCGATCTCAATCAAGATCCTGTGCAGGTGTTATATTGCATAAACATGTGTTTTAACTCTCCATTTTGTAATACTGACTGAGATGGTATTTTTTAATCTGTTCATTTTGTAACTTTCTACCATAGTTAATAGACATGGTATTTTTTTATTTGCTTTACTGGCCATTTTGTAGTCAATATATTTATTATTTTTGATTTGTACATATTGTGATTAAAATTTGGCAATTGCTGCCCACTACTGAGAAGAATCCATATGAAATGAAGTAATGATGTTTGGAAGCCTTCTACAGAGATGATGGTTTCATTGTGACAATTCCTATTTTATATACTTGATAAGATTGTTTTGATTTGTTTTATTTGATTTTGCTTATGAGGGTTTTTTTTTTTTGTTAATCTTGCTTTAGTATTTATTTTGTAATTTTCTGTGAGAGTTAATATACATAGTATTTTTTAATTTTTAAGTAAAATTTGAGAATTGCTACCCATGTTTGTGGTAGTAGAATGCCATACCTTTGCCCAGTGGGGAGGGGGGCTTGTGAGAGCAGAGTGCCATATTAAAACTTACAGCTACTTGTCTTTATGTAGTATCGTAATGTTTTATTATTTTTGTGTACAAATTTGTATTTTTAGGACTGTTAAAAATGTACTTTTTCAGGTTTATGCATTAGTCGGGGGGGGGGGGATTAATATTACAAGTTAGAGTTGCTGTGACAATTCACATATATATCAATCTGCCAATAACTTTTTAAACCTTTCAAAAATGCCATGAAATAACATGTACATGGGGTCCATTTTTAAAAATTTACCAATTAAGTTTGTCAGAAATTCCTGTGTACATGTATTTGATGAGATCACAAGATTTGAGAGTTAACAGCAGACTGATACATATGTGGAATATCATGGCAGGTCTAATACATAAAAACTCTTAAGTTCACTATAAAATGCAGCAGATTTGTCATTGTTTATACATATCAAATGTTAATACAATGTAGACATGTTTTACAATATGGATTTTATAGTAACAGATTCAGTATGTTGGGAAGATATACAAGTTGATTCTTGTGATCTTACCATTGTGTTTTTAAAATTTAAGAAGCATTATCAAATGAAGTTTTCGGTTTTCTAATGCTTTTATGTTATTTCAATAGGATGTCCTAAGTTTCATTTTCATTCATAAATTAGATAAAATAAAAACTATATATTCACTGTGATTGAACATCTGGCTTTTATTTAATTTGTCAACCATAGCAGCAACACATTGGACTTAGTGCTACATATAAATATCTAACTTTACCTTTTACTTAAAAAATTACTAAGGTGTTTATTTAAATTGGTTCACGTTCTCAAGTTGATAATCTTTCACATGTAAAAGTAAATGTTCCATCGTTGGCTATTAATTAAACAATTTTAACAGCCAATCTTTGAAATCCTTTTTATTTATATATATAGAAATAAACTCTTACTTAGAAACACACACACATTATATATATATCAACTGATTGATATGGAGGAATGTGCTATTTATTTGTTTTTTAAAAATTGAAATTAAATCAAATTTCAAAAGATAAGGCTCACGGGTTTAAAAAAAAAAAATCTATCATCATAAAAATGAATACAGTCACTCAGACGAGAAAATTTTATCTGAATTTATTTCTCTGTCAGAATTACAGCAGACATGAATTTTGAACTCGACTGCAGGCTACCTTTTCTATTATTTACAATAAAATGAATTCAATTTTGACTAATTTTACTAAAACGGTTCTCATATTCAAAATCAAAATTTAGAATTAAAAATAATTTGACTTTAATAGGACATTGTGTTTAACATAGTCCAGCAGCAGGCTGACACTCCTTTTCTAATTAAAATTAATCTGATAGAAAGAGATGAATAATAAAAAGAATTTGCTTTTAGGGGTTGTGTGTGCATCTGTCCGTGCATATGAGTGGATTGAAACAGTTTAATAAAAAAAAAAAATCGAAATTTAAAGTTTTCATGTTTAAAACCAAAAGTTTATTTTATAAATAAAAAGTGTGAATATAGAAAGTAAAAGTAACAAAATTATGTCAAATTGATAACGATGTAAAAAAAGAAGTAAAAATTAAATATATGTTTCAGAATGATAAGGAAAATAACTAAAAAAAGTGACAGTATGTTTTTTTTATTTTTAAATAAATGGCTTTATTGTTTAGAAGTATATATTTTATATTTATTTAGAAGGTGCATATATAATTTAGGTTTGCTATTATTGTAAAGCTATTGCTATTATCAATTATGAACGAACATTATAGCTTATTAATGTATTTATGAGTTCCACATTGTTACGATTCAACTTATCTTCAAGCAATGCATTTGTCCAGATTCTATCTTAACTTGATTGACTTCTGTATTCATCGCTACAGCCCAATGAATATATGAATCGATCAAATATAGCCAATGTCAGAAGCAGGCCAATAGGTGAAGATGCTCAGTAAATCCAACTGCTCCCACTGAGGAAGAGAATATAGCTATAAATTGGCAGTCCATTTGGAAGTAAGATTATACAACCACCAAATAACTGTCAAGCTATGTAATATTAACATCATCTATGTTCTTGATTACAATGCTTTTTTTACAACCTAATATATATAAAATGTAAAATTATAAGTTCATGTACATTAGTATTCATGTATTTGTATAATGGTTGTTATAGTTCTGAAGAAAATTGCTGGGGCAATCGAAACTGTCATATTAGGTTGTAAAAAAAGCCTTGTAAAAGTAATAAAGAACATAGAGGATATTAATATTATATGGATTTGGCAATGCAATAGGAAGGATAAAGTTATAACTGTCAAGCTGAATGACTAAAAGCACATTGTCTACATTATTGTTTAAAGAGTAAGGTAAGTTCACATTGAAGTAAAAACTGCTAAATATTAAACTTGACATGCTGTCACAATACAGATGACAGTATCATTATATCTACGCATGAGACAAGCTGCCATAGTAAAGTGGAAATGTTACGTACGCCTAAAAGCACAACTGAAGTCCTTTGCTTCAATAGATTCACAGCAGCTGGACACTATATCTAGAAAATATATCAGGCACATGGCATAATAGATGTTTATATAAATAGATGTAAATACATGTTAGATTATAAGCTTAATAAATATTTAACTGTACATTACATGATCACTAATTTCTTATGCTTTCTCAAGCTGCCAAAACATATAAAACTCCATATAATAGTGCCACTCAGTACAAGCCAGAGTAATCAATGGATGCAAGAAGATTTGTGCATAAAATCCTTATCTAGTGCCTACTCATCCAATATCCTCAGACCAAACAGGCAAAACTCTCTATACAATAGTGCCACTCAATGCAAGCTCAGATCCACGGCTCATCAATGATGAAAATGACAAGCTAGAAACTAGTCTGGGGATATTGGATGAGTGGGCACTAGATAAGAATTTTATGCATAAACCTTCTTGCATCCATTGATTACTTGGGCTTGCACTGAGTGGCACTACTATATTTAACTGTACTTATGTGAGAACATATTTATTCTGAGTTTATATAAACACAACACATATGAACCAATATTTTCACTACAAATTAAAATCCAAAACAGCTTCTAAATAGCTATTGCAAAATAAGGCCTTTTAAATAGACCTTTTCAAAAAAATTAGAGAAAAGGGGATGCATTGCATACTTAAGTGCTGTTATAGAGATTTGTCTCTCTCATTCACTTTACCAATATCACATGATCTCCTAAAGGATGAACCACTGAATATGTTTTAAATACCAAGCATTTTATATTTTAGAAAGTAAGTTATATGGGTATTGATTAAAATAATATATTAATAATTAAATCATCAGAGTCAAAGCTCTTTATACAGTAGCGCCACTCAGTGCAAGCCAGAGTAATCAATGGATGCAAAAATGTTTGTGCGTAAAATCCTCATCTAGTGCCTACTCATTCAATATCCCCAGACTAGTTTCTAGCTTGTGGCTTTCATCAGTAAAGAGCTTTGGATCTGAGAGTGCAAACTTCTTACATCCATCGATTACTCTGGCTTGCACTGAGTGTCGCTACTGTGTGGAGAATTTTGCCACTGTTTAAACAGCTGTGTAAGCATAAAGAATGATGATCATGTGATGTTCAGTGGTTTAATAATTAAATTATTATCAATACATTGTTGATATTTATTATTTGTTTGTGGACAAAAAAGTGTAATTCTACATATTTAAACATATTTCTGTACGTTTGTGAAATCACATATATTCTATTTGAGTACATGTGTTTATATCTGTGTGTGAATGTATGTTGATACTTATATATATTTACTAAGGCTGTAAACCTTAAGAATATGCACATAAAAATGTGAAGGGTAGGGATCTCTACAGGGCTTAACCACAAGCTTACGCTCTGGAAGAAAAGAGGGGAACCCTTCTTTACTTCAACCTACTTTCTATATGAATAGATGAAGCTGAAGTGGTTAGATCTAAGAGCATGAAACTATTCAATACTTCACTGATTAAGTCCACAATTCCTATTACCCATTAGTACTCATGAAATCTTTCAATTTACAATGAGTCAATGGAAAGATCTTATAGTTAGAAATCTATTATGATAATTTAAAGTTGTAATTATAAATTTATTTAAATGCACATTGATTACATAAGTAATATTTACTAAGGCTATAAACCTTAAGAATATGTACATGATAATGTGAAGGTAGGGACCTTTACAGATCTTAACCACAAGCTTACACTTTGGAAGAAAAGAGAGGAACCTTTCTTTACTTCAACCTACTTTCTATATGAATAGGTGAAGCTGAAATAGTTAGATCTAAGAGTGTGAAACAATTCAATACTTCACTGATTTAGTCCACAATTTTTATATATATTACATATTACTGTTTTATTTCTTTTTTGTTGTTATTTCAAATAATGTGGGCTTTAGTTAGGCCTTTTATATATGCCTATACACTACATTATTTTGAGTAAATTAGATTGAATTAGTAATTGGTATAGCTATTTTTCTATCATTCTTTTCTTTTACAGTTTTACAATTTCATTTTAATATCATATCTCATTTCCTTTCTAGTAGTGTTTCATTTTCCCCTTTTGGTTTTAAATATCATAATTTTCTAGTCTAAATGGCTCAACTAATTTTGATTATTTAAATTTATATACAAAAATTGGCTCTTAAGAATATTATTTTTAGAAACTGTTATTGATTTCCCTCTTCTATCTAGCGTTCTTTTAAATAAACTCATTTGCATATTGAGTGTTGAGTGCATACTATATTGGCACCTAAATAGAAATATAAAGAATATTTTATAGCTCATAATAATAATTATTAACAATCAAGAACAAGCATATTATTCCTTTATATTATTTATTCTAAACAATAACTCATAATAATATTAATAATTTATATAATAAATTATTTAAGTATTGATGTAATTTTTATTAGCTTTTGATTGGTCATTGTCTATAGAATCTGACTGGTTTTTCTTAAATAAAATAGAACAGATTTTTCCATGTTTTTAAAAATATTTCAACAATAATATCTAAAGTTATTCATAATATATATATATATGTATGTATATATTCATTATTATAAGTAAAAAAGTTCACTATGAAGAGGTCTGTTTGTAATCCTCCAATGAGATACAGATAATTATTCTGTGTGGCACAGTGGTAGAATGATAAACTGCAAAGCATAATATTCTTGTATCCCAATTCATCTCTACTGCTTCCAGTGCTCAAACTTCTTATGAATGCTTGAGCAATAAACTAGTCGATTATTACTATTTATGAAGAAGACTAGGTCATAAAAATATGCCATTTTTCATTATTATTTTATCATTCCTACTTTTTTCATTTTCATATTTTAACTTTATTATCAGCCACAATTTATTTAGTAATTAAGAGTGTTATTTTTACTACTGCAGCAATTTACAGTCAACCTTTATTTGATCTTTGCCTACTTACGAAATGATTGTTTATAGTAAGAATGACGACAATCAAATGGTTTTATTACCCATATCCTGTCTGGTTTAGTGCAGTGGTTGAATGTTAAACTGTGGAGTAGAAGGTACTCTGATTAGTATTTCCAGTACTTGAACTTATTATAAATTTTTGAGCAATAAAGCAATTTGGTTATTTATTTCACTTCTTGTTTAGGAGTTTAGAAAAAGTTTGAACACCAGAAATGACAAACGGAGTTGCAGTCCCAAACATCGAGATCTAGAATTCATGAATTCTATCATTGCATTAAATAATGAAGAGCATTATCTGTAGTGATTTAATTGGGTAATCCTTTTATTTTGATTGGTAAATTATTTATTGGGTTTTCTATAAGTCCAAGTGTACCAATAACTTCCAAAACTAAGTAGAACTAATGAAACCTGGAGTATAATGCTTGGTAGCCCAAGTGTATAATTTATGTGTGAAACAACACATTTGACAGATCTTTCTAAAAAATACATTGATTTTACTGAATTTAAAAATGAGAAAAGGTTTCTGAATTGAAGTTCATATATAAAAAGCTTTTATTACTGTGGAAAATAACAAGAGATTAGCCGAGTGTGAGAAAGGAAGGGCATTTGAAAAGTCATTTTTAAAAAACTAAAATGGATATGCTTTTTGATGGAAGAGAACTAAGAACAATATTTTAGAGCTTTTTGGTGAATTATGAAAGGAAAAAAAACAGGTCAGGCCTACAGCACTGGAAGAAGAGAGGAGAAGAATGCCACTTGAAACATTGTATATAATAACCTATATGCTATTGCTAACAGTTGAAGGTAATTGGAAAATTTGAATGAAGTTAAATGTTTCCTAAAGGCCTTCAATATTTAATATTACATGATGGAAATAGTCTACCATAAAATACTATAATCACAAATCTTCAGGAAATGCAGATTAGATGATGTTATGAAAAATAATAAGATATTAAGCAATAAGAGATACAAGGTTTGAAAAATGTGATCAAAGAATTTAGTATGGGAAGGAAGGTTCCTTTTCTATTTTCAAATTTATCATTTAGTGGAATGAATTTGTTTTAGCATAATTAAATAAAAGTTGCATTCTTTGAAATGCTTGATGTAGTGTAACAATGGACTCAAAATCTAAAAATTCTGGGCTTGAAACCCAATGCTGTCACTGCTTATTGCCACCCTGTGCAGAGCTCAAGACTTATAATTCCAGTGAAGGTCATAATATCTTCTGAATTGATAATCATGTGATTATTTTATTTACTGAAAGTAGCTTAAAGCTAAGTTTCTAGCATCTATTGATTACTCTGGTTGGCACAGGGTGGCACTACTGTATGGAGAGTTTTGCCTGTTCAATGAGTACATAATAAGTAAGTTAAAATTCTGAACTTAAAAAAGTTAAGACCTCATCTGTGTTTGTTCTTGACTGGTTTAATGTGGCCTTAAAATGACATACTTTCAGTCTTAGAATGATAGACTCAAGGGTAAAAATTATTAGATCAAAGCTCAAAATGAGAACTTACATCCCTAATTGTAACTCTAAACTCAATATGGTCATGTGATTTATAAATGGAAAGTTTCTATTATGATAATTATGAGATTATGATTATTGGTCAATATTTTAAAAGGTAAACATTTATTGTAAAAGTTAGTTAACTGTTTTTAATGTAAGCGAAAGTATAATAACAACTGCAAAGAGAGACAAACTGAATCTGTGCACCATACAACCACAGAGCTGCAAATATTTTTCATTCAAATGCTATACCTATGGAAAAAGAACTGATCCATCTCTCTGTAGTTATATTTAAGTTTGGAATGAAACAAGTCTTAGCACCTATGTAGAAAGCTGCCAATCTTCCATGTAAATGTGGGAGATTTCATCTTACATTAACGAATTGCGCATAACAACTCAATATTCAGTACTATAATTTTCTGTACATCAACCTAACTTTACATGACTAAATGCAGTACAAGGCAGAGCCTTAACAAACTTATTCCATTATTTAAACTTATTATATTAAATACACAATTAATTAATAGCACCTATAAGTTTAAGTAAAAAAAATTGATTCAACACAATCATTTAATCACAGTGCTACAAACATTCTTCACATGGAACAAAAAAAATATCAGCAAAGAATTATGAAATAAATTATTTAACAAAATATATGTTAAAATTGAGATAAAAGAATTATGTTACACTTAGCTTAAATTCTATGTGCTTAAATTATGTAGACGTTCTTGTTCAGTTCACTAGAGGGCACATTGATACAGAAGCTATTAGCATTTTTACTCTGATTAAACTTGAGTTAATTAATCAAAAATTTATTAACATGATAGATTTAGAAACCATGAATGAACAGAAAATCTATTGCTTTTTGGATTAGTAATAATATAGAATTCCAGCCAATTATTAAATTGACATGTTTAAGCTGATCAAATAAAATACCAAAAGATCTGGAAATATAGGCTCGATATTGGCTCAAAAGAAAATGCATTGTCTGATGTTCAATAGGAAATGCTCTCAAGTGCTAAATTTTTTGCATTGTGAATGTGTTATCTAATCACTTACTTCAAGCACTAGTATTTAGTTTAAGTTCCTCCTCCATCTCATTGTAAGTTCAACATAAACAAACCCACAAAGAATACAATTCCTCAGAGCCTAATAATTATAGTTCCTGGATAAGAGTTGTATTAGTGATTCTGATCTATAGAGCATCAGCTCTCAAGTATTATGCTGTGAGACCATGAAATTGTATTCAATAATGCTTATAATCAGGGATTGTTCTGTCACTGGCACAAAAACTAATTACAGCATGAATATATGAAGCTAAACATTAAGAGATTACCATACCAGGTGAGAGTAAGCCAATCTGAACAATAGTCCCAGTACCTACAAGAACATATTATATAGATAATAATAAAATAAAATCAGTGGATGATTTAAAAGCAATAATATTACTCAAACTTCCACAAGCCTATTTCAAAAATTATATTATATCCAAGGATAGCTTTAGTCAGGAGGGAAGAATACTATGAGATCACCCAAAGTTTACTCCCAACAATAAACTCATGTAATTTATAGAACCTATTAAAGTAGAAGTCAGAATGCAATAATAAATAAGCAACTGCTGATGATATAAGTAGGATTATTTAGTAACTCATTTAATGAATCCAATAATGTTTATATTATAGTAAAAGAATTGCCCATAAATGTGGACTTTTATTTAAAAGGAGTTCCTGCAATTCCCTAGTTTGGGATTACTTTTTGACAAGAACTCATTGGTACATCCAGATATAGTCAGGAGTGTGTAATAAGATTTGAATGTGAAGCTGCAAGCAATAAATAAGTATCAGATCATTAATTAAGGAAATACTTTCATGTAAAAGTGATAGGTTTATAGAGGGTAAGTCACAGCATTTTGTTTGCCTAGCATTTCATTATTAGGAAAAAACTAACATTTGTAATCTGTTCTTTTTGACAACTAACCATAAATAAGAACATTTCCTATTATTTTAAAGCTTTTTCAAAATATTTTCTTGTAAGTTACAATATTAATTACTATATGAAGCTTTGATTAAATATATGAAACATTTCCCCCCAGAATTACATAATATATAAGAAATATATACTTGTGTATGAGTTTTTGTAAAAGATTGAAAACAAACTGAAGCATTATTAAAAATTCTATGAATCAACTATTATACTTTCTCATTTGTTCTATATGTTATTATGTAATTCAGACATCAATTGTCTTTGTCAAGAGTTTCTGAAGAAATTAGTAATGATAACATAGCAATATCATGCTTAATTAAATATTATTTATATGATCCATTTGATATTAAAACTTTAATGCTTTAATTTAATTCATGTTTACATGGCCAATTAATTGTTTATATATATATATATGGAAATATTTAATATGTGGAGTTACACCATTTATAATTACTTAATTAGAAAGCACTTTATCCAGAGCAGTAGCTAATAAAAGCCAATTGCCTCAGGCCAAGAGTTACATTAAAATTGTCAGGCTGATTCTAATTAAGCAATTATAAATAGATAACTCCATGCATTCAACATTTCCTTTTAAAACATTCATTTAAAATATATATATATAAGAAAATATAATGTATTTAAAACAAGGCAAATTCAAGTAGCCTGCTGAGACAAAGACCTCATTTATGAATGTGTACAAATGAATGAATAAAAATGAGGCAATATTGTAAAGAGTCAACTATCATATTTTGTTTGTTTTATATGTTGTCACATGTTTTAGACATCAACCATCTTTACTAAGAGTCTCTGAACAGATTAACAATTATGATAACATGGCAATATTCTTCTCAATTAAATGTTTTCAATATGATCCAGCTGATATTAATGCTTCAATTCAATTCATATTTACTGGGCCAGTTAATTGGTTATTTATATATAATACTTTAAAAATAAAAAGGTGAATTTAAATACCCCATTGAGAGCAAAGCCTTCTCTAACAATCACTTTCCCCATAGAAAAAGTATGGAGAAACGCTATTTATTAGCTAATCACTTACTAGCTTGTAGTAGTTTTTATTGTTCAGAGTTGTTTTTTTTTTTGCAATCACTCTCTAGTTTAAAATAGCTCAATATCCATTTTCTTACAGATTATTGGACGACTATCTGAAAGATATATCTTAATAAGCTCATCCAAAAGTCATTAGTTATCAGGAAAAAAAAAGTGCAACTTTCGTCTGGATTTTAGACTCGACATGACAATTGGATATTCTTAGCAATACAACACGAACTCTTAGGACATTACTATTAACGTTTTATATAGAACTATTATAAAAATTGGAGCTCACAAGTCATAATGAATTTTGTCCGAATAGAAAGCTAAAATAAGCAGGGAAAGATCCCCCCCCCCCCATTTCTTTACAAATCCAAATATCCATATAATACATAGATAGATCGATGGTTAGATAGATCTAAGCAAATAAGATAAATAGGTAATAAATACATACAAGTTTCGTTTCACTAACTACTAGTATTCTGAAATATAGAAAATAAAAGAATATAAATAAACTATAATTATTTAAATTATATATTTTCATTGTCATTCATTTAGAACTATCCATTTATGCAATTAAATTATAATTTTGATTATTAAGATTCCGAATCTTCATTTTTTGACTGAAGCATTAAGCTTAATAAATTACAGAGTAGAATGAAAACTGTAAAGCAGAGGGGGGAGGTAATACTAATGAATTAATTCACGTGTGTGGTGATAGAAGATAACATTTGCTGTAATTTATAATTAGCTTTAGGAAAAATAAATTTATCTTTGACCAACCTTTTCTGTCTCTAACTCTTTTCTGATTTTTAAAATGTGATTTCACATGTGTCAAATACTTAACAGGTAACAATTGGAAAACTATTTAATAATACATTTTCACAAAGTTTGGATTTATCTTAAATATTAATACATCTTAGACATGTTAAGTTACACACACTGGGGGGTCGATCCAAAGTAGGAAAAAAGCGTGCTATAATACAAGGAACATATTTTTTAAATATCAACATTCTATTTTTTTTTTTATCTATCGTTAGTTTTACCGAAGAATTTTTCTTTTTAAAAATACTATCACATTTAAAATGTAAATATCACACTTCCTTAAGCATAAAAAATATTATAATAATTGAATTTTTCAATTGATAATTAGTGGAATTAAATAAATAAGTGTTTAATAATATTTCATTTATTTAAATTTTTTAATAATTTATATTTAAATACAAGGCTAATCATTTGGTATCTCTTTCTACGCAGATATTTCTATTAGTGAATTAGAATCAAAGATAAATAAATATTATTAATCGAGTATAGAACAAGGATAGGTTTTTAATCTAATAACGCTATTGCTTTTTTTTTTTTTAATGATAAAAACTTCATTTACGATAGTGAGAGGTGTGTAATGCATGATGTACAATATTAGCATTATAATAAGGGATAAACATATCATGGCTTCAAAAAGGAGTTTCCTATTAATTGAAAGGAGACCTTTTGATTTCTCTTTGAGACCTTAAATGAACCAAGGAAGGTAAATTCCTGATGTCCATTCCATAAGTTTTTTGTTGCTGCAGCTGTTATTACTATATGATTATTGAAATACACACAGGCAAAACTTTCCGCTTTGAATCCCAAGCCTCACTGACAAAAGGCAAAATCCAACAACTCGTCTGGATTGAAGATTTAAATGCACTATCATCCAGTAATTATGGTTTGCTGAATTTTACTAAAGATGACCCTAGAGCTCTATATTATGATGAGTAATAAGCTAAATACTTTAATTAATTCATACATCTGGGATTTAGTTTATTATCTTATCAATGTCCCTTTTTTTTCCATTAGTAGATATGCAAATTTGATATATATTTATACATAACTTAAATCTTTATTAAACCAAAAATTAGCAAAAAAAGCTTAAATGCTGTCATTCATAATATCAAAATATATAATGTAAGATTCACAATTTAAAAGAGTAGCCTTTTTATCATCATCATTGTTATCCCATAATAATAATATGTAATGATCCTAACTAATTTATTGCAAATTGATTCTGTACTAAAAAGCACTTATTTTTTGCAGATTAAAGGATAAACCCTCTGTCATCTTTATAGTTAGTTATCTAGAGTCTGTACCTCCATTACTTATAGGTAAAAATTTAACTGCCGAACCATTTTAAATTATTAAAAACTTGGAATAATATTAAACGTTTTATTTTTATTGCTTATATAATTATTTAAAGATTGTCGTCACTCATACATAAATATAGATATAACAAAATTTTCAATGTTTGTCTAAAAGTTTGTAATGCCCACATTTTATTTGTATTCAATTTTAAACTTTTTCCATTACACTTTATTTATATTGATACTGTATTGAACTATGTCCATCCTTTAGAATTATTTATTAAATAAATGTTTTTAGAAAAAAAGTACCAACTTTATTTAAACTTTTTAAGTAATATTTACTGAGGCTATAACCTCGAGAATATGAGTGTAAAATGCGATAGTAGGGACCTCTACAGGTGTTTAACCACAAGCTTACACTTAAATAAATTCAACTATCAGTACACAACCTTTTCAATGATATTCTTCTTCTCTTTTCTTCAAGTGTTGGTAGCCCGATCAGTGATAGTACTAGCATGGAAATCAAACACGGATCTTTAGATTCATGAATATCATTTTAAGATGACACTCTAACCCACTAGGGCCTAATCTGTAAATTTTGTCCTGATTTGATCTTTCTTTGTAAACAATTTATTCAATAAACGTTACATTAAAACAAAGATTAATAATAAACAATGAGGATTGCCAATTCCTCAACAAGTTTGTGATAAATGCTTAGCTAGAGAAAGCATTTAAAATATCTCTGTCAGGACCCCCCCCCCCAGCCTCTGACCATGGTTTCATGCTCTGACAGAGATAATTTTAAATGTTTTCTCTAGCTAAGCGTTTATCACAAAGCTTGTTGAGGAATTGGCAATCCTCATTGTTTATAACTTACAAGCTTAAGAGAATAGAGTCATGTGATCTGTGATTTTTATTTTGACTAAAGATTAATAATGTATCGATCAATATAATATTTCTGTAGCGTAATTTTCACTACACCACTCTCATGCATGAGTGCTGGCTTATATGTCATTTATCACGTCTTTAGTCATATGTTTATCATTATACTCTCCACAAGGTGATAAAAGTGAATAGAAACTACTTACTAACTTGCATGATAGTGGTGCAGTGAAAATTACTCTACAGAAATATTATTCATTAAATGGATAATCTCTAGTCTAATTTATGACTAATAAAAATTATTAAGATATTTCCAAAAGGTAGTTTGTGCAAGGACGAGAGGGCAGTAACTTTAATACTTATCAATTAAATTATAGTAATTTACTATCCATATATACTGAACAATGATAAAAATATGTATAAGAGAATGCGATCTGGGCCAACTGATGAGTGCTGCTTCAGCACAAAATGTGAATTTTGGGGATCATAGTCTATTTTACGTCTTTCGTCACATGTTTATGATTACACCTCTTCACAAAATGTTAAAAGCGGATAGAAACCAGTCCCTACCTTTCATTTAAAGTAGTAGAGAGGAAATTACACTTCAGAAATATTATTTACTAAAGGGATAATCTCTAGTCTAATTTATGACTAATAAAAATTATTAATATTGATCGATATATTTATCTAAATTATTAAAATCTACAAACACCATCTAATTTATAACATTTTATTTTAACTTTTTTTTATTTGTTGTTTTTTAAATTAGAATGCTGTAAGAAATAAAATTATTTCAGTAAAAAAAATCAAATGTCACTGATAAAGAGAGAGAAAAAAATACATTATTGATAAAAGTATTTATTTTTTTAATATGCACCTTCTTTATTGTCATTTATTGTTTAATTCTGCTTAAAGGTGAAATTTGATTTTCAAATATTATTACTTCAACTTTCCAGTGAACAACTTGACGTTCTGTCAAAGCTGTCCAACTTGGTCTGTGATTTATTGATGTCACCTGACTATTAATCCCTTTAAAAGGTTTTCTTGTTTTCACTTGTTATTGCAAATATTTTAAGCTTGTTTAACATGACTCAGAATAAACATTTGCTTTAAATTCATATTCTTCAAATATATTCAGACATAATTTTAATATTCTTAAAAACAATTCTATGGAAACTTTTCTTTGTATTTATTATATATAGGGTGTCTGGTGTAATGATTATCAAGACCAGAGGCACTCATATTTGGATACAAATTTGAGTTTACTGATGGGCACATTGTAAAAGCTCTTTTAAAAAAGGAGATCTGGCAATTAATGTTGTAATCGGTAGTCCAAAATATTCCATTTCTGAGAAAAGGCCCCTCCTATCTTCCTTAACTTTTTAGCCTTCTATAATCTGTAATCATGTCTTGATCATGTGATTCCCACACTGCATCATCTTTTATTTTAGTCTTCCTCTATTTTCTTTTCATCAAGTGAAAACCCTTCCATGGTATTTAAGAACCATCTATAATCCACTGCTATTATTAAACATCCTGCCCATTCACACTTTAAGTTCTTTATCTTCAGTAAACCTCTATTACTTCTATTTTATCATACCTAACTTGCTTATATTCAGCCTTACCATAGCACTTTTTTTTTAGCTCATAGCTTACTTTTATATCCTTTTTATAAATGGTCAGGTCTGTGCACCATATATAAACCATGAATAGACTCAAAAACTAAGAAGTTATTTTTATAACATATTGCCAAAAAAAAAAAAAAAAGTAATGTTGCAGCACATTTTTCAAGCCCACTGTCTTTCCAATTGAAAATTGAAAAAATTTACAAAAAATAAATGACAACATTATGTGCAATAAACCACACATATTTTAAATATAATTATAATGTATTTAATAAATAATAAAGAGCCTTTTTAAGTACACCATGTGTACCTGTCAAAAGATAACTTGTGCCACCTCTAATTGAACACATGTTACATAGGGATATAATTTAGCTATTCACCACAAAAATTTTCATTGCACTAGCTATATTTGAATCACATATTATGACATGAAATGTGACAGTGTGTTTAATGCTTTAACCCATGATGGATCAATGTATTAATGTCAAAGTTTGTTAACTTGTCAAAATTGGTGCTGAAACATTTGGAATGATTCATTCTACATATGGCAGTAAAGCCATGATTGGCAAGAATATTTCTAATCATTTGCAAAATTTCCTGGTGATGGAAAGAGCTTTGAAGATGACCTACAAAGGTATAATCCACATTGTCTTTATTTCATGATGTAACTCATGACCCAGATATTTTACTGCCTTAAAACCATGATGATAAATAAATTATGTTGTTATGTAATGTATATTGATGCAAAGATAGCAGTGGCAACAGCTTGGACACCTTTCATTGGGATATCCTGTTTACATCCTTTATTATGTGTATATACAGTCATATAGTTAATTCCACAGGAAGTCATAAGATGCTCAGTCCTCCTAGTGATAAATTGAGCATTTAACAATTATATTCAATTAATATAACCTGATTTTTTTTTAACTTATCTGAGATCTGAAAAAAAGATTTTAAAAGCTTTGCCTCTGACTCTGTTACTGTACTGGATGAGCTAAAGTACACAGGACAGATTCTTTATTCGTAAATTATTACCATATTAGAATATGGTTGTACAATTATAGCATAGTAAATAAATACAAGAGAGATTTTATCAAGACAGAAATAAAGTTTATATAGTTATATTAATGAAGAATATAATATATGAATTTTTATAGATAGAAATACCATATGAAGATTATTTGGAAATGTTTTTAATTCAGCAATTAGATTTCTAGTGATATTGCTCTTTATCGTTCACATTTTCTCACCTAACCAATAATGGTACTACTGCAGGAATTGAATCAGTGATCTCTTGATTTGTGAGCCCTAAATGTAGCCTTCTCTGTCAAAGACAATAGTCAGTAGTAATTTTGTAGATTTATCTATGAGGGTTTTTTTCCATTTTGTTTTAAGGGCAAGCTAAATGAGTATGAAAATTTCCAAGCATTCTAAAATATCACATTAGGTGACTCACATGATTAAATACAAATTTGTACATTATTACTACCAGCTGAATGTATTTTGATATTTTAAATAAAGTTTGACTTTTTATTAAAAACTAAATGATATCATAGAGTCCAACATATAATTACAAATACATTATTATATTTTTCGGGGAATTACAAATCATGTAAAGCAATCCTATAAGGCGGGACTTAGGCCAGAGATGACTTCTGTTGCCAATATTCAGTCTTCCTTATTTAAAACAATTCAAAATTAAATTATTAAAAAAAGAAACAAGATATGGAATTACCAATAAGACATCACATGACCAATAATACATCACACGATCTTAACCTGCACATTGCTGTTCATTGGGCAATTCTACTCACTTCTTTTATGTCATCTAATGTAAACCTTAGTAGTCAATAAATGTCAAACACTTATCTAGCACTGTCCTATTCAAATATCTCCAAATTATTTTCTAGCTTATGGATTTCATCAGTGAGAAGCTTTTTGGAACAAAAGATCGAAGTACATGACTCAAAAATCCAAAAGCTTTTCCAATTATGAAAGCCATAAGGTAGAAACTAATCTAGGAATATTTGGATAAGACAACACTAAATAAGGAATTATCAAGCACTACTATCTGGCATCTATTTATTATTAAAGCTTACATGACATAAAAATGATAAAAATAGAAAGTATGGAGTATTAAATCTAATAATCACATGACCACCATTTCATATGCTTACATTTGCTCTTAATAAGAGTACCAAATTCTCCATACAGTACCAACCACATGCAAGCTTTTGTAGTTGATGGATGCAGAAAAGTTTGTGCATAAAATCTATATCTAGTGCCTACTCATCCAACATCACCATACTAGTTTCTAGATTGTGGCTTTCATCAGTGAGAAGCTTTGGATTTGAGAGCACTGCACCTAGACTTTAGGATCCAATGCAACCTCTCAACATCTTTTACTTAGTTGGTTGGATTCCTAGCTTTATAGTTAACCAAATAGGTAAAAGATGAAAGACTTTTGGAGGGTTGCATTAGATCCTAAGGTCTGGATATAGTGCTCTCAAATCCAAGGCTCCCCTCACTGATGAAAGCCATAAGCTGCAAACTAGACTGGGGATGCTGGATAAAAAGGTACTAGATAGGGATTTTATGCACAAGCCTTCATGCATTCATTGATTGAAAAAGCATGCACTTGGTGGCATTACTGTATGGGGAGTTTGTTACTCTTATTAAGTCTAATAATAAAGACAAAATATAAAATGTTAGCATTATTTTCTTTTACAAATAATCTTAGTTTCATTTATATAATACATAAATATATTATTGAAAATTTGTGCAAAAATAGAGAGTAAAATTGATATGAAATAGTATAGGATTAGAAAAAAATGTTTGGTGATGAATATGTAACAGTAAATGATACTATAAATGATATTGTGCCTATATTGTTGCTGAAAGAGATGTTTTCTAGTTAATACATCAATGATATACAAATAGAGATGTTTTCTAGTTAATACATCAATGATATACAAATAAAGTAACACCAAATCATTTGTTGCATCTATTTACAATAATATATTTTCAATTGGTGAGACCATAAATATGTAATTGTTACCAATAACAATAACAGTTGGAAAAATGCCGACTCCTAATAATTCTAATATTTTCAGACAATGACTTGCATAATAAAAATTATTAAATTACAAGCCACCAATAACTTTTTACTCTGAACTTGAGTTTTCCGGGTCATTTTCCTGAAATAGTGGATAATGGAAGATATTATCAGGGTAATTCCAGATTAATAAATTATTATTCTGAGCATGACTCAATAACACTTGTCTTTCTCTTAAATTGATCCCAGTTTTATAATCAGATTTCCTCTCTTACTATGAGCAATCTGATTTTATGATCTAGTTGTTTAATTGGTATTTTTTTATCATTAATGATTTTTTGTTTCATTGGTTAGCTGTATTGTATTCTGAATTTATTCTAGAAAGCTCTATAGTTTGGGCTTGTATGTTATTGAGAATACAGTGGGTCCATGAACTTTGCTGTATCTAATTAGATGCCTTCAGTTTATATGTCATTCAAAAAATGTAAACAAACAAGGCAAAATGCAAATAAACAAAAAAAAAATTAAAATTCTCAAATTTTGCAATATTTGGCAGCCATTTTCTCTTTTCTGAATGTCACATATGAGTATATACATTAATAAAAAAATTTCAGTTTATGTTGTAAGCACATACACTTTATTCTTCCTTTATTATCCTTTCTAAATTTGATATGCTGTGTTTTGCACAATAAAATATTTTCTGAGCATAATGCTAAAAAGTTTTACAAAATTTTAGAATAAAACATCAAAATAATTAGAGAGAACTAATTTCTTGATAACAAGGTCATTGCTATGTTTCTATAATAGAAAAGTTTTAGGAAAAATAAAGAATATTGGCTAGACTATTTTTAATAGCTAAGAAAGTCAGATGTTTTGCTATTTACTTTATTTTAAAAATAAATTGAAATAAAATACTAGTTTTCTACTTCACCTTTGAGTAGTAAGTAATTTAACTTGCACTTTACGCAAAAAAGTGAAGCTTGTCTCAATCTTCTTACAAGTTATATGGCTTAGCGCTTTCAGAGACCTTGAGTCTCCATAATCATAGCCTACTGTTAACTGAAGTTTAGCTGTGGTTTATGTAAAATTTATGCAAATAACTTCAGTTAACAGTAGGCTATGATTATGGAGACTCAAGGTCTCTGAAAGCGCTTAACCATATAACTTGTAAGAAGATTGAGACAAGATTCACTTTTTTGCATAAATCACAAGTTAAATTATTTTAAAATAAATATACGATAGTTAGTTTTTCTTGTTTTAGTAAATATTTGAATAAACATATCCATACTTGTAAATGTGTCTCCACAACTTGTTATTATTATTATTTTTAAAATTTTGTTTATAGTATAATCTTGATTTATATGGTTACTATACATATTAAAAACATCTATATTATATATGTGTGTGCGCATACTGAGATAAACTGTAAACTTGCAATTCAATAAACAATATATATATATATTCCATTCAAGTCAATGCTTAAAACAAAATATGAACTATTATACACTATATATATTGAATGTGAAATGGACTTGGAACAAGATTAGCATAGTTCTTCCATTGTACATTTGAAATGAGTCCACAACAATGCAGAATTGGAAATACTATAAGTTTATCTAAGATTGACAGAAGTATTTTATGATATTTGGGAGAATCTAGTTCATGGTTGAAATTAGAAATTGCAAAAGTAATTCTTAGTTAACTAAAAAAGGTATCAGACAGGGTGGTATTCATCATCATCACTATTATTGATACACTACTTGATAAAAATCTCACCAAGTTTAATCCCAAGGTATTGTAAAAGACCTAGAAAGAATTCACACATGAAGTGGATAAACACAAAACATTTATTGGTATGATGTGAAGAAGAGAAGCTAAAATTCAGAGAAAACTAGATTAAGGTTGGTATTAATGTAAAATAATTTGAAGGGGATTATATTTAAAGATACCACACTGAGCATGCATAAAAGTGGCCAAACGATCTTGATCGTGTTGAACTGTTCTGAATTTATTTGCCCTACATTGAAAACTGGTCTCTTGCTTTAGACATGTAATTATTTTAACATTTTTCAGTGAAGAATAAGTTTTGGGTTTCAGAAAAATCAGAACTGAGTAAAAAATGTTGAAAGCAATACTACAAAGTAAGGGCAGTTTTTACAATTTCTGTAATAAATTTTATGACAATATTTCTAAGTAATGAAGTCCATCCTCCCCCCCCTCCCAAATCACTCTGTGGAAAAATATGTATAAATAAACTAAAAATAAAGTCCTCACAAAATACTTAAAGAAGTTGACTAAGAATTTATCATTATTAAAAAAAAAAAAGTTGATAAAATGAAGCACAAAAAACACACAAAAAGTGACATTTTTAAAAAAATTGAATGAAAATAGCAGGATAGTAGAAATAAATAGTAGAAAATGCAATAAGGATTTTTAAAAAATATTCAAGAGAAAAGAAATAGTACTATTATATTTTAATTGGCATGCTATTATTTATTTATTTAAATAAAATTATAACAGAAAATCAATAGTTCCCTTCGTTTCCTTATCAGAATATTATTTTTTTTGAGCTGTTAATAAGTATATACATTGTATACGGAAACACAAACACACATATATATCGTGAGTTGTAATAGTTTGCACAACAAGAGCGGGGGTGGGGGCAATAAACCCTCTTAATGAATTAAGTCTGTGTTAGATTTTTTTGAGAGTCATATGAAAACAATTCAAAAAACGATGAATGAACAATTCCCTTTCTTAAAAACAAGTATCATTGTTAACTCTTTATGTCACTTTAGTAATTTGGTTTTAAATATATCATATCGTGCTTTGACACAATAACGTGATATATGAAGACGATTTAATTCTGAACAATATTACGAAGTGGAATACAAAAAGATTTTAAATATATATATATTTCTTCCTAAAAAAAAAAATTGAAACTAGAAGTGGCATCTTACCATTTTGTGTATTGCAATAATAAAAATATAATGCAAATTAACCTTGGCGGGCAATGAATTAATTTCAAACAATGTCATAAATCTATTCAGTTAACTGAGTCAAATGCCTGGCTAAATCAATAAAAAAGATATATATATATATAGGGCCACTGCATGAGTATAAGGCAACTTTGTGCAAGATAAATTTTGATGCCTTTGGTCTCATGAACAGAGCTGACCTGAGTCCATTCCAGTGGCACATAACCTCCCATTTATCAAGGCTGCGGTCTACATGATCTATGTCTTTTGTTAAAAATCAAAAAATAAAACATTTTTTCACATGCTAAATGAAATTACATTTTCTTTTTTTGCCAAAGCTTTTAATTTATAAGTCCTACAATAATTATCATATGTAAAGTAGTATAATTGTACAAGTACTGATTATGCAGTAATGCAGATTTTTCAATTATGTTTTAATGTGAAATTAACTCTTTGTTAGCATTTTTTATATTGAATCAGAATTTGTAAATAATAATAATAATAATAATAATAATAATAATAATAATAATAATAATAATAATAATAATAATAATAATAATAATAATAATAATAATAATAATAATAATAATAATAATAATAATAATAATAATAATAATAATAATAATAATAATAATAATAATAATAATAATAATAATAATAATAATAATAATAATAATAATAATAATAATAATAATAATAATAATGTTTTAATGTGAAATTAACTCTTTGTTAGCATTTTTATATTGAATCAGAATTTGCAAATAAAAATAATAATGATGATGATAAGAAGAAGGAGGAGGAAATGGAGCAAGGGAAGAAGAAAAAGAAGAAGAGGAGGAGGAGAAGAAAGAAGACAAAGGACAACAATAATAATAATGGAATCCCACAGATTTCAGTCCTTGATCCTCTATTATTTTAAATTTCACTCAAGCTATAATCTAAGATTTTTGGATTTGCTGATGATATTGCTTTATCTTGCAATTTTATTCTCATAATTTTGTACTTAAGTAGAGATAAAAAGTGGCTGCTGGAGGATTGCATTAGATCCTAATATCTAGGTGCAGTGTTCTCAGATCCAAGGCTCCTCATTAATGAAAGCCACAAGCTAGAAACTAGTCTGGGGATATTGGATGAGTAGGCACTAGATAGGGATTTTATGCACAAACCTTCTAGAATCCATTGATTATTCTGGCTTGCACTGAATGGCACTACTGTATGGAGAGTTTTGCCTGTTTTAATAACAGTTATGAGCAAGCATAAGAAATGGTGATCAGGTGATGTTTAGTCGTTTAAATAATTAGTGTTATTTAGGTATATATATTGATTCCAGATTGTCCTGGACAAATCATATTACATATCTTTTTTAATGTTTATGTAATTTAAATTATATGTTTTTTCATTTAGTTAATTTCTTCCAAAGTCAGCTCTTTTAATTTATATTGCCTGTTATCAGAGCATTTTATCTAACAATATTTCTATGTGGGGTAATAGTTCTCTATGTATTCTATCTCCTTTGTGTGTTTTACAAAATTATACTTTGTACATTATCTTTGGTAGTTGTCAATCTTCTGTTCATGATATATATGCTGAGTATGGAATTTTTGATATAATTCATTTGTATCAATATAGAATCATTTTTGACATTTTTATAGTAAACTTTTTTTACATTCTAGAGTTTCTGTTATCAATACACATCTTTCTAATAGATTTCAATTAGTTTTATTAAATTTAATACTAATATTTTTCCGAATATTAAATGTAATGTAGGTGTTCCTCGGGGTAGTATTTTAGCAATCTACACTGTTTAACATTTATATTAATTCCCTAAAGAATTGCCTAAAAGTTCTTATTTTGTCCTATGCTACTGACTATAAGAATTGCATCAGTGATTGACTGCACTTTCCTTCAGAAAGATATTGATAACTTTAGTGCTTTGTGTGATCTAAATCAGTGGTCTTCAACCACCGGTCTATGGACTGGTGCTGGGCCACAGAAGTTTTTTGCTGATCCATACTAAACTGGCAAGAAAGTTTGTAATAACAAAATAATAAGATTTTAAACTTTTAGTTAATATAAACAATTTTTATTTATTTTTTCATCGCATTTTTACCCGATTAAAAAAAAAGAAACAGAACAAAAACAAAATCTAAACAATCATACATAAATTAATTTGTTTTTCTATTTATCACAGATATTTATGGGGGGGGAGGTAGAATTAATTTTTTTATTATTTTTCTAAAAAAATTCAAAATTCAAAAAAAAAGTTTTTTATTATACAAACTCCGGTTGTCTTTTGATAGCCAATCATGGTCACTTGTCGGCATGCTTTTTCTACTCCCTTTATTAATATTTTATTTTTAGTGGAGTTTTTTGGGGCTATATGGTGATTTTTTTTTTGGCTTTAACTTTTATTTTTGAAATCAATTTTTATCACCTTTTTTTAAAAAAGAAAAACAACCCAAAAATTTCTGTCTCTAACTTTTACAAAATATTTCTCAAACCCCCATCCCCACAATTAAAATAAGATCAAAACTTTTGACTTTTTCAAGTTTCGTTTTTTTTTTTTATTATTTAAAAATACACTCACTTTTTTTTGGCATATAAGGCAATATTTTTTTTGGCTTTATTTGTATACTGCTCAAATGCTAAAACTTTTATTGTTAAAACCAATTTCTGTTACCTTTTTTTAAAAATAAAAATAAACAAAAAATAACTTTGGTCTCTATCTTTTTTCTCAGTGAAGACAAAGTATTTCTCAATCCACTCCCCTTCCCCCCAAAAAAAAATTAAAATAAGCTCAAAACTTTTGACTTTTTCAACTTTCGTTGCCTTTTTTTTAAAAAAGATGGTGACTGTACAATTTTTTTTTTCTTGGCTTTATTTCTATTATGCGATTTCTATTTTGCCATTTTTAAAAAAACTTTTCCTATTAATTACATTTTTTGATCCTTTCAACACACCAGCACAAAAAAAATTACAATAACATCAAAACTTCAGACTTTTACATGTTTCGTTTTATTTTTTCAGATTTAAAATATGGCGATTTTTTTTTTGGCTGTACGGTGATATTAATTATGCGATTAATATTTTGCCCTTACTACTATCAAGACAACCTCCATATATATATAACTTCATCTCTTCATCTTGTATATTTAACATTAAATACAGATATTACATTTATCATAAACATTGTCATGTAATTACACTAGCTGTAATATTTCCCAACATTCAGGTGAATAACATTCTATTCTTGCATGTTTTAACAATGAAATAATAAATGTAGAAATGCAAGCACATTAATGAGAACGATTGTTATTGTATTGTTTTCTGTAGCAGTATGACTGCGCAACTCGAGAAAGAGTGTTCAGCATGTGAAGGTAAACAACACCATAAGCAGGTTATATCTTTAAGAAAATTTATCTGTAAACTTCTGCCAGTCCACGAAATCTTATCCTTATTTTTACCGGTTCACACGTGTGAAAAGGTTGAAGACCACTGATCTAAATAATATGTCAGTTAATTTTAATAAATGTTCCCTTGTTTTATATTCTAAAAATCTGAAGTTTTAAATTTTTATTATTTTATTAATTTTCACAAAGTTAATTTTATTGAATCCCAAAATATCTGGGAGTTTTATTTTCTAATAATTGATCTTTTCTTCCTCATTTAGAAATGATCATTGGTAAAGCTTTTCAAATCATGGGCACCATCATTAAACATAGGTATGATTTTACTGATGATATAAAGTTAAAATTATTTTTATCATTGGTTCTTTCCATCATTGAATAGTGTTCAAAGATTTGGAATCCTAGTTCTAAACAAGGAAGTAATTTATTGTAATCAAGGTCTAAGAAGTTTTTCACACGTTTCTCTGGAAAAGAAAATTATTCGTCATCTTCCAAAAGATAATATAGAGATCTTAAATATCTTTATAAAATCATCAATCAACAAGTTATTTTATCTGATTTAATTTCAACTATTACAATTAGGTTTTATGAGCTATAACACTTGGTCTGCTTTTGTCTGTTATATTCAAACTTGTCATTCCAATGTTCTTAAATTTTCTCCTTTATTCAGGCTAGCCTCTTTATATAATCAGATTTGTAGTAACAACACTTATTTTAATTTAGATTATAGACAATTTTGCAATATTATTACATTCAAGTGTCATGACTGATTAATTTAAATTTATTTTCTTTATTTATATATGTATTTTTTTTTACTTCTTTGTTTTTTTATTATTATGTTATATGCATTATGTTTATTTATTTATTTTAATGTACAAACTATAATTGGCTGTATGCCGTTATTTAGCAGTTAATTAAATGAATTATTATCATCATCAGCATCATCATCATTTTTATTATTATTGAATGCTTAATTGATTTGTGGAATTCTGTTACTAAAGAAATGGTAAAATGGTGTAATGAGAACAGTCTTGGGATCATTATAAAAAGAGCAATGAGTCTAAAATAAATTACTGGCTTAAAGAATAAATAAATAATATAACAATATGAGTCTTCATGTAATCAAAACCAGATGAGTTTTTTTTATTGCAAGAACAACTAATTACAGACATAACTAACAGCATTCTAAAGGTCATAATGTCATAAATAATATCACACAACTTTCTTGTATGCTTACTTATAGCTTCCATGAATATATCAACTAGGTATATAAAAAAAAGTCAAGATACTGTTGCTGAAATTAACCTTTCTAATCTAAAGGTCAACAATTGGTGTAATATGGAGTGTCTTAAAATATATAGAAACTGACCTGGTATCAGATCTAAATAATAATATAAGTAAATAAGACTGCATTTGAAACCTTTAGACTTTTTTCATTTCAGGCCATTAGCTTGAATAATATGACCTTGTAAAAAGTGGTTCCATCTTTGAAAACTAATCCTCACTGATGAAAGCAGGAACCATTATAGTATAATACCTATTTGCTTTCCAGTGATTACTCAGAGCATGATGATGGGAACTGTCCTTTGAAGTGAGTATGGAAACATTAAGCTAATCTTTTTTACAAATTCAGTTATATAATCATTCAATAGAAGAGAAAATAAAAATATATTTATATGTTGCACACAAGCCAATAAATAGGTGTGTGTATATATATATTATAGGTAAGCCAATATGTATTATACTAACTCATAAATTAAACATAGGCACTTTAGAAAAGATGTATTATTATTTATAATTATAAGCTTTGATCATTACAGTTTTGAAAAGCATAAAAAGAGTGTAAAATTTATGTGATTAAAATGTCTGTCCAGAGATATGATATGATTAATGAGTCAATTTATGAAGGTGAGCCATATATCTTTAAAGATATATATTTTATATGCGTTCATTGTCTTATTAAATATATGGTAATTTTTTTTTTAAATTAGAGACTTATTAAAACTTGTACTGCTGTTATATATATATAATCAATTGTATATGGTACAGATTAAGTAAGATAATTTTTAGTGTGTTTGGGAAATGAAAAATTTATGATGTTAAGCTTAGATAAGGATGTTTCAAGGTAGAAGATAAGTTACATGGTGTGTTGCAGTGAAGAAATGACTAGTGACTGGTTTTCTTTCTAAATTGCATGCAGCGCCCTCTCTGAATCAATGCATGAGTTAAATACTGACGGTTTAGCTATTTATCATAAACATTTTAAGGTAGCTGACTGAATTATGAGATACAGTGAAATGTGATAGTGTGTTTCATACTTTAACTCACTACAGAATAATGCATTAACATTCAATTTTATTTTAAATTGGGAAAAACTGCAACTGAATTGTTTTAAATGATTCAAACAGTATATGGCAGTAAAGCTGAATCACAAGAATAGTTTCAAATGACTTGCCAGATTTCACAATGGCAGGGAGAGCATTAAAGCTGATCCATAAGGATGCAATATACACTATCCCATTCCATGTCATACCTCATGATTTAGAGATGTTAGTGTCTTAAAATTTTTGTGATGAATAGCTAAACTATCTTACCATGTAATGCATCCATTTCATTAAGAAATGATGCTCTGGATAGCATGGGGAGATAACTACTCATTGTTTTATTTGGCCACAATGAAGAGGACCCCACATGGAGAATAATATAACAATGACACAGCTTGATGACAATTTTTAAAGACTCAGAAACCATCATCATAATGACTTATGTAAATGCAATCAAAAACTAAAATAGAAGTATCCAAAATGTCTTATGTAAGTAGATTGCTTCAACCATGTCTTGCATGAAATATAACTTTCTTAAAAGTTTGCTTGAAGTACTATATTACATTTTAATATTGATTGGTAAACGATTGCGATTTTTATTTATTAATAGTAGTACTATGAATGTGTGTTGTGGTTCTTTGCTTAGTAGTATGGGAAATAAAGTTTAGTAATAGCAATTAGAACAGCCCTGTTATATTTGCCTAGCTAAAGATAAAACTACGACAAGTAAAGCAGGCAAGGTTAAATGTGGCAAGTGTCAACTTTTCTTATGAACTGCGTATATGTTACTATGTGGCACCAGGGTCATATTGCCTATCTTTCTTGTTCTACATTTTGGCACATTAGGAGAGACAGAATAATGTTAATAATATATGCAATTAATGTAAATTATATTTAACTAATCCATTCTCTTATGGGTGATTTTACTTAAACCTGTATTTGATATAAAATTAACATACTGGTTTTTATCTTTATTGCAATATATTATCTATGTTTGTGTAACAATCCTTCTTTCTTAACATGAATTTAGTGGTCATTATTTTTTTAAGATGTTGATATATGGTTAAAAAGAGTGTTTTTACTCAAACAAGTAGTACATACAAATAAATTTCAAGTAGCCCACTGTTGGCAGTACAGTCACTCCCAAAACTTTAATCACTGAATAATTCCATGTGATTGTATTTAATAATAATAGATAAAGGTTTATCTGGACTAAAAATGATAAAATAATTTCTATCCTAAAAAATATTTAATAGTAATCATTAAAATACTGTATTTGTCTGGGAAGGGTAGTATCATAGCGGTGAGCACAATAAGTTCGGCATTTTCACAGTAAATTGTAATGTTTATATATATATAATGATAACATTGTCCTCGGTATTATTGTTGTTATGTGTTTATAGATAATTTTTTTATTAAATATATTCTCCGATTTGAGATGCAAAAATAAATTTTTATGGAAGAAGCAAATAATCTACTATCATTGATACTGATTAAGTTTACATTTGATCATAATAATCTTTTACCTCAATACCCTATTCTTCTTTAGGCAGATAATGTAACATATATATGGCTATAGGATCTTGGTTCTAAATAGCTTGCAGCTATAAACGTTTTCTCAATACTTCACTTACCAAAATTCAAATACCCACTATAGAATACACCGCGTGCACACACACACATACTTAAATCTTTCTTTAGTATCCGATTTATCAAAGATTTATATGTGTATGCTGCGACGTGCCTATGATAATTTCTATAATTTTTTTTTACTCTTTGAAAGTGATAATTGACAATGGCAGATTTTATAAAATATCAACAAAGCTATTAGGTTTTTTTTTTTTTCAAGTAACAAGGGTAAGGCTTGTTATTTTTTTATTGGTCTATTGATCATTACTTTTTTTTATACGGTGACTTTTTATTTTTAATTGAAAGACAGTATTCTTTCTAATGACAATCTCTTTTCTTGTATGATTTATGGATGTCTTGATAACAAATAAATTGAAAAACAAATGTTTTTTTTTTTTCTAACATATAGCAATTTTTTTTAATATGTATCTTTAAAGTTGTCATTTAAATTAACGATAAAACATAACTGAGTAAATTTATGTGCTTGTTAAATTTTCTAGTTAAAAAGAAATTTAATGACCTACGGAAAATTATTAGACAAAAAATTAATGCTATCAAATTTGAATACTTGAGAAGTGGGTTTAAACCTATTTCTACTAACAACTCTTTTACATAATTTACAAATGCACGGATGTACACAATAGATTTTATGCATAAACCATTTTGCATCTATTGATTACTAAAGCTTACGTTGGATGGCGCTACTTTATGGAGAGTTTGCAAATGGGTAAACATGTGAAATTTACGGAATTTAAATCTATGAAGGTTTGATTCTTTTTCTTATATTTATTTAATATTTCATCAAACTATGAATAGTTGAAAATGTTGATAGTAAATGCTAGGATAGTATTGCAATTGTTTCTTTCTTTAATTTTTAAAATTTGTCTAATTGCTTAGTGACTTGGATGTCTGAAGAATATTGGTACATAATGAAATGGATCTTGGGAATCATTCACTCTTTCTAGATGTTGTTCGTATTTCAAAATGTGTGGTGAGTGGGAGTTGTTATTGAAAAATGAGATTTTCCAACGGAGGTAATCTCAAGTAATTTCTTAAAAACCATTTAAAAACACTTTTATTCCTGTAGTAAACTCATGACTTCTCACATACTCAAAACCATGAAGCTTGTATGCTGCTCCATTATATTTGACAATAAAAAGTACAATAAAAGTCAAAAGAGGCAACAAGGAATGGTTTAACACATTACATACCCTTAAATTGTTATTCAGAATTATCATGAACGAAACTTCTTTTTTGGATGTGCATTATCCTAGCTTGAACCAGTTTGACACAACTGGTAAAGCGTCCGACTTGGGGAATAGGAGGTCCCAGGATCGATTCTGGTTCTCGCTGTTCTGGAACGCGAACATCTTATGAACACCCAAGCACTAAATCGATTAGACTTCTTTTTTTAATAACTTGAACTTTTATTGACATTACCATTCCACAAAAGCATGAATTCTTGTTGAACATTTAACTGTATGAATTGCTTCATTCTTCTACGTGGCTGTACCTTTGTCCGCATTGCATCATTCAACATTGAACAATACATTATATTGGTCGAGTGAAAATGTAAAAATGAATCGTGATTATATTATGTTTGTGTCTACGTAACCTACATTTTTCTTTATACATATATCATTATTTATATTTTAACGGTCGGTGATGTTTTTAGTCGCATTTTTCTTTGAAGTTTTTAATTAGATCTAATGAACTTCAATCTTGTTTTATTTTAACTTAAATGATCGTGACATCTACTTTGATATAGATTATAAATTATTAAAGTCTTCATTAAACAAATTTAAATTGTTCATTGTTTAATTATAACGATTGCTTAACTTAACTTTTCTATAAAACATTTGGACGAGTTCATTTTTGCAGGGGTTGACTGGCAATTTGAGTTTTTTTTAAAAAATATTTGATTCCGTTTATATTTTAATAATCTTTTTTATTTTATGGAATTACATACTGAAAATGTACAATTGTATTTTCTGTAAAAGTCATCCTTTTTCTTATTAAATATTGCGATTATTGTTGCCTAGTGTTTTCCAATAGAATCATCTTCTAAATGAGTTAGACTTAACAAGTATATATCCTCTTCTAAAATGTAAACATTTCAGTTTGTGACACTTATTTTGGTTTAAAGATGGAGCGACTTGTCAAGCGTTGGTGGCCTAGTGTATAGCATAGCTGTCTTCCAAGCAGCTGGCCGGGTTCGCTTCCCGGTCAACGCATTTGACATATGAAAAAAAAATGTGAGGGACTAAAGTTTGCCCAAGTGATTTAGTGCAGTGATGGTATGGGAGATTCTAGAATCCAAGATAGCTTTAAAATTTTATCTAATCTGATCAATATTCTATGAAAATCTATCTTTATTGATAACAATGTATATGTTGTCTTATGCAATACCAATATCACATTTCCTTATTTGGCTGTTTCACTGTTCCGCTTTTCAAATATATTAACTGCCTCACTCCAATACTTTAAATCATATTATTGTTGTGTGTGTGTGTTTTTTTTTTCATTATAACCACTTTATGAATAGAATCATAATATTTATTCTACTATCCTAGTCTATAATAATTCAAAATATTTAAATAAAGGACAAAATTTTGCTTGACCTGTAATTAAAGAAGATTCATTTTCACATAATTCTATCACATGACTCAAGCAAATTCTTTTTCTTTCATTACAGCTATGCCACCTACTGTAATTGATGCAAAATGATAGTGCTCAATAAAACCCCATCTGGTGCTGTCCTATCTAATATAATATCCTCTAACTAGTTTCTAGTAAATGGTGTTCAACAGTAAGGAGTGTTGGATTTTGGAACACTGCATCTGGATCTTTTGGATCTAATGTACCTTCTAGCCAATATCATTTAATTCTCTGTTTTACTACCAAGTTATCAACCCAAATTGAAAACATTATGCTTTCAATCTAAGCCAACTTACTTGTATAGTTATATAGATCTCAAGCCAGTTCAGTATCAAACATTATGGTGTTCTTAGTTTTTTAATAACTATCAACAACTCTTTCCTATGTATTGGATTAGTATAAAGCCAATAAAATATCATATGACTCTGTCATATGAATCCATATTGCAGACTGCTGTTTCAGCTGCATACACTTATTCTTTCACCACAGCTACACTGGATAGAGATTTATTAAACCCTATCATCTGGCGGATATTAGTTCAAAGCTTACATTACATGGTATAGCTGTGATGAGAGAAAAACATTATTATTTTGCCATAAATTTTACTTGAACTTCTTTGGGATTTTGTTAAATTGGGTAAAATTTACAAATTTTTTGTTTAATGAAAAAGCATTGTAGTTCAGCTGTTTTTTACTTTTATAAAAATATCCATACCAGATCATATTTTGATTCAATTGGAGAAAATGTTTTAGGTTAAACCATGTCTTTGTTTCAATCCTTCTTGATGGACCATTACTAATTTTTATTTGGATCAATTAATGTATTAATTTGTGTTAAAATATCTCATTTGTGAGAGTTCTTTTTATTATAACTTGAGTACTCAATGGATATCGACTAGGGTATGTCATTTTTGGACTGCTTTCTAGTTTTTGATTTCATTAGTGAAGACTATAAATCAAAGCTGAATGAAATTAATCGTAGAATTCAACTTGAATGGAGTACTTTTGATTAAAATAGCTTAGTATTAAAGGAAAATAAGTATATGTGTTTGAAAAGAAAGTTTTTAATTTATATTGCTAGATTTAAGATTTGGATACTTATCTGAAGAACACTACAAAGACTTCAATACAAAGACTTCAGAACATTCAGTGAAATATGGAGAGATTTATGCTAGAAGTAACAAAAAGAAATCAAAAATAATATATATGGATAAGAGAACTAACAGATATCACTGGCATTATTGAAGTTATTAAGAGACAGAAATGGATCTAAAATAGATATATTTTTAAATTATTAATGATTATAGATGAAAGTTTTACATCAGGTTCTAAGAAATCATGAGAAGATCTGGAAACAGGTCGCATATAAAATGGATGAATGAATTAAAAAAAAGATGTAATGTGAACAAGAGAGGCTAAGATTAAAAGAAACCAGATAAAACTTGGAGATCTTTATTCTGAATAAATCTATAATGATTGATAATAATAATAAAGATGATGTTAAAACATCTACATTTTTTGTTGTTGTTTTAAATACTGGACAGTTATATGTAATATTGCATTCAATATAAATTACTCATTAGACAATTAGAAATGTTTTTTTTTATTTTATGACTCTTTTAAATCTTTTTCATATTTTCTACATTAGTTGTAATGACACAGATGAAAGAGGTGAATATGGGGTTATGGAAACTCATCATCATCCCCAAATATTAAATAGAATATAGAATTAGTAAATATAAAATGATAAAATATAAAAAAGGAGCATGATAATCATAAAAGTCAGGCTGAAATAAAATTATAAGTAGTTAGTTATACTAATGATAACTACAAATTATCCAGAATTACATCAAAGAATCACATTAACAACTCATCAGCAATTCAGAGTCAACTTTTGTGACTGGATTTAAAAACAGTACCCTATAAAATAGGCTACTTATCTAGTCACTGACAAAATTATGGTAAAATATAACATCATCATCTGAATGCATCTACCAAAGTGTTAATCCATCACTCATAATAAAAATTATGCTGGGATACTGATTCATGCTAATCATCACCAATGTTCTGGCCATATGATACTATGAGGATGCAAGCCACTATAAATTAATGTTCTTAACAAACTAAAATGCAGTGAATGAATTTTAGAAGTGATATCTTTGTCCCATCCAGAGAATTATCGGGATATCCAAACACCAACATAAAATCACACATATAAATCACTTAACGATTATTGATCTCTAGAGCTAGTTCAAGATCATAAGACTGAGGGCTTTGTAACTGTGAATTAGAGAAAGATAAATATAACAGCTTACTCCATTTTAAATAATTATACTGGGATAATTTTAAAATCCTTAAAACATAAAGCTGTAATGAAATCACATCACACCCACTTCTCATTAATATGACAGATATCTAGAGGAATAAAGACATTAAAACTATTATATTTAAGCAAGTAGTTAATAAATTAACTGATTAATAATTTTAAAAAATTTAAAAAATGACATAATTCAAACTTACACATTTTCCTCAAAAGGATAGTTTCATAAAAAAAAGATTGACCTGTTGATTTTAATTCATTATATTAATTAACTTTTACTTTCATTATGTTACTTTTTTTTAAATAACAAAAGTTGCAAAACAACTTTTAACAATCAGAGATGAAGAAATTTTAAATTAGTTTGAAATGCTTTTATAATTTGGAGGCAAAAAAATCAAATGGAAGCAGAACAAGAACAAAAATTGGCATTCTTGGATGTTCTTGTGACAAGACTCCCTCAGGGCAAAGTAAAAACATCAGTATATAGGAAATCAACACACACTGGAAAATACTTGGCATATACATCCAATCATACAAGAAGCACTAAACAAGGAATTGTACTGTCACTATGGAACAGAGCGAAGGAGGTTTGTTCAGAAACCAGTGATTTGGAAAAAGAAAAGATTCACATAGAACAAATGCTTATGAAGAATGGTTATCCATCAGCAGTCATCAGAAAAACTTTCAATAGACAACAGAAAAAGACACCAAAAGAGGAAACAGTTATTGGTACGGTGGTGTATCCATACATACCAGGAATGGCGGACAAACTAAAAGATCGGAAGAGCGTCGTGTAGAACTGCTTTCCAAAGCCATACCACACTTCGAGGAATGCTTACTTCCACTAAGCCTAAATTGGAAATGCTGAAGAACAAAAACTGCATCTATGAGATACCATGTGAATGTGGAAGAAAATACATTGGTGAGACCTGTCGGCCTGTTGAACAACGATTGAAGGAACACAAACTAATGGTTAAAAGAGAAAAACAGATGTGTCTACCATAGCAGATCATGTATGTACTAATGACCACATGCTTAAATGGGAAAATACAAAGATATTGGATAAAGAGGAAAAAATGCATAGAAGAAAATTCAAGGAAGCTGCTCATATGACAATGATAAATAATCCTATAAGTCAACCCAGTGTGACAATACACAATGTATGGAAGCCTCTAATTAATCTTGCTCTTAGGAAAAAATAAAAAATAATAAAAAATAATTAGACTTGTTTAAAAAAAAAAAAAAAATTGAAGGACTCAGGAGGATTTGAACCAACCCTCAAGTATAAATATATCAAATTTCTACTATATGTTGCCTTTGACAGAATAGCTCAGTTGGTAGAGCGTTTGCCTTAAATTCAATATACAAGAATCTAAAGGTGCGAGTTCAACTTCTAAGCGAATATTGTCACTGTGGAATATTGTCACTGTGCATATAGGCCGGCAACACCTGAAGAAGAGTGGAGAATAATACTACTCGAAACGTTGTGTAATTACTAACCTGTATTATCTATTTGTGTGTTATTACTAACAAGTTGTTTGTATTTGAAAAGTTTAAATAAAGTTTAAAATTTTCTATACATTCAATATTCACTCATAAATGATGGAAATAGTCCAACATATTACATCTTATAATATACCATCATTACAAACCTTCAAATAAAAAAAAACATGTTTCAAAAGAAAATATTTAATTAATAAAATTTTTTGAATATAAATAATTATTATATATATATATTACTACCAATAGATTAATGTGTTTTCTCTTTGTATTCAATTTATATGTTTCTGTATTTCTTTTTGCAATGAATTCTAAAGATATTTTTACAAGATTGTTCAATTTTCTTACGAATCAATGCATTTTCAAACTTTAATTAATGGCAAACCAATAGGTATTTTTTATTTTTTATCATCTATTCTTTTATTGTTTGTTTTTTTTTGTCAGGAGAAGTTCTGATTTTTAAATTTTAAATATATCTTAATTTATCAATCATATATATATTATAAAAGACTTTTAGTCAGAATAAACAACATTTTAAAATAGTTATGGTAGACTTTAATGCTAGGATTGGTAAACAAATGAAACATGAAAGTGCTGTATGTAATTTTGGTTATGATAATAGAAATAAGAGAGGATATAGACTTGTGGAGTTTGCAGAAAAAGAAAAACTTTATATTATGAATTTTTTTGAGAAAAATGTTAAAAGGAAATAAACATGGAAGCATCCAAACGAAGGTACAGCAGAATTGGATTATATTTTGATTAACAGAAAATACATATTTCAATATTGTAATGTTCTTAATAAATTTAACACAGGAAATGATCATCGATTAGTAAGGTGTAAGATACATACGTGTTAATGCAAAATTAGAGGGACAGAAATTATTAAGAAAAACATTTACAGTTGATATTCCTAATCATCAAAAACTTTCTAATGAATTTAAATTACAACTTGCAAATTGATTTCAAATATTCATAGATTTTAAACATGATTCAAATTTGAATAAAATTAATAAAAAAATAACTGATACATTTTTAAAAACTGCAACAAAGATAGCTGATAGAAAAAAACAGCAATTGACCAATAAAATTTCTAGTGAGACTAGAGAGTTTATGAAGAAAAGAAGGAATATGAAGATATACAAAAAATTATGCATTAAAAATGATTGACTATCTCAAATTTTGTAAAATGGTGTGGAAAAGAGTTGATAATGATGTAAAAAAGTATAATTATGAACTAACAAGGAAAGTTATAGAAGAGCATAAAAGTCCCAAGCATGTAAAACAACATTTTGATATTGATAGGAAATTTATATCTGCAATAAGAAAAAAGATGGAACTATTACTAAAAAGAAGGATGACAACATGAAATGAATAGAAGACTTCTATCAAGAATTATATGGTAATAAAGAATAAGTATCTTCTATATCTTCTAAATGGCCCTAGAATTTTAAATGAAGAAGTCAGACATGCAATTATATTTATGAAGAAAGGAAAAGCTCCAGGTAATGATGGAATTATAGTTGATATATTAAAAGAAACAGGTGAAGAAATAGAATTTTTTTAGCAAAGTTATATACCAAATGTCTAAATGATAAAGATGTACCAGATGATTGGAAGAATGCAATATTAATAATAGTTTAAAAAGGTGATAAAGAAGATATTAGAAATTACATACCTATTAGTCTTTTATCAGTTTTATACAAATTTTTTACCAAGATAATTACAACTTGTCTATGGAGAACATTGGATTTCCACCAACCAAAAGAACAAGATGGATTTAAAAATGGTTTTAGTATAATAGATCATATCTAAGTATTGAGAGAAGTTATAAAAAGGACCAATGAATATGAGTTGCTATTATGCTTTGGATTTGTACATTATGAAAAGGTATTTGATTCTATAACCATTTCTTCAGTGATTAAAGCATTGGATCATCAAGATGTAGATCCAGGATATTGTCATATATTGAAGAATATTTATAAAAAAGCAACAGAAACAATTAGATTACATAATGATACTAGGAAAATCAACATTGAGAAAGGTGTAAGAGAGGGTGACTCCATATCTCCAAAACTTTTTACAGCAGTGCTGCAAAAAGTATTGTGGATTAAAACAGGAAGATAAAGGGTTAAAAATAAATGGAGATTATTTATGTCATTTACATTTTGCAGATAATGTAGTTGTTTTTGCAAATAATGTTTTAGAGCTTTAAGAAATGTTGCAGGAGTTATCAGATAAAAGTAAGAAAGTAGGATTAAATATAAATGTTAAAAAGACTAAAGTAATGTTCAATGGATTTTCTCAAAAGGTAAAAATAAAGATTGATTATGATGAGTTAGAAAAAATTAACAACTACAAATACCTGGATCAAATGATTACTACAGATGGAAGCATACAGGATGAAATTAATCATAGAATTAAATTTGGTTGGAGCACTTTTGGTAGAAATAAGTTGATACTAAAAGGAACCATGCCTATGAGTTTGAAAAGGAAGGTTTTTAATAAATGTGTTTTACCAGTTCTTATTTACAGATCTGAGACTTGCACATTTAATAGAAGAGAAATACAGAGACTTCAGACCACTCAAAAAAGTATGGAGAGATGCATGTTAGGAGTAACATGAAGAGATTAAAAATGTAATATATGGATAAGAAAATAAACAGGTGTTACTGACTTCATTAAAAAATTTGAAAGACTGAAGTGGAGTTGGGATGGACATGTTGCTAGAAGAGATGATAATAGATCAGCAATTGAATTCTTAAACTGGATTCCAAAAGATTGTAAAAGACCCAGAAAGTGACTACTTGTGATATAGATGGCTGAAATAGGAAAGTGTGCAAAGGTGATGTAGAGAAGATAGATAGAACTTGGAAAGACCATCCTGCAATGAAGTGATAATAGTTGACAATGATGATGATATATATAATGCATAGAAATGAGGAGGTAATATCCATTAAATAGCGAGAAACTTTAACCTTTGATGTTACTAAAAATTATCAATTATTTTTAATTAACAATTGGTGAGATAACACAAGTTTTTCTTATAAACGTATAATAGCTCTTTTGATGGGGGCCTTTGAAGTAAAAGTAATAATTGATAATTTCTTAGTAAAATCAAAAGTTAAATTTCTCTTTATTTAATGGATATTATCTCATTATTATAATAATAATCCATATAAACATTTAATCTAATATATATATTAGAGTTGTATTTTTATATATATATTTTTTCCTAATTAATTGTAATTTCTAGTTCTATATTTAATCATGTGTTACATAAAACTATTACACTTAATGATAGTGTTTTCCATTTTTGTTTATCAAACAACATGCTTTTAGTATTTGTATTTTAATCAGTATTCACTTCATATGAAATTTGAAATTCTCAGTCCATAATTTCAGCTTTCTGCATATCAAAAACATATTACATATTTAATAAAAAAATTAAAATTATTAAAAAGTTTGACATGTTTTTCATTTTTTAGTTCACTACAAAAATACATTCTGTACTTATCCTATGAATATATATGTTTTACTTTCAACATATATTTATAGAAACATAAAACATGATGTGAGATATATCAATTTACATTACTTCAATTATTCACTATCCAAAAAAAAAATGTAAATAAAAAATAAAAACATTTAAGTTTAATAAATTTTACAATCTGGCAGCAGGCACTTTCTTTTGGCCCAGGGCACTGAACATGATCATGTTTATTAATGTTTTTTCAGATTATCTTAAAAATCCATAATTTCATTCTTAACTTATTTATCTGTCTAAAAGTTTGATATCATAGATTATTTTATGTAATAAAATGTTTTCTAAATGTAAAGCTACAAGTTTTATGACATATAATTAAATTAATAAATTATCTTTTTAAAGTGATAAAATGAAACTTATCTATTTAGTAATGGCACAATAATAGTACAATAAAATGTTTTTGTCTTGGATTTCAAAAGTTTAGAGTTTAAAGAGTTTAATCAAGAATCTTATAGCAAGATTCCAAAGTCTATAGAGACTTAAAAAATATAAAAACAACTAGAAAATCCATAATCTGTCAAAAATGAAACTGCTATTTCCATAGGGGGGGGATATTATTTAAAAAGTATGTAATCCAGTCTGTTCAAATTGTTTAAAGTAAAATTTTCCATATTAAGTAAAATTCATTTACAATATAATTTTGGTAAGCATTTTTTAAATAAAAATAAAAATTTCCAGTCAAAAGCAAAAATGTCAATTACTTTTTACTTAAAAGTACTTAATGATTTATGTACACACACTAAATATGATATATACTTAAGAGTTATACATATTAATTTATAGGAGAAATATCTAATGCTATATATATATATCAACTATAAGTGTCAGGTCAATTTAAAGTACAATACAGTATTACATTTTTATTTACTGTGCCAATAATAAAAAGCTAGAAATAAATAGAGATAAAACATTTTTTATATATTAAATACTTTTATTTACAATATGTTAAAAAGCAAAAAAAATAATTGTTTCTTCAACCACTATTGGGATTTTAGATTTAATTTAAAATAAAAGTATGCAATGTTTAAAAATTAACGTAGGCAATCTCTATTTTTCACAACAAGGGATTGACTTAACTGATTTCTGAACCCCCTCTCCCATGCTTTTATTTCCAGTTAAATCTACAAACTTTAATTGTTGGTTGAAGAAACAATTATTTCTCTTCTTTTTGGTGCACAGTGAATAAAAGCATTTAATATAAAAAAATTTCTTTATCTCTATTATTGTTTCTATTTTCTAAACGTTTTGCTATTAATATCTTTAATAAAAATGCAGTAATATAGAATAATAATAGCTATACAAAGCATGGATTTGCATTACATGAAAACAATTAAATCTATTCTGTGACCACCTTTTGTTACACCAAGGCTAATCTACTTATGAATTATCCTAGTAATGCTTATGGACCTGAATAGATTTATATTCTCAGTTTTACACATTTCATAAACTATAAAGTTATTTACATAGTCATTAAAAATTGTTAGAATGTTGCAGTTATAAATTGCTTCTGTATACTATATTTAACATTTTATATTTTCTCAATATGACTCAATGAAAAGATGGCTGCTTTTCCTTTCAAGGTGTCGGCAATACTCCATCTCTGAATCAATGCATGTGTTGCTAGTGATATAATTTAGTTAGTCATTATGTATAATGATATAATATGAAATGTAACAGTGTATTCATATCTTAAACTTAAAAATGGAGTAACACGCTTACTTTAAATTTAATTTCAAATTGTATAAAATTGATATTGAAATCTTTACAATGATTTAAATTTTATATGATGATGAAGCCAGCATCAGTTTTTAGGTGGTTGTGCAAGTTTTTGTTGTAACAGAAAAAGCATTGAAGATAATCTACAAAGATATGAAACATACTGTTACATTTCATATTATAATTCATGGTCCAAACAGAATATTTGTGAAGGCTAAATAAACTATGGTAGTATTTAACACATGGATTGGTTTATAGATGGAGCTGCAGACAACTTAGAGATGAAACCAACCATCTTTTCATTGGAACACACTGTGTAAATGGAATATCTTTTGACTTTCTCATTCTCAGTTGTTATATGGCAGAGAATTATACACACATATACCAATACAAGGTATCTATTACTTTTATATATTTTTTAAAGTAAATAAATTAAATGATCAAGTAAATAGTATTTTGTCATAGTGTCCCTGTTTTATTTAATCCTTTACATTTGCAATGATATGGTTAGTAAGATGATTTAAGTTGGAAAGCATTGACAAACATATATCAATAAAATACTTTTGTTTCTTGAATCACGTTTGTCAATAATAAAGATCAGATAGATTTTAATGTAAGACCAAGGAGAATTTTTCTAGTATAATAATTAATCCCTCCAAAACAAAAATCGGAAATATTTCTTCCATTGTTTCATATTTGTTTGTAAATGTTAAAATTAGAGAAACAAAAACACTATCAAATGTTTAATTTCTTGAAAAATCAAGAGACGGTGTTTGAGAATTGGAAATATTAGGTTGAAATTCAATTCAAAGACCATTAGCTCTCCACTATACCATTCTATGAGGCGTCTACACTGCACAATTTAAAATTTGATTAATCATAATTAAATAATGAGCTAAAATGACAAGCTAAGAGGTTAAAAGTAAACAGAGATTATTTAAGTCATCTAGATTTTATGATGGTATGATTCCTTTTGCAAATAATGCTTCAAACATTGGGAAATGTTGCAAGAGTTATATGAAAGTAATGAAGTCGGATCAAAGACAAAGTCCAAAAAGCTACAAATTTTTCAATTAAATAATGTTATCATCAATCTGCCAAAATTCATTAAATATTTTTCTGTAATTTTGTTCTCTCTAGCAAGACTTCTGTGCAATATTGTGGATTATTATAGCTTATAAATTTCTTTCACTTAGCTGTTAAAATATTTACATGATGTTGTATGTAATAGTTTTTGCACTATCCATAAAAGTGCATTGCAAATTGAGAACTCATCTATAATCTTAAGTAAATAACATTAATATCTATCATTAACATCTATGTTACACTTTTTTACTAATTAAATAAAGTTTTGAATTGATGTACAATACAGTCTATTTCAAATTATCTTCATGCCCTATATTTTTTAAATTAAGAGTGATAACAACTTGTAAAGTCAAACCAGCTATCTCTTAAATATAATCATTTTTAAATATCTCATTTATTTCAAAATACAATGCTAGAGTTGACATTTCAAGGTACATGTCTAAAGTTTGAGATTTATGAAACATTTGTAAAATGTAATATAGAGTGTACCCATCAAAGTTCACAGTCTCTTTTTATCCACTGTCTCATTTTCCACTGTTTCAGTTTACCACTGTTTAAACAAGTATAAAAAAGTTAAGTATATATTCAATTTTTTATGCATATCCATCTGTCAACAATCATCTCTCATTGAGCCACTTCATCATCCTACACACTTAGCCAATCATATAATTAATTGTCTTTTCATTCTTGTCTTATGCCTTATACATTTATTTATTCTCTTCAAATTTAGAGCAGTGATAGAGTGATGAACTCATGGGCTAAAAGGGTACAGGTTAGAGTTCAATTCTACCACTTCCAATACACAAATGTCCCATGATTTGTTACATGACAAATGATTCAATTAATCACATGATTACCATTTCTTATGCCAGCACATCTTTTATTAACAAAGGCAAAACTCTCCATACAGTAGTGTCACCCAGTGCCAACCAGAGTAATCAATGGATTCCAGAGGCTTGTGCATAAAATCCCCATCCACAGGCTTGTGCATAAAATCTTGATCCAGAGGCTTGTGCATAAAATCCTCATCTAGAAGGGGATTTTATGCACAAGCCTCTGGCATCCATTGATTATTCTGGTTGGCACTGGGTGGCTCTACTGTATGGATTTGTTTGATTCAATTTATGTTTTCATTTTCCCAAAATTTATTATTGTGCTATCTTTTTTTTATAACTATATTACTATATATATCTGTTAATTAATTTTATTGATATCTAAATGTGTACATTTCAAAAATTCAATTGTATTTTAAATGTATGCTATTATTAAGGGTTTACTATAAGCAATTATCCATAGGCAATCTTGGAACCAAATAGTAATGAATATGTGGAAACTGCTGTGTTTGATAAATAAGTAATTATTATTTTTTTTAATGTGTCAAAGTGTCGGCCTGGAAGCGAACGCCGAAACAACTGCTTGTAAGGCAACTGTGCTAACCATTTGGCCTCCAATGCTTGAAAAAGTAATTATTTTTTTAAAAGAAAATATATGATATTCACAGAAAGTGACAGCATTAAAAATTTTTATGGCTTTCAAAACTGCCTGGTAGAAATTTCCTATATTTATTTTAATTATTTAATAAGAAGTACCAAGGTTGGTACCATTTGAAAATATATATATACAGATTTTAAATAATTAGTGTGGTATGAATAAGTTTATCAAAATGAATAATAGACAATTAGAAAAAGAAATTGATGGCAGAATGCAGAAAAACTATGATAACCATAAACTTTTGACAGGATGAGAAATTAAACAGCATTACATTTTTTAAAATTTTAAATACACAATATATCTATTACCATCTTCTATTTGTGTTTTTATTAGAGATGTTACCCTGCATGATATCATGCAGTGGTAGATCCTGGAACTCAAGATCCATGAATAACAGCCCAGCTCTGCCACCTATGGGTGCTCAAATATTTTATGAACTTCTAAGCAACAAGGTGTTAAGAGTATACAAACTATTCGTTTTAATCAATTTATAAAGGTAAATATGGGCTGAAAACCCATAGAAATATATTTCTGCTATCAATGATGAAGGTCACTTTAAATTACAATCCCATTTACATTTTTACAATCAAGCTTTGACAGTTGTCTGACCTATGACCTTTTAACCCCTAGATCACAATAGCTAAACCTTTATCTACATCTATACAGAACTTTCCTTTTTAAAATAAAAATATTATAGAACATGCAAATATAGCTATTTTTTGCAGGCAATCAACTTGGAGAATGTAAATCGGTTTAAATACGTTGATAGTTTTATAAGTAGAAAAGTAGACTTACCTGTTGAGATATAACACACATTCCAATTTACTGTTACTGCTGCTTTTACCAAATTAAAAAGGTAGAGTATTACATCACAAAGAAATAAGTACTGAAACTAAGTTAGCTGCATGTAGAACTGTTATTTTACCTAATTTATTATATGGAAGTGAAACATGGACATCTTATCAACACAATATAAAGACATTAAAAAAGTTTCAGTTAAGGATGCTCTATAAAATTTACAAATGCAATGACAAGACTACAAAACCAACCAACATATCTTCAGCTTGATGGATGTGATGCTAGTGAATATACTATTATAAAATCACACCTCAACTGGATTGGACATGTAAAACAAATGAACAATGAAAGACTTCTAAAGAGTGCCTTATGGAAAAAATGAACATGGTTTTCATGAGAGAGGTAGATCTTTTCTACTATATGAGGATTATTTCAAAGACATTTTAAAAAACTACAATGTTACTTGCTTCAATTGGGCAGATGTGGCAAAGAATAGAACATGTTGAAAAGATGGTGTTGAAGTAATTCAAAAAGAAATGGTTTCTATTGAAGAAATTAAAAGCCAGTATTGAAAATATTAAGCAAACAGAGAAATGGACCAGCATATTCTATATGTGGATATATTTGGGTTTCACATATTGGTTTATGTTTTTCTGAAGAATATGATGGGGTTCTAGTTGTATTTTTTATATTGGACTATTTCCATCATATAATATGTGTGTTGAATGTTTTTAGAAAATTTAAATATTCCAAATACCTTCAACTGTTAGTAATATCACAGCAAAAAAGTTGGTGCATACCAACTATTAATAATATCACAGCAAACAGGTTAGTATATGCACTATCTATTAGTAATATAAACAGGTTAGTATATGCACAACATTTTGATAAGTATTATTCTCCTCCACTGGTCAGTCCAGCAACACCCGAAGAAAAGGGGAGAATAATACATCTTGAAACATTGTGCATATACTAACCTATTTGCTGTGATATTACTAACAGTTGGTGCATATACTAACTTATTTGCTGTGATATTACTAACAGTTGGTGCATATACTAACCTGTTTGCTGTGATATTACTAATAGTTGAAGGTATTTGGAAAATTTAAATAAAATTAAATTTTATAAAGACATTCAACACACATATTAGTTGATGGAAATAGTCCAATATAAAAATACAATTGGTATATTTAGTTGTCAAAAAACTCTTATCATGAGTAATTTTTTCCTTTCTTTTTTTTTCTTGTTGAAATTAGAATGACCACACTTACTTAAAAGTTGCTGTTTTTATCATCATCATCATCATTATTATTATTCAGTGCAATTTATTTATAATAAATAATATTATTATAATTTACGGACTGTGTGGCATAGGACAACATCATTTCATCATTTCTTTTATATTTTTTTACTTCACTTCCTTTATTAAATTACAAAATTTTTAATAGATTTTAGTTTTGTTTTATTCAGTAAAATTATATTGAATTTTTTTTGACAGCAGTTTACTAGCTGTGAAAACTATAATTAAATATTATTATAATATCTTACTTTGATTATATAGGTACATATACAGGTAAGTTTTGCACCTGCACTTTTTTAGCCTGTAATTGGATTCAACCTTTCAGCTTTTATAAAGTACAATCTTTATTAACTAGACTATTGTTAGCTATTTCATAATTTGTCATTTACACATAAAGGTAATAATTATTATAAGTCCAACTTTTTTTTGAATGATTTTAAATAAAGAAACCAATTTTCTGACTTATTTTTTAAGGGGGAAAAATGCACTGAGACAAAGTTAAGCAGGAATTTTTTGAAAAATTCTAAGCAATAAAAATTGTATTATAAATAATACTAATTTAAAATTAAGTGTCTTAATTAAAACTCAAGCACAATATAATAGATGTCGTCATTCTACATGCTCTAATGTAATCCTACAATGTTCTGATCCTCAGATTGACCTAAGTTCTGCAATTCCTGAGCAATAAAACTACTTTTTTACTTTTATAGCTCTACTGTGTGTGTATGTATATATAAATTATATACTTCTCAGGTTCATCAGTGTATCGTTTTTTATTACAAATATACCGACGTTTATTATACAAGTCTACAACTAGGTAATGAATAGAATGCTATAAAAATGATTGTAGAGGCGCTGTAAACATTGATTTATAACAATGTTAAATTTCCACCAATGGAAAAACAGGTAAATAACATTGAAAATAAGGTAGAAGCCAAACACTATTTAGATTAATGTGGTTCTTAAAATATTATTCCAAATAGAAGCAAATTTGTATGTCATCACATTTGCTTATATAATTTTGTCTTTTAAGTATCTCAGTGGATTTTCTGATCTTACATTGATGCAGACTGTCACATCTGGATAGGATCTTAGAGTTAGAAAAATCAATATTATGATCTGAATCCATAGAATGGAGTGAAAGTGCTGATGATGAGAAGGGTGCACAACTGCTTTAGCACGTTCATCTCTTTTAATATTGATGTAATGATTGCTCATGCCTACTTTATAAGAAGCTTTACAAGTGCCACATAAAATTTAATAAACTCCATGAGCCTCAAGAGACATTAAATCTTTAGGTGTGGATAAAATATTACTAATTTTTTGATTTTGTAGTATTCTATTTGTCACTCAGCTGAGCTGAAAGGTATATAAATTTATTATAAAAATCATACACAGATGAGCCCCAAAAATATATCCATTTATATTTATAATCCATAAAAACATGTATCACTCACAATTAACTTTAAGGTGTCCATCCAATCCCATCATCTATTAATAAGACTAATTACTTTCAGATAAAAATGGCATTACTTTTCATCTACTACTAGGATCTTAAATAGACTTTAAATCAGATGACAATAAGCAACTGGTTAAATTTTCCAATTAAGATCACACTGTTATTGACTCCTCATCTGATATATGATTATTGAAGAGATAAAAAATGGAACCATTTTTTTTTTACCTGAAAGTGATTAGTCTTGGTTATAGAGAATGGAGTTAGTAGGACACTTTAATACGATGGTTGATGCATGAATTTGTTTATCTAAATGCCAGTTCAGTAATAGCTTGTTTGGGTTATATATTTTAAACAAATGTTCGGGGTGAGTGGGTAATAATCATTTTATTTAAATATAAACAGTTGTGTGAAAAGATCTTGGTATAGTGATTAAATATAATTTTTATTGTATAAAATTCAAACCCAGGATGGAGCTGATGATATCTAGTATGGTGAATGTATTTTTAGTACAATAGAATTAGTATTAAAAAGATACAAGAGTTTGGCATTTTATTTTATAAAAAGCATTTAAATTCAAAATTGAAGACTACTTTATAACTCAGGACTTGCCATCACCACTAGCAGTTACTAGTATATGAGTATGACCATTCTAACACTGTAAAAAAAAAAGCAACTATAAAAAGACAAAGAATAAAAAAATAAAAGTTTTGTGATGAATATAGCAAACCTACCTTGAAGCCCACATACATACATGCACTCATCCCTTTATTTGTTTATTTGGCATTTTGTGATGATTTCTAATTTTTTGAAAGACTTAACATGTTCAATAATATCTCATCTCTTCCACAAACACCTCACTCACATTTATTATAAAATACATTCTAAAAAGTCTATTATCTTTCACTTATTTGTATATTCAACCAGAGAGAGATCGCTCTTCTATAATAACTGATTCATTAACATTCTAACTGAAAGGCTGTACCATACTTAGCAGATTTACGATCTTGGCATCATCTATTTTTAGAATCTTGCTGAGCATCTTTTTATGAGACTTTTCAAATATCTTTATATTACATCAATAGATAGTCCATGTCTCACCTCCATATATTAAATTAAAAATAAAACCATATAAATAATTCAACTTGAAGTAGATATACCACATGTTAAAGGCAACAGCAGCACATTGGATTCAGGGCTACACTTTAACATCTAAGTCTATCTTTCTATCTACAAATCTATCCATATTTTTAAGATGATGGCCATTCAAGATAATAAAAAACTTGAATGTTTTTAACATTGCTTACCACATCAAAGTTTTACAGGCAATGCCCAGAATGATTTGGTTTAGTGGTAGAATGGCTGACTCCGGAGCTCCAGATCCACAAATCATGTCCAGAAATTATCACTTCTGGCTCTTGAACTCTTTCTGAAAAAGGTCCATGATATCACTGAGTGGTTTTGATGATTAAATTCATTGATAACTATGTAACTCATATAGCATTTGAATGCTTACTTGCTAATAGTTGTATTGAAATTTAAATGTACAAAAAAAAATGAATATAATTTTTCTTTTCATTTTTGGTCCTAGATGCCAGATGTTAGCAGTAAAAAGTAATAGTTTATAGTTCAACAATCAAAATACTGAACTTGAACTACACAAAACCCTACCTATATTTTATTTTCTAATGGTAATTTTTTGCTTCAAGATTTTAAATTGTTAGAAAAATAAGATATATTTTATATTCATTAAATAGAAATATTTTTAAAGCTGTTCATTATTTATTTAAAAGGTTACATTCTAAACATTAAAGCATTTGATGCATCATCATTTGAATTGGCACAAATGGTACATCCATTTGTATACTATTAAATTAGAAGTTAAAGAAGACTGGAGCTTTGTAATTTCTTTTAATTGGTTCTTAATTTCTTTAAAGTCACACTGATTTTCTTGTAACCATTCATTTATCACTAAAGGCAGATTTTTTGATAAATTCTTAAATGCCCTTTTACTGTAGTATGTTAAAATGTAATGCATGATAATTACCATGATAAATAACTGTCTTTTTACTTGGAACTCCATCAGTTTTATTATTATTTATGGTTTGTATTGAGACGATTAGAAACTTTATTCAACCCTTAACTTTATCTGTTCGATTAGTGGCAAATATGATTGCTGGACATTTGTTATTAAGTTTAGTTGGAGGTCAGGGAAGAATTTTGGGTATAATGATATTGTTTGTATTGTTATTTGGTCAAATGTTCATGAAGGAACATATCAGGGACTTCATACTAGTAATGTAGTTTTTGGGTTGTGATGTGGTATGATTTTATTTATTTTATCAGAAATTTTATTTTTTTAAAGATTTTTTTGAGCATTTTTTCATAGGTGTCTTGCTCCAACAATAGATTTAGGATCTTATTGACCACCTGAAGGTGTGGTGGTTTTGAATCCATTTCAGGTTCCTTTGTTAAATACTGCTGTATTATTGGCTTCAGGAGTTACTGTAACTTGAGCATTTGATGGAAAAAAATTATACTCAAGGAGTTCAAGGTTTATTATTTACTGTTTTGTTAGGATTATATTTTACTTTATTACAAGGAATAGAATACTATGAGTTGAGGTTTTCAATTTCTGATTCTGTTATGGGACAACTTTTTTTGTTGCTACTGGATTTCATGGATTACATGTAATTATTGGTAGAAGATTTTTATTTGTATGTTTATTGTGACAATTAAATTTTCATTTTTCTAAAATTCATCATTTTGGATTTGAGGCTTCTGCTTGATATTGGCATTTTGTTGATGTTGTTTGATTATTTTTGTTTTATTTCAATTTATTGGTGAGGTTCACAGCTTATATAATATTAATATTAATAATTGTATTTTTTGTGGTATTGTTAGTTGTTGTAGTTTTGTTAAGATTTATGTTTTTTTTCTGAAAAAAGTGATAAAGATCGTGAAAAAAATTCTCCTAGGAAGATGGAAACAGTAGTTGCATTCTTAAATCACGTGGCACAACTTCATAGATTCAAATATTCCTAAAATAGCAATAGTTTTGAAGCTAAATATATTCCTGCCATATTCCTAAACTTGAATCAAAGTTTTATTACATTCTAATGCTTTTTTCAAGAAACTGCTTATAAATTATTTTAAAGATTTGTAAAATGGAAAACAAAGATGTAGCCAGAATATATCATTGCTTAACACCTATTTTATTTTCAAATGTTCCAATTTTTTTATTAACAGTAATATTTCCTCTCATCCATTATCGAAAAACTTTATAGCGTGAATGACTATTGGAAGAGATCAACAAATTTCAAATACTATCACAAATTTTCTCAATTATTTGAGTCAAATCAATTAAAACAATCAAATGGGTATTTGCTCAAAAGTTTATAAAAAGACTGAGCAGTGAAAATAACAAAATACAGCTGTGATCTATGGACATTGGGATCCAAATGCTGTCATTGCACTGAATCATGCCTGGAAGTTCACCCAATAAATGTTATATATAAATTATACCTCTGGTCATTGGTCCAAAGAAGAAAATTTACAGAAGCTGCTCATATGACAATGACAAACAAACCCATCAGTCAACTTCATGTGACCATACATAATATATGGAAACCACTAATTAACTTTGCTCTTAGGAAAAAGTGGAGAAATCAGGAGGAGAAATCAGGAGGAATCTCATAGATACATATATGAAAATTCTGTTGACTGTTGCCTTTGGCAGGATGGTTCAGGTGGTTAGAGTGGTACAACAAAAATCTAATGGGCCAGGTTCAATTCCCATGCTAGTAATGTTACTGTCAGACCAGCAACATCTGAAGAAGAGGGGAGAATAATATCTCATGAAATGTTGTGTACATACTAACCTGTTTGTTATTAATAACAGTTGAATGTATTTGGAATGTTTAAATAAAGTTAAATTTTTCTAAAGACATTCAGTACTCATATTAGATGATGGAAATAGTCCAACATATAAATACAATATTAATAATAGTTATTCACACACAAAATCTATATTGAATTTCAGTGATCATTCATTTATGGGCGCAATCTATTTAATAAATGAAAACATTCTTTTTATAATAGAGGATAATGTACTCCTTGATTATTATAATGATAATTAGCACCATTTTTCATCTCTTTTGTTTTTGTAAATATAAGCAATTTTAAGGTCAGGTGACATAACTTTAGGGGTCATATACTTCTGAAAGTTTCAGTGATATATTCATTCAATTGCCAAAAGCCTTATTAACAAACTATCATGTGACTTTGAAGTCCCTTTCCATTCATTTCATAACACCAATAGACTTATCAAGAACACCAAAGACAGGATCAAACCTGAACTTACCCTTCAAGTTGTATACAAAATCAACTGCCCCTAAAGAAATTGCATGGCAACACATTATGAAGAAACTAAAGCCAACATTGCAACCAGAGTAGCTCAACATAGATACCTCTATAACAGGACTAAAATTAAGCTTGAAGGCAATTCAATTTTTGTTGAGCATGAGAGAGCCACTGGTCATATTTTCCTACCCACCACAGGGTTATCTGCTTTGAAAGAAACAATATTAAACACAAAGTCAGGGAAGCTTACTACATAGTAAGTGACCCAGCAGCAATCAATAGAAGAGAGGCCTGCTTTTCTCTGTCTTGAAAATGGTCTATGTAGCATTTTCACATGAATTTGCATAAATTTGCATCAATATTATAGTTCTTAACTAAACTCCAGTAGCCATGAATATGGGACTATAAACTGTCCTGAAAGCACTTGGCGAAACTTTTGGATAATATTACTTATGTATAACAGCTTCATTATCTGTGTGCAAAGCACACACACGCACACACACACATATATATATATATATATTCATTTAGAAGATAACATATCACCACCATATTATAAAACTACTCCAAGACACCTTTTTAGGAACTTCTGCTTTTCATATTTAAAAGTGAATAGAGCTGATGTAATTTTTTTGAATTAGATATATTTTTCAAAATTGAGTGAATTATATGGACTAATTATTAAAGCTGCCATCTGAATTCTTTTTCCATTATTCAAAAGATTACCATTTACATTTATACACTTACTGAAATTATCATCACAATGTAAGAAGCTCTTACTTATATGAGTTAGTAAGTTTATTAAGACCAATGACCTGATTCTGCTCTACCACTTATGGTGTCCAAATTTCTTATGTTATCCTTAACAACAAATCATATTGTCATGCATACTTTGGAACAGTGGTAGAGTGACAGAGTTGGAGCTTAAAGTCCATGATCAACCTCAGTTTCTATTCCTTCTGGCATCTTCTACATACTGTTTAAGCATGTGGACATTTGAGTATTTATTTTGTTTTTATTTAAGTTTTTTCAACATTCATTTAAATTCTGTCTTTAAACTCTTTATTGTTTCTAGGATATTGTATTATACTTATGTTTCTGTCAAGTAACGATCACTATTTTTTTCTAACCAATCATGTGAGAGTTAAAAGTTTCCGGTCTGACAAACCTATCCTTACTATTATTTTCTTAATTCTGAAGTCTTTTACAAAGAAAAAGTGATAGAAAGATTGAAATCAGAATTGTTACCTGTATAATTACATGATGAAAATGAAGTTGGTATAAACACCCAATTTTACTGCCATTATTAATTCAGGGAGATGATTGGTGGCATGGGAAACTCATGCTGACCATAGCTAAAGATAGTAAGGTGATTGAAAATAAATATAGAAAAAAGAGGGGGAAAGAATAGACTTTGGCATATTGGTTACTCACAAACTTCACATCTGAAGATTGCATAATGATCTTCTATTTTTGGACTCATTACAGTCTGAATTTAGTACCTAACATTATTAATATATAGTTATTGCATAATGAGTGCACTGACCCATGCAATAACTCTGTCCCAAAACCATCTGTTGTAATCTTGAGTGTTCACTGATTTCTCAAGTGCGCAATAAATGATTCATTTTTTCCTATTCTAAAATATTGTTAACATATTAATATGATTATAATTTTGACTCTCATAAAATAATGAGATAGTCAATTATTGAAAATGATAAAATTGAGCTTGGATCAGAAATTTTTAGCTTCTGAATCGATACTCAGAGGCCTTTAGTTTTTTAAGTCTGACTCTCTACCAATAGACTAAAATAGAGATGATGTCAGTTGATTGATATCAAGTGTTAACTTAGTATTTACAGGAATCCTTTTAAATACGATAGAATGACAGCCTGTTAAGCTAATTGCGCAGACGCTGTGAGAATGTTATTAATAAATGAATACCTTCGAACAACCACATGATATAGTATTTATATAAGAGTAAAAAGGAATCCTCTTACTCTTACGACTCAAATGTTTATATATGAGCAAATCTAAAGTAGTTGTAACGAAGGCGTGACTACATAATAGTCACTTTAAATTACTATATATAATGTCTGTATATATATAGTAATTTAAAGTGACTATTATGTAGTCATGCCTTTGTTACAACTACTTTAGATTTGCTCATATATAAACATTTGAGTTGTAAGAGTAAGAGGATTCCTTTTTACTCTTATATAAATACTATATCATGTGGTTGTTCGAAGGTATTCATTTATTAATAACATTCTCACAGCGTCTGCGCAATTAGCTTAACAGGCTGTCATTCTATCGTATTTATAATCGCATGCAAGACGTTATAAAATAAATGCTTATTTATGTATATGATTTAGTTTCGTTTAGAGTGGCGTTTAGTAAATTCTAGAAAATTTCATTGGCGTCATTCATACAGACATTATATATAGTAATTTAAAGTGACTATTATGTAGTCATGCCTTCATTACAACTACTTTAGATTTGCTCATATATAAACATTTGAGTCGTAAGAGTAAGAGGATTCCTTTTTACTCTTATATAAATACTATATCATGTGGTTGTTCGAAGGTATTCATTTATTAATAACATTCTCACAGCGTCTGCGCAATTAGCTTAACAGGCTGTCATTCTATCGTATTTATAATCGCACGCAAGATGTTATAAAATAAATGCTTATTTATGTATAGGAATCCTTTTAGTTATGTTTCATTTACATTCAAGTCTAAAAATATTTTTTGTAAATATTTGGGATCCAAACTCGGGCTTTCAAGCACCCACCATCTATCTACACTATCTCATACAACTGATACACATGACACACATATGTAGAAAAGATAAATAATAATCAATATGCATATTTCATGCTAAACCAGTCCTAAAAAGTTGGTCCAGATTATCAACTCTCTCCACATATATAATCAGTGCTAAGTTTATATTAAGATAGCAAATCTTCACACTTTAATGGACAGGCTTCAATCCATTGCAATCTCCAACTTTTTAGCCATCCATATCATTGAAAATCTGATGATGAAAAGCCAAATCTCATGCTGATGCCAACATTATTGCCAAGCCTATGTTGACCTGAAGTCATTCTGACCCCTCATGTATAGGACCGTATCCATTTAAATACATGTGAGGGATAGGCGGGATACTTTTTATAAAAAATTTTGGTAATGCACGTTTAGAACAGAACACTCTTTTTAAAGGCAAACATTAAGCTATTAAATGCATATTAGCAAGTACATACTTTTAATTTTAACTGTGGCAAGTTGCCGAATTAATGGATTTTTTTTATATTTATTATGGAGACTGCATTAGTAGTGAACCAAATGAATTATTTTCCATTTTCTGCTATTTGCTCTTTGTAAATCACTTTTATTTTTCAAGATCTTCAGACCAAATATCTTTTTATGTTTAAAAATATGGACAATAATATAGAACTTTTTTGGCTTTTATTATAAAAAATAATATATGCCATTATATCTCTGGGGTTACCATATTGAACATGAGAACAACATAGTATCTGGCATTCAACGGTCTGAGATTAATTTTATGTGTAGTATTAATAATTAATTTAATAAGTAAGCATATAAATTATTATATTTCAATTTTGGGATTTTGCAAACTTTTTGCCACCTAGTGGAAATTTTAATAATCAATAGACCCAGATTGCCCTCTTTAGCAAACCCCTATCCAGTGCGGTGCTATCCAAAATCCCTAGACTTGTTTGTGGTTTTTGCTTTTCATTAGGATTTATTATGTATTACAATGTGGTATCTATTTATTAGAATAACTTACACTAGGTGGCATAGATGTAATAAAAAAAAAACAGAATTTGATGCTGCAATAACATTACGTAAATTAATATTATTAAAACAGGTAAAAACTCACTATATATATTGCCACACACAGCAAGCTAGAGTAATCAATGGATGCCAGAAGGCTTGTGCTGACGAAAGCCATAAGCCAGAAACTAGTCTGGGTATTGGATGAATAGGCACTAGATGGGGATTTTATGCACAAGCCTTCTGGCATCCATTGATTACTCTAGCTTGCTGTGTGTGGCAATATATATAGTGAGTTTTGCCTGTTTTAACAACAGTTATACACAAGCATAAGAGGAGGTGGTCATGTGTGTAGTGTTTGTAAAAATTTCAGACATGTTTGTGCACTCCAGAAAAACTAGAATTTGTTCGAGTGATTGTTGTAGATCGCGCGCTGATAACGGAGGAAGTTAAGTAACATAATGGCAGACGATAATTCCAAAAGATATTTGCTTATTGCAAATATTTCTGGATAAAAGATGTTACCTGATTGAACAAGGATTAATTGTTGCAGATATCAGCAAGCAATAAAAGACCGTGTAACAACTACGCAGAGGAAGGCAGTTATTAGCAGCCATATTGGGAGAACATTGGGCAGTGTAATATAGACAGCAGTAAAGAGCAGTCATGCAATAGCAAGTTGTAGACCATGCATTTGGAGAGCATCCGCTTGCAGACCATTCATTGGAGAGCAGTCGGTGCAGACCATTCGTGGGAGAGCATCCGTGGCTGAGCTTTGTTGCAGACCAATTCATTGGAGAGCTTCATTGTAGACCAATTTGTTTGGAGAGCTTCATGACAGACCAATTCGTTGGAAAAGAACAGCGTGGGAATTGTATAACGTTATTTGCTGACCACACCATATGACTTGCAGTTATAACCTTGGCACACTTGTAAGTGCGGATATTACAATGGCGCAGTCACATTTGGAACCTGGGAGTAGCGAATATGTTGAACTACAAGTTTAGCCATAGACGGAGAAACCGGGTGAAAATGTCAATCCCAATAAGTCTACGTGATATAACAACACTGTAAGTTTGGAAATAACAGGAAATATGTTTCAGCCAAGTAGGAATAGAAAAAGAAGACATCAAGGAATTGCAACAAGGGTTTTTCTGGAGTGGAGGGAGGTGTTGTAGTGTTTGTAAAAATGGTAGACATGTTTGTGCACTCCAGAAAAACTAGAATTTGTTCGAGTGGTTGTTGTAGATCGCGCGCTGATAATGGAGGAAGTTAAGTAACATAATGGCGGATGATAATTCCAAGAGATATTTGCTTATTGCAAATATTTCTGGATAAAAGACGTTACCTGATTGGACAAGAATTAATTGCTACAGTTATCAGCAAGCAATAAAAGATGGTGTAACAACTACGCAGAGGAAGGCAATTATTAGCAGCCATATTGGGAGAACATCGGGCAGTGTAATATAGACAGCAGTAGAGAGCAGTCACGCAGTAGCAAGTTGCAGACCATGCGTTTGGAGAGCATCTGCTTGCAGACCATTCATTGGAGAGCAGTCGGTGCAGACCATTCGTGGGAGGGCATTCATGGCTGAGCTTCATTGCAGACCAATTCATTGGAGAGCTTTGTTGCAGACCAATTCGTTTGGAGAGCTTCGTGGCAGACCAATTCATTGGAGAGCTTCATTGGAAAAGAACAGCGTGGGAATTGTATAACGTTATTTGCTGACCGCACCGTATGACTTGCAGTTATAACCTTGGCACAGTCATAAGTGCAGATATTACAATGTGATGTTTATTGGCTTAAGTTAATATTATCTGATGTTTAATTGGTAACTAAACTTTACACTTAATTCAGTTTACTGCATTAAGTGTATATGCATTTATATGTTAATATATATGTGGACAAATAATAAATAATATCAACAAAAATGTTATAAAAAAAATACTTGATTAATTTTCAAAAGTGCGATGTGATGCAAAATGGCTTCTCCTTAAACAGTCAGAAATTCCAGTGCATAAGGTACAGCAACTTTGTTCGCCCATCTTCTAACCATTCCCTTTTTTCAAAGCTCTTATACATCAGATACTTATCCTCTTTTTATTTCTCATTACGTGTTTACTATTTCAGACTTGAAATTTTTTTTCCTATTATGTCATTTTAATTAAAACCTGCTTCATTAATTCCTTTATTTCCAATTTTTTTATAATGTCATAATCAAAAAAAATCATAAGATCTTTCCATTTTTTATTCCCTTTAGCTTCAATTTTTTTCCACTTTACATATAATCTACATCCTACACTCCAAAAAATAAAGGTTCAATATTTTCTCTCCACACTACCACAATAATTACATTTACAGCTCAAATCTGAATCCCTGTCATATCTTCTTTCTCCGTATCAAATAATAAAAACTTCCTTTATTATTATTATTATACTATATAACGCTAAACTATTACTATTATTTTTCCATTCACATTCGTCTTTCGTAACACTACTTTTTTTTCTAACCCACTTTAATCTTATTTCTCATTCGTTTTAAACTGCCATCTAGTGAATGCTTTAAAAATTATCATAAAAGAATAAACAAACTATACAGTGCAGTATTTAATTTTTTCTGGAAGTAAACAATGCATTTGACTAATTCAATAAAAGAAAGACAAATGGTTTAATATTTTGTCTTTGAGGAAGTAATTGAAGTACCTTAGCTGTCATTTATTTTATCGCAGGTAAACTAATAATAAAGCTTTGTTATTTAATGATTGATTGAAAGATATTATTTTGTTTAATTTTGTAAACAAGCTGCGTGAACTCACTTTATTTATGTTAATTAACATCTTTTATTATGAAAATTAAAAGTATACAGAGCTATGAACTTGGAAATAAATATAATTATATAAAGGCTTCTAAAAGTTTGAATAACAATGAAGTAACAAGTAAAGTTAAATATATATATTTTAAACGCTTTAATAAAATAAATAAGTCAGTATATACGTTCTATATAGTATTTAATAAAAAATGATTGTTAATTCTTCGTTAAAAAAATTAGTCTTGATTATTCTGTACATTTATAAAACTAGTGCTCTATGTCAGTGGTGCGCAACCCGTAGGTCGCGGCCCCTCAGGGGGCGCATAAAAATTGTTCAGGGTCGCGACATTTTTAAAAAAACTCTTAAGTTTTGGATAATGGTAAGTTTGGTTTTTTTTTAGAAAGAATTTAATTTTTTAAAATAGATAAAAATCACATGAAAATAAATTGTTTTTGTATATATATATCATTATTTTTTTTATTTATAAATATACGATTTTTTAAAAAAAAATCATTTCGAATGTATGTGTTTAATACTAAAATATTAAGCAATATAACTTTGAAAATCAATTAAACGTTCCATCATCAGATTTTCAATGAAATGGACGGATGAAGAGTTGTGACTGGAGTGGTTTGAAGCCTGTCCATTAAAGTATGAGGATTGGCTAGCTTAATATATATCTGAGCACTTATTGCATATATGTTCAGAGATGATAATCTGGATCAACTGATGATTGCTGGTTTAGCATGAAATACGTCATATTGGTGGTTATTTATCTTTTCAACATGTGTGCGATCAGGTGGGTCAGCAATATAAGATGGCATGGAGAGTTGAGGTCGTGTGAAAGTCTGAGTTCGAATCCCTTGTATAAAACTATTATCGTTTTATTATGAATATCTTTACTCTACTTACAATTTAGTCATGGTAAAAACAAATTATCAAATTTTTTTTCAAGTAAGGGGTCACAAGTGTAAAAAGGTTGCACACCTCTGCTCTATGCGATTAAGGTAGCATAATGAACATGAGGTAAAAATTCCTGCTTCATGCACTTTCTATTATTATGATGCTTTAAAATCATGTGATCTCTGAACTATTAACCATTTAATCAGTTTAATAGTTATTTGGTATAACAAGTAGCAGATTGGTTCCTGAATTGTGACCCAGTTTCATCTGCTGAGTAATAAAACATTCACTTATTTTTCAAAATAATTTAATAATACAAAAGTTTAATGACAAATAATTCTAATTTTTTGGATTAAAATAATGTTCAGACAAAAATACAAACATGGATGACCATTAAGGCATATTGATTTGCATGGCACATATGTTAGTTTCTTATGATCAAGACTCAAAATTATATTTTGAAATAAGGTAGCTTATGTAATCCTTGTCACTAACCATCAATTTATTATTCTGTAAATAGGCACTCATATTTATTCAATTGAAATGTAAAGATAGAATGATAATGTGTTCATTGTATCAATGTGAATAATTATTGTTATATGGTGTAACCTTTACTGGTGAAGTTATGCCATATACATAATAACATGAATGAGCTGGTTTGCCATTACCTTCTACACCTACATACCAGTGACAATGTTTTAATATAACTTGCAAATAATCCTGTTAAAAGCAATAGTAAAATTTATTTTTATGATTAATAATAGTTTAAAAATCATTATGTGATCATAATACGCATAGACCCACACAAATATGGTTAATTATTTTAATTAAGAAATTATATAAATCTGACATATTGCTCATCTGAGTCTGTTGTTTAAATGTAATATCTAGTTGTCATTCAACCCTTGAAGCAATTGACTTCAGGCACTCTTCTAGGCATGCCTAACATTTCCTGCTGATCTCTGGCATTGCCTCATGCCCAGGCATAGTAACACCTCCAGCTATACCATAGCAGCTTGCCTCATGCCAGGTTTAGTATCTAGTAGCTTCTGCTCTGATTGCTAAGGCACCCCACTCCATTGCTGCCTGACTCTACTTCCAAATAGACTAATAATTTATAGTCAGGCTCCCTTCTTTAATGAGAGAAAATAGGTTCATTGAGCACCTTTAGCTATTGGTTAAGTCCTGCCATTGGTTAGATTTTCTTATCTATCTATCTATCTATCTATCTATCTATCTATCTATCTATCTATCTATCTATCTATCTATCTATCTATCTATCTATCTATCTATCTATCTATCTATCTATCTATCTATCTATCTATCTATCTATCTATCTATCTATCTATCTATCTATATCTATCTATCTATCTATCTATCTATCTATCTATCTATCTATCTATCTATCTATCTATCTATCTATCTATCTATCTATCTATCTATATATATATATATGTGTGTGTGTATTGGTCTGAACTGATGAATGCTGCATCTGATCAAGGGAAGACTGCAATTTGATAAGTTCATTACCTGAAAGACATTTAAGCCAAAACATTTCCTCCATCTGGTTAAAATTAGCATTAGAAAATGTAGATACTGAGATACATAGGTGGATATCTTTATCAATTCCAGGCTTCTCCAGGCTTGGTTTCAATTGTTATCAAATTTTGTCATTATTAATAGGTTTGGTGATATCATTTATAGATCTGAAGTCTTCATTAGCAAATATAGTGTCTTCAGTGTGATGTCTTCACCAGTAGGTCCGATGTTTTTGAATATTGTAGACTATTCACTGGTGATCCATAGTTCAGACTTAGATGGTTTCTGAGCCTATGATGTTGCTATCCAACTATGGTTTCAGTACCAATCGTCTGCCATTTTTTCTCTTAATTACAACTGCTTGAACTCATTTGGTGGTATGTTCAGGACATGGAACTCAAGTACCTAACTGCATTTATTTTTATGACGATGCTGATTAGGACTCATGACTGACAGATTCATCAAACATATCTGGATACACCATTTTTTAATTTTATTTTTGTGGGCTCACCATTTTAATCACCGTGTATCCTAAGTGTTTGAACTTATCATGACAAATAAATTGCTTTGCTCATCAACTGATACAGCAAGAGAAAGATAAAATGTTTTACTAGGCATAGTAACTTTAACTCCTTTTTATTCCAAGAATAATATTTGATTGTTTTGAAATCAGTAGTCACTTTGTGTCTAGAATACAGGCAATGATTATTTTTTTCAGTTAATGATAGCCCACGTATTTTTTGATACAATGGACACTGCAAAAGAGTTTTGAAGATTTCTGGGGCAATCGAAACTGCAATCTGTATAAGAGGTTGGTAAATAAAGCATTGAATAACAGTAGTAAAATGCATGGATAATTTAGTATTATACTGTATCCATCTCCATTGTTTTTGGTATATCATTATTTATAATTTTGCTTTTGAACACTGAATCAGACATTGATTTTATTTTATTTTGCTTTGTCTTTGCACTTCTTTAGAATGGATTTTTCCATTTCTTTCTGTGTGAATTGCTTTTCCTTTTTAAAACAAGCTGCTTCTGTTTATATAACCCATTTACAGGAAATGGCAAACCATATTTCTGAATGGACATGTCATACATACATGTTACAGTTTATACATCTGTAACAAACTCTCATTGCATTATTATCAATAATAGATCCCTTAAGTTCATTCTGATCAGACAAGATTTTAAATGGGTTGGCTTTCTGATCCATAGCTTTGATGCTGGAACTATTTTTATTTAGTAGGGTGGTCTGAATCATCATAGGTTCAGTTGGTATTGCTTGCAAGATTGCATACTCAAAGGGAATATTTGGATCTATTAACAAGATCATGATCACACATTCCACAACTGCAATGATTCCTTAACACTTCATTTCAGAAATCCTTGAACTCATAGTGAACCACCAACTTCCTATGATTAGCAGCAAAATCTCTGCATTATCATTAGGGGTTTGGGGTAGAAAACTGCTGACAGCAGAGGTAGTACTTTGTCAAATCAAACTTATCCAGAAGAAATGGTATTATTTGTGAACACAATATTTCATATTTCTGTGCTTCACCAATTGTTATGAATGTTGCTAATTTCAATTCAGGCTTGTTAATCTGATTTTCTTGTAGATAGAAGAACATTTGATCAATTCTACTTGGCCAATTTTCCAGATAGTATGGATTGAATTTCTTGACTAATTTTAGCCATCTTAAAAACTTTTTCTGCCATGAGGAAAAAAAAAAATTCTTTCTGCCTTTTTCTTTATAAAAAATGAATATCAACATGCATTTAGAGTTTCACTTTTTTATTGATATGATAATATTAGCTGTTAATTTTTTTAAATTGGTGACAAAGATCTAAACAGCCCATAGGGATAAGATCCTGTTACCATTGCACAAAATCCATCATGTTTACATGTAATCATAATAGAAACAGATCCACAGAAATACAGCTAACTGTTTTATGAAGAACTTATATACAATATTTATATATATCATTAAAAACTAGTCAACACTTAGTCAATCCCAATAACAATAACAATCAACATTTTAAAACTGTTGTCAAGGCAACCTCCTTTTAACAATAAGGGTGGAATCCCACCCTTATTAATGCTCTAATACGCTTATATAGATACTATATATATGCATATTTACTATATGTAAATATACATGTTACACGAGATATTTAAAAGTATATTACGAATAATCAAAGAAAAAAAGTATTATTATTATTAATGAAAAAGACTGGCAGTTTAATAAACAGAATAAAGACAGTTTAGAATAGTTCAAAAGACAGGAAATAAACAAAAGGAAAAAATAAAATTCTGTAGCAAGTTAAAGTAAAAGAAAAAAATTAGAAGAGGACAAAATATAATTAAAATATAATGTAGTTTAAGAATTTTAATTAAATTTACTATTTAAAAGGAATGGCTTATTTTTTCATTTAAATAAAAGGTACAAATTCCAAAGTGTTACAAGTTATAATGAAAATAAAAGAAAATTGATTGCGTAAAGGTAACTTAAGGATTACAAAGTTATATATATTGCTTATAACACTTCTTTCATATACACTTCAATGCAAACAAGTTTTCTTAAAAAATTCTTCTTTACAGTTTTGACTGTCCAGCAGTCTTTATCAGAGCTCTAATCTTTTTCTCTGCTTTAAAGAAGTTTTTAAGAAAATTTGTTTGCATTGATGTGTATATGAAAGAAGTGTTATAAGCAATATATATATATGATTATATGAAGATATTCAAAGAAAGTGAAAGAGAAGAATGAGATTACAAAGTTACATGGTAAAATAATTTAAACTACAATATTAATTGTAAAGAAAAAACAAGAGAGTTGTAATGTAAATAATTATACAGAATTATTGTTTAAAATTATTTAATTAGAGAAAAATACCATCTAATCAAAGATTAAAATAATTTGTAAATTGTCTAATCAAGAGGAGATTATGTTTTACTGAAAACAGTAATCTATCCAACTGAATAGATAATCAATACTGTAATTAATATTGTAATTAAAATATACAATAAAAAGATTGATTAATTAATTAGAAAAAAAGAAGATGGAAGCTAATTAATTAGATGGGTATATTTAGACAATGGTTTGTCAGTGGTAGTTTACTAACTTTTCATTAGAATTACTCTGCTATTCTTTTGATTCTGATCCTATTAATGTGATGTGGCTGCTGCTAGTTATATTAATTTCTGCTGCTCTCTCACCAGCTGAATTTTGAAGACTCTTTCATCAAGAACATCCAATTCATCCTTCAGTGATGTATAGCTATTTATGTGAATGCTATGACATCACCATGTAGTGACAATTCACATAGGGGCATACATTCAGTTTTCATTTCCCAGTTCCTGTGCATTTGATAGCCTGAAAAATGACAAAAATCCTTGACCATTTATCCATCATTATTGAAGACTACTGTTGAATAAGACCATGGAAATATATACCACCCCAAGAAGAAGTGACAAGCTGTTAAAAAAATCCCTGGGAAACCTGTTCAAGAATGCTATCCACAAACTTTAGAAACTCTCAAGAAGATGGGGATAATTGCTCCAATAAAAATATAGATAAAACTAGGTCAATATGAGAAATTAATTCAAAGTCTAGACATAAATGATATACAGGGGTAAGATTTCATTCTCTTAATGAACTTACGTAAATTATAACTGATTAAATTTTTATTACGTAATTTTAAGTAGATTTAACTATACTTAAATAACTCTGTAACTAGTTTAATGTAGTTTTATTTTTTTGATTATTTTTCTTATTATTATAGCTTTTTTTGTAAGTAAGTATGTTTTTTATATGTTAATTTGACCTAAATTTTCTATCTCTGTACTTCAAACATTTGATTAAGTCAAATATGTCAATTATATTGTTTGTGTTTAAATATGCAATGTTCGTTAGCTTAAATTAGATAGGTGAGTGATTAAAGCATTGAAAATCTTTTGTGGATATTCCAGTCAAATTGGCTGAATAGTGTCCAGGGGGTTTATCTCCAGTGTAAATTAAAGTATCTGCAGGAGAGATATTTTGTTTCTAGCAGTTATGAAGCAATATAATGGTCTTGAAAAGCGGCCATGGTTTGGGTATTTATAGACAATCTTGGTCTGACCATTGGCATGGCTAATATGTAAGATATTGACTATATTATTTTTTCTGCTTGTGTAAAGATGTGTTGTCAAGTTTATTGAAATTATTTTTAAAAAATTTATAAATTATATTTAAAAAAAACTTTATATCTCTGTTATAATATATATATATATATATATCTGATATATTGCTTGCCTGATACTTTTGGATATGTATAATATCTAGTTGTCATACATCTATTGAAGCAAATGATTTTAGGTGTTTTTCTAGGTGAGCAAATCACTTCTAGATGTATCATGGAAACTTGCCTCATATTCAGATAAGGAACACTTTAAGCCATAGCATGGAAACTTACTTCATGTCAGGGTTAGCATTTATCAGCTTTTACATTGACTGTGAATGTGCCTCATTGCTTTTGCAATCAATATGGAACAACCAATGTAATGTCCATTGTTGCCTGACTTTACCCACATATGGACTGCTAATTAATAATCAGATTCCCTTCCTTAATGACAAAAACAGCTTTACTAAGCATATCCTTCTATTGGCCTGTTTCTGCCTTTTGGTTATATTTTATATGTTCATATAACCATTGGTCTGCATGATGCTGAATTGAATCAAGTTAAGATTGCAATCTGGTTAAGTCCATTACAAAGATAAGTTGAACCATAACAGGAATAATAGATGAAAGTTTTTATTACATTTTCTATTATTTTTATTCATGAATGATATCACACTGCTTATAGTTTTTTTAAACCTTTTAAAGATTGTGATCTATATAAATAAAGTTGGAACAAAAATGGATTAGTCATAGATGGAAACTCTTAGTCAACAATGACAAAAATAGAAAGAACAATAATGATGGAGAAAAAAGTCAATGATTTGTTTCACCTATTTAGTCAATGGATCTAAACATTGCTGAACACCAGTATTTCCTCATCTATTTGCATTGATATTATTTGAAATCTATTTGGATTCACTGAAGCTTACTTTCATTATCTCTATTTTTTATTTGTTTAAAACACTATATTAACTATAAAATTTTACTTTAACATTAGATAGAATAGTAAAATTTGAAGGAATACCTTATATAATAAAAATCAACCCTTAAGCTGTCAACAATCTCAGTCTGTAGTCAAGGCAACAATAAAGGTATTACCACTTCTATCTATAGTCTTGTATTTTTATATAGACACTAAAGATTGCAACTTGACCAAGGAGTGAGAGATTAACAATGCAAAAAGTTTAAACAAACTTCATTAATCATCCAAATATAACCTATTCTGAAAGCAGACTAATAACTTCCAAATTTCATGTATATTATATATTACAAAGACGATAAAACCAATTACTCAAGGATTTAATAGTTTTATAAATGTATATGATAACAATCAACCCTTAAGCTGTCAACAATCTCAGTCTGTAGTCACGGCAACCTCCTTTAACAATAAAAGTGTTAACACCTTTATCTATGGTCTTGTATATTATACAGATGTTAAAGATTGCAACTTGATCAAGAAGTGTGAGATCCAATCCTTGGTCAAGTGGTAATCTTTAATGTCTACATAAATATATAAGATCACAGATAAAAGTAGTATCACCTTTATTATTAAAGGAGGTTGCTTTGACTTAGGTTGAGATTGTTGATAGCTTAAGGGCTGATTGGTATCATCATCATTTATAAACCTATTAAAACCTTGAGTAATTGGCTTTATTGTCTTAAAGAATATCTTAAATTGGTTAGAGCATCCTTTTAAATTTGGTATTCATGCATCTAAAAGTCATTTATTCAATCCTATGCTAGTGAAACCACTGGTCAGGATAGCAGAACCCAAAGAAGAAAGGAGTCAAGCATCGTTAGCCGAGAGGTCATCGCAGCTGCCTTACAAGCAAGTAGTTGGTTGCAGATGGTTGTGGGTTCGCATCCCGGCCGATGCTATGACATATGAAGGAAAAAGAAGAAAAGAGAATGATACCAGTCAAAAATATTGTGATGTTTTCATAAATAAAGTCTTATTTAATAATTTAAATTAGATGATGAAAGTGTGAACATATAACTATTAGTAAAATATCTTTACTAACTCTCATACAATAATATCTTAATATATATATATCATGTGCATTTATAGATATATGTATGTTAGCCACATATTTAAATGTCTGGTTATATTTCTTAAAATTTTAATCTCCAAACAATGTATAATGCATTTATTGAAAAAGGAAACAAACAAAAATGAAAACACAAGATTTGTCAGCATGTCAAAAAATAAACAATGATTAATGAGTTTTTAATATTTTTTAATATAAGCATAATTCATTCACATTGTGTTTTTATGTTGATGGAGGAAAAAAGCTGAAATAATATCTATAATTATTTTTGTTTATACCTGTACACAATTCATAATTTTGATTCATTAACAGATTGGATTTCATTGGTTAATATAAATGTGTGCCTCATTCAGGCTCATTCTGTGCTAGGATACAGGGTGTGCATTTCACCTGGGTGGCATACTGTAGGGGTAGCTCAAATGACTTAGTAAATAATTTAAATCAATACCTAATCAAAAAAATAATTACAAATATGAATGCTTCAATACTTGACATTGCATATATTAACTGATTGTTTTATTTTATTATAGATGTTATTTATGTGTTTGTGTTGTTTTATCCATTAGATTAGATGTATGATTATGTGACTATGCTATTTTTAAGACAGACAACTTTATTATATTTGGAGACATTTCATCAGCACTTTTATTATATATACAGAGAATATTATAGACTAATTATCAAAAGTCAGAAATTTATGCTGCAGCTAGTGACTGATTCATTAATCAACCTTTTATCATTATTATGATTGTTTTTGAAAGGATGGCAGTATAATTTTGCACCTGAACACTCTCTAAATATATGCATTTCTTTCTGATTGTCATATTTTTCATACTTTTTTGTAATAATGTATTGTAGCTACTATGTCTATCCCATCAATTTCATCTTTTTTATCTATTTACATGCTGAATGACTACATAGTAGTGCCACTCAATGCAAGCCACAGTAATCAATGGATGCCAGCAGGCTTGTGCATAAAATTCTCACCAGTGCTTACTCATCCAATATTCCCAGACTAGTTTCTGGCTTGTGGCCTTCGTCAGTGAGAAGCCTTGGATCTGAGAACACTCATCTAGATCTTAGGATCTAATGCAATCCTCCAGCAGCCATCTTTATCTCCACTTAACTACAAAACTATGAGAATAAAATTGGAAAACACAATAATATTTTCAATCTAAGCTCATAAAAGTGGCACTACTGTATGGAGAGTTTTGCTTGTTTTAATAAATTATGAGCAAGCATAAGAAATGGTGATCATGTGATGTTTAGGGGATTAATATCAATCCTACCTAATATAATAGTGGTGGTTATGGTTATTAAAATTCAGATAGCCAAAATGTATGGGTACTGAATTGAGTTGAGACCTATATGACTATATAAGCTTATGAGCTTAGATTGAAAATATTATTGTGTTTTCCAATTTTATTCTCATAGTTTTGTAGTTAAGTAGAGATAAAGATGGCTGCTGGAGGATTGCATTAGATCCTAAGATCTAGATGAGTGTTCTCAGATCCAAGGCTCCTCACTGACGAAGGCCACAAGGCAGAAACTAGTCATCTGGGAATATTGGATGAGTAGGTACTAGATAGAGATTTCATGCACAAGCCTTCTGGCATCCATTGATTACTCTTGCTTGCACTGAGTGGCACTACTGTATGGGAAGTTTTGCCTGTTTTAATAACAGTTATGAGCAATCATAAGAAATGGTGATCATGTGATATTTAGTGGCTGAATGACTATAGTATAAGAAAAGAAGTAAAACAATCTCATGATAATAAATGTGTTATGATGATGGAGTTGGTTAGATTTTTATCATTTTAACATATGAATTAATATTAATTCTATTAAATGGGAAGCTTGCTTTTAAAAGTTATCCCAAAATTTAATTTTAGGACAATTAACAATGTTAATAGATTCACTTTTATTTTGCTTTATTCTAGACTTATTCATTTAAAGAAGTCTAGATACTTGATTTTAAAATTTTGTAATATTGATATTAAAATATCATGAGATGAATTGAGATGAGATGCACTGTGACTTCTCCTTTATCAGAGTCAAGAATCTCTCAGCTATCATGCCCAGAGAAACCTGTTAACCACTTTACCTTCCCTTATACTCTTCTCTATCTTGCTCTATCCCATTTCCACGATATAATCTCTGTCAACTCCATGGGCTTTATGTTTTTCCAAGCCCAGCATAAAAACCAAGAACCCACTTTCTTTATAATCATGTTGTTTACATTTGTTCTCCCACAACTTCATATTTGCACCCTTTCTGTATGTAGGCATTTACATTAAACTAACAGATACTTAATACTTTCTATGTCTTCCTTACATAACTTTCAAACTAAATCACTCACATATTCCCATTTATGTGTATATTCCCTTGTTGCTAAAGATTCTGTTCGAGCTTCAAACAATAAATTACTTTTCTTGCTATTATTATAAATTAACTCACACCCAATATTCTGTTTACTTCTATATATATTTAAACTCTTTTTTACTCTCCATCTTTCCAACTTGGTATTCTTTATTAATACATGTATACTTCTATCCAATTCCTTGCAACTATTACACTCAACAATTCTCCTAACACAGTCATTCCACCTTTTGTGTAAGTATACTGATATAAATTCTTTATTCAAATCTTCTGAGTACCCTACAACCTTTCTCACCCCTGCCCTTTAAAACATAATCTGATTAAATACTATTTTTGGAAAATATTAAATACTATTTTGGTTATTCTCTTATTATCCATAAATTGCAATATACTGAACATTTTCATTTTGCTTTTTGCATCTCTCATATAAAAAAGTTGACCATTCCATTCCCTCCTTGAATTACCTCCTTTGTTGTCCACACATCTGTATCTGATTTATGTCTTCCTACTTATTTTTGTACTTTTTCTAAGTAATCCAACACCCTTTTACTTACACGTAGCATATCATTACCATAAGTTAACCCTGCTATTGCAACTTCCTTCCATACAATTCTAGCTACATCATATTTATTACACGAAAACATTTTTTAATTTTTTTATTCATCCTTTTTTTTTTGCTTCATTTATCATTTTTTTCTCCCATTCATCCAAGCAATTTCTCTGATTACTTAAGGCAATTCCCAAATAGTTATACCTATTCACCATACCTATTTACCAGACTTAACTTTATATCCCCCAATAAAAATTCTTTCCCTTCTCTTTTCCCAGTATTAATTATCATTACTTTTGATTTTTCTTCACTTAATTTAATACCCATCTCTTTACCCACTCTTGCACATGTCCTCAGCATAACTTTCATATTTTTCCTTCTTTGCACAAGAAGACATCATCTGCAAATAAAAGACACAATTATATATATATATTGTAACCTAGTGTTATTGACACTTGGTTTATTTAGCATTATTTCCACAGGAAAACAATGCAATCCTTTTCTAGGAAATAAAAAGTAAAATAATAATAATATTAAGTGATTAATAAAATATGCTATTTACTCACTGTAACGTGTTTTAAGCAAATAACTAATAAATTTAGTAATCTAAATTTCATTTTGAAGAAGAGCATAAATAATTTAGTTAAAATATGTTAACAATAAGAGTAATTTAATATAGTATAAAAGCACATCTCATAAACAGTAATTGATTTGGATGGGTAGAGGGGAGAATGGATGAGTGTCTTATCATAAAGCACAGTAACTTCTGATAATTTTTTTTTTAATTATTTAGATAATAATGTATACAGAATTATACATCACTAATAAGCATTATTAGTTAAAGATATTTATTATTTTTCATTAGTTGTCAAATGACTCTGTAATCCATTTAAATCATAAAAAAAATATATGACTGTAATAAGTTTTTTTTTTCCTTTCCTTTGTTTATGTATAATTAAATAATTATTTTTCTGTCAGAGGTCGCTAAAAGAAGACCGCTAAAATTTTGTAAAAAATCTAGTCTGACATAAGTTTTACAAGAGGAAGCAGTGCTGAAATTCGGTAACAAATTTTTATATTTTTATTGCAGAAATAAATATAATTCAAGTAATATTTTAACAATATCATGTCTAGCTAAAATATTTTGATAAGACATCCATAAGTTTCTGTTGCTCTACCTATTTTAAAGCTTTTTATACTCAAAATGTGCTATCTTATGCTAAAGTTCGAGATGACTGTATCGACTACAGCAATCACGGAAAATGTCATTATCGTTAAACTAAGCAAGATAAATAATTTCCAAGAAATAATTAATTATTTGTTGACTTTACCTTATTTAATAATCTTCTCATGGTATAGAAGAAAAATTAGAATTAAAAGACATATTATAAAAGCTAAGGAAAGTTAACCAAAAAGTTTCGCGCTCTTTCTAACAGAAATTGTCTGCTGTAGAAAATAATGCAAGTTCCCCACATTAAAATATGTTGTATTCACTGAAAATTATCTAGAAATAATATAAATAATAAATGATATTTACTTATGCACCTGCATATTTTTTTAAAAAAGAAATATAAATTTTCTCAAGGCAAATATCGGAAAATTTGTATGTGTGCATTTACGGAGAATTCATTATTAAAGAAAAATTATAATTCCTAGACTAGGAATAAAAACTATAAACATTAGTGACTTAATTATAACCATAAAATAATAGGTTATAGTATACATGAATTGGAGTAAATAAAACTTTATATCCACGTAAGTCAGCTGCAATCCTTCTAAAAATAATATTTTGGAAAATTTGCGCATTCTTGTATTCATAAGCCAGCTAGCTAAAAATGATACGTATCGCCAATAGTAAAAAGAAAAGAATTGTATATATGTGTGTTATCGTTTAGAATAAAATATTCGTCTACGTTAGAACATGTATCGTTTTCTTGGATCCCAAAATTATAGCAGTTAATTCAAGAAAGAATTAAAATCCACGCTGCTATGTTTTCTTTGCCTAATATTAAGTGCACCAGAATGAAGGCAACTTTTTATAAATGAAATAATAAAGTGTGTTTCTTGTTTAAAATTTGCTTCGTGAACTACGAATGAATCAAGTTCTTCATCTGGATAAAGTGCCCAACGGAAACATTTTTTTTTTTTAGTGATATTATAAGCACTTGTTAAGTAATGATTTTTTTTTTTTTACTAATTTGTAAAATTATGTGTATTTTTTTTTTTATCAGCAGGTTAAAGGCTATATTCAAGTAATATTTAAATGACCTTGTAATCATAAAGGTATGTTTTTATGTAATTATTCTAGGTTAAATTTATATTTGACATGAAAAAAAAAAATATTTTTTTTTATAAAATGTGTTTACTTATGACATGCAGTTATGAGTATAAACTTAGATGTTAGATACTCAATAGGCAAAATATCTAGTTAAAATTATCAGAAGTAATTAAAGAGAAGTGCTATACAAAATATTACTTATTTAAAGTATGAAACAAATTTATACTATGTTAATTAAGGAACTTATTCCCAATTTTTTTTTTTATTAACGCATTCACTTGGTTTAGTTCAAAATACTATACTTCCTATTATTTGTTGAATGTTTCTTTGGCAAAAGTGAAAATTATTGTTGCATTCTGTGATATCCATTGATATCAGACGCTGATCTAAGTATACCCCGGAACATAAATTTAGTGTAATTAGTGTATTTGCTTGTCTTGCCCCGATATAGCATCGGTATAGGCTTAATACGCGCCTAAGTAATAATTGTAATGTACTTATTTTGTGGGATAGAAAATAATCTCCCCAAAAGCTTTATTTTCCATGAGGGGAATAGATAAATCTAGTATTTGGGTATGTTTATAACCCAAGTGATCGCTTCTCAGAGTGAGGACGATCAGTACTTTATATAGTATTTAGTATATTTCATTCGTTAAAATCCCAGGAGAGGATTATATTTGGTGTGTGTTCCTATTATGCCCAATTAAGAGGCAAGGACCCACCAAACTATTTTAATATAGTAGTTAACTCTACAGCCCTTCAGTGTTATTCCATATTCCTCATGAGAGAATAGAGATAATTCCACCACGGAAGGTGTTGAATATTGTGTTTGTTTGGAAAGTTATGGCAAGATAACGGGTATATTGGAGGTTAATTCCTCAAGCTCCATTTAGTATAAATAGCGTGCTAGTATATATGATCAATGTCTGAATTGTGCGACGGAATAGTGCTGGTAATCCACACGTAAGTCAATGGAGAGAGTAAGTTTTAAAATTGCGTGATTAAAAATTTTCATTTGCCAATAGAGGATTCAAATACTAAGTTTAATTCAGGTTAATGATTAAGTAGCACTCACAATATAACTTATATTGAGAAACACAGTGTGTATAACAAATTCAGTTGTTATTAAGGTAAACATTAAAATAATAAGTGTAACTTCTGATACGTAACCCATAAATTATAATAAGTTATCTAAATAAAAACTATCATTTAATTAAAGATATGATAATAAAAATCGTTTGTACGCATTGCCTAGAATCAGATTATTTTTGTTTTAAAACAGATCGTTAGTCAATAAATATAAGTAACCGTTCATAAAAGATACACTAAACGAATGAGTTAATGTATCGATAATACTATTTATTTTGTTATATTAAATTTGCATAAATGTAAAAAGAAGATGAAGAGGTAGTTCGAATCCAAGTCTAAAAGTATAGACGAATTAATATTAGTTATATTTTGTTTTATCCATATGGGATCAAATAAATTGTATATGTTTGTTTATTATGTTAATCATAAAAGATATTTCTGTTAAATCATAATAATAAATTAGAAATTTGTTATAATTTAATAATAAATTATCGTTTTGTTACAAGTTGTTTTGAGTCATTTTTCTTATGTGCGAAATAAAAGAGTATTTGCATAATACTTGCAATACTTTCTTGAGTCCAAAATCATTTATGAAATCTTAAATCCAAAACACCAGATAGACAATTATAAGCAGATCAAAATATTTCATTATATTATATTTAATAAAAATTATTTATGGAATTGAAGACTTCAGACCAAGACATTTTATTTTATTTTATATGTGTGCAAAATCATTTTATTCCCAAACTACTAGTTTTGTTTGCACATTGTTGAATACACATTTAAGGAAGTGTCTAAGTAATAAATCTTAGTTAAATTATTGTGTTGTCATGGATAATGGAAGGACACAAAAGCACCCTTGTCTTTTCATCATTCCGACTGAGATTCTGGATTTAAAAGGCTTTATTATTCAAAATTATGCGTTGTTATTGAATATGGTGATCATCTCATTAAATATTATATTAGTTGATATGTGGATGAAGACACCTAGAATTTAAATAAGGTAAATGTTTCCTATAGCCGACCAGAATGTCAGTCATATGCGACAACACAATACTGCCGAGCAATTTTATTAAATATAACAGAGAACCCTGAGATTAGTGTCATTATTATAAGTGCTCTTAAATTAATAACTGATCAAATTCAGATCAATATTACAAGCGTGGCATGGCTTAAGAGATTGAAACATCTAATTGTATAATAACCAAATTGTTGAGATCATATTGGCAAATTAATGAATATTTTGTTTTAGTCAGTAATATTAACAATGACATGAAAAATCATCATCATCATTGTCGAACAGTGCACGTACTTACAGCCCAGAGAATGTGTTTTGGATAGAGAAAGAATGGTAGTTTATTAATAATTTTCTTTTTAAATTTATTTTATTAATTTTTTTTTTTTTAATTCTATCTCTGTCTGAACTGCATATCGCTGTAGCTGAATTATTATAGAACTAACCTAAAGTAGAGCTATTATTATTATTATTATTAAGTAAAGTAAAGTTGATTACCCGGCATAGTCGGAGGTTAATGAGGCCTTCCGGATGGATTTCCTAAGATTAATTAGGAAGCACTACAGATTATTAGGTATATATATATATATATATGTATATATCCCTTGCCAAGTATTAATGTATCTCAATCTCTCTTCCTAGTCTTTCTATTGCTCTCTCCATTTCTCTCAAATACAATAAAAACAAAGTAGGTGACATAGGATATCATTGCTTTAGTCCCACCCCATTTTTAACTTTAACTGATGCTGTACTCCCTAATTGATATTTATAGTAATTATTTTCATACAATCTCTTAATAAGATCCACTAAAGCTTTATCCATTCCAAAATGTATTAAATTTATCCAAAATCTATTTCTATTTATTCAATCTTAGGCCTTCTCTATATTTATTAATCTTCTATACACCTATCCAATTGAAAACCTCTTTGCATTTCTCCCACTATATTATTTTTTTTCATCCACTTTGCAAACATTCCAGCCACCATATATGCAAAAACTTTATATAATACTGCTTTATTACTATTGGGCTATAATTAATTAACTTTCTATGATCCTTCCCATTTCATTTAAATAGTAGCCTTACTCTTGTATTACTCCAACTATCTGGAAAATCTATCTTCTGTATCATCTTATCAAAACATGATAAATATGTTTAATTTTGCCCTATGCCCTAAATTCATTAGGAACAACTCTCTACTCTACTGCCATCTATTGTAAATTTGGGCAATGAATGATTAAATACTTTATTAATATTTAAAACCCATTCTGAAACTGGTTTTTGAATTTTGTCTTTATTAAAGAGGCTTAGAGATTTAAAGTTGAAGCAAAGCTGTAAAGCATATTGCAACAACCTTTTATTTCATTTTCCTAGTCAAAGCTGAAAAGTGATGGAGTTCAAACCAGATTAAGGTTTTGAACCAAATCAACCTGTTTGAATAATCATATGGGCATGATCCTAAGCTCAATATTTACATGTTTTAGTATTCTCAGTTCTTTATTATTAAATATTATGAATGCAATCCTGTTTCTAGTGTTTAGTAAGACCTTATACAAATCACAATAAGCCTCTTATAACAATTACAGACTTCATTCACAACACATACATAGATCTGGAAGATAACAACAGAGAAATCTTTGTTTCTGGATTGCACACAAATTATTAAATTTTTAGACAGCCCTATCCACAGATAAGTCCAAATTATAACCAAAATATTAGTCACCATCTTGTAATATTGTTTCCTTGTGAGGCTACTATTGTTTCTTCTTTTACCACTGACTCACTCTGTGGAAAAACAAATGTTATTATATATATATGTTTCTTCCCGGTGCTCTTCTTAAGGAACCCAGACTGGACCACTGAGAACAATATATTAATTTACTGATTATTTCCATTAATTTATTGTTTAAATATAGTAGTCAGTGATAGTTATTTTCAGTTCAGTGAGTTGATTTTGGGAATAGCAAACAACAACTATTAACTAAAACCAATAAATCTGTATGATTCCTTTTTTTAATAATGCTTACACAAGGCTGTTCAGCAGCAAATTCTTTTTTTCTTATCACCATTATGCCACCTAGTGTAAGCTTTAGTAATTAATAAATTCCAAATGGTAGTGCTTAATCCCTATCTAGTGTTGTCCTATTCATTATTCTCAAACTGATCTCTAGCTTATAGTTTTCATTAGAGAAGAGTTTTGAATCTGGGAGCAGTTTATCAATAGGTGACATAATAGTGGTGGGATTGTAGGCTTTTTTGCCCCATGGGCTAAAAGTTTTAATGACAACAACAAATTATCTCCTCAGTTCTCGCAATACAATTTGCTGTTACAGTTATTATTATGCATAGAATAGTATTAATTCAAGTACCTTTTATTCAAATACTTCTATTATTCAAAAATACTTTATTTTCCAAACACACATTAAAAATAAGGGAATACCTACTTGTAAATACGTAACGGTCTATTTCATCATTTAGAATTTCTAAAGGTCTTTAGAAAAATTCAAACTTTACTTAAACTTTGCACACAAACACATATTGAATGTTATTATTATTCTCTCTTTATCAAGAGTCATTACATAAATGACACTATTAGAATCAGAATCAAACTTGGGATTTTTACATACATGAATAGCCAATTTAAGGTGATGTTAGAGGCAACAATGTCTTCTTTCAGTAGAAATTTGAGAAAAACCATTAAATTATTTACTGACTGTTGTCTTAGGTAGAATAATGTAGTTAGTTGGGGCATCATCTTAAATTTAGTATTTACAAATCAAACGATCCCAGATTTGAATCCCATCTTAGTAATGTCACAGTCAATTCAGCAACACCAGAAGAAGACGAGAGAATATTATCATCCAAAAGGTTGAGTTATATATACTATCCTGTGTGTTTATTAACAGTTGAATGTATTTGAAGAGTTTAAATAAAGTTTAGATGATGGAAATAATCCAACATATAAAGTATACTATGACAAGTATTAAAAAGATTCCCCATTTTGAAAATCTATAATATTAATCTGTTAAAAATATATTATTCGATTGGATTTAATTTATAGAAAAAAAAACAATAATTCTTAATCAGAAGGTGACCAGCCTTTGACATGCGCTGTTTAATCATGTTATTAACTCACCGATATTATAGTGAGTATGCAGGAAATTCTCAAACACAAATGTAAGATAAAGAATTATAAAAGATAAGAATGGCCATCTTATCTTTGTACCTAAATGCAATTATATAGTCCAATCTAAAACATTTTGGAATGAGAGCATGAAGTTTAATCTATAACTTTTAAAAGTCTCTATCTTATGTTTGGGTTTGAGAGTATCCTACATACTCACTATAACATCGATGACTTAGTAACATGATTGAAAAATGCATGTGGGAAGGCTGACTACTTTCTGATTAAGAATAACTAATGAAAACTACTCTTGGAAATTATATTGTTATTAAAAGCAATAGGAAAAATAATGGAACCAAAGTGGGCAAAAATATACAACATATTTCAAAAACTAATTTTTCAAGACCAGTTATATTCATTCTATAGTAAGTTTGACTAATCAATGGATACCAGGTAATACAATGCTATAAATCCTCAATCCCAGACTTGTTTCTGGTTTTTTCCTTCATTAAAAAAAAACTAAGACAAATCTGGAACTAATGCACTCACGCATTTAGCAATCATCTTTTACTTCTTTATATTATTCAAACTAATAATTTGAAATTTGAAAAAAAAAAAACAAGTTTTAAATCCAGGCTAATTCCCTTGCAAATGAAGATTTTTTTTATGCCATCTGTTATCATTTGTTCACTAAAATTTACAATAGATGACTCTAGAGTAGGGTAAAAATAACTGTTCCTGAAAAAAAATGTCATGTGATATTATTGTTGGTAAAAACAAACTCACTTATAATGGGAAGAGCAATCAATAAGATGTTAATTAAACTATGTAGAATCTGTTGTCTTTTCTCTGAAAAAATGCATCTTGGGTCGTTTGCCTTTTAAAGTGTCTCCATTCAAATGTTTCAAAATATTTAGTGAAGTGAAGGATATTAAATACATTTATAAAAGATATTACACATGGTAAAAGAGAAATGAAGTTGAATTACTCCGTATGTGTGTATTTAATTAAAAACAGATATATTAATCTTTATCTGGGATAGAGATAATCTCTAGATTAATAAATGATTAGTGATAACCATTAATGAATTTATTAAGAGTGCATAATGCTAGAGATGTAAGTGTAGTAAATTTGACACTTGTAAATCAAAATGAAATATTTATATATAACTTTCTGCCTTATTTGATGATTTGATTTTTAAAAGTATTTTTCTCTGAGCTCTTAGAGAGTCTTTTTTTTCTTTAAAAAAGGGCTTTTTTAGGTCTAATTGTTTGATGTTTTAAAGAGGTTTTTTTTCTTCAGGGAAATAAAAAAAAGCAGAAGTTAATTTGAAGCAAACAATGGGTTTCATGAATAATATTGAAAGAAAAATATTTATTTATCATATCTATCCCCATTTTTGAGTTGTAGCTACATCAGTCAAATCGGTGTGATTAATAAAACACAAACTGGAATAAAAATAAGTAATCAAATAATTTATTGCTTGGGAGTATAAGAAATCCAAGAATTATACATAACAAAACTGGGTCATGATTTATAAGCTTTGAGCTCCAGGATTTCCTAATGCACAACTGCGTCAATAGTTTATTGTTCAGGAGTTTGTAAACAGTTCAAGCATCGGAGATGATAGAGATAGATCTTGAGTTCTACAGTCTGCCACATTACTAATATGAATGGCGATTAGCTAGAATTGAAGGAACAGATAACAATTTGATCATAGTTAAAACTTTTAATGTTGCGTAGTATATGATTTCTCTTTTCTGTATCACATGATCTAATAGTCTAGTATTGTTAATACATTACTAATATCTTCAATAATTTATTTATTTATTTTTTGATTTAGGCCAAATACTTTCAGTGTTATCAACAAAGTAATAAAAGATCTGCCATTTCTTGATAATTCAATGTCATCTATGTTGTTAATTCAACGAACATGAAGAAGAACAGATTTATTGTTCAGAACTTCGTAATAAGTTTGGGCAACAAAAGTACCAGAACTGAAATCGGTCCAAAGATCTTATATTTCAGAGTCTGACACCCTTCAGTGCACTGAACCATGCATGGAATTTCAATCATTATCATCAAAAGCGATCTGAAATTTGAAACACATAAATTATCTTATATTTCCAACATTTTAAAACACAATCAAGAATTTTTATTAAACTATACTGGGAACCAGAAGATATATGCTATAACATGGTCTTTGTACTTTTCTTGAGTAATAAGGACCAGGATTTGAAGCTGGAATCTATGGGCCTATGCATCTAGTAGTTATCTTTTTCACTCTAGCAGCCTAAATTTAAGAAAATCCAATGGTTTTGGAATGAAGCAAATTCATTTGCATAATAACATATATCTAAAACCAGGCCAGTTCCTGTATATTTTGATGACCTCAGTTTTATGCCAGCTAATTCTTTGGTCAGGAAATTTAATTTGAACAACAATATCATGAGACTTTTTCATATGATTTAAAGAATCTATTTTTCCTCTTTTATATCCAATCTAATGGAAAACAATTAATAAATAAGACATCCAAACAATAATTATAAATCACTAGAAGTTTATGGAGGAAGAATAATCAACACTGTCAAGCATTGGTGGTCAAGAGGTCAGCGATGGCTGCTTTACAAGCAGTTCTCCTGGATTAGCGGGTTCGCTTCCCGGCTGATGCTATGACACATGGGGGAAAAAAAAATCTACAAATATTTCCACTTATTCTAAATTTATAGATTGACGTTATTATTTATTATTTATAAACATGGAAACATTTACTCTATATAGAACTGTGCAAAGACTGATGATAAGAGATTTTTTAAAGAAATAAAATACAAGCTTTTGAATAATCTGAAGAGATCTGTATCTCTAGCTGATACTTAAAAATAATTATTAAACTTTTTTAGTTTAAATCCCTTTTTTTTAAATTATCATGTCAATATTATTACCCCCTCCTCATTGCTAATATTTCTCTGCTTTTATGCATTATCCTATTCTTATTGTATTTTTATATAAAAATATAGATTTTAAATAGCTTCTGATTGGCAAAAATCTGTATAACATCCCCTCTAAAAAAAACGTGAAAAAAAAAAAGGCGTAAGAGTTTTATCCACCAATGAACAATATTTCTGCAGCTAATTTTCATTACACTATTCACATAGTGTAATTTTTACCACATTATTCTCATACAAAATAGGGACTAGTTTTATCCATTTTTAACACCTTGTGGAGGGTTATAATCATAGACAGATGATCAAAGATAGGTAAAAAAGGTGTATGATCCCCAAGATACATATTTCATGTTGAACCAACACTCATCAGTAGGCTGAGATCACAATATCTTACATATATCTTTATCATTGTTTAGTATATATATATAAACAGATAGCAAATTACTACAGTTTAATTGATAAATGTCAAACTTAATACTCTCATAACTTTGGTACAAACCACTTAATGAAAGTAAATTAATATTTTTATTAGTCATTTATTAAGTGATTTGTGACAAAGTTGTGGTGGTAGTAAGTTTGGCACTTATCAATTAAACTGTATTAATTGGCTATATATATACTGAACAATGATAAAGACATGTGTAAGACGAAATGTATATCTTGGAGATTAGACATCTTTCTCACATATCTTTGGTCATATACTTATAATTAGACTCCTCCATAAAGTATTAAAAGTAAATAAAAACTAGTTTATATCTTCCGTGACAGTGGCGCAGTAAAAATTACATTACAGAAATATTATTCATTAGTAAATAATCTCGAGTCTAATGAATGATCAATAAAAATTATTAATATGGACTTATTTTTAATTAGATGGTGAGAATGTAAATATTTTTTCCATTCTTGATTTACTTCCCATTTAAAATAATCTAGATACCTGTTGTATGGTTGATTGTGTGATTTATAAGTCAGCTACCTGTATAAAAATTTCATCCTACTGAAAAAAAAATTCAAGTCGGTCGCAGCCTTGATTCAAACTCAAGCTGTTTTCACCATCCTAACAACAAGTTGTTGAATCATCTAACACTTTTAGTTTAAATTAATTAAATATAAAAAAACACATTTATTTTAACTGACATTAAAAAACATTTTTAGTGTGTTTAATAAAACCACTTTTATAAATTGTTAGTTTTCTTAGAATTTGTTTTTGTAACTGTGAAATTTCGATTACGAAAATGTTGCAGTCACAATTATAAACAAAATTATAAATAATTGTGTAGCTTCTTAAGTTTTATATTTAAATAATCATATAATTAATTACAAGGCGTATTAAGAGATAATAAATTATTTTAATTATAAACTCCATAAAAAAAAAATGAAGCATGGTGATTTAAATTACAAACAAGTCTTTCAAAATACTAACATTGGAAAGAGAAAGTGTGAAAATAATATTATTTCACTTTTTCTGTTATATAAAAACATTTCATTTTTAGTATATTAAATACAGAAATAATATAGCTAAATATAAATTCAGTAAAGAGAGGGGGGGGGGAGATGAGATAGAGAAGAGAGGGAAAGGACGAGAAAGTGTGAAAATAATATTATTTCACTTTTTCTGTTATATAAAAACATTTTATTTTTAATATATTAAATACAGAAATAATATAGCTAAATATAAATTCAGTAAAGAGAAAGAGGGGGGAGAGGAGATAGAGAAGAGAGGGAAGGGAAGAGATAGGGAGAAAAAGAGAGGGAGAGGAGGAGAGAGAAGCGAAGTGACTAAGAGAAGGGAAGAGAGAAATGAAATGCGGGGATTGAAAACATTATTATTTCACCTTTTCCGTTCTCTAAAAAAATATTTTTAAATTATTAAATTCAGAAGTGAGGAAGCTAAATATATACACATATTTAAGCATACAAAGTTGTTTATATCAGAATAAATAATTCCAAAATATTAAAAAGTTTAACTGAAATTAATTTCACAGAGTGAAAATTTATAAATACAGTATAAATATTTCCTATTTAATATCTACACACAAATACAAAAGCATTATTTTTTATAACAATTAATTATTACTTTTCTATCCAGCAAATACAACCATACCGACAAATATTAACGTTTATAAATATTCAAATTTCATTATTTTTTAATAGTGAATATTTGGACAAAAATATTTGTTTTATAAAAATATCTACAAAACATTTTTAAGTATATGGTATTTCCACTTATATCTTTGTATGTGTTAACAAATTAATATGAAATCTAATTCAATAAGGGTTTTAAATACCTTCCAATATATTCTAGACTTTATCTTCCTTTTTTGCACTGATTCTAGTAAATAAATACTTAAAAAATGTCCTTCTTTATTAAATTGTCAAATATGTAATACTGTCATCATCATCGTCGATCATTATCAATTCACTGCAGGATGAAGATCTCTCTGAGTTCAATCCATTTCCGATCTCTAGCATCTCTTCGCCACATCATCCCTACATACTTTCTTATTTCATCCATCCATCTCACATGTGGTCTTTTTCTGGGTCTTTCACAATCTCTTGGAATCCAGTTTAATATTTTAATAGTCCATCTATTATAATCTCTTCTAACAATATGTCCAGCTCAACTCTATTTTGGTCTCTTAATTCTTTCACTGATGTCAGTAACACTTGTTTATTCTCTTATGCATGCATTGTATTTTTCAATCTCTTTTTGTTATTTCTTTGGGTGGCCTAAAGTCTTTATTTTGCTTTTATGTTAAGTGTCCTAATCTCTGATCCATAAGTAAAAACTGGTAAAACACATTTATTTAAAATATTTTTTTTCAAACACATTGCCATATTAATAGTCAAAATAAGAGTCATAGATCACACGACCCTATTCTCTTAAGCTAGTAAGTTATAAACAATGAGGATTGCCAATTCCTCAACAAGCTTTGTGATAAATGCTTAGCTAGAGAAAGCATTTAAAATATCTCTATCAGGACCTCCCCAAACCTCTGACCATGGTTTTGTGCTCTGGTGCTCCTCAGAGAGGTGCTAGGGTAGATCTAGTGTCTGAACCTACCCTAGCACCTCTCTGAGGAGTGCCAAAGCATAAAAACATGGTCAGAGGTTGGGAGGGGGTCCTGACAGAAATATTTTAAATGCTTTTTCTAGCTAAGCATTTATCACAAAGCTTGATGAGGAATTGGCAATCCTCATTGTTTACATAGTCATATTTTCTTTTAATATTGAGTTATTTCTACCAAAAGCACTCCAACCATGTTTAATTTTATGATTAATTTCATCCATTATGTTTCCATCTGTAGTAATAATAATCAACTCAAGGTATTTGCAGTTGTTAACTCCTAAATCATCATTATCAATCTTTATTTTCATATTTTGAGCAAATCCATTGAACATTACTTTAGTCTTTTTAACATTTACTTTTAGTCCTACTTTCTTACTTTCATCTGATAACTCTTGCAACATTTCCTGAAGCTCAACCATATCATCTGCAAAATTCAAAATGACCTAAATCTACTTTTATTTCTTTAGTTTCCCATGTTAGCACAAAATACTTTTTGCAGCACTATTGTAAAATGTTTTAGTCATAAGGAGTCATCTTATCTTACACCTTTTTCAATGTTAACATTCCTAGTATCATTATGTAATATAATTGTTGCTATTGTATTTTTATAAATATTCTTTAGAATGTGACAATATTCTGGATCTATACCTTGATGACCCAATGCTTTAATCACTGAAGACCTGCTTATACGATGTTTTTCATAATCTATAAATCCAAAATCATAATGGCAACTCATATTCATTAGTCTTTTCTATAACTTCTCTCAATAACTGGATATAATCCACTGCAGTGAAACCATATTTATATGCAGCTTGTTCTTTTGGTTGGGTAAAATCCAAAGTTCTCTGTACATGAGTTGTAATTATTTTGATAACATTTTAATATAAAACTGATAAAAGACTGATAGGTCTGTAATTTCTAATATCATTTTTATCACTTTTTTAAATATTAATACAAATATTTCATTCTTCCAATCAACTGGTAAATCTTTATCATTTAGACATTTGGCATATAACTTTGCCAAACTTTTTTCTATTTTTTCACCTGCTTCTTTCAATATATATATTATAATTCCATCACTACCTAGAGTTTTTCCTTTCTTCATAAATTTAATCACATATCACTTCTTTATTTAAATTTCTGGACAATTCAGAAGATATAATAGATGTAGGAAGTACTTGTTCTTTATTACTATATAATTCTTGATAGAACTCTTCTACACATTTTGTAATGTCATCTCTATTTCTAGTAATAGTTCCATCTTTTTATATATATTGCAGATATAAGTTTCCTATCAATACCAAAATGTTGTTTTATACTTTTGAGACTTTTATTCTTTTCTATAGCTTTTTTTTTTAGTTCACAAGTATAGTCTCTTATATCATTATCAACTCTTTTTCAGACCATTTTACAAAATTCAAGATATTCAATCCTTCTTAATGCATCATATTTATATGTCTTCATATTCCTTTTTTTCTTCATAAATTCTCTAATCTCAGGAGAAATTTTATTGGTCAATTGCTGCTTTTTTCTACACTTTGTTGCATTTTTTTTAAATGTATTAATTATTTTTTTATTAATTTCATTCAAATCTGAATCATGTTCAAAATCTGCTAATATTTGAAAATGATTTGTAAATTCTAATTTAAATTCATTAGAATGTTTCTGAAGATTAGGAATATCAACTGTAAATATTGGTTTTTAATAATAATTTTTGTCTCTCTAGTTTTGCATTAACATGTATCTTACAACTTACTAATCGATGATCCCTTCCCCTGTGTTGGATTTATTAAGGATATTACAATCTTGAAATATGTATTTTCTGTTAGTCAAAATATAATTCAATTCTGTTATACCTTCATTTAGATACTTTCACGTCTATTTCCACATTTTTCTCAAAAAAAAAAAAAAAGAATTCATACTATAATGTTTGCCTTTTCTGCAAACTCCACAAGTCTATTACCTCTCTCATTTTTATTACTATAACCAAATTTACCTACAGCACTTTTAATTGTTTATCAATGCTAGTATTAAAGTCTTCCATAACAATTTTAAAATGTTGTTTGTTTAAATAAATGAAAAAATAATATAACCCAGTTGTACATTATAATTCTGAAGAAAACTGATAGATGGCTGAAACTGTTAGATAATTTAATAAAAATATTTAAAATTGTTAAATAATTTAATAAAAAACACTGTGTAAGTAAAAAATGTTTTTTTTTTCTTAAAGATTTTTTTAAATGCTTCTATGTTGGAAATATTCATACATGCTCATGTATTTTCTGCATACTGTTAAAGCATGCGAACGGATAGTTCTTGAATGATGTAAGTAAAATAATTCTAAATTGATGGTATAATCATCTAGAGAGTTGTAGCATTTCCAAAAAATTGATGCTATAGTCAATTTGCATAAATTTACATAAGGCTTTGTTACAAGCATTTGTCAATTGGTAACAAGCTATGATTATGGGAACTTAGACCCTCCCGAAAGCACTCAGATAATTAATTAAGATTATTATTTGCTGTGCTATATAGTTTCATTGCATGTGAATAAAGCACAATTATAGAGTTATAAATTGTTAATGAAATAAAACCTGTTATAACTTACAGCAATAAAAAATATACCTTTTCAAATTCAACAGCAGCATCTATCATTAAACATACTGGATTATAGATAAAAGTAGGTAACCACCATTATTGTAAAAAGGATGTTGCCTTGACAACAGAATGAGATTGTTGATTGTTATGGATATAAGTACTAATTAATTATTAATTACTTTCATAATAAGCATGATTATTTCAAGTCAAAAAAGTGACAACAGTATAGAGATATACAAATCACAAATATTTCCATACACGGAACCTGCTGGTCTTTTATTTGACATTTTGCAATGTTGTCTTTCAATCTCTTTTGCAGTAAGCTTTTGTTTTAAAAAATTGCAACACCTTGTCTATTATTCTCTATATTATTTTATCTTTAGCCATATCTTTTGATAAAAAGAGACAATGTGGCATTTCTTTAGTGTCTCTGAGATAATGTTTATAACATAAATGGGACTTGCTTGCATCATGGATTCATTTCACATGTCTAATTAAAGAAGGTATACAATTGTAGTAATAAACCATATAATATCTTATCCAGAAAGCTGAAGAACATATTGATTGATGATATAATCTTGTCATCATATTTTTGGAATTTTGTAGAGCATCTTTAAATGAAATTTTTCTAATGCTTCTATGTTAAATTGACATAAAGTCCAAGTCTCATAAATTAGGTAAAATAACAGTTTTGAAAACAGTTGCCTTTTACAGGAATGGTCAGTGTCAAAGGCACGGTAACTTTGTATATAATATATTCAATGTTTTCTCTGAATATGCAGTATCAATAATGCTTTTAGGTTTATTAAAATAATTTAGTTGCAGTAGGAATAGCAACAGTATGTTAGGATCCATGCTGCACACCAATATTTGCTTTCATTTTTCTACTTCTAAAACTACCAAGACATTTGAATTGACTTACATATTGAATAATGTAGCAAAGATGGGGGGGGGGGCATTAATTGCTAGTTCAACATTTTTATACTTTGTATTCAAGTAAAATCAATTTAACAATGAATTATGTAAATATATTATTTTACTTTATCAAATACATTTCTAATTATTTTAAAATTAGAAGTGAAATGAATTTAGATATATATAAATAATTTTGTGTTAATAACAGTCCACCACTTAGAGGTAGTAAATGGTTTGGAGAAATGGAGTATCTCATAAATGGGCTCCTCCCTGACACAGATCAGGTGCTCAACAACAAGAAGACATATTGGGACACTTACAAGTACATCAATCCCAAAGAAAAAAAAACATCAGCGCTGTTCAATGGGTCTTTAAAGTCATTGATCAAAAAAGATAGATTTTGGGCACTGGAACCCAAACCGATGGATTTCATAATTAAATATGACTTGCAGGCACTCCCCACAACTTATTTTTTTATGTATTTGAGGGGGTTCAATAAACTTGCCCTGACTTGCTCACTATGCTGTTCACATGACAATTTGATAAAACAAATTTTTTTCCAATGTTCTCACCTGATGGATCTTAGAAAAAGGTTGTGCTCAAGTGTTAGATTAGGATGCACCACAATTCTTGACATCCATAAAGTGCTAAAAAGTGGCACATTTGTCATAATAAGGATGGCCATATTCATTTTGTTCTGTTATGGCTCACCAGGTGCCACTTTAAATTCCAGCAGAGCATGAAAAGCTTGTGAGAGAAGTATAGGGAAACTTTAGTCAACCTAAAAAATAGGGATCACCTTCTGGCATCAGAAAATTCTTTTCTTGGATACCTGGGAGCAGATAACATTAAGTAGTAATGAGTACGTTGTCCTGAGAGTATAGCCTAAACCATAACTCTCTGTGCCAAACTTCTATTAAAACAGACAAAACTCACTATATGTGTATTGCCACTCACAGCAACCTAGAGTAATCAATGGATGCCAGAAGGCTTGTGCATAAAATCCCAATCTAGTGCCTACTCATCCAATATCCTCAGATTAGTTAAGGCCTTCATCAGTCTGAGGATATTGGATGAGTAGGCACTAGATGGGGATTTTATGCACAAGCCTTTTGGCATCCATTGATTACTCTAGCTTTCTGTGAATGGCAATACATATAGTGAGTTTTGTGTGTTGTAATAAAAATTATAAGCAATCATAAGAAATGGCAATCATGTGATGTTTATTGTGCCAAACTTCCTGAGTTTGGGAGATTCGGGGTGAATGTAAGCAAAGGGCAAACTTAAATTCTGGAATTGGAAATTTATGGATGATTTACATATAATAATTATAATGAACTCTCAACATAAGTAGTGAATTATACAAATGTACTTTAATTATCAGGAAATGTTGCCCAGTATTTAAAATTTCATTGCACCTTAATTGATGATGTAAATTTCCCACAAAAACTGTTCTCAAGATATCTGTGTTCATTGGTATATATCAATGTTCAAGTTCTCACATGATGACTGAAATTTAATGCAATTTGAATGACATGTTATAGTGGAAAAATCTGACTACAAACTCATTAATGCACAACAAGTCTTTAATGAAATGACACAATATGTTTCTTAAGACACCAATGTCTTCTGGGACATTTCATTGCTCAAAAGATCTCAAGACACCTAAACTTTTCTTATATTTTAAGTGATGATGTAGCATAGCTACAAAATCTGTTCTCCAACTTATCAATAATGTATCAAATCTTTTATGTAATACTCCTGAACAAAATTTACCTTAATGACCTTTAAAAAAATCTATAATTGGTTTAAGTGCGAATAGAAAGAATATTGACATAATATTGCTTAATGTTTAAACAAAAAAAAAGTTATATAGCAAATCAAAGTAATTTACTCTTTCAAAATAAAATACAATATTTCCTTCATCACCACTAAATTCATTTCCAAACTTTTCCTATGTAGATAATGGAAACTATAGACAATAGATAACTCTATGCAGTATTCATGTGTGAGATATCTACAGACTATAATATATTTATAAATGTTAGAATTTATCAGGGCATTCCTCATTTGAACTCTATACTATTACTACCATTCACCTGCATAAAAGCTCAAACCACGCTCTGTCTCTCTCACTATGCATTCATTTTTGAGCTTTTTTCTCTTATCATGTAACCTGAAAGTATCAAACATCTGAATTTCCATGACTGCATTGATAGATCAATATTTTTCCATTATATCCTTGTCTTACAAGATTAAGCCTTGTTTCTAATGATTATTAGCACTTTACAGAAGTGTTAAAATAATGACGTTGAGATGAGGGATGCATTGATAAAATTAAAAAAAAGGGAAATATCTTTGCAATGCAGGAAATATTCATCCCTTAAAGGATTAAGTGAACAAACCAGTTCCTATCTTTCATGGAAGTGGTGTAATGAGAAATATCAAGCTGCAAACATTGATGTGGTTGTTCAAGCATTTGTTATTTTTAGCTTATCTGATGAGCTTTAAAAGTGTTTATATGGAATTCATGCATATAGAAAGAAGGTGGTCTACATTCCTCCATTACTGGATGGTTTATGATATGGAGTTTTGTAGTGAGATCCACTGGTAAAAGCCAAAAAGATAACTTCCTGTTTTTGGTGTGTAGTTGTGATGTCGTGTGATACGAGAGATGGACTGGTAAAAACCAAAAAGATAATTTCCTGTTCTTGGTGCATGGTTATGATATGGTGGTGTTATGAAAGATGCATTGATAAAAACCAAAAAGATAACTTCCTGTTCTTGGTGTGTGGTTGTGATGTCATGTAATATTAGAGTTTGATTGGTAAAAACCAAAAAGATAAACTTCCTGTTCCTGGTATGTGATTATGATATGGTATTGTTATGAAAGATGCATTGATAAAAACCAAAAAGATAACTTCATGTTCTTGGTGTGTGGTTGTGATGTAATGTTGAAATAAGAGAGATGCTGCTAAAAACCAAAAGAAAAATAAAATATTATATGATACAATTTAATTTGCAAAATGTACATATAAAATATCAACAAAATAATAAACAATAAAAATAAAGTAATGCAGTTGTAAGAAAAGGATACTTAAGTAATAATTAAAAAAAACGAACATGTCTAGATGCATTCTGGGTGAGAAAAAGGTATGCATATAACTTAAAAATTCAAATTTATAATTTTTAACATTTTTTTTTAAAAACTATATATGATGAATTCATGAATATGACAATACACTATATTCCATTAAATCTGTATATATTCATAATTTGTGTATATAATCTCTATGTGGTTTGGTGCAGTGATGGACGGCAGATTCTGGAGTTTCCGGTCCACAGTTCGTATCAGTTTCATACTCCTTACGAACTCCTTAGTAACGAAGCAGTTTGATTATTATACATATATCATATCACGATATTTTAAATTCTTTAAGACAGAAAGATTAATCTTTTAAAGAAAAATATAAATGCAGGAAGGAAAAAAGTAAAAGAAATTAAGGAAGTAATAATTATCTCCTAAGGTTGTTAATGTTAAAAATGAAATTAAAAGAAAAAAAAAATAACATCAAAGATTAAAAAAACAACCTCAAATCAAATTAAATTATTTAGAAAGTAAACTGATGAAATCAGTTTTCAAAAAGATAACATATAAACAAAACGCGTAAACGGGAAACTTCACGCACAGAATCAATAAATGAGTGTGATTTAAGTGTGTATGTGTGTGCATGTGCTGAGTATATTTACAAGCAAAAAAGCATAATTTGATACTTTGCAGTGAAGAAGGAATTTTTTTAGTCTGAAGGTAGAAATAAATATGTAAGTATTCATAACCTTTAGATAAAATTATATATAGCAATAAACAATTAATCTTCGGTATAATCTTTAGATAAAATTATATATAGCAATAAACAATTAATCTTTGGTATACTCTTCTATAGTCATGGATATGGAATAGGTGAATTATATTTGGACAAACTTTTCAAGACCTGAAAAGAGATCAGCATTTGTAGCTAAGACGCTGTTAAGATTTAAGATTAATGTAGCTGTTATTAGTGAAGTCATTTTCCAGAGAATGCAAATGGCTATGAGTTTGTAGAGGAAGGGGTATATATTTAAGATTGATATAGCTGATATTACTAAAACTTATTTTCCTGAGAAAGGAAGTTTAATTAAACATGCAAATAACTACAGTTTTTTTTGAGAATTGACAAATATTCAAGTGAAGAGAGACAGTATGAGATTGGATTTGCTACAAGATATAATTTATGTTCTCTGAATTCCCTACCCTGCATGGCTTGCTTTAGCATTAAATAGCCAATTCTTGAGTACAAAGTTCAGGATAACCAGATCTGTCATTTCTTGAATTCAAACTGCTTATAAAATCCTGAACATTGAACTCTTCAATTTATATTATTATCGTGGACTTGTTAGATATATTAATTAAAGAGTAATGGAATTAAAATTTGATTTAGACAATATCAACTGTGCTCATTTTTGGGTTTTTCTCAAATCTTTATATTTTAAAAACCTTAAGAGAAGCTTTCATTTTTTGTTGACCAAAGTCATCACATTAATAAGATTAAATGAATGATTTTTTCTTCTCAAAAACTTTAATTCACACATTTATTATAGAACTGTGAACTCAAATGGTAAGCTACAATTTATTTATAAAGTTTCTGCGACAAAGTTTGCATTCATTCATAATTAAAACTATGGTATCTAATGAATTATATTGTTATAGATAATACTAATACTTCTGTGCTAGCATGCTTGTTAGAGAAGTTTAACTTTGTTTAAAAGTTTATATACACTAAGCGCTTTCGAAGTTCTTAGACTTCATATTCATAGCTGAGTGCTGTCAATGATAATGAGGAGTATTGTAATTTATGCAAATTAGTTTGCTGTTCATTTTGTCATAGGTCATGGTGTTTTTTTTTGTTTGATTAATTTGACCATCTTTTTGAAATGATAAAACAGGTGTCTTTCCTATTTATAGAATTAGTATCATTATTTATGAAGTAGACTTCTTTAATTTTACACCTATGGTCATTTCTTTTTCTACATACTATCGTGGGATTGGTGGGTTCAAATTTGTGACCAGTAGTTTTTTCATTTTGTAAAAATGCCGATGTGGTCTCTTTATTGTTCAATGCTCTTTTATACATATACATGTGTTGCAATGATCTATTTGTGTGGTTGTTTTTGTTTCTCCATAATATGAGGCCCTGCAACTGGCTTGAGGACATTGGATTTGATATATGACTTAGGACATTGTCTTTGGATCTAATTTGTGTTTTGAATTGTTTATGAGTCTATTGGTGTTAGCAGACTTATGCCATCACATGCTCAAAATATCAGATTGTTGAATAGGTAATCATCACATGACATACACTTCTTATGCTTGGGCATAACTGTTGTTAAAACAGGCAAAACTCACTATATGTATTGCCACACACAGCAAACTAGAGTAATGAATGGATGCCAGAAGGCTTGTGCATAAAATACCCATCTAGTGCCTACTCATCCAATATTCCCAGACTAGTTTCTGTTTTTTGTGGCCTTTGTCAGTGAGGAGCCTTGGATCTGAGAGCACTGCACCTAGATCTGGTGCAGAGCTCTCAGATCCAAGGCTCCTCACTGACGAAGGCCACAAGCCTGAAACTAGTCTGGGGATATTGGATGAGTAGACACTAGATGGGGATTTCATGCACAAGCCTTCTGGCATCCATTGATTACTCTAGCTTGCTGTGTGTGGCAATATGTGTAGTGAGTTTTGCCTGTTTAGAATAGGTAATCAGTTAATAAGCTCTAAAGTTGTTGTTCATTTTTCAGGAGCATCTATCTTTTTATTAAATTTCTGGAGCTAAGAAATTTCCAACATGGATTTCTCTTAAGAACTTTTTTGTGGATACAAGTATATTCTGAGTGTTTCTTTTATGTGAGATCTATTATTAGAGACTAAATTAAAGTGAAACAAATTTACATTTTCTTTTTAACAGAATGACAAATTGAATGTGGAGTTCATAAATAATATGGTAATTTGTAAACAGAAGTCCAACAATTGATAAGAATGCTTAAAAGTGATTGGTGGAGTAAAACTGTAAAAGAGAAGTAGTTATTTATACTTAATGTCATTCCTTACTTTCCTTGAAAAAGATTACAACAAAGGATTGCCAGCTGATGGAAGCCTGTCTCCATCATTGCTTTCTCAATTCTCAAGGGCTTCAGCTAAAAATAAAATGGAAAAAGCAATTAGAATCAGAAATGCAGTGCATATAGTAGAAGAATAAAAATGTGAATTCACAAACACATGATCTTTCTGTCACAATTAGAATATGGATGTGAATGATGGTATAAGAGGACCTGTGGCAATTGTATCCACATTTTTAAATGACTCACAAAGAAAATAAGACAGAAAACAGGGCCAACACTCTGTCCCCTAAAGCAGCTGAAATACAGACAGTTTATTTTGTATTCATAGACAATATTCATATTTGAAGAGTCATTCATAATCTGAGCTCAACTCTGTACCTTTAATAATAGGTTTAGTCAAATAATATTTTAATTTGCAAAGCGCAGATAGTTAAAAATTGAAATAAATTGAGATACTACCAAATCTCACTGCACTCATTACAATACATATATATAGAGAAACGTAGAGAAAAGGGTGGCTGCCCTTTTCTTGTAAAATCTTTGTCATGTGTTTGGGTTTGATTGTTGATTGGACAGCTATCATGCCATCTGATTGGCTGTCGGATAGGTATTGTAACGAGCGCAGTGAGATTTAGCAGTATCTCAATTTATTTCAATAGGTTTAGTTATAAGATTAATGATACATAATGATATTATAAAGATGCAATGCAAATATAATATTTCATTAGGCCAACAACATTTAACAAAGTGAAGAGAATAATACGTCATAAAATATTGTTTTATTTATCTGTATATTATTGCTGGTAGTTGAATATATTTGGATAAATATACACTATGTTTTTTTTTTTTTAAAAACATTTCAAACAGATTCGGGAATAGGCAATTTATGGCATATGTGATGAACTTAGCATATTGATGTATTAATTTTAGAACAATGAACTCTGATTATAAAAAGTAAAAAGTAATGACAGATCTTGTAAAGTAATACCATCATCAAAGAACAATTGTTATTGAGAAAAAAATATATGACAAAAATTCAAATTTAGTTAATCGCAAACTAAAAAGGAAAAAAAAAGTTTCCATTTCACTCTTTAAATAGGCATTTCAAATAATAAAGTCACTCAAAAAAGAGCATGACTATTCCAACTCCAAAAGGAGAGAAAAATATATTTTAGAAGTGAATTTTGTGGTAACTATACAAACCAATTCGTAAACCACAAATAAGTCCTTATACTGGTTCATTTTTCTGTTCACGTGATATTTTATATCTTTTAACTTCTTCGGCAAAGAACCTTTCTTTCCAAAATACTTCAATGCCATGTCCATTATATTCTATTCTCTGCTACATCTTTCCAATGGAAATAACTGATATTGTGCTTCTTTAGAATATTTTTTGAGAAAATTCTAATAATGTATATGGGGTTTATCTGCTCCACAAAAACATACTCTAGTTAACCATAAAATACCCTTTTGGAACATCTTGCATTATTCATTCATTTTATGTTCAATCCAATGAAATGTGTGATGTTACAATAGTGAACTCCATAGTAACACATCACATATCCCTAATTTTGAGAATTAATCCACAGTATGTCTGTAATTGTTTTTACTATTCATTTTGGAAGCCTAGCACCTCTTTTTTTTATCACTCAAATTCATAAAAAAAGCAAACTGATATCACATATGACTGATTCAAATTTGAAAAATGTCCTGCTACTCTCATTTATAAATTTAACTCCAAATACAAAAAATGTGGTGAAAAAAAAATAGATTCAAAAGTCTCATTAAATAAGTAGTATTTAAATTGATGTTGTTTTTCTTTTTTTTTACATCATAATAATGAATTATAGAAAACGTTTTTTCTAAAACAAGCAAAGCTTTCCATACAATAGTGCCACTCAATGCAAGCCAGAGTAATCAATGGATGCCAGAAGGCTTGTGCATAAAATCCATTGATTACTCTGGATTGCACTGAGTGGCGCTACTGTATGGAGAGTTAAATTGATAAATGAAGCAAAGAAAAGAAAGGGATTGATAAAGAAATTAACACTGTTTTCATATAATAAATATGATGTAGCTAGAATTGTATGGAAGGGAGTGGCAGTAGCAGGGTTAACATATGGCAATGATGCATCATGTGTTAGTAAAGGGGTATTAGATTGCTTAGAAAAAGTACAAAGGGAAGTAGGAAGACATGCATTAGATGCTGAGGTGTGGACAGCAAAAGAGGCAATTCAAAGAGAAATGGGATGGTCAAGTTTTTATATGAGGGATGCAAAAAGCAAATTGAAAATGTTCGGTAGATTGCAGTTTATGGATAATAAAAGAATAGCCAAAATAGTATTTAATTGGGTTACAAGTAAAGGGCAGGCAATGCAAGTAAAGGGCAGGCAACAAGATGGTTGAGAAAGGTAATGCGGTATGCAGAAGATTTGGATAAAGAAGTTATGTCAGTATACTTGTACAAAAGATGGGATGATTGTGTTAGGAGGAATGTTGAGTGTTATAGTGGGAAGGAGTGGGATAGAAGAATAGATGCATTAATAAAGAATAGGGAGTTGGAGAGATGGAGAACTAGTATGGAGAGTAAAACGAGTTTAAATATATATAAAAGTAAACAAAACATTGTGTGTGAGTTAATTTATGATAATAGTAAGGAAAGTAGTTTATTGTTTAAGGTTCGAACGGGATCTTTAGCAACAAGGGAATATACACGTAAATGGAAAAATATGGGTGATTTAGTCTGTAAGTTGTGTAAAGAAGGCATAGAAAATATTAGGCATCTGTTACTTCAATGTAAATGTTTGGAAGCAGAAAGGGTACAAATAATGAAGTTATGGAAGGTTTAATATGAACAAAGTGATTATACAGAAAGTGAGTTATTGGTTTTTATGCTAGGTTTGGGAAAAAATAAGGGGGATTTAGATATGAAGGTCATGGAGTTGAAAAAGATTATGTTGTGGAAATGGGATGGAGCAGATTATGGGAAAACTTAGGGTGGACAATGGAAAAGGAAGGTAAAGTGACTAACAGGTTTCTCTGGGCATAGCTGCTGAGAGATTCCTGACTCCGTTTAAGGAGAAGTCACAGTACATCACATCACATCACCTGTTTTAGTAACAGTTATGAGCAAGCATAAGAAATGGTGATCATGGGATGTTTAGTGGTTTAAAACGTTTTTCTATAGTAGTTTATAAAAAAAGTTAAATATATATCTATAACACACTGAGCTCTATAAAAAAGTGAAGAGCAGTGCAAAATTTATGAGACTTGTGAACTCATAAGTGAAAAAAATTAATGCATGGACTATGCAATATTGGCCACGCCTGAATTAGGTCATAGAAATAGTCCAACTTATAAGCACAAATAAAATACTATTATCCAGACCTGCACACGATATAGAATATCAGTATTCTAGCAGGATTATTTCCTCAACTGTTTTACTATTAGATAAATGACGCAAAATTCTGAAAGAAATATATATATATAATTGTTTTCATTTGCTATCATTTTATCTTCAAGAACTTTTCAGGAATATCAAAGATTATTTTAATTGTGATCTCAAGTCTAAATCTCACATTTTACTAATTTGCTATCAGAATATAAGTATATTTTGTATTGAATTCACTAATACCAATTTTGTAGAAGCTTACGTTAGTAACATAGCCTAGTTGTAACTCATATTTTAGTGTCACTATGATAGTTGTCAACTGTACATTTCCTAAAATTTTTCTCCTAAATTTCTGTTCTTCTTTTATTTTTTAGCCATTGACTTGCCTGGGTATTTCATATACTCTATATTCATTTAATATATTTGTCTACTTAGGAGTCTCTTTTAATAAACATATTGATAAATAGTTTTTTATTTTTAAAATTATCATTGAAATATAACAACATCACGTTGTCTAAAATTACATTTGATGTTGCTTTTTAGTTAACTTCGTACATCATCAGATTTTCAATTGGATGGACGGTTGAGGAGTTGGAGTGTGGAGTGGATTGAAGCCTGTCCATTAAACTATGAGGATAGTCTATCTTAATATATATCTGAGCACTTATACTATATATGTGTGTAAAGATGATAGTCTGGACCAACTGATGATTGCTGGTTTAGCATGAAATACGTATATTGGTGATTATTTATCTTTTCAGCATATATGTGTTTAGGTGTATCAGTGTTATTAGATAGAGTGGAGAGAGGTGGGTGGTGTGAAAGTCTGTGCTCATATACCCTATATTACATATATATAGCCACAGGTATATAACAAGCCTGTGTTTCAGTTATTAAATATTTAAGGTAATCGAAATTAAAAGAAATTACTTTAAAAAAAATTCACTAGAGTGCTCTGTCTACCATAAAATTTTGTAAACAATAAAGTTAGTTTACCAATAAAATTAGCAAGTTGAAAAGCGTGTGTATATCTATCTCTAACCCACTTAAATGTTAATGAGGATGAAAGTGTCTTAAGTCCGTCCTTTTTTGTTCTTTTAATAAAGATTAAAGTATATTTTGTAGAAGAATTTATTTATATTAGATATCCATATTTTTAATATTAAAATTGTAATTTATTTTTACTAAGCGTTTCTCTCATTTTATTTTTCCCCTCAAATATTGAATTTTTTTTTTTTTGTTAAGATATCTTATATGTATAATTCTATTCAACAGACCTTTTTTCAGCTTCTCACTTCAATTATATTTTCTCTTTTAACTTAATAAATATTTTTTATTGCCCTGAATGATTTAGTGAGGTGTTAGATAACCAGGTTTCGAATTTAAGGCTTTCGGATTGATTTCAATTCGAGTATTTCCTGCGTTTGAGTCGTCGGCTATTTATTTAGTTTTAATATTTTTATTCACGTAATTTTTTGATATTCATAATGTTTTAAAATCTTCTTTTTTTTTTTACGTATTATTCCACATCAACATTTTAAAAAAGCCTTTACATTGTTTGTGCGTTTTTTTTTCCCAACCAGTTTTCAAACATTTAATACATACGGACATTCACAGTCACACACACATGTTTAAATAGCCTAGAGAATGAGTTGTGAGGGGAAAAAAATTATGAAGAAGAAAAACAAGTATATAATAACCATCATAGTTTACATTGATAAAACTAAAAATGTTTGAAATATCTGACATAATTTTACCTAAGGATTGGTGAAAATGGATAGTACAGAAAATACCCTTAGGTTAACTAAGCAAGCTGTTAATATGTAGACCTCAGTAAGTGATGCAATAGTATTCATTAAGAATAACTTTTTGTTTTTTACAAATTAGTTGATTTTCATGAAAGTAATCAATTTTGTGCTTATTATAATTTTTCTACAATCCATCTATTGTAAATTAATACACTGTACAGGCATACACACACCTGCACGTATATAATGTAATATAAGGGATTCGAACTTAGACTTTCACACAACCTTCAACTATCCATGCCATCTCATATTGCTGATCCACCTGATCATATAGTTGAAAAGATAAATAATCACCAATATACGCATTTCATGCTAAACCAGTAATCATCAGTTGGTCTAAATTACTATCCTGACACATATATACAATCAGTGCTCAGCTTTATATTAAGATAGCCAATCATCATACTTTAATGGGCAGGCTTCAAACTACTCCAACCCACAACTCTTCAGCCATCCATTTCATTGAAAATCTGATGATGGAACGTTCAAAGCCCATGTTAGTGCCAAGGTTGTATCGTACCCATGTTGACTGTTTAGTCATTCTGACCCCTCATGTTATACTGGAGAATAATCCATTTACATACATATGTGAGAGGTGGGCTGACCTTTAACACACTATGTTTTAAATATGCAAATTAATACATTGTACAGGCATACACACCTGCACATATATAATGTAATATGAAATTCGAACTCAGTCTTTCACATAACCCTCAACTTATATTGGTGATTATTTATTGTTTCAACCTGTGTATGATCAGGTGGGTCAGCAATATGAGATGGCATGGAGAGTTGAGGGTTCTGTGAAAGTCTGAGTTCGAATCCATCTATTGTTAAAAATCAAAGTGGTCATTTTTTTAGTAGGCAGAGTACTAATAGCTAGTCTAATCTAAGTATAAAATGTTCTGGCTTCAATCTTAGTGCCAATATGAAAGATGAATATAAAGTGAGCAGAATTAGTAATATTGAGGGTGGGGGAGGGTCTGAAAAATAATGAATTTAAAACTTTATGAAGAGATAATGTAATAAAGAAGATTGCAAATTGATATTTATTTATAATCAATAGGATTAGCAAAAAATGAAGTAAAAATACACTAAAAAGCATTAAAAGAAAGTGAAAAAGTATTATAATTCAAGAAAAAGAAAAACATTTAAAAAATAATTGAAAAATAAACAAATGAAAAAGATAGTTAAAAAGAAATATTTAGAATTAAGGTTGATTACATCCAGGTACTGAGATAAATAATAGAAAAGGGCCAATGAATTTGAGTTACCATTATGTTTTGGATTTATAGATTATGAAAAGGCATTTGATTATAAGGGCATTTATATGGTGATTAAAACATTGAAAGAATATTTATTAAAATGCAAGAGCAATGATTAGATTAAACCACTAACCATCACATGATCACCATTCTTTATGCTTACTAAGCTGTTTACATAGAGGCAAAACTCTCCATACAGTAGTCTGGAAATATTGGATGAGTAGGCACTAGATAGGGATTGTGTACACAAACTTTCCTGTATCCATTGATTATTCTGGCTTGCACTGATGGCACTACTGTATGGAGAGTTTTTAATGATTAGATTATATGGTGATACTAAGAAGATTAACACTGTGAAGGCTAAAGTTTTTACAACAGTTTTACAAGAAGAATTTTGTGGATTAAAATGTGATGTTAAAAAAAACAAATGATGATTATTTAAGTCATCTTGATTTTGTAGGTGATGTGGTTGCTTTTGCAAATAATGCTTCTGAGCTTCAGGGAATGTTGCAAGAGTTATCAGATGAAAGTAAAAAAGTAGGGCTAAAGATAAATACTAAAAAGACTGAAGTAATGCTCAATGGATTTTTTCAGAAGAGAAAATAAAGTTCATAATGAATTATGAGAAGTTAACAACTACAAATACCTTAGTCAAATCATGAATATAAGTATAATGGATGGAATCATAAAATTAAGCTTGGATGGAATATTTTTGGTGAACATAATTTAATGTTAAAAGGAAATATGCCCATATATTTGACAAAAAAGATCTTTAATAGTTACACTTTACCAGTCCTTACTTAAAGTTATAAGGCTTGGACACTTAATAGAAAAAACAATACTCTCATAACTCAATCAAGTATGAAGAGATTTAAAAAAAGATGTATGTTATGAGTAATAAAAGAGACTGAAAATGAAATAAATAGTAATGAGAGCAAATATGACTATTGATATCATTGGAAAAACTAAGAACTGAAATGGAACAGTGCTAAACATATTACAAAAAGAGATGATAATAAGTGGGCAGTTAAAATTTTAAATTAGATCCCAAGAAACTATAAAAAATCTAGAAAGAAGTCACATATTAGACATATGGATGAAAAAGCAAGGCTGCCATTTTATTGTAGAGAAGAGAGGTTAGGAATAGAAGATACTGCATTAAACCTGGATTTGCCTTTATTCTGCTGTGGATCAAGATTTAAAATGATGATGAAGACAGATATAGAGTAAATTTAATGAAAAGTTGTTTGAGAATACTGTAAAAAGAACGTGTAAAATTTTTTGGAGACATAGGAAAGAGACTATTAAATTTTTAAATACAAAGGAAAAAGAATATGAAAATAGGAAATAAATTCATCAAAAGCATTCCTAAATTTATAATTACAAGCTTAAATAATAAAGAAGTTGAAAGAGTATTTGAAATTAGAGAGCTTAATTTAAAATAAAATCAATGAATAATTGTTATCTTGTTGAAGTGTTGCAAATAAATGCAATTATATGTTATTGAAATTTTACAATATATTTATTTATAGATATGTTTATTACATATTTAATTTTATTTTTAAGTATTGCTTTTAATTGATTATCAGAACATCCAATTGCCTTACTGAGGGTATGTGCCTACATTGGAAATTCCTGGATTTATAATAGACGTTTTTGTTTAATATTTATTTTGATGAATTACTAAATAAGTATGGGGAGAAAAAACACTTATGGCTTTATTTCTAAGGAGGTCATAAGAAGTTGAAGTGTTATAACTGTTAGATCCTGGGATCTCTGATCCTGAGTTGGACCATTATCAACTGCACCAAACCATAGGAGATTTTATTGAATCAGATTTGCTAACAGTACAGCTGTCTTAGAGCATATTAAAAGTGAATTAAACACAATACTAAGTAGAATATGTAGTTTGTAATGAGAATAAGAGCAACTAAACTTGTATGAAAGATAATAAAAGTTTAAGAGTAGTTTTCACAGAGACAAAACTCTCCATACAGTAGCACCACTCAGTGCAAGCCAGAATAATCAATGGATGCAGGAAGGTTTCTGCATAAAATTACTATCTAGTGCCTACTCACTCACCCAATATACCCAGACTAGTTTGTAGCTTGTAGCTTTCATCAGTGAGAAGCCTTGAATATGAATGCACTGCACCTATATTTTAGGATGAGAAGGCACTATATATGGATTTTATGCACAATTCTTCCTGCATCCATTGATTACTCTGGTTTGCATTGAGAAGCACTACTGTATGGAGAGTTTTGCCTCTGTAAAAACAGCTTGTGTATACATGAAGAATAGTGATCATGTGATGTTAAGAGTAGTTGTTGGAAAACAAGTTAGTCCTTTCAAATTCTCGAAAAGTTAGTTATGGGAAGCTGGGAACAGTGATACAAAAGTTAATGAAAATTACAATAGTAAGATGGTTATTACACTGTTGCTTTAAATTAAACAGAGTTTTCAACATTCAAATATTTGAAGACATTAAGTTGTTTTCCAATTGCTATTTTTAATCTTCATTCTTCACTACCTATTTTTTTTGTTTATTGCTTTAGTTATTTGCATTTATTCTCATTACAAACTAAAAATTCTACTTGCATTGTGTTTATTCACTCTTAGTATGCACTAATGCTTCTTTGCATGCTTTGGTACAGTGAACAGAATATCACAATGAAATTAAGTCATCTATTCAGTATGAGAGCACTGCTAGTTCTCAAACTTTTTATGAACTTCTAAATAATAAAGCAATCTGATTATTTCTTTCATTTAACAAGACTTAATGCTCTAGAGATATGGATTTGAAAAAAAAAAAGACAAAATGAAGGAACAAGGCTAAAAATATAAAGATGAGAAGAATAAATTTAAAACAAATTTTCTTTTTTTTTTTTTGAGAATGTTACAAAGATAAAAAATAATTCAATTGGATCTCAATTAGAGACAGAGGAATCATAAAATATATGTTGGAAAGTATGAGCTTTTGCACTGAGCCGTTGAAAGGAGGGATTAGGGAAAGAATTCTGGGATAATGTGCAGGTCATATATTTAATAAGCGAATAATAATAATTATTATTTTAAAAAAATGACCAGTTTTTTTCTTATTCATTTGTTTCTAATAAGTGTTTTATCCTTATCATTTTTTAAAATCTCAACTCCAAGTTTTTTTTTTTAATTTTTTCAAATGAGTTTTGAAATCCGATTATTGATTATAATATTAAAAAAATAAAAGCTATCTTTACTCTAATGTCATGTGTAGTAAGCTTGAGTTAGTAATGATTACCAGATAGTAGTGTGTTTAAATCATCATCTTTAAGCTTGATTTCTGGCTTTCATCTTTATAATGAGGCTTAGGATTCAAAGCTGAAACTAATGCAGTTACACATTTCACAAACACTTTTAAATACATTTTGCTTTACCTGAAGCTTTGAATCATCAGCTTTACCTATAAAGACAAAAGCCAAAAACCAGTCTAGGGATTAAATATACTACTATGTGGTAATAACTAACTATTCATGCTTCCTATAGACCACACTAAAATTCAGAGAACTGCTCTTGTTTTATCGTTTTTTCTGTAAATTGAAAAATTGTGTAGTTTATTGTTATGTTTAGAATGTTATGCTGCAAAAGTAAACTTTAATAAATAAAAAAATAAAGTTAACATAATATCAAATTAAATACATAATGTTATAAAGTTCATACATCTACACACTACATTTATATAAGATGTATCTTAACACCGAGTTAAAGGGTAATATATTTTAAAGGTTTTATTGTATCTCAGCAAAGAAATATGAATCCAGATACTTCTATTCACAATAAATAGGAATCAATGAGAGATCACTGCAATGTTCAACTCATCTGTGTTAAGCAAAGTTGGTAAAAGCAAGTTTCAGACATAATAAATCAAACTTTATGAAATATTATAACTTTATCTTTCTTATTGCATTGCTAAATCCATGTAATATTAATATCATTTATGTTCTTTGTTATTTTTTGCAATATAAGTAGAAGTTCTGAAGAAGATTGCTGGGGCAATCGAAACTGCCAATAGTGGGTTGTAAAAAGCATTGTAAAAAGTAATAAAGAACATAAATGATATTAATATTATATTAATAAACCATACATTGGAGATTTAAAAAAACTACATAATTGTAATAGTAAGTAATTTATCTTCATTCATGGTGATAGTGGCCCCTTAAAATTTCTGTTGATTGTCTACTGAAGCAGGAGGGTAAAAATGTTATATCATTAACACTCAAGACATTCATAAAAACTTCAGTTTCTACAAAATTTTAAAGAAGTTGATCCAAACCAATAGAACATTAATGTAATAAACTAAAAGATTTGCAGTGCAGTTTCAAACTGTAATTCTAAACAGAAGGCAATCCACTACTTACTTACACATGGACTGTACTGTTATATTCAATCATATTGTTTTGTTAAATGTTAGGTAACTCTCAATTCACAGTTTGCTGCCATGGATTGAGATTATCCTAACATTCAACAAAAACATTGGTTGAATATAACAGTGCAATGCATATATAAAGGATGGTTTGCCTTCAGATTAGAACAACAGAACATTGTTAATGTAATGTATAGTTAACACAGGCAAAACTCTTCATACAGTAGTGCCACTCAGTGCCAACCAGAGTAATCAATGGATGCCAGAAGGCTTGTGCATAAAATCCCCATCTGGAATTCATTGATTACTCTGGTTGGCACTGAGTGATCCTCATCTAGTGCCTACTCATCCAATGAGTAGGCACTAGATGGGAATTTTATGCACAAGCCTTCTGGTATCCATTGGTTACTCTGGTTGGCATTGAGTGGCACTACTGTATGGAGAGTTTTGCCTGTGTTAATAACAGTTATGTGCTAGCATAAGAAATGGTGATCATGTGATGTTTAGTGGTTTAATGTATACTTATAGGAAAATTGTGTTTAATATATATATATATATTCGAATAACTGTACAAGCATGCACCAGTTATTTTTTGTTGTTGTTTTGTTTTAAAACTTTTGTTTTTTTTCTGAATCAAAGGTCATTGATATTGTTTATTATCCAATATTAATGTTTTTTTATTATTATTATACAACCCAATATTAATGGGTTTTTTTTATTGTTCAAATATAATAAGTTTTTGTGAAGTTATTGGAATATATATATACTTAGTGGTGAAAAAAATGACTCTTTCCAAGCTTCCTGAAATGCTATCTCTGAATTACACATACATTATGTAATAACAAAGTTTAGCTGTTCTTCACAAACATTTTATGGTAATGGTGTCATGAGTTATGATGTGAAATGTGACAAAGTGTTTCAATGTTCTTATTGCCATCATGAAATTGTGTGCACCAATCCATGGATTCACTCTGCACACAATTTGAACCATTTTAAATATTTTAGCAACAGTTTTTTTCAATGTGAAACAAAATATAAAGTGCAAAACACATAGTCACATTTCATGTTATATCTCGCAAATCACACTATCACATTTCATGTTATATGGCATAATTCAGACATACTAGCATCTTAACATTTTTGTGGTTTATAGAAATACTATATCACTATGTGGTGCTGAAAGAAATTTAAAGAAAGAACCAATCAAGAAAGAGTACTAATATTTATAGTGGAAATATTAGAAAATTATTAACATTGAACATTTTTATTGATATGTTATTGATGAACATAGCATCAATATTGCTATCATCATCAGCCACAGGGTTAAACTGGCTCAACATAATAAACTTTGCCCAATAAGTCATCATCATCCAAGAGCCTATGGAACATCATTAAAAAAAGACAAGATAATAATATAATAAATACAGCATCAATTTTTTTTAGAATTTTATATTATAACCAAATATTTGTATTCATCTTTTGCTTGCTTATTAAACTATTGAAACTGCCTAGCTATAATGCATCAAGAAAAATCATTCAAAAGAATATTAATTCCAGGAAGTACATTTACAATGTATATACCTTTGTGATAACCAAAGAACAATACTCCTTGTATCTTGATTTTTTTTACACCTTGTGTGGAAATTCTTTCTTTCAGTCTAAAATATATATCATTCCCATAGAGCAGTCTATTTCTTTTTTTTTAATTTCAGAAATGTTGATTCGGTGTAGTGAAAAATAATTAAGAGTCAAATGGTGATGTGTGCATCCCTTATATGCTACTACCAAAGTCTGGCAGATCACTTTTAGTGTCTTAATTAAACCATTGATAAATGCGCATTTTAAAATTATTGGAAAGGCTTATTTAAAAAATAATCTAATAAACAAAGCAATCAGTGTAATAGGGAATTATATATATATTAAACAAAAATAAATATATTTACCAACATATATATACTTACATTTTAAATATCTCGTATTAGTGCTTATTTCAAATTGGTGCCTGAGGTAGATGCCTCACCTACGGTACCAGCCCTAGCTACCACATAGTGATATATTTCAAACAAGTACAGACATATCTTAAAGATAAAATTTTAATTAACTTCTGATTGATTGTAATTATAGATGAAAGGAGCAAAAATAATTTATTAAAGGCTAAATCAGTGTGACGTGTATTATTTTTATATCTTATATTTATATTACAATAAATATTAAAAAAATTAAAATAGAACTTTTTTTTAAAAAAAAAAAAGAAAAATAAATAAATGTGGCCTATAATGGGGCTTTTTCCTTGGTTTAATTTTTTGTTTAGCTCAGTTCTGATCTATCAGATAAAGGATAGAACAAATTTCTATAAATAAAATATTTTTTTTATTAGGTTTTGTTTTTCTGCGATGTTGAGCTAGTCTTGCGTTGTTAGCCGAGAGGTATCGCAGCTGTCATGCAAGCAAGTAGTTGGTTGCAGACGGTTGTGGGTTCGCGTCCCGGCCGATGCTATGACATATGGAAAAAAACCTTCAGTCAATTCTACAGATATTTTCTATTATTTTATTCTTTTAATTTAAATCAATGGTATTTTAATTCAACTAGTAAAGTGGTTATTATTCTTGGTAGGCATATAATATGTTTTTTGAAAGGCGTAACTCCAAACAATGTCTATTTGTTTGAGTAATTAAATGAATAATTTTTCTCCTCAGTTATTTTTTACAAGACAAACCACTTTATAACTTTTAAAATTAATCTCAGATATATCTTGGAAAATTTAGATAATCCAAATTTTTAACTGGTAATGGCATGTCCATGCACTTTAAGCTATCAACAATTTCAACATCCACATTTATAAACCTATTAAAACCGTAAGTAATTGGCTTTATTGTCTTAGTATATACTTTATATAGAATTTGGAAGCATAACTATTTATTAATCTGCTTTCGGAATCTGAAAGTTATAATTGACTAAGTTTGTTTTAACTTCTTTGCATTATTGATCTCACACTACTTAGTCAAGTTGCAATCTTTAGTATCTATATAATCATATCAGACCTTAGATAAAGGTGATATCCCCCCTATTGTTAAAGGAGGTTGCCGTGACTACAGATTGAGATTGTTCATAGCATAAGGGTTAAGTTATCATTTACAATTATAAACCTATTAAAGTATTGAGTAATTGGCATTATTGTTTTAATAAGTATATACTTTATATGGAGTTCGGACGTAATAATTGACTATTTATTAGTCTACTTTCAGAACAGGTTATATTTACCTGATTTTTGAGGTTTATTTAAAATTCTTTGCATTATTAATCTCACATTCCTTGGTGAGGTTGCAGTCTTTAGCATTTATATAAACATATCAGACCATAGATAAAGGTGTTAACACTTTTATTGTTAAAGGAGGTTGCCGTGACTACAGATTGAGATTGTTGACAGCTTAAGGGTTGATTGTTATCATCTACATTTATAAATCTATTAAAATCTTGATTAATTGGCTTTATTGACTTGAAATCTTCATTTCAAACTTTAACATCCCCTATTGGATTAACATATTTCAATTACCACTTTCTACCATTTATCTATTAGCTTTACAATTATTTCACTTGTAGTTTTTAGTAGAACAGATCTAATATTTAATTGATTAGTCATATTAATGGAATTCTATCTAGTAGTATTAGTTGGTTAGTGTGTTATGTTTACATGTTTCCAGTTATCTTTATATGTTCATTAGTAATCTTATGGGACAAGAAGACTTCCCCATGAAAGCTATTTCTTTTTAAACTAAAAATATATTATCTAATCTATTATTTTTATTTCCCTGATATCCACTTTATCCATAATCTCATATCTTCTGCAAGTTTCCCTAACTTTCATTTTCTTAGAGGTAAATTGTATTTTAATTTTCAAGGTTATTCATGGTAAGGTTAGAATGCTTCTGAAAACTATAACATAGAAACTGCTGAGTTTGAATTTTAGATCTGTTATCCGAAAATTAATATTCTAACTCTGGACCATATTCAAGTTGCTGGTTCTCTTTCAACATTTTTATTATGTCCACATCAAGTACTGCATTTGCAAAAACAAATCCTTATTAAATATCTAAATAACTAGGCTCTCTACATATTAAACACTTCCAATATCTTTTTAGTCAACCCATTCATTTGGCTTAAACAAGAACATAGATTAAAAACAACCTGTTCAACACATATCATTGCTCAACTCAGGAACATGACTAAGTTAAGTCTGCCTTTATTGTCATTAATTCTAAAAAAATAATATTCTAACTATGAACAATACTGAAGTGTTGTCTCTCTTTATATCATTACTACTATGTTTGTATTGCGCACTACATGTGTAGAAACAAATTTCTACTAAATATCTAAAAGAACTCAACCCTCTATGAATTATACATTTCCTCTGATATTTCTTTCGTCAATTCAGTTATTTTTGCTTAAACCAAAGCACAGACAAAAATAATTATCGAGCATCAAAAAAGGTGAAGAGCTATCTATCCAAATATATATAATTGGTCCGAAGAATGTTTTCATTGGAGTCTTAATTCTACACTTACACAAAATTATACTCATATCACTTCTTCAAAATTTATCAAAGGAAAAAAATATGTTACTCTATATATACTATCACCTAGAATCTAAATTACAGTCGACATCATGTCTAAATCTTGCTTGATAATCAATATGAAATAATCAAACAATTGAAGTCCATGCCAGACAGCATTTAGCCAGGCTTTTATGCCATAGTCAAATTTCTACTTATGCATCTTAATTTACTATCCATATTATCTTTGACATGGTAGATATCTATCTATCTAAACTTATTTGGTTGATAATCTTTGAAAAATCTTACCTTTTTTTAAAAAAAAAATCTTTTTTATGCTCCATAAAATAACTTAGGACATATTTTAATATCTCTTCTTTTTATAAAACTAATAGAATGCCTCATTAAAGATAAAATTCAAATCATAATTCTTCCCGCTATTTCTCATTTTTATTTTCCCAGAAAAAGTGCTTCTATTTCTGTGGCCATGACTAAAATTGTCATCAATGAAGAACAAGACTATTGGTAGTTCAATTGGATTTTGTAATTGCAATAGTCTTAAGTTTTGGGGGGGCTATACTTCTATAACTATTTCAATAATTTAATATTTCATTATCACATTTTTGTATAATGGTAAACTTACTTTTTATCACATGATCATCATTTCCTATGTTATACAAACTGTTAAAATAGTAACAAACTCTTCATACAGTAGTGCCATCCAGTGCAAACCTTAGTAATCAATAGATGCAAGAAGGTTAAAACCCTATCTAGTGCCTACTCATCCAATATCTCCAGATTAGTTTCTAGCTTGTGGTTTTCATTAATGAGAAACCTTAGATCCGAGTGTGCTGCCAGTTTTATCAATGTTCTCCCAAACAGTTAAATATTGAAAATCTTATTCAATAAGAACTATTAGTAAATTTGAAATCTTAAACTGGATCCAAAGAAATTGTAAAAGATTCTAGAAAGAGACCAATGTGAGATAAATGGATAAAATTGGAAGTGTGCTGAAATAGTGTGAAGAAAAAAGACTAGAGATCAGAGAAACTGGAGAAACCTTTACCTTACTGTGGATTGATAATAGTTGAGAATGATGGTGATGATGATGAATACTAAATTTTAAAAATGATCTCAATTGTAGCTTTCATAATATGGATATAATTAAAAAACATTTAATCTGGAATCCAAATATTTTGATTTTCTTATTAAAATAAAGTCAAGCATCCTGCCAGTTAATTCTATTTTTGTTAAGTAATATTTACTAAGGGAATAAACCTCAAGAGTGTGCACTTGAAAATGCAAAGGTAGGGACCTCTACAGGTCTTAACCATAAACTTATATTAGACATATATGTTATATGATTCCCATGCCACAGAGATGACAAACTTCCTGCAGCTTAATATTCTCTTTGCCTTGACCAATGATACCTTCTTTGACAATATTCATAGGTAGAATTCATAGAGGTCTTTTCTCTTTCATTATAATTTCAACTTTTCTAATTTTCATTCTTTGGTTTCTGAGCTATTATTTTGAATTCAAAAAAACATTTCTGAAAATGCCTTCACTTTTTATAAAGAAATTAGACAATATATATATTTTTTTCATATGTCAAAGTGTCGGCTGGGAAGTGAACCTGGGACAACAACTTGTAAAGCAGCTGTGATAACCACTTCGCCACCAATGCTTGACAATTAAAGATAAATATCTGGCCCATGGACCATCAGACATAGGAGTTTGGAATTTGGTTTCCTTGTTTGCATTACTGTATGTTATCAGGTTTTATTGAGAAAGGTTTTTGAGTATTTCTGCTGAAATTGTTGATATATATATATATATTTCCATATGTCATAGCATCGGCCGGGATGCAAACCCACAACTGTCTGCAACCAACTATTTGCTTGCAAGGCGGCTGCAACAGTTTAGAAATGATTGATATAGATACACATTTTTAATTACTATTTTTTTATTTTAAATTTATTATTGTACTTACGTTTTGCGTTATTCACCTTATGTGATCGGAGTTTGAAATATATTTACTTTTTATTTGTATTATATAGGATATATGAGCACAGACTTTCACACAACCCACCACTCTCCACACTATCTCATAATACTGATACGCCCGAACACATATATGTTGAAAAGATAAATAATCACCAATATATATATTTCATGCTAAACCATCAATCATCCTGTGTGTTTCAGTTATTACATAGTAGAGATGTCTGCCCATCCCTTGTATATGTATTAAATGTATTATGTCCTGTACATGAGGGGACAGATTGACCTTAGGTCAACATTGGTGTGACAAGAATCTCGGCCTCAGGGTGGCCTTTGAGCATTCCATCATCAGATTTTCAATTGGATGGACGGTTGAAGAGTTGGAGGGTGAAGTAGATTGAAGCCTATCCATTAAAGTATAAGGATTGGCTATCTTAGTATATATCTGAGTACTTATAGCATATATGTGTAGATATGGTAATCTGGACCAACTGATGATTGCTGGTTTAGCATGAAATACGGATATTGGTGATTATTTATTTTTTCAACCTATAAGTGTTCGGGTCTATCACTGTTATGAGATAGTGTGGATAGTGGTCGGTCGTGTGAAAGTCTGTGCTCATATACCCTATATATTACACATATAGACAAAGGTATATAATAAGCCTGTGTATTTCAGTTTTTATTTGTATATACATTTGAATTAATTAGGATACGTCTTTAAAATTAAAACCCCATTTTGTGAATAGAATCGGTTACTGCTTTTTCAAAAATCTAATCAATTTATACAACACATATTAAAAAAAAAATTCTAACTTTTTAAAATTGTGTTATTTTTAATATTTTGCATCTTAATTAAAATATATACATATAATTCAATAAATGGATTTGTTAATTAAAATAATATAATGGTTAAGTTAAAGTGTCTATTATTACTATTAAAGCACTTGTTTTTAATAGCCTTTATTGTATTTACGTGGAGATTTGGCTATTTATGATTTTGAACTTGATAATGTAAACAAAATTTGATAATGATTGTATTTTTTTTTAAAATATTTAAACAACTTAAATAAAACACTTAATATATATAATCTCATACTCTGTGTGTGCGTGCGTGTAAGCTTGCAACAAATAATTAATAGTAAGTTTTTACAAAAAAAATAAGATTAAACTAATTCAATATCTGTCTTCTTAACAGAATCCTATATACCAGGAATGTCCAAGAAGTCGATCGTGACCTACCGGTCGATCGCGAGGCCATCTGGCAAGTGCTGTCGGGTAATGAGTGAACCAAATGACAGTTTTTTTTTTGCTATTTTTGTTTTTGTTCTAAATTTTTTTAAAATTCTAGATAGGTGAAGTCCACTAAGTCGTATCTTTATTAAAAATAATATTTTTAATCTTGATTTAATGTAGCTAATTTGGATTAATAAATATTGTTAATAATTACTCATATTGCTTTAATTCCCCCAGACATGTTTTTTTGGCCAGTTAAATAATTATTTTTTACTAGGTAGATATATAAAAATGATATGTATTTTACACCTCCCTCCTCTTTTAATACGCCTATGACAAGTCGATCGCCTATGACAACAAGTCGATCGCAACACATTTAAAAAATAAAAAGTAGATCTTATGAACACAAAAGTTGGCCACCCCTGATATATAAATATTTGTTGCGTTAATTTAAAGGATTTTTTTTTAAAAAACAGAATTTTAGTTATTAATTTACAAATAAATTCTTATATACTTTTCCACAAATAAAGATTTTAAATAATAGAAAATCATTCATAAATATTCACTACTGTTCACATTTGTTTAACATTCTGCATATCTCAACTGCAATTTTATTTTTACTTCAATTTTTTCTTTTCACTTTTTAAGCTCTAATTATTAATTTGTAAATAATTTTAACTCCCTTTAAAAAAAAAAAAAAAAAATTATTCCTAATATAAAAAATAAAATATTTGTGTTTTTCTATTCCAGTGTCATCTATTATAAACTTAAGTAAGCAATGTTTACCAAAAGATGATGCAAATTAATCCCACTTCAGACCAGTTTCTGGATCTTATCTCTATTAATGAGATCTAATAACTAAAAAAAAAACATGCCAATGGGTCTGTGATAATCTTTTATTTAGTTATCTATAAATCAGGTCACTTTCAAGTGAAAAAAAGTTATATGAATTGGAAGAACTATCTAATATTAAACAGAACATTGATGGAGTTTATGAAATTGGAGGATATGCACTTCCATAGAGTCATAAATATTGGAAGCACAAATGAAATAGGATTTTAATAAATAAAAAGTGGAAAACAACATTGTGGAAATTAATGGTATATCAGACAGAATAGCAATATCAGTGATTCAACTTAATGGAAGATATGAAATGCAGATAATTCAATTGATGATGATGAAGTAAAAGACTTTAATATAGTTGTACAAAATGCTTTTCATCAGTCATTTTAAATTGTCAAGTCTTTAATACTAGAATTTGGTAAATATAGATATGGTGATAGAAATGAGAATGGATATAAACTTCTAGAATTTACTGAAGTAATAATTATATATTATGAATTCTCAGAGAAAAATTCTAAATGACAATAGAATTGAAAGCATTTAAATTCAGGTAAAGCAAAATTTGATTATATTTTGACTAATAAAAAAGATGGATTTCAAGATTATGTAATGTTCTTAATGGATTCAACAAAGAAAGTGATAATCAATTAGTGAAAAGTGAATTATATGTTATTGCAAAACTACAAGGTAAAAGCTATCAAAAATTGCCATAATAATAATTATTATTTATAACCTTCAAAACACTCAAATCCATTTAAATTAGAATATGATAATTGTTTTAAAATATTAACATACTTTGAAGATGGTTCAAACTTAGATTAAAAATCAATAAGAAGATAGCTGGTACTCAACTAAGAATCACAACAAAGATAGCAGGTTCAAAAAAGAAGCAATTTATTAATACATTTTCAACAAACATAAAACAATATCTGAAGAAAAAAAATAATATAGAAGTATTTAAAAGTGAACCATTCATTGTCTAGAGTATGGTAAAACATATACAAAAAAATTACTATAATATAAAAATATGTACTGGTGAATTGGCAAGGAAAGCTATAGAAAAGAATAAAAGTCCAGAAATGTAAAATAATATATTATGTGTAGTTATGAGAGGATTTATATATAGAATAAACAGCAGTACACTGGGTGAGGATCCATGTGAAATTTATTGTGTAGGAGTAAACACTGTTGTATTTCTGACACTAAGTGTGAGGTGTATCTCTCTGTTGAGTAAGAGGTTTGTGATGAAGTATAATAGGTGGGTGGAATTGTTATATTTACAAGCATGTCAGTTAAGATGTCTATTGCAACAGAATCAAATGCTGCCTGTATATCCAGTTGAATTGCAATTGGTGCATACTTTTTATTTTACTGCACTGCACTTTGTATCATTTTAAATACAAGTGCAGCCTGTGTGGCGGAGGATCCCTTCTTTGCATACTGCATGTTTGATATATCAAGGGCTATATGTAAGTTTCTATGTTATCCTTGACTACCTTTTCCAATAATTTTATTCCCAATGGACTCACAGAGATGAGTCGAAGGTTGTTGAGATTTGAAATGGCTGTTACACTTGCCACCCTGGAATCATTGGCACACGAGTATTTGTCCTTTCACATTTGAGCCAATTTATCACAGAGTACCTTTGCAACCTTGCTAACTTCCTATCACAAAAAATATACAACACTAGAGGACTATACCCAATAGCAATAGTACAATTTAACAGAAAAAAAAAACGAGCATTTATAGCATTTTACCTGATTAATCCGTTTTTCATATCACAAACATATATATATCAGTTTTTTTGAATTTTGAAAAATATATGCAAATAATACTCTATTGTCATTTAATAAAGTATATACGATTTTTAGATTGCAATCAAACAACATATTTCAATTTAAATAGATCATCTAGATAACAACTCCATCGTTTATCAAATTATTGAAAATGTTGTTTCTTGAATATTTTAAAAATCCGTCAGGAATATTTTTTGTCTCCCAAAATGTCAAAATGTTGGATTAATTGTAGTTGTGTTACCGCTGGCCTCAACAAGAATGTTCGTGCTCTAGCTAACTGGGATGTTTGATATCAGAAACCAGTTAAAAATTTGAAAGATAACATATCTATTTTTACGAAATTATTGCAAATCCTTATCATATTTTAAAAGTTTGTGACAATTTTAAAACAATGTTTCAACCTATCTCCCGTCTTACAAATAAACTGAATTTTCAGAAATTATAAGTTTAAAAAGCAGTCCAATTTTTATATTTTAATAAATCCATCTTTTTTTTAAAAAAAAAAAGCATACACTTTTGAATGTGTCTATATTTTTTTTTATACTAAATATATCTGCATAAAACTAGAACTCCTCTCCCCTCCAACATAAATATAGATTTAGAAGCTAGAATTATTTACATTAAACAAGAAATGAACTAAATCAAACAATATCCGTAATCAAAACACATAAAGTTTTAAATAAAGATTAATAGAATATCACGTGTTACAAATATAGCATTTTTATTTGGCTAAGTAATAATTATTACTAACTATAGTTACATATGTAGATTTTTGACGCTAACCAATATATATATTTTTGCATTAATAGGGTTAAGTTTCTAATAGTGTATTTACTAAACGGTAGATATGAATAAAGATCACACATTTTTAAATAAATATTTAGTGAAAGAGTAAAATTTCATTTATGTTTTATAAGTAGCAAACAGTGTAGATATTTACCATTTGTTAACTACACCGCAACGACCAAAGTTGCACAGTGGTATATTACAGTGAATTTCGGACCAACATCATCACCAGAATTATACAGCATAAGTATTAAAACAAATGTGCTAAAGAAAATCCTGAATAAGAATACAAACACAGTTTCAGACCACAACGAGTCAACCTACAGTGCATAGAATGTGACAACAGAAAGAAGATAAAGGAAGCATAATTTATAACTAATCACAAGAATATTATAAACAAAAGGATTAGCTTCCAATTGTCACACAAGTGGAATATGTAAATGAATCCATTTGCATAATTAGAATAATGAAGAAATACTATAAATGCAATGATGCAACAAAAGATATCAATGATTATAGAGCTCAGTGCTGCAAGTACACTTAAATATTGGATGAAAAAAGAACAACCCACTTTACCAGTCATACTAACATATGCATGCACATGTATTAAATACACTACTAATAAAATAGTGTTTCTATTTATCAAGCAATGGTGGGCAAATTGCAGCTTGTGGGCTGCATGCTTCTTCTAAGACAAATATCAATTTCATTGCTAGCCTCATTAACAACCAACTCACTCAGCTTCTTAAAACAGCTTTGGTATTTTACCAATCAGATTTTAGACTATTAACTGTTCAAATAAAAACATAGTCAAAAACTTCAATGGGTGAAGATTAAACATATCCCTTTTGTTATTTATAAGCATAATTTTAAAATATTTTCTGTGGCTCTTTTATCAAAATACTTACCCACCCCTGTTATAGACTGTTGCTCTATTTAATAAAAACTATTGTCAATATTGATAGAACATTTACCTACTATTGTATAAATAAGTGATTAAAATGTTTATAAGTTGATTCTCAGATGCATGATATTACATAATATTTTGATGAAATTGTTGTGCTTCAGCTTTAAATCACTCTCTTGTGGTTATTTTTAACACTATTTTTTCAGTTTTACATTCATTTGATGGTAAACTAAATCTAAACTAGACATTGCTTTATTAGTTTTAAAAAAGTCTGAAGATGTCAGCAATCCATAAAAGACTACTACAAATGAACTGGCCAAAGCCTAAAACATTACTAATTAGTAGATTCTTGAATACTGGGTATAGAAACAAACTAGTAAACTCTTCAAATGTTTTTAGCAGTGAGTAAAAAAAATTGTATATTTTTCATAGTTATTTAAATATTTATGATTATATTCACAAAATATTTCTATAGTAATTATTAAAAAAGAAATATGTTTATGTTTACACATACATTTTTTGAAGTATATTTATTTTTTAAAATACCAGTCAAGAAATCCAAAGTAATGATAAAAAGGAAATTACAGTTGCTAAGCTCTGTTAAACATGGTACTACAGAACACTTATGATATTTAATAATTATAATTTTAGAACAAAATTCATAGCCTTGTGATGATTTAATAAAAATTTATTCACAATTAAAAAATGAAGTTCATTAATTTATTTTTGTTAATAGCTTTGTTATAATTGTCTAATAAAAAAAAATGTATCCTTCCTTACTTATTTATAAATTTATTCCACTTTATTATTATTTTTTCTACATTTGGAAAGTTCAAATGTGATTTTTTAGAATGTTTTTCATTTGTAAATTTATATTTCTAATAAATCAAATACAATTTATTGTTTTATAATATTGAATAAAGGTTTTAATAGTAAAATAAAATGGAGAACTATAATTAACTCAAATTGTCACTGAGGAATGGATGGAAAAATTTTGTAATACAGAAGGGTCAATCTATCTATATATGTTACAGATAAACTAATAAATCTGATTATTATTAATAATTACTAGGCTTTTTGATAAAGTGATAAAAAATACTTAAAAATAACATCGGCCAGTTAATTATTAATAATTACCAATGGGAGTCTGGTAAATGTAATAAAATATATAGTATAATATTATTTATTTATTAATTTAATATTTAGTGATTTTTTAATTTATTGTTGTATTAGTTATTAAATTATGATAAAATTATACAAATAAAGAATACAAAACAAATAGGAAAACTTTAATTAGTTGAAACTTTTACATTTTTATAAAATTACAAACAATTACCAACTATTTATATATAAAATAACATTGCAAAACTATTTATTTATGTAGGAAAAGCTTTTGTGGCATTTAGAATTGCAAAGAATTTTTGATTTTTATATTTGGTACGATAAGTTTTTCAACACTTCCATTTTTACAATATTGTATCTTGATAAACAGTGATATCCTGCAGGTGATTTGCTGGAAAACTTCTCTTTGTTTTCTTTAACTTTAAACAAAAATGAATAATATTCTTTTCTTGTAAATGTGATTTTTTTTTCTTTTTCAATTTCAAATTATTCATTTGATCATTAAATATTTTCTTCATTATGCCTAAACCCTCCATTATGCTTATGGGTAACATAAAATTAATGACAATGTAAAACAATGTGCCAGCAACACTAATGTTAGACATAAATAAAAGATAATCTCTTTCAATAATATAGTAATCAGCACTGAATGAATGATTAGCAAAAACACAGCAATGATATGACTCATTTCCTCTGGAATACAGAAAAGCTGCCATATTAAAATTTATTAAACTTAATGTTGATCACAAACCTAATGGTATTGAAATGTATTAAATTTACCATTGTTAATCACAAACCTACAGTTATTAAAATTTATTCACTGTACTCAAAACACTTTTTATTGTATATATATATTGGTAAATTTATTAAATTTTAATAATCAAATTCACCACTTCCTTTATTTTGCTATAATATCTTATTTAAAAGCAATTTATTTATTGCACTTTAAACACTTTTTAGCAAAACATTTTATTGTACATATATGCATACATAATCTTGCATTTAAAATCTTAAAATAAAAGTGGCTCTGAAGAAGACTTCAGGACAGTTGAAATGCAAGATTATGTATGCATATATGTACAATAAAATGTTTTGCTAAAAAGTGTTTACAGTGCAGTAAATAAATTGCTTCTAAATAAGATATTATAGCAAAATAAAGGAAGTAGTGAATTTGATTATTAATATTTAATAAATTTATCAATGACATTCGAGAATTATGAATAACCACCAGTTCATGTAATATTTTTTTTTAAATTAATCACTTCAACCATCTTATTTGGTTATTTTTCTTAATAACCCGTAATTATTAATACAAACGAATTAATCACTTCATGATGAGATGAGATGAGATGCACTGTGACTTCTCCTTTTTCAGAGTCAGGAATCTCTCAGCAACCATGGTCAGAGAAACATATTGACCACTTTACCTTCCCTTTCCATTCCTCACCCTAAGTTTTCTCTATATTCTTCTCTATCCTGCTCCATTCCATTTCCACAACATAATCTTTGTCAACTCCATAACATATACACTTAATGCCCTCTGCAGTGTTAAATCTTAACTTAATATGTAATATTACAGCTACAAAATCTAAAAGAGGAATCTAGGCTCTCTAGATGTTTTAACATCAGGCTTTCTATAGTGCATTACAAAAAAAGCAATTCTTAACTATCTCACTGTAATACATTTTATTTTTAAAAGGTAACCTGTTTACTTTATGCAACCACAATTTACATTGAATTTAAACAACTAATATAATATTAAATACATTCACATAGAATACGAACAATTTGAAGATTTATTTATATCAAATCTATCAACAAAATATTGCATAGCTTTTTCTAATTACTAACATATGCATTGAAGAACAATTATTTTCATTTTATTCCAGAGATATCTAATGTAAGCTTCAGTAATCAATTGACACAAGATGGCAGTGCTGTTTGTTTATACTCCCCGACAGATTTTTAGCTTATGATTTTATCAGTAAAGATTTTGGATTCAAATGTGGAATTTATGTATTTATGCACACAACAGACACTTTTAGTTTTTAGATAATATCTAAAGATAAAAGAACTACAACATTTGGAATTCAAGGTGACTTACTTATAAAGTATTTAGAGGTCACAGTTTTATGCTCAATGTAGGTTCTTTTCACTCTTTGGCTAGGGTAATTAATACCAATGAAATATCATCTGACTTTTCTAATTATTAACATCTACTTTCAGAAACAGTTTTTAGATCCTTTTTTCAGTAAGTTTGAACAAGCATTAGATACTAATGTTGTCTTATCTATATTAATTAAATAAATTTCTGACTTATACCCTCAATAAGTTAATTAAATATATCAATGCATCTCTAAAATACTTTAATGTAAACATATCATTTTTACATTATGTGAGGGCTGTTTTAGGAATGCTGTTTAAAATCGGGAGACTTTTCTATTAAAATGTTTCTAATATTGTTTATATACCTAAAAAAATTAAATATTATATGGAAATGAAAATGAGTAGAAAAAAAATCTATTTCCATCAGGATTTATAAAGTAAATATGATTAGAAAAATACAAATAAATTATCTTTTTTAAAGATGATTTCATTGTTGATGTAGAACTTTTTACAGCACTCAGGATAAGCTGAAAAAGAAAAAAAAACGATATTCATTTTGATTTTTCTGTTATGCAACAATCACAATCAACAATATTGCTAAAATTAAGCACTCAAGCTGCATGCACTGAGGTTTTAGCCTTATATAAGTATATGTAATCAGAAAGATTATCCCCATGAAAGATTAAATAGAGAAAATTGATTTGGACAAGTGGAAAAAAGTAACTGAAAGCAAATTAATCTAGTCTTGCAGTTATATGTTGACTATTTTAATCAATTAATTAAATTGTTAAATTTGATTATACTTTTCTACATACATTCATCTGTTAAGACTAACACAGAAGGTTAGTATGGAACACAATGGTTTGAGTGATATTATTCTCCTGTCTTCGTTAGGTGTTGCTAGCCTGAGCACTAAGAGGGCTAGGATAGGAAGTAAACCAATAATCTTTGATTCTTGAAGCAAATAGGGTATTTTGTCAGTAGCAACAAACATTAGATATTTATATATAAAAACCCTTCTAATATAACTATTTTTTTAAGAGCAAGATTAATGAGTGATTTCCAAACATTATGAATTATTATAACGTTTTGGTATTCTGCCAATTTAAATATTAATGTAAAAAATATTAAAACAGAGTTTAAATATAAAATTTAGAAAGATTTATTGTACCAAGTGAATATGATGCTAAAGTGTTGAAAGTATATTTGGTACAATAAATCTTTCTAAATATTTAAAGTCTGTTTCAGTACTTTTTTACATTAATATAAATTATTATTCTACATTGACTTATGGGGTCAATTACCTTTATCATAGAAGCAGCTTCTTCAAATTTTAATTAATTTATTTTTGTTGTGCATTTTCTCAATGGAGTACATGTTTATTGGTATATACATGATCTGCTATTTTAGACACATGGTTTTTTTTCTAATCATTGCTTTATATTTTTTTAATCATGACCTTTAAATTTATTAATAGCTAATATACTAAGATGATATTTTGAATAAATTAGATATTTTGTTAAAGACAACTTGAATAGAATTTTTTTTTGTAAATGCGCACATGCCCACATGCACATAAACACAGAAATGATAAACTTTCCAAATGTCATTTATATCAATTCACTGCTAATTTTTGACAGATTTATGTTAAAAAACCAGCGCCACCTAGGCCATATCTTAGTTTATACACTGTCATTCAGTTGCCTCTTTTAAGTTTAAATTACTAGTGAAGCAAGGAAGATATTGTGCTTAAACCTCCTGGAAAGGCAAGGTAAACCTTATTTTACCTAAAAATCTCTATGAATCAGTTAGGCAAAAATTATTTGCAAAGCAATATGAATAGCAATCAACAGCATGGTAATATAATGTTGAATAACAATGACGAAAATAGTCAAATGAATGAAAAACTACACTTAAATGAGAAGAAAGTAATTAAACCTAAGAAAACAAATTATATAAATCAAAATGATAATATAAATAACCCCATTACAGAAGATTTAGGGGCTGTAAATAAAATTACTAAGGATATGCAAATCACAACCTCAATGTTAAAATCAGATTTTCAACCTGCCAGAAAAGATGCACTATATCATACTTCGTACTCGATTTTAGTTGGCGGCTTGATGAAGAACACTCCAAATAATATTGTCACCAAATTACACGCAGAAATATCAAAAGATAAACATGCTATGTCTTCCATTGTTAAAAAAGATGAAACCTCCAATAAGTTTAGAAAAAGTTTGTTGTCGATGGGAGCCCAAAATTCTAATATTTTTGCTACAGCATTAGAAAACAATTTCAGTAATAGCCAAATAAATGAAAATATACCAAAAACACAAAATGGTACTTATGAGTTGGGGAAAGTCCAACATAATAAAACAAATATTTCTGATACAAATATCCCTACATATGCAAATATCCTTAAAAGCAAATCGCTCAAATGCCTCTCATAATATACCTAATGTTAGTGATAATATTACTTTGCTTGATTTAATGGAAATGGATGTTGATCAAAATAGCACTTTTAAACAATCATCCACCAACACATATTTCTTTAATACACATGACTATAATGAGGAGCAGTATTGAGACCTCACCGAACATTTCACCAGCACTATACCCAATAATCTTTATATGTCATTCATCAATTTCAATGGTGACAAGTACCTGATCCTAGCTGATACTGATGCTAACTGTGCATTGTTCAAGTTCCCCACTGAATTTCTGTATGAAACTATTAAAGAAAAAGATTTAAGCCATGGTATTCATAAGATCTTGAGTCATCCTAATGACCGCTACGTTGCTCTGGAATTTAATAACTGGGCAGCCAAGAATTACTTTAAAAGTATTATCAGGGTATTAAATGATAAATTCATCTGTTACATTGATCTCACTAGGCCTAATATAATTTCTGGTAGGATTAAAAATTGTCCTATGAACTTCTACCAAGAACATCTACAGGAATCACTCAAAGCCTTTGACAATGTTAGTAAGTTTAAATACCATCCTGTTGATTCAGATGGATTACATTTTCTATCTAACAATGCGACTTTTCAAATAGCAATCAAACAAAATGTCTCACCCACTGACATACCTACCGTGTTTAATTACAAAGGCTCACACATGATCCTCTCTTTACATGGAGTTTGACCACAGTGTTTTCATTGTCTTGAGAGGACCCATTTGGTGGAAGATTGCTAATCAAGAATGTGCTCTAATTGTGGAATCAAAAAGAGTATTTATCATAGATGCAAAAAGAATTTTACATCAACTTCTCAAGATACTGCACAATCATACTCATCTGTAACAATGCATCAACAACAGAACCTCAAGTTAGAATTGCCTACAAAGAATATAAAATGAATAATCAACAAATATCTGTCTTGCAACAACCTGATTACAGAAGAGTAGTCAGAGAAGAAGAAACCTCAGATATTACACAAGATTCTTTTCTTGTAGATGAGTCTCTACTTCCACCAGCCTCAAAAAGAAGAAATGATACACAAAGCCAACTATGTCATGCTGAAATAATGGGATCAACACAACAAACTGTGGTGGAGCAAGATACTTCAGACAATCCCACATGTTATCAGCACAATAATAGCACTACTCCAAGCAATCCTGTCAAGAAGCCTCTGAACAAAAGTTTAGTTTCTTATTAGACTAAAACCACTACTTTGAGATGCACAAGAAGTATGAACAAGCAGCTTAAAAGTAACAACAAGCCTATCACCCCCAACCAAGGAGATATTATCTCAGAAGAGGAATCTCCAATGGAAGTGCCTATAGATAAGTCATGAAGTGCCTATAGATAAGTCCAGTACCAAGAAAAGCAAATCAGCCATTATACACAAGTCCAGCACAGAAGATGAAAAATCTCTGGGAAAGAAAAACATGTCTATCTCTTAAGCAGAATAAGAAAACCAATATTCCAATACATAAGGAAAAAAGTCCAGAGAAGAAATGTCAGTTATCAGATGAGGATAATAGGATATTGAGTCTTAATTCATTTGAAGAGACTGCTGGTGATGTACATCATGTCATTGATGTTGACGGTTCAGATGGCACCTTGGTAATTGAACCCATTGGGTTAGAAGAAACCTCAGGTAACACCATTGATCATCCAGACTACAAAGATCCAGACTATCCCAACTAGAGTTTACATTTTATTTATGCTGAGAATTAAAAGGGAACTTTATATTCTTTGCGGTAGATTTAAAAGATACATAACCCAATTATGTTACATAAGTTTGTAGGCGTAAATGTTAAGGGTATCAACTCATTGGAAAGGGTATATGCCATTGAACAACAGATCTCAATCAATAATCCACATTTATTTTTTATGAGTTAAACAAAAATCACTCAAATTCTGATTATAGAATGTCTTGAATCTCTTCGATACATAGCTTTCTCTGACGGCGTTACTGCAGCTGGTGGAGTTGGTTTACTTATTAACAAAAAAACATCTACCTAATAAATTTATAATACTCTATAAGGATAATAACTTTATTGCTATATAAGTCACATATCAAAATTTGATAATCAATATATTATATGTGTATGCAGATAGGTCCTGCTGCACATTAATGATAGTCATTAACATAATTAATATGCTACTGGTAAATAATAGCCCCACCCTAACCTTTGGCAACTTTAATATCACTTATGCAAAATTCACAAAAACTTATATTCACTTGATAGACAAGCCATTTATGAGTGGTGAGGGTCATCTGCCTGATGATTCCTACTCTTTTTACACCAGAAAATACAGGTCACTGATTGATCTATTCTTTTATACACCTGACATACATTTTCTCATCACTGCAAAATTAGAACATGTGGTCTTTTCATACCATCTTGCCCTGGTAGTTCAGATTGAAGCTGCTAATAATGTCACTCCAGCTTGCAACACCATCAGAATGTTGACAAAATTGAATATAACAGAATCCATACCATCTGAGGCTTATATATATTTTAAAAAAATTGATATACTTGCCAAACCTATAGAGGAAGCATGGTTTTCCTTTATTGACATTCTTCAATCGATCATTTCTTACCATACAATTAAGCGAAAGGGACCATTGTGATTACTAAAAGACTTGGATGAGCTTGGTTTCAGAATGAAGGCATTTAACTCTGCCTCATCTTCTATAGATGAGATTATATCTGTTAAGCTACAGTATAAAGCCAAACAGAAGGCACTTGCAGATTATCTGTCTATAAAGTGTGCCAAGGTGTTTCTGGCTCAGCAGAACTGTTGGACTAGAAGCTACTTCCATTGGGCACTGGGTGCTATTAAACACCCCCTACTCCCACTATCATCAATATTGACAGTGAGTCCTTTGTTGGTCTTCCAATGATTAAGGAAATCCATAAACACTTTGAACAAAAATTTCATTGTCTCAGCCATGTTAATACTCCCATTGAAGACATTTTAATTTGTCAAGATGATCATGGTATCACTGAAGATATGCTGAAAGCCAAACTCCAAGCATTGCCAGATAAAATACACCCCAGACTGCATTCTATACCATGCTTCCTGTTAGATCATCTAAGCCACTTCACAGTTCCCATCCTATTTAGAATGACCAACCATTTGGCACAGGAGAAAAGAACAATCCCCCACCTATATCCTATTGCTTTAGTCCCCTTCCTAAAGAAGCATGAAGATCCCCACACCCTCAAAAACCTTCGGCCTATTTCTATGTCCCCACTCATCATTAAAATCCTGGAATCTGTCATAAAAGATGAGATCTAGGATAAAATAATCCAAAATATATCTTCTTCCCAATTTGCAAAGAGACATTCTTCACCAATTTTAGCCATTAGTCAAGTTAAAATATTGATTATGTTAGACAACAGAGAAAGCAGGCTGTCATAGCTATTCAGCTTGATTTCAATGCAGCATTCGACTCTGTTAACATCAGTACACTTCTAAACCTGCTGAAAGGCCATCACATCCCAACCTCTATCATACAGATCATAGATAACCTAATGTCTAACAGAGAAATTGCTGTCTCACTGAATGGCAAGCTCTCTTCATTTTTCCAACCTAACACATCCATTCTGCAAAGCTCCCCCCTGTGCTTTTCTCTTTATAGTCTACATTGATCCACTGTTGAAAGCCACCAAACAACAACTACCTGGTGTCTATGTACCAAGGCTTGCCAAATTGATAAAGCTCATGGCTTAAATGGATGACGTAATCATCTTCCTTCCTTCAACAACCTATTTACCTCAGTTATACTCCATATTGGATAAATACACATCTGCTACTGGTCTCACCATCAACCCATTGAAATCAGCTATATGGGGGGTATCCTCAGGTCAGAAGATTGTATCCAAATTTACAGCCAACCCTCAAAAGTTTTGGGGCCTTGAGATATCTAAAACATACTTCCAAATGTCCAAAGATATTCAAAATCACATTCTGCACTCAATGGAAAGCCTTACTAAACATCTGCTAAAATCTACCTTTCCTTACATGGTATGTAATGCTTCTCAGTATAAAGATCATGGCCAAACTCAACTATTACATGCACACCATGAGGATCACTAAGACTTTTATCAATAAAAGAATTCTCTTGCATCCCGACTTTTCTAGGGAGGTAAAGTTGTTGCAATTAGCATTAACAAGATGTAATTTCATCGGAAGTATAATGGACTTTCTTATCATGCTATTCAAGTCATTCATATTCAAAACATATTTAAATTTTATCACCATGCTTATCAAATTATTTGGATATGAGCAAGTAAGTCATTTTGCCAGTCATCTTGATGGATAGACCCCCTCTTAGAGTCAAGAATTTCCTTGATGTCGCGATTGATTTGATCAAAAGCTTCATGGTAATTACGAATGATACGTTTGATAACAGGATTAATATTTGGCAAGCACATAATCTCATTCATTTTATCACAATTCCCATACACCACTACTTGCCCTGAACAATAATAAGATCATCTCCCTCTTCAGGTGCTGGGCTATGGAACCGAAATTCTTTGATTTCATTATTAAGATAAATTTAAATGACATTAGCACTAATTGGTTTCTCTTCCATAAGTGAGGCATCAACAAAATTGACCCTATCTGCCCCCTCTGCCAGACTCATGATGAAACATTTGACCATCTGATTTATTTGTACCATGGACTCTGGAGGTCTAAAAGGATTATTGTTGATAACCTTAAAGTGAATTTTTACCTTGTTATCTCTGTTAAGAATAATATTAAGACAAGATCCATTCCTACTATTAGGCTGTCATTATTTATCAACTATGCATTCTGGTCTACTTGTAAAATGGTTTTCAATTCCGGTGCAATTCATGAGGGAAAATTTCTTTCTGAATAAACTTATAAAATTTAAAAACCATGACATGCTCCTAGCTCCAAAAGTATTATTCGATGAAACGTGGACTCTGATTGCATTGTAAGGATGATTGCTGGTAAAAGACTTTGTTTCTTCTGTCTAAGATATTGCTGAAAGTGGTTTTGTTAATAATAAGAGGTTCAGATCCTTATGTTATTAAAATGGATAATATTTAACTGAACTCATCAGATTTAGCATAAATACCTAAGCCTTCATAGTTGTAGTGATTTTTCCAATAGTGATCTGACCAAACTCTAGATTGACCTTTAAGTGACTCTTGGTAGTGTGAGGCAATTTGTCTAGGTGAGTTGGATTAGCTTAATTGGCCTACTTATGTGTTAACAATAGACCAGGAATTCAGGTTTACCTCTTGCCCAGAATATACCTCTTGCCCAGAATAATACTATCTTATATTTATTTATAATCATGTAATTTTTCTTTATGTATTCTAGCTTTCCTTTTAATTTACCATGAATACATAATTGTCACTGTAAACATTGTACTTGTTTCATAAATATTTGGAAAAAAAAAGAAAACCCAAATAAATACATTTTACTGCTTTCTCAACTTTTTTATGATTAGGGATAAATAAGTTTGATACTTATAAATCAAAGTATAATATATATAGTGTTATCTTTTAAACCTATTATTATAAAGTGCTGAAAACTGAAATTATTCAAACAGAAGTCAATCTCCGATAATAGCGCATTATGGAAGATTGACTTCCGTTTGAATAATCTGCTATTTTTTAAGAGACGTGCTGAATATTTAGAGTTACAAGTCATTTAAATAGTTGCTCTTAATCAACTCAGTTAACCACCTGACATTGATCAGGAAATTAACCACCTGACATTGATCAGTAAATGGATATTTAACAATTTTTATTAGGAAAAAAGAAGATTGAAAAAAAAAAATGCTCTCACTATCTCACATACATATTCGCAAATGTGTGGGAGTAGATTTTTACTTCCTGTAGGTTGCTAAGGGAGAGTTCTCTGCACCACAATTGCTATTTGTTGTTTTATCTTGATTTTTTTAAGTTTTACAGATATAAACTGAATATTTAAGGCCTGTAAATTAGAATAAACACTATTTCTTGGTTATAATCATCTAAAAAATGTCTCATGGTTAACCTTTCTTACTGTTTTTTTGTTAAAATTAAATATATATAGACTATATTGTAAGATTTAAATACAAGTATACTTTATATACCTGGAGTTTAGATATAATATAAAGGATTTTAACACAGACTTTCAAGCCCCATTGAGCTATCCACTCTATTTCACACAACTGATACAGGTACCACACACAAGTGAAAATTATAAATGATCTCCAATATATGTATTTCATGCTAAACTAGCACTTATAAGTTAGTCCATATCAACATCTCCAACATACATATAATCAAGGCTTGGCTTATATTAAGATAGCAAATCTTCCAACTTTAATAGTCAGGCTTCAATTTACTCCACCCTCTAACTTTTCAGCCATCTATACCAATGAAAATCTGATGATGGAATGCCCCAATCCCTTGCTGATGCCAATATTATTGTTATACCCATGTTGACCTTAAGTTATTCTGACTACTGACCCTAAGTCAGTCTGATTTCTATATATGAGATGTCAAAGTGTTTTAGAGTCAACATGGGCATGACAATAATACAGCATCAAAAAGGAATTTGGACATTCCATCATTATATTTTCAATGGTATGGATGGCTAAAAAGTTGAAGGGTGGAGTAGATTGAAGCCTGTCCATTAAAGTTTGACGAAGCCGAGTATTGATTACATAAGTGTGGGGGAACTGATGATCCAGACCAACTGCTGAATGCTGGTTTAGCATGAAATGTTTATTGGTGATCATTTGTTATTTTTTACATGGGTGAGATCACGCGTATCGGTCGCATGAGATAGTGGATAGCTGAAGAAAGCTTGAAAGTCTGGGTTCAAATTTTACTATTATAGACATATTAGTAAACAGAATAATTTCCTCACCTGTATATATACACACACGTGTGTTTATTAGAATTTTTATTTGTATTTGTTTCATCACTTTTAAATATTTAACAACCGCATTTTATTAAATATTTTATTATCTTTGCAACAACAGATATAGCTCTTTTCCAAACTTTTTTTTTTTTATCTTATTAAAGTAAAACAATAACGTTGCCATTCAATCTATCAATGTTTACTTTGGGTTCCGTATTCGTGTTAACAGTTAATCTATCAATGTTTACTCTGGATAGTAAATTAGTTTTATTTTCAAAGATTATTTGAGTGATGAAGCAGATTATGTTAAAAGTTAAGAATAGATTTGAGATTTCTGAAGCTGAATAAACACATTCCAATGATGGTTTGGCCTTAGAGTGTTCTAACAATCAACTGGGGGGGGGGGGTGATTTGTTATTATCAGGCTACTGCACTATACTTCTAATTTTGTAAGTCTATAAATTATTTGAATAATATAGATATATACTAACTTGAGATAGAATTTTTAAAAGACTGAAAAATAAAGCTATAAAAAATTAAATACGATTCACAGATTTCTGATGATTAATTTATACACATGGAAGTTTGTACCTTGTAAATCTAATTGTATAAACATGGTAATGATAAATACTGATCAAATGATTAAGATATGTGAGATATTGCAACCTGGAACAACTGCAAAGTACTGGTTCAATGTGAAATGCATCTTGAAGGCCATTTGACTTTCACAAATGTCAAGCATTGGTGGTCGAGAGGTCAGCGACAGCTGCTTTACAAGTAGTTGTCCCGGATTAGCGGGTTCGATTCCCGGCTGATGGTATGACACACGAGAAAAAATTAGACATTTTAAGAATGTCCATATGATGTCATAAATAATATAATATAAATATATATTTTTAAAATAATAAAGCTATTAATCTACAAATACCTGAATGCCTATTTTAAAAAGTATTACTTTTGATTAGATTCTCACAATCGCTATTTATATAAACTAAATCAAAAATCCAAGCCGGATATCGTTTTATGTTTGCCTTCTGCAGGTTTAATAGGTGGACAGTTTATACGTTTAATTTCTCTATTACATTGTTTTTTATTTTTACTATTTTTCGATTATATCATTAATAATAATCAAAAGCAATTTCATATTTATGATCTGATTCATGAGGCAAGGATACATACTTTTCTGTCTTTGCCCACCAAACTATGTTTATTAAAGTTGTATTTATATTTTGGACTATTTCTATCATCTAATATGAGTGTTGAATGTCCTTAAAAATTTAATTTTATTTAAATATTCCAAATACATTCAACTGTTAGTAATAGCACAGAAGTTAGTATATGCACAACATTTTGAGAGGTATTATTCTGCCATCTTCTTCAGGTGTTGCTGGCCCAACCAGTGACAGTACTAGTATGAGAATTGAAGCTGGACCCTTAGATGCCTGAGTATTAAATTTTAAGATAATTCTCTAACCAACTGAGCCATGAATATTACCTTAAAATTCAATACTCATGAATCTAAAGGTCCAGGTTTGATTCCTGTGCTATTACTGTCACTGGTCAGGCTGGCAACACAGTTGAATGTATTTGGAGTATTTAAATAAAGTTTTCTAAAGAGATTCAATACTTGTATTAGTTGGTGGAAATAGTCCAAAATATAAATACAACTAAAACAATATCATCACAAACTTTCAGGAAAACACATTTTCAGTAAAATGTTTTAAAAATATACCTTGTGATTCACATTATATGAAGCCCTACACAAGCACTCTATTGTATATATACTCCTACATTTTGTTCTTTAATTTGATACTTATATTCATTGAGAATCATTGGATGCTTACCTCAAAAAGCCAATAGTTCCATTGCTTGAGATTGTCATTTTATAGTTAACATAAATGCTATTAATGTAAACTTTTTATTATAACATAGAATCTGTTATAATTCTCTTATTAATTTTTTTAATTGAAAAAAAAAACTGAAGAGGTTAGTATCTTAGAGACAGTTGGTTAAGATCTCAGGTCTTTAGTCTACTGTTTATGAAAGAAAAGTTGCCTAGAAGGTATTCACTTTCTTCTGGTCCAGTTTTCATGCAAAGTTTTTGGAATAAAAGAGATATGATTTTTTTGCTTGCTTATAAAATATTTTTGATTATTTTTTTAATTTATTATCATTTATTGGTTGATAAAGAGTTTTTGATTATTTTTACACAGTAATTGGTTGATAATTATTTAAAAGATAAAGAATGCACATACAGGCTTTCAATTTATTCATTTAACTTTTATTTTTAGAAATATATTAGTAAACTTAACCACAACATAAACAAGAAAAATCATGTCACATGCAACTTCATTATCTTTTAGAAATGATATGGTGTTAAAATCTTTTCAAATATTGTAAGAATTATAAACCAAATAACAGATTTTAAAGCAAAAATATTTGTCATAAATACACATTTGCTTGTATGCATTTAAAGAAAAAACTTAAACATGAATTCATTTGTTTTCTGAGAGTTTACTTTTATATTGGTGTATGATGAATGTGTGGTGTAACTATATTCTTTCTTTGTATTCACAACTCACGTTTTCAATATTTTTAAAATTAAAATGCGATTTTTTAAAATATATTTTGTTTGTAAAATTAAATTAAAAAAGAAATAAAGTCCAATTTATTATATTTTTGTATAAAATAATTTTTTTTATATAGAGATGAAAGCTTGAGCACTTTCAAAAATTCCCACCAGGAGTAAAATAGAAAATGTCAGATTTCATAAAGATTATAAAGTGTGACTTTTGTATTGGTTTATTAATTTGTTTAAAGTAGGTGAAACGTTGAGTGCATTATCAAAATATTTTTCACATATACATGTTATTTACTTTTGTTACAAACAATTTTGAGAGTTTTAATTTTTACTATGATCCTATCTAAAAAATTTAATAATTTTAGTAATAAAACCAATTATATATTTTGCTTTCAGAAAATCCTATACATATATTAATAAATATTCTAATTTCTGTATGTTGTAGTATAAACATTTTAAATCAATCACTCATACAAATAAAAATCCTGCATTTTGAGATGTTCTGGTTGACCTTCAGCATTTTTCATTCTTCTATGCTTACCTGTAGTGTTATTTGCCATTTTTGCATCCACCTGGTGGTAGAATCTGAAATTAAAATAATTTTAAAACAATTTGAAAATACCAGTATTCTACAGATTTAAAAATTCTTAAAATGGTGCCACATGGCAATGATTTATAGGTTCTTTGTTCTCTGACTATGAGATCATTTGTGGATTATCTTTCCATCACTCTAAGGGATGAGCAAAAGGATATATTTATGATTATTTTTACAAAACATTGTATAGTAATTATTAAAAAAATGTTTTCATGATTCAACTTAGTTTCTGCAAATGTTTTATTTCTGAAAATACAATTTAAAAATTTGTTCATAACAATGAAATGAAATCCATGTTTGGTAATGGCCAGTTAAATACTGTACTGCAGAACTTTGGGATATTTTAATAACTATAAACACAATTTTAAATTTTAAAACAGAATTTCATGGATTTATGATGACCTAACAATTATTTATTCACATTTTATCAATGAAAATTCAATTAACAAAGACTTCATTAATTTATTTTTTCAAATAGTGATGTGGTAGTCATCAAATAGCAAAAAGTTACTGTTATAATTATATATTTCTGTTTTATTTTATATTTGCACTGCTCAAATATAATTTTTTAGCATGGCTTTCATTTTAAACATATTTCTAACAGACCAAACCAAATTTATTGAATTCTAATATAAAATAAAGATCTAAATACTGAAATTATATGCGAATGTTTACATCAATTACTACCAGGGAGAGCGATGGAAATGCCCATCTATTGGAGGTGGCTAACAGGTTTTTCTGGTTATTGTAGTTGAGAGATTCCCGATTCAAATAAAGGAGAAGCCACAGTGCATCACATCACATCACATGAAGGGTTAAATCAGCCATTTTATGACTGTAAGAATCATTAGAACTAGAATATGTCAAAAGACATTAATATTTTGCAATATTTTAAATATAGGAACAATTTTTTTTATCTAAATAAACATTACAATTGTTTTATGTTAGTGAAAGTGAACTAGTTGTAATTTAGTTAAGACTATCATAATAAATACAATTTGAGAATTAAACTTATAGTTTTTCATGAGAAAACTGAATATTAATTTTCATATTATGACCTTTTATGAATAATTTTAGATAATTAATTTTCATATTATGACTTTTTATGAATAATTTTAGATAGTCTCTTTCAAAAATTTTAAATAACATATTTTTCATTGTATCATATGTCAATACAATATGATGTATTTCTCATATATATATATAATTGAAACAAGCTCTGCATCCCTTTATCTTCTCCACTCCTCATCATTTATTATCATCATTTTTTTCTCTCTTTATTTTGTAACAATAACTTTAACTCTCTATGGATAACAGTAATGACAATCTCTCCTTATAGAAACGAAATATGATTTTGCAGAAATAAGATGTTAAAATATTTATATTTAATCTACTGTGATAAAAGTCAACACTATAAAGAGATGTATTTAAATAATATTATAGTATCTGTTAATGTTTGAATTTTTATTATACGCATATTGTTTGCATTACAAAGTTTTTTTTAAGTGTGAATATTACTTTTTTTTTTCCAAAGTAAAAAAAATATTTTGAAATATGGTATTGACATTTAATGTTACCAGTACATTTTTTTTCTTTTAATTAAAAACTGTTTCTAAAATGCAAATTAATAATTTGTCAAATTATTAAAGTAAACAAAGGTTTTTTAAAAATAAATTTCTCTTTATAATTGGCAAAAATAATCTATAGCAATCAACATAAACTATCTTTGTTATCCAATTATAAATTGCCACTAAACATTATAATTTCTTTGTCAATTTGCTTTCATATAAAAATAATTTTTTCTATTAAAATTGGAATCATTTTTCTAAAATAATTAATATTTCCCAAATATTTTCTGAAAAAAAAGAAAAGTGTGTAAAAAAAAATTTTAAAATATGTGTTTTCATTTTGAAAATAAAAACAAAGATATCATAATTGTCCAAAATTATTGACATGTGCTCTTGTGTAGAGAACAAAAAACAAACAATCAGTACCTTGGAAGGCAAGCTCTTATCTCATTGTTGTAACTTTAAATTTAAGTCTTATTGATTTATTAGTTGTAAAAAAAGTCTAAATGTTATCCAGTACAGTTTTTTCAATAAAATAGTGGTAAAATTAGCAAAATAATGTTAAAATATTCTAAAACATATGTTTTTTACTTTAAAAATCAGAACAAAGAATTGAAATTTGTATTTTTATATTGGACTATTTCCATCATCTAATATGAGTATTGAATGTCTTTAGAAAAATTTAACTTTATTTAAGTATTCCAAATACATTCAACTGTTAGTAATAGCACATCAAACAGGTTAGTATGTGCACAATGTTTCAAGAGGTATTATTTCCCCCTCTTCTTCAGCTTTTGCTAGCCTTACCAGTGACAATACTAGCATGGGGTTTGAACCTGTACCTTTAGATTCTTGAGTATTGAATTTTAAAGTAACACTCTAATCATAATGGAAATAGTCCAATATAAAAATACAAGTGAAACACCATCATCACAAAACTTCAGAATAACACAGATATTGAAACTGTCAAAATTATTGGGAGGTGCTTTCTTCAGTAGAGAACAAGAAACAATCAGCATCTTGGAAGATAAGTTTTTATCTCATTATTATAACTTTAAATGTAAATCTTATTGATTTATTAGTTGTAAAAAAATATAAAGATTATCCAGTACAGTTTTTTTAAATAAAATAGTGGTAAAATTGGCAAAATAATATTAAAATTAGCAATTTGGGAAAGAGTTAAAATCATTTATAAAATTAATCCAAAAATATTGACATTAAATGTTAAATCTTTTTTTTTTACTAAAAAGATATAACATGCTATTTCACTGGGATATCAATCATAATACAATGTACATGTATAGCACAGAGTAAAGATCTTCAGAAATAAGATGTTAAATTTTTTTCTATAAATTTAAGATGCAACTCTCATTTACAGCTCCAAAATTTGAACAAAAAGTGCATTCCACATTCAAAGTAATATGGTAGTATTAAAAATTTCTTATATTGCAAAATTATAGCAGAATTATGTATATACGAATATGATTTTCACGGTGGAGCATAGCATTCTTACATTATAAAAATTTTCAAAAATTGAAATTAATATCATTTTATTTCATACAGTTTTTTATCACATAATTTATAAATAAATAATATATTATCATTATATAATAATAACAACTATGTAGATATAAACCTTTTCTGAGTTGTTACTGGAAGTGTGTCATTGTTCATTTTGTTTACAAAGCATCTTTACATTCTGATATTTGCATTAACATATGACATTACTATCATTGTGATTATTTTTAATGATAATTGATTTACTATAAGGTGATGACCTAATATTAGCTCTGTTTCCCATTACGTGGTTTTCCTCTCCACATTACTTCAATATTTTTTATTATTCCATGCTTTTATTATATATATATATATATAACCATTAGAAAACAGTCAACACTTAGACAATCCCAACATAGATAACAATTAAGAATTTCAAACTGTTGTCAAGGCAACCTTCTTTTAGTAATAGAAGTGGAAGCCCACAGAGATTGAAATTATTGATTGGAAGAAGTTGAATGTAGTCTAATAAATAGTCAATTATAACATTACAAATTGCAATTATAATTTTTAAATTGCACCCAGAGTATTAGTAAATAAGTGTAATAATGATCAAGGCTAAATGGATTTATAAGTAACTATTAGAAACCATTCAACACTTAGACAATCACAACATAGATAACAATCCTGATACCCACAATAACAACATTTTCTACATATAATATAAAGCAAGCTATATGCATAATGAGAATGCAAATCAAATAAAACTGAGTACCAAAAGATGAAAATCGTCACAAGCACTGTAGCTGAGAAACAATTAATTGTTTTTATAATTAAATACTTAATTTGTTTTATAAGTAAACATTTAATAAATGTATTATAAATACATAATCTAAACTAAACTATAAAATTTAGCCACTAATACTTACCTTTGTTAAAACCTATCATCAATTGTTGTTTAATTTACACACATTATAACAATACAAGGAAAGATTGATCAAATATAGATGCAAGCAAGAAAAAAAACTTAAATGTAAAAAATAATAAATAAAATTTTTATTATTATTAATCCACCACATAGATATATTAATCATAACACATCATGTAAATAATTAATTCAATGCATGAACATGAACCTGCCATTTGAAAGCATCAAATTTAGATTAAAAAGAACAGCCTCAGTTTGGTGATTATCAAAATATATAAACAAGAGACCTTCTTCTCAAAAATTAGATGAAAAATTCCTTTTTGCTAACCAACATGTACATTTTGTGAGCAGAAAATCGAACTCACAGTTCCAACAGAAATGTCTGTTGCCAACAAAGTAAAAACATTAAATGAGACTATCTCATTGGATATAAATTAAAACTAAATTAAAAGTGTACAAATTTAAACCCAGACAACTAAGGGATTTTGAATTATAAATCCCAAAAATAGCTTTAAACTATTCAATATTACAAGAGTATTTTCAACCGGAGAGTAGATCAACTCTAACTTGAATACCAACAGCAAATATCTTGCTTCTCAATTAACTCAAGAACTTTATCAACTACGTATATAGAAATATATACAACCATGCATTTGAGAGAAGAGATTAATCACCCATGGATCTGTAACTGTCAAAACCAAATTTAATTGACATAGCATCTATTCATCTATGCAGCAAACAATACCAACTTTACTATTTAGATTTGAAGCTGCAAACTCAATACTTCAAAGCAGACTATGCAAAGAGAGAAATTATAATTGTCATGTATGCTTTAGAACACTTGAACCCCATCAACAGAAACATGAAATTGATTAATGAGGACATTTATAATCTCTTTAGGACATTTTCCTTATGAACTCTTGATTGATCTTAGGTTGATGTATATTTTTATTTTATGTATATATATATTTTTGTTTATTTCTTTCCTTTATCATAGATTGAAGGGAGGTGTAAACTCTTGACATGTTAGAAAAGGGAAGCTTTATTTTTAAATTGAAATAAAATATAGGTTCAGGCATGAACTTGTTTGCAGATGAATTTAATGATCATCAGAAGAAAGGTAAAATGTTTCATTCTTACACATTAAATGCCAACATTTGTACAGTGGCACTATTATTATTTGTAGCACTATTATTATGAATAAATTTATTAAATATATAATTTTAAATTAAAGCCTGTCATTTGTGTTTTTTAATATTCAGTTTTCAACTTGACACAAGCTTGTACATTATAAATAGTGATATTGATATCACTTGAAGAAAAATATTATGCACATTCTCCCTAAGCTCAATGGAAGTTAAAGATGGAGAAAAGAGATGAGCATACAGGTAGATTTTTGATTTATATTTGGGTGTTAATACATCATCTCCTAAGAATAAGTTCAGAGTGGACATAAGTCTATATATTTAGAAATCCTAGATACACTTTCTCACCCACACTGATGATCTGACCTGTCATGTCTACTATCAGGTAAGGTCAGAACCTATTCCATTAATATATATATATATATATATATATATATATATATATATAAATCTCAAAAGATATATATATATATATATATATATATATATAGTCTTTTGAGATTTATTTTAAGACTTCAATTATTCATCAATTACTATTTATTCTAGAAACATGTTCAACCCAGTTCCATTTTAGACACTTAAAGATGCCAATGTTATCTGTTTGTTCTCTTTATTCTTTAAATCATGTATTTCCAATCTTATTAATTTTACATATTTTCATATTATTCTAATAATATGCCATTATAAAATTCATTTACATTACCATCTCTTGGCATTCAGTATAAAAATTCAATTGGTCATCTGTTGCCATCCCTTATAACAACATGTTTATTAATCCTGACCCCAGATTTTTTATTCGTTTAATGATGTTAGTGATAACTATTTGTTCTCTCACCATTGTATTTTTAATCATTTCTTGTTACTTTCTCATTCATATCTTTCCATACTTCACTCTATAATTTAAAAGTTTTTATACTGCTTTCTATTAAGTAGCAAAGTATCAGATCCACACATAATTATTAGTAAAACACATTTATTAAAAAATTGTTCCTTACGAAAGCATAGCCAAATTTTCTTTTAATGTGAGGTGATATGATATACTGTGACTTCTCCTTAAACTGAGTAAGGAATCTCTCAGCAATTATACCCAGAAAAACCTATTAGCACTCCATCTATGTTTAATCCTATAATTAATTTCACCATTCAAAAACTCAAAGCAAGATATTTGTAGTTGTCAATTTCTTATTGGTAGCCTAATTATTTATGAATTGTTGCTGGCGATGATTTAATAATTTATTAATAGGTTATAATTTAACGTTTTAATGTATATACAGTATATCTGCAGAACTACCATAGCAGTCAATGTATCATAGGTTTATAGAACAAATAATAACTCTAAATGAGAGCTTTTTCACTCTTTAAGGTTTTCATATAATCTTACTGTATTTTGATTTACAAGTGTCAAATTCTTTGCAATCACAATTTTAACACCGATTAATTTACATAAATGCATTAATGATTATTACTAGTGATTTACTAAACTAAAGATTATTCATAAATATATCTTTTTAATTACACACAAACATGTGGAATAATCCACTATCTCTTTTTTTCTGAGTACAATACCTATATAAGATATTTTTAAAAGTAAATTTATTGACTATGACTACAAAGAAGAGATAGTAAAGCAAATACAAAGGGGAAAAGCATCTATATTGTCTTGAATCGTGATGAGCATTCAGACAGTTTGAGAAACATGCACTCTTTTCATCAGTCTTGTCATTCTTCTTAAAATAGAGAGTTCGGTATCTTTACTTGATAAAACATGGTCAGGGAAACAAAACACATTCCCTAGCCTGATGACCATTATGGGAGAGCTGATCCTTTGGCTCTCAATCACCCAAAACAGGTACACCTAACTATGGCTAGAGCCATTTTAGTGGCCTATGTAGAGTGACTTTTGAACAAATCATTTAGGAAACCCCACAGTGCTGATGCAAAAATTATTCTGCCAACACCACAAGCTTCCAGTTATCATTATAGATTCTTTCTGGTGAAATCATATGATCCCTCTTTCTGATGCCTTTATCTTGCACAAAAATTCATTACTCTTCCAAAATATCAGATGGCATCTCATTGTCCAGACTATATCGTTCATCATGATCAACAGTCTAATTATTTCAAAGATTCCAGTTTTCAGGCATTCATTTAGGTTAAAAATCCATTGTTCATAGGATGTCATCCAACCATTGAGGGTTGCTCTGCATTTATTTAATATCACCCAACCAAAAAAGAGATGCTGCATTGATTCATGCTCTTGACTGCACATTTGGCAAACCGGATTTAGTTTGGCAAAGCCTCTCTTCATAGCTAAGAATTCTCTGGTGGAGAGTGCAGTCAAGCTTACTTTTATGATGAAATCCAAAAATCTTCCCTCTAGCATCCAGAATTTAAATTTCCTGATTAACATATCATTTGAAAGACCCAAGACGCCATGGGGAGTCACTGGGGTAGGGTTAAGCAATTGGTATACATCCCAATATTTCAATTTAGCCGACATCAATTCGCCTCCAATTCTCGCCCCTTAACACCTATATAGGATATATTTAAAACATTCACAGCAATACACATTTTTGAACATGTAAATAAATCCATAAGACCCCCTCCCCCCAAGAGGCTAAGTTTAGAATGAAATATGCATCTTGGAGAGTGTGTGGGGGGACAAAACTTTGAAATTTATCTTTTAAAAATAATCTTGCCGCTAATTTTCCTCGTTAAATATTATTTCTATGAAATAAAAATAATAATTATTCGTATACTTAAAGTCATTTTCAAGATCTAGATAAATTATATATTAGATTATATTTAAACACTTCATTAACTATAAATGAATCTTTGAAGCAAGTTTATTTAATGAATGATACAGGAAGAAACTGTTAGTGAATTTAAAGGAAACACTTTTTTTTTCTTTTACTAATTCTGAAAAATTAGTTCATACATATATCATTATTCATTAATGGAATATTTTTGATTACTTGCTTTTAAGTATTTGAAGTTTAATAGCAATCGCAACAGTTCATCTTCATATGGCTACTTCTAAAAGATTGACTCATATTGAGTCATATGTTTATTGAAAATCAATAATTGGAAAACAATATATGAAGTGGTTTTGAAATAATTCAATTATCACTCATTGCCTTTTATTGAGAAATAAAAACCTGCCACATTTTTTTTTTCCAACAGTCTAAATTGTAGCCATTAAAGAATAACAACCCTATTACTTCTAGGTCATTTCATTTCTCCAAATAATGGAAGATAATTGTAATCCACAATCTTATATTTCTATGTCAATTTATATATTATTAGATGGCCTTATTACAGATTCATTTAAAGTACTTTCACTTTTAGTAAAAAGAAAAAAATGATAACAATAAAAGTAATATGATGACGTCATTTGATGTGTCGTGTTACTATCTAGTTGTACATTAAAAAGTTTCAATTTATTATGAATAAATTAAGTATTCTCTTACCTGTTCATATAATTAAAAAGTTAAAAATTAAATTAAAAATAATTATTTTTCAACTTAAAAAAATAAACTTTTAATCAATATACATTTTTATCCATATGCCTAATATATATATCAAAAATAATTATAAAATTATAAAGCCTTATTTTAATGACGTAATTGTATACGTCAAAATTCATTAAGTTTATATTGATCTAAATTTGAATTTTTTTGAAAAAATGTCTTTTTATTTTATTTTATTTATTTAACACTCACTTCATCATATAATCCCCTGTATGATTAAGTGCAATAGCAGGACACTAGACTGGAGAGTTAAAGCTCCTTTGATTAAAGCTAAACTCCACGAATGTCACATGACTGCCCAAACAATGAAGCATTGAATTGTAGTTATTTTATTTCAATTACATAAGTTTCTTGTAATAAGATTTCTAATTTTCTGATATTTTTTTGTTAATACTAACATCTAATATGTGCTATTAATATTCTATATCACTTTATATATAACTCAAATCAGTAACATTTGAGCCATTTAATACTTCTGCACTTTGAAAATAACTATATAATGATTGCAACAAAAAAATCTAAAAAGTACCATATTGTTCCAACACTCTTTGAATACGCCAAGTCTTTTTGTTACTTCTGCCACCAACCACTGGCTTGTCCATGCAAGAGTTATGTTAGATACTGCCTGTAGTAGTCATACTACACAACACATTTAAGTTTTACATATCAAGTAAAGCTTATAAAGTCATACTGAAGATGCTAATCGATACATAAAAAAAAATTAAACAAACAATTTTCCCTACTTATTACGATTTGTGATTTAAAAAACAATTCAGTCAACACAATTTTCACTATTTATTATAACTTTTAATATAAACAGTTTGTTTTTGAAACAAACCATTCTTTATATCAAATCAAATTGAGAATCTCCATCTGGTATAAACACTTACAACTAGAATTCTAAAACAGGCAAGACTCACTATACGTATTGACACACACGGCAAGCTAGAGTAATCAATGAATGCCAGAAGGCTTGTGCATAAAATCCCCATCTAGTGCCCACTCATCCAATATTCCCAGACTAGTTTCTGGCTTGTGGCCTTCATCAGTGGGGATCCTTGGATCTGAGAGCCCTGCACCTAGATCTTAGGATCTAATGCAACTCTCCAGCAGCCACCTTTTATCTCCACTTAACTACAAAACTATGAGTCTTAAATTGAAAACACCTCAATGTTTTCAATCCAAGCCCATTAGCTTATACAGTCATATGGGTCTGAACTCAGTTCAGTACCCATACATTTTGGTGTCTTTGGTTCTTTAATAACCATAGCCACCACTATCCTATTAGGCAGGATTGGTTTTAAGCCAATAAATATTATATGACCACCATTTCTAATGCTTGTGTATAACTGTTTTAAAACAGGAAAAACTCACTATGTGTATTGCCACACACAGCAAGCTAGAGTAATCAATGGATTCCAGAAGACTTGTGCATAAAATCCCCATTTAGTTCCTTCTCATTCAATAACCCCAGACTATATAAGCTAATGGGCTTGGATTGAAAACATTAAGGTGTTTTCAATTTAAGACTCATAGTTTTGTAGTTAAGTGGAGATAAAAGATGGCTGCTGGAGAGCTATATTAGACCTTAAGATCTAGGTGCATTGCTCTCAGATCCAAGACTCCTCACTGACGAAGGCCACAAGCCAGAAACAAGTCTGTGGATATTGGATGGGTAGGCATTAGATGGGGATTTTAGGCACAAGCCTTCTGGCATCCATTAATTACTCTAGCTTGCTATGTATGGCAATATGTATAGTGAGTTTTGCCTGTTTTAAAACAGTTATACACAATCATAAGAAGTGGTGTGTCATGTGATGTTTATTGGCTTAAAACTAGGTTTCTAATGAGTGCATGTTATATTTATGCCAAATTTCATGCTTGGACATTGCATGATGTTCATAAGGAAAAAATACTTCAATACATCATGTTGTCAAATGTAATTCATTTTAAAATAATACAATACTAATTGTAAGCACATACATAAAATATTAAAAAATAACTGCTGAATAATATATTCTTGGTATAATACAAAATAATAGAGTCTTAATTTGTTAATTTATTAATGAACTGTGTTGCATGTTACCAATAATTATTATTTGTACTACTTTTTAGTAAATTACATAATTTTGTATTATTCATTAAAAAATTATTAGCAGATTATGCGTTCATTTGTAATATTTTTCAGTAAATTGCACAATTTTATACTATTTGGCAATGTATTATTTTTAAGTAAATGATGCAAATTTTTATTTGGTATTATATAATTGTTAAATAATTATGTTATAACTTATGTTTTTTTCTTTTTTGGAAAATATTATTTTGTATAAAAAATTTTCAGAATTTTGTTTTGCCTTGAAAATGTTAAGTTTATCGACTAATATCTTCAGTATATCTTTGATAGCTACACCTGGTGTATAAAACTCACCTGTGCTATTAGGACCATTGTGTTCAGCTAAGTCACAAACTTTTGTTGATTAAAAAGATTTCATTTTTATATCCAAAATGAAATATTTGCAACACAGATTATAGATTTGGGATAAAATGTTTTTATATTATTATTTGTGTAATAAATTATATTGACTCTTGAACGGCCCAGGAAAAATCCCTAGCGAAAAATATCCATCATTAAAAGAAATTAAAGATTTGAGGTTAGAATTAGAGTTAATAAAAATATTTTATATTAGTTCAGCATGAAATGCATCTTGGGAATTATTCGTTTTTTATAATGTATTTATTCATATGTTTTCAAAAGTATGTGTGGTGGTTATTTAATAGTTCTATATAAGATGTTATACATAAGAAAAGTGAAATGAATTACTCCATGCGTCTTTGTTTAATTAAAAACAAATCATATGTATTAATCTTCAATTGAAGTTTAAAATTTATATCTGGGCTAGAGATAATCGCTAGTTTAATAAATGATTATTCATAATCATTATTTATTTACCTAGCATAGATTGTGTCAAAGTTATAGGTACAGTAAGTTTGACATCTGTAAATCAAAATATAAGAATATTATATATATATAAGAATAACTATATTTTATGAGTGAAATGTTTTTTTCTTGTAGGATTTTTGTCTTGGGGAAATATTTTCCTAGATCTGCTTTGCATAATTCATGTTTATATAAGGAATTCGAACTCAGACTTTCACATGATCCTCAACTCTCCAAGCCATATGAGATGGCTTGAAGAGTTGAGGGTCGTGTGAAAGTCTGAGTTCGAATCCCTTATATATTACATTATATGCGTAGGTGTGTGTAAGCCTGTACAGTGTATATAATTCATGTTTATAAATAATGGGACTGCATTATAATTTTATATGCTGAACAATTAGAATTATAGGGGGAATACGAAGAACTGTGAACATTAGACCCTACAATAATTTTAATTAAGATTTTGTTCGGAGCTTTGGCAAATTAATATTGAAGATAATCAAATAGAAATGATTCTCTAGAGCCATGAAACTTACTTTCTTGCTAATTCATTGACATACTCGGGTTAAAAAACGTATATAATTTGTTTGCCAAAAATAAAATTTTATTTCAAAGAACAGATGTGATTTGCAGGTATCACTTAGACAATTCTAATATGGTACACGCATGGCTCTATCTTAGCAAAATCTAATTCATTTATTGCATTGGGAAACATAAACGAAAGTGATAAATACTCTGATAGTATAAACAGTTTAAAACTGAAAGACTAACGTCGTCTTTTAAGGATCAACCTGTAATGGTTAATTAACGCTAATGGTATATCAATGAAGAATATCTTCTACTTCGATAAGAATAAAAAATATGTACTGTTTTTTGCTTAATTTAATATTTGAAGTTTACATTTATTTTTAAATTTCCTTATTTGCAATTCTGATTTTCTGTCATTTTTGTTTACCTTTATTTTTTCCTCGTCACTGTCAAAAATCCTCGTTCATTAGAATTTGGAAGATATGCTAATGAGAAAGTGATAAGAGAAATCGCAACAGTAAATAATTTCTAAAAGTAAGTTTGGGATAGGGTGGCTGGTGTAAAAAAAAAAATTGGGGAGGGGGAGATACGATAATAGCAATAAATGGCATTTCAACAGTAATTAAATCTTTTTTTCCTTCTGATAATTGATGGCAGCGATATCAGCTTTAAAAAATAAACAGGCAAAAGATTTAGATGAATTTTTTATCCGAGTGTTGATCGCAATTTTGGGGATTAAATCTCGCCAGAACACGATAAGGGATCTTTTGTTTGAGATACATAAATACGCAAACATACACTGCATTTCTATATATGTTATATCGAAAGCTTTGCCAAAGTGATTTTATGTATATTTATAAGACAGACACATATAAATAAAATTAAACATTCTATAACAGTAATAACTCACTGCAGAAGAAAGAGCTCTTCAATCTCTCTCCAAAGTTGAAAAGTGTAGCTAAGATATTAATCAATACCAAGTGGTAAGGGTTTAATTTTTAATTTTACTCTTTAGTAAAAAAAAAAAAAAAAAAGATATCCTTTTACTGACCAATAGTAAGATGATTCAGCTTAGTTGCTAATTGTTAGAAACCTAAAATCAAACTTTTAAAACTTGCTTGAATAATGTGTAAATAATTATTTATATTTTAATATAAATAATATCTTTTGTTTTGATATGAGAATATACAATTTAGAAAAAGCCTCATCATTTTCACTTATTATCAGTCTACTACAGAATAAAGATCTCTCCAAGATTAATCCAGTTTCCCCACTCATAGTCTCTTTTCTCCATACTATACCAACAAATTTTCCTATTTCATCTACTGATCTCACATGTATTCTCATTTTAGGTCTTTTGAAATCACTTGGAATTCCACTCAAGATTTCAACTGTCCATTTTTTATTTCTTCTTCTAGTACTATATCTGGTCCAATAACATTTCAATTACTTGCATTATAATATGTTTTTAAAAATAACTTGATACTGATTTAGCATGCGATCATGGCCATTTTGAATTCTAAGAACTGCCCAGAATTTCTGCTGACATATCCAAGCGATAAAAAAACATTGATTAACCTTGCAATTTTCATCAATAATTAAAAAATTAAAAACAAATTTCACAATTTGGATCAGAAATTAAAAAATCAAACCACATTTTCATACACCTACGCTTCATCTAATCACATACCTAAAACATAGTTACAATTTATATCGATAATTCTAAAATTAAAGAGCAACTTTTGTACAATTATGCAATCATGACCATTCATTACAAAATCTCAATTTACACCAATAATTAAAGAACAGTATGTGCTTATGGCCATTTTAAATTCTAAGAACCATTCAAAACCTCTGTTGACATATCCAAGTGATAAATGACATTGATGAAATGGTCGTGAGCACATACTAAATCAATACCAATAACTCCTCTGAACTTTTTTTTGAATCAGTTTTATAATAGACAATTAAGAGAAACATGGAAATTAAGATTCACAATTAAAAATAACTAGACCATAAAATAAAAGTAAAAGATCAAAAATGATGGTGGCAAAAACAGATGTCTGTACAATGGCCTTATTATAAGTTTAAAAAAAATCTAGACCAGCTTTTGACTCTAGTGCCATCTACCAGCATCTTCAGAAGTTACTGACTATTAGACACTTCATATTTAAATCCTCATCAATTTTCTTACTAAACTTACAGTAGGTGGTGCTAGAGGGAGTTGCTTTTGTCGGGGGGGGGGGGGGGGGGGGGGGGGGGGGGTGGGGGGGGGGGGGGGGGGGGGGGGGGGGTGGGGGGTTTATAATAATGTGAAAGATGGGGAAATAAGTAATTTCTATTATTATTATTATCATAGATTTATGAAAATTTATAGTCATCTGCTGTTTAGTCCAGTACTAATTTGCATCTAAATTTGAATATATTAGAACATATTTATGGTTAAAGAAAAGAATATTGTTTAATCAAGAATGTATCATTTTAGTCAATACCAATGAAAAAATTTGCTCACCACATCTCATTCAAAAACTACAATATAACTTTTGCATTAATATTATGAAGTTCTGGATATATTATGTTTAATCCTAATTTAATTTCTGCCTTCATTCAATCTCTAAGCGAACCATTTATAGTGATTAATATCTTGGCCAAAACGATGCACCAAAGTTGATCATTTGAATAAAAAAATTGGTTTTCCCATTAAAAGTTCCACATATTTTATACTGGGTTTTAGTTTTAACCTAAAAGTTTGGAATTTCAGACTGAATCATTTATCAGTGATAAAGTGGAATTGTCTAATACAGTGTCAATCAAGGAAGCATAGCGTGAGAAGTTATTGTATTTAACAAACTTGACAAATAATATCCGCCTTTTAAAAGAAAGGTTTTGAATATATTAAAGTCATAATAAAATTTTATTTTTAATCTAAATATATCCCATGTATTTTTAGTGGTAACAGGATCAATTTAAGATATGGCTATTGTCTTACCTTTAGAATCATTATTTATAATAAGAGCAGTTTTTTTTTTATTGTTGTAGTGAACTCATTCTGTCTGCTAACAGATTAAGTGAGTATATCAATTTTGTAAACTTGTCTTACATTAAAAATTCAATTTTAAATAAACCAGAAAGTACATAGCTATTGGTTTCTTGGGATGGCCCAACTTCATGTCTGCAAGAGCCATCTGTTAAAATTGAGATATATTCAAGTTTTTAAAATATTCAACAGCAGCAAATATTTGACACAATTTTTTAGTAATATAATTTATTAGTTGCACAAGATTATCAAGAGAACAAAATTAAGTAAGAACAAAATCAAAAATATTTAATATTCTCATGTGATTATATCTGATTAGCAATAAACTAAAATTTGGCATATAATTTGTTAATAATGTTTCACAGCAGCAATAATTCTGTAACATGTTACTTATTATTTGTGCTTGATATTTTGATTTTACAAAATTCATTGTTGAGTATAATTACATATATTGCTCAAAGAAGCAGAAATCAATGTTCAAAAGTCAAATAAAAAAAACACCCTCAATGATGATGTTTAAATTAAAACTGTAGAAATGGCGCTCAAATAAAAATTTATCTGAAAAGTTTGAACAATAAGTTATATTTCCAGAAAACAGAAACAACAAATCTGCTGAAGTTGATTATGTAAAGTCATAAACAATCATTACAAATTTGCAGCCATGAATAAAGCATATATAATTTCAGAATAAAAATATATCATGCTAATATAAATTATATCATGGTTTTATTTCAAAAGGTTTTTGAACCACATTAGTCCATCTCCACATGTAAATCATGAATTGGAAATGCCTGGTTTATTATAACTAATAACAACAAGTGGATAATTATCATAAGCTGTTCTACAGATTAGGTGACAAGATAAAAAGCTATCTTTCTCAAAAAAATTCTCTCTCAATTGTAATGCAGATAACCAATGTACTATATGTAGTTATAACTATAAATAGACAAATGGTAAAAATACATACAAATTTATTTAAGCAGCAGAGATATCTACAGAGCACAGTCTTGTATTTTTTTTGTGTCAAAGCATCGGTCGGGAAGCGAACCCACAAACATGGGACAACTGCTTGTAAGGAAGCTGTGCTGACCACTCAGCCACCAATGCTTAATACAGTCTTGTATTTTAAGGGGAATTTGCTAACATCTTTCCTCTGAACTTATTATATTAAGCAAACTCACAAATGTTCCGAGAGTGTTAATACAATGTTAATATTTATATGTTTTGTCTGCTCTTTGCAATTTAGCTCAGTGGTAAAATATTAGACTCTGGAATTTGGGGTCCCAAGATTGACACACTGCTGGCACTTATAGTGCCCAAACTTCTTGCTGAACTCTTGAGCAGTAAAACTATTTGAATATTACTCTTACTGTTTTGTCTTAATTAGTACACAATAGTTGTGTTGCTTATCTTTCAGTTATTATCAGTATTTTTTAACTTATTGTTTCTTAAAAAATTATTGTTGTTTTTTCTGAATAAAAAAATTATTTTTTTTATGATATTTGTAATAATGTCAAAACCTGGGTTAACAAAAAATCAATAATATCAGAATTATTTAAGAACTTACTAGAAATATTCTGGATTTCTCAAATTTAGATTTTGGCAGTCTTATCTAAAGTTTCAATAAAGACTTTGCTTGTTATAGAATGAACATTGTGAGAAGGTATAAAAATATGTTGAATGTTTGTGTAATGACTATTCAACAAACACATCTCCAGTAATGCATCACATGACCAACAAATGTCACATGATCTTAGTTTACTTTGTGCAAGGAAATAGGCATGGATTAAAAAAAGTTTTTCAAATTTAGGCTGGTATCTTGATAGTTATAACAAAAAGTAAGTAAAAATGGCTGCTAAAGGAAAGGTGGTTTTAAATTCAAAGGTCCAAGTATATTGTTAAAAAAAAATCCAAAAAATTTCACTGATGAAAGCTATTAGACTGAAACTCATCTGGAGGTCTTGGGATAGAATGGCATGGGATAAAAATATAATAAGTACCATTATCTGGCATCTATTGATTATTAAAGCTTACACAAGATGGAAAGAGAGTCGGGAGAATAGAAGACTTTGTTAAGAAACTGATCTCCAGCTAATTATAAAAATGAAACAAAATCCGGATCAAATGACCAAACTAAAAACAATGCAGCCAACAAGTAAATAAACCAAAGGCAATAATAATAATAAAAAAGATTTTATACAAGTTTGTACACTCCAGAAAAACTAGAATTTATTAGAGATAATTTTTTTAGATCGCGAAATGATAACTGATTAAATTGTATTAATTAAAAAACTGTAAACTCTCGTATTGAAATCATTTTGATGAATTTGGATGGATTAAGGCAAATGTAAAAATCAATTAATTAAAAGACAAATTTTAAGTTAAGATCAAAATTAGAAATAACGATAAGAAATTAAAAACAATAGGAGAGAAAAAGATATATAACGTCACTCTCTCTACTATTAATTAGTTGGGGATGCAATTTTCTAGATCATTCATCAGCTCAGATTATTATTGTTTGAGAGCACCTCCAGTTGATTTTCCAGTTTAATTCCATTGTAGCAGAGATCTTGTGTCCATGTGCAGCTAAACTGGGCTGGTGGCAAAGTGTGCGTAAACAGATCCCATTGGGAAATGTTTTTGTAGCAGCCAGTGTGAAAGTAAATTGTGGGAATTGAACATTACTGAACTGTTGAGATATTGTGGTTGCAGACTATTTGCTATTCAGATTATTTTTTTATGTGTATTTTTTCGCTGGTCACCCAGTCTTAGTTGGGGACACAGTACTTACAGTTTAAATTTATAAAGGAAATCATGTTGTCAACCAATATATAAAAATTCATCTTCAATGCCATCTTAACTTTGTTATTATGGCTAATCAAAGTGTAGGATCACAAACAGTATGCGGCAAATTCTATTATTAAAAATACAACATGAACATACAGGAAATGAATGCTTAATTAGAACCCACTATAAATCATGGTAAACAAATGTATGTAGACTGAAGCAATGAAACATTCAATGAATGGAGTGCAAGGTTATACCTGCCAACCAAACATTTAACAAACTAATGACATGTGTGTTCTATTTATTTTTATCTCTGGATATTGAATACGCTAAAGCTAAGCAAACAATAACGTTAGACTGTCCAGGTAAGTAAACTAACGAATCTAAACTAAAACTTTTCTATTGTTGAAAAATAAGAATATATTTTAAATTTAATGACGACTTTTATATTTAAGCCAAATCACTAATTTTAGAATTCGGTTATTAAAACGTTATTAAAACGATAGAAGCTTCTTTATTAACAACAAAAATAGCAATTATCAATGATTCTATATATGATAGTTTATATTAATTGCAAAATAAAATACGGTTATTTTAAAGCTAAAATTCTAACAAGTTTTCATTAACTTAGCATGCTCAACTCTCGTGTTTATCTATGATTATTTTAAAAGATTATTCATATTAAAATATTGTTATGGCGGTTCACAAGAAGTTCAAGCGCCTAAAGTAGACCTTACCCTTTAGAATCAGCCACTGCACTAAACCGTGCAGGGCATAAAAGAATAATCAAATAACGTTATTGTTCGGAAGATCATCAGAAGTTTGAAAGCCGAAAATGACGCAGCTGTATTGTGATTCATTTTATCACTACGTCAAACCTTGCAGTCAATATAGTTTACGTTGTAGCAGTGAATAAAATATTGGTAGTAAGATATTTACTTTATTTAAAAAGTAAATATTTGAAATATGCATTCTTCATATATCTGGAGCTTAATTATAAATATAGGGGATTTGAACCCAGACTTTCAAGTACCCGCCAACTATCCACACTATTTCATACCATTGACACACATGCAGAAAAAATAAATAATCACATGGGCGTGGCAATAATATTGGCATCGACATGGGATTTGGGCTTTTCATCATTAGATTTTCAGTGGTATTGATGGCTGAAGAGTTGGAGGTTGGAGTAGATTGAAGCCTGTCTATTAGAGTATAAAGATTTTCTAATCTTAATATAAACTGAACACTGATTATATATATGTGTGGGAGATGATAATCTGGACCAACTGATGAGTGCTGGTTTAACATAAAATACGAATATTGGCGATCATTTATCTTTTGTGCATGTGTGTGATCATGTGTTTCAGTGGTATGAGATAGTGTGGATAGTTGACGGGTATTTGAAAGTCTGAGTTCAAATCCCCTATATTTATTTAAAAAGTTAACCAGTGCTAAAAACTAATTTTCTTCGTTTCTTTTTTTCTTTCTTGGAAAAAGTCTTTACAAGAAATTTATAATACAAAGCGACTCAATTAAAAGTTGATGATAAATTGAAAAATGAATAACAAGAAGTAGTCTGACTAGAAGTCGTAAACAATATGCAGATCAACTGTATCTAAAAATGAATTAAAGACAGTCTTCCTTTTTTTTGAAAATTCATCTGTCTGGAAACTTGCTTCAATTTAGATGGTTACATTAATGCTCTTTTTTAAATCAGAAAGGATCCTGTTTTGATGTTCAATTAATGTTTTTAGCAACAATCAAAATTTAATATTTATATATTGTAATGATCTAATAAAATCTGATCGAAAACAACAATTGCTGGAAAAGAAAATAAAATTAAAAATAGTTTATTTTTTTAAAAAAAACTGCCTGTGAATTGCAGAATTTATTAACATTTTAAATATCCTAAGCTTTAATATACCGTACATAAAGATAATCGAATGTCCCAGCACTCAGGAGGTCACGTGATGTTCGTCCACCGGAAGTGACAGTGTTGAATTTTTTCAGCGACCTCAATCTCACTGTATTAAATCTTGCAAGGATATGACATTGATGATTTTTTCAGAAATGTTTTTATGTGGCTAATTTTTGACAATAGTCAAACTTCATTATAACTAATTCTATGAAGAACAAAGAAAAATCCATTATAATCAGGAAGAGTGAGGAAGAAATGGTGTAAAGTAAAAAAAAGTAAACAGTAATTAAAAAAGGGAAAGAAGATTTTAAAAACTTCAATTTGAAAAGCTTTATAATATGTATATATAAATTTAATATCAAATACTTTTACCTAAAGTCAAATGGTTTATAATTAGAGAAGATATTATGACTGAACAAAATATAATGCTAAGAAATATTAACCTATTCATAGAACTAACAAGTCCAAAAATGTTGCTAAGATACTTCACAAGCTAGATTCACAAAGAAACATGTAAATGAACTTATAAACAATGTTCATTATTTACTATGTCTATGTCAATATATTTTGTCAGACTGGCATTGATCTAACAGAAGCTGGACACCATTTACAAGTTCATTCAAGTGATTCAAAATAGATTGATATTCATATAAATAATTGTTTAGGAATATGACTTGTGAATTATTTTAATAATGTATTCCAATTTGTTTGTTCCATAAATATGTCTATCTTTTAATAATTATGGAGATTTAGCAGATTGCTAAAGTGTAGACTCGGAAAGTTTCAAAAATCATTCCCAACTCAATAACATCAAACAAAACTTATTGACAAAACAAGTCTAATTGAATGGAACTATTTAAAAATGCTTAATCTGCCCTTATAATGCTTGAATATCACATGACCCCCCAAGCAAGCATCTATATTACTTCTTTTAACTATTAGCCAAAAGATGAATGCCATTTTTCAACAATAACTTCTCTCTTCTCCAATGTTAAATCATTTCTCTTACACATTTTTATTGTGGGTTTGTGATAAGCATACATTTAGTAAATTCATGTAATATTTACTTTTTTATTTGTTTATTAGACCTCTCATATGATGCCAAATGACCAGGATCAAGTTTCATTTCTTTTCTAAAAATCTCATAGAATGAGTCTATATCTTTTATCTTACTTTTATTATCTTATTTCTATGATTTTGGTTTGCTTTTTTTTATTCGATTATTTATATTGGGCAATAATTTAGGATGAAGTTGGTGACTTCCATCATTTCAAGCTATGCACAATAAATTAATCATAGACCATCTCTAATTATTCTATGGTGAAAATTTTATAAATAGGCAGAACATCATTCATATGGTCTTCAGAAATCAATATCAACACAATGCAATTTGATAGTAGTAAATATTAAACATTTAATTTTATATCTGCCAAATCAATCTCTTTACAATAAGTCCCATTGGTTCAATAAAGTTTTTGATTGGTAAATTTAATAATTTAATACTCATGGGTAAAAAGCTCATATGTTCTGTAAATAAACTGAGCTATTTTTTTGGTCCTAAAATGAAGTTCTTACCATCATCATTTTACATAATAAATAGCTTATTCCAATTATCTTCCCCTCTTTTCTTCCAATGCATAAGCTTGTAATTAAGACCCATAGAGGTCCCTACCTTCATATTTTCAACCACACATGTTTTAGGTGTATTGCCTTAGTAAATATTACTTACTTAATGTAGCAAATTGGTCACCTTTATAGTATTAATATAAGCCAGATGATTGTTATATTTGTTTCAATTGTTGGCAATATTCTAAGACAGCTGATAAAGGAAATTATCCCTGAAATGCATGTATAATGCAGTGATTTATCAATTTTTTATGTAGTATATATTACACAATGATTGGAGATGACATCTCCTTTGAAATGCTTATTTACATATGATTAAGTTTCAGTTAGAGTGATGTTTAGTAAATTCTAGACAATTTCACTGACGTCATTCATTCAGACATCGTAAATAGTAATTTAAAGTGAATGGTCTATCCTCACGCTTTCCTTGCCAGTACTTCAGATTTGCTCATATATAAGCATTTGAGTTGTAGGAATAAATGGATTCATTTTATTCCTGCATAAATACTATATCTTGTATTGGAAAGGAAAGTATTCATTTATTATTAACACTTGCAAAGTGCATGCACAATTAGCTTGAAAGGCTGATATTTGAATGTAATCATTATTTCAAAAATCCAAATACTGAATGAAAATAAAAAATAAATTATAAATTTGAATTCATAAATTTTATGGAGACTCTGTTTGTGTGTTAATCATTTCGAAATTAGCCATTTCTTTAAGATGTGATATGTTGGACTATTTCCATCATTTATGAGTAAATGTTGAATGTATTGAAAATTTTAAACTTTATTTAAACTTTCCAAATATAAACAACTTGTTAGTAATAACACACAAATAGACAATACAGGTTAGTAATTACACAACATTTCAAGTAGTATTATATTCTCCATTCTTCTTCAGGTGTTTCTGGCCTATATGCACAGTGACAATATTCGCATAGAAGTTGAACTCACACCTTTAGATTCTGTCAAAGGCCACCTTCAGACAAATAGTCATTTCTTTATCTTGTACAGTTAACCTACTATCATCACTCATATTACTAAGCTCTGTTTTGATTTATTATTGTACTGTTTTTCTTTAACTATATTATTCTATTGTTATTTATTTTTCTTAATTATTTTCATTGTTGTACTATCAAAAAAATAAACTGAATTGTGAATGTAATTATATACATGATATGGGCCTTGCTATTATCCATGATTTCTTATATCAAAGAGAATATTTGGAAGCAAATGCACGAGAGTTAGGAAATTTCGGAACTTCAAACAAATTTATTTAAGCTATTTCATTAATTTTATTCATTTAATAAATAGATTTTATAGACAGCTTAATTAATAATAAAATATTAAAAATGGATCTGCTTACATTCCAACTAGAAGATAGAATCCATAATGGCTTTATAGTTTTTCAATTCTTCCATTATAATCATAGAATTGACTTTCGTTATTTGTTTTATGATTTGTTTTTCCACATCTACATATCCAAGTGGAAGTTAAACTCCATTTATAAACCAGATGAAATGCTAGTAATATGTAAGATAATATTTTCCTATTGGATCAGAAAAAAAATATTTGAAACCTCATAACAAGTTCATTTTACACCATGATTCTTCAATGCTTGAAGATAATCTTGGTTAGTAATTGCTTATTTTGAAAGAAAAATAATATGGACTATAAAACTCTCTAGAATTGAATGCAACATCTTGAGAATATCAGAATTGTTGCTATTCCCCTCCCAAAGAAAACATGAATTAAAAAATACTAAAAGTTGTTTTTATGGTGTATTAAAAATTCTGATTTTAGCTACAATTCGAATTCATAGATCTCACTACTTTTTTATGAAAAATTTAAAAAGTAAACCCAAAATTGTTAGAATACATGTCTAGCATTGTCTTTTATTAGATCATAAATGAATTTACAGTCTCAATTTATTCACTTGTTTATTTTTTATGACAATATTATTATTTATTACTCTTTAATTATGCAATGTTTACATTGTGATTTTTTTTACTGCAATAGCTTTTGCAAAAAAAATTACTAATATATATATATGTGATGTTAAATTACACCCACCCATGGTCATATTTTTTTGTTTATCACTAACAGAAGGCTGTTCTTTAATCTACTGTCTTTACTTAATTATTTTTATTTTATTTTTCAAATTAATATTTTAGATATTAAATTCCATTCTTTTTTGAAAAATTTTGTTTCAGATAAATTGCAAAAAAAAAGAATTAATTTATAATATGAAATAAAATTTATTTCATTTGAAAATAAAATAGAAAGAAAAATAATAACTTACCCCTAATCATAAAAAAAAAAGGTTGTTGAAGGCTTAATATTTCTTGTGAGTCCTATTGGATCAATAAAGACTTTAATTTAGTAGATACATTTATATATGTATAAACTGTGTGCCTAAAGTATATTTAATTGGGTAAAACACAAGAGTATTGGGCAGAGAAGAAAAAATAAACAATGGCAAAACATTTTCTATATCAACCTAATGTGCCTAATCCTTAATGTTTGGAAATTACTTATTGAATTTTCCCTTAAAAAAATAAATGGAGAAATCAGAAAGTCCTTGTACAAAATATATGAAATGTCTACTGTCTTCTACTTTTGACAGAATAGCCTAGCAGATCAGAGCACCATTTTGCATTCAATATTAATAAGTCTACACATCACTGATTTAATTCAGACATATTAGCTATTATTGATCATGATATTAATTCCAGAGAAAAGAGTGAAATATTACCATTCAAAATATTGTGCTCCATACCAATCCATGAGTTTTTCTAACAATTTAATGTATTAAAAAACTGTACATAAAGTTTGAATTTTTGTAAAATCATTCAGTTTAATAATGGAAATAGTCTTACATGTAATTGCAGGTAAAACATGTCATCATCATAAACGTTTATACATTACTAGAATATTGCATACATATAGAAGTTGATATATGTCAACTAAATGTAATAATTGGTAATTGGGATTTGAAAATGATGTAACTCAGAGGAAAGCTAATCTTGCAGGTATGTGTTAATAACTCAGCACAAACAGTTGTATATATGTATGTAGCATTATTTTTCTCCTACAATTTAACATTTTCTCATATTATGTCCAAATATATTTTTTATAGAATGTTTTAATATTTCCGACATTTTAAATTTACAATAAGCAGTTTACTTTTTGTTAAAAAATTTATGAGTGTGTATGTTTATGATTTATGATTTTTTTTTTGATAAATAATTCAAAGGTTATTTTTTCAGCCTAATTAATTTTGACCTTAACTGCAATCAAAAGAAAAAAATTAAGCATAAAATTTTTATTCAAAATATTTTTGCATCTGATAAAAACTTTGAAGTCATAAAATTAATTTATTTAATCTTATTTATCTTTGCTAAAAATACAGTTTGAAATATGAATATGAAGTTATTTATTCTGTAAATATAAAAATTAAAGCACTTTTGAAACTTGAATTTTAATTATTTGGATTATATAATTGCATTTAAAGCATAACCACGCACGTTTTGTCATGCTAGTAAAGTGATGACATAAAAGTTAAAGTGGTGTGCTGTGATGTACTGTGACTTATCCTTAAACAGAGTCAGAAATCCCTCAGCAACTATGCCCAAAAAAACCTTTTAGTCACTTAACCTTCCATTCCCCACTCTAAACTTTCCCATAATCTGCTCCATCCCATTTCTACAACATAATCTTTGTCAACTCTGTGGCCTTTATATCTCAATCCCCCTTATCTTTTTCTAAACCCAGCATAAAAACCAATAACCCACTATATGTTTCTGAATTGAAGCTCCCCTTATGACTTTTTGTGCATGAACATCACATAACCAATAATCAATTGGTTATATATATATATTAAAATTGTTTCACTTTAGAGAATGTGGAAGTGTTTTGAGAATTTTCGGTGTAAAAAAATTACTTTTAACACTGATAATAATTAAATAAAAATAATAAACATAATATAAGCATGCTTTTTAAAGTATGTATTTATAATTCTCGATCTTAACTCTAGGGTTATCATTTGAATTTGCATTGCCATTTATTCTGATTAGTTATTAATGCAATCTTCTCTATTGTAAACTTGAATAACCAATAAATACACATGCAATAACATTCCATTCACACCCCCAAGTATTTTCTGGCTTATAGGTTGGGCATGGATCAAGTGCTCCTGCATTTTTGGATTGGAATGACCACGAAATTAAGTTGACTTTGGTTCAAAACATTAAGAACAGTTTGGTAGTAGAAAAAAATTATAAATGGCTGCTATATGCAAGGTACATCAGATACAACTGGTAAAAGTGTGCTATATTCAGATCCAGGAACTAGTTTGGGAAATGAGTGATATAGCACTGGATATAAAATTATTAAACATTATCATCTAATATCTATTGATTATTTAATATTCCAATAGATAGGATTAGTAATCAGAATAAATAGAGTTTAATCATGTAATGCATTGTGTAAGCTGGGAGGGGAGAAGCTAAAATGCATTTTCAATCAATGAGTGAATAACAATTTAATATTTAAGTCAATAAAACAATAATAATAATCTTTATTATAACCTCATAGATTCCAATACCATTTAGAATGAATAGAAAACAAATAAAACATTGCTCCAAGCTATCCTAAAATATAAGTATTATTTGCAATAAGCCAAAGATAAAGCAATAAAACTAAACATCTCTATCTTATAAATAGTAGCATAAAAATAACAATGAATTACGCAGATACACTTTAATATTATTCATGAATCAACACATTGTTTGTAATAACGCAAACTTGTACCAAAAGTCAAACATTATTTATATTTAAATGAAATAATTCATGGATCATTGAAATAATAATCTTAATATGCCATGGGAGGTTACAATATCATGATATCCAACAAAATATATAACTCAATAAATTTTGAATTATAACTAAATAAAATAAAAATACTGCTAACTCAACTATACTATTCCACTAATATTAATATACTCTTATTAACTAAATCTATTATAATATTAAATACTTAGTAATAATACAAAATCAAATAACTAAATGTATCTTTCCATTTTCACCAACTTAATTAATATAAAATAAAATTATCCTATTAAATAACCTTAAGATTTTCAACATCCAATCATAACAATATATAAATAAAATGAAAGATCCTTATTTGGTGCTTATTCCAACAATTGATAAATCACATCTAATTACTCTTCAGTTTATTAAAGCTAAGTTATTAAAACTTTAAACTAACTATCAAAGCCTATGAATGATTATTAGATTTATTACAGTCAAATATGAATATTAATGGGTTGCTCCACTGTAACCTGTCATACGCTTGCATCAGCTGATTTGTTGAAATTTTGTTTTCTTTTTTAAATTGCACAAAAATTATAAGCACAATGTCAAAAGAAATACCAGCATTCATTGCCTCTTCAAAATCTGTTTGAAATGGCATATCTTGAGTTGACATTGGATAAAATTTGAATTTTTTATTAATATTTTTAGTAGTAGGTACATTTAATTTTTTCTTTTCTGCTGAGTTTACTAGTGTGCATGAAGAATAAGGGCAGATTTTTGTAATCAGCCAAAGTCAGTAATAAAATGGATTAAAAACATACAGATAATTCATATTTCAAGGCCTTCAATATGATAAAAACATAATCATGGAATAACGTTTTCAATTTTAATTTTTTAATTATTTGATAAATAGTATAATAATGTTTTTCTGAAGGTTTGTGATGATGGTGTTCTAGCTGTATTTTTATATTGGACTATTTCCATCATCTAATATGTGTGTTGAATGTGTTTAGAAAAGTTTAATATTAGTTAAACATTCCAAATGCATTCAACTGTTAGTAATATCACAGCAAACAAATGTTAGTAATATCACAGCAAACAGGTTAGTTTATGCACTAACTGTTAGTAATATCACAGCAAACAGGTTAGTATATACACAACGTTTTGAGAGGTATTTTTCTCCCCTCTTCTTCAGGTGTTGCTGGCCTGACCAGTGACAGTACTAGCATGGGATTTGAACCTGGGTCCTTAGATTCTTGATAATTGAACTTTAAGGTAACGCTCTAACCAACTGAGCCATCCTGCCAAAGGCAACAGTATGTAGTAATTTCATATACTTATCTATGAGGTTCCTCCTGATTTCTCCACTTTTTCCTCAGAGCAAACTTTTCTAAACACATTCAACACACATATTAGATGATGGAAATAGTCCAATATAAAAATACAGTATAATAATGTATTTGCATTTGTATTGGTATGTCTGTGTACTATATAAATTATAATATTAAATCATTTATGCTCTTTATTATACAGTATATACATTTGTATTCAAATATAACAAAAATGGTTTATGTTCAATGTAATTTTGGATCTCTGATCCAAGAACCTTATTTTATAGATATAATGATTCTCAAAAGGTTTAATTATTTATTAATGTGTTATGTTATTGCACTTGCACGTTTGTGTTTGTATAATAAGTAATGATTTACATATATAGAGCAGTGCAATGAAAATTTAAAAACTGGTTATCAGATATACAGAAAGATTGCAGTAAAGCAATCACAAAATTTACTGGGCATAATACCATGTGAAAATATAAACACTTAAAACCAATAAAGAGAGATTTCAAATGGTGTGTGTGTGTGTGTGTGTAGTGATAACCACAATGGTTATGTATATACCACATGGAATTGTATGCAGGAAAAGAATCAGATTCTGATTCTTGCCTATGCCTTGATACTCATGCTGTGGAGTCAGTAGTTTTTCCACATCTTGCATCACATTATTTTTAAGTCTATAGCTAGGAAATGAGGTATATTCAAATAAATTATATCTCTGTGGGTCAGTAAATATAACAAGATAATATCACTGATGTGCATAAGGAATATAAACATCACTGTTGTACATGAAAAAATAAAGTGAAAAGATAAGTCATTTTATCATTGATAGAGACAATATCCTACAATTTCTAGTTTTAGATAGACAAGAAGCCAATTGCTATGATGACAAATGCATATCCACCTTCTGGAAATGATTTGTTTTGTATCTTCTATTATGATAAATCTTTTTTTTATAGATGCCTTTGAGATTTGTTAACTTTTGGGATACAAGATAAAAAGGAAGAATTTTTATGTGAAGTTTTGGAGATTCTGAAGCTATGGATTATCTCTGGTAAGAAGTATTATATATGGTTTGAAAGATATTTTTTAAGGAATACAATGAAATCATTAATAAAGATGTAATTTGAACTTAATTAATGATAAATTAGAAATTATTAACAAACAATAAAGTAATAATTATGGTGGATAATGACATTTCTTTTTTTTCTTATTTTTTAAATGGTAATCACTATTTGTCTTGTCTTAATGTTTTCCTTAGTTTTTCTAGTTTTGATCAATGTAAAGTTTGTTGCTCTAATCTTATTAAAATTGAAGTTATTGTGAAAATTGTGCTCAAGTTAGTTTTTTAACAAATTTAATATGGCACCTGGGTATGCAAGCTGTTAAAATTTAATATCTATACTAAATTTACAATCCACATTAACAAACATTAAATATAATTAAAGCAAATTACTCTAATTTGTTAGAGAATCACATATATTGCTAATACCAGCTCTATAACTAAGATTATGATTTTTATGGTTGTATACTGACTTAATATAGCATTCATTTTTAATCAATAATGACTTTCCAAAAATATGCAAACATTTTATTGCAACTACCTTTACTCATCTTAAATAATTATCATATTTGCACCTTTATCAATCATCAAAATTCAATATAATTTCTATTTTAGTATATCTATATATTTAGCAATGAAAAATCAGTTAATTTATTGCTGTATAAAATTTATGCCTGGTCCAAAACAAGAATTAGATTCAATACAAAAAAATGATCCTGTAGTTTTGATTTCTGAATTATTTTTGTAACTGCTTCTGGTGAATTATGTAATATAATCAATTAGTGAATATTTTCTTATCCAAATGTGATTATATAATAACTTTGCATTGTAAAATTGATTGACAACCAAGCAAGTTTACTTATTTTAAATTAATTCAAAATTTATTAACAATTTGATATGAATCAATATATATATATATATATGGCAAATAAATATTTAAAATACATGCATATAATCAGATTATGCATTAAGCAATAGTTTTTCAATTAACATTAACTTCATATTTAAATAAATAATTGCACATCAACCTCCATTTATTGGATACTAAATACAAACACATGTTTATGTAACACAAAAAGATGGTGTAGGGCATTTATACTTTCTAACATATGAGACAGTTCAAGATATATCTTCTTTCTATATTTTATATAAAATATACTTAATTGAGATATAATATATATTAAAATGGTTATGTGTCTTATGGCATACAATAATATAGTAGTGTGTTTCCATGTATATATATGAAGTTGAAAGAAAAAAGAGGAATAAACACAGAATTATTTTGTATATAGAAGAATAACAGTTAAGGATTAAAAAATTTTGAATTAAAAAAAATATTGTTAATTAAACATTTAAAAAGGTCTAATTAATATTTTATTAATTCTGGTTTTGAAATTAAAACAAGAATGTTTTTATGTTACAATAGATATACTGGTAATTATCAAATTTCACTATCCATTTTGATTAGCAAATTTTTTAAAATTAAAGCTTGTAAAATATATTTTGATAAAAATCCTACAAAGTTGTTTTTGAAATGATTAATTGGAAAGAGTCATTAACTTTTTTCAATCAATGTAAAGAAAACTTATTGTTAATTATTGAGTTTTTTTTTAAAAAAATCCCATCCTGACTGTAAAAACATCAGAAAAAGAGTTATATGAAGTTTGAATTTTATAAATTATGACAGCATGATGACTATAAAGATATACAGTAGAGTTTGAATTTACATGGAAGCAAGACAGATTTTATGTGATTCATAATTCATATATATATATATGTTTATTAGATGGCATAGAGATTGAAGAGAGCTCACAGTAGGACAACAGTTACCCAGATTATATATTTTTTGAAGATGACAAGTCAGTCTATGGTTTTAGAAGAGACAAGATTATTAAAAGATTACCATGCTATATAGATAGTTTTATCAATATGCATAAAAGCAAAAACAAAGATAATACATTCTGTATATAAACTATTTACAGATATCTATTACTTTTAAAAGTAAATAATTTTTGACTAAATTATTCAACTAAAACTAGAATAATGAAAGAAAATAATAAATGACCACTTCCAGTTTTATTTATTAAAAGTGACAATCATAAACGTTTTTAGTAAAAATGACAATTGTTAAAATCTCTAATGTAAAAGTAAAACAACTTCTAAAAACAAAGAATTGATTCATAAATGATTTTATTTGAAATTTTTTTACAAAAATGTAAACTTATTTTGTCTTGCGTTGTTAGCCGAGAGGTATCGCAACCGCCATGCAAGCAAGTAGTTGGTTGCAGACGGGTGTGGGTTCGCGTCCCGGCAGATGCTATGACATATGAAAAAAAAAAAAAATGTAAACTTATAAAATCTTATTGTAAGTGAACAAACAGTAGCCAAAAGTTTTTTTAAGAAAATAACTTTCCAAACTGAATCTCACAATAATTTTCCTTTTTTTAAAAAAAATATTTTTTTACTCTTAGAAATAATGAATTAATTAATAACTTTGATTCATACTATCTATTTTTATATATATACACATTTATCTGTAGACCCACATATATGTTAATAATTTATGTATTTTTAAAAATGAATTAAATTTTATTATTAGTTCATCACAATTTTGATATGTATTTTTTATAGAGGCACATCTATATGCTGATATATAGATATTTTATGTAAACCTATTAAGATATTTGTAAGACACAATGTGATAGTTTATTTCTTTTGTATTACTCAAAATCAGAATATCAAATTTATATTTGTAGCATAATCAGCAGACCTTAATGTCATTTTATTATTTTTTATTAACCTTTTAACCACTAATTACTTTATTGGCCAAGTGAGGTAAAAGAGTAAATTTTTGATTGGTCAACTCACAAACTCAATGTCAAAATATATTCACCTTTTAATATTATATTCATTTTAGTTTTGTTTGTAAAAAGTATATTATTAATTTGTCAGATTATGAAAGTGAACAAAAGTTTTTTCAAAAATAAATTTCTGTTTATATTTCTAGAAATATTTGATAGCGGCAAATCTAAAAATGAATGCTAGGCCAACTAGAAAGTGTTATGATGTCATTGATTTTTTCTATCTCAGTTTTACATTCCTGAAAAATAAATCATTTTTACTAAAATCTTATATATTTTTCTATAATAATTTTATTTTTAGCACATTTTATCAAAATAATTTATAATATGTCAAAAAAATACTTTTTAAAATGGTCTAAAACATTCGTTTATCACTTTCGAAATGGTTTGAGTGATTGACAAGTGAATTCTTTTGTTCTCAATAGTGGAGAGCCAATCAAAGCTTAGAATAGACTGCCTCGATCCTTTGTTAACACCTTAAATCAGTTTTATTGATTTTTTACTTGTAAAATAATTCAAGAGAGGGCAGCATCTTACGGAACTTTTTAAAACCTTTCAAATGACGGTAAAATCTTTGCCATAGTGCTAAAAATGATGGATTTTCGATGACTTGAAGTGGCTTCAAGTCATCTCAAAAAATTCACGGAAAAGGTTAATAAATTGATATATCATTATTAAGGTTATTCCAGTAAATCTATTCAAACTGAAAATAGTTTTAGAATATTATATAGTTGTATTACATCTCTTGCTTTGCTCATTAATCTGGATTCATGCATAATGATCTATTATAGAAATGGGGTTTATATCTAGTATTTATGGACATTCGGTTGTTGATGATTTCTTTATTTCTCTAATGATGGATAGCACAAAGGGGATATCCTTTAATGTCCATGCATTACATTTCATTTTATTTATTATTTCTTTAGAAATTTAGTTTATAGTTGACCAATTCACTAATTATACTAAGTAGCCAAAGCATTGATGATGTTGAGCATGTTTTAGTATCACAACATCATTTTTTTAATTGTTATATTCTACTGTAATAGCATCTAAGTTTGTGCATCCAAATCATTGTTTAAATAATCTGTCCCAAGCTGGCAAAATCTAAAAATTAGCCTGATCTATAATAGACCCATTTCAAATCCAGTCACAAGATTGACTGTTGATTTATTTTTATTAATGATCATTCATGATGATGAATAATTATTATTCTGATGTAAGGTTGGTGAATTTATAGTTGGCTCTGGGTTGATCTCTCATGCTCATTCCTTTTATATTCAATTTTATATTTTGATTTGGGATTGATGATAATAATTTTCCATCACCCTAGGTTCACTCTAATTCTTTGTACCATTACACTATATATAAAATGAATATACTTATTTGTTAATATAGATAAAAATGAATATTTTAAATTAAAACAATAATTACAATTCTTTAAAATATAAATTCACACTTAGAAAAACATAGCTCTCTTATATTTAGGTATATAAATAGATCACTAAACCTAAAATTATATCACTACTTATATCAATAAATAGGACATATATTAAATGAAAAGAATATATATATTTATAATAATAAATATAAACAAATGACATGAGTAATAGTTTTTAAATAGGCCTTTCTAAAATTGTTCCATAGTTCTAATGTTTATTTTTTATATTGAAATCTGACAATTTTTTATTATTCCAGAAAAAATAGCAATATCATGAAAAGCTATAATCCCAACATTTTCTAAGTACCCAAATTATCTTTTCATTTAGCAGATATTTGATCTATATAATGTTATAAGTGTGCAAACACTAATTTATAACCATGATGATGCAAATGTAGATATCCTTTCATTTAGCAAGTAATCAATTCATAAAACATTTCAAGTGAACAGATGTTTGTTTCATCCTTAATGATGCTACAGAAACTGAACCAATTTTTATCTGGTGAATAAACTATTCATCAAGCTTATAAAATTATATTACAAGGTGAACATAATCTTTGTGTATATTTTATGTAGTTAGATTTTTAGACTTCATCAGTGAAAAGTAGGTAATATCCATTTTTTAAAGTAAAGAAACATTCCAATTGTTTTGAAATGCCAAGAATTAATTTTCATATTTCAATAAATTGTCACCTGTCATAAATTTAATGATTCTGTCTGGTCACTGTACAAATATTATTGCTTTCAGCCAATCATATTTATTTTACAATCATATACTTTTAAAAATAAATTTAAAAAATCATAAGAAAGAACTTAGATTTGCTTCTGTTGAAGCCAAAGTAGAGAGAGAGACTTCTAATCACTCAATTCTATTTATAACTTTTCCCATTGATGGCAAAGTAACTATAGCAATACCCTTTTTAGACAATTCTAATCACCATCTCTCAGAAAAAAAAAATTATACAAAAATAAAATAAAATATTTTAGAATTATTACATAAGACAAACATTGATGTTTCATAATACAAATATTCTTCTATTCAAATACAAACTAGACAATTAAGACTGCATTCTTTCATACTACAATGGAAATAAACTTTTTACACATATCTTTCAAATATAATATTATGCAAATAAAACAACAAATATACTAACGACAATAAACATACAACCATTCTAAAAAAGTGCATGTGAGAGGTTTCAGCCTTTCAATTTAATTTCAACTGTTTGCACTTTATAAATAAATATTATTTACATGTGTTATTATCAATTCATAACATCTGAAAAACTACTGCATAGTAAATCGTAAGATTTCATGCTGATTATTTATAAATAAGGCTCAGTGAGTTAAATAGGAAGATATTTAAAGCCCCATGCTCTCAAATCAAAATGCTTTTCACTGGCTTATATATATATATATATAGAAAGTTAAGTAAAGAAAAGGGTGAAACCATCATTTTCTTGTAAAATCTGTCTTGTGTTGTGATTTGAGAGCCCTCTAGACAGCTATCATTACATGTGATTGGCTGTCATACAAGCATTCTAAAAAAGCACATGCGAGAGGTTTTAGCCTTTCAATTTAATTTATTATTGTGAATGCAGTAACAAAAATACATATAATAACAAAAGAATAATTTTATCCAAAGTATATGCTTTATTATTAATATATTCATTTTCAAATGAATAAAGTCAATTTACAATCTTATATAATACAATGAATAGTAAACATTTTTATATGAATGCTATCATGGTCATAGCAACACTATTCAATGCTTCAGAGGTTAACATATCCACTATCAAAATCAAATAATGAAAAAAGATATGATTGACATTTTACCACGTACTAAAACTCATCTCAGACTTCAGTAGGTACAACATCTCCCTTCTATTGGACCAAAATTCTTTTTCTCTTTCTTTTTCTTTTCTTTTTTAAAACTAATAACAGTGTTTTTTTTACTATTACCTTTAAATGTATACAATAAACCATCTTCACCTAAATATACACAAATGCCCATTCTTTTTTTTCTTCATCTTCATATATTCTTTAATAATTCAATCATATGAATCCTAAATACTTCATTAGTATGCTCACTAAAAACAAGTCAAAACTTAATTATTCATTTATTCTCATCTTATTATATTCCCATCAGTTCATTATATGTCTCCAATAAATAACACATCAAAACATTATGACTATCAAAAAAATTGGCTTATTCAATATTCATTAACAATGTACCATAAAGTACAATTATGCATCTGTATTTTTTATCCTTCATGAAATTTGTCAATTACAGTTGCTAAAGCTTTATTATAAATTTGAAAATAACTCTTTATAAACTTCTTCTTTTAATAACCTCATCAATAATATAACCTGAAATTTATTATAGACCAACCATTATGATATCTAACTTGTCATCATTGTCATGATACTACAAAAACATTAATAATGCTTCTTTTATATTACATATTTCCAACTTGTTTTCCAATATAATATTCATTTTAAGACTACCTCCATTATTTACCTTTGAAGATAAACTTATGTTCCCGAGGTTTTATTTCTAAAGCAAATTATTTAGTATTCATATTAAAATTATTTAAAACAACTATTGTTAACTAACATCTAATAGCTGTAGGTCTTTATTATTTATCATGTTTGCACTAGGTTTATATATCTCATTTCTTTAAGTGATTTCCAAAATATTCTTAATTTTAGGATTACATAACAATTCAAAATATTTCATAAGGATTGATATAGTTAATGAAAATATTAAAAAAAATTATATATATAACTAATCTACTTATTTATTAATATAGATTTTTTTTAAAAATGAATATTTCAAATTATAACAATAATTACTTTTTTATAAATTATAAATTCAAACTCATGAAAACATAACTCTCTTATATTTAGATATATAAATAGTCCACTACTTAACCTAAAATTATATCATTATTTATATCAATAAATAGGGCATATATTAAAAGAAAAGAATATATATATATCAATAATAATGATAAATATAAGCAAATGATCTAAATAATAGTCTTTAAATATAGCCTTTCTAAAATAGTACCACAGTTCGAGTGTTTATTTTTTAAATTTCAATCCTATGGTGTTTTGTTATTCCAGAGAAATTAGAAATATACAAAAAGCTTTAAGATTCAAAACCCATTTTGTTAATTTCCAACATTTTCCAACTTTTCCAAATTATTTTTTAATTCAGCAGATATTTTATCTATATAATGTTATAAGTGTGCAAACACTAATTTATATCCATGATGATACAATGTAGATATCCTTTCATTTAGCAAGTAATCAATTCATAAAACATTACAAGTGAGCAGATACTAGTTTCATCCATAACAATGCTATGGAAATTGAACCAATTTTTATCTGGTGTATAATCTATTTATCGAGCTTATAAACTTATATATCACTAGGTGAACATAATCTTTGTGTATATTTTATGTTGTTAGCTTTTTAAGCCTCATTATTGAAAAGTAGATAATATCCATTTTTTAAAGCAAAGACACATTTTGATTGTTTTAAAATGTTACAATTTTTTTTATTTCAATGAATCCTCATCTCTCACAAATTCAATGATCCTGTGCAGTCAATGGATGAACATTATTGCTTTCAGCCAATTATTCTATTTATTTTATAGTCATATATTTTAAATAAATAAATAAATAAATCATAAGAAAGAATTTAGACTTGCTTCTCATGAAACCAAAGTAGAGTTCTTTCCATTCAGTTGTATTTATAACTTTTCCCATTGATGTCCGAGTAACTATAGCAATACCTTTTTTTAACTTTTTAGCCAATTCCAAATAGCTTCTCTCAAATAAAGATTTTATTATACAAAAATAACAACAAATAAAATAATAGATTTTAGAATTATTACATATGACAAAATTGGTATTTCATAATACAAATACCATTCTTTCAGTCTAACATAAACGAGACAATTAAGACTACATTTTTTATACTACAATGGAAATAAATTTTTTACACATACCTTTCAAACCTTATATACAAATAAAACAACAAATATACTAAAAACATTAAATATTTTGTTGTATTGTTTGTAATTTATTATTGTGAATGCAGTAAGAAAAATACATATAATAACAAAAGAACAATAATTTTATCCAAAATAAATAAAAATAAACTCTTTCACCTTAGATTCTTTATTAAAAGTGGTCAAAATACTTTTAAAAAATAATTATAACATACACCAAATCTTTTAAAAACTTGTTTTTTATTTTTTTGCCACCAAAATGAAACATATATTAAAATAGATTTCCAACGTTTCGACTATTTCTTTATTTTTTTCTATAGTCTTTTTCAAGGAACTAAAAATATATAAAAAGGAGAAAAAAAAAAATTCATAACAATTTTTAAAACAAACAAAAATAAAAATCCTGTCACATACACATACTATTTTGGAAAATATATTCTTTACTTACTATGATTTCTTTTCCCAACAGCTTCTGGGAAAAGAAATCATAGTAAGTAAAGAATATATTTTCCAAAATAGTATGTGTATGTGACAGGATTTTTATTTTTGTTTGTTTTAAAAATTGTTATGAATTTTTTTTTTCTCCTTTTTATATATTTTTAGTTCCTTGAAAAAGACTATAGAAAAAAATAAAGAAATAGTCGAAACGTTGGAAATCTATTTTAATATATGTTTCATTTTGGTGGCAAAAAAATAAAAAACAAGTTTTTAAAAGATTTGGTGTATGTTATAATTAATTTTATCCAAACTATATGCTTTGTTATTCACATATCCATTTTAAAATGAATAAAGTCAGTTCACAATCTTATACAATAGACTGAATAATAAACATTTTTATATGAATACTATCATTATCATAGCAACACAGTTCAATGCTTTACACGTTACATATCTACAATCAAAATCAAACATGAAAGGAAAAAAAATAGGATTGACATTTTACCACATACTGAAACTCATCTCAAACTTCAGTAGGTATAATATATATATATATAATTAATGTATTCATTCAGTATACTGATTGTTTACTATAATAAATAGAGGGTTTGAACTTAGGATTTTCAGTATATATTCATCCTCTATTCGATCTCAAACAACCAATATACATGACCACACACATGTAAAAAAGATAAATGATCCCCAATATGGATATTTTGTGATCAACTAACACACATCAGTTGGACTAGATCATAATCCTCCAAATGTATATACAATCAGTGCTTGGCTTATATTAAGATAGCAATTCTTAAACTTTAATGGAAACCTTCAATCTTCTCACCCTTCCAACCATTTTATTAAAAACCAATGGTGGAATGCTCAAAGCCCTTCATGATTTGACATTGTATTCACCATGTCAACATTACATCAATCTAACCCCTCATATTATCAGACCATTACATATCCATTTATATTAATAGAAGAGGAATGGTCTGAACTTATACTATGATGTAACCTATTTCTAAGGCAATATGAAAATAACCAATTTATTCAGTATATTGAATTTATTATAGTAAATAGAGGGATTTGAACTTAGGATTTGCAGTCTGTATTGTAATGGCCAGGATGATCTGATAACTGCATAAATCACCACCAGGATAATTTAAACCACCACAACTCATTCCAACCTCCTTCTCAAACAATAAATACACACAATCACACACATATAAAAAAGATAATTGATCCCCAGTACATATATTTCATGATGAACCATCACTCATCAGTTGAGCCAGATTACAATCTCCCACACATGTCTACAACCAGTGCTTGGCTTATATTAACATAGCAATTTCTTAAACTTTAATAAACAGGCTTCAATATTCTCACTCTTCCAACAATTCATCCACCCATTTCATTGAAAACCATTGATGGTATGGATTGCAATGTCTACATGTATGTGACAACAATATCAAATCCACAAAGGGCCTTGAACATTCCATTGTTGGTTTTTTATTAAAATGGACAGTTGAATTGTTGAAAGAGTGATAAGATTGAAGCCTGTCCATTAAAGTTTAAGGAATTGCTATCTTAGTATAAGCTGAGCACTTTTTGTATATATGTGTTGGAGATATGTCTACCTCAACTGTTGCGTGCTGGTTAAACATGAAATATGTATATTGGGTGTCATTTATCTTTTTTACATGTGTGTAGTCATGTGTATCAGTTGTTTGAGAAGGAATGGAGGATGAATGTAGATGGAAATCCTTAGTTCAAATCCCTCTGTTTACTATCATTATCATCATCAACCATTGTCAATCCACTGCAAGATGAAGATCTCTCCAAGTTCAATACATCTTTTTCTATCTTTAGCTTCTCTTCTCCACATCACCCCTGCACACTTTCTTATTTCATCCATCCATCTCACATGTGGTCTCTTTCTGGGCCTTTTACAATCTTTTGGAATGCAATTTAAAATTTCAATTGTCCATCTATTATCATCTCTTCTAACAATATGTCCAGCCCAACTCCACTTCAGTCTTTTAATTTTTTTCAATGAGGTCAGTAACACCTGTTTGTTGTCTTACCCATACATTGCATTTTCAATCTCTTCTTGTCACTCACAACATGCATCTCTCCATACTTCTTTGAGTGGTCTAAAGTCTCTGTATTGCTCTTCTATTAAGTGTCCAAGTCTCAGATCCATAAGTAAGAACTGGCAAAACACATTTATTAAAAACCTTCCTTTTTTAAACACATAGGCATATTTCCTTTTAGTATCAAGTTATTTCTACCAAAAGCATTCCAACCAAGTTTAATTCTATGATTAATTTCATTCATTTTATTTCTATCTGTATTAATAATGTGACCAAGGTATTTGTAATTGCTAACTTCTTCTAACTCATCATAATCAATCTTTATTTTCATATTTTGAGAAAATCCATTAAACATTACTTTAGTCTTTTTAACATTTGTCTTTAGTCATACTTTTCTACTTTCATCTGATAACTTGTGCAACATTTCCTGTAGCTCTAAAGCATTATTTGCAAAAACAACTACATCATCAACAAAATCTAAATGACTTAAATAATCTCCATTTACTTTCATTCCTTTAGCTTCCCATTTTAATCCACAAAATACTTTTTGCAGCACTGCTGTAAAAAGTTTTGGAGATATGGAGTTACCCTGTCTTACACCCTTTTCAATGTTGATTTTCCTACTATCATTATGTAATCTAATTGTTGCTGTTGCATTTTTATATATATTCTTTAAAATATACTGAATGAATAGATTGATTCTATATTGCGTTAGAAATAGGTTATCTGATAGTATAAGTCCAGCCCATCCCTCTTCTATTAATATGAAGGGATAATAATGGTCCAATAATATGAGAGGTTAGATTGACATAATATCTAAATGAATATGATTACAATATCAAATGCACCAAGGACATTAAAGATTCCATTGTTGGTTTTTTAATGAAATGGAAGGTTAAAGTGTTGAAAGCATTAAAATTTAAAGAATTTCTGTCTTAATATAAGTTGAGCACTTTTTGTACATATGTGTGGGAGATTATAATCTAGCCCAACTGATGAGTGATGGTTAAGTGCAAAATATATATATTGGGGATCATTTATCTTTTTATATATGTATAACCATGTGTATTGGTTGTCTGAGATAGAGTGGAGGATAAATATAGGCTTACAATTCTAAGTTCAAATCCCTCTATTTAATATATATGTTGAATTAAATGTTTCTATGAATAGTTATTATAATAATGAATAGAAAGATGGAGGTAACATCCATGAAATAGTGATAAACTTTAACCTTTGATGTTACCAGGTAATTATTAATAACTATTAATTGACAATTTCTGAGGCTAAGAAAGTTTTTCTCAGAAACCTATAATATTTCTTTTTTGAGGGGATTTTTTGTTGAAATAAAATGGGTCCTCTTTTATTTCATACCGAAGTTCTTATATGGACTTAAACCCAAAACCATTTTTTATAAGTTGTGAATATGTGAAAGAATAGCATCTTACTTTACATTCTGCAAATAATACTTTTAATTTCTCCAGAGAGTTATATAAAAATAGCTTTTTTTGTTTTAAATTCATGTAAGAACTTGATTTAAAGTAGAAATCCTTTTTTACCTTTACAAAAGACCCCAAACAATAGAGCTATTATAGGTTTATGAGAAAGCCCCAGGAATTATCAAGTAATGGTAATTGAATAGTAATTGATACTTTCTTGGTAACATTAAAGGTTAAAATTGATCTGTATGTCATTTCTATTTATTATTATACATATTATAATCCTAGTAGCAGAAATGTAAATGCTATATAATCAGATATGTAATGATCAGATATTTTATGGTAATATCTCCACAATAAACTCTAATATATTTATTTCTATACTTAGCGCTTTCGAAGGAACGATGCCTTCATTTTCAAAACTGTAGATATGAGGAATAACGCGCATGTGTATGCACTTACACATACATATATATATATAAAGATAAAGAAAACATACAATTCGTAAATTTAAGGGCATTTTAAGATCCTTTTAGTCTCACCTATTTCGAATTGTGTTATAAATAAAGTTTTACCGATTCCTATAGAAAACAGAATGGTGAATTCAAATTCAAGAAAAAGAATAATGAATTAACAATATTTTTGGAATTATAAATAATTAAACTCAGCAAAGAATTCATTTTTTGTAATGCATAGAAAATAAAGAAAAGAAAACAGTTATTTGTATTTATATATTGGACTATTTGTATTATCCAATGAGCTCATTTTTAAAGCTTCATTTATAAATTAATGAGTGCATCCCTCCATCTCAATTATATGCCATTAAGACATATCTATTGCAATTATTATTTGAAATTTAAAAAAAAATGTTATAATTGTAAGCCCTATGTATTTAGCCCAATAGTAAGAACAACAATCTTAAGAGCTAAAGAAACCCAATTGATTGGAATGATTGTTCTCAACCAATAACATTTTCTATTTTAATAATTGCATTTTAAATTATTTTTAAATAGGATGAATAATAAAGTGGTACTAAAATAGCATTTAACATAAATCTATTAATTTTAATAAACCTGCAAATAAATTACTAAATAGATAAAGGCCAGAACATAAACTTATTCACGGAGCAAATAAGTATTAGACTTAATTACTCCGTGAATTAAGTTTACATATATAAATTTAAGCAAAATTGTGTGTTTAATTAGATTTTAATTTTAAAAAGTTCATATATTATAATCTTAAGTCAAAAATAACTTAATAGTGATTATCTTTCCATAATAACTTGATAAGCTTTTATGTGTGAAGAGTATAAGTCAAATAAATTTGTATTATCTTTAAGTCCATTACAGGAATTATTCTAAATTGAAACAATTGCCTTTTTTTTATTTAAATATTGTAATATCTCAGTTGTGTGACCAAGTGTTTTACAATATCCTAAGGCGGTTTGGATTGTCACTTTCTGTCTTCGACTCATATCTCTGAGTCGGTGAAGCTTGTATCATTGGTTTGACAAGAGAACATTTGCTTTAGGATATTCTTTACAATAAAACAGTAACTGATTTTCGGCTTTTATAAATTTGTATTAGACATGTATATAGATGAAATTTAAGGATGGTTAAAACTTAAATTTATTCATCTAAATATTATATTTCACAATTTGCTTTCACTGAAACACAATTAAGAGAAAAAAAGTACTATGCAAATTTGTGCGGTAAGTCCTAATATTTTCCGTCAAGCTTATTGAAATGAAACTAAATAGAATAAAAAGATTAGAACATTCTGTATCCTTCAATAAGTTTTACTAATGTCATTACGTCGGTACCGAATTACTGAGTTTTACTTGTAATATAAAAATATATTTAATTACTTTGATTTTCTAACTATAAATTGTGTATGTATACCTTTTTATGCATAATACAATTTTTTATTCGTGTGCATGTATATAAAAATGAATACTTATGTAAAAGTTAATGACGATGACATTTTATTTGTAATTATACATACATATATATATAGCATCTACTCGTAAATGATTATAGCCCTTCCAACTTTAAGAAAAGAAAAAAAAAGAGAAAGAAACAAAAAACTGTTGTCAAGCGTTGGTGGCCTAGCGATTAGCATAGCTGCCTTCCAAGCAGCTGGTTCGGGTTCGCTTCCCGGTCAACGCTTTGACATAAAAAAAAAAACTGTTTGTTAAATATTTTGCAGTGTCTATTCAAACCAATCTGTAAATCAGAATACATCCACTTATGGAATATACTCTTGTATTAAGTGTCCAAGTCTCAGATCCATAAGTAAGAACTGATAAAACACGTTTATTAAAAATCTTCCTTTTCAAACACAGACATATTTCCTTCAGACTACTTACTCAAAGAAGTTTGTAGAGATGCATGTTAGGAGTTACAAAAAGAGATCGAAAACCCAATATATGGGTAAGAAAATAAATAGGTATTAATGACTTAAAGGACTGAAGTGAAGTTGGGCTGGACATACTGCTAGAAGAAATGATAATAGATGGATTATTGAAATCTTAAACTGGATTCCAAGAAATTGTAAAAGACCCAGAAAGAGATGACATGTGATATGGATGAATGAAATAAGAAAGTATGCAGAGGTGATGTGAAGAAGAGAGACTAGAGATCGAAGAAGATGAATTGAATTTGGAGATACCTTCATCCTGCAGCGGATTGATAATGATTGATAATGATGATGATGAAATATACTGATCCATTTTTTGTTTATTTAGTATTTTTTTGATGCTGTCTTATAATTTCTTCAGCAGAAAGCTTTAATAAACAGTTAGAAAGGCTATTCAAGCTTTTAAAAGACCAAAGTTTCTGCATGAAAAAAATATTTATAAAAATTGACAATGGCTACTTTTAAATTCCATTCTTTACTACAATTATCTGCATTTCTGATCCTTTTATAGATTTTGTATTGAACAGAACTATTATTTCTATCATATGCTTGATTATAAATTATATTGTCAAGTTTTCTATTTACAATCAATGACTGGAGTGAGCTCTGACATCAGCTGCTGATATCAGGTGCAATCCAATTGAAACATCAGTATAAATTTGATATGAATAACAAAAAATCTGAATTAATCTGAGGTCATCATCATTTCCAACCATTACTGATCCATAGCAGAATAAAAGTCACTCCAAGTTTAGTCTAGTTTCTCTGACCTCTAGTCTTTTTTTCACATCATTTCAGAAGACTTCCTTATTTCATCCACCAATCCATCCATTTCACCAGATTGTCCATCTACTTATTATTATTATTTTTAATAATATGTCCAGCCTAGTCTCCTAATTTATTTCAACAAAGTCACATGTTCATATATGCTTATATATTATAACCTACACTCCCAACACTGCTCATATCCATTACATGAGCGAAATGCCCAGGCGCCAGTTCTATTAATGAATAGAACAATATAACAAGATATATAATACAAAACTATTATTGAGTCTCTACATTTAAGTTTATGTTCAGCTCAGCTTAGTGGGAGGCTATAGGCAGTTCATAAGATATATGATGATAAATAAATGAAAGAAGAAGTATTACAAACACTAAATATAATGTAAATCTTTTTATTAATTAATTATATGATAAAGAATCATGTTTATCGGTACAGTCTATTAAAATATACTTTAAACTTAATTTCTTCCTTCATCCAAATATAACATATATCCGCTTGCTATAATTATAATACTAAACAATTCTACGACTTGGCATATCACAATCTAAACATCTACTTTAATGCCAATCAAGAAATAAACAATAAGATCTCAGGGAATTTAACAAACACAGTTGAATTAAATAAATACATTCGCCCATAAGTTATAATTCTAAAGTATGATAAAATGTAATGAAACAAATTGACTAAAATATTTTACTGTGTTTCAATAATAAGATAATGACAGAAATAGGGTATTTTAATTTCATATCATCATCTAACAAATATACTAACTTAGAAATTTTTCAAATATGTTTATCCAGTGGCAAATGTTCCTTATAATGTTTGGATTAAGAAAAACAATATTGTCAGACACCAGCAGATTTAATATTATAACTTTAAAATAATATATCTATTTTATGATAGATTTATGAAATGTGGAGATGTGGAAATGGAAAACATGAATGTATACAATAATAACTCCAGACACAGTTTTAAGATTTTAAACAAATAAAATAAATCATTTATTACAATAAAATAAATTTGGTTTAACATATTTACAATTGGACTACTTGTCCTACGGATTTTTAAATTACCAAACAAACTTTAAGCATCAGTTTGGGGTTATCCCTATTATCAAAGCAAATTAACAACAAACTTAAATATTCTGACTTCGAACACATGCTTTACATGTTTCATCTACATGGCACTAAATAAACAACATGTTATATTATTAGCACAAAAAATACTTTTGAGAGGATATTACCATTGATTAATAAAATAAATCAAATTAATTATATTTGGTTCTCAACCAAGCAACTTTCTCTAATTGGCTAAATAATCACTTTCAATTACGAATATCTTTCATGCATAGCAACAAAATCATGTTCATTCTGATGATTTGATGATTTATAACCTTTATTTGAATAAATACACTGCATTTTAAAATATCTATTTCCCCGTTTTAATCTCAATGACTTTATACTTCTATTTAAATGAATGTGATGTATTTCAAACATTTATTTCTCATTTTAATTTCAATAACTCTATACTTTATACATGCGATATTATTTATATTATGCATGTGTGTACGTGTGTCAAGCAACAATGATAGAAAATAATCTTTCTACAAATTCTCCACTCATTAAGAAAATATCATATGATTACTTTATTTCGGACAATGTCGTAATTCATCAATAAAATAAGACACTAATATTACATCAAGAATAATTTAACAATTTATCTGGCCACATATTAATTAACACAGAGCTATATTTTCATGATTATACAGACTATACGTTAAAAGGGACATCTACATGAAGAGCAGATAATTCTTACCAAACACTTCTACAATAATTCACCTACTTCTAAATACACCGTTGGTAGGGAACCTCTCCTCATCACCAAGAATATAAGAAAAACGTCACATAACTTCCTAAACATCATTTAATCATACTTCAACAATAATTCATCTACTTCTAAATACACTATTGGTGGGGAATCTTTTTCCTCATCACCAGGGCTCTAAAAAAACATCACTCAACTTCAAAAAATATCATTTAATCATACGCATATAATATAAACTAGGCTCTACTCATGGAAAAACATATACAAAATAAGCAAAATCTTTTATCCCTACACGTATTATAACGCAATCAAATTTCTTTCCATTCTCAAAGCTCTTCTAAATATTGAACATTATAAATACACGCTGGCAGATAAATACATACAGATAATGTACTAATCCATTCCATTCAGTAGAATATGACAGCATCCGAAATTTATACATAAAAATATTCACAAACTGAACTTTATCAAACAAATGTCATAATTGTGCAAAACAGACACACACCCGCGAATAAAAGTATATATAAAATCAAATCTAAATTACACACTATGCAGGCAACATGGTAATTAAATATTGCATCAAGGTATAACTTTTAATTCAAAATAAACTTTAGGTTACTTTTAAAATTTAATATTTATAATCATTACGAATGAACTCTCTTTCATATCTTGCAAATTATTTCTATTATACGTTCGTTGATTCAAAAAAAAAAAAATTCTCACTTTGAGATAATAAAGTATGCAATATAAATATAAACCTCTCTAATAATATATTTAAACTAAAATATTTTTTTCTTTTACTTTCGTAAAAGAACAATAAGACCTATTTGAACACAATCAATTTTTACCAGTATATTCCTCATTCGGATACGCTTCAGAGACGGTCTTGAAAATCAAAATAACCCAAATTGTAAATGAACATAATAATAAATAAGCCTATCTACCTATCATATACATTAATTATGACAAGCAATAAAAAAAATAAAGAAACAAAGGTTATTAGTTTTCTAACTTAAAAATAAAAGTTTACTTGCAAAGCTCGGTTCCAAGTTTATGAAACAATATGGGACACATTCCAAACTGAATTTAAATTAAAATAAACTGCTGCAGGTAACCAAACAAGTATAATCATTCTTAAATAGGACTCAGCATCTTCAATGTTCATAAAAAAGTTATTTAAGTTACAGTATCACACATAAGCAATCAATTTGTCTTCTATTATGACGAGAACATAATAAATTCTTAACTACTGTTGGACATGAATTATCTCACTTATTCCATTGTAGTTCTAAATTAAATACGTAATTATTTTAGTAGTATTCTCGAATAGCATTTAACACTTTATAATTTATTATATGCCTGGTTTATTCTTAAATATTGTCCATTAATATACCATGTTTCCCTAGTAATTCTTCAATTAATAATATTTTGTTTTATTTTCCATCTTTATCGAAGAGAACAGAAATTACCTGCATTTCTATTCTTCCATTCGATTTCAGCAAATACTTAATTTGAAGGGACTCATGTTTTATTTCCTTCATTTCAAATACGTCTTATTTCCAGGAATACCAGATAAATAAATAGTGTTATCTCTCTATGGTGAATTTGAACATGGCATGATTTATCCAAATATGCGTATTCTTAATTCTATGTTTCATCCTCACAAAAACACAACACGGAAAATAGCGAAGAATTAAAATATATTCTGTAAAATTGTTCTGCATGCGTTTCCCAGATATATTAAAATACACCTGTTGGTTAGTGATACAACAATAATATTCATGCAATTTATTCCTGTTTAAAATGGCAATTGAATGAAGTAATGTAGACTGGACGTTATCAACATACATTTTTAAAAGAGCAATAGTTATGAAAGGGTTATTTTAAAAATGTTAAAATTGAGGAGAGTAAAGTAAACTGAATACCTTTTAGAATTTAGAACTGCATTCTGAAATTAACTTGTCCCATAATAAATTTCTTGGGATTCTTTCGAAATTTTACTCCAAAGTCTTTTTTAAATCAATTTGACTTCAGCAACTGGTTTTTTAAATTTTCACAATAAAAAAAAATGAGCCACTGTTTTCTGGCTACCATTACCTTACATAATATGCAAATGTTTTACTGGAAATCTTTGTTAAAAAGCTCTCTTTAGCAAAAAGGTCATTTTTTTCTTCACAAAGTTACTCTCAAGCTTCCTTTCTATCTAGGCTAATTACATATTCAAAAAAAAAATCTTTTCAAAAAAAAAAAAAACATTTTGATTAGATCAAGACAAAAATAATAATAAAATAAATAGCTTTTATAAACTTGAAAGAAAAATGAATATTAATTAACTATTAAACAAAAATGATTAATAATTTATTTAATTTGTAAAATAATTCATTGATTCAACTATCTATTAATCATTGGAAAGAAATATATATTTGTTAAATTATTTAAGATAGTTACTGTAATTTAAATGTTTTTATTGTACATGTACTATTGCTTAATGTTGTTAAAAGATGAAAATGAAATGAAAACGATGCAGAGTCATACATGCATGCACATACACTATACTATAAATATTAAAGTATCTTAACTAAATATAATTGAAATGGCTATTAATTGTTGACAAAAGGATAAGTATTAAAGAATAAGGATTTTGAAACCATTCAACCAATACTACACTAATATAAAACAACCTTGCATTTTCCTGCCCAAATATACCATTTCCTATAATAACAACCCCTCTCTCTGGCATTAAATGCTTCACTAACCACAACAATAATAACAAATACTTATAAAGTGGTCAATCAACTGCATAAGTGATCCATATCCAAGCTTCAAACAATCTCCAGCAAAAAAAAATTTTAAATTCTAAGGCTATTTCATTTTTTTTAATATAATGTAACTATTCAATGCAGATACAAAGTATGTCAATTCCTTGTGCCGATCCAGATGGTCACAATATATATATATATATATATATATATATATATATATATATATATATATATATATATATATATATATGTGTGAAGAAATGAAGTCTTAGAACACATGACTATGGAAGCCAGAAGCAGAAATCTGTCTGGGACTGGGGATATTCTGAAAAGCTTGTTAAGAGCTATTGACAAGCTCATTATATAATATATATAACATATACTAACCACATTCCACTCTTTTGACACTTTGAAGCAAAATATATTTATTTATTAATATTACAGTTTCGACTGTTCCTAGCAATCTTCATCAGATCTGAATATCTACTAAACTCTCTCTCTGACAAAGACTGCTAGGAACAGTCAAAACTGTAATATTAATAAATAAATATATTTTGCTTCAAAGTGTCAAAAGAGTGGAATGTGGTTATTATATGTTATATATTAGAAAAGCAAAAATAAAGAAGGAAAGAGGAAGAGAAGTTATTGAAGATTATATTATTATATAATATATACATGTCATCATCATCATCAACCATTATCAATCCACTGCAGCATGAAGGTCTCTCCAAGTTTAATCCATCTTCTCTGATCTTTAGCTTTTCTTCTCCACATCACCCCTGCACACTTTCTTATTTCATCCATCCATCTCACATGTGGTCTCATTCTGGGCCTTTTAAATCTCTTGGAATCCAGTTTAAAATTTCAATTTTCCATCTATTATCATCTCTTCTAGCAATATGTCCAGCCCAACTCCATTTCAATCTTTTAATTTTTTCAATGAGGTCAGTAACACCTGTTTGTTCTCTTACCCAAACATTGTGTTTTTGATCTCTTCTTGTTACTCCCAACATACATCTCTCCATACTTCTTTGAGTGGTCTGAAGTCTCTGTATTGCTCTTCTATTAAGTGTCAAAGTCTCAGATCTATATGTAAGAACTGGTAAAACACATTTGTTAAAAACCTTCCTTTTCAAACAGATAGGCACATTTCCTTTTAGTATCATCTTATTTCTACCAAAAGCACTCCAACCATGTTTAATTCTATGATTAATTTCCTCCATTATGTTTCCATCTGTATTAATAATCTGACCAAGGTATTTGTAACTGTTAACTTCTTCTAATTCATCACAATCAATTTTTATTTTCATATTTTGAGCAAATCGATTAAACATTACTTTAGTCTTTTTAACATTTATCTTTAGTCCTACTTTCCTACTTTCATCTGATAACTCCTGCAACATTTCCTGCAGCTCTAAAGCATTATTTGAAAAAACAACTGCATCATCTGTGAAATCTAAATGACTTAAATAATCTCCATTTACTTTTACTTCTTTAGTTTCCCATTTTAATCCACAAAATAATTCTTGCAGCACTGCTGTAAAAAGTTTTGGAGATATGGAGTCACCTTGTCTTACACCTTTCTCAATGTTCACTTTCCCAGTATCATTATGTAATCTAACTGTTGCTGTTACATTTTTATAAATATTCCTTAAAATGTGACAATATCCTGGATCTATACCTTGATGATCCAATGCTTTAATCACTGAAGAAATGTTTATAGAATCAAATGCCTTTTCATAATCTACAAATCCAAAACATAATGACAACTCATATTTATTTGTCCTTTCTATAACTTCTCTCAATACCTGGATATGATCTACTATACTAAAACCACTTTTAAATCCAGCTTGTTCTCTTGGTTGGTGGAAATACAATGTTCTCTGTAGACAAGTTATAATTATCTTAGTAAAAATTTTATATAAAACTGATAAAAGGCTGATAGGTCTGTAATTTCTAATATCTTCTTTATCACCTTTTTTAAATATTAATATTATTACTGTATTCTTTCAATCATCCGGTACATGTTTATCATTTAGACATTTGGTATGTAACTTTGCTAAAAAAAAATTATCATTCTTCACCTGCTTCTTTTAATATATCAATTATAATTCCATCATTACCTGGAGCCTTTCCTTCCTTCATACATTTAATTGCATGTCTCACTTCTTCATTTAAAATTCTGGGCAATTTGGAAGATGAAATAGATATAGGAGGTACTTGTTCTTCATTACTATATAATTTTTGATAAAAATCTTCTACCAATTTCATGATGTCATCTCTCTTTTTAGCAATAATTCCATCTTTTCTTCTTATTGCAGATATAAATTTCCTACCAATATCAAAATGTTGTTTTACATTCTTGAGACTTTTATTTTCTTCTACAGCTTTCCTTGCTAGTTCACAGTTATACTTTCTTATATCATTTTCAACTCTTTTCTGCACCATTTTACAAAATTCGAGATATTCAATTCTTTTTAATGCATCATTTTTATATATCTTCATATTCCTTCATTTCTTCATAAATTCTCTAGTCTCAGTAGAAATTTTATTGGTCAATTGCTGCTTTTTTCTACCAGCTATCTTTGTTGCAGTTTTTAAAAGTGTATCAGTTATTTTCATATTAATTTCATTCAAATCTGAATCATGTTCAAAATCTACGAATACTTGAAACCGATTTGTAAGTTCTAATTTAAATTCATTAGAAAGTTTCTGAAGATTAGGAATGTCGACTGCAAATATTGTTTTTCTTAATAAATGTTTGTCTCTCTAGTTTTACATTAACACGTATCTTACACCTTACTAATCGATGATTATTTCCTGTGTTAAATTGTACTGATATTAGTAATAAATAATTTAGTGATTTATACATATGTTATTTTGTGGCTGGAAATTACGCTTCACACATGCCTATTACTTTAATATTAAATTAACATGCGCTCAAAACACTTATTGATGGGTGAGTTCATGTAAATTTAAATTAATCTAATAGCGCATATGCGAACAAAAATTTTCTTTCTCATGATTACTTATATATACTCATGTTAATAATGTAAAATTTAGACAGCTATAAATATTGAAATAGTAGAATAAATCATTTTTGAGTTGTGAGGAATGGTAAACTATCCCTGTTAACGGCCAAATGGTATGGCTTGATCATAGTGTTAAATTGCATAGATATTCAACTTGCTTTCAGGAAGTAAATTTAACATATATATGTAATCATAGATTAGAATCTCAGAACCCTTTTCACATTGATTAAAAATTTTGAACCTCGACAATTTTCACTGAATGTAGTAAAATAATCAAAATTAATTTTATAAAATAGTAAAAAAGTAGATAAATAAAAAGAAGGAGTTCTTAAAAATTTGAAAACAGGAAGTGATGGATCAGAGTCACATCATCATGATCCAAAGATCTTGAGTTTCAGAATACTTGGTAATTCATAAGAAATTTGAGCATCAGAAGTGGTAGAGAGGGTCTATGGGTCCATGGATCTTGAGTTTCATAGTCTATTACTCGACCACTGCAATTAATCATGTAAAAATCAAATAGATTTACAAGGAATTAGGTCTTTTTCAATATTATTTTAAAATTTAGTTAGTTGTTGAGTAGCTGAATTTTAATATCAGAAATGACATCCAACATACTTGTTTTTTGTTTTTGTTGAAATGTAGAATGAACATTTTTATACCTATTTTAAATTATTAATTAGAGTTTAAATACTAATTTTATTTCTGAACTCAAATTTTTATTATTGAACTCTAATGTTTTGCATCTAAGTTAGAAACTCAGAATTATGACTTTTACACCACTAAACACCACATGATTACCATTTAACATCACATGATCACCATTTTTTAGGCTTGCTCATAACTGTTATTAAAACAGGCAAAATTCTCCATGTAGTAGTGCCACTCAGTGCAAGACAGAGTAATCAATGGATGCCAGAAGATTTGTGCATAAAATCCCTATCTAGTGCCTACTCATTCAATATCCCCAGACTAGTTTCTAGCTTGTGGCTTTCATCAGTGAGGATCCTAAGATCTAGATGAAGTGCTCTCAGGTCTAAGACTCTTCACTGACAAAAGCCACAAACTAGAAACTAGTCTGGGAATATTGGATGAGTATGCATTACATAGGAATTTTATGCACAAGGCTTCTGGTGTCCATTGATTAGTTTGACTTGCACTCGGTGGCACTACTGTATGAAGAGTTTTGCCTGTTTAATTTTGAGCTTTGTTTTAGTTTGTTGTTTTTCCATGAAATATTTAAAATATGAAATTAAAAAAACAATATTGGCTATTTTGTATTTTTACACAATCCCCTAAAATATCATGAAGTTAGAAGTCAAATTATTTACATAATTTTTAACCTTAGGAATTTACTAAATAGCAATTATTCATTGTTAATGACCCATCTACTTAATCAAAATAAATATTTTTTTTTTACAAAGAATAAAATCAACTTCCTCTGTGACATTATAAAATTGATAATTAATTATATAATCAAAACTATTAGATGACTTATGGTAAAATTCCAGCCATTCTACGAGAAATCTTGGAACATGTAGAATTGTTTGTTGTAAGTTAGACTGTATTTAATAATTGTTCTTACTAGCAACCTCAGATTATAACTTTGTTTTATTTAAAATTATCTTAACCAGTCCATTTATCCAAATATAGGTCTGCAGAGAAATCAAGAAAAAGCATTGAAGTCAACTTGCTTATATAGCCACCTATTGAGATATTTTGCTATTATTATTTTTTTAAAATTGAGAAATTCACATTTATTTTTAACTCCAAATATATATATAAAGATGACAGAATAATTGAAAATATGGCAACTTCAAAGACTTAAGTCACATTTGATATGTGTTCTTTTTTTTTTGTAATCGGATTGTCACATGCTTTGCAAGATTACTTCAATAAAATTTTCGAATGACTAAAACCTTGATTTATTTGCAAAGTTTATTAAGATTTGCGATTATTTTTTTTTACGATTCAAAGAATTTTATTGGTTAAATGTTAAATATTTTTATTATTTTTATCATACTTAGAATAGCACTAGCACTTGCAAGTATATTGCATCTAATGTTACGTAGAAGTGACTATAATAATAGAGATTACATATTTTCAATAATAAAAAATAATGTGATCCTTAATGGGGCTTCTAATAATTGGAGATAGCATGTTAGTGTTTCAGATGCGGACACAATAAGGACCAGGTATCAAACTAAATATTGTGTGTGGAAATTTTTTAACCTTTGCTCTCATTGGCTCTAATCTAATCCAGAAAATGTTTTGTTATTTCCTAGAATTATTATCATGTAAAAAAATTCATCTGGTGAACTAAAGTGCATATAGAAAAAAATTCAAAGCCCTAATTTTAGAGAATATTCCTTTTGAAACTGATTTAAATAAGATTTGTATGTTGCAATTAGGAATTTGGAATTGTTAATAATATGTTTTCAAAAGATTGACATTCAAAAAATAAGTGAGTTTGAATCTCTGTGTCTCTATGAAAAAACATTTAAAATAAACATTTGCACCATATCTTTTATGTTTATAAAATTGTAAGACTGGTAATGATTATTTTTGCATAATAATTATGTAATGATTATATTAAAAATCAAAAATATACATGATTACACAATTATTTTACATGTATATGTTTTATTTTGAAAAAAAAATAGTACAATGTTAACATAACAATTTACAGAATTTTGATAAACAGAATATAGTGCAATATCATAAAAGTTATTAAAAAATTTAATACTTTAAATCACAATTTGATAGATTTATCAGATATTAATATTTATTCATTCAGATTTTAAACATAAATATCAATAAAAAAATTAATTGGTTTTATGAAGTCCATCTGCTCTTTGTAACTGTTGAATGGTAAAACAGTTTTTTGTTTTTATTCCAAACTTATATTTTTAATATTTGAAAGTTTAGATATGATTTTTTAGAATTTATTTTGTTTGTAAATGGATATTACAATCAGTCAAATTCAATTTATCATATTTTGATATAGAATAACAGTTTAATACCAAAATCAAAATTTGAAAACATACAAAACTCTCATCAGGGAAAACAAATCTATCACAGTGTAGATCGATTAAATTATTTTTTGAAAACATCTATTTTAAAAATTGAATAAAAAAAGCAGTATTTGTGAGTTTTTAAGTAAACCAAGATGACAGTCTATATTTTTGATAAATATGCAGTTTTAGGGCCCCAAAAAATGTTTACCAAAAAATGCCTGCTAGGAAACATATTTAATAATTACATTTCATGTTTTATTACTATTATTTTTAAAAAAGAAACTGTGGAAAAATTAATTAAAAACATTTATAATTTATTTTCTTTTTTAAAAATTAACTTATTAACAGAAAAATGGAAAAAAAATACAAATACAATATTTACACTTTATTTATATCAGTAGTATGCAATTATATGTGACCATTAATTAATATACACTTTTTAGAAGGGCAGGATCCCATACCTTTGGTAGGAGTCCATCACATCTGTCACTGGAAGGTCCCAAATTTTTATGATTTTGATAATTTATTAAAAGACTGCTGACAAAAACAAACAAGCTGAATTGAACCAAAGTACAACAATGTTATGAGTGTCTTGTCACTTCCTAGCCGACGCTTTGATGCATGAAAAAAATGGAAATAAAGCTTTTTAATGAAATTCATCAGAATTTATTTATTTTTTAAATTTAATAATTGATTTATTAATTTTGTTTTAATTTAATAATTAAGAAAACTTCAGTAGATTATAGGCCCTCGATACTGTACATTTATAAAAAATATGGAATTCCATCTTGGATTACTTGAAAACTCACAAATACTGAAAAAGCTTATAGGCACTTTTTTTAATAAACCAAACTAAAAGTACAGTTTTGACATTTTTCATATTAAAATTGTATATAAATTACCAGGAAAAAAATATTTATTCTAATATGTATATTTTGAGAATGAACCAATTTCTTTTTAATAGAAATGCCAATTTAAATGTTAATTAGAATATAGTCTCAAAAGTGTTGCTGTTACTATTTGTAAATTAAAAAGCAGGATATTTTCTAGCAATGATATACTATTACAATTAAATCACTTGTATATTGCTTTATTACCCAGTTCATTATATAAAAATGAGATTTGAACCCTCCTACTGACATTACATAACGTCATTAGAAAAATTCCATTTAAGAAAGCTATAAAATTCTAAAAATATGACGGTAAGATCATAAGACTACACTTGATATGTTCTTCAGCTTGTTAGATATGACATTATTTAGTTTACTTTTACAAAGTCACATTTTCATTGAATTTCCCCTGCGGATTGGTGCAGGAGTAGAGCAGCAGACCCCGGAGTTCAAAATTCATGGACCATAGCTTAACTATTTTATTTATTGGAATGGATGATAACAGATTTTTAAAAAGATATTTTATGGTGAGATTGGACATGTGATTGCAATTGAGGCAGATCCCAAACACTTGAAAGAAAGCAATTTTGATTGGTTTCAGCTGGAGATGAAGCTGAGGATAAACTATAATGCAGGTCATAATGTGACCAGAAATAAACATTTCCTGCAGAAGAAATTAAATGACAACTTCACAAAATATCAAATAAACATAATACTGGATCGTAAAATTTTATATGTGGATATATTTGAAGTTTATGGATTCGTCTGTGTAATCATCACAAAACTCATCTCTGATATATTTTTTTATTAATAATTATTTTTTTTGTCTTCTCTTTCTTCCTAGAGTTGGAATGGCCATATTTACTTATGACTGGTTGCTGTTTTGAAAAGATGCATTTTTGAATGATTAGCTTTAAAAAATGTAAGTCTTGCGTTGTTAGCCGAGAGGTATCGCAGCCGCCATCCAAGCAAATAGTTGGTTGCAGACGGTTCTAGGTTCGCGTCCCGGCCGATGCCATGACATATGAAAAAAAAAAATGGCTATGTATATTTTAAAACTAGCAAATTACTGTAGCATTAAAAAAAACTAATATATTATTAATATAATAAACATTTTTGAATAAATTAAATGCAATGTATGAGTGCAGGCATAGAATCATAGAGAAATATTCCGGGTCTAACTTTGATATTAAAACCAGATTATCTCCAGCTTCCTTTTTTTAATCAAGTGGTAATATTATTTATCATCAGGGATAGCCTGCCATTGTGTACCACTCATTTTTGGCTAATACTTTAGTATTTAGCACTCCTTTATAAATAAAAAATGTAGATAATTATTTGCATATTTTTCATTTTCTTTTGAGTGGTTTTTCCCTTTAGCTGAAAATAGCTAAATAATAGATGGCCAGCGTTGTGATGTTGCTGCTATTATTTGAACCTGGAAACAAAGCTCTTATCCTTTTAATTTAATCTTTGGGAGTTAATCTGGAAACAAAGATCCTATCCTTTTCATTTAATCTTTGGAAGCTAATCTGAAAACAAATATCCTATCCTTTTCATTTAATCATTGGGAATTAATCTGGAAACAAAGATCCTATCCTTTGCATTTAATCTTTGGGAGTTAATCTGGAAACAAATATCCTATCCTTTTCATTTAATCTTTGGGAATTAATCTGGAAACAAAGATCCCATCCTTTTCATTTAATCTTTGGGAATTAATCTGGAAACAAAGATTCTATCTTTTTCATTTAATCTTTTAGAGTTAAAATGGAAATAAAGATCATATCCTTTTCATTTGATTTTTAGGAGTTAATTATGTGTAAAAGTATACCATTTCATTACGAGACTGAAAGTTGCCTAATATTATACTCATATTTATTTTACATTGGCTATCTTTGCCTGGTACTCCCTTTACCTGACAGTGAAGATTAATTAGATCATTGCTTTTTTAGATATGGAATTATCAACCAAAAAAATAATTACTGAAAATTTTTTTACCTATTAAAAAAAAAAAAAAAAAATCTAAAATTCAGCTAAAGTTAAACCCCAAACTGTGGATTTGGCAAAGATTCGTACAACATTTTATTTGTTTAATGAGAATATTATTTTGTAATTATTTTTTGAACACAAGGTGCTTAATAATTTTCGTTAATAATTTACAGAAAGTTACGCCAATAATCAACGATGATTTGTTGAGGTGTAAAATGACAGATTCTGGGGCTTGAGGTCCATGGAATAGTGGCCAAACTCTGCCACTTCCGGTACTGCTTTTTGTGAACTCCCAAACAATAAAGCACTCATTTATTACTGATGATGATCAAGTCTTTTTATTGTTTGACAAAGATACTTTCAAATTAAAAGTCTTTTTGAAATCATAAAACTTATTTCTCAATAGATTATTTAACACACACACACATACATGTAAGAATACACTATTTGATTTTAATCATTATTTAAATAAGCAGCTTTAATAAATAAACGATTAATTAAGGTAATATTTTTTTAAAAATAAAGTTCATACTTTTTTTTATATTCTGTTTTTAATTTTTTGCTTGATCCAGTTTTAGTTCTTCGGGGCGTGTTCTGATTCACTACCCTTTCTGTGTATCTCTGGAGTCAAATATAAACAAACAGAAATCGAATTAAATGGAAAAATAAAATAAAAAAGCATTTTTATAATCTGAGATTTATTACACATTTTTATTTTAGTATATATTATAGACTTTTCTCTTTAACAACACATCTCTAATAATATTTTATATACAGGCACTATCGTAGATATAGGTGGAAATAACTTTTATTGGTGGTTAGTATATATACAAGTGACGTCAATGAAAGAATTAACAAGCTGAGATGAAGTTGCGTTGGGCATATTGCTAGACGAGATAATCATAGATGGACAAATGAATCTGAAATTGGATTTCAAAAGATTGTAAAAGGCCGAGGAAAAAAACTCAAAGAAGATAGATGGATAAAATAAAAAAGTTTGTTGGTGTGATGTGAAAAGTTTAAGGTTATGGATTTGTGGAATTGAATTAAACTTGGAGAGACATTCATTCTGCAATGGATCGATTACTGTTGAAAACAATTATATATATATGTTAACTGTATTACTAAATGTTTAAATGCAAAGTAAATAAGCTAAGTTTTATGTATCCGTATGATATTTTCTGCCGAAAAACAAATAGTGTTACTAGGCAATACAATACTAACCCAAGCCATAAAACTTGATTAGTTCTATCGCTTGACTTAATTTATTTTTGCATCTCATTTTCATAGTTATATTATGAACATTCATCACACTTTACGTCATTAAAATGCAACCAAACAAAGTCAAATGATTGAAAAGCTTTGATAATTAATCAAGGCAGTTATTTATCTTATATATATATATATCAATTTAAAGTCTCGCACTGTTTGAAATTTAAAAAAAAAAAAAGAATTGAAAATGATAAAATAGAATTATTTCCCATAGTAAGCTGCGTAAGTAGAAGCATATGACAGCGAATTGTGAGACAATAATATAATTATAATTGCAAGTGGACCAAATCTTATGAGAAGAAAAAGTAATTTGAAAGCGTAGCAGAAAAATAAAATCATGCATTAAAATTATAAAATTAAAAAGATTGCCACGAAGATCAAATATGCAAAGTAGACTATACTTAATTTAACTCTTTTTAAAAGTTGTAATTATAAATTTTTATTAAACGCACATTATTATATTAAGTAATATTTACTAAGGCTATACCTTAGGAATAAGCGTCTGAAAAATTCGACGGTAGGGACCTCTACAGGTCTTAAACACAAGCTTACGCTATGAAGAAAAGAGGGAGATAAATTATCAACTTAAAAAAATAAAGATCTGGCTGACTTGTTCGTATACTTATCTGTAAGCATATTGTAACTACAATTGAAAAATAAATTTATATCTATACATTAAAATTATGAAACTAATAAGATTACCACAAAAGTCAAACATATGCAAGAGGTTATATGTAATGGTGGTTTTGTTTTTTAAATTATCCTTTTTTTTTTAAATCTAGCATTTATGTGTATCTATGTGTGTGCGTGTACGTATGTACCTGTGCAAAAATTAGCTGAGATATTTTGAATTTTTAAACAGAGATTAAATATATATAAACATTACCCATTATAAATTGTTTTCAGGATTTTGTAATGGCAGGAGAGTATTACATATAGTCTATGATGATACAAAATACACTGTCACATTTTATGTTGTAATTTATTATCCAGACATGATAGTGACTTAACATTTTAGTGGTAAATAGCTAAAGTAAGTTGTTTCATAACGCACAGATTGATTCAGAAGTGATACTGCAAACATTTTAAAAAGAGGAAACATTTTTTCAGGACACAATCCTTATAGAATCTCAATATTATGGTAAAGAAAATTCATTCAATATCCAAGTTCAACCAGGCTAAAAATTGTAGTTGTGAGAGACAGATCCACTAGGGGCACATTTGATCAAGTTAAATTCCAGTGCCCTAATCCCACGAAGTCAAATGTATAAATTTTATTTAAAAAAAATTTAATAAAAGATACAGAAATAGTAGAATATTAACCGAAATATTATAGCTTCTAAAAATTTTCTCTCTATGTGGTTAAGATATTTATTTTATGTAGCGCAATGTTTTTAATCTATAATAAACTAATAATCAGCATTAAGATAATGCACATGCGCTAACAATAAATGAATACTCTCATTTTTTCAAATACAAGATAAAGTCTTTGTGAAAGGATAGAATGAATCCACCTATTCTTTCAACCCAAACATTTAAGTATGGGTAAATCTTAAGTATCTGGAAATGAGAGTGTGAATATATTAAACAATCACTTTAAATTACTTTTACTATGTCTGAATGAATGTCGCCTGGGAAATTTACTAGAATTTACGATATGTCATTCTTAAATGAAATTAAACATATATAAATATATTTATTTTATATAGCGCGATGTTTTTAATCTGTAATAAACTAATAATCTGCATTAAGCTAATGCACGTGCACTTTGTGGATTTTAACCATAAATGAATACTCTCATTTTTCAAATACAAGATAAAGTCTTTGTGAAAGAATAGAATGAATCCACCTATTCTTTCAACCCAAACGGTTAATAATAACAAAGTGATTATGAAAAATTACAGTCAGAATTATCTTTAGGAATATTATTATTAACCATCTGACTAATAGAATTTTCAACTAATTTTTATGCTCATAATTTTTGGCCAAGTGCTTGGCTTATTAACTTTAAAATCTAATGTAAAGTCAGATTTTACACTCTCAGAATCACCACCTTTTTCAACCTTTTTCTTTGCTTTGAGCTTCAGATAATTTGACGTTTTGTTCACATTGGTTCTCAACTGGGGAGATTCAAACAAATGAAAATAAATATTTCATTAATAAAATAAAAAATTTACACAGGACACAACAACAACAACAAAAAAAAGAAATAATTTAACATGAGTTTAATGTATTCAATTAATTATGTATACAATGGAATTAATATACATATTAAGAATAGAATGTAGACATACATTATAAGTTACACATCTACAAAACCTAATATAGATATAACTATCTTTACACATAGCTTACTTTGCAATATAACTCTCATATATATATATATATTGTAACAGTAACCAGGTTCAAACCCTGTTACAAGGGAGTTACACAATATTTCCTAACTGCCTAAATCAGCATGAGTCTAATAAATTGGATTCAGCGTGCGAGTATAAAATATAAAGAATTATATATATATATGTCGAAGAGAGAATGCTTGAAAGTGTTTTTTTTATTATTTAAAAAAAATAAAGAGTTAAAAAGAAAAATCAGAACAAGCAAGAGTGGTTTTTCGAACTGAAATGAAATATTAATATTTTCTTGTTGCTAAATTGACTGATACAGCTATGCTCGTATTATAAAATGAAACCTTAAAACAAATCCTTCAATCAACCATCAGGAGAAGAAAATGGATTTAGATATAGTAACTCAGACTGTCGCTACAATCGGAATGCAGGAATAGAATAATATGTGTAAGGCCATCATCCTAAGCTTCGAATATGTAGCTGTTGCTGTTAAGTGCCTGCCTCTCCAAGAACCATAGAGGCCTCATCAATATGCCGCTAAAACAATCCAGGAGGAAGAAAATATTGAATTGTGTACACTCAGAATGCCCCCAGTAAGCCGTCATTATTTCATAGATCCAAGTAATACCCCAAAATGGATGTTCATGCAAAACTTTTGCTATTATCAGAAAAATTTTGTTTTATTCTTCGACAGGAAAAGAATACGTAAATTTTGGTTGGATCGTCAAAATCAAGTTTACGTGGAAATAAATTTATCCATATTAAAAATCCCAGGTACTTCAAGGTAACTATAATTAGTTTTATTATCTTAAAAGAACTGAACATTGCCTATCATTACTCTCCAAAGATGCACCCCTTATGTAAAATTATATATTTTAATTTAAAATGTATAAATGCATTCCTACACACGTGTTTAATTATATGTTCATTTATATTTAATTAATTCCGTTTTTTGTCTTTTATGTTAGCATTGATATATAAATTATATATATGTTTTTCTTTCTCCATATTTAATTAGCCATATTAATAAAATTGTATACCTACATTAAATCAAATTGTCTCTCATTAATGAACATATTTATCATTTATATTAGGATAGTTCTGTTCTTGGCAGAATATCAGAATGAATGAAGTATGCTTTTCAGAATAGGCAATTCTATTACATGTAATTTTAAAATTCTAAACCATTGATTTGATAAGGAAATAGATCGTGTATAGAGGGAATAAATGTGTAGAAAGAGGGAGTTCAACAGTAGCTAATTTTAAATGACACATGATCTAATTTAAGGGGTATAGAAAAGAAACCGTTACTAATACGTAAGTTTAAACATACGCGTCTTAAGTTGAGAAGTATATAAAGCAGGGAAAGCTTGTTTCAACTACATAAATTTAGCCATTACCTCCGTTCAGCCTGATGGGTATTGTTACCTCCCAGCCCTGGGATTTGAGCTAGCAGAAAGGGTCGGGCACCTAATTAGCGATAGTTTTAAGATTTCTTAAAAGGGAAAAGTATAATTCTTACGGTACTAGTGAGATTGGCAATTGGGGTCAGTTTATTATTTGACACTCATAAATATACTTTTTCTGAAGAAATTGTTGTTTGTCTTTTTAAATGAAATAATGGCCACTAGGTAGATTTTTTAAATTTTTTTTTTGATGTACATCCTGATATAGGATACATAGATTTTTATTTCTTAAGATATATTTAAGAAAGGGATTCATATTTGAACCCAATACGGTGTATAGTAGTCAAATTCTATCTGCAGGTGTTATGGTGACTATATAGCCATAGGTTTTATGTTTACTACCCTATGTGGTCAACAGATTCAATTTTTTTGATAGACTTTTATATAAACAACAAAATTAATACCAGGGTTGCCTGTTAATATATATATATATATATATATATATATATATATTAGATAGTAGAAATACTTATATATATATATATATATATATATAAGTATTTCTACTTCTAATGTGCCTACCTTTACAATCTATGCAACCTTATTAGATTTACTATAAAATAATAAGATTAAGTAACATATAGAGACCCTATTTGACTCATTATCTATAGCCAAGGACCAATTCATTAAACATTAACTTGTCTCTATTATTTTTACTGAAGTACAATAGTTATAAAAAGTTCAAGTAACTCTTAATTTCCATGGGCAGTAATAAGATTAATTTTAACCAGCCTGTAAATTAGTTTGTTAAAAATAGTTCTTGTTTGTTTCAAAACCCATTAGTTACTTTTAATTTAATTCAGGATTTTATACTTGTTTAATAACAAAATATTTATTCTACTTTATTATTTAATTTTTTGTTTATTTCACAAATAAATCACTTAAATATATTGTACACACTACACATTTGAAATTTTATATTGTTTATTCCATAAATTTTTAGAAACCATTAACACATCTTGTACTTTATTTGTTTAATGATAAGTTATGTAGGGTAGCTATAAAAAATCAAACTCATGGTTTGTTTGGACTAGATAACAAATGTTTTAAGCACTTTCCCAATAGTTGTGACCATTTAGAAGAGCTTTCAAATGACATTAAATGGTAAAAATGATGTAATAAAATTTGTTAAGAATTAAATTTATATTTTGATGCACAATATCATTTTTAAAAATTGAGTTTTTTTTTACTAATTCTGTATTCCTTGTATTCGAACTCTCTCTCTCTCTCTCATGTAGCTAAAGTGACATTGAAAACAATAACTTTTGGATATGTTTAGATAATACTATGGATCAATTATGAGTTTTTAGCTAGGTAACAAAGCCCTTCTAATTCCAAGGAAAAGTAGATTAATAAAACATATAAAAATAATATTGATAAAAAAAGAATATCGTTATTTAAATTTAAAAAATCCGCATTTAAAAGAGGCTTACAATACAATACAGCATTGAAATAGATTGCAAAATCTACATTCCCAAAGTCCAAACTCTAGCACTGCGCTATACTAAACAAGTAAAAATAGTAATTATAAAATATGATTGATAAATTTAATTATCCACTATTCGATTATGTCCAACATATTATCTTAATTATGAGGGTGTATTTTTTAAATAAGTTTATTTTGAAATAAATTATTAATACTGCTTTTTATATATATAAATTAGAATATTTAAAAAAAAGTTACTTCCTTGCAAAGAAGTGATTACTACGACAATTTTAATAGTGGTATTATAACCTCTTCTAAATGGTTTGCTCTAAAATACCATTATGGAGTGTTCGGATTTATTGCACTAGTAGAGTGTATATTATGTAATGAGTCTATTTTGAACAATTGCCAGACGGTTAAGTAAAAAAAAAGTAATTCTCTCATATTTAAATAAATAATTTTTATCGTAGAAAAGTTTTTATCGTAGAAAATATTTGCAATCAGAATATTTTTAACTATGAGTGACTTGTAAATTCACTTATATATAAATCTTATTAACTATCATGGTAATAAGTGCCCCTCTTGATAAGGAACTTTTTGTGCGGGGGAGGGGGGGTAACCTTCATACTTACATGCGGTGACTCTGATGAGAGACAATCAAAATTATTTGCTAGTTAGGAAAAAAATATTGTTCTGAATGCGATTACTATTGATGAATGAGAATCGATTTTTGACATCATCTAAAGATATATTGTTATTGATCCCATATAACAAAGCTAAAAAAAGTTTGTTTGAGATTTTTTTACACTTGACGTTTAAACTATGGTTAATGAATTCTGATGTTAAATATGTATCAAAAAAGGATAAATTATCTTTCCTTATTAATACGCATAAGAAAAAAACTTGCGATGAATTTTATCTCTAACAATAATTTCAAAATATATATATTGTATACTTTAAGAATTTACGCTTCGTTAGCGACACTGTTAGAATTTTCTCATTTTTAATATTCAGAACCAAGCAAAGGATTAGAGAATAGATGGTTAATTTGATAACTCGTTAAACATCTGAGCGAAGTAACTGTAATAAACAATTTTGACTTTTCTTTAAATAAAACATTTTCTGATACACCTTTTTTTTCTGGATTATTTTTTAGATTCCCTGGTGAGTATTTAAAAGCTGTCCAATTTAAAAATATTTCATTTCACGTTCATAAATAATTTAATTTTAAATGTGACTTTTAAAAAAATATATATATTTTTTCTTTTTTGTAATTTGACTTAAATGCATATCTCCGAAATATTTTAAACTTTAATTGCTTAGTTTAATTTAATTGTTTATTTATTTCTAATACATTTAGAAATAATAATGGTTATTATAATTAGTCGATGTTTACTTGTTAATTTCATTTTGTCCTTAATTTAAAACGAAATGTTTTTCACTGTTGTTTTAGGAATAATAAAATTTTCCCAAGGCACTGTGTGGATTGATTTTAATTTCTTTGATTGTTTGGTTCAGACTGGTATAAAGTGCCTACAATGTATACAAAAGTTTGACGACGTTAGGGTTGAAATAAAAAATAGTTTCAATAAAAACAAGTGCTTTGAGCAATATCAGAATATAGAATGACAGAAAGTATAGATTGTCATTAGTTTGTCACTCAGGGAGAGTCTGAGAGTTCGAAATGGCTTAGAGTGCTTTTATTAGTAAACTAATATACATTTTAAATAAAGCAGAATTATAAATGTAGTTATTTATTTAAAGAAACAAATGAATAAATAAAAAATTACTAGGAAAAGAAAGAAGAAAGACTATAAAAATATAAATTATCATAATAAATTTAAATCTGTCTGATTCCTGTATTCCTTTCATCATATTTTGCTTCTTATTTTAATAGTCATAAAAATATTACTAGTAAATTATCATGTTTTAAATAAGGTATCCGGATACAATCGTAAAATAAAATCAAATACCTCTCATATATATATGAATGTGAGTACGTAAATGCATAGGTAAGCTTTATAAATAAGTTATATGGAAATCATTAAAAAATTAAAAGGCGGAAGTAGAGCTGGACTGGATATATTGCTAGATGGACAGTTGAAGTTTTAAATGGAATCCCAAGAGATTTAAAAGATCTAGAAAGAGTCTATATGGAAGATGGCCTCATGAAATAAGGAAGTTTAGTTGATGTGATAAATAAGGTGATGTATAAGAAACTAAAAAGAAGAGAAATAAATTAAACTTGGAGTGACCTTCATTGTGGATTGAAAATGGTTGGAAATTACAATGAAGCTATGTAGATCGCAACTATTATTATATAAAACTTTGATTGCTGATTTTGCATGATTATATGTGTTCAGGTCTCTAACATAGCTGAGAAAATAAGTTTTATTTAAAACGTATATAATTAGCATAAAAGATTGTGTTTTTTTTTATATTAAATGTTTGCAAGAGAGCATTGGGATTTATTCTGATATATATATGTGTGTGTGTGTGCGTGTAAATCTATTCTAAGCAAAGTCTGAATACATTACTAAGATAATTCTCAAGTAACATTCCTAAATAATCATTTAAATGAGCAACTAAAAATCAAAGCGATAATCTTTTATATGTCAAAATCAATTCGCATTGATATAACAAAAAGTGGGCTTTAGTTACAAGTTTCTTTAAATAGTTCTTTAGGGACCTAGTTTGTGAACTATCTTATTAATATATTGGACTTGCTTGTTCTAGGAATACATTTATATTTTTAACATTATATATATTTGACAAGCAATAAAACTATTTATTAGAATATATATGTATGTGTGGTAAATAATGTTAAAAGGAGGTTACCTTGACAACAGTTTGAAATTGTTGATTGTTGATGATATTGGAATTGTCTAAGTGTTGACTGGTTTTTAATGATATACGTGTGTGTATTTAAAGATGAAATTCTACATTGCTACAAAATGTATAACATCTGGAATAACTGCCAACTATATTAATGCAAGCAACACTTCATAGAAACAATGCAATCTATAAGACAGAAAATAAATAAATCAACTTCTATCTGTAAACCATATATGTATATAAAATCATTGTTGCAGAAATGAATTAATTTTCTATCTGCTTTGTACATTGTATTGATATTATGGTGCACTGCAATAACATAGCAGATTCTAGATAATTTATCATTCCAATTTATATACACAAAACCAGAATTAAATAGCTTTATAGGGCATTACTGTTGCAACAAACTGTAAAAAGAAAATTATTTATTTTGTAATTAACTGCTGGTTATAACATTTTAAATAAATTTTTCTTTCTTATTGTATCACATTACGATGTACCAAACTATGTTGGAAAATATGCAAGATACCAGCAATATGTTTTTGCTTTAGTTAGTCAAATGGCTTACATGTATAATCTTGTAGGCCAATAAACATCACATAATCACCATTTCCTATGCTTGCATATAACTGTTATTAAAACAGGCAAAACTCTCTATATGTATTGCCACTCAGTGCAAGCCAGAGTAATCAATAGATTCCAGAAGGCTTGTGCATAAAATCCTCATCTAGTGCCTACTCATCCAATATCCCTAGATTAGTTTCTGGCTTGTGGTGGCTATGGTTATTAAAGAACCAAAGTCACCAAAATGTATAAGTACTGAACTGAGTTCAGACCTATATGACTATATAAGCTAATGAGCTTGGATTGAAAATATTACAGTATTTTCAATTTAAGACTCATAGTTTTGTAGTTAAGTAGAGATAAAAGGTGGCTTCTGGAGGGTTGCATTAGATCATAAGATCTAAATGCTGTGCTCTCAGATCCAAGGCTCTTTACTGATGAAAGCCAAAAGCCAGAAACTAGTCTGGGGATATTGGATGAGTAGGCACTAGATGGGGATTTATGCACATGCCTTCTGGCATCCATTGATTACTCTGACTTGCACTGAGTGGCAATACGTACAGAGAGTTTTGCCTGTTATAATCTTTTAGGTAAGACAATGAGGGAATTATCTCAGGTATAAAATTAAAATAGGCATCAAAATGGGATCCAATGTTTAAATATATATATATATTTATTAAATTATTAGCAAAAATATCTAAATAAAATTTTAAAATATGATTTTGGGACATTTTTATATAATAAATACCCATTCTCTTTCAATCCTAAGAAAAGTTAACAAACCACTTTAAATGAATTCTAATACTCTTTTCAGTAAATTGTGCTTGCAGGTATAAAAATTGATTACCCACATATTTAATAGCTATAACATGAAATTGGATAGAGAAAAGTGGGTAAAAGTAATCACAATGAAAATAAAAGATAAAGATATTGCTGTAAGTTTTTTAATAATATATTTACATTTATCAATATCACAACTCTTTGGCATGCATGAAGTATAAGTATGAAGTCATGATTAATGCTGTAAAAAAGTAAAGAGACTGAAAGGCATGAGACCATGAAAAATTCAGTAGTTAATATTTACATCAAACTTCTTGTTCCAGTCATAGTTTGCAACCACTATTAATCATTAAGATTGGCAGTAGACATTCTTTTATGTAGATTTGAGTCAGTTATTTATATAAATAATTATATATTAACAAACATGCTCTTAGTTGTACTGAATTGTGATAATCAAAGATGGTGGCATTTAACTGGATCTCATGTGGATTGTTGAAAAAGTGCAATCAAAGATTGTTGATCTTTCTAATCATATTGGTTGTTCATGATTTTGTTGAAATGTATAAAAAGAGACCAGTTGCCACTAGATTAAAATGGATCATTTGTCTTAGTTCTTAATTATAACTCATACCATTAAAATATGGATCCTCAAAACAGCTAATTGAATAATAATAAATAGATGAATTTCAGATGGGTAGCTGTCAGAGAATAACCTAATTTCCTGTATTACTCCCAGGATTAACATGTCTACTTCAGAACAACATAAGATCAACAAGAGGCTAGCAATGTTGCTGAAGAAACAAATAATAGCATATTTTGGCACATAAAAAAGACCTAACACTATAAATAAGCATAAATGTGTCATTGCCTAAAAAATGGAATGCCACTGTCTATGTGGTCACTTTTTAATGTAATATACAGATTAGTTAAGACATGTTTTAAAAGTTATATGTAAACCAAAACAATGAGGTGTGATGGAAAATTGTGGCATGATTCACATAACACCACTGCACTTTTTTGAGGATTATAAATTAAAATAATGATAAATAATACATAGTAAAATAAAATTTTTGTCAAACGGTATGCCATATTTTGTATACATGTCTGATCAAGTCATAACTTTGCTTAAGTCAATAGAAGATCAAGGAACTAGGTATTGTTTTATTATGATATCTAAAGTAAAATTATTTGATGAAATAAGTGCAATACTGGCAATTAGATTTACTCATGATCTGATTTATAGACTATGAAAGTACAAGACATATAATTTCATTACATTTGGCCCAAATACTATTGTTAAACTACGAGTCTATGTATGAATTCAATACCATAAGAGCATATGACAATGAGATTTGACAGATCAAGATAGAATGGAATAATTCTTACATTCAGTGTCTAGACATAATTTTAATAAGTACTCACCGTGGTGTTGGTATCCAAAAATACATAATATGTCCATCCATTACTAAATTTGTATCTATGACTACATAATAGATTTTCAATTTATATTTTTGTGTGTGGGTTTTGTCAGAAAACTCATTGATCTTTTTAGTAAAATATTTGAATACTCACATGAATTTAGATATAAAAGTTTGACTTTACTATTGTAATGATTTCAGATCATTTCTTGTGTTTCTGTTACATTGTGTTCAATCTCTCAATTGCAAATTTGCTAACTCTAATCATCCATTGTTATCAGTTTTATAATCCCATGTAAAAGATTAAAACAATTTTAATTTAAATTAACACAAACTACAATTTTGTGATGCAGTGAGAGATTCTAAATGAAATAAAGTAACAAACAAAAATTATCTTTAATAAACTAATCAGTATGGAGGTTGCAGTTGACCTATTTCAAACTCATCATTGTTTATCACATGGAAAAATTTTCAAGTTATTTTGTGGCCACCAAAGTCAGAACGGTAAACAAAAAGGTAAATAATTTTAATTTTTTAATATTCTTCTGTTTCTATAACTTTTGTTAAACAAAATTGTATAAAATTCATTTTCTTTTAATTTACAAATTTTATTTCATGGTTCAAAACCAGTTTGAGAAAAAGTGGGGCCTGGTGCAATGTTTTTATGCAGAAAGGGGCTCTTTTTCACATGATAAAATCTCTTAGATACTTTTCTAAAAAGTTGTCTTACTTGCAATACAGACATACTAAATTGCACAAATACTTACAATATATAAATAATTACTTATTTAATATAAATTATAAATTCAATTTTGTGCAATTGTATTGAATCAATATTTTATATTAAAATACAAATATATTATATATAGTTTAAACTAGGTGTAATTAGAGGGGATTTGAACCCAGACTTTTAAGCTTTCTTTAGTGATTCACTCTATTTTATAGAATCAATACACACAACCACATACATGCAAAAAAGATAAATGATTTCCAATATGTGTATTTCATGCTAAACTAGCACTCATCAGTTGGTTTGTATCTTCCACACACATATATAATTAATGCTCAGTTTACATTAAGATAGTAAATCTTCAAACTTTAATAGACAGGCCATGATATACGTATATTGGAGATCATTTATCTTTTTCCACATATATGTTGTGGTATGTATTGGTTATATAAGATAGAGTGGATGACTAAAAGGAGTTGAAAGTCTGGGTTCAAATTCCCTCTAATTAAATCATTATTTAAAAAAATAAAATAATTAAAAGCAAAAAAATACATTTTGTTTTGTTCAATGTTTTATTGTGAATCTGTTAATAACATTGACCTAATTTAATTTTTTTTTTTTTTTTTTACAAATTCCGATTTAATAGATAGAAATGCTAATAAAGAGAATTGTTCTTGACTTATGCTGATTTCATATTAACATGATCAGAACACTGTGAAACATATAGATATACAGATTATACCTAATGAAAAATTTGCATTACCATATAAACAGTGCTTCTACGGTTGCATTATTTCACATGTGATATAAATCTTAGGACCTACAAATTACAGCGCTTTTGGACAAAAATAAAATGTTTTAGCAAGTGATAAAATATTTTATTTTTTGATTTTCGCAAAAGACATAGATCATGCAGTCCCAGGACCTTGATGAATGTGACACCTTGTGCCATCGCACCACCCTCGGATTAGCTCTGTGCAATGGAGAAGAGGGATTGGAATTTAACTTGCACAAAGGTGCTTCTTATCCACTCAGCAATTCTGCAAGAATAAATAGTGAGACAGCAAATTATTCGATTTTCTATGAAAATCTATCACTATCACTCAAAATTGATGTTTGCTTTTAAATAAATAACTCAAATACTATGTGCACACATAAAATATCGCTTCACATTATTTCCCCTTTAGCTAGAGTATACTTTAAATATTTTGTTTGTTTCCGTCTTTATCCCAAGTGTAAAAATAAACAAATAGCGACCTGCTTTAGAGAAATATTATTGATGTAATAAAGGTGCAGTGATGAATTTCAGAAAGAAGAGTTTTCTGTTGAAGAAATTAAAAGATAACATTGTAAAATATCATATAAACAGAAAAATGAATCAGCATGTTTTATATGAGGATATATTTGTGGTTCAAAAATTGGTTTTGTATACTTCTTGCAAAACTCATTTTTAGAAGTTTCGCTCTCCTAATCTTGTGCGTATGTGTGTGTGAATGTACGATTCGAAATGGTCGTTCTCGTTTACGAATGGCTGCTTATTATTAGAAGTAGTATTATTAGTGTGTCTGGTTTTAAACAAAATAATATGGAAAATGACTTTAAATTTTTATGATTGAATACATAATATACTCATCTGGATGAAGAAAGCTAAATTTCTCATTTAGAATGGAACGGAAAAATATTCAACTACAAAATCCATAACTGGAACTTTGTTAAAAGATGATTCACATCTTTTTTTAAAACTGTAGATGCATCGATGAGAACATTTTAATACCACTTTACAAAAGTACATTAATTTTTCTATATAACTGAAATTACAACAAATAACAACAAAAATTATACACCTTAGATTCATGGTATCCCAATTTTTCAGTTCTGTATTTCTGGGTACATTAGTAAATTTTATGAAACGATAAAAATCTAAGCTACATAACTATTTGAGAAAGTCTATAATTAAGCAAGATATACAGTTTACAAACTGACTAGATATTCCAATTATGTTTTTATGTAATTAATATTTTTGGAAATAATTAATGTTAATAAAATCCTTCTGTATGATTCTTATATCTTGAAAACTCTTTAATCAAAAAAGCAGTCTTCCATTCTGGTATTAATGAATTTGTACAAAGTAAAGTTTGTATATCCCATGTACCTATATTTAGGGGGGAAATTATGCTATTTACCTTTAATATCCACTTTGAATGGGATAGGCTAATTTGGAGTTTTTTTTTATTAAGTAGATAGATACTAGAGAATATTATTTTCCCTAGTCTATCAGAATACATTTTGTAGTGTGATTCAAATATTAGTTACTCAAGAAATGTTGTGACATTCAAACACTAAAAGTAATAAATTATAACTATGATCCAGGATACCTCTACCACATTTAACTCTCATTTTATTTCAACTATTGTGTCAATATAATGATTTGCTTTGAAAATAAATTTTGTCAAAAGACACCCAATTGTTCAAAATACTGTCTTGAATTAGAGCATTAGCTTACTTTGAAAACATAGTAGAATTCATTTTCCTTGAACTTAGTTGTGTTGATATTTTACAATAAGGTTTTGAGGAATATTCTGCAGAAATAAAAGTTTTTTTATGCCAATAATAAAGACTATCTTTACAAGTTATGCAGTTAAATCGAATCTGTACAGAATATAACTATTCACCTTATCTTTTAGTCATGTTGCTTGACTGATATTGAAATACATAAGAACTTACTCTGTATTTAATACTGCTTCCCCCCAAAAAATATTCAACTTAGCAAATACTTTAGATGCTATTTTGTGGGTAGACACTATTAGTTAGAGAGTGAAAGTCCAGGGTAATCTTGCTCTATCAGTTAAAGAATTCCTGTTCAAAGATTTCTTGCAGTAATTCAAATATGTTAATGTCATATGACCTAAACAAAGAATTATTCCTTTCTGTATATTGAAACCTATTCACAGAACAACCAAATTCAAAAACATTAGTAAGATAATTCACAAACCAGATTTACAATTAAATATTTATCAAAGCCAATTTATTTGTCCAATGAAAAATGATCTTACTATGTAACAAAGGAAATCAGATAAAAGTAGTCTTTTTTTTTCTTTATATGTCATAGCATCGGCCAGGACGCGAACCCACAACTGTCTGAAACCAACTACTTGCTTGCAAGGCAGTTGCGATGACCTCTCGGCTAACAATGCCTGACTTGTCTTTAAGGTCATTTTTAAGCATTGATACACGAATGCATTATTTATAAATTTATTTAAATGATTCTTTGATAATCTGGTTTGAATAATCATAATCATATTTTTAGATTTGGTTATTTCCAAATAGATTTATATTATCAGTGTCATATGTTTGTTAGCTTTAATTTTTCACAGACTTTTTATATTTATATTTTGTGAGTTTAAATGTTTTTAACTTTAATTTTAAAGTTTTGTATTGATTTTTTCCAAAAGTTTTTGTATAGTAAATATGTTATAAGACTTATTGTTTGAAGACTCATTTTAAGAAAAAGATTTGTTCTGTAAGTTTCTTTTTACAGTTTAAGATCCAATTAAATATAATTGGTTTTCTAAAAATTTATATACATTTAATATGTTTTTTTCTTATTTAAGGCATTAAATGAAGAAATATTTTTACTTCTGCACTTAATTTTTGACATTTGATGCTCTTCATATAAAAAATTATTACAACTTATATATATTATTGCATTATTAATTCTACTTTAAGATTTATTGTCTATAAATGTTTAATTTTATTTTTAAATACTATTGTTTGATTGTGAGATAAATATAATCAAATACTAAGAACCATGAAAGTTGTATTATTGTTTTCTAATGTTACCACAGAACATTAAATATAACTAAGATGAATCTTAAAACATTAAATTTAATTTTTCATATCGACTTGAATAGAGTTTATAGCAAAATTAAATTATTTGGTTGTATTCTCATCCTTGGTGTTCGCCCTAAGATGGCGTTGATGCTAATCAAAAACATATACATATAACGATTGCAGGCCAGACCTAAATGATCGATTTGATCTAAAAAGATCTGATTTATTAGATTTGTAATAAAATATTCTACTAACTAATACTATTATATGATGTTAGTTTTTTTAATTTTTGTAAATGTTTATTAATCTTATCTTGTTTTTGAGTTTGTGTTTGTGTGTGTGTGTGTCTTTAAAGTTATGGTGTTTTTCAATTTTTTTTTTTTTTGACTTTACATGTGTCTTTTTAAAGTTACGGTCTTTTTTTTTTGCAAGAGTAAATCAATAATTTTATTCAAAAGCAAGACGTAATAAGTAAATGTTTATTAATCTTATCTTGTTTTTGAGTTGTTGTGTGTGTCTTTAAAGTTACGGGGCTTTTTCGAATTTTTTTTTTTTTTTGGACTTTAGGTGTGTCTTTTTAAAGTTATGGTATTTTTTTTGCAAGAGTAAATCAATAATTTGATTCAAAAGCAAGACATAATAAATCAATGTTTATTAATCTTAGATTGTTTTTGAGTTTGTGTGTGTGTGTATCTTTAAAGTTATGGGGCTTTTTCTCATTTTTTTTTGGGACTTTGAGTGTCTTTTTTTTTAAAGTTATGGTATTTTTGGTCAAGAGTAAATCAATCATTTTATTAAAAAAGCAAGAGGTAATTCTAAATCTATCAAAAGTAACGTAATTTACATACTACAATTTAGAATTGATACCCGACTACTATTAGTAAGGACCGTCATTAAAAGACTCAATTGAAAAATGATACCTGACTAATTTCCGTTTTCTTTTTTGGGGGACAGTAATGAATCAGAAAATGGATTGTTTTTGTTAAGCCTGTCTATATAAAAAGGGTGCCATTATTGAAATACTAAATTTAAAAATGATAGCTGACTAATTTGTGTTTCTTTTGACAGTAATTAATCAGAAAGTGGGTTTCTTTTTTTTTTGGTAAATCTTGTGTATATATAAAAACAAACAAACCGTAATTCAAAGACTCCATTGAAAAAAATCAAACCCCGTTGAATTTGCTTTTTTTTTTAAAGACAGTAATTAATCAGGAACTGTGTTGTTTTTGTTAGTGTGTAGATATAAAAACTAATCTTATTTTGAAATAATAAATGTAACAAAACAAAAAAAAAATAATACCCAACTAATTTTATTTTTCGGACAAGTAATTCTTAATAATTAGACAGTGGGTTGTTTTTGTTTGTGCATATATATAGCAAAAGTAACTGGTCATGGATGAATTCTCGCAAAAACGGTACTTTTCGCGTGATCCTTTATTTTTTTTCCCTTTTGCACCCTTAAAAGCAATTTTTGAGGGTTACTCCTTCATAATGGAATCTTCAGGACATTATTACTAAACTTACAACAGTAAAGTAAGTTACAGCACAGTAAAAAAATAGACGTCTTATCAAATTTTAAAAAACTATGACTGCTTCAAAGACACACACTCTCACACGAAACTACAGAGAAAATAGATATTCTACTATTACAAGAAAATGATGAACAAAATCGACTACTATGGCAGCTAATCAAGGCATTTCTTTCTCTTTGCTTTTAGCATAGAAAAAAAAGCCATAACCGGCAGCGTCGGGAACTCTTTCTGTGTTTTATCATAAAAAGAAGTCTCTTTGTGTTGGCTTCTGTCGCTCTCACTTCCTCCATCCAACATAACCTGAGAACTTTTCTGTGTTTATAATGTAGAAAAATTCCTCTTTGGTTGGGTGAAGGCCGGTGAAATGGTATATTTCTAGAAATTTACCTAGAAGTAGCAACATCTTAAGGCGAACACCAAGGATGAGAAAACAACCAATTATTTTATTAGCATAATTATTATTAAAATATTTTTAAAACTATATAAAGTAATGAAAGTTTTTAAAGGTGTTAAAATATCACAATTATATTGAGAAATAAAAACAACTCACTGAGTCTTTGCTAATATTAAAAGTAAAGGTTTTTTGTCTCAATTTTCAATGTTTCACAAAATATTAGCAATTATAAAAATAAAATAAATTTTGTAATTCTCATTAAAAATATTATTAAAAAATTGAAAAATATTTAAAACAAAAAAATTACCTTTGAAAGTGAATAAACACTTATTTTTTCCCTATACAAGCATTTCAAAAAATATTCCATTGAATTGTGTCCAGAACTAAAGTTGTTTTTAATTCCTTAATTAAACTTGACATCTAAGAACAAAAGTAACAAATTATAAATTCATTAAATTGTTAAACAGTACAAAATCATCACAGATATGAAACCAATATAAACCAAATATGGCAGCCAACACCACTCCAGTTCTGAATTATAGAAGATTTTTATATTTTGTTATATGTGTACACATTTTGATATATAAATATATGAACTGACACAAAAAATTTCATGTACTTTTTTTTTTGTTATTTAAACTTGATAAACTTCTAATTCTGATCAATGTGTAAAATATATTACTAAAACAATCACTTATTTCCATCATTGCTTAAAATTCTTAATATAGGCAATATTTGTCATTTAAAAATCTGGCTGGTTTATCTTGTAGTAATAGTTTGTAAACAAGTCTTTTGAGGGAAAGTTTTATCTACTATTAGTGACATGTGATGACATAGTAATTAGCATATTTGTGTGCCATGCCTATGATGTAGGCACAGGGTCTCAGCCAAAAAAATTTTGAAAATGTTTTCAGATTACAAATTAGATTATGGTTTTTTCCCCAGGTGGTCAGCTTAAAACTAATACAATAACTGATGTAATAGTAGTTGGTGTGTGGATATCTAGAAAGTAAAAACTTTACAATGACCTGGATTGTCAGGTGAATGGTGTTATAATATAATGATAAAATTTGAGTTGTTTGTGTCATTATTCCTACAGATCCTATAACACATTTAAGTAAGAAGTATCCAGATTTTATTTTCAATACAATTTATCTTTTTTAAAAAATAAAAATTAAGGACATTTATTTCTTCTAAAAAAATGTGTTGAAAAAAAATATAAATGTTTGTTAAAATTATTATAATTCAACCTACAAGTGTCAAATTTCTCACACTCACACATATCATAGGATAATTTTTAGATAAATAGATTAATGATTATTAATAACCATTTATAGCCCTGTATGGTTTAGTGGAGTGATAGAATAGTGAATATGGTGTTTAAAAATCTATGGATTACTTTATCTATCTATGTCACTTCCAGAACTTGAATTTCTTATGAACTCCCAAATAACAAACACAATACTGAGTTTAAGTTCCATAAATTATGTCATGCTCTGTCCCTTATGGTGCTCAAAATTTTTATGAATTTCTGAGCAACAAACCAATAATTAGGCTAGAGATTATTATGCCATTTTAGCCCAGATAATAGCTCAATTAATATATCTATTTTTAGAAATCACACCATGTGATTAATCAAATTCCATACTTGTTTTTTTTAATCTGTAATGTAATAGGTAAACTTAAAGCTTTAATTTACCATACATCTTTTTCAGTAATAGTTTTAACAAGGCTGTAAACCTTAGCAATGAGCGTCCGAAAAAATCGTCACTAGGGACCTCTGTAGGTCTTTAAAACACAAACCATTTAAAAAGGAATTAGCACTACTCAATTGATCCAGTGCAGTCTTTCACATATCTTCATTACCCTTGTTAAATATTTATTAATATCAAGTTTTTACAATTCAATCTACAGGTATAAATGTTCATGCACTCACACATGTGACAGCATAATGTTTAAATAAATATTTTAATAATTATTACTAAGCATTTAGTAGGCTAAAGATTATCATATTATTTTTAGACCACATATAAAATTTAAAGCTAATCAAATATTAATATATTAATGTTTAATAATTGTAATCACATGGTATCATTTATTCACTTCATCACTTTTGTATATTTTTCAGATGTTTTTATTCATATGTTTAGAGTATGTGTAGTAAAATAAAAGTTTTGAATGTATACTTGTTAAAAATGCTCGATGAAAAAAGAAAAAAATAATATATATAAAAAGTATTTTATAAAAAACATTTTTATTTAATTTAAGGAGTAATTTACTAAAAATAAAAATAATTTGGGTTTTTATATTTAATATGAAATAAAAGTGTGGGCTATCAAGAAATTAATTACTTGAATTACTATATTTTAAAACAAGTGATTGAATTATTTCATTTTTGAATGCCCCACACCTTTATTTCAAGTTAAATATAACAACTCAAATCCTGGTTAAAAATAATATATATATTAGTGCTTTTATCCTCAAATTAAATAAAAGCATTTTATATAAAAATATATATATTATTTTTAGTCTTTGGATATGTTGCAATGGACTTTTTTTGTAACTATTAATATTCAAATTTAAAAACTAACTAAAAATATAAATAATGTCAAATTGATGCATGTTAAAAATTGTTTATAAAATTTTTGTTTATGAAAGTAGCCAAAGCAAGTTTTGGTTAAACGATCAAGAGAAATTAAGTCTTCATTTCTTTTTCTTTCAAATTTTAATTAACTATAAATTCTTTTTAGTGGATTAATTGTTAAATTCAGTGAAAGCATATTTTTTAAAAAAAATAGTACTTGTGAATTTTCAAGTAAACCAAAATGGCAGCCTGTTTTTTTGATAAATCTACAGCCCCCCCCCCCCTAAATGTTTACAAGACCAAAATTTCCTACTAATCATATTTAGAAATTATATTTTATTTTTTTATTTTTGTTATTTTAAAAAAAGAAATCATTGTGGAAAAATTAATTATAATATTTACTGTTTCTTTTTTTATTGCATTAACTTATTAACGAAAAAATGATAAAAAAATATAAATATAATATTTACACTTTATAGATATAATAAACATCTCCATATTTCCCCATTCTTTTTAAATTCACATAAATAAAGATGCAATAAAAGACAGATGACCGCCAAGATGCATTTTGTGCTGAACCAGCACTCATCAGTTGGCCCAGGTCACTATCTTTCATATATATCTTTATTATATGAAGAGTATTTATTTAGAGTAAATTGTTACATTTTTATTTACCATTGTCAAACTCCCTCCACTCACAACTTTGACGCCATCCATTTCAGATAAATGCAATAATGATTATTAATAATCATTTTCGAAACTAAAGATTATCTCTAGCACAGATGTAAACTTTAAACCTCAGTTATTAATATGTCTGATTTGTGAATGGAGAAAGTTTGATAATGATAAATGAAAATGTAACTATTTACACTTTATTTATATTGGTGGTGGGCAACCATATTGTGATCATTAACACCCACATTTGGGAGGGGAGGATCTATATCTTTGGAAATTGTTCACTACATCACATTCTATGACAGGAAGGTCCCAAATTTTTATCATTATGACAATTTACCAAAAAAAAAAAATTGCTGATAATAAGAAATACAGTGAATTGAATCAAAGTATGACAATGTTAGGAGTGTCTCATCACTTCCCACATTACATTATAAGTAAAAAAGAGCTTTTAAACAAAATTTATTCCTTTTTTAAATTTAACTACTATTGATTTATTAATTTTGTTTTAATTTACCAATTAATATATCTTTAACATCACATGATCACTATCTCATACTAGCACATAATTGTTATTAAACAATTCAAAACAAAGCAAAACTCTCCATATAGTAGTGTCATCTTGTGCTTAACAAGAGCAATCAATGGATGCCAGAAGGCTTGTGCATAAAATCCCTATCTAGTGCCTATTCATCCTAAGATCTAGGTGCAGTGCTCTCAGATCCAAGGCTCCTCACTGATGAAGGCCACAAGCCAAAAACTAGTCTGGGAATATTGGATGAGTAGACACTAGATAGGAATTTTATGCACAAGCCTTCTGGGATCCATTGATTGCTCTTGTTAGCACAAGATGGCACTACTATATGGAGAGTTTTGCTTTGTTTTGAATTGTTTAATATATCTTTAGTAGATTATAGGCTCTTGAAACTACATTTAGAAAAAAATACAAGATGCCATCTTGGTTTACTTGAAAACTCACAAGTAATACAAATATATACCATCATCTATTGCGCATCATTGAAAACTCTTTTGAAAACTCACTAAAATTTAAACCACTAACAGTGTTAGACTCCTAAAATATTGCATTTTCATCTTGCATTGTTATTGATATCTAATATGTGTGCAAAATTTGAAGGAAATCTATTTGATAAAATACAATGAAGTTGCGAACTACACTGTATCAAAGTGCATGACTTCAATTATATACTATTTAATAAAAAATGTAAACAAACAAAATGTAACTAAACAAACAAAAGAAACATTAAAATTTTAAATTTAATACAATTTACAAAGTTCAGCAACAATTTTCCCATCTCTAAGTATTGAAAAAAGAATTGTCAGCAACAATTTTCCCATCTCTAAGTATTGAAAAAAGAATTGTCTAGAGCATACTTAATATCAATAACTCAGACATTTACTATTTATTTAAAAAAAAAAATGATGCAATTAGGTCTTTTCTTATTCCTATTGCTTCAGTCAATGAATGGGTCAATACATGTTCAGTAGGGTATATCTAAAGTTATCCCCTCCATTTATTATTATAATTGTATTATTATTATTTTAAAATTTTGTTTATACAAAATTTTAATTTACATATGATATATATATAAAGCATATGATATTATATGTATGTTATGTATATTTGCTTCAATAAATTATATGTATTTTATTCTAATAAATGTTTATCAACAAACATTAGCTACTATATGCTATGAATGGTATATGGGAGGGAGACTTGGTATCAAATATAGATGACTGAAACAAGCAGATTTTCTAAGTTAAATAAAAACATTTTATCTATCTTTTCATCTAGTTATCTATTTATGTATCTGTCTATTTGTCTATCTATCTATCTATCTATCTATCTATCTATCTATCTATCTATCTATCTATCTATCTATCTATCTATCTATCTATCTATCTATCTATTTATTTATCTATCTATCTATCTACCTACCTACCCATCCATTCATCCATCCATCCATCTATCTATCTATCCATCCGTCCATCTATCTATCTATCTATCTATCTATCTATCTATCTATCTATCTATCTATCTAACCTATTTAACTGTCTGTCTATCTATTTATCTATCAATATATCTATTTATCTATCAATATATCTATCTATCCATCTATCTATCTGTCTGTCCATCTATGTATCCAGCTGTCTATGTCTGTTTATTTATCAATCAATCTATCTATTTCTCTGTTTTACTGTCAATCTATCTATCTCTTTAACCATCTATCTATTTATCCACCTATCTATCCAATCTATTTATTTATATATTTTATGTCTAATTACCCCCTCTCTATCTATCTATCTATCTATCTATCTATCTATCTATCTATCTATCTATCTATCTATCTATCTATCTATCTATCTATCTATCTATCTATCTATCTATCTATCTATCTATATATCTATCTATCTATCTATCCACCTCTCTATCCATCTATTTATCTATCTATTTATGTTTAATTACCTCTGTATCTATCTATATGTTTATCTATCTAACTGTATGTCAATCTATTTTTCTATTTATTTGATTATACATATATCTACTTATCCAAATGTCTACCTATCTGTCTATCTATTTATCTATCAATCAATATATCTATCTATCATCTATATATTTATTTATCTATTGATCTAACTCAAATTTATCAGCAGAATAAAATTAATATGCTCAATCTATCATTTAGGTTCTCCATGGAGTAATTAATTATTGATGGCCTTCCTAAGCAATTAATTATTATTTTTTAAAACTGATATACATTCCTATCCATGTATCATAATTATCAGTTGCAGCAACTTCTCACAAATTCCAATTCCTAAAATAAAAGGAAATAAGATTCATTTATCAATTATCTCAAATGAATACAGCCATTTCAACTCAAATAGAATAAAAAAAGATATTATACACAGGACATCTCATACACAATAGTTAAAGAATAGCTCAGCCTCTTTGTGGAATTCCCTTTTTTTTTTTCAGAGTAATACAGAAATGCATCTACAAATATAAAAAGAACTATAAAATAAAATTGAAGGTATAATAAATTAATGTACCAAATCTTATCACTTTATTCAAAAGAGTTTTTATCCAATTTGCTAATAACTCAAATCTGGTAATTACTCCCCAATAATAACGTTTACTAAAGTTTTTACTAATGAAATATATCACTGTATAAATAGCTGCTATAGAGCAAGAATATTGTCTCAATTTCATTAAAATATTCTGAAGTTCCATTAGTATGAAATGATTTGGGGCTACATTCTATAAATATGTTCACAATTCAGATGTAAAATGCTATTTCATCATGTGGAGTAATTTTCCCCATGGATAAAAGTATTTTTTTAATTTTATCTAAATAGATAAACTGCCATCAGTGATTACCTACTGGAAAACCTTGTTTATCCTGTTTATTACAACCCTCCAAAAATAAATTCAATTATTGGGAAGCATTCTTGCTAATCTAGTTTCCATCTATGATGGATGCTAGAAAAATCAATACTAAACATAAAAAACACACAACTACTTCAAAAATACAAGTTTTAGTCACTAGTACCCATATCTTATGATTTCCTTATAAAACTGAACCTAATAGCTTTTCCAATCTTACAGTTTTACAGACATCGAAGGCATTACATAAACAAAGAAGATATGTGTTACATATGCCATAAAGAGACTGAAACCTAATCACATTTATTTACTTGAATGGCCTACTTTTGACAATATTTGCTCAGCTACTTCTATAATATACAAAAATAAAATTATAACATTCAAACTCTTCTTCAAACATTTGCAAAAGACAGCTACCCATAAATTTGGGCAAATATTTTCACATGATTCTTAATGTTCTCTAGTGTACAATACTAACCTAAAAAAATACCCAACTACATTTTGAAAGAAAATGGAACTATTTTGTATAAGAGATAGGATTATAATATCCCTAAGTATGTGTACAAGCACCTGGTCCATAATGTGACATAAATGAATTAAATGAAAAAGTAAGCACTCTAGGTAAAATTAAATTAAATTAATGAGCCAACACAGCATTTATATGTACTAAATATTAGCTGTAATACATCCAAAATATTAATTCTGATTATGTAAACCATGTTCATAATATTTTTGTTCTTTCCATAATAATAATTTTTTCATGTGATTATCTATCCCTTCTCTATGGCATATGGTAAATTAATTATCAACGTAATTACTTTTGTTTACAGTAAAGTCTTTTTGAAAAAAAAAAAAAAAAAATAATAATAATAATAATAATAATAATAATAATAATAATAATAATAATAATAATAATAATAATAATAATAATAATAATAATAATAATAATAATAATAATAATAATAATAATAATAATAATAATAATAATAATAATAATAATAATAATGCACTAAGGGTGAATTTTGTGACAACTCCAACCAATAAGAGAACTATGATTACATTCACATATGGAACATACTGGTCCTTGTTTGGTTTATTTGATAATTTATTTTTGCAACAAACATCCTTTCTAAAAGACTTTAAAATCTAATTTGTAGTTCTCCAATGTTTACTATGTCCAAGAATATCTTCACAATAAAATCAAACAATATTACACTTCTTATTTATTACTCTTTTATAGATCTTCTCATATACACTTTAATGCAATTTTTATATAATTTATCTTTTATTTTTCTAACAGTTTTGAATGTCCTGTGACTTCTTCAGAGCTTTTTATAACTTTCTTTTTATGTTTATTTATTTACATTTTTTACATTTCTTTGGAATATGTTTTAGGCAATCTTTATTATGTAACAGGCTCTGCTTTTTTCAGGAAAACTGTGCTGGAGTTTTGCATACAATACCTTTTTAAGAAATCTGTTAGAGTACTCTATAGAATCACATCCAGCAAGCAGAACCTATTGATTGGTCTTCTGACCTTGCTATTGTTGCTAAAAGTCTGCAAAACATCCTTTAATACATTTGTTATGCCTTTAAGTTATAGCAGTAGGAGGTCCATGTCTCATTTCATACAATAAATTAAGCAAACTAACAATTCAATACACAAGTAATGCAATTGTAGTACTTATGGTGTAAAACGTTATTTTTTAATTTATTAAAAGCAACTGCAGTACTTTAGAGCCAGTGGTGCATCTCAATATCCAAGTCTTTCTATTTTAAAAAAAAAACAAAACTATCAAGTTACTTAAATTGGATCTAATTCTCAAATTAGATCATTATTAAATCTATAAGCACATACAGGTATTTACGTATTAGTCCGGCGGTATGCTTTCACACACATATTTATTGGGAAAAAATAATCTGTAATTTTATTTACAGGAATGGATACAAACGTCTACTAACATGCATTTATGTTTTTTTGTGATAAATTTCCTTCCACCATCATTTTGAAAAATGGCCATTTATAACGTTATTTTGTGGAAATGAAACAAACACGCATTTTGGTTATGTTTTTTGCGAGAAATAATCTTCCAATAAATAAACTTTTAACAATCTAAATTTATTAAAAATGGTAACCAAACAGCAACAACAATATATATTTAACCGTGCAATTTTGTCCATTTACAAAATGTTGTTTTTTAGCATAACTGCTGTGGTCTGAACTTTCTTACCTCGAACTACGTTTCGTTACGCATTGTTATACCCTTTCGATAATTCTGAACAAAAAACGTCATTGTTTGACCGTAAAATTTAATAGCAAAAACCAACATTTTGACTAATAACTTTTTCCTCATCGGAATATTATCTAATATTCGTTTACAAAATTAATTCAGTGCCTTTTTAGAAGATTGTAAATGTGTTCAATTCAGTCTTTATATACATATTTGTTTGTGCCGGCGACTTTAATCACTGCCGGTCTAATACGTACATATCAACATACACAATACAAAACAGAAAAGCAATTCAAGAATGATGATAAAATATTAAATTGTCGTTTGAAAAATAAAATAATAGGCAAGAAAGGTATTATAAATATGTCAAGAAATGCTTTTATTTTTTTTCCCCTCAAGTAACTTTTTTTAAAAAAAAAATCGCATGCCTGCAAGTTATTATCACACATGAGCTATCTTTCGTCAGTTTATATTGTTGTGCTTCAGTAGATGCAGCGTCATATTATACTCTATTTGTCATCTTTAAATATAAAGCATTGTCTGCTCTTCTAAAGGCTTCAAATGGCTTTTATATTGCTAAGGTCTTGTTTACTTTCTCTGTGGTAGAGAGAGTTAAATATCAGCAAGAACTTCAACTTTGAACCCAAAATACAAATACCACTATCAACATATTTAATAAAAGATTAGTTTCATCAACTTTCAAGTTTATAACTTATAAAGTGAAGATCTATAAGTGGACTTTATTTATATAATCATTATTTATTTTAAATGGAAAATTAAACAAACGTACATTTAAAAAATAGTAGTAGTCCTAGTCTGTTTTGCTTTGATAAATGAAATGTAAAAAAAAAGTGAAACCTTCTGCCCCCCCCCAATTATTATTTTTTACTTCTCTCTATGTCTTCTGAAGACCTACTGTAAAAATATATATTTTTTAAAACAAAAAACATACTTAAATCTTAGGCCTAATGTGTTTTTAACATTTATGAACATTGAACACGTAATCTCCAAAGTGCTATTTTTTTTTTTTAAAAAAAAAATTGCGATTATTATAATCACTAGGTAAGATTTCTGAAGTAAATTCTTTCCTAATATTTTCTTCAATAAATTTTCCGTAAAATATGTTAAAATATCTATAAATATTATTAAAGAATACTTTATCGGATGTGCACTTTATAATATCAAAATACTTATATAAATGGAAAATATTTGTTCGAAATTATTTTGTTAGATAATAATAAATATAGAGGATTTGAACTCAGACTTTCAAGCAACCTTCAACTATCCACACTATTTCATACTACTGATACACATGACCACACACATGTAGAAAAGATAAATAATCACCAATATACGTATTTCGTGATGAACCAGCACTCATCAGTTGGTCCAGATTATCATCTGATTTATATATGTGTGTGGGAGATGATAATCTGGATCAACTGATGATGCTGGTTCAGCACGAAATATGTATATTGGTGAGTATTTATCTTTTCTGCATGTGTGTGATCATGTGTATCAATAGTAGGAGATAGTATGGATAATTGAAGGTTGCTTGGAAGTCTGAGTTCAAATCCCTTATATTTACAATTAAGTTCCAGGTATAAGAATGCTCGTATTTCAAATCTTAGATAATAATAAGTATTGTTTGCATATTTATAAATAAATTTAAATTTAATTAATTAATACATTATTTTAATTATATGTAAAGATTAGGACGTCCACTTTTCCAAACGCTGTTAGCATTACCTGTTCCAACCTTGCAACTACTTCATATTGTTTGATTATTCATACACACACTGCACGTATTTATTTGAGAGTCCTCATTTTCCATTTTACTTGATGCAATCCCGCAATTATTTCCATTAATGTTATTTTGCTTGTTCATGTATATATACTTATCTACGAAAGTCCTGCTATTTTTCTATTTTATTTGTTCCAGGCTTGCTACTTGAATTAATATTGTTTTAATTATTCATATGCAGAGTGCAATATTCTTATCTGTAAGGGTCCACTTGATTTTTACATTTAGCTTGTTACAATCTTCAATTAATATTGCTTTGATTATTCACGTGCGTAGTTTTTCATTGCTTTGATGAATTTTTCAAATTCTACCAGAAATGACTATTTTATATGTATTTTATATGTGTGCGCACACGCGTATTTATGAAGTTGCTGTTGATACTTTTTACATGTCACTTTCTTCTTCTAAAGACTCCTTTAATGCTTTTGGGATAGCTTTCTTTAGGTTTTAATATTTTCACAATATAAAAAATAAAACAGAACGTGAAAATAATCACAAAAGATGGCGAAGAAAGAAGCAAAAGTCACAAAATTATATACTGTAACGTTCAACTATAAAATTAATAAGGAGCCAAAAATACTTTTAAAAATGTCATTAAGGAATCATTATTTATTTAATTTAAACCGTAAGCAATATGTTTTTCATTTAATGTAACTTAAAATGGTATTTATTATTAAAAGAAGTAATATTTCATAGATGATTTTTTCAAATTATTTGTGACGTTAAGATGATAATTTAAAACACTCATCGTTTATTATTTTAATTTCTTAAAAGCTAAACAAACTATACTAGAAATGATTTTAAATTACGTTTTAAAACATTTAACAAGCACCATTTGACATTACTCAAAATATTTTTTGATGCTAATCATGGCATACATACTGCATGTAACATTTCTACTAGTTAACATTCTTAAATGACAAGATCTTATATTATTAACATATGATGAAAAGACAGCAGAAAGAAGAAACACTAGAAAATAATACTTTAAATTTTAAAATGTTATTTTTAAAGCATTTTAAAAAGTTACTTCTCTTTAACAGTCTGATGGACAATGACTTATCTAGTGTACATCTTGCATAAAAATTATTACTATTATATATAATATAATAATAAATATCAAACCACTAAAACATCGCATGACCACCATTCCTTATGCTTTTGTGATCTATTAAAACAGTAGCAACTTTTTCCATGCAGTAGTGCCATCTAGTGCAAGCCATAGTAATCAAATCCCTAGTTAGTGCCTAATCATCCATTATCCCCAGATTAGTTTCTAAAAAGGTGAAAGGTGGTTGCTGGAGGATTGATTGCATTAGATCCAAAAATTTTAGGTGCACTGCTCTCAAATCTGACTCCTTGCTGATAAAAGCCACAAGCTAGAAACTAGTCTGTAGATATTGAATGACAAGGCACTAAACAGGAATTTTGATGCCCAAACTTTTTAACATTCATTGAATACTATGGCTTGCACTAGGTGGCACTATTATATGGAGACAGTTGGTACTATAATAATAAATATAGAACAGTCATAATTAAGATTAGAACAAGAGTTTTTGGCATACTAGACAGAATTGTTTCTTGTCTATAAATGTCCTTTTTTATTACTATATGCTTCATGCATTAAATAACCATATACATGCAACAGTTCTAAATGAATATCTAATATGTCTAACTAAAATAATTAATAAATATTTTCCTTTAACTGATGCTCGTTGGGTTGCTCATAAATTTTTACACTCTAGATTAATATCCAATGTACCTAAAATTCTGACCAGTCCTGGTCAAACAGATTAATTCTATCATTTCATGATGACTTCAAATGAAGGAACTTCAAATCTAAACAACTCAAAATAATTTTGCAGGGTCATTATTTCTCATACATAAAAAGTTTAAAAAAAGAAACATTTAAATAGTGCACTACAGTTGTAAAAATCTTTTCAACAACTTCTTATAAAAGCCTTCCTGATTATGCTTACTATTATTCAGATGATGAAAATTTGAATCATTGTTTTGCCTTCTATCTAAAAGTAATTAACATGGTTAACTGGATTGATTGTAGGCTATCCACCTGGATACAACTCTTAAGCATAATGAGAAGCTCAAAAAATTGTCAACTTTTTTCTGGTTGAGATTCAGATTCAGATCATGGAAAATAAAATATGTTATAACTGTGAAATGAAGCCCATCTCTCTATTTTTTATAAACACATTCTTATATATAAATTAAAGATGATACTAATATTTTACATATGAAAAAAAACATTGAAATCATTAAAAGCAACGTTCATGCATTTTTAATGCTAACCACTTTTGTCAAAGGCAACAATAGTTATAAGCAGAAATACAAAACCATAGATTTGAAGATTATATTCCACAATCTCTCAGCCAAATACTATTAAACTTTCTATTCAATATTGAGTCTATGTTGTTAGTAAACCATGCCTCTTATATCTGGAAGTTGAGTTTAATAGATGATTGATATTCAGAATAAATGTTAGACTTTATAGATTTAAAAACAATGATCATTTTAATATTGAACCAATCACTGACAATATTTAAATATGTTTCATGCAGTATTCTCTATCTGAGCTGGCATGGCAGTTTTATGCAAAGAAAAGCCACAATAATAATATTATTAATGTATTACTGTAATATGTTTTTAATTTTATATTACAAAAAATTCATATAGCATAATATTTTTTCACTCTATCTGGTCAATAATTGCATTTTTTTAAAAAAAAAAAAAAAAAAAATTAGACAAATTTTATTTTGAATCAACAAATTTTTTCGTAAAATTTTCATTTAGTTTGAATAAAATAATCGTTAAAACCTGTCATTTATGGCAGATTTAAATTTTTTTTTTTTTCAAAAACACACAAAAAAAGTTGAAAGTCACTTAAATAAATGTTCTATAATTTTTAATATTTATAAAAAATTTGTTTTGTATGTCCAATTTTATGTTAATGGTATGTATCATGTATTTTAAAGCTCTGAAGAAAACTGTTGGACAGTCAAAACTGTGTGTTGTTTTTGGAAGTTTGTTTATAATAGAATATATTATTTGAATTGTGTTAAGTGTATAACAGATTGTATTAATATTGTTTGTTTATTTTTTGATAATAATAATTTATTATTAATCAGTTTATTTGTTTACAATTATGATAATAATTATCTGAATGAGAATAGACGGATAGTTGAAATCTTAAACTAGATTTTAAAAGAATGTAAAAGACCTAAGTAAAGACCGCATGTGATATGGGTGAATGAAATAAGAAAGGGTGCTTGGATGATGTGAAGAAGAGAGGCTAGAGATCAAAAATGGATTGATCTTGGGAGAGACCATCCTGAAATGGTTGGTTGAAAATGTTGAAATATCTGGAAATAAAAAAAATATTTTTATTTTTACAAAAATGAAGACATTTTTTTTAAAAAGTTTATGCATATGTAAATGAGAGACAAGTTATTAGTTTTGGATATAATTCAACACAGATATTATAGATACATGTTATTATTAATCATAAATAATTCATTTAAGGACAGAGTGCTTTCTAATAGTAATATCTGCCCTGCATATTGTTTAATACAATAATAGCACCAGGTTCTGGATCAAAGAACCTTGAATTGATTCTAGTTCTGACACTTCTGGTTCTCAAATTTTTTATGGGCTACCAAGTAATAAGACCATTCAATATGATTTGTCTATTTCAATAGTAATTTATATGCCAGTATTAAGTGTTGATTAAGTAAATTTAATTTTAATTTAAGTTGTGTTATTGGTGAATGTGGTATTTTGTATATACATGCACACACTAATAGCAAAAAGGTTTTAAAGTTGACTGAGTCTATTTTAATGTATCAATTTTTTTAAAAAGTGAATTTTGTTTATTATCTTTTCTGCAAAATATTTTTTTATAGTTCAGAAACAATACTTAATCTCAAAATGTTTCTTTATCCATTTTAATCAGTTCATTTTAATTAAAAGTTTAACAAAAATATACTTTATTTCTATTAACTATTGTTGTCTAGAAAATTTTTAATTAATGTAATTAAAATGTTGAATTTTGTAATTACTTAAAATACTGGTTTATCTGAGTAAAAGTATCTTAATTATTAGTTTGCTGATTAGGGAAATTACTTAAATTTCTGAGTGGTCAAACAATGAATGGTAGGTCTATAAAAAAATCAACTAAAAACATTTAATTACTCTACTTGATTCTATTTATTCTGTATGATTCTGCTTAATTCATCAAATTCTTCTAGCTTCTACATGATTCTGTTTAATTCTTCAGAGTGTGTATATTCTCATGTTTTGATTCTGCCATTTATATGTACCTTTCTCAACAATGAACTCAGAACTCACTCCAGTTACCATATGAGAAGAGATGAACTCCTCTCCAGCATGAACCTATAATCAGCATGTTCTAACTTCACACTGCCAACTAACCAATGAAACCAACTGCTGACATTCTAGAGTCTCATTACCCATGAAATAACCAGAAGACTTTGGAAATTATATATGTACACATTTATGTATAATCTGTACAGAAAGTAATAAGCCTATCAATGTCATTATAGATTTAAAATAAACATTTATATGAACTGTTCTGAGGTATGCTAGTAAGCCAGTTAATGATAGACATAAGGGTGTAATGTTTTTTATATTTTGATTTTATTTATATATAATTTTATATTTGTCTTATTGATTTTATTCTTTCATAGATTTGTTATGTATTATAATTATTATCATCTGAGTATATTTTAGTTAAATTCCTTTTAATTCTTTTAAAATTTAACAATTGATAATTAAGTTAATAAATCCATACTAGTTTCTAGAATTACTTTTTATTTCACTCTTAAGTAAACAGAAAGTTATTTAAATGAATCTTAAAAAAAAAATCTTCCCCCTTTCAATTTTGTAATTGTTTTAATTTAGGGGTGGGCAAATAGTGGCCTACTAATAGCTTTTATGTGGCCCACCAAGTCAATTAGAAAAATCTGCCTTGAACTGAGATTTCCTTCCCATGTGCGACCGAAGATTCCTTTCTTATTTTCTGCTAGGATGGCCATGTCAGTACACATGCACAGTGTAGATACAATGTGCAGTGCTTTTCCAGTTGATCTGGTTAATTTCAGTTTTGTCTTATTTTGTCATAAAAATGGTGCAGCTCTCCACTAACCTTCACTTCCACAGTGTCCCCCTATGCAGTCCCTCCCCACCAAACTTTGTGGCCCCTGAGCCAAAACAATTGCCCACCCCAGTTTTAATCTATCTAGATTCACTTTAGCACTTAGCAGTAAGATAGAATTTTGTAAGTTTATTAAAAAAGAAATCTAGATTATTATAATATCTCTTTTAGTTTTTGTTTTAATTAATAATTTCTTAAAACTTGATACATTCATTCCTTACTTGACTACATAGATGTGTGTATAATAATTTTTATATAAGCATTAAATCATTTAAAATATCAGCAGTTTTTTCTTGTTGTTTGTATCACGTATGTCTGAAAGTAAAAGAGAAAGTTTTTGCTTGTATGTGTGTGAAAGCTTATCAAATTATTCCTTATATTTACAATAGGGAGGTTTATTTATATATTTGGCCTTCTATTTATTTCTATGGTTACTGCTCTTTAGAGGCAGATTTTGAATTAGCATTGGGTTCAGCAAAGTTTCTGCCCATTCTCATTTTTATATATTTTTTATCTGTTTTGACTTATGTTTATTTACCATGTGAAATTAGCAGTCATTTTGATGTTTACCTTGTGTCAAGTATTTCTTCCCAGAGTTTTACTATTATTCATTTTTATTTAAAACAGATTAAAATTATGCATATTTATAATTGTGAGTATATCTTTCCTCTCAGGGCTAAGATCTTGCATTGCATATGAGCTTTGTTAGTAAAATCAGCATGTATGAGCTTGTCTAGTAATAAAGTCTGCTGATGTTTAATTACTGCAATATGTGCACACATCTGAAATTGTCAAGTAAATGTAAATTTCTATTATAATAACATTCATTTATTTAATGAATAAAGTTAATTTGAGGGTAAGAATAAAGGAGGTAATAGAATCAATAAACGGTCAAATCCATTAATTACTTCTTTTAAAAGGGTTTGAAATCAATTTTTTTTAAGGATATGAGCTAATATTGTTTTATTGTTAATAAATATTGTTGTTAATTGTTATATTTGTCTCATTTTTGTTGACTGTTATCTGCCCTGGCCAATTGTTTATTTAGAAAAAAATCTCTGCTCTCCATGATCTAATGGCAATAATTGATCTTGTAGTCTTATGGGTCCTCTGTTGAAAGATAATGAATGCAGGCTGTCTGGTATAATATATACATTTGAAACACCCCATAGCTATATTGTGTCATCCATACTCCCCCTTTAAATAAAGAATAGCCTGAATTTTTGCAGCCCATTAAATTCAGACTATTTTTAAGATGTGATATGTTGGACTATTTCCATCATTTTATGAGTGAATGTTGAATGTATAGAAAATTTTAAACTTTATTTAAACTTCTCAAATACAAACAACTTTGTTAGTAATAACACACAAATAGACAATACAGGTTATTTGTGTTTTATTACTGTTTAAAATTTTCTATACATTCAACATTCACTCATAAAATGATGGAAATAGTCCAACATATCACATCTTATAATATACCATCGTTACAAACCTTCAGGCAGACTATTTTTTATTTAAAGAGAGAGTGGGGCTTAAACAATATAGCTATGGAGCATTTCAAATATTTTCTAGATATCAGCTAGAATTATGCATTGGTTTCTGTATATATATATATATTCTAACATTATCATTATCAATATATATATATATATATATATATATATATATATATTGATAATGATAATGTTCATGCAAGTTTTGTTTTTTATTATTTGTATAGAAACCTTTTTGAATTTTATGATTTAATCATAAAATTACTGAAATGTAACTTATGGACTTTTGATTATAACTTACAGATTTTTTAAAAAAGGGACATCTTTTAATGCCTCCATAGTTTTTTCCCACCACTTTTAAGTCTGCAAAAAAAATTGATACATTTTTTCAATTGGGGGATTAAAAAAAATCATATGAACTAAAAAATTGAGAAAATATAGTTGATAGATAAGCTGGCTTATGCTGAATTTAATCAAAAAGTGTTTCACATTCAAGGCTTTGTGAAATGACACTTGTGGGAGTGAAGCTTGAGCTCTTTTCTTTGCAACAAAATAAGAAGTTTGTGTTTTTCTTATGAACTAAATCTGAGGGGAAAATACAGCATAAAAAATCAGTGCTTAAACTTTTCAGCCATTATAAAAATTCTACAAATATGCAAAACACACTTTACAAAAAATATGCTACATGGTCTCACTATTTCACACAATGTCATTTGGTAGATTGATTCAAAATGGTTCCTGCAAAAAGTATGTAACAGTAAAAGTATATACTAAAACAGGTTCACAAACCACAGAACAATTCCAATTATTTTTAATCCCCCTTCCATATTCTATAATGGTTTTATGCAACTTTTATTTTTAGTAAACCAACTTTTTCAATTTTAAAGTGACTATCAATACTAAAGTAAAAAAGGTAAACTCTCCATACAGTAATGCAACCCTGTGCCAACCAGAGTAATTAATGGATGTCAGAAGGCTTGTGCATAAAATCCCTATCTAGTGCCTACTCATCCAATATCTCCTGACTAGTTTCTGTTTTGTGGCCTTCATCAGTGAGGGGCCTTGGATCTGATAGCACTGCACCTAGATCTTAGGCTCTAATGCAACCCTCCAGCAGCCACCTTTTATCTCTACTTAGCTACAAAACTATGAGAATGAAATTGAAAGCAATAATATTTTCAATTTAAGCTCAATAGCTTATATAGTCATATGGGTCTGTAGTGTCTTTGGCTCTTTAACAACCATAGCCACCACTATCCTATTAGGCAGGATAGGTGTTAAACCACTAAACATCACATGATCATCTCTTATACTAGCACATAATTGTTACTAAACAAGGCAAAACTCGCCATACAGTAGTGTCACCCTATGCCAACCTAAGATCTAGGTTCAGTGCTCTCAGATCCAAGGCTCTTCACTGATAAAGGCCACAAGCCAGAAACTAGTCTGGGAATATTGGATGAGTAGACACTAGATAGGAATTATATGCAGAAGCCTTTTGGCATCCATTGATTACTCTGATTGGCACAGGGTGGCACTATTGTATGGAGAGTTTTGCCTTGTTTAATAACAATTATGTGCTAGTATAAGAGATGGTGATAATGTGATGTTTAGTGGTTCAATATTAAAGTAAATAGTTGTTATAAGTGAATATGATTATTCCAACTCATTAAGTAAAAAAATGAACATAGAAAGACAATGATAGAAAGTTAAGGATGAAGCTTACAATGATTATAAAGACCAATCCATAAACATTAAATACAGCTGTATTTTTATATTAGACTACTTCCATCATGTAATATAAGTATTGAATGTCATTAAAAAAATTTAACTTTTATTTAAATATTCCAAATACATTCAACTGTTAGTAATAGCACATCAAACAGGTCAGTCTATGCACAATAGGAAATATTCTTCACACTTCTTCAGGTGTTTCTGGCCTGACCAGTGGCAGTAATAGCATGGGATTTGAATCTGGATTCTTAGATTCTTGAGTATTGCCTTTTAAGATAATGCTCTAACCAACTGCATTACCTTAAAATTCAATACTCAAGAATCTAAGGGTCCAGGTTTGAATCCCATGCTAGTACTGTTACTGGTCAGGCAAGAAGAGAGGAGAATAATACCTGTTGTGCATAGACTAACCTGTTTGATGTGCTATTACTAACAGTTGAATGTATTTGGAATATTTAAATAAAAATTAAAATTTTTCTAAAGACATTTAATACTCATATTAGATGATGGAAATGGTCCAATATAAAAATACAACTAGAATAGCATCATCATAAACTTTCAGGAAAACATTAAATATATCTGTTTTATCAGATGTTAGTTCTTTAGTCTATTTATTTGACTTGTGATATCTTTTAATTTTCTTCTATTGTGGAAGATTTTAATAGCTTGTCTTATTGTATTTCTCTGTTGTAATATTCAGCTATTTATCTTTTCAAGAAGAGCAATTGATGAACACTTTTTAAAAGTGTCTTTTATATAATTTTTATAATCATTAAAAGCCTAAATCTAAACAAGTCAATAAAATAATCAAAATTACTCCAAATTCACAACTAGCCCAGACTATCCAAAGAAAATAAACTCTAAAACAGTGGTCTTCAATCTTTTCACACCTGTAAAAATAAGGATAAGGTTTTGCTGACCGGCAGAAGTCTATAGATAAATTTTCTTAAAGATGTAAACAGCTTAGCCTTAGATGAAGTTTTATATATATATATATGGAGTTTGTATAATAAAAAACTTTTTTTTTTTAAATTTTGAATTTTTTTAGAAAAGTAATAAAAAATTTAATTCTACCCTCCCCCCCATAAACATCTGTGATAACTAGAAAAACAAATTAATTTATGTATGATTAATTAGATTTTGTTTTCGTTCTGTTTTTTTTTTTTTTTTTAATCAGGTTAAAGTGCGATGAAAAACTAAATAAAAAGTGTTTATATTAATTAAAGTTTAAAATCTTATTATTTTGTTATTACAAACTTTTTTGCCAGTCTAGCATGGACCAGCAAAAAACTTCTGTGGCCCGGTGCTGGTCCGTGGCCTGATGGTTGAAGACCACTGCTCTAAAAGACAATCAATGGTTTCATTGCTACAAGCAGACTTCTCAAGTGTAAAGGAAACAAAGGGAGTAATTACTTTTCCACAGGTTATGAGTTCAAAGCACTCTAAATGTTGAAAAAGTAATCAAGAATAGAATGAAACCACCTATTCTTAGTTGTTCTGATGTTTATATGCATACCTTTGTCAACACTGTTGGTAATTCAGAATGAAATTAATTTATCAATCAGATAGAAGGTAAAGAACTAAAAGATAACAACAAATTTACATTAAACATTATCCAAAATTCCACTTACACTTCGTACACCCTTAATATTAAAATAACTTTTAAATAAGTTAATTGCTTCAGAAGCAATATATTTTTAATAAGAAACTTTATTATTAAAAATTTATGATTCTGAAGTAATTAACTTATTTCATAATTCTTTTAATATTAAAGATATGCAGGGTATAAATGGAATTGTGTGTAATGTTTAATATAAATTTGTTATCATTTAATCCATTGGGAAGTCTACTTGTAGCAGTGAAACCATTGGTTGTATTTTAGAGTTTATTTTCATTGATTAGTCTGGGTTAGATGTGAATTTGGGGTAAGTTTAATTTTTATGATGCAAAGAAGGTTTAAAACTCATGCCAAACATAAATCTTTTTTGAAAGTCTGCTTTTTACTTTTTTCATTGTATGTCATTATTTATAGCAAATTTAAAAAAACATACTAATTGCTATTATAATTTTGCCATCATATATTTTTAGATATTATGAAAGATTTTTCAACAAAAGTTTTGCAGTGTTCTCATGATACATGGGTGTAATACATGGACATCAGGTTTCAGAGTCTGTCATGCTGCCATTGCATTAAGCCATATAGGGGACATAGATGACAAAGTTTCTCAATATTCAGTGCACATTTGATTCCTAGCTTTTTTATGGATATCTTACCAACAAAATATAATATATACATAAAGCATAAACATAAAAATAAACAATAATATAATATAATTTTTAAAAACAAAATGTTCAAATCACCTTCCCAAATGTTATATTGCTTCAGAAATGCCCTCTGTGAATAAATATAAAGTCTGAACTTTATATTTATTCACAGAGGGCGTTGCTGAAAAAAACATAACATCTGGGAAAAGTGATTTGAACATTTTGTATTTGAATTCTCAGCTAGAAATATGCACTGGGATAATTTTTTTAAAAGTGTACACTTTAAGATATCAGTGAAAACAATTAACAAGAAACAGAATAATGCAATTATAATAAAAAATATAATAGTAAATTGAAAAATAGAACAAATGTATAACTGACAGAAGACACCCTGAGATTGCAAAATGATCGAGAGATGATTCATAATGTTACTCATATAAGTAGATATGCAGTAAAATTAAATATTATAACTAACTCCTGAAACCATGAATAGTGAGTATGTGAGTGTAGAGAAATTGGTGTATATAATTAAAGTAATGGAAGAAATAAAATTCTAGTGACTATTGAGAAATAGATTAATAATTATACAAATAACATGATAATTTGTGATATAAAAATATTATTTTTTTAAATAATAATTTAGCAATTATGATAAACTATGGGGAGAGGGAAGCAGTAAAAGAATTATAATGAATAGAGGCAGTACTATTTAAAATCTTTTAAATTTTGAGTGAACGAAAAAAAATAATGCAAGACTGGAATGGTGATTAGGTGTTCTACATTTGAACTAAGAATGTTTAGTATTGCTATGTTACATTTATATAATTCAAAATAAACAGACTCACTTAAATACAGTTTAATATTTTATTTAAGTACAAAAATATTTACATATATTAAAATCACAGTGGATATAGTGCCCCTAGTGGCTGTTTGCCTCATGCCAGATTTAGTATTTAAGCAGAATGCTTAAAACTTCTAGCTATATTGTGAGCATCATGTTAGGCTTAAATTCTAGCAATGTCCAGTTCTAGTGTGAATTTGCTTCACTTCTTTACCAATATTAAAACAACATGCATCATGTGATTCAGTTCGGAGAGTTAGTGCTGTTGTCTCACTTGAACTGCAAAAGACTGCACTTTTATAATTAGGTCTTTTTCTTTAATGAGAACAGGTGAAATCATTGAACATCTTGTTTATGTCATTAGTTAATTCATCTATTTATTCATCCATTGGTTAATTTTACTCTATCAATTAATTTGCTAGTTAATCACAATGAATACTGACTCTGAGCAAGTCCATTGTTTAAAGGTAAGTTGAGCCACATCACTGTATTTCCTTCATAAATAAAACAGACACTCATAATGGAGTATGAACATTGTAGTTATAAAAAAACAACAAAAAAAAAGTACACAAAAATATACAATAAAGATAAGGTGTGAATCACCAATGCATCTGGTTATATAATATTTTTGACCATTAGTCTACTTATTTGGTACTTTAGATTGTTGACTTCTAATTTCTTCTGTGATAACCTTTTCTTTGTAAAAGTCATATAATTGCAGCTCTTCATTGTATTCTATCCTTAATCATCTCATCCCAATTTTGTACTTCTTTAATATATCTTTAAGATAATCTTATACCAAGTCAATTTTTATAAATTTTAGTGAGCTCTATTTAGGAACAATTGTAGGCTTCTTCTGCCTCTTGTTTAGGTAGATCAATGCCAATAATTTTTTTAACTCGCTCATATCCTTTTAAAAGTACTATGAAAATAATAACTCTTGGAGGCTAATAATTGTTGTTGGTGCTACATTTTTTATAATTTTGATATTTTTTAGTGTCAAAATAAATATATTCTTATTATTTTCTACCCCTAAGTTTGTTCTTTATTAAAAGAGAATGAAAAAAAATCAACTAAGATTACGAAATATTTATAAAATGGCATATTAATATGCATTTGATTATTGTAATTAATGTTGGGGTCACGTGATGTTTTAAGCAACTATCAACATCATCATCATCAACCATTACCACTCCACTGCAGGATGAAGGTCTTTCCAAGTTCAATCCATGTTCTCCGATCTTTAGCTTCTCTTCTCAACAACACCCCTACACACTTTCTTATTTTATCCATCCATCTCACATGTGGTCTCTTTCTGGGTTGTTGTTAATATATGCAACTTTCGAAAAATTTTAATCTAGTCTTAAATAACAAAATGAAATGTTACCTATATATGTCCTGCATTTATGTATGTGTTGATACATAGATATTTATAGAAAATATTTCTAAGAAAAAGGGAAACGCGTAACTTCTGTTATTATTATTACTTTTGAATGTTAGTGCGAGATTTTTGGAAATAATCGTGTTGACATTAAAGAATATATAAAAAAAGAAATTCTGTATTTCTTTGTTGTTGTCAGCCTGAACTAATCACAGAAATAAAAATTGCAAATAAGGACCATATGTTTTTGCTTCTGAAGAATTCTTGTTTTCACAGTATTTCAGATCTAAAATGTTAGACCATAAAATTAACTTCTGTTACATTTCAAAGCTCTTTTCAGCATAATAAATAAATAAAAATATTGTGTTAACACTTACTTTTAAAACATTTTGTTATCGTAGCAGACATTTGTCAAATTTCATTACATTTTCCATAAAAATAATATGAATGAATTGTGTAAATCAATATTATTAAAAATCAATAAAACTATCATCTGCTTCTATGGTAATATTTTATCGTCAGTGTTGTAAAAACGATCATTATTCTGGTTGTTTAAAATTGACGTTTTGATTAAATAATATGCAAAAAGCAGGGTTCCCAACCTGAGGTACATGTATTCCTAAGGGGTATGTGAAGCTTGTCCTAGAAGTCATCATCATCATCATCATCAACCATTATCAATCCACTGCAGGATGAAGCTCTCTCCAAGTTTAATCCATCTTCTCCAATCTTTAGCTTCTCTTCTCCACATCAACCCTGCACACTTTCTTATTTCATCCGTCCAAGAAGTATGATATACTATTAATTTAGTCCCCAAATACTTATCGTTATCAGCATTTCTGAGCTATTCTATATTGGTGTTGTCTGTCAGTTGCACACACATTTCAGGTCTCATTTTGGTCATAGTCACAGTGAGATTGCATCGATTTTTTTACTACAGGATCTGATAACTCAAAATACCTGGTTAAGAGTTAAGATAGCTAGTAAATTTGTCAGATCCGTGCCCCTTCAAGACTTACTTCCATGGCATCTGCATTTCCTTTGCATGCATGTGACATATTGCATTGTACACTTCCAACTGCTTATTTCTTATTGAAATAAATAGGGGGTACCAGATAATGTATTAAAGGCCAAAGGGGTCAGGAACCAAAATGTTGGAAACACCTGCATATGCAAAGCAATTAATCATATGAGTATTTATTATTGATTTATATATCTGTTGAAAAACTTCCAATTAGCTATGATGTGATTAAAAAATAAAATATTACCTATCTATATTCTGTACATATATATATATATAACATAATTCATTTTATTTATATATATATATAACATAATTCATTTTATTTCTTAGGATCATTCACATACAATTAAATGTTTAAAGAGTATCATCATTTTTACTTTCAAGTGTATAGAAATATTATTCTGTAGCCCCTACAAAAGGTTTAAATATAACTATTACTATATACTGTACATGAAAAATATTACCCAACAACATAATTACTGAATATGGTTGACTATTATACTCAGGCTATGAAAAAAATTCCCAAGAGAGAAAATAGTGGATTAATCTTCAGATATGAGGATCGATGCAAATAACAAACAAACAATACATGAGTAAGAATACCTTCTGCCATGTTGTAAGATAAACTGTGAAATTTATTTCGGTCGCTTTTTTGCCTTACAATATTTAGTCATTTAAGTTAGTATGGAATCTGATCAACATTAGCTTCTCTTACTATTGGTCATTTCTCTAAATTAACAATAACAATTATATTGTTTGTTTGTACAACCACATCTACATTTTTTAACTACATGCATGTTAATTTTGACTCCATTTACTTTACTCAATCTTTTGAAAACTAAGAAAGCAATAATGGGGGAAGGTATAGTGGATTAGCAGCACTCAGGTGCAATTTTTCCTGAAACTAGTACAAACATTAATGAATCACACTGGAAGGTATTTAGAACTGGAGTTTCAGCTGGATAAAGATTGTATGTTTAGGTAGACCTATGAATTTTCTGTCTTTTATGAAAGAGATAGTGAACAAAAAACCTGTTTTGAAAATAGCTTGTCTCATGTAGTCTGGTCAGATTATCATGTATAGTGAATAAACTTGAGAGAAATAGTCATATTATCAGCATTTTTAATAATAAATATAAATATGATAATTCAATTTTTTTTACTAAATGTAGGTATGCTGTATGTGCAAAGTGTAACTGTCACAACTTTTAATATCTGATTGAAGAATCAGCACAGGTGAATAAAGAGATGTCAAGATTTGAGGCCAATAAGCTGCCCTTAGTGAAGATCTAAAAAGTTTTTTTAAAGGAAGAAAATTTAATAAACTACAGTAACAGCAGTCAATCTTGTACCATTCAAAGGATATCAAAACTTCTTTTGACCACCAGCCTTTATTTAAAAAAAAGGAATTTAAAAAACATAGATAGGCAAATAAAAGATTTATTTTAATTTTTTAGTAACCAAAATATAATTGATAAAAGCTAAACATTTAATTTATGTAGAAACAAAATATCTATATTACTTATACCATCACCTAAATTATTGGATAAAAACACTATATAAAAATAATCATAGTATTATAAAACAAACTTTTTAATTAACATTAGTTAGAATCTTGATTGCAAAATGCAACTTTTTAATAGTACTTAGTTTTAAGAGTAAATGGGTAATTGCTAGAAATGCCATACCATCTAGAGTGTAATAAGAATAGATATTTTGTCTATCACACACACACACACACACACACATATATATATATAATGGAGTTATAATTTTAATTTTTTCTTTATACCAGTTTTACATTATTTGAATAAACTATTTAAATATAATTATAATTACTTAAAAATAGTTTACCGTTCACATATCACCTGTAAATTCATCGTATACAATAGATTAAGAATCGCTGGAGTAGATAAATGGTTTTAAGTTTTTTGAAAGAGCAAATTAATCAGTGAATGGGAAACTGTGTGGTGTTGGATTTTATGTAAAGTTTAATTTAAAATATGTTGATCCTGGAATTTCTTAATATAGCCACTGAAAGGATAATCATATTTAAACTCATATTGCAGAACGGTATCTATGATCATTTTATTACTATATATGCTCCAACATTAGAATCAGAGAATTTAGAGAAAGCTTATATTCCTTTTTATATAGCATTATTAGATTAATACCTTTAAAAATATAAAACTTTTTCATTGCAGATTTTAAGGCACATATGATTACAGATAATAAACTGTCCAAAAATTGTTGAAAATAATGGTATTGGACATGTAAACTCAAATGGTTAATTATTAAATTTTTGCTCAAATATATAGATCAACTATCACTTGTTTAAGTAGAAAATTACTATAAATACACATGGATGGATCTACAATTAAAATATTAGCATTTAATAGACTATTATATAGTCAGAAGTTAGAGTACAAGAGAAATTCATATTATATATCCATATACAAACACATATAATTGGCCAGATCATAAATTAATTTGCTCCAATATTAAAACGGTAGTTGCATTAAAATTGGTCTTATTCTATATATATATTTATTGTAATACTTCTTTCATATACACTTCAATGCAAACAAATTTTCTTGAAAAACTTCTTTATTTCCTTACAGTTTCGACTGTCCAGCAGTCTTCATCAGAGCTACAATATTTGAACAATATAATACATAAACATTATTTCATATATATATATCAAAATATACATACATATGCCCTACGTATTCTGGTCTTATTCCACTTGCAAGAAACTTAATGTTTATAAAAACTACTCCATATTAAATCTCAACTGCTATTAAAACAAAAATTGTTTATTTGCACTTTCCAGATATCTATCCTACTGAGATGTGAAATTCTTTTATAGAATATGCTATGAATACTAGTAAATTTATTCTTCAGTTCATTAAAACAAGCATCATGACTGGTTCTCTGACAATGGTTTTATTATTAAGGACGTGATTAAAGGAAATCTTAGGGCAGAAGTTCAATAATTAAGAAGGCTAGTGTGACTAAATTAAAATGTTGGTACTTTAGTACTATGAATCATACACTTTTATAACAGCTGCTGCTTTATGTGAAAAAAATCAACATATCGCAAGCAATTAGCATTCATTTCAGGGATAACTTCTTTCAACAGTCATCTAAGAGCTTAGACTATTCTTTATGCAAATATAACTGCAATTTAATTTGTAGTAATGCTTCAATGGTGACTGAATTAATGATAATATGTGAATATTTAGTGTTATAGTCATTATAAATTAGTGTACTCCAAAATATTTATATGTTAATCAAGGCAGAATCAGACATTTATTTTTTAAGATTTCTATATTGGAATATTTTCATCATCTACCAAAATATTAAATCCCTTTAAAAATATTTAAACCTTCAATTAATAGAAATAAATGTTAGTAATAGCAAACATATTAATATATAAAACAGTGTTTTGAGTGGTATTCTTCTCCTCTATTCTTTAGGTGTTGCTGTCCTGATTCATAATGATACTATCATGAAATTTGAACCTATAACTTTTAGATTCATAGCTTATGCTCTAACCATTTAGATTGTTACATTATTTACATTTTTAATTAAGAAATTCAACATTGATATATGTTATAAATAGGTTAATATGTTTTGAATTAAGTGTTAATTAAAATGATTTCACCCTCAATCAGTGTCTGTAATATATTTTTTACTAAAGCTGCCATACTACATAAAAAAAATTGACAATTGACACTATAATATATATACAAAATTTCAGAACTAATAAATTGCATATTATATAAACATGCTGGATTAATTTACATTAAGTGACCACAGTACAAAATATTTGCACTTTAACACTAAGTCAATCACCAACAATTTATGAAGGAAGTTGTTTTTAAAGCACATGTAATCTGCAGAGCTATTGGTCAATTTTTTTATACAGTATGTTCATCACAGTAAAAAAATAGTTTATAGATGATGATTAAAGCAGATATTTCTTAAGACTATTTATAAGTAATTGAATAGCAAATTAAGCTATTTATTATTGTAACAGGCATATTTGTACATTCACACAACAAAATCCAGAGTTTTGGCAAATTATCCCAAATCTGATCTAGATGAGGGTGGAGACCTTGAATCAGATTGCACCTCAGTTCCTTCACCAAAGCTCCATAATTTACTACACTATGAATGACAGATATGAGATTACACTCAGCCTCTTTTAGTTCATGTGCTGGCAGGAGCAAAGGGTAAAGTATTAGACTCAGGGAATAATGACTAAATTAATAATAAATTAACTAAACACACACACACACGGCTTGCCAGATAATGCATATATTAATAATTAACAATAAATTAAAATAGATTTGGATAAAATTTAGGATGGGTTGGGAATAACACACTGAACATTTTATAACTTTAATATCTTTAAATATTAAAATATAAGTAAATAATACAAAATATAAGTGCATTGGGAATTTACACTCACAGGTGTTATACAATGATGAGATGGGTTAGATACAAGATCTCATCTTTATTGCACTTCTAATCATTTAAAATTAATGTTATTACAAGTTAATACCTGTGGTCTGATCATGCCTGAATATGGTATGGCATTCCTATGAGGTTTCCTAAGAGTTAAGTTTACAAGAATGACAATGATAAAATAAAACTAAATTTATTAATAATACATAATGAGCAATAAAGTGCTCCCTATGCAGATTATTTACATAAACTATATCTGGCATTCAGATCAATGCTGAACTGATTAATCATATGGATGGATGAACTGGTGCTTGCAGCATGGCATCTGTAACCATAGCACTAAGACTAAATTAAAGAATTGTGGTACCAGTGTATCGTTACTCATGGACTTCAGTCCCAAATACTCAGTACCCTAAAACCAAATGGCTTGCTACATTAATATGGAATAATAAGTTCAGAAGCTCAGATCAGTGACTTAAATGTTCTGGCCTTAAACTCAGTAATGTGCTTGGTGCTCTAAACCTGAAAAGAAATGGGCAGGAGCAGCCTCCACTGCTAGCCCATCAAGTTGTAGCAAGACATTACACACTTCATGTGATTTATAAAGATAATCTTCAACACTTATAACGAATACCAATATGTATTCTTAATAACTAAATACATGTACATAAATTATATAGATAGTTTTAGTCAGCAAAACTACTCTATATCAGTTCATAAACTAGCATACATAAAACATGCTAAAGGGATAATAAAGTAATCTAGTTTACAGGTTAAATCTGATGGTTTATAATAATACCCTAAGGAGGGGAAAGCATATTTTGGGTTTTAATTAATTTATTAATAATATGCTTTCACAATATCATTCTTGTGAATAAATAACTAGATATAATTTATTATCATGCAAACCTTAATTGTGATAAACTAAAACATAGCAGCTTAACTATATATATATATATGATAAACAAAAATGCAAGTTAAAAAACTTGCTAACGCTTGTATTTATGTCCACAGATGGCATTCTACCAAAAACGCCCATCAAGCGTATGTTTTGTTTACATAAACGTCAGAGTAGTTAGTATTCACTATCTCTAACTATAATTCCACTTTCAGATCATGATTTCAAGCTATTTGCTATCGTCAGTGAAAGACAGGAATAAAGAAACTAGATCTAAATACAAACTCTGAGCGTTTATGAAACAATTTCTATTCAGCTTGCAAGCGTGAATTTTTTAGACACGTAATGTCTTCAAACTCAGCATAGCAAACCAGATAGCCATATGGGTCTGATCTCAGTTCAGCATCACCACATAGTAGAAGCCTCTGCAATCTATATCATTGCAAGAAAGTGAGGTCTTTCTTGCAATGATATAGATTGCAGAGGCTTCTACTATGTGGTGATGCTGAACTGAGATCAGACCCATATGGCTATCTGGTTTGCTATGCTGAGTTTGAAGACATTACGTGTCTAAAAAATTCACGCTTGCAAGCTGAATAGAAATTGTTTCATAAACGCTCAGAGTTTGTATTTAGATCTAGTTTCTTTATTCCTGTCTTTCACTGACGATAGCAAATAGCTTGAAATCATGATCTGAAAGTGGAATTATAGTTAGAGATAGTGAATACTAACTACTCTGACGTTTATGTAAACAAAACATACGCTTGATGGGCGTTTTTGGTAGAACGCCATCTGTGGACATATATAATAGGTATCAAAATGAAGATCTATCTTTTCTAAAGAAACATAAATCATTTCTGTGAGAGCTTCTAATAATCTCTCCAATATTATCAATATTAATAATCTCCATTTTGAATCATGGCATATCATAAATTAATAAAATAAACAATAAAATATAAAATAAAATAGGCATGATCACAGATTAGGACAGTATAGATATCATAACTCAGTACAGTTATTATAGTTTAGAATTATTAAATTATGAATATTCATTTATTATAGAGGCAAGACCATTACAAATATCATTTTTAACTTAAAAGTTACATTAGAAAATTTATTACAGTTACATTATTTAGATTACAGAGTTTAATTATTAAGAAATCATTTAAGTTTATACATTTATGAATGTTCAACCTTATAGCTACCTTAAGAAATTATTAAAATAGTTTAGTTTTAGATTTATTTTTATAGAGCTCTGTACAAAAAAATGTTACTGATCTTCTAGCTGAGACTATCTTCATGGCATTTGGTACTGATGTTCTTCACTGGGCTGCTTGTCCAAGTCTTCATGACAGCTGTTGGTCTCTAATTTCTCCATTATCCCAGATCAGTCTTACAAAGGAAGATGGCAAATTTGTTGCCTTCTAGCTAATGGTTGTTATTTTAGAATCGTGCATAGCCTCTGACAGCAAAACATTTCAATAATTTAATAAAATGAACCTTAGTACTTAATTTTGGGACTTTTTATATTAACTCTTTGACTCCCCCCTACAAAAGCCATGAACTTGTTTACAGTTTACAAGTTTTTATTCTTAAGTTTTAACATAGTTTTATTAAGTTTAGAGAAGACAAAAGTGAAGCCTAAGTTATTATAAAATAGTGCAGCTTGACTGCCTTTTTTTGTCTTAAAATTTATTTTAAACTTATTTTAGAAATCTGCTCTTGGTTCCCACAAAATTAAACCAGATGCATGTGAGATGAGATTTTCCAAGAAACAGACGATATTTTAAAAGAGATTTAAGTTTTGTAAGCATTCTACTATATGTATAATCTTGTCACCTCTGGAATTGAAAATTTATATGTGAACAAAAGTAAATTTGTACTCTAATTTTATAATAACTTAAAGAAAAAATAATTAAAATAGCATTGCAATGCTTATGGAATCTATCACATTGCAGCTTCATTCACATATATATGTAGGTGCACTCATACACATACAACAATGCTTACACAACTTACTTTTAATTTATTATTTAAATTTATAACTATGTATATGCATTATGACTATACACATACAGACATTAATATCTATGTATGCAAATATATAAATATATGCACACATATGTAAATATACATTACTATACATTAAAATACATATATGACTATACACATACAGACATTAATATCTATGTATGCAAATATATAAATATATGCACATATATGTAAATATACTTTATTATACATTAAAATATGATAAAATATGTGGACTTGGATGGGTTTGAACTGGGGATAAATACTACTATGGGACATAATAGGTGAAATGGGATGTTAGACAAAATAATATCATTTCGTATTACATTTCAATATTGGATTTTTTAATTAAGTCTTTTAAAAGTAGAATCTGATTTCATCTTGATTAATATATAGCTGTAATGGCATAAGCTAATTTATTATAAATAACAATAATACTAAGTATTTATGCTGACATAAAATTGATCATCATTGCAGGATTAATATAAGTCAGGTATCTGTTTTATATGTGTGTGCATATATTTTACAGAGCATTTTGTATTTATACATAATGATGGGAACATGCTTTTAGATTTATTTACATTAGATTCAAAATATGTAAATTTAATTATTAGCATGGATTTCTTAATCAAAGTTTTTCATAATATGAAGCTGTGATTATCCATTGATTAGTTTATAGACATGTTTGGATAGGCTAATTTGTAGTAAGCAACTGAAGCATTAAGTAATTGTATTTTGACAACAGTCCCTATTATGGTATTAATATAAGTTATGTGACTGCTATATTTGAATGGATTGTTAGCAGTATTTCAAGTAACTAGCGAAGATATTTATTTCTGAAATGAATATGATTTCGTAATTATTTTATGAAGTATGGCCACCAAAATAAATAAAAAAAGTGTATTAAACATAATGACTGAAACTGACATATTTTAAATATTTATTCACATTAAATTCAAAGTGTGGACATCTAATGTACATAAAAGATATATTGTCTGGGTTCATCCATACATGACTCATAGTCCTAATGTACTGACATTTTGGCTGGGTCACACTGGACATCAGCTGGATAGTGAATGTTATTATAGAAAAATGTTGTGTTCAAACCTAAGGACTCATTTCCACTTGAAATGAAGTTTATGAACTTCTATGTGAAGTTAATAGTTTCTTGTGTAGATATGTGCAATCATTGCATCTGTAGTAGAAGAGAAGAACATGCTAATGAAATAAAGTAATGCTCATCATCATAAGCACTCTTATTCCATGTTATGGTTATTAATAATACTATATAGATTTCTCACATGCCAAGATTCTATTAAGATATGACACTTTCCATCAAAATAAGATCAGAGATCCTTAAAAAGCTCGATTATATAATCAAATGTGATAATACATATAATCTATCTTAAAAAACTGTTAATCGGAATAGCTTCTGATTTTATTTATTTATTATTTTTTATAACATTCCCCCAACCTTTAAATGTTAAAATTATCCTGTTTTTCGTTTCTGTTGATTCAGTTTTTAATGTTGTTGTATATCGATATTTACAATTTCTTTACCATGTTTTTTTATAATAACATTTATTACTTAGTTGATGGTCAATATGATCCAGACAGAATGTCATTGCATTTGCACTATGAATCATATAAGTATAAGTGCAGATATGTCATTTAGATGTGCGGTCCATGCGAAGAGTTTAGAATAAGATTATAGATCTAATAAAATAAATAAAACATATATATTTTAGCAAATTTAACACATATATTAAGAGCTCATAAAGTTGATTTACAAATATGTATATTAGCTGTATATTTGAACATAAATTCATTTAATAATAATGTAACATTAATATTGCATTGATATCAATATGCACATTAATATAAGTTTATTTTTAATACATTAATTGGAAACAACTAAGCTCAATTCTATAATAACTATATTAAACACCTTAGCATTAATATTTATTGAAATATTTTTTACAACAATTTAATTAACAAGAATTAATGACTAATATTTTTTTCTAGTTAAATTTTGATGTGTGAACAATGCAGTTACTTAAATGAACAAATACAATTTTTTCAGATATCTTTATTCGTGTATTTATGATGTGTCTTTGATAAAGTTGAAATATTGATATGTAAAGTATTACATATAGGAAATAAAAAGGAGATGAATTAATGGTATAGGAAGATATATTGTATTACTCTCGTTAAAAATGATATAATCTCTAGCCTAATAAATTAAACAGGCTACTGTCATGTGTGCAAATATAAAAATTTTAGCACTTATAGATGAAATGGTAGTAATATCAGTTATTCTAATCCTTATCTTAATTAGTAAAGTAAAATTATGAACAACCCTCAGACAGATTGTTTTTAAAATCTGCGTGTATTTTGAGTTAAAGACAAAAAAAATTTGACAAATATTACACTCAAAATTGAATTTATATATCACACGTCATTTATAAATGGATAATTCTGATTTTATTATTACTAATTAAAAAAAATGTAAGAATAGTGTAGATGGCGTTATCACCTTAGATATTAGTGATTATACAGAAAGTGAATTATTGGTTTTTATGCTGGGTTTGGGAAAAGATAAGGGGGATTTAGATATAAAGGTTATAGAGTTGACAAAGATTATGTTGTGGAAATGGGATAGAGCAGATTATGGGTAAATTTAGAGTGGGGAATGGAAAATAAAGTGGCTAACAGGTTTATCTGGGCATAATTGCTGAGATATTCTTGACTTCGTTTACGGAGAAGCCATAATACATCACATCATATCACGATGAATGCAGTTTTATAAAAAGAAAATATATATATAGCAATAAATATCAAAATTATAACGAACCACAGTACTTTCAGAATCAGTATTAAAATGTATTTTCTCTAGCGATTTTAAACTTATACAAAGAATCATTAAATCCGCTCATAAAGAAAATAAGTTAGCAAATTTTAAACGTTACTTTTAATAATTCCAAAAATCACAGCTGCATAAAATCAATGGTTGCTAAATTGAAGGAAATGAGAACTTGCTTTTTTCTCCCCTTTTTTATGTAGTGATCAGCATTTTCACGGTAAAAAAATCTAAATTATGTCAAGCGTTGGTGGCCAAATGATTAGCACAGCTGCCTTACAAGCAGTTGCCCGGGTTCACTTCCCGGCCGACGCTTTGACATACGAAAAAGTAACTAAATTATTATAAAATTGAACTAAACACAGATGGCAGCACTGATTTCTTATGTCAGCTGGGAAATAGAGGAATATTTAGAGTTTTCCTATACTTTTGCATATTATTTAAAGAAATTTTAAAGAGTATTTTCATTATTATTACTACAATTTTCAATTTCAAAATGTGTCCGTGAAGTATGTAATGAGACCTACATGTTAGTTTGCTCTCAAAATCTGACAATCAGTAAATCTTTTAAACCATAACATAAAATTTAAAACAATTCTAAAAGACATTTTCTCGTATAATTTGCGATTAATGTGTATTTTCCACTAGGAAATAATTGTTAATCTAGAAATCAGTAAGACCGTTGATCTCATTTGCAGTCGAATTAGAAATGTTGTTCTATGGGCTATATTCATCCCATAGTAGATCTACTTCATATTCTATTTTCACCCAACTTCCGTTACACTTTGCCCTATTGTATGTCTACTTCTTCCTTGAAAGCTTCACTTTGACTTCCTACCTCAAATTAGAAATGTTGACTTTTATGAGCTATCCTCATCCAATTGTAGATCTACTTCATATTTGATTTACCACCCTCTATCTCTACTTCATACTTGTTACACTTCAATCTAATGTATATCTACTTCACATCCTGTTTCTATTTCATGCATATTTTTCTGGTTGAAGCATTATCATTATTTACAATTGCAATTAAATTTATAACCAAAAGTTTTTTTAACATATTTGTAATACTTATTTAGTCTAATATTGGTATTACATTTGAAAAGAATTTAAGGCTTGAAATCCCATCTATTAGGGTGCATACTTTCAAAAAATTAAAACAATGGTAGTGGGGCTGTGTTTTACCCTTACTCACTTATAAATGAGACAATTGGGTATTAAAAGAAGTGAATCCAAATCAAAATATATGGGGGAAAACAAAACAAGTATCACTTATATCCTCAAAACATTTTAAAAAAAAATTATAAAAGGAGCTGACATGGAAATATTGGTAGAAGAGATGATAATAGATGGAAAGTTGATATTTACAATGGGTAATAAGACATTACTAAATATATAGCTAGAGACCACTTAGGGGACAGATGGATGAAATGAGATTGTTTGCTGGTGTATTGTAGTGAAAAGGAGCTGGATTTCTGAGAAGATGAGAGATCTTCATCCTGTGGATTGACATTGGTTGAAAGTGATGACATTGATAATTTATTTGCTATGTTAGGATTTTTAAAATTCTCGCCAGGTGGCATTATATATTTGCAAAAGTATTAAGGAAAAGCCATAATACATCACCTCACATATTCATTTCTGAATGTAGATCAGCCATACTCAATCTTTTTACTATTTGAGCTATATACCTATGTTTTCTGTGCTACATAAAACACTACCCATCAAATATGATAATAGAAAATAATGTTAGATATGTCTATGTGATCATTTAAAACTGAATGTGGTTTTTGATGTTATGACAAACTATTAATTATTTTTAATAGCTACATAATCTTAATATTTTTTCCCATATTTCATTTTAGAATAGGACAATTTGCAGAGAGAGGTTCATGTGGAAAATGTGAGCAGAATTTGGAGCACTTTTGTACATTTTTCAGTCTTTAATTTCTAAAATTCATCATACTTTTTCCATTCTTCATTTTTTTATTAAATTATCTTAAGACTTGTACTGATTTTGAGCTCAATGAATTTGTCAAATAGCATTACATAATCATTTTCAATGTAACGAGAATCAGGAATTTACATAAGTTATAGAAAATTATTAATATTCTTTTAAATCCTGAAATCTGCTCTTAAATCTCCTGTATAATGCAGCTAAATATTTTGAAATAATCGTGTAGAATTCTCGATAAATGTCAAGATCACCTTTTGTAGGTTTTATTGTAGTTGATTCCATATATATATAATATTATAATTTGGTGTCTGTATTTCTTCGAATCAATATACGTTAATTTATAATTGAATATTTATAAATACAGTAATTAAATATATGTAAAGTGTAACTTTGAAGATTTTATCCACTTGGGGGGAGGGGCTTTTGACTGTCCTCATGGTCTTTGCTGGCTAGCACTTTGAAGGACTAACCTTCCCACAATGAAATTAGCCTTCGGGGTGTTGGTTGGTAGGGACTGCGGGGACGGTCGGGGGTGCCCCTGAGTGGATAAGATTTTTAAATTATAAGTTTACAGATATATATATATATGCAAAATACACATGTATATGTATATATTGTACCAGTCATAATTGTATGCTCATTTAACAAGGTTTAGAATCTAAGCAAAAGTATTCTAAATCCATCCATGCCTGAGATACACAGGTCAGGAGCAATCGTGGATTCTGCCCTATTTGCTCTTCTCTAAAACTATAACATTATGAATAACACTTCTGATGATAACAGATAAAATTTTATTCATTCCAGTCCCGGAGACACAGTGGAGAGACATGAGATCTACAAGGTAATTATTATAAATAAAGAATATCAATCTTGGCTCAATCAGACACCACAAGTGCAGGAAATATCTATAAATTTAAATGAATTGCAAACAGCTAGCATTGTGGAATAAACATGAATTATAATATAGTATCCATCCAGAATTAGCAAGGATAGAACAACCCAGGGATAAATGTCCATTTAAAGTAATCAGTTATAACTTCTAAATATTAGTATTATTATAAGGAACAAGTAAGATTCAATGAGTGAGATTCAGTAAGACACAACACATGAGTAATTATCAACACATCATAATTTAATGAACATAAACAATTTTAATTTACATCAGAAACATAGCACAGATTTCATGCAGTTAATAATTTGCATATAGACAACTGATTTAGTATGCCAATGAGCTACAAATAACAATAGATTAATGTTGTTAACACTATAACAAGCCAACAGAGGCCACGATCATTATTTTAAAGTAATGATGAAAAGACATTTATAATTTAACCTCCAAAGAGAGGTTTACTCTTTGACATGACAGTTAAACAACTTGAGATATTGAGAAATTATTTTTTTAGCATTATCATTATTGATTAACTAACAGGAATAGCATTCATTTGCTTAATTAACTGAACAGTTTGGTTTAATGTCTCTATTGTCCATGAGTGCATTTTGGGCCTGTACAAATGAGGAGGGGTTAGCTTAAATAAGCTTTACTGTGACAATCCTAAAGATATTTTATTAATTATCAAGAGAATGGTTTACAAACATCACTGTGCCACGTCTTGCAGATAATGAGATTATACATAAAGAGAGAACTCGCAGTGTGATTACAATGATAGCATTAAATGGAGTACATGTCCATCTTTGGTCTGAAGGCTTTATCATATATAAGAGTCCTCTTGTATTTATAACAAGGTGGTATTTGAAGAGATGAATGGTAAGGATGCTATGGTTTGAACTTGTCGACATTATCGCATACAGAGTCTTGACAATCTAACATTTGTCCTGAGGTCGGTGCTACCAAACCTCATTCTTAGACAAATTACATGAAAAAAATATGGGATTTCTGAAGGAATAAGTATGATAAAGCAAAATACGAATTCTTGAAAATGCTATCATAAGTAAGCAACGTGAATAAGGCTTAAGTCTTAAATGACTAATACACTAATTCAACTAAAGTAATAATCACATCATGCATAATGCCATGACAAAATATTAATCCACTCAGTGACATACTATAACCTTGGCAAATTAGGATGTCAGATAAAGAAGAGGGAAAATATTTCCTATTTAACAAGCCCCAAGTATTCTCAAATGATAGTACATTATAAGCAAGTTAATGCTCAATGGCATGAAAGCAAATAAATAATTATTAAAATAGATTAATAATCAGATTTAATTAAAGAGCATAAAATGCATTTAAAATCATTAGTGTTAACAACAAAAGGTTTATTATATCCCATAATATGACGGTTTTAACAATCCACCATTAACCATATATTTCCAAATATTCAATCGAGCGAACTGCGTTCAATAAGAAATTTTATATTTAACTATTTAAATATTCCAAAATATCGGAATGATGGCTGAAATGATATAAGTTCGCTAGACTGAAACATTAGCATACTAAAATTAATTCAATAAAATACATAGTTTAAAATAAATTTGGCCACATGAAAATAAAGTAACTAGAGCATGAAACTTAAGATCTAATGACAAATTTAAAATAATGTTTTACAGAATGAGATTTTTAAACTCTAGAGGGAAAATTATTAAACTTAATTACTATGATAATTGAGTTTATAGTCAGTTATCAGATAGATAGAAGATTACATTATGAATATAAATAGAATTTAGGAATGAAATGAGGAATATTAAGAGTTTGTTCATTGGCAAAATGGATTATCTTCAGACATTATGGCGGCCATTTAGAACCTTGTATATGAAGTTTAGACACGAAAGCACAGTCAACAAGGCACAATATTAACAAAATAATGGTAGACATCTTCCAATCATTCTTTCGCAGTTAAACAGAATCGTTCTCAAGTGGCAATGGCATGGCAGGAAAGGCAGGACAAAGGTGATTTAAGATCAGGTAGGCAAATTCTTCCCTCTATTCAAAATTCATTTTGTTTTCACTCTCCAAAAGAACACAAGATGAATGAGTGACCTGAGCTCATTTTGCGCATGCCAAGAACTCCTTACTCCTCCTATACTTGAAATTTGGCAATATTAAAAGACATAAACAGATACATTCCAGAAAGCATTATTTAAATGTGTTTTTTTTTTTTTAAAATTGGAAATAGCTTTAAGGATATTATTTTATTAACTTGAAACTGTTGAAATAATTAAATAAGAATGACATTTTAACATTTTAAAATTGCAATAATACTTTCTAGAACTTTCTGGCACTGCTTTAGCTTTACATTAATCATATTAATTTTCATATCTGTAATACATATACGCACATATACAATTATCTAAGTGAAGGAATTTACAAGCTTAGAAATAAAATATAATTAAGTTAAAAATAATAACACAACTGGTTAAACATAACCATTTTGAATAAACAGGGTGGACGTCATATGTGTATGTGTGTGCCTAACATTCCTGGATGACCAAATAAACATATAAATTGGTTCAAGCCCTACTTTAAAAGTTTGTAGTGTCATCAGGCAATGAAGCTATATTTACCGCTTCAATATATATAATAGAAATATATTTTATGTTTAATATCTAGTGATATTATACTGATTTCAACTCCAGGGATAAATACATATATAAAGCTTTTTGATATTTATAATATTCTATAACAGGGGTGGCCAAACCTTTAGATGTCAGGGGTGATTTTTTTGGTGAAAGTATATCTGATGATGACTACTTTTTTTAGGACTTTAAACAGGAAACCAGAAAAATTTTGCGCCATCTATCGGCCATTTTGGTTCAGAATTTCGCTATTTTATGCTTATTTTATTGTAAATTTGTAGCTTTTTATTATTTAAATTTTAATTACAAAAAAATCCACTATTGGCAGTATTTTTCACAAAAAATCGATTTTTGATAACAGTCTATTTTATATAATCCTGCCTCTTTTCTCTTATAAAGTGCCACAAAGCATTGACTATCAACATTAGCTACTGTTCTCCAAGCATTTCTAACTGTCAAAGTCAGAAATTAAAACAAAATGTTTTATTCATTCATAATAGATTTTGAATGTAAATAAATATATTTCTTGTAATTTTTTACATTCAAATTAAATTTTTATATTAATTTACCTAAATATAAACTTTGATTTGAAAATTTTTAAATTTTACAAGAAGAATCAAGGAAAAGTGAATAGTTCTGAACCACACTATTCAAGACAAGTGAATAACTTCTACTATTTGCATATCAATGACATTCGGTGATAGCTAGCAAAATGCAATTATTTTTCATAAATATTTATGGATTTTATGATTATTTTTTACACTGTATTGAATAATAATGTGTCTGGATGTAGATTTTTATTTAAAATATTTAATTTTAGATGCTAAGACACAAAAAATCACCATCATTTTCACGTAATTGTTTTACTGCAGGCTGTTTTTATTATGTTTTTCTTCAGTTATTAATATTATTTAAAATTTTTCAACCCATTTAACCAATTTGAATGTAAAATAATTCAATTTTTAGAAGATAAATTAAAACAATTCTGATTATTGTACATTAATATATTTCAGAAAGGAAACTGGCTAAATCTGTATGATCAAATCACTCAAATTTTTACTCAATCTGGCCAATAAGAAAATTCATCAGACAAAAGGTTAAATTTCTCCAGCGGCCCTCTAATTTATAATTTGTCCATATCACTTTATAAAATATTTATTAAATTACAATTTTAAATTACCTATAAATAATTATTTTCTAAAGCAGGTCCTGAATTTTAAATAAAATTCAAGAAAAAAAGAAGAAAATTATTGTTATAGAATTATGTTAAAATAAATTAGATGCAAGTTTTACAAAAAAAAAAAATTACACGGTCAACTTCCAGAGAACTTGCAGTCAATGTGATCAACATCTTGGATACCCCTGTTCTATAAGTTTTCTCAATTTTTTTTCATCGAAATAATAAAATCTACCATTTTTTTCTATTCTAGTAAATCATCAAATGCCACATAACTACTATTTCCAAAAGCTATATCTGGATAACACAAATTCTCCCTGCTATATCATGGCTCATGAAAGTAAAGTGAGAAATACTTTCAAAGTAAATCCATTCAGTGTTAAGATCTCTCATGGTGTGGTAGTAATTCAAAGACCTTAGTATAGTTTATGCAAACATTTTACACCCATGGATGCAATTATTAAATTAAATCCACAAAATAATGCAATACAAAGTTATGCCAGCAGATGCCATGGCAGTAGTTCAAAGACATTGATATAGTTATGCAGGTAGTTTACTCTCATAAAAAAATATTAAATTAAATATAGACAATGTAATGCAGTATAAAGTTTTCCCAGCAGGTGGCATGATAGTAGTTTAAAAACATTGGTAAAGGGCAGGCAACAAGATGGGTGAGTAAGGTAATGTGGTATGCAATAGATTTGGATAAAGAATTTATATCAGTATATTTGTACAAAAGATGTGATGATTGTGTTAGGAGGATTGTTGAGTGTTATAGTGGTAAGGAATGAGATAAAAGAATAGATTTATTAATAAATAATAGGGAGTTAGAGAGATGGAAAACTAGTACGGAGAGTAAAAAGAGTTTAAATATATATAGAAATAAACAGAATTTTAGATGTGAGTTAACAACATATGATAATAGTAAGGAAAGTAGTTTATTGTTTAAGGCTCGAATGGGATCTTTAGCAACAAGAGAATATACATGTAAATGAAAAAAAATATGGGTGATTTAGTCTATAAATTATGTAAGGAAGGAATAGAAAATATTAAGCATCTGTTAATTGAATGTAAATGTTTGAAAACAGAAAGAGTACATATAATGAAGTTATGGAAGAATAAATATGAAAAAAGTGATTATACAGAAAGTGGTTTCTTGGTTTTTATGCTGGGTTTGGGAAAAGATAAGGGAGATTTAGATACAACGGCCATAGAGTTGACAAAGATTATGTTATGAAAATGGGATGGAGCAGAATATGGGAAAACTTAGAGTGGAGAATGGAAGATAAAGTGGCTAACAGGTTTCTCTGGGCATAATTGCTGAGAGATTCTTGACTTCTTTTAAGGAGAAGCTACAGTACATCACATGGTATGGTTTATGTTGGTATTTTACTTTCACAGAAGCAATTATTAAATTAAATTCAAAAACTAATGTAATATAAACTTATCCTAGCAGGTGGCATGTAGTAATTCAAAGACATTTGTATAGCTTACGCAGATATTTTACTCTGATGGAAACAATTATTAAATTAAATCCTCAAAGTAATGCTGTACAAAGTTATGCCAGTAGGTGGTGTGACAGTAGTTCAAAGATATTGGGTTAACATATGGTAATGATGCATTATGTGTTAGTAAAAGGATTTTAGATTATTTAGAGAAAGTACAAAGGGAAGTAGAAAAACATGCATTAGATGCAGAGATGTGGACAGCAAAGGAGGCAATTCAAGGAGAAATGGGATGGTCATGCTTTTATATGAGAGATGCAAAAAGTAAAATGAAAATGTTTGGTAGGTTGCAGTTTATGGATAGTAAAAGAATAGCCAAAATAGTGTTTAATTGGGTTATGAGTAAAGGGCAGGTAACAAGATGGGTGAGAAAGGTAATGCGGTATGCAAAAGATTTGGATAAAGAATTTATATCAGTATACTTGTATAAAAGGTGGGATGATTGTGTTAGGAGGATTGTTGAGTGTTATAGTGGTAAGGAATGGGATAAAAGAATAGAAGCATTAATAAAAAATAGGGAGTTGGAGAGATGGAGAACTAGTATGGAGGGTAAGAAGAGTTTAAATATATATAGAAGTAAATGGAACATTGGATGTGAGTTAATTTATGATAATAGTAAGGAAAGTAGTTTATTGTTTAAGGCTCGAACAGGATCTTTAGCAACAAGAGAATATACATGTAAATGGAAAACTATGGGTGATTTAGTGTGCAAATTGTGTAAGGAAGGTATAGAAAATATTAGGCATCTGTTGATTGAATGTAAATGCTTGAAAGCAGAAAGGGTACAGATAATGAAGTTATGGGAGAATAGATATGAACAAAGTGATTATACAGAAAGTGAGTTATTGGTTTTTATGCTGGGTTTGCGAAAAGATAAGGGAGATTTAGATATAAAGGCCATAGAGTTGACAAAGATTATGTTATGGAAATGGGATGGAGCAGAATATGGAAAAACTTAGAGTGGGGAATGGAAAATAAAGTGGCTAACAGGTTTATATGGGCATAATTGCTGAGATATTCTTGACTTCGTTTAAGGAGAAGCCAAAATACATCACATCACATCACATAAAGAGTAGAATTGTTTTTATGTAGATTTTTAATTTAATAATGTTTTGTTAATTTTTTTCTTTTTAAACAATAAAACTATTTTAAGAATGGTTTCTGAAATCTTAAATACTTATGATAATTAATATTTTAATCGTGTATGAATATATATTTCACTTACGATTGCAAATTTGTTTATTTTAATTTACATCTTTTCGGTATTCTTTTAATACTCACTAAGTGTTTTCCAAAAGGCAATAAATCAACACTTGTCACATCATATTAAGTTATCGTTCTTATCAATCAAATTCTAAATGACAAAAATAACATTACTTCTCCATTAGCAAACTACTATCAACATTACATTTTAATTGATGAATTTTGGTCGCATTGACAGAATTCATTGATCAAAAGAAGAAAAAAACCTGTGCACCTGTTGGGTATTAGAAATTTACCTAATAATATTACTAGCATTTGTAAGACTATGATTTGTTGTTACTCGAAATTAGATTTTTATTACTCGCGCGTCATAGGACGAATTACAGTGTAGTTTAGTAATCTTCTTAACAGAATTAATGTTGAGATTACAACTAAATAAATGCTGACTTTTACTTATAATCTTGTTTTATATAATATCAGTTAAGGAAATAATAATATACTCATTAAGTAGAATTTGAATTCCGTGCAGTCTACGGGGAAAACACCCCAGATGTAATTCTTAAAGTATTTAAGAACCTTTTCCATTTACATAATGTAAAATTTGATCAAATTAAAATTATTTACCAAATACTTTTAATCATTAATAGTGAGCTTATTTTAAATTAACTTAATAATTACAACTAGATAGATTTATAAATGATAATTTATAAATTTCAAAATGATTAATAAATAATTATCTTTGTAGCTTTTGGGGATATGCAAATGAAGATTTAGCACGTTTTTGATTTTTAAAAATAGATTGCTCTAAATAAATACCTACATTTTTACGCCAAGCAAAGAAGAACAGTCTATTCAGAAGACAGGATACAAGACTTATGTAGAGTGTCCCAAAAATCTTCATACATAGGAAAAATGGGAAATTGTATATCTTCATTTACAAAACATTTGCAAATTATTCTTTACATGTTAGCCACCTCTCTAAACATACATATGAAGTTCTCTTCCGTTAATGGTGAAGATGTTCTAAAATTTACATTTAGAAACTTTTGGGATATTCTGTATTTTGCTTCAACAAAAATAATATTCAATGCAAGTAAAGTCTTTTGTCACTTTTGGAATAGCTCACTTCTAAAATGGTGGTTACAAAAAATCTTTGAAGGAAACCATAACAAAAAACTAAGATCCAATTGAAGGGTCTGACTTTTGTCAGTGAAGATCTGATGGATATGGGATTACTTTGTAAATAAATAACCACTGACAATGTTACTGAGATTACAAAAATTGACAAAGTCACCAAAACAACATCAGTAGGCAAAATTAGATGGTGGTTTAGAGCAATGGTAATTAGTTCCAGGTTCTAGGATTTATTCTCAGCCAAGGAACATGTATAAGTAAAATCTCAGCATTTCATTTAAATAAAATCATTGTGCTCAATATGCCATTAGAGTATTAGATCATGTGACTTCTAAGTAATCAATCATATTCCAATAAGTAGCATAGATCATATGACCTCCAAATAACCATTCATGTTCTAATAAAAAGTATCATTGATCATAAGACCTCCAAGTATCCAGTCATATTCTAATAAAAAGTATTGGTACTTTTGTAGAAGCTGTATGACTGAAGTTTGCCACTAGTGTTTGTTTTACTTATCCATTGTCAGGGGCCTCAACTTTTTGTTTATAATTGTTTTCTCAAAAATATTTTACCGAACACATGTTACTTGTTAAAATTAAATAATATTAAGAAAATGAATTACAAGTTACTATTGCCTTTAAAAAAGATTACTAAATGGCTTATAAATTCAATTTCACAACGTATAATTAGTAATTTTTTTTTGCGTATGTGATAATGTATGAATGTAAACACATTGCAAATATTGGTGGCATTTTATTACGTTTAGTGTAATATTATTTTCGAGCTTTACTTCCTTTTTTTGTGGAAATGATTAAAATTTGGGATCTTCTAATGACAGCAGAAACAAAAAGCACTGGAGAACTGAGCACACATTGATTCCTATTTAGCAGAATTTGTATTGTGCTGATTATATAAAGATGAAGACACATTTGTGGTGATGATGCACACTATTAAGCATTTATGACTACCAACATGAAGAATCCATGTTTGTAACACACTTTTGCTATATTTTCTTTGACCAGCTTTTTTATTTATTTAAATTTTCTTTAATTACAATCATTTGTAGTTTGTGTATTTTCTTTTGTTTTTTAGAATCATATTTTAAAAATATTAAATACAATAACCTGTAGTCAGCCTTATTGTTTGCAAGATTTTTTTGATGTCCCTATAAATGGATAATCAAAATAAACATGGCTGGTAAAATTTTTTCGTTCAGCTTCTACAAAAACACTAAAGTATCACAAATCACATGATCTCCAGGTAACCAGTAATATTCTAATAAAAATATCATAGATCACATGACATCCAAGAAAGAAGTCATATTCTAATAAAAAGTATCATAAATCACATGACCTCCAAGTAACCAATCATGTTCTAATAAAAAGTATCACAGATAAAAACATGAAGGTACTATTAAAAATGTAAATGTGTATGTAGCATAAAAAAAAAGTGTATCAAAAATAAATAATTAGTTATCTTAAAGCTACATGTACTCCTTATGGATTGCAGGTTGCCATTAAGCACTTTTTTTTATTATAAAAGCTGTTTATTTTTTCAGTTAAAAAGTTTCATAAGAATATATGATTTCAAATAAATATTTCATAAAGTATATATTCTTTCAATTTATAATATCTTTCTTAAACTCTTCACAATTTAGTGCAGTGGTAAATTGTCAAACTCTGGATCGTATGGTCCTCAGATCTATTCCAGCATTTCTTATAAACTCCCAAGCAATAAAGTCTTTCAATTTTTTTTAAACTTAATTTCTTCTGGGAAAGATTTTTCTTGCATCTGTGTCTTTCACAAGGATTTATAAGTCAAAATGAAATTATCATTCAGTTTATCTCTTTAAGGCTTAAAATAAGACTAAAAAAGCACATTAAGTTTTGACTCTCGTTACATAAATGAATATTTATCAAAGGCATTCAAAAGATTATCAGAATTTTTACTTACGATAGTAAATGAGAAGTTGTTTCCTATATAATGACTAGTAAATAAAAAGCATGTTTATAATGTGACCATGGGTAATAAAAAGTATATATTTTTTTGTGACTGGAAAGTAAAAAGCATGATTATTATGTGATCATGGTAAACCAAGAACATATTTATTATGGGCTTGTGCATATCCAAAAAGTATGTTTATAATGTGACCATGGAAAATAAAAAGTATGTTTTTTATGTGACTGGAAAATAAAAAGCATGATTATGTGATCAGGGGGAAAAAGCATATTTATTATGGATTTGTCCATGTCCATCTTATTGCTGCAAAATGTATGCTATACATTCCAAATTTTTTTGACAATTTTTCTGACTTCCGTTGTATGATTAAAATAATTAATTTATAAAGTAAGATAAAATATGAAACCCAATCTTTAATATTTTTCAACCTTTGACACTTTTTATTTACGTTTAAAATGTTTATTAATAAATTGTTCTTTAAATGTCAATGCCATATTTTAACTAAGCATAACGCTGATATGTGTGGTAACCGTACCTCCCTTTTCAGGTAAAATATTCCACAATTTCTGTTTTTAAATATTCCAAAAATTATTTCAACTTCAACTCATTTTGATAAAGCAGAGTTTTAAATCAGAAACATACAAGGAATTTTGTTTATATATATATTTTAAATTCCATTACATTTTTGGAATTGTAAAGCTTTTTTTTTTTTTAAGTGTCATAGCATCGGCGGGGACGCGAACCCGTAACCCGGGCAACTGCCTGCAAGTGCAAGGCAGTCACGCTGACCTCTCGACCACCAATGGAAGCTATTTTTTATTTCTAAAAATGCATAAACCCTTGTATTTGCTGCATCAGTGTGAAGTCATGTATGATGGATGTAATTACTATTATTTAGTTTGTTTTGTCTCCATTATTTGTATCATTACAATATATTTATCTATTATATACACATTCACTACATATGACTCACTAATTAAATAATTTTCTTTATATTAAAATAATTCATATTTTGGTCCTTTTTAATGTTCAAAATTAAATAGATCAAACTTTTAGGTTTCTACATTGTCAAATATACCCACGTGTTTGAAATGATGTGATAAATATATATATATATGAGAGCTGGTGACGTGGGCCAACTGATGAGTGCTGGTTCAGTACGAAATGCATCTCGGTGGAGGGGGGGGATTTGTCTTTTATTGTATCTTTATTTATATGAAGAATAAAAAAGAAAGAGGAAGTATGGAGATTAAATAATCAATATATTCTAAATTCAAAGCTGGCAATTTTAAAATTAAAATAAGATTACATTATTATTTCATTGATTTATTTACACACATATATATATTTAAAAAATATTTTTATTGATTTTATGATATTAACACATTAAATAATCTAATACTGATTTGGACATTCTATTGACAGAATACAAATGTATTAAAGAAGTTTCATTTAAGAATACAATAGCAAAATCATAAAACTAATCAATACTATAGAATTCGCTTATGAAAAACCACACTTTCATTGGACTGGAAATGTAAAACTAATGAACAATGGAAGACTTCCTAAAAAATTGTTTTATGGTGAATTTGAGCATGATTTCCATGGGGGAAATAAACTCCACCTATGTTATAAGGATTATCTCAAAGATATTCCAAATAAATATAATATTGATTACTTCCGTTGTGAATATATGGCACAGAATAAAATATATCAGAAAGTTACAAATAGAACAGATGTTGAAGCATTTCAGAAAGAAAATTTTTTTGCCAAAGATATTAAAAAAAACAGCAATGCATAATGTCAAACAAGCAGAAAAATGGGCCAGCATGCTCTATATGTAGATACATCTGTGGTTCATGGATTAGTTTGATAATTATCACAAAATTCATTTTTGTAACAGTTTTCTCTTAGTTTCTTGGAGTTAGAAGAGCCATAATTGCTTATGACCGGTTAATGTATGTATGCCTGTATATATGAGTTATGGCACAGATGTTCTACATAACAGATTACATTTTCAAAGCAAATAATTTTTGATATAACCATTGAGATGAAAGAAAATGTCATATCTTCACCAATATTTATCTCTTTTACTAATGCTATATTGTTTCCAAAACAATTTTCAAGGCAAAGTGAAATTGAGACTTTCTATTCAAAACAAACCATTGTTGTAACTACTATTATTTAAATGAAAGAAAACATCAGAGGTTATATTTGTGCAAATTTCAACCTTTGTGCTATTATATAGAGAATACCAGAAATTGTGTGGTTGTATTACTGAATGGGGGGAGAAAATCTTAATTGTTACATCTATTAAAAATATCACAAGAGAACAGAAGCAATAAAAACCTCTTTATAATATTTATCAAAGAGATTCAGATGATTTTTTAATTTTAAAATTAGTTTACAGTGGAATCACAAACTCTGATATATTTTGGCCCCCTCCCCATCATGAACAAGTGTGTGTAGCATGTAATAGTTTATATTTAGTTGATAAACATTGATTAGAGTAAAATACATATTGGTTATTGACTTGCAAATGCCAAGCACATTTTAACACAAACATATATGTAATACAAACACTTTTTATGTGTATATTATGCATATATATAAAATAAGATTATAGTATAAACAAAAGGTTATGAGGGAACACATTTATGCATATTTAACAGAGTATGTGTTCACTTAGGCATTTACTGTAGCAATAAGAATAAGAATAAAAAAAACTAATTACTGTATTTTTATTTTTAAAATAAAGTAAATAGTGAAATGCTGACTCTTCTTGCTGCTAAATATTCTCTGAGCAATATATATATATATTTCAATAACTTATTCTCTTAGACTAGTCTATTTATCAAAAAATTATGATCTCTCTAATTATTTTAATGTTTTTAAATTAGTATTAACTGCAAACTATACTTTTAGACAATATTTTATTATAGAAATACTGTACTTCAAATTTCAGAAAGGATAATAAAAGAATAACATGTATATGTTTTCAACATAAATCTAAAAAAAATTATTAATGACTATAATTATTTTTGGCACTACAAGACAGAAAAACTGTTACTGGACCAAAATTTTGCTTTTTAAAAAAACATAATCATGCGCAATGCTCAGAAGAAAAAGAAGACTGTCTGAATGTTGCAAAATTTTCAAATTTTGTTTGTTTGTTTACCATTTTTCTTTGAATAGTATATTATTGAAATAATGTATTTAAATACACCATAGTTCCACCATAGTTTGTATTTTTTAAAAATAAAATTATACATTGTGCATTAGAATTACAATCATATTAAATTGCATAAAATTTTGTTACTACTTTGTTTTAAATAGTTATTTGAACTTCGGATTTTTAGTCTATTTTGATCCTCAATTCTATCTCAAACAATCAATACACAATACCACACACATGTGAAAAAGATAAATGATCCCAATATACATATTACATGCAGAACCAGCACCCATCAGTTGGTGTAGATTATAAATTTCCACATATAAATACAATCAGTGCTTGACTTATATTAAGATAGCAATTCCTTAAACTAATGGACAGGCTTCAATCTTCTCACCCTTCCAACAATTCAACTATCCATTTCATTGAAAAAACAATGATGGAATGTTCATGTCTTTGGTGAATTTAACATTATAGTCATACCCATGTATATATTACATTGATTTAACCCCTTATATTATTGGACCATTACATATCTACTTATATTAATAAGAGAAGGATGAGCTGAACATATACTATAAGGTTAACATATTTCCAAGGCAATATGTAAGACTATTTCCATCATCTATCATTAAATGCTTAATGTCTAGAAAATTTTAAACTTTATTTCAACTTTTCAAATATAAATAACTGATAGTAATAATCCGAATAAACAACAAGTTAAAAAAATGAACCAATCAGAAGGGGTTTGAACCAATTCTCATTAATAAGTATATGAAATTTCTAATGACTGTTACATTTAACAGAATAGTTCAGCTTTGCCTTAAAACTTGATATTCAAGAATCTAAAGGTGTGAATTCGATTCTTATGTTAGTATTGCTACTAGTCAGGCCAGAAACACCTGAAGATGGGTGCAGAATAATACCACTCAAAATGTGGGGCAATTTATTAACCTCTGTTGTGTTTTTGTATGTTATTACTAAGAGTTGTTTATATTTGAAAAGTTTAAATGTTTAAAATTTTCTAGATATTCAACATTTAATGATAGATGATGGAAATAGTCCAACATATTGTCAAATCTAAAATACCATCATCATAAAGTTTAAGGCAAACTGTTTACAATAAAACAATTTATAAACGAATAAAATAACTTGTTTTACAAATTAAAACAATAAGTAATGAGTGTAAAAAAAACAATTTATTAATACATAGATCATTTAAGACTATATATTAAATTAATGAACAATTAAAATAATTTATTCAATTAAAATAAGCAATTAAAACAAAAACACTCTAATTTATTTTTTTAAAAAGCATTATTTTTTAAACAATTTATTCATTAAATAAATAATAAACAAACAATTAATTTTTGTGAATTAAAACAATAAAAATCACATTTATTATTAAACAAAAAAAAGTATTCTGTAATGTAAAATGATTTACATTTAAAACAACTTAGTATATAAGCAATTAAAACTATTTATTAATTGAATTAAAACAATAAATGATAAAATTAAAATAATTTATTCAATAAATAAACTAAATAATATTTTCAGTAAAGTAAAACATATTAAAACAAATATATATCATAGAAAACATTAAATAAATTAAAACAAAAACAATAAACTTAAAATAATTTATATTAAATAACTGAAAAAATTGATTTATTAAATATAAAAATATGTCAATATATGTAATAAAAATTAAAAAACATATTTAATACTAAATAATATAATTAATCTAAACAGTAGTACTTAGATTTATTAAAGTAATACATTTAAATAAAGGAGCCCATTAAATAAATTACATTATGTTAATTAAACTCAATAATTTAATTTAGATAACTTGTTTTCAGTTAGTTTAGTTTAGTTAATTAATTCATCTTTATTAATTTAAACAGTAGCAATTTCTTATAGTAGTGCCACCTAGTACAAGCCATAATAATCAATGGAATCTAGGTTTGCACATCAAAATTCCTATCTCGTACATATTTATTCAATATCCCCAGACTAATTTCTAGCTCATAGCTTTCATCAATAAGGAGCCTTGGATCTGAGAGCACAACAACTAGATTTTTGGATTTAATGTAACCCTTCAGTGATCACCTTTTACCATGGTTGTTGGAAGATTGCATTAAATCCAAATATCTAGATGCAATGCTCTCATATCCAAGGCTCCTCATTGATGAAAGTCATAGGCTAGGAAATAGTTTGGATATACTGGATGAGTAGGAACCAGATAGGGATTTTGATGCACAAATGTTCTAGCATTCATTGATTATTAAGGCTTGCACTGGGTGGCACTGCTGTATGGAAAGAATTGTGACTATTTTAAGTTTGTGTAAACATAAATGATGATCATGCTCTGTTTTAGTGGTTTAATTAATTAATTAATTTAATTGACTTAATTTAATTTCATCATCATTAATTATCTACCCAAAAAGACAGATCCTACATGCAACATTAACTTTCTTTATATTTAAATCTGTTTGTCTTGATTTTCAAATACTTTGTAACTATTTTCAATATTTTGGATCATTAGTACGATTGTTTCTTTTCTTACCTGTCATCTTTTATGATTTTTTTAGCCATATCCTTAATAATTTAAGTGACTTCAAATAAATCTTAAGTCCAATTTTTTTCTGTTTTATAATATTCACATTAATATATATATTAATAACTTTTTTCTAACATTTAAGGATTGTAAATATTTTTTTCACTTATTTTTGTTACTCATTTCCAAATCCAACATTTAAACACCTATCTTTTTTTTTCTAATCATCCAACTTCTTGATCTATATAAAATCACAATGAAAATAAGAAATTAAGCAAGATGTCTTTAAAACTGTATGTGCAGATAAAACTCCTCTATGCATTAAAATTCTATTTATTCTTAAATGTTTTATTTTAAAATTGTTACAAGTATTTTAATAAACTGACACCAAAATACATAATGTTTAGAAAAATTATTAAACCTGCCATAAAATGTCTAGAATAGTTATTACTTAATTTTTAATTGTTTTTAACTTTCAACTTACATCTATGCTCATTTTCATGCTAAACATTTTTAAAAATTTGAATAGTCTTAAACTTTTCATTAAATCAATTCTCAGTATTTATTAGCAGTAATCATGTTATCAAACAAAACTTATGCAATAAACCATTTTATCTCAATTTAGACTTCATTTATATGAAATCATGTGTATTAAGAAGTTATTTACATAAATACAATCAAATCAGAACTTAGATAATAATTCTATTTTATACTTTTTCTTACATTTATCTGATTTATAAAAAAAAATAATGTAATTTAAATAAAATCCTTGTTTTTACTTCACCTTTGAGTGGTAAGTTTTAAATTGTGCTTTACTCAAAAAATGAAGCTTAGTATTATTAGAAAATAATTATAAGGCTTTGCACTTTCGGAGAACTTAGGTCTCCATATTCATAGCCTATCTTGGGAGTGTTGGCTTACGTTGAGAATTTTAAGCGAAGCTTAGCAGTAATTTATGCAAAAAAACACTGAGCAATAATATTTATTTAGAAAATTAAAATAATAAAATTAAACATTAAAATCAGCATTAAGATAATATATTTAGTAGAAATTAAATATTCACTCATTAAATTAAGATTAATAAACAATTGAAATAATTTATTAAAGAATTAAATAAATTAAACAATAAACTATAAAATTCTAAATAAAACACTAAATAATTTAATAAATGCTTATGGTAAGTAAATAATTAACAATATAATTTGTAAAGAGAAAAACAAATTAAAACAAGTAAATTAAAATAATAAAATAATTTAATCAATAAAACAATTTTTAATAAACTAAAAAAGTAAATAGTAATAAAAAAAGAAATAAACATTAAACACTTTATTTAGTAAATTTAGACAAAATAACACAATTGATAATAGTTAAAATAATTTCCTCAGTAAATTAAAACAATATAAGGTACTAGTCTGATAGTCAGGCATGGCTGCTTGATGGCATTGTTTCTATGTAATGTTTATAGGCCAAGAGAGATTTTTTTTCTTTCTACTATGTCTTTAAATTTTGTTTCCTTTTATTTTTTCTATTATGTCTTCAATTTTTTTCCCTTACACAAATATCATCTTTACCACTGATATAAGTCAAACTTTTCTTATTTTTAAAACAAATTTTTATTATTTTTTATTTGTATTACCTTTTTTAAAAAATAAAATCTTGTTCTACCTTTTTAAAAATAAAAACAAACCAAAAATAACTTTTTCCTAACTTTTGTCTCAGTGACAACAAACTTTTCCTCAACCCCACTCCCAAATAAGATAACACCAAAACTTTTGACTTTATCAACTTTTGTTTTCTTTTTTTTATTATTGATTTATGTCATAGAATCACAACCTTCTGTTTTGGAAACTTTTTTTTTTCTACATACTAACAAACTACAATAACAAAAACAATACACAAACACATCTTTACCACTGATATAGTAAAACTTTTATTTTTAAAATCAATTTTTATTACATTTTATTTGAATTACATTTTTTAAAATAAAATCTTGTTCTACCTTTTTTAAAAATAAAAACAAATCAAAAATAACTTTTGTCTCAGTGACAGCAAACCTTTTTTCAACCATCTCCCTCCCTCCCCAAAAAATAAAATAAGACCATAACTTTTGACTTTTTTAACTTTTTTTTTTTTTATTGACTTCTGTCATAGAATCACAATCTTTTGTGTTGGAAATGTGTGCAAATTGAATGTCTTCAATTGCAGGAGTGTGAGTGACATCATAATTGTGAGGTTGTTTTGCAAATGTAGAGTTTCGTGGACTCACCTGACTATGGTGTGCAGACAATTCTTAGTGAGTCAGTCAGACTGTGTGATTTAAGTAGAAATGAAGTTACTCTACTATGGAGATTTCAAAACTTGTGGCCACTTAAAATCCAGCCACTCTCAGAAACAATACTGTAGCCAACTGTAAATTGTGTGGATTCACATAAAGTGTTGCAAAGCACAAAACAGACCATAATATTTCTGTGCAATGCCATCAAGTGGCTTGCAAAGGCTAATACAACAGAAACAGTTATATTAGCTATAAGTCTGGTCATGTAAATGCCACTGTATATTCCACTTCTGTTGTTGGCAACTGGCACAATTTGAAAATCTGCTTGCCACAGTGTGCCATTTTATTTGTCTCGTATATTTTCTCACAAAAACATGAGTTTTTACATGAGCACTGCTGAATCATGTTCAGTCCTACCATTTGCCAATGTTTTTCACATTCCAAGTTGTGTAGGGGATGGTGTGACAATTCTTAGTGAGTCAGACTGCATGATTTAAGTAGAAATGAAATTACTCTGCTATGGAGATATCAAATGTTGTGGCCACTTGAAATCCAGCCACCATCAGACAATATGGTAGCCAACAGTGAATTGTGTGAATTAGCATAGGTGCAAAACAGGTTGTAATATTTCTGTGCAATACCATCAAGTTTCCTGCAATGGCCAATACAACAGAACTGTAGTATTAGCCATAAGTCCAGCTCCGTAAATGGCATTTTTATGTGTTTTTGCACATAAACAATGCCATTAAGCAGCTGTGCTTGGCTATCAGATTAGTACCCAATAGAATTTAAATAAATAAACAACAAAAGTAAAACAATAGAAATAAACTAATAAACTTTAACTAAAATTACAACAACTTATTAATCATGAATACAGAAATCAACTGTCAGTAATGCATTGTTTGTAAATGTGTTTTTAAAATCTCCATGCAGTCACTCACAAGTAATAGTTTAAAAGCATAAGTGAATTTCTTTATGCTTAAAATGTATTCTTATATAAGCCAATCATTACTAACTATCTATTATATGCACAAAGATTTTAAAAATATATTTACAAATAGTACATGACTCAAGGTTGATTTCCTTCTACACAATCACAATTATTTCAATGCTTAATAATAATAGATTAACAAATTATTAAATAAATAGACAAAGCAAAGAATGCAATTAAAAGAATAAACAATTTTCAGTTAAATTCAACAATAAACAAAAAAATAAAGTTGAAATAATAAATAAAAAAATATTTTTTAAGTATGTCAAGAGAAATAAAAATGTTAAAAAACCCAATTTAACATTAATTACTACTCAATAAATTTTAAATAATACATTCAATAAATTAAAATAATTTAAAAAATTAAAAAAATAAGCATCAATTTTGTCAATAAAAATTAAATAAATAATTTATTAAATAAATAAATAAATAATTTATTCAATAAATAAATAAGTAACTAAAATAAAAACTCATATTGTCAAAAAAACAGAGAACCGATTTGTTAAATAATTTAAACAATCAATTAAAATAAACAATTTAAATTCCAAGCATCACATTTATTATTAAAATGTTAGAGAACCTATTCTTTTATTTTAATCAATCATCAAAACAGTGAAAAAAAATATTTGTGACATAAAAAATGTTTTGAAAATAATATCATTAATTAATTATATTCATTCAACTATTTACTTAGTAATTGTTTAAAATACCAATTAAAACAATATATAACAAATATGCTCCAAAAAATAAAGCAATCTCTTTGTATAAACAACTCTGCCTCAATTTTTCAATGACAATTAAAAACACAACACAAATATTTATAGCTATATATTATACTAGTTTCATCATCTTGATGAATTGTTAAATACTTATAGAAAAATATAATTTTCTTTATATTTTTCTATATATTTTTAATATTAATAATAACACGCAGATTATTACAAAACACAACATTTGAGTGAATTGTTATCACCTATTCTTCAAGTGATGATGTCTTGACCAATGAATGATACTCACCCCAAGAATTGAACCAATCACCTTTATATTTGTAAATATTGAGTTTAAAGTAAAGCTCTAACTCAATAAGTCATTCTGTCAAAGGTTAGTTGGTTAACAAATCACTTTAAATTCAATATTCATGAACTGATTCAAATTCTGGGTTAACTGTCACTAATCAGATTATTAATATAAAAAGAGAAAAGATTAATACCACTCAAAGTGTTATATTTTATATTGGCCTATCTTATTAATAATAGTTGATGGTCATTAGAAAAGTAAAATTAAAGTTTGAATTTTTTTAAAAACTTTAACAATTCTTCTAGATGGTGGAAATAGTGCAACATATAACTACATATAAAATGTTATAATTTTAAATATTGAGACAATCATAACACAAATGTATTTATAATGATGTTTCATTAACAGCATTGAATACATGCACAGGTGCTCAAAATCATGTGTCAATGCAAATAGCTTTGCATTGTGGGTGACAAGAATTATAGAAGTCATTTTAGTATTGATCATATAAACCTACTATTTTGTTATATAGAAATAAAACAAACTAACTCCTTTTTTTTAAAACTTGATTTATTATGACTATAATCATGAAAAAGAAATCCGACATTTCGACTATTTTTTATAGTCTTTTTCAAGGCACACTAAAATAAAATATATATACATAATAAATATCACATATTCCAAAAAAAAAAAAAAAAAAATTAAATTAATTAAAAATTACAAAATATATCCATAACCAAATTTTTTTTTTTTTTTTACCTTATCTCACTCCCCTTTCCTATTACAATCACAACTTAAACACAATTAATTCTTTTTTAAAATTCTATATATATCAAATAAAAACTTTTAATTAAAAACCTATTATTTTCTTTTATCTTTTAACATGTTAATAGAAAAAATAAAAAAATAAAAAAAGATAAAAGAAAATAATAGGTTTTTAATTAAAAGTTTTTATTTGATATACATAGAATTTTAAAAAAAGAATTAGTTGTGTTTAAGTTGTGATTGTAATAGGAAAGGGGAGTGAGATAAGGTAAAAAAAAGAAAATTTTGGTTATGGATATATTTTATATTTTGTAATTTTTAATTAATTTTTTTTTTTTTTTTTGGAATATGTGATATTTATTGTGTATATATATTTTATTTTAGTGTGACTTGAAAAAGACTATAAAAAATAGTCCAAACGTTGGATTTCTTTTTCATGATTATAGTCATAATAAATCAAGTTTTAAAAAGAAGGAATTAGTTTGTTGTATTTCTATATTAGATATATATGAACTATTTCGAAAAGAAGAACTGTGTGCTGGATATATTAAATTATTTTATTTTGTTATACTCTTCTAGTTAGTATGTAGTTTGTGATAAAATTAAACAATTATTTTTTAAAAGTCATTTGCCTTGTAGAGAGTACAAAATAGTCATGATGATTTTTTAGCAGTTAAAGTTTAAACTATCTTTGAAAAATATGTACTATGCTGTATTTTTAAAAATGAATATATTCCAAAAAAAAAAAAAGATAAAGTGAGTCAAAATTAAATAATTCAATAAATATTCAACCAAAGAAAGAAAAAAACCATTGAAATATATTGTGAATGCATTTTCTTTATTACAGTCTCACCCTAGGAAATGAGGTTAACTGGTTTCCCATGATGCCTCATAAATCAAGAATTTTGCATGAAAAACAAGCAGTTATAATGTTTTTCTATAAACAAAAAAATTAACTTAGTACTATATATTTAAAATATACAATAAACGTTAAATCTTCAATTAAAAAAGGCTTGATGTGTATGAAGCATATTGTTAATAAAAAAAGCACTAACTTATATACAATCAAGTATATTTCACCACTAAATATCACATGATCATCATTATGTATGCTTACACAAGCTGTTTACACAGAAGCTAAACCCTCCATGCAGTAGCACTACTCAGTGCATGCCAGAGTAATCAATGAATGTATGAAGATTTGTGCATAAAATCCTGATCTAGTGCCCACTCATCCAATATCCCCAGACTAGTTTCTAGCTTGTGGCTTTCATCAGAGAGGAGCTACAAGCTAGAAACTAGTTTGGGGATATTGGCTGAGTAGGTAATACATGGAGATTTTATTCACAAACCTTTTTGCATCCATTGATTACTCTGGTTGGCACCGAGTAGCGCTACTGTATGGCAAGTATATTTCAATTATCACTATTTTTTTAATGAAAATTTTACATGTTGTGATCCATGTTTTGAAATGTTAAGGCTAATAATCCATTGAATCAAGATTTCTTAAAATGATGCATGACAAAAAAAAATTAAACATAATGTTCATTTTAAATTTATTTTTGACATATTTTATGTTATCAATGCTTTTTTTTTTGTTTTTTGATGCATTTTATATTATATTGTCAATATTTTTTATGCATTTTATATTGTCAGTGTTTTTGTGTATGTTTTCCTGAAGATTTGTGATGATGGTATTTTAGTTGTATTTATATATTAGACTATTTTCATTGTCTAATATTAAGTATTGAATGTCTTACAATATTTAACTTTATTTAAATTTTCCAATTACATTCAACTGTTAGTAAAAGCATACAGATTAATATATGCACAATGATGAGGGGTATTATTTCCCTCTCTTCTTCAGGGGCTTTATCCTGCCCAGTGATAGTACTAGCATGGGAATTGAACCTGTACCCTTAGATTCTTGAATATTGAATTTTAAGTTAATGCCCTAACCAACTGTGGAAAGATGGCTCAGTTGGTTAGAGCATTACCTTAAAATTCAATATTCAAAAATATAAGGGTCCATGTTTGATTCCCATACTCGTATTGTCATTGGTCAGGCCAACAACACCTGAAGAAGAGGGAAAAATAATACCAGTCAAAACATCATGCATATACTAACATGTGTGCTTATTACTAACAGTTGAAAGTAATTGGAAAATTTAAATAAGGTTAAATTTTTTTAAAGACATTCAATACTTATATTAGATGATGGAAATAGTCCAATATATAAATACAATGTTTTTTTCGTTTTTGATGCACTTTATGTAAAGTTATTAATATATAGGGTATATGAGCACAGACTTTCAGATGACCCATCACTCTCCACTCTATCTAATAACACTGATACACTCAATCATATATATGCTGAAAAGATAAATAATCACCAATGTATCCGTATTTCATGCTAAACCAGCAATCATCAGTTGGTCCAGATTATCATCTCCCACACATATATACTATAAGTGCTCAGATATATATTAAGATAGACAATCTTCATACTTTAATGGACAGGCTCCAATCGACTACACACTCCAACTCTTCAACCATCCATCCAATTGATAATCTGATGATGGAATGCTCGAAGGCCACCCTAAGGCCGAGATTCTTGTCACACCCATGTTGACCTCAGGTCAATCTGAACCCCACATGTACAGGACATAATCCATTTAAGTTATTAATGTTTTTTTTTATTATTGTAATTAGCTGATGAATCAGATTTTGAAATTTTATGATAATATTTTTTAACATTTTGTCTGACGTTTTAAAAAATAAAATTGCAGTTCAATTTAGCAAAAATTAATTCACAAACATGTAATAGACTTGATTACTGTAATTTTATTAATCTAAGACATTTTTTACCAATATATTTATATTTATGATGAGATATTTTTGCCTGGGGAAAATAATTTTTTTTGTTACGAAAATATTAAATAAAAATTAGGAAAAATTGTAATGCATTTTAAATAATGAACACAGCTTTTAATCTATTTCACAATACACAGTAATTATGTATACAATTAAAATTTATGTTTAATGAAAGTTACTTCTTAATATCACTTGATTTATTTTGATTCATTAGAAATTCCAAAAATATAACCTAAGATAGAACAACTCTTTTCACTCAGTTGATCTGCTTTTCCAAATCAACGAAAAGATATTGATAGCTACAAGTTCAGCCATTTTTTCCCTTCTGAAATACAAGTGTTATTGAAAAAAGATACATCTATATTAGAACTTACATGGTTCTTAGCTTTAAACTTGGACCTATCTTTAGGTCTTAAAAGCTTCATATCAATGAAACTTTATACATTATATGTACCTATGTGTAAAAAAATTAATTACTTAACAGTACTTCTGCCTTAACCATTACTACTACTTCAATATGCAAAATTATAAATAATCACATGATTACTCACTCAGGAAGTCATGTGACATTTGAGAATTAAAATTCACAGTTTGAATTTTTGGTCACAAATCTTTAATACTAGAATCTGCAAATCCATTACTACATTAAAGCACATAGACATGCAAATAAGAACTTTTCAGACATAATGTACTTAAATGTTGTAATAAAATTTGTATTTAAATAAAATTCTTTAACATCATTGACACACGAGGCTCCTACATTAGGGTGTTACAGAATACATTTTTAAAATTCAAGTTTTTTTTTTACATTCAGTTACAAAATGATCCATCATGACTGAACCCTTACTTCTACAAGATCATGAGTAAAAACTTTGTAGTCTGTAAAACATGTCTCCTTTGCTATACTTAATATTGAAAAATCATCATCATCATTTTCATCCATGATTAATTCACTGTAGGATGAAAATCTTTACAAGTTTAATCTGGTTTTTCCAATCTGTAGCCTCTCTTTTTTTACATCACTCTTGCAAACATTTTCATTTCATCCAACCATCTCACACATGGAATCTTTCCAGGTCATTTAAATCTCCTAGACTACACTTTAAAACTTCAATTGATAATCTATTATTAACTCTTTTAGAAATGTCTAGTCCATTTCCATTCCAGTCTTTTCATTCCTTTAATAATGTTGGTGATACCTGTTTGTTCTCTCATATAAGTATTTCATTTTCAATTTCTTTTTATTATTGTTAACATGCATCTCTCCATATTTCATTGAAAGCTCTGAAATCTACATATTGCTCTTTTGTTAAGTGTCCAAGTATAAGATTCATAAGTAACAAGTGGTAAAACATATATACACCTGGGTCTCGTTTTATGCAGATTATTTTAATGCGATTTTGAAGTTATGCGATGCATGTTTCTTCTTAATATTTTTATATTTCACTATATTTATTAGGTATCAAGAAATTTAAATTATTAATAACTTATTTTGATTTGAAATACTTTTTTTTTTCAAAAATATAGCATTATATTAGCAGCTAATGTGAATATGGCCTGAAGCTGTATTTAGAATCTTAGCTTCTATGTAAATAACCTACTTCTAATAATGAGTAAATAATAATAATAGATTTATATTTATGTATAAAAATATTGCAATAAATATTCAAAAATTTTAAACTTTTAAAATGTATTTTGTTAGATATAATATATTTTGTTAGATGTAACAGAAATAAATAATTTTTTAGATTGTTAAAATAAATAATGAAGATTTTATTGATTTTGTAAACTGAAAATAATCTTTCTAATGATAATGTATAATCTCTTTGTTTTGATTGTGATCTTATTTTTTTAATATAGAAACAGAAAACCATTAACACAGCACAAGACTTTAAGTGGCACTAGTTGTACATCACACCATGAATCTGATTTCTTAGCAGTTCACAAATGAACGCATATTGTGGAATAGCAGTAATGATTAAAATATGTATGAAAAATGTAAAATTAAATACTGTAGTTAATTAAAAAAAGTTTGTCTTGAATTATTTTTTTTCAAATATTTAAAATTGTTTATTAACCATACTTTATGTTTTTATTTTTTAATGCAAATTTTAAAATAATTTTTCCCTGTTGTTTTGCTTTCATGTGATTTCTGAAAATTACAGAACCTATCCTCTATTTTTCAAGGTAAGTTAAGTCTGTTTTTTGTGTGATTTCTTTTGTGTGCATTTTCTGAGGAACCTATCTCCTGCATAAAACAAGACCCAGGTGTATTCAAAAACCTTCCTTTTCAAATGCATGTCCATAATTCATGATTATCAGCTTCTATTTTCTTCTGAGAAAATCCATTAATCATTATTTTAGTTTTTTTACCATTTATTTTTAGTCTTACTTTTTTACTTTCATTTATTTTGCAACATTTCTCGAAGCTCTGAAACACTACCTCTTTAATCCAGTTAGCAATTGTAATTAGTTCTGCAAAATGCCTCATAAAGTAAAATCTCACATTAAAAATATGCACTTATAATGAGTTTCTATGGGGGAAAAGTAATTTTTTACTTTAAATTCAACATATAAAAAAAAATCAATTGTGAATTAAAGCTTAAATTGAAAAATGTCTTAATTAATGAGTAAACATTCTACTTGGCATATTATTAACATTATATAGAAGGCAAACAGTTCTTCTCACCAGCAGTGTTAAACAAGATGTCAAAACTGCAAGAATACTCTCACTCTAGCCACAAGATAGAGACATTAAGGAAGTAAGAGTGGTCATCTTATTTCCAAACTCAAATGTTATATAATCCAATCTTATGTGTCTAGAAGTGAGAGCATGAATGTATAAATCATTTACTTTAAATCCATTTCTTATTTTAATATTTTTATTAGCACTTACACAATATTAAAATTTACTTTGTGCTAATATTAGATGATGTTAAATTATGTAATACTTGATCAATTTTATTTGATCAATTTTACAAACACAATGTGTAGATTGTAACTGTATAAAAGGCAATCAATCTTCTCACCAATACCATTAAATAGGGTGTTAAAACTGCAATAATACTCTCACCCCAGCCAAAAAATACTTTAAGAAAATAAGAGCAACCCTCTTATTTCTGAAGTCACAGGTTATTATATGAGCCAATCTTAAGTGTCTAGAAGTGAAAGCATGAATATATAAATCATTCATTCTAAATCCTTTTTTATTTTACTACTTCTAGACACATAAGATTAACTCATATAATAACATTTGAGTTTGGAAATGATATGGCCACTCATTTCCTTAAATGTCACTATCTTGTGACTGGTGTGAGAATATTCTGGCAGTTATAATACTCTTTTATGGTGCTAGTGAGGAAGATTGATTGCCTTCTATATAGTTACAATTTATATCTGCACTTGTAAAATTTATTGAGTATTATATAATTTAACATCATCTCATATTGATATAAAGTAAATTTTAATATTTCTGAAGTGCTAACAAAAATATTAAAATAAGAAATGGATTTAAAATGAATGTTTTATATATTCACCGCTCACTTCTAGATAGTTAAGATTGACTTATATAATAACATTTGAGTTTGGAAATAAGATGCCCACTCTTATTTCACTAAAGTCTCTACCTTGTGGCTGGAGGAAAAGTATCCTTGCAGTTTTAACATCCTGTTTAATGGTGCTGATGAGGAGGATTGATTGCCTTCTATATAATTAAAATTTATACCTGTACTTGTAAAATTTATTGAGTATTATATATTATTAAAAGAAAATATTAATCTATGGATAAATGTACTATTTAAAAGCATTTTGATAGATATAACTTAAAAAAAATATATAAATTTTCTTATGCTGATTGCCATTTTGCTTTTTACATAGCTGCAGAATCATATTTCCTGATATTACAATTCAATGAATGAAAGTAAAACATGAAGAAAAACTAGCCATCATGCATATTTTAAAATTAAATCAAAACATTAGCACAATGTATACTTTAAAATTTATTTTTCATGCACTTTATGTTCAATAATTAATTATTTTTATTTTTGTAATTTTAACCAATAAGATTTTTAATTTTTTTTGTTTGCAACACTGCTATTTATTTATTTTTTAATTGAGATTTTTTTTTAATGTTACATAAATGCAATAAAATTAAATGAAATATACATAATAAAATGATGTGCAGTTGATTACTGTATTTTGAAAAAGTTATGTAAATGAGTAAATCTTTTTTTTTTGCCACATATTTCCTATGAACTGGTTATAATATTGAATAAGTCACAAACAAATTATGAGAGCATTGATTTAAAATTGAAAAAAGTAAACGGTGTTTTAAATTTATGTTTAGTAACTTTTAATCATATAAAGTTGATTATTAGCTGCACAGTGTATCAAATCATATATTTTCTCAAAATAACTTACAAATATGATGATTATTGTGATCATCATATTTTTGGCACAGATAAAATGATGTTTGCAAGAATTTTAAGCAATAAAACAGATTAAATGAATATAGATTAGCATATATATATATTTTACAACTAAATATTAATGCATTTTGTTGTTGTACATGATCAAAGAATGTTACTTACTGTGAAGGATGAAACTCTTGTTGTTTTTTTTTTTGATTTTGTAATTGTTAAAGATGAACATTTTTATATTGGATATGCCATAAATAAAAGCTTTGTAAAGTCATTGGATAAAAATTCAATAAAGTGCATAAATCATATTTTAATTCTATAAACCAACCAATATTCTGTTTTTTATAATAAATAAATTCTACTGTACAATTTTAGCATGAATGCCCCTATTTTATTTTTGGAAGACTAGCTTTAGTGAAGTCACTATTCTATGATGTCATCAATGCCGCCGTTTTTTGTTTGCCATCTTGAAAAAATGGTGGATACTTTTTTTAAAATGTTTCAATTTTTTAAAAGGTCTTAATAGTGAACAATCAATTGTAAATCAAAATAATGAATACAAATTGATGATGAATATGACAAATTCTACCATAATGCTCCATTGCTAACCTACATAAAGTCATGTTTGCAAAAATACCATTTGCAAAATCTAGATAACTTAAATAATCTTCATTTAATTTGTATTCCCTTAGCTTCCGATTTTAATCCATAAAGTGCTTCTTTTTTAAAACTTCAATAAAAAGTTTTGGAAACTTGAAATCACTCTATTGTACATTCTTCTCAATGTTAAAATTTTTAGTCTTACTTAATTGTTCCTATTATATTTTAATTAAAAACTTTAGTTACTCAAGTCAACTTATAAACTCACACACACGCAAGATTAGAATCGAGATATCTTTGTATGGAATTATAAACTGAAAGCATGGTTGCACAAATATACATTCTAATTATCGCAGTTAATGCAGAAAAATTACTAATATTGGAAGATGCTCATGATAGCTATGGCGTATATTTTTTATTTTAGACAATTTTTAAGTGAAAATTTAAATTACCATCTTTACATAACATGCAGTTTAACAGTAAAAAAATACGTTTTTGATGGATAAAGTAAACGAAATTGAAATATATTATAATCATTTAAAACTTTAAAAGCTTTCACTTTATAACGTATATATATTTAATTTTTTTTTAAGCTAAAAGACCTCTTGGTCAACAAGTAATATAAACCATATTGTAAGCTAATTGAGATAAGTTAATTAAATTACTATTGAGTGAAAAGTATTTCTATGTTTGGTGAGAAGTATAAACAGAATTTAATATTACTAGCCAAACAAAACACAATACATATTATCACATTGTTTGTTCTTGTTTTTTCACTAAGACCAAACATGTGTTCCAGCTATGCCACACATCACTCAGCTGATTAGAAGACGGGAGAAACTGTCATTTAATTTGAAATATAAAGAAAACAATAGATTGTAAATTTCGTTTTTTTTTTAAAAAAAATTATCAAAGGATTGATCGTATATGAAAATGTAATAATTATACATTTACATTTTTATTTTCAATTTTTTTTTTTTATGAGCATATTTAAATTCCACAAAGGAAATTAAAATTAAATTTTAAATCAACAAGGGCTTTATTTATCGTAAATAAATTCAAATGGTTAATACTTATAAAAGAAGAAAAGAATATGTTATTAATATTAAAAATTATATTTATTGACATAATAAAATTGTACAGATGAATAATTAAAACACTTTGTTAATGTTGGCTCATCCATTGCTGATGTTGGTCTGGTAGATGTATGCCAGAGCCATTCTCTGCACTAGCAGGTTGATATATGAGTAAATACGTACTATTTTGTTGGCATTGCCCACCCCTTTTGAGGTTGACCCACTTATCAGCTGGGAAACATGTAGTGTGAAATCAATGCCTCTCTAGTAGAATCTGACATGTTGTAACATAGAATACTTTTTCCATGATACACTACAATGTGGATAAATCAGGTCCAAAATTCATGTAGAGTCTGTGGGCCATACTAGTAGGCTCCATGTATTATTAAACAAAAATCTAGAGGATATTATCTTGTCCCTGTTTTGAAGAGCTTTCAGCTTATCACAAAATATAGCATTGGGGTCCGGTGTTGGTTGTGTGAACTTTGTACTGCATCTTGTATACCAAAAAGCGTATGTCAGGAAGATAGATAACCTGATAATGGTAAAGTCTCTAGAGAAGAGACAACCCCTGATGTCCAGGATTTTATTCACTGCTATAATGCAGTGTTGAGAGATGACACTTCAAATACTGGTATAGCCTGGACATATATTTAACAGATGATCAAATGTCTCCTCTCCTCTAGAACAGACATGACAAATTGGGTCTATTTTATTTAGAAACCACTTGTAGTATAAGAATGTATTAGTTGGCATGGAGCCCATATTCACCTTGATTAGATAATCCAAAAGTTTGGGCTCCAGTAGCAAATATTTAAATATTGTGGTGATTTTATGATTGCTGCACCCTAGGTAAGCATAAATAACTGTATTTTCAGGATTCAGCAAGCGATGTGCCTTCCAGATGTTGATTTTATCATTAAACTCTGTTGTTGAGTGCCCAATGTATAGAGATTGTTGTTTAATAATGGTGTCAAGCCATGTGTGTTTACTGTAGGGAGGTCTGTCAGTAGGTATTACAGTCTCTATAATATCTGATAGAGGGTATTTTTTCCCCAGGTTTACTAAAAGTGAATGCCCTTTTTGGAAATTGATTGTCTGTATTGAATGGAGACCCATACCGTTCTGTCTCCTGTGAAACTGAAGTCTGCGGATGCTAATTGCAGTGGTCCGACCTTTCCATAAGAGCTGACCACAGAGTCTCTGAATTTGTAAGCTGAATGATTTGGTAACTGTCATTATTGGCAGGTAGTAATTTATGCTTGCCATAATCTTCATATTAATCAGAGCAATCTTCCCTTGTAGGGACAGGTATGTCCTTGACAGTGACTGAACCACCTTAGTAGCATTGCTTATAATGGATTTTTGTAGGCAGACAGACATAGCAGTCTGTGACTTGAAGATAGGAAACCCCAGAAAACACTGAGGTTCCACTAAAAAAAATTGGATAGTATTTTCCTACCAGTGTTGATGCACCACTTCGTTACCTTCCTCTAATCTAACAACCTTTCCAAATCCCCCAAACAATTTGTAACCCTTAAAATTTATTCACTTTAATTTGGTTTTATACTTTTAATCGCTACGATAAATAATCTATTACTACAATTCCATTTACATATGTGATATTTCTTGAATTCACTCATTTGACGATGCCACCATTGTTACTAATTATTTATTAGGCTCAAGATTAATATTGACTTGTTGGTTCAGTTATAAGCTTTAAACCAAATTAAAGATTAATACATCAATTATTAAATACAAACACAAATATTTTTAATAATTCCCCCACCTCTTTTTCTACTTACGACATATTAGACACTTTACAAAACCCAGTCTGCACACATACTTAAAAGATATGGATAAAAAGTACTTGGAAAAATTCAACTAATGCCAGAGATCAACCATCCATCCTCAGTTGGGTAAGATATGTGGTGAATAAAGGTCTGGACTAACTGATGATAAGTGGTTTAATCAGAAATGCATCTTAGGAATCATGCGCCCTGTCCATGTGTCTTTATCCATATGTTTTATGTGTATATTTATAAATGTAACATTTTATATCTAAAAAAAACAATCTACATTTTAAATCCCTCTTTCTGTTACAATTACTTGTGCTCAATAATGTTGAGATAATTTAATAATATAATAAATACATTAAACAGCTAAGGATTGACTTCTCCTACATAATTATGTGTAAGCTTGTGGTTAAGACCTGTAGAGGTCCCTACCATCGCATTTTCAACTGCACATGCTTTAGGTGTATTGCCTTAGTAAATATTACTTACATAATCAATGTGCGTTAAATAAATTTATAATTATCATTATTTTGCAATTATTTTTTTTCTTTTCTTTTAACTTATATATTTAAAATCTTTCTTTTTTATTTCTCATAATTTTTTAAACTTTTTAATTTTAAATTATTCTCATCCCAACTTTTACACAAGTACACCAAAAAAAATTTCCCATATATTTTTTTTAATACTAACCCTCATTCACCATACAATCTTGAAACATATGAATAAAAAACCTTTATTTTCTATTAAGGTAATTAAATCTTTTTATCAGTGCTCTTATTAATAAGAGATTGAAGTTACTGAATATTTGTAGTTTACTTAAAACATCTTATATATTGTAATGGTCACTTCTTCACTTCTAGATTATTTTGATCACTGAGGGAGCCACTAATATACTATCAACCTAGAAAATTTATTTACAATGATCAAAAGTTAATGGTGATAAATGCTACCAGCTAGACCCAGGGAGAGGAAGAGATCTTTAACATTATTCAAACAGTTGAGGAAAGGATGCATGGAATATGTTAGTCAAAAATTATTATAAATAATTTTAACGTTTATTAAACTTAAAAATAAATTTTAATCAAACAAAGTATAAAAGTTCAACCTAAATTTCTCCAGTGGGTTTATCAGAGTGGGTGAGAGAGTATTGACATCAAACACTTAGACAGATAAGTTTGTTTTCTCACCTAAGACTTAAAAGGAATTTATAATGTCTTCCTCCCAGTGATTTATCTAAACAAATTCCAGTTTCCTTTAGTTAGAGATTTAAAAGAAAACGATCTTTGTATGGAATTCAATGAACAGCTCAGAGTGATCCTTTCCTGAAACATTGCAGAACATCAGGACATAATAGGATTGTCATTTGTCTGAAAATGCTTGTAAAAAGCCATGTTTAAGATCCTCAAGCTTAATTCTGAGGAGAAAAAAAGAAAAGATTACGGTATTATATAATCTGAAACATAAAAAAAACAAAATCTTTACTAAGAAAAATAGAACAATCCACTTGATAAATTGCTAACCAAAAGATTTACAGTCTGTAGAAAACACAAACCAAGATTATCTAAATTAATTAACATGAAAGAATAAGGGACAGGTGAGTTAAAAAGTACTAATAAGTATTTATCAATGGTTAGTAATATAGAAGAGAAAAACAGTATAAATAATAAACTTGCAATACACTCTCGGACAAATAAATTTAAAATATGAAATCTTAGACCCAATAAATAAAATACACAATAAAATAATTAATGATATTTAAATGAGTATGTATAACTTATTATAAATACAGGTTTTTTTTTTAGATTAAGCTGAGACTTTAACATAGAGTTTTAAACAAGAGATATAAGTCCAGGTTATGATATGAAAATATGAGTTTACTTTCAAAATATAATGTTTGGTCTGGTGGATTTCTTCCATCAATATATGCAAAGTTCAGATTTACATAATATTCATTTTGATTTTCATTTATCTGTTCAGGCATCTGAAGGCATACTTTGGGATCAATTCTGGACAAAGCTTTTAGATAATGTTCTTGAAGGTACAATTATGGAGCTTTGGGGCTTTATTTGGGTTGATTTAGCACTGCATATTATTAAGATTTTTTACAGTGATTATTTTCTGCAGCCTAAAGGGACAGTTACTATTTCCAACATTTTAGCATATTTATACTTCTATTAGAAAATAGCTAAGCAATTCTTTCTGAAAACAGCAAGCAGCAAATACTATCAGTAGTCAGCAAAAATTATAGTTCAGCATTATGCATTGAGCAATTAGCAAATATAAATATTTAGAACAGCAATATGAATAGGAGTCATGATAATAATAATCCAATCAAAAACCTGGAGCTATTTATGTGAATTGTTATCTCCCACCTAAACTTTAATTAAAAAGTTTTGACCAAGGTTACTCTCTATCTTCTGTTTAATCTTAATTTTAAAAAAAATCTGACCAGGGCTCTTATCTCTTTCAAAATTAGTTTAAAAAAAGTCTCAGCTGTTAAAATAAATTACAATCAACAAAATAAAAAAACTGATCACAATCAAAACTTATTTTAAATTAAAAATGTTTTTACAATTTCTCTCTTTAATTTACTCCTAATACATAAAAAAAAAAGTATAAAAATTTTTAAATTCAATATTTTAAAAAAATCTTTAAAATTTTACATTCTAATTTTGAATTTTTCCATGGTGCTTTTGAAGCAGATAGAGCATCTGGTTAAATATATATATAATCATTAAAATCAGTCAACATTTAGACAATCTCAATATCAATAACAATCAACAATCTTAATCTGTTGTCAAGGTAATCATTTTTTAAGAATAATATATATATATAATTTAAATAAATGCATATGTTCACGTAAATACATGAAAAAGTAAAAATAAATAATTTTTCTTCAACTTTCACAAATAAAATTATTGGCTCCTCATGTTTAAAAATATTTTTAATTATATTTTGCATATATAGAAATTAGATTGTGAATTATTTTAAATCTGATGAATAGATTGGTCTTGATACAAAAATTGGGCATTATCTGCAAATTTATTTAAATAATTCTTTGTGAATGTGATTTGTGAATTATTGTAGCAACATTAGTTGTTCAATAAAAAGTTTTATAAAAGTTATATATATATTAGCAAAACAATTAAGGCTATTACATTAAAAATATTAAATTGTATTCTTGTTTAATAAGATTAAAAAAATTGATAAAAAGTGAAACTAAGACTATTTTTAAACATATGTAATTTCATGTTTCTATTTGTGAAAGCAAAAAAAAAAAGATTTATTTTTTTACTGCATTTATGTAAACAAATTCATTCACACACACACATATTTATTCTACCTTAAAAAAAACTGATATTTCAATTAAGAGCCATCAGAGAACTGAAAAAAAACCCATAGTGTTTCTTGATCTTAAACTTAAAAGTAAAAAGCCAATAAATTAACAACACTAGCTAATGCATGTTGGTGAGCAGCCCATCTATGTTCTTATAATATATAAATAATCACATACTAGTAATAGCTGCAACAATAAGAATGTATGAAGTGGATAATAATAATTTTCCCTGCTTGGTTCTTTTAAGGCATCTGAGAGGAATCAAAGGATCTTTCATTTAACAGCAAATTCTTTTTTGCATCTCTCAAAAGAGACCACAAGTGATATGGATGGATGACATAAGAAAGAATGTTGGATAGTTTACTGACTTGAAAGTAAAATTATAATTACATTTATAACTGAAAATTTTCCAAATTTTACCTAGCCCAGATTCAAATCCTAGATTGCAATCATGTCAGAAGAATATGCTGACTAGTACATGGTAAAATTATTTTACTGTTCAACTACTCAAAGAACTTAAAATCAGATCTATTTTCCAATTCTATAAGGTTGTTTAATCTTTAATATTTTTTTAAATTAATATTATAGAAAAAAATCTAATATGCATTAAAAATTAAAACTAAAAAACACATTCATGTCATTATATTTTTGCCACATTCAGTATATATATATATATATAAGTGTGTGTGTGTGAGTGTATGTATTGAATTTATTATTGAATACACATCTCAGTTATCTCATAGGATATTATCAAAAATTGAAATACTATGAGAACAAACTTTAAATAAGGGCAGGAACTACCATTTGGTTTTAAGTCTTTCTGTAAATCGAAACATGCAGATAGATAATAAGTTTTAAAATAAAAATATTTTTTTTAAAAATACATCTTTAGGCATCAACGAAAATAATTAACAAAAAATAAAATAATTCAATAAAATAAATTACAGTATAGTTTAATGCAGCGGTAGAAGGTAGCTCTGGATGTAAAGTTCTCGAGTTGATTCCAGTTTTGCTTGTACTTTTTATAAACTCACCAGCAGTAAATCCAGTTGATAATTTACTTATTTTATTGCATGGTTTATTGTTCATAAGAAGGTCATGTGACAATCACATGATTCCAGCTTGCTGTTGCAGCATTCTTTTTTCTTTCCTCACAAATTATATCATAGTAACTTCATAAGTTTGGCAATATGTATAGAGAGTTTTGCCTGTTTTAATTTTTTTGACTTCGTAAGAAATGTGAATACAGAGGTAACCGAGTTGGAGCCATTATCTATGAATTACAAACCCCAGACTTCACATGATCACCATTTCTTATGCTTGTTTATAATTCTGGCTTGCACCGAGTGGCACTACTGTATGGAGAGTTTTGCCTGTTTTAATAATAGTTATGAGCAAGCATAAGAAATTGTGATCATGTGATGTTTAGTGCTTTAATACCAATTCTTCCTAATAGGATAGTGGTGGCTACAATTATTAAAGAACCAAAGACATCAAAATATATGGTACTGAATTGAGTTCAGACCTATATGACTATATAAGCTAATAAGCTTGGATTGAAAATATTATTGCATTTTCAATTTTAGACTCGTAGTTTTGTAGTTAAGTAGAGATAAAAGATGGCTGCTGGAGAGTTGCATTAGATCCTAAGATCTAGTTACAGTGCTGTCAGATCCAAGGCTCCTCATTGATGAAAACCACAAGCTAGAAACTAGTCTGGGAATATTGGATGAGTAGGCACTAGATAGGGATTTTATGCATAAGACTTCTGGCATCCATTGATTACTTTGGCTTGCACTGAGTGGCACTACTGTATGGAAAGTTTTGCCTGTTTTAAATGCCAGTCTTCATGACTCTATTATTACTCTATACAAGGTGAATAATTCTGTTATGAAAAAGTCAGTACCGTTATAAATTTAAAAGAAATCGAATTAGATCACGATTAATTGAATGCCACTCATATATTGAGTCACTCATACCCTCATACATTGAGTGTATATGTGAAATTTATGAATTCAAATTTCATACTTCTAAAATTTTTATTACTTTTATAAGCTATAGATGAGATGACACTGTGCAAAAAAAATAAAACAACTATTTTTTTTTTTATGTGTAAATGCGTCGGCCGGGAAACGAACCCCGGGACAACTGCTTGTAAGGCAGCTGTGCTAACCACTCGGCCACCAACGCTTGACAAAAAAAAAACTAATTTTAAATGAACTATATAAAAAATTCAGAAATATAAAAATCTATAATTTTTTACCAATATTAAACTTAACTAATTTACAAAATTAGTATGCAGATATTAACTCTATTCTAGAAGAGAGAATAAGTGACCCCCTACCCCCATCCATCTCCAGTTTTATATTGTTCCATCAACAATCCAATTTCAAAAAACATTTTAAAAGTAGGAAAAACCTTCTCTGTTGCTAATTATAAATTTGTATTAGCTTACATTGTGGTCATATGATATTACAAGTAATGTACATACTAAGAAATATTTCAAATATGATAATAGATGCTTCTAACCCAAATTCGATCAATCTATGAAATTGGACTTTATGTCATAATAAATTTAATTAAAAAAATAAAAAAAACACAAAAGCTTTATTTATTTGAATGCAGTATATTTTTTCTGTATAAATTTATTAATAATTCAAACATCACATTTAATTTAAATCAACGCTATCCTCAGCTTTCTAAATACTTTTAAAATGACAAAATTTGTTTTTAGGTCAATTCTATGCATATGATTTTTAATAAAAACATCTCCAAATAAAAAAACTAAATAAATTCTTTTGTTAGTTTACGCAACTTTCTCTAGAAGTTTTAATCTTAGATAAATTATATGTTCTTTTTAGAATAAAATAAATCAAAATTTGAATTGAAAAATTAGATTTAGACAAATTTCACTCTAGGATCAGCTGATTAATTTTTTTATATGTATATATAGAAGTCAGCGAATAATTCAAAATTCTGATTGCTATAAACATTTTATGACATTTATGAAAGAATGCTTAACATTTTTAAATTTAAAAAACAACAACGAAATGATAGCTTCTAGAGTAACATAGTATAAGCGTGTATTAATGTATATGTTAAAAATAATAGCCGAGAGGTCATCGCAAATGCCTTGCAAGCAAGTAGTTGGTTGCAGACGGTTGTGGATTCGTGTCCCGGCCGATGCTATGACATATGGAAAAAAAAAATTTAATACTCAAAGGAACTGGTCTTATGTGTTTGAAAAGAAAGAGTTTCAATAAAGATAACGTACCGCTTCTTAAATATGGACTTGAGATTTGGTCTAATAAAAGAAAAACAATATAAATATTTCACACCACACAATAAAGCATGGAGAAATATATATATTGGGAGTTATAAAGTCGAATTGACAATCAAAATACATAGGCAAAAGGATAAACTGATATTTTTGACCTTATTGAAAGACTTAAAGGATTAAAATGCAGCTGAGTTGAATATATTAATAGAAGAGGTGATATATAGATAAATGGTTGAATCTTACATTGGATTTGAAGAGAAAGTGAAAAAAATCTAGAAAGTGATGTGTCAGATATATGATTGAGATGATGAAGGGTGCTTGAGTGAAATGGAATCAGTGAAACTGGTTATACTTGGAAGTCTTCATCCTGCAATAGATTAGTAATGATTAAATAGGATAAAATATAGGGCATGTGGCTTTATTACTTGGGGAATTCATAAGAGGTTTGAGCACCAGACCTACAAGCACCAGAATTGATCCAGGGGCAGGGTCAAAGCATCGTCCGGGAAGTGAACCCGCAAACCCAGGACACTGCTTGTAAGGCCGCTGTGCAGACCACTCAACCACCAATGTACACAGAACACAATGCCTTAGTAAAATGCCTATAACTATGATATTTACCATACTTATTAATATAATGATTTTATAACAAAAACTTTAAACTTAAAATGATTTGTAATGTATTTAACTTTAGAATATGATAGTAGAATCCCGTATTTTACAAATACATTATCGAGTAAAGAACATGTTCAATTTGTAATTTCTTTAAAATTTGAATTAGAAGTTATACTTTAAAGTTTATTATTTCTCTATTGCCAATATTTTACAATTATACAAAATGTGTTAAAATCTAGCAGAAATATTTTGAAATTAAAACCACTACTAAAAATGGATAAAAGCCTTTTTTACTTTAATTAAGAATTGTGCTATGAAATCATCTGCCTCTATATGGTTATATATCTCATGACTGACTTATCATGTTTGTGGTTGCTTTTTGTTACTATCAATATTTTTGGAAGATCACCTGATAATCAATATCACTTAAGTAGTTTTAAAGTGATTCAAAAAATAGAATACTGTATACCAGCATATCAATTCCTTTTATTTAATCATTACAGATGTCTTGTTTTCTTAATACGTAGGTTTTATTTTATGAATATCTTTATTGTTTTAAAAGTTTTTTTAGTATAGGAGTGTTCACATTTTGGAAATCCAGTGTTCTATCTCAAAAACATAACAGGTATTAGGGTTTCTGTCATCAAAAATACCATTTGGTCATTGTCAGCAACAGTTTGCTTTTTGATATTTTTATGATCTTACATAACAATAGTAAATACAACTCTTCAAGTAGATCACTGTATGAAAAAAAGGCTTTTACAATCAACTTCTCATACAAGAAGAGTAAAAGAAAAGACTCTACTCAACAACCTTGGCTATAGCTAAGTGGTGAGAGTTTCAAATTTTTGGTTATTAATTTCCTTTCCAGCTAAGAATCACTATATCACCATTTACTGACTAATATTAGTTGGGTCAGCAATGGAATGAATAGGTAAAAAAATAAGCTTGTTGAAATAAATTTTCAAGTTTATTCAAGTAGATTTTAAACCTATTTTTGGATACAATATAAATATGTTATCATTGCACCCAAATTCTTAAGAGTCAATGTAATTTAAAACATGAAAAATTAATTATTGTTGCATTTTCTGTTTTAAATAATCTTAATATTATGAAGTATAATTATGTCTATTTATTCATTAATTGGAATCAAAAGTAATTTTAATCTATTTTAATATAAATTACAACAATTCTATCACTGAAATATAATAATCTATATGCAGTAATGAGTAAGTATCAATAATATTAAATATAAGCTTAAAAAGAATTAACTATAGAAGTTTATATTTCCTTTTTTATTTTAAGCATGATTGAGCAGGCTTCCTATGGGCTACCCTGCAAATAGCATGCATTAGCATGTGAAATAATTTATCCTCATGGAAACCAGATTTCATTTTGATAAACTACTTATTAAAATCAGCAAATTCTTAAAATATGCAATAAAATTATTACCATGGTCTCCAGAAGTGTTATGGAAAATTGCTGTATTAGAATCTCAGAAGTGAGGGACCTAGACTCCAAAATTGACAAATTACTACATGATCTTGACAACCATGCAACACTTCATGTGACAGTATGCCTGCCTCCTTTAAAGTAATCTTCAATAAATGTCTTATATTGAAGATAGTTCAAATGTTATTACTATCATTCCCATTCTCCCCCATAAAAACTGGACTGACCTTTCTCTTCCACATCTTCCTATATCTTCTATATTTATAGGAGATTTCAATTCTCAAGATAGTCTTTGTTGATATGGAAAGCAGGATCAAAGAAAGTTGTCAACTTTTAGAATAATGGGAAACACTTTATTTGAATTGTAAATGACAGAATCTTTTTTTTTTAGGCAGATGACCAACAAAAACAACTCTGTATTTATGTTTTGCTTTGATAAAAATGGTTTATCATTACCTGTTGAATATTGTTACTAGATAACTTCATTCATAACCAACATAAACCATGTTTAACATTCTTTGAAACCATATTTCTAAAGTTAAAAGATGGAATTTAAGAAAAGCTAACTGGAGCAGATATATTGGACATTTTGAACATATTATTAAAAAAAAGCTCTCTAATTATCTCTTGTTATAATAGGTTTAAAAAACTCATATTAATGGTTGCTAGGATACTGTAAACAATTTATTCTAGATTGAAATTAAGCCAGCAGTAATTTTGTAACCAGTTTTTTGTTTATTGAAGCTGCAGAAATTGATGACAAACTTATGACATCATTTGATGATGCTAATAAAGTTGTAAAGTTATCATAGAAAATCAAAATTTTTACAAGATCTAGTCGAAATAACCTCTTTTTTTATGAAGCTTGGTGGATATAAAAATACTTTTTTAAAAACCACTACTGTCATTATTAATGAGACTACGTATCAGACTTCTTATCACAACAGATGATGTGTGCTGGGATAAGCTATGAAAACATTATCTTAAAAGAGTTTATTGGCTAATTATTTTACCATGATGTCGTAAGTGATGTTTGATTGGATGGTTTATTTAATTGTTGTTTAGATCAGTTAATTATGTAGTACTTTCAGTTTATCAATATTCACGTTTAGATTAAAGAAGTATAGCACTGTATCTTAAGCCTATATTTATATAATGCTATAACAGTGATTTTAACTTTACTTTTGTAAATTTATTGCAGTTCTGTACTGATTTACATAATATATATATACACACAAGCTATATATATATATATATATATATTCCAATAAAGTTAAATGTAAGACTATGTAGAAAATGATGCACTATTATTTTTTAAACATGACTAACAATATTTTACAAAAAGTTTTTTTTTTAGTTTTGCAAAACAGTTTTCAATTTTTTTTTCTGTCTCTTAGCAAAATGATATTAATGACAGAACTCTCATCAGTGAAGCTCAAATATTCTCAACACTCTACTTCTAATAGTAATTGTATTTGGACAGAGAATCAAACAGCATGACAAAAATAAGATAGATTCTTATTATTAATAATCTCATATTGTCATTCAAACTGAAAAGTGTGACATGATTTAAGACTATGTTCTGAAAATCTTTGGCGGGTTATTGAATTATAAACACAAATCTCTAGGATAAAGTTAACCCACAATTTTTTTATATACATTATGACTTAATTTGTTTTTATATGTGTTTGCATATTTATATATTCTTACATAATCATATATTCAAAAAATTGTATAATGTTAAGGAGATCTTAAAGATGAGAAGGACTTCTTGTTGATATAAGTCTAGACATTGGGATGCTTATAAAAATTACGTTAAGAGAAAAAGGGCTTGGAATGGCAAACTATCACTTAACAAATCACCTGTCATTATTTATCACTGCATTGATATTCAGTCTTCCTTCCCATAGATAGAAATCATAGATGATAATAAAAAATATATAAATTACATATAACAAATTACTCATCTCTTCACCTCACATAGTATATCATAAATGAGAGTTTCCTATTCTAGCAGCATCTATAGTAAACACAGGTAATCAGTGATTTCCAGATATGGTGCCTTTAAATTTCCATTTGCAGATGACTTTTGCCTTTATGACGAGGTTTGGATTCAAAGCTGAAAGTAGTGCATCTAGCAATCACATTTAATTACATTATACTATTCAATCTAATATCAACAAATAAAAAATCCTTCTCCTTTTTCTTTTCAAAAACTTTATTTTTTTATCTCAATACTGAACATATATATATACATTTATATACAAAACTCCAACATTTCAACTGTTTTATCTCATACAGTCATTTTCAATCTAAAAGCCTAAAATTTAAAACACCCTAATGTTTGAAAGTGAGTCAGCTTTCCAAAGCTGTTTTATATATATATATATATATATATATATATATATATAATCAGATATATATATATATATATATATATATATATATCTGATTCCAAAAACCTATTTTAACTTCATATTACTATTCAAGGTAAAAGCTGAAATTCAAAACATCCTAAGGTTTGAAACCTATCAGCATTTCAAAACAGTTATCTAGAACTGACTCCAGGTTCCAATTTGATCTCATTTTATTACACAAGCTAAAGTTTAAAACTCAAAACACTCTGAGGCTTGAACCTAAATCAGCCTTCCAAAGCATATATATATATATATATATATATATATATATATATATATATATATATATATATATATAGATGTGACTCCAGAAATAGACTTTTAACCCATTTTACAATTGAAAGTAAAATCCTAAAATTCATAACAACCTAGGAGATTTTGAATTCCAATCTTCATAGTTAAAAGCCAGAAATCACTTTGGGTATGAGAATTTTTCAAGTTACACTTAATCAACCTAAGTTACCAATAGTAGAAGCAAAAAATTATATTGGATTAAGACAAGAGAATTAGATATATAAAATAATATACAAACATTGCTCAAAAATATTTTAAAAGAGTAATTAATAATAATTACATAAATTACAAAAAATATATATTTGCAAAAAAAAAATTATATACTAAACACAATAATCACTAATTTTTAAATAAATCACCATAGGTATGAAAATGTTTTTAAAACATTTGATTACATTGCTAATGAATTGAGAAACAAATGCAATTGTGCATATATATTTTTTGATGTATAAATTATCTCACTCAAATCCGAGATGACACATATATCAGCAAGTATAAGCAAATAAGAAAAGATATAAAAATGACTGTGGAGCCGCAAACTATGCTGTATCTAATCACATAATTTCAAATCCTATTCAAAGAAAAAATGCAAACAAACAAAAAAACCTTTAAAAGTCATAAATTTTGTAAATTTTCAAATAATCATTTTTCCTTTCTGAGAACTATCTGATTAATTTTTTTTAAAAAGTAAAAATTGTAAATAAATTTGAATTATGCCAGCAGAAATTTGAATTGTGCCAGCAGAAATTTTTCTATTTCAGAGCACCAACATAAAATGATGATGATGATATTCATTGATAAAATGTCTCCAGTTTACATTAAAAAACATACATTTTATCTCTCATTTATTATCCTTTCCGAATTTTATATACAGGATCTCCCATAATAAAATATTTTTTTAAGGGTAATGCTGAAAGTATTAGAATACAGAAAGTAATCAAACTTCCATACCAGCACCATTAAACAAGATATTCAAAGTGCCCCCAGCCACAAGATAAAGTTTTTAATAAAATAAGAACATGGTCAGGGGTTTGGGGGGGCTCCTGACAGAGATATTTTAAATGCAAGCTCTGGCTAAGCATTCATCACAAAGCTTGTTGAGGAATTGGCAATCCTCACTGTTTATAACATTACAAGCTTAAGAGATAGGGTCATGTGATCTATGACTCTTATTTTGACTATTTATAATCTCTGCCATAAGTCTTATGCAATTTTATATTGCTAAGACTACTAATATATGGTATGGCTAAAGATCTATCAGCCCCATATAGCTATTTGAGTTAGATAGCTTGGTTTGAAGACCTGAAGATTTCTGAAAATTTCAGATTTTCCACTCAATAGATAACTTTTAGATAAGTGCTTGGCTTTGTGTTGGTATTTTTAGATCTAGTGTCCGAATCTATCCTGACATCTCTCTGAGGAGTGCCAAAAGCATGAAACCATGGTCAGGGGTTTGTGGAGCATTCCTGACAGAGATATTTTAAGTGCTGGCTCTGGCTAAGCATTTATCACAAAGCTTGTAGAGGAATTGGCAATCCTCATTGTTTATAACTTACAAGCTTAAGAGATAGGGTCATGTGATCTATGACTCTTATTTTGATTAAGAAAAAGGTCATTCTTATTTTCTTAAAGACTTTATCTTTTTGACTGGGAGGGAGAGTTCCCTTGCAGTTTTAACATCTTGTTTAACAGTGCTGGTGTGGAGGTTTGATTATCTTCTATATAGTTACAATTTAAACAATGCACTTGTAAAATTTATAGATTATGGAATTTTAGAATGTATTTACTGATTTAAAACATTAAAATAGTTAGAGAAAACATAATTTATGATAAAGACACAAGTCTATTATGTTTTTGTAGGAAAAAAAATAATTGAAAAAAAAAATACCCAGAATATAGGATGAAAGTTAGACATTTTGTTATTTACCTTATTTAAAAAATAAAAACATTGTATTTTTTTTTCATATTCTTATTACTTTAGTGAATACATTAATAAACACAAATTAATATTTACTAAGGCAATAAACCTCAAATCATGTGCACTTGAAAATGCAAAGATAGGAACCTACTTTCTATATAAAGAAGTGAAGTGGTTAGATCTTCCACGGCATAAGCTTGTGGTTAAGACCTGTAGAGGTCCCTATCTTCATATTTTCAAGCACACATGATTTGAGATTTATTGCCTTAGTAAATATTACTTATGTAATCAATGTGCTTTAAATAAATTTATAAACACAAATTAAGTAAAATATATGAAAAGGTGACTCCTCATTTTATTATTAATAACTAAATTATTATTTTTTTAAAATTTTGTTTACACTATAACTTTAATTTATAGTATTACTTCAAATATAAGATGCCCCCGAATTTAAGATGCAATAGAATTTTAAGCTCAGAAAATTGGATAAAAAATTTAAAAAATGATTTTATTGAAAAATAAAATAGGAACTAATATAAATACAAGAAACTCACCTAACTTATTGCAAATCTTCTTCAGACAAACTTTCACTTACTGCAATTTCACTTTCATAGTATTATACAGACACAGTATATTTGATTTTAAATGAGTGTGTGTATATGTGTAGCTTTTATTTTGATTTATTTTTCCATTCTGATTCATATGATATCTTTTTTTATTTTTTGTTACAGCAAAAAATGATCAAAATTTGGGATTTATTGACTATTAAGATTAATGTAGTTCACTACTTTAAAAAAAAAAAGGAATCCTGCAATCGGAAAAAATGTGCCAAACAACCATGCTATGGCCCTTTACATACACAGTTCATACAAATAATGATGTTGTAATGTTTGAGGTTGTAATAGTAAAGAAGGGTCTTTGTAAAGGAATGTGGTTGGAGGGTTCCAGAATTACAATTCAGATGGTGCTATATTTCATTTACAGCTGAGCTCACAAATTAACATCGATAGAATAGTGAAAGTCATAGCTGGATTTATCAGATGAAACATAATAGACTAGAACTATATGTGGAAATTTCAAGCCATTGATGATGTTTGTCTGAGAAAAACATAAAATTGGACATTCTAACAAAGTAGTTGAAAGTGACAAGACTCTTTTCACCAAAAGAAAAAATCAAGCCAGATGAATACTTCCAGAACAGTAGAGGTTTAGTGGCTTGTTCGGGAATAATGACAGTTTCATCTTAGAAAATGATGATAGAACAACAGTAACTGTGATGGAAGCCATCAAACAAAATGTGGAAGAGCATTTGACAATTTATTCTGACTCTTGGAAAGCATAAATGTCAGGAACTATGATCTACCACTATGAACATTTTTGTGTGACCATAAATATAACTTTGTGAATCCAAAAACTGGTTTTCACAATCAGAACATTGAAAGATTTTGGGGTTCTGAGAAATGGCATAATAAACAGAAACAGCCTGCTGGCACCTAGATTCATATTTGGTGGAATTTATGTGGTGGATACTGCTTTCTTTGCATTGTGGACGATATAAAAAAAATCAGGCCACTACATTGAGTCCATTTTAATAAAAATTTAATAAATTTATTTTATGTTTTAATAAAAGTGTACTAATTTTATTTTTTTTAACAAAATACATTTAGTTAGTAACATTTCTTGATCAAAATTCTGTGCAGGCATTATATTGCATAAACACATGATGTTTAAATCTCCATTTTGTAGTATCTGACACAGATGTAAGGAACATACAATTAAAATAAAGTAGTAATGTTCTGAGAACTTCTGCAGAGAGATAAATGATTGTTTCATCATGATTATACATACATGGTAAGAATGTTTTAATTTTAAATGATTGAATAAATGTAGTATTTTTTTTTTTTTTGATTTTGCTTATGTAGTATTATTTTTTGGTAATTTTGCTTAAGAGATTGCTTTGTAATTTGTTGGCAGTCTTAATATTTTTTAATTTTAAATAAAATTTGGAATTGTTGGTCATGTTTGTGATGGAAAAATACTATACCTTATGAGGAGGTTGGGGAGGAGTGTCTGTGTTTAAAAATATTTTTAATTTTAAGTAAAATTTGGGAATTGCTGGCAGTGTTTGCAATGGCAAAATGCAGTATACTGTGCAGGGAAAGGGATGGCTGTGACAGCACGAAGTGCTGTTTTAAAAACACAACTATTGGTTTTTATTTAATATCATAATGTTATTTTATTATTTTTGTGTGCAAATTTATACTTTTAGTATTATTAAAAATGTACTATTTCAGGTTTAGTCTGGTGTGACTAGTGTTATGTATTAGAGCGGCTATACCTTTCACATACATATCAGTCTACCAATAACATTCTAAATCTTGCAAAAATCTCATGAAATAACATGTACACATGGTCTACTTTGATAAATTTATCACTTAAGTTTGTCAGAAGTTCCAGCAAACATGTTATTTGATGAGATCACAAGATTAGAAAGTTATCAGTAGAGTGATACAAATATGAAAAGATATAGCAGATCTAACCTGTGAGTATCCTAATCTCTATAAACAGATGTAATTATTGTGATATTAAAATTATATACATCAATTTCAATCACTGTGGTCAAGTTGCAAACTTTAGTGTCTGTATATATATATATTGGACCATAAATAAAGGCGGTATTGATGTTTGTCATTGATATCAGGATTGTCTAAATGTTGAATAATTTAATTACTTAAAAACCCATTTAGCCTTGATCATTATTATACTTATTATTTAAGTAATCCTTCAGGTGCAATTTGAAAATTATAATTGTAGTTTGCAAGGTTATAATAGATTATTTATTTGTCTGCATTTAGAACAGATTATCTTTACCTGTTTAAGGAGGTTTATTAAAAAAAACACCTTTGTATCAATAATTTTAATCTCTGTGGTGAAGTTGTAATATTTAGTGCTTATATAAATATATTGGACTTTAAATGAAGGTGGGATTTCACCTTTATTGTTAAAAGAAGGTTTTTATTGATATTGGAATTGTCTAAGTATTGACTGATTTTAATGATACAAGTATGTAACATTTTGCACAAATAACTATGATGAAGTTTTATGGTGTTAAAATGTAAAATACAATATCTAAATGACATTAAATTAATTACATGTAATTTTAAATACATGGGATCATACTTTACATGTGAATTACAAAATTAATATATTTTTTACAAACTTCTAAACATTTTTTGTTATATATTTTTGGACAAGTAAATAGGTATATTAAGACAATCAATATTCCAGATCCAGTGTGCTTGAATTTATTTACAATTAAAATAAGATTTGAAATACAGTCATTCTTATAACTGGAACTTAATTTTAAATATAGGGGATTTGAACTCAGACTTTCAAGCAACCTTCAACTATCCACACTATCTCATACTACTGATACACATAACAACACACATGCAGAAAAGATAAATAATCATCAATATACTACCAATATAAATAATCACCAATATCCATATTTCATATATTTTTTATCTTTTCTGGGTGTGTAGTCATGTGTATCAATAGTAGGAGATAGTGCAGATAGTTGAAGGTTGCTTGAAAGTCTGAGTTCAAATCTCTTATATTTACAATTAAAATGGAAATCTTTTGTATGCTTCTTTATGTATAGTTTTCATTGACATCAGTATTTATATGATAATTAGAAAAAGAATTTAAATTGTAGCTACAGTGCAGGAATTCATTGCTCTTATAGCCAGTATTTTATAATGTCAAAGACGTTAAAACAAATAAATGGTAATTAGATAAAACATGAACTGTAGGAAGGATTAGATATGTCATTCCACTTTTCAACATTAAAGTGGCAGTTTAAGCATAAAGCATTGTCAAGAATGAGACACACAATCACATTTTGTGTATTTATTTTTAAAATATTATTAAAAATGAAGTTTTTGGTAAGCAAAAGTAACATCATTTTAAAGAGATATTACACAATCATTTCTCAAACTATGCTTAAAACTTGTTAGAGATGAAAATAAGAGTGGTTAAATACTATGAAATATTTGAGCACTTTTCTCTCTGATATTTTGATTTTGTATTCATTATCAGATCAGTTACTTTAGGAAATCAAGTAGTATTTTATATATAACTTTATTTTCTGTTCATTTTAATTTTGACTTTTTCTTTTTTTTATTATCTCAATAAGGTGAGATGGGCTTGCTATGACATTTTTAAAAACTCTAATTGTCTACAAAGCATTTCGAAGTTCAGAGAATAGTGTACTAGCAGATATGAATTGAGAGTAGAAATATAACCACTAAACATCACATGATTCCAATTCCGCTTACATAAGGCTCATCACTGATGAAAGCCACAAGCTAGAAACTAGTCTGGGTATTGGATAAGTAGGCACTAGAGAGATCGATCTTATGCACAAATCTTCTTGCATTTCACTGATTTCTTTGGTTTGCATTGGATGATGCTCCTGTATGAAATTTTGCCCCTGTTAGAGTACAAATATGCTATATCACTTCTAGTGATAAATCATGATTTTGTATAGTCAATAAAATCCATTCAATCCTCATCTCACAGAAACATAGTAGCAAAGGTGAATCTTTTGTTATTAATTGCCAATATTCTGCTCTTATCAGGTACATTATTTTTGGGTGAGATCACTTATTGTAATCATATGATTTTCACACACATCATCAGTTGTGATGAGGCTTGATAGTATGTAACTACTTTTTTATTATCCATGTTGTTTCCTTTTCTGTACGATAATTATGCATCCATTTAACAACGATAAAAATCATTTTCATACTGCGAGATATTTTCAATTGTACTTACAAAAAGTTATTAGATGCTTTTCTGAATTACTTCAGCACTAGGCTTCTCATTTATTAATTACATGTGAATATTTATAAGCAAATGATACTTGTAAATATTCTCTTCTAAAAATATTCATGAGATAAGCAATTAAGTAAAAATTAAATGATCAAAGCTAGACATCATTAGAAATTTAATCACTCACAAACAGAACTTTTTTATTTTTTCTCATGTGTCATAGCATCAGCCGGGAAGTGAGCCCACTAACCCGGGACAACTGCTTGTAATGCAGCCGTTGCTGACCTCTCAACCACCAATGCTTGACAACACAAACAGAACTTTTGTTTATAAGATTTTACATTTGTTATAAATTTGTTTAACAGTATAATATTTGTCTTTGAGAAGGATATTCTATTCAAAACAGGCAATAATGTTATTTAGAATAGTTTATATTTTTTTCCATGTAAGAATCATTTTTGTAAGTGTGTATAGATTGTCAAATTGTATCATTAGCAAATTCTTTTATTCTCACAACTTTTATGCCATCTAGTGTAAATTTTAATAATCAATAGATGCCAGATGATAATGTTTAGTAAATATTTATTCAGTGATGACCTATTAAATATCCCCATACTATTTTTTAATTTATGGCTATCACCAATGAAGAACAGTTTGAATTTTTTGAGTAGTGCAGTTGAATTTTTTGAATCTAACATGCTTTTACTCTAGCAGCCATTTTTGTTATATTAGCATTGGTAGCCTAGTGGTTAGCATCGCTGCCTGCTAAGCAGCTGGCCCAGGTCTGCTTCCTGGTCAATGCTTTGAAATATATATTAAAAAAATGATTACTAGAAGAAATGTGTAGTATATCCAAAAGATAAAGTGCATTATTAAAAAAAACCAAAAAAATTCCTCACTAATGAAAATGATAAGGTAGAAACTAGTCTAGAGATATATAAATAGGACACTACTGGATAAGAATTTATTAAGAACTACCATCTGGCAGCTATATATTATTAAAGCTTACACTAGATGGCATGAAAGTAGTGAAAATGAAGAATTTGCTAATGAATAGCAATATGTGAGTTAAGATCATGTGATGCCTTGTTGCCATGTGATGTAACAATAGATTGTACATCACAATGTAGGCATAGACCATCTATCATATTATTTTATCAATCATTTTGATATGTATATCCAGTAAAGCAATTAAGTAGTTTTTTTTACATAGTATAATGATCGATTCAAGAATGTTTTATGACAGAAATTTTTGTGTTAATTTATTACATATATTTTTAGGGTTTATTAATTAATTAATAAACAACAAGAAGAGATCAAAAATGCAATGTATGGGCAAGAGAACAAACAGGTGTTACTGACCTCATTGAAAAAATTAAAAGATTGAAGTGGAGTTGGACTGGACATATTGCTAGAGGATATGATAATAGATGAACAATTGAAATCTTAAACCGGATTCCAAGAGATTGTAAAAGACCCAGAAAGAGACCACATGTGAGATGGATGGATAAAATAAGAAAGTGTGCAGGGGTGATGTGGAGAAGAGAAGCTAAAGATTGGAGATGGAATAAACTTGGAGAGACCTTCATCCTGCAGTGGACTGATAATGGTTGATGATGATGATGAATATATTACTTTGTAAATCAAATATTATTTGCATCCTGTATATTTAACTGATTAGTATGCTTTTAGATATATTTAGAACTTCTACTCCACTATCATATTCTTGAAACATCACCCTTGTGATGCATTTCATACTGAACAAGTATTCTTCAGCTGGATCAGGTTTATATCTGAACTAGGGATAATCTCTAGTTTAGTAAATGATTAATAATAGCCATTAATATATTTATCTGAAGTGATTGTTGCCAAAGTTAAAAGTGTAGAAAGTTTGACACTTTTAAATCAAATTCTAATAATTCGATTAGTTTGTATTTCATGTATAGCATTCCTTCTGATGATGCAATTTCTGTTAAACAGTTGTTTACTCATAAGGGCTGGACATATTGCAAGAAGAAGTGATAATGTATGGACAGTTGCATTCTTAAACTGGATCCCAAAATATTATAAAAAATCTAGGAAATGATCTCAGGTAAGATGGACAGATTAACTATGGATATTCACAGGTATAGTGTGGAGAAAAGAGGTTAGGAATCACAGAAACTGAATTAAACTTGGGAGACTTTCTCCCAGCAATAGATGATTGAGTGAAGATTATATACGTTTATAGTTATAAATAAATATATAGACATATAGTTGTATTTATATTTTGGATTATTTCCATCATCAAATATAGGTAATGAATGTTTTTAGAAAACTTTATTTAAATATTCCTAATACATTCAACTGTTAGTAATAATACACAGATTAGTATATTTACAACATTTTGAGAGGTATTATTCTCTCCTCTTCTTCAGATGTTGCCGGTCTGACCAGCGACAACACTAGCACGGGAATCAAACCTGGACCCTTAGATTCTTGAAAATTGTATTTTAAAGTAATGCTCTAACCAACAGAGCCATCCTGGTTACAGCATTACCGTAAAATTCAATATTCACGAATCTAAGAGTCCAGGTTTGATTCCCGTACTAATACTGTCACTAGTCAGACTGGCAACATCTGAGGATAAGGGGAGAATAATACCTCTCAAAACCTTGTGCATATATTGACTTGTGTGCTATTACTAACAGTTGAATGCATTTGGAATACTTAAATAAAGTTAAATTTTTCTAAAAAAACATTCAATACTTATATTAGATGAGGAAAAAAACCAATATGTAAATACATCTAAAATACCATTATCACAAACCTTCAGGAAAACATATAGACATATAGTTAAATGCATAGGCTGATATCATATTCTTGAAAATCGATTACATTGCAGTTAAAAATGGACATATATAAAGTTGTAATTGTTAATTATAAACAAACATAAGTTCTTTAAAATAAATTAAAATTATTAGATTACGTTTAATTTATTTCATCGTTGTAATTATAAGAAGAAAAAAAACTGCGAGGTACATTTCAGATAAAGAAAGAATTCAAATTACCAAGTATTTCCCAATCTGCTTTACTATCTATTTTACAGATTCTGCATATTTGAGAATTTTAATTGGATAGACTCGAGAAGTCGGAGATTGATGATTTCTCTGTCTCATATTTTATCACATTGTAAACTTAAAACTTTCTGTTCCTTGAGCGATCTATTTACTTTTGCTTCTAACTCGTACGGCATCCTATAAATAATTCCAGCCAGTCTATTTATGGTAGGCTTGAGACAAGATGTAAATTACTCAAAACAAATCAACTCTTTCTTATAGATTTTTTCTTTTTAATCTTTAGAAAACAAAACAGTACTTTTTTTTAAAAAAAAAAAAATCGTTATTTATTAGACAACTCACGTTTCTGTTATTATAACTTCTCATTTTCATGTCACAATTGATTATTTGAAATTTTTTTTTTTTAAAGACGCAAATGATCTTTTTTTTACAACCGCTCATTACTAGTATATCATTCTAAATATTAAACATGTGCACATATAAATACATGTGTGTTTAAAGTGAAAGATGTGTGAAGGATAACGGTTATCCGTGGACCAAATGCCTGCAGTTCATCAACATCCGTTCACTAGTAGAGATATTGGGTCATAATTCAGCTGTTCGTTTCTTCCTAGAAAGTACAGTTCGGGACTTCCTTTATCCTCTAGCTAAGCATAGCTAGATATTATTTGCTAAGCGATATTGATGGTTAAATAGTTTAACTATGGATTAACAGGCTACTTGAAGACAATTCTAAGAGGGCTTAAAAAGATCTCCAGCTGCTTCAAAGTATTTCAAACTCCACCTGGCACAGAATGCCAGGTTATACTCATGATATATGAATGCAGCTAATCACTGTAACATGAAGCGCTTTTAAACACGCATGTATGTATTGGTGCAATTAATTGTTGGCCTTTTACCCCCAGGTTTTGCCTGGTTTATTGTATTTTTTTTAAAAAAAAAAAATTTTTTTGCATACGTATATGTTTTTAGTGTCAAAAATTAAAATTGTTGTCAAGCATTGGTGGTCGAGAGGTCAGCGACGGCTGCTTTACAAGCAGTTGTCCCGTGTTAGCGGATTCGCTTCCCGGCTGATGCTATGACACATGAGAAATAAAAAATTAAAATAGTTTACTTGGGTTGAGTGTGTTTATAAGTTTTAATATAAATTTCTATCAGAAGAGACTTTCAGGATTTTAATTAAATCATATGATAGGATACATATACATCTATGTATTGATATGCATATTTAGGTAGAAAGATGAAATTGTTTTTAAATAAACTCATTGCAGAGCATACACTCTTTATAACAGTCAGATATTATAAGGGAACAGTCAAAAAGAAAGCATTTGTCATGAGTCATATGGTCAAGATTTGGACACATTCATTTTTGTACTGCTCTCTTAAGCAGTTCTCATCAGAGTTGCATTGGCTATATGGTCAAGATTTGGACATTTATTTATTCTTGTATTGCTCTCTTAATATTACTAAGCACCCATTTACCAACTAACATTAGAAGCTTAGGTAAACTGATTAATGACTGGCTACCTAAAAAAATATTTAAGTTTACATGGAATTGATTTGAAATTCAGATGTAAACATGATATCACGAGGCCTCTCAAAGTGTTTATAATATTATAAAGTGACATTAAGATAAATTTTTGTAATATGTTATAAAATAATGACTTTCTCTACCCAAGTGCTGTACATAATTTTAAAGCACTGACAACTAATCACTAAAGAGATGAAAATAATCCATTTTTGCCTATAATTAAATAAACTTATGCATAAATAAGGTTAGACAATGATAAATGAGAATGATATTCTGCATATTGTGGATGAAAATACCACCTAATTGTAATGACACCACTCTCATGAAAAATGAAGAATGTTTTCTATCCACTTTTAAGATTTTGGGAAGGATGTAATCATAAACATGTGATCAAAGACACATGAATACGATCCATGCTCACCAAAATGCATATTTTGTGCTGAGCCAACACTCATCAGTTGGTCCAGACCACAATCTCTTGCACATATGTTTATCATTGTTCAGTATATATATATAACAGATCTCTACAGTTTAATTTATAAGTGCCAAATGTACAACCCTCACAACTTTAACACAAATTACTTATTGAAAGTATATTAATAAATTTTATTAATCACTCATTAGACTAGAGATTATCCAATAATGAATAACATTCTGTAGTAAACAGTTTTTATTATCTCACTCTTGTGTACTGCCAGAATGACATAAAAATTGCAATGTTTTCTCTGGCAAACAGTTTCCTTTTAAATGTTCCATCTTTCAAGATAAAATAAAAGCAATCGAGATACACATTTTCCACAGGCATTTAAAATTAATCCTTGGTTAGATATTGACATTAAGCAATGCATATTCTCTGGCCATATCAACAAATGATCCTTGGGTTCCATATTTCTGACAGGGACTATTTTTTGCTTCATAAACTACAGTAAACCATGAAATAATTCCTTAGCTATGTTAAGAATTCACAAAAGCAAAAAGGATTTATATTGCTAAACTCTTCAGTCCAGATCTAATTAAAACAACAAATGAATAATAATCTCTCCAAAAAGATTTCTCTCTTATCAAATCTTAATTAAAATACACCATAGAGTGATAGAATAAATTGGAAACTCCTTATCTCTTAATTACTGTTTGTAGATTCATTTTTGTTATTAATAAGTCTGATCAATTAATTTTTAAAAAAAAAAAAAAAATTGAAATATAATTATTTCAATTTTTTTAACGTAAGCCATCTTACAAGGATTTAATTTATTTATTAAAATTCATTTTAATCAAGAAAGTTTTTAATAATAATAATATTTTAAATCTATAAGAACTTTAAATAATCTTTAACAATTATGTATATTTGCACTATCAAATTAATTGTCTTGTAAAAATATAATAATGTGAATTTAGTAAGTTTATTTTTGAATAATGAAATATTATTAGGATATAAATGCTAGTGTGTGCACACATTTTCATGGGGACCCATATATATATACATGTTAAAATTAATAATTTATGCATTATTAATGAATTGATTTTTTATTAATCTATGACAATTCTAATATTTTGATTTTATATAATTAAATAGCACATCTGTTTGCTTATATATGGGTGTCTTTTATATAAACATATTAAAATATATGTAAATTACAATGTATTAGCAATAATTTTTATATTATTCTAATGATGTATTCATGTTCATTTTATTGTTATTGTTTTTAATTAATACATTTATAATTCATTGTTTAAGTTATTTCAGTGAATTTATTTAATCCTAAAATAGGTTTAAAATATTATCTGTTGATATTACCTCTTGCTCATAGTAACAGTGATAAAGTTCTTGCTCCCTGAGTCGGATTCATGCATAATGGTAAGTTCTATGGATATTAGGGTTTATGTATGGTATTACAGACATCGAGATGTTGATGATTTTGCTTGGCACAAAGGTATCATCTTTAAAGTCCAGGCACTACATTTTTATTTTATTCTTATTAGAAATTAAGTTTATAGTTAGTCAGTGCATTAATGGTATTAAATGGCTAGAGGGCATTGACAATGATCAACATGTTTTAATATCTCAGCATTATTTTTTATTGTTATATTCTGATGAATTAGCACTTAAGTCTATGCATCCAAACTATTGTTTATATAATCTGCCCCAAGTTTAGCAATGGTTGAATTAGCCTGCTTATAATGAAGCCATTTCAAATCCAGTTTGAAGATTGACTATTGATGTTATTGTTGATTGTTCATTATGATGAATGATTATTCTTCTTCTATGTAATGCTGGAGATATAACTTATGGATTTGTTTATGCTGAGTCTCATGCTCATTTTTTATATTTAATTTTGATTAGTTATGTATTAAGTGTGGATTTGAAGATGCTCCACCCCCTACAGCCACCCCCTTGTCATTCTTTACCATTACAATATACATAAAATATAATGACCATTATGGAATAAGTATTGTAATAAAAATAATGAATTATAATGGTGACAATATATTTATAAAAAACTATAACTACAGGAATACTTTCAGCTGATTTCTTAACCATCTTCAACTAAAAACCATTTAAATTCAAATCTGTAGAAATAAATGCCATTATGTCATATTCCAAGATTCTTAAATTTTAACAAATTGTTGATTAATTAGACATTGTATTTCTATGCATAAAAAATGGCCTCCTTAATTTTTCTTTTATTATGGTTTCTCTTCCTATAAAGAATCTTATCATTTTTAAGATCAAAATTGAAAATAAACTCTCATGTCTTTTCATGATCAAAGAAAACAGAAGCTGTTATGAAATTATTATTACTCTTATCTTTTATGCATTTATATAACAACTGATGCACTTTTAATCTTTTTGCAAGGCTACATCTCAATTTGCTTATGTATGAAGCCATGCAGTCACATAAAATTTGATAAATGATATTACTTTTTTATTTGAAAGGTATAATATTTTTTGAATTATTTACCAATGAATTAATATTATGTGGAACACGAAATGAAATATTTAAAAAAATCTTTATATATATTTTATAAAAATTTAGCTTGACCATTTGACACATATAGAATAGAAATTCTCTTTTTACCATTAATTTTTAGCTCTTTAAAGTAGTATATTGCTTTTTAAATTGACATAAAGTGCAATAAATTTGTTTAACATTATAACCAACTTTAATCATTTCTTTTGTAATTATTTCAGATGATTTGTTATAGTTTTATAAGTATAATTATAATTTATTATATATATTATATATATATAAACTAATTATAAATGGAATGACCATTATATATATATTAAGTTAAATCCACAACATTTAGATTTTGCATATGATGTAGTTGTTTTTGCAAACAATGCTTTAGAGCTGCAGGAAATATTGCAGGAGTTATCAGGTAAAAGTCTGAGTTCAAATCCCTTATATATTACATTATATATGTGCATGTGTATGTAAGCCTGTGCAATGTATTAATTGTGTAATAAAATAATTGTTAATTTTTTAATATTTCTCTTTTGTCATTATTAAAAAAACATCATCATTGCATATTTACAAGATAAAGGTTATACTTAAGAGATTAGATTATAGATAAATCTATTTGGATTAAATACATCATTTTTATTTTATTTGATGGTATCTGAAATATAAAGATATTGGATAGGATGTTGTACATAAAATCCCTTTTACATTATTATATCTTAAAATGAATAAATATACTTTACATCCATGATGAGTTAGAAGAAGTTAACAGTTACAATTACCTTGGTCAGATTTTTAATACAGATGAAAACATAATGGATGAAATTAATTATAGAATTAAACTTAGTTGGAGTGCTTTTGGTAGAAATAACTTGATACTAAAAGGAAATATGCCTTTGGGTTTGAAAAGGAAGATTTTTAATGAATGTGTTTTACAAGTTCTTACTTATGGATCTGAGACTTGGTCACTTAATAGAAGAGCAACACAGCAGCTTCAGACCACTCAAAGAAGTGTGGAGAGATGCATGTTGTGAGTAATAAGAAGAGATCAAAAATGCAATATATGGGTAAAAGAAAAAACAGGTATTACTGACCTCATTGAAAAAATTAAAAGACTGAAATGGAGTTGAGCTGGACATATTACTAGAAGAGATGACAATAGATAAACAATTGAAATCTTAAACTGAATTCCAAGAGTTTGTAAATGACCCAGAAAGAGACCATGTGAGATAAATGGGTGAAATAAGAAAGTGTGCAGGGGTGATGTGGAGAAAAGAAGCTAAAGATCAGAGATGGATTGAACTTTGAGAGACCTTCATCCTGCAGTGAATTGATAATGGTTGATGATGATGACATCCATGCATTTATTTTCATATTTTATGTATACCCTGAGATAAATCATTAGTCATGTTTGAAAGAAAAACTGCTAGCCTTAGATTACACGCAGATTAATTCAGTCTTAATTATTTATTATAGTAAGAAACATTATATCTGCAAAACATTTTCATTAAAGTATAATAAGACTAAGAGTATATATCCTAGTGAATAACCAGTAAAGTATCTTATGTGCAAGTATAAACCTTATACGCATTGCAAGTTACTTTAGTAAATGCACTTTCACATTAGAGCATCCATTTGTCTTTTGCACATAAGTATAACCTTTATTGGTTGCACTATTGATTGTTTCAATATATACTAGCTAAGTATGTGTTTATACATGGGATTCTAGGTAGTGAATAAATTAATAGGTTGTCCATAAAATTATATCATCAACATCATTTTCACTAATATTGATCCACTGCAGGATCAAGATATTTCCAAGTTTTAATCCAGTTTCTGTGATCTCTAGCTTTTCTTCTTCACATCACACCAGCAAACATTTTTATTTAATTTATCAATCTCATATGTGGACTCTTTTTAGATTTTTTTTACTATCCCTTAGAATCCAGTTTAAGATATCAACTGTCCACTTATTAGCATCTCTTCTAGCAATTATATCCAGCTCATCTCCATTTCGGTCTCTTAATTTTTTCAAATGATATCAGTAATTCCTATTTGTTCTCTCACTCATGTATTTCGTTTTCAATCTTTCTTGTGATGCATAACATATATCTTTTCATACTTTGGTCTGAAGTCTGTATATGGCTTTTTTTGTTAAATGTCTCAATTTTAGATTAAAATAAATAAGTACTGGTAAAATACATTAAAAACTTTTCTTTTCAAATATATAGACATATTTCATTTTAATATTAAGATTTTTCTACCAAAAGCAGTCCACATAAGTTAAATTCTATGATTGATTTTATCCATTATGTTTACACCTGTATTAATTGTCTGATTAAATATTTGTAGTTGTTAATTTCTTCTAATGCTACATGGAGCCTTGTAGTAATGGACAATTTGTGATTGAACAGTTGATTTTTTACTCCTAGACTGTAGGTATATTGGTTTATGTAACCTTTTTTATAGTTTCTGTTAACAACATAATTCTGATACTGGTATAATGTAATTCTTTGAGTTCGCAATAAAATTTCTTGATAAAAAAAAAGGATAGATTATAATGTATGGAAAATAGATTTAAATCAATTTTTCAATTCGACATTTTACGTTTTGTCGTAAAATGAAAGCACATGAAAGCTACCGTGATTAGAATTAACATAAGACTATACTATGTACACCCATGAGAATATAAATGTTTATATAAAACTATGGCAATGATCTTCAGTGTTTGCCCTTATGCATGGATAATTCTCATATTTATGTTCAAAGCCAACGATTTCAAAATTCAAAAGTTCTGAGATTTTGAATGGCTTATTGGATAAACGTACATGTAAGACTATATCAACTTTTACGTAATGGCGTCAAGTATGAGTTAGCTGAGGTATCTTTGGCTTTTTTCGTTATGTATCTAAAACTTTCCTTTTACCTTATGTAATTTTTTGGTAGCGAGATATCTTTTTTAACCCCAGGAGTCGCAAAGTAAACAATGAATGAGATTATATAAGAAACATATTTTACTATTTTCTAAAACAGTTTTTTTTTTTTTGTTATTGAAACTTTTTATTGAAGAAGCAAAAAGTTGAACTTTAATTCAACAAAAATCTAGACATTTTTTTTATTATAAGAAAAAAGCAATTCGTCTCTAAGGCTAGCAAAAACTAAAATGAATTACAAAGCAATAAATAATTTTATTAATGGTTTAACTAAGTAACAAAAAAACGTAATCTTAGTTTATAAAATGAAAAATCTGACAACTTCTTTGATGTTGAATAATGATTATATATCTTAAAAAACTTTCTTTTTGTAATTACTGTCGGATTACTCTGACGGGTTGAAAAAAAATATTTTTTTCTTTATATAGTATGTATCTATATAATTGTTTTAAATTATAAAATGTCTTTATAGACAATTTATGTATGTATATATAGATAAAATAAATCTTATTAACAATAATTTCACATGACTTTCTCATTTTCTCAGACGTATATTTTCAAGATCTGTTCTTTTTATTATATTCTAGAAGTATCTATTTTAAGCTTGAGTAATTAATAAATACAAATTATTATAGTCCCCAAAACAGTTTGCATTTATTATTGAGAACCAAAAGTGAAAAATTAAATTTACGTATTACCAACCAGTTTTAGTCCATTTTACTATTCAAGCTAACAGCATGAAATTAAAAACACTCTAAGGTTTTGAACTCAGGCAACATGCTTGCACAATTTATATAGATTTGACGCAAGACCATATATTTTAAAAACTTCAGTTTTATATCAACTGCATGTACTTCTATTTTTTTGTCTAGAAAGGTTAATATAAAAAATAATATCACATGGCTTCCTCTTACGTATCTATGAATACAAATTTAACAGAACACTAATTATTTACAAATTTGAACTTCATAGACTCTGTTCTCATGCTTGTACTGCCATTAGTCAGATACCAATTACTAAACAAGAGAGGAGAATAATATGATTCAAAACATTGTGTTATATACTAACCTCTATATAATTTAATACGCTGTACAGGCTTACACCCTCCTGCACATAGGATTCGAAGTCAGACTTTCACATGACCCTCAACTTTCCATGCCATCTCATAATGCTGACCCACCTGATCACATACATTATTATTTACAGTTGAATGTATTTGAAATTTAAATTTTGTTAAAGACATTTAACATCTAATTTTTGATGAAAAAACAGAACCAGGTAAAAATTTATAAGATGTATTTCTTCATAATTAATAACATGGGAGCATTTTTACATCATCTGCATAAACTTTTTACTATTTTCATATTACTTTTAGAATTTCCTAAAATCTGAGTTGATAAAACATGCTTTCTTACATAATTAATTGTTATTCACACTCTTTTAATTTATATTTCTGTGATGCACACATTTACTGTATCTATAATTCTGTTGTTGAGATAATACTATGAGTATTTTAAGCACATTACCAAATTCACCTCTTCCTTTATTTTGTTGTAATATCTTATATAAATGCAATTTATTCACTACTTTGAACACTTTTTAGCAAACACCTTTTATTGTAGAATACACAATCTTATGTTTTGACTGTCCTGCAGTCTTCTTCAGAGCTGTCAAATCCTATTGATGAACACTATTATTCAACTTTATTAACAAAAAAGTGAAACCTAAATATAAGCAGCATTCTCCTTGTCTCCTCCAAGACAATTTTTATTCTTGGCAGCCAAGAATAAATGTTGTCTCAGAGGAAACAAAGAAAATGGTGCTTATATTGAGGTTTCACTCAGCCAAGAATAAACATTAACTCAGAGGAAACAAAGAGAATGCTGATTATATTGAGGTTTCACTCAGCCAAGAATAAACATTGTCTCAGAAGAGACAAAGAGAATGCTGATTATATTGAGGTTTCACTTTTTTGTTAATAAAGTTGAATAATATTGTTCATCAATAGTGTTTGACAGCTCTGAAGAAGACTGCAGGACAGTCAAAACATAAGATTGTGTATTCATGTAGATACAATAAAAGATTTTTGCTAAAAAGTGTTCAAAGTGGTGGATAATTTGTATTTTAAACATGTTCATTTATGATACTCATACAAGTGCACAAGCTTTATCAGTAGTTGCTATTTGAACAAAATACAATAGGGTTGACATTCTGATAATCTCCCACTAAACAAAACCAAGCAGTAAATTATTACTACTATTTCACCAAATCCAATAAACTTATTTATTGCATGACTCTTGTATAAGTGTGTTAGCAGTTTAGTAAAATGAATATAAAAGTGTAATTAAATTTTTTGTCTATGCCAAGTGAAAGAATCAAAGTGTGATCACTACCCAAAATAATATTTCATCAACATGAGAAAAAGAGTGATTTAGTGTCTCATTAAAAAGCATCTATTTATCGCAGACTTATAAGATCTACATGCGGCTTTATATGACTTAAAGAGTGAATATCTTAGATTTCAGAGGTTAAAATCATTAGATCACTAATTTCAATTTTATGCTTATCAGTGTAGTCATATAAACTAAAGTATTCATATTCCTACTCAAAGATATTTAAAGTCTTATATATTTATGAGTGCATATATCTGTTACAGATCTATATGTGGGTATTTAAGTGCCTGCTAACAGTTTGTTATTTAACTAATACATAAAAATGTTAATATATACATTTTAATTTGTGACCTATGACATTACAAAGCTAATATGATTAATTTAGAAGAACTTCTTTGGAATCTGTAATAAATCAATCATTGGGTGGAATTCATGGACCAAAAGTTGAATAGTACATGTACTGAACTGACAAAGCTGGGCCATGACAATGGATCTTGAGCTCCAAAATCTTGTATCAAACAATGTGGGCCCTCTGCTATAATGTCTACTCAATATAAATATGATTCAAACCTATTCTGATTAAAGATAGGAGTTTTTGGGGATTTGATACCGCAAGTACAAGAGGTTCACTTGAAACTAACCCTGTGAGCTTTATATTGTCACAGTTCACAGTTTGGCCTTAATAATTTACATTTAATTAAATCATGAGCTAGTATAGTGCACTTTAAATGTTCTGATTTATTTATATGTGCATGATGACTATAGATATGTATATGCAATGATAATTTTAAATAAATTTCTCTCTTTTTATCACACATACAATTGTTGCAACACTATCCTCAGTATGATAATCATAAATTCAATAGTCATTTTGCTAAATTATGGTGCTTGGATTAATTGTTAAGCATGGTGAATGTTTTAGACCTATATTACTCATGAGGTCATGTGACCTGAACTTAAGATTGATTATATTGCTCCAGTTTTTACTAATAAGAAAGATAATAAAAACAAAAAAAAATGAAGAAAAATATGTATAATTGAATGACTTTATTGCATGGGAGTTCATAAAACACTTGAATACGAGATCTGACAGAATTGAGCAAGATTCAAGAACTTTAACCTCCAGAGCATTAAACTACATGGTAAATATTATAGAATATTAAATAAAATAAATACTCAAATGGCTTTATTACTCAAAAGTTCATAAAACTTTGAGTACTGGAAGTGTCAGCATTGGAGTCATTTCAGGGACTTTACATTCTAGAATCTCACACCTTACTACTGCACTAAATCACACAGTGTAATAACATTGTTAATTATTGTAGAATATTATTATTATTCATTCAATAAAAGTACATTCAAAAATTTAATTTGAACATGTCACTTAAAATATAGATGAATGCATGCATCCCCTGGATTCAAGGGCACTTTTTAAAAAATCAAGAAAACATTGTGGACATTGTTAAATTATAGGCAAATATAAGAAAGTGTCTGGAGTAAATGCGAGAATTATATGCTGCTTTTATTGATGAGATTAAAGTATTTGAATTAATTAATTAATTAAAAACATTTTTGACAATGTTTAAAGTTTTCTGGTTACCTACTCAAGTTTATTCATATTATACAGTTTTTATGTGATTAAGTAAGATAAAATATTATTACTGATGGAGGAAAAACAAGGGCCTTTGAAATTGATGTTAAATCATGATGCACACTAGCTTCAATTTTGCTTTTCACTTCTATGGTACTAGTTTTTGAAATTATTTATCATTAGCTTCATTTTATTGGCTTCTAGTATTTGTTTAGATGATCTATGCAGATGAAAACATAATCCATTAAATTAATCATAAAATTACACTCTGATGTAATGATTTATGATAGTTAGATTAAATTAAAATATTGCTATGTGCTTAAAAAGAAAGTATTTGTATAAATTTATTTTATTAATGTTTACTTATGAATGTAAGACTGTCCCATGGGCTTAGTGCAGTAATAGAGTTACACATTCGACGGTCAAGGTGCATAAATTGTGGCCAGCTCCATCATTTCCAGCACCCAAATTTCTTATGAGATGAATTTCTGAACAATAAATCACTTAATTATTTTATTATGTTACTTTAAAACTAAATAGAGAAGCAATATAGTGATTTCAACCCATAAAAAATATATGATGATATTATGAGGCATGGTAATTTAATTCATGGAATGTATCTTTATAATATACACATACACATGAAAGCTTACACTAGTGGCTATTGTCACCTTCAAAGTATTCCTCTTGTGCATTTATATACTGATTAAAATGACATGCACATTTCTGGAAGCACACCTGGAACTCATTTTCAGAAATATTGTTGAACAGCCATCTCACATATTTTTAGATAGTATAAATAACCAAAAATCATAGGGAAATAAATCAGGTGAATAGGCAATATTGTCTAGCTGTGTAATTGTTTTTTTGGTCCAAAAGTCCCTCACAATGAGAGTCCTATGACTTGATATTAATACATTGCTGAAAATTTTTATGCCAAAGTGTATGCATAGATATTTGTTAACTTCACAACAGCTAACTAACAACTATCTCTTTACACATGTGTTATCTTAAGCATATTTAAACATGAATATGCATGTATTTTTGATTCAAGTAGGTCACAAGTGATACCATATTGCCATTCCAGGAATTAAATTGTCACACTTTGTATATTAGCATAAGGAGGGATTAAATACCAATAACATGGATGCAAATATAAACATATATCTTTAACAACATTGAAAAAATAAATCACTAAAAGAAATAATAATAAACGGATTACTGAAGGAGTAAAGCAGATTTCAAGATGTTACAAAATACCCAAAATCAGATCGTAGGTGAGATGGGTAGGTGTTTTGTAGAGAAGAAAAAATTATGGACTCAAGAAATAGAATTAAACTTGAAGTGATCTTTATACTGAGGTGATAGGTGATTATTTAAAATGATGATGATGATACATAAATATTCACAGACTATATACTTCCTCTTTAGCTGAAAGTTAAAAATAATTTAAATAACTATCTTTTTTTTTAAAATTGGAACTCTTTGGATATGATTATCTCACAAATGGAATGTAAATTAAACAAAATATTATAAGAATTGTTTATATAAATATAACATTAATCTTAATATGTTTTTACTCTTTCGAATAATCAATTATATAGATAATCATAATGAATTTAAGTAGGTTTTAATATTCTTAAGTAGTGACACACATCTTGGTAAACAATTTTTTTAAAAAAAAAAAAAGGTTGCAATTTATATTGTCATTAAAAAAATATTATTTTAAAATATTTATAATATCAATATGAATACTTTTATTATTATCATCTTCAAAATACTGTTTTTTATATACATACTTCTCAGAGATTATAGAATAATTGCTTCATACATAAAACAAACATATTATGAACATATGTATTAAATGCCATCAGCTAATAAAACAATTACATTAAATATTAAATGACATCAACTATTCTAGCTAAATAGTTGGTTTATAAAAGTGAAAAAAAAGAATATCTAGTTACCATATCTTATATAAAGAATAAAACAGGCAAATATCTTACTACATCTTATGTTTTGGTACTTGTGAGTTTTCAGGTAACCAAGATGGCAGCTGTATTTATGATAAATATACAGTTTCGGGGGCCTCCAAAAATGTTTAAAAAAATGTCTGCTAGGATATCATATTTAATCATTATATTTTATTTTTTATTACTGTTATTTTAAAAAAAGAAATTATTGTGGAAAAATTAATTATATTTGCTATTTTTTTTTTTTTTTGGATTAAGATATTAACAGAAAAGGGGGGGGTACAATATTTACACTTTATTCATGTCAGCAGCTTGCAATCATATTGTGATCATTAAAGCACATTTTTTGAGAGGGCAGGATCCTATACCTTTGGAAATAGTTCACTGCATTATGGTCTGTGACAGGAAGATCCCAAATTTTTATTATTATGACAATTCACCAAAAAAACTGTTGACAAAAGAAAATACCTGAATTGAATCAAAGAATCACAATGTTAAACACATCTTGTCACTTCCAATGTTATATAATATAATTTTTAAAAAAAAAAAATAAAATAAAGCTTCTTAATAAAATTTATTGGAATTTATTCCTTTTTTAAAAATTTAATAATCGATTTATTAATTTTATTTTAATTTAACAACTAATATATATTTGGTAGATTATAGACTGAAACTGTACATTTATCAAATATATGGGATGCCATCTTGGTTTACTTGAAAACTTACAAGTATCCATTTTGATTTGAACAAATCTTTTTCATGGGATTCTAAAGATAAAAAATCAATCCCAAATATTTATACAGTAGTAGTGATAAATATTTTAATTAACAATGTGTAAATACTTAAATTTCAAGATAGATAAAATAAAATTCTAAAACAAACTTAAATTTCTACAACTTAAAAGCTGTTGGGGAAAAATTCCTTAAGTATATTATTTTAATAATTCATCTTCATATGCTTTTATCCATAAAAAAAATTAAGTGCATAAATCTAAACTAGTTTACCTTTATGAAATTCTATGGATTAAGTGACACCTAATATATAAATTCTTTATCCAAATAATCATTTGTTGAAAATATTTTTACATCTTACTTTCTATTTAACTTATAAAAATTAAACTTGTATTTTTAAAGATATTAATTTTTTTCCCTTGATATTTAAATTATTACACATCATTTCATGTATGTTAGTGTAAATGTTTGGGGTTGAATTTTTCATTTTTTGAACCACTTAAAAAGACTTGTTCAAGTCAAAACTCATGATATGATGAAATATTAATTTAATCAATAAATCACATATTTGACTAGAATGTGGAACCTAATAACTCTTATATTTGTTGAGAGTTGTTGAATGTTTGTAACTAATATTAGCATAGGATTTTTTAATATCCTACATTCTGCAGTAATGCCTTTATTAATATTTTATTTTGAAAAAAAAATCTGAAAAGATCAATATCTTTGGGACAGTTGGATAAAATCAATCATCTTTCCTCTATTGTTCTCAAAGAAAATATTTTAAAAGTATTACAGCATTATTGAATATGCTTCATGCAAAACTCATTTGACATTATCATATGTCAAAATTGACATGGTATTAAAATTTTTTCAAATATTTTAATAATTTTAAAGCAAATATCAGATTTTAAAGCAGAATTTGATGGATTTATTCCAAATCCATCTTCATTTATTCACATTAAAAAAAATAAATAAAAAAGAATTCCTTCATTTTCTGAAAAGAGTGTTATCATTAGTAATATTTGCAAACTTCATTCATATTTACAAGACAGATTTTAAATATTTATAATATTCAAATGTGATTTTTTTAAATATTATTTATGTATAAAATTAAATTTAAAAAAAAAACAATTCCAATTTCTTGATTTTCAGCATAAAATAAAAATTATAATAGTAAATGTCAGAAATTAAAAGAGTTAACATTAGTAGGTGTTATTTCATTTATTATAATCTGGACTGAGATTTATGCACTTAATAAGTACTGTAAGATGCTATTTAGGATAACAGTCATGCCATAGGATGGCTGATGCTTTTATTTATTGATATATTAAGATTTTGAAAATTGTAGAGTTAATTCTATTATTTTATTTAATATATTAGAATAAAGTATATTAATTAAAAATATATATACTTTTAAATCATTACTGCCATAACAATGACTACACACAAGCAAAACTCTCCATACAGTAGCGCCACTCAGTGCAAGACAGAATAATCATAAAGAATGGTAATCATGTGACATATAATAGTTCATAACCATGATTACCAAAAACATCAATATTTCACTGTTAAAATTTAAAAAGCTGATTTTTTTTACTTATTTGGATAATATTGGCTTTCTCATTTGCCATATTTTCATTTTGCATAATAAACCAAGCATCTTTGATTTTTTTTCTTTCTACACAAACTACATCAACGATAACTGGATGGAATATATGTCCACATATTTCTTTCATGATTGTAAAATATAGATGCCCTTGTAAAATTAGTTTTAGCATTTTTGTACACAAATAAATGCTATACCATTCTTATCAATAATTTTGAGAGTATACATAGGGACAATTCACTTAACTATATCCCATAGTATATATGACATCTGGTTGATCCATCTTATCTTTATCTTTTATATTAGTAATCTATTCAAATTCATAAGCAACCTAAAAGACACATTGAACTTATCTCCATATTTCAGTCCAATTTGATTTCTAATACTTGACACATATGGTAATGATATGGAGTGCACATATGTAAACTATGAGGAAACTAAGACAAATTCGAGATAAGAATAATGTAGTATTGACATATGTATAAAAAAGCTCAAAACAAATTAAGAAATATGTCCTTATTTTATAACTGTAAAAGAAATATTGGCGTAGATTTGCTCTAGGTTTATTGTACAAATGAACTCATGATAAATCAGAAAGCCAATAACATTCAAATAAGTGAAAAATAGAGTTTTGAAATTTTAACAGTGAAATATTATTGTTGTTCATAACTATAATTAAAACATGCACACATTAAAATTATACTTCATTTTTAAAATTAATTTTATACTTTATTTTTTGAGTATTGATGTAGAATCCCTGCCAGAAGGTTGCCAAGTGTTTTAATTTAAATAATCCATTTTCAGGGTCAAAGTACTTATTTACATTTTTTTTTACCTCAAAATTATTTTTTCGAACATGTGTAGCTTGTTAACTTTAATAAAAATATTAATGAATGTATTCAAAATTGAATGTTAATTTTAAAAAATTTAAATACATTTTTTAATAATTTTCATTCATAATATAATGTCCAAACAATAACACATGTTGAACATGTAACACAAACAGGTAACACATGCCTAAAAGTATCATGATTTTTAACATTCTTTTTTGCCCTGTCATTTTTGGAAATATGATTAAAATCTGGAATCTCCTTGACAGATCAAGATGCAGAGAAATATTTTCAAATTATGTGATAACACCTGCCTGAAAAATGTGTGATAATGGGCACAATATGACAATTTATATGTGAATGAAGATGCAATAGCAGTGTTATGTGCAAACATGTTCTAAGTGCCTATCTATTTGAAAAGGAATGTGGTTAGAATGCTCCAAAATATTGTATGTAATGAAATAACATCCACAGAATGAGAAAAAACCCAAATAGGTATGTCATACAAAACTATCATTCATTGGAATGAGTACCTGCATAAAGTTTGTGCCTTCAGCTGTTTATTTAGGCCACAGAGGCCCTAACCAAATAGTGGAAGTTGACAAAAGTCAGGGTGAATACTTCTACAGCAGTGCTTATTTGGCAGATTACACAGAGGGACCAGTGAGTGCTTCATTGTAACTTTAAAATAGAACAGCACCCATTCTTATGAACACCTTCAAAGCAATTGTTATTGATGGATCTATTATTTTTTTTAGACTGAAAGGGGTATAAGAATGAGGAATTACACCATTCTGAATTTAAGATTTCAAAGTAAATTTCAGGTATAACTTTGTGGTATGCATCCAGGTTGTGGGGTTTGGAAAAATGGCAAAATGAGAAGCACTGGGGAATTGCGAGATAGCACATTGATTCCTATTTAGCCAAATTTATATGGCGTCACTGCATAAAAAAGAAAATGCATTTGTGTGTTTGTTATAATTTGCTAAATCATGTTTTTTTAAATGTTCTTTACTTGCATTAAAATTTTTTTAATTATAACTCTTGGAATTTTGTGTTTCTTTATCATTTTAATAAATTTTTAAAAAAAATTAACTTAGAATCAGCCATATTGTTTTTATCATGTATTAAAAGCCTCTGAGAATGGATTATTTAAAATAAAACACTTAGCAAGTTCCTGGCAGAGATTATAGTGGGTGTATAATTGATACAACAATCTATCTATCTATCTATCTATCTATCTATCTATCTATCTATCTATCTATCTATCTATCTATCTATCTATCTATCTATCTATCTATCTATCTATCTATCTATCTATCTATCTATCTATCTATCTATCTATCTATCTATCTATCTATCTATCTATCTGTCTGTCTGTCTGTCTATCTGTCTGTCTGTCTGTCTATTTATCTATCTGTCTATCTATTTATCTGTCTGTCTGTCTGTCTATCTATCTATCTATCTATCTATCTATCTATCTATCTATCTATCTATCTATCTATCTATCTATCTATCTATCTATCTATCTATCTATCTATCTATCTATCTATCTATCTATCTATCTATCTATCTATCTATCTATCTATCTATCTATCTATCTATCTATCTATCTATCTATCTATCTATCTATCTATCTATCTATCTATCTATCTATCTATCTATCTATCTATCTATCTATCTATCTATCTATCTATCTATCTATCTATCTATCTATCTATCTATCTATCTATCTATCTATCTATCTATCTATCTATCTATCTATCTATCTATCTATCTATCTATCTATCTATCTATCTATCTATCTATCTATCTATCTATCTATCTATCTATCTATCTATCTATCTATCTATCTATCTATCTATCTATCTATCTATCTATCTATCTATCTATCTATCTATCTATCTATCTATCTATCTATCTATCTATCTATCTATCTATCTATCTATCTATCTATCTATCTATCTATCTATCTATCTATCTATCTATCTATCTATCTATCTATCTATCTATCTATCTATCTATCTATCTATCTATCTATCTATCTATCTATCTATCTATCTATCTATCTATCTATCTATCTATCTATCTATCTATCTATCTATCTATCTATCTATCTATAAATATGAATATACTGTCTTATTGATTATAAAAGTATTACATTTAATAATAATGTGTAAACAAAAGTAACAAAAGTTGCACTAAGATGAAAAAAAATTTTTTTTTGGGACCATAGGGTATGTTATTATATTTAACTTCAAATAAAACAATGGCATCCATAAATTAATTAATTCAATCACTAATTTTAAAAATAATGATTGAATTAATTAATTCATGGATGCCCCCTCCCTCAACACACTTTTATTTCAAATCAACTCAAATAGTTGTCAAAGAAAAAAAAATGTTTTTAGTGCATAAATTCTCAAATTAAATAAAAGTGTTTTATTTTTTATAAAATGTTATTTTTTACTTTTTAGTTCTGAGACATTCTGCAACAGACTTTTGTAACTATTTATATTCAAATGTAAATACTAAGAAAGTAAAGAATGTTATCATATTTCAATTTTTTGAATTAAAATTTATGCACATGACAAATGATTAATAAGATTTGTTTTGTTTATAAAGGCAAAATTTAAAAACAAATGTAAGTTTTGGTTTGCTAATCAAGAGAAATTAAGGTTTCATTTTCATTTCTTCTTTTTTTTTTATTGTAATCTAATATGCACCAATGAAAACTTACCTGACCAATATCATGCATTTTAAAATTCAACCTGCCAACATTGTTACACTGGTCATACAGCTGAACAACTCCCAAAATTTCAGCATCCTATTGCATTACTATTAATACTTAACATGGGTACAAAATCTGGAAAAAAATCCATTTGATAGATATTTGTTAAAATTTGGTTACAAGTTTTACCTGGAAATTAAACAAATAAATAGAATTTCTAAATTAAAAAAAAAACATTTAAAAATAAAAAAGCAATTTATCATTTGGCTCACCTTAACATTTGATGCTTGATTATCACATGACCTCTCTCCTCAAACAACTGACATACAGTTGTCTACATAATTAATGGCAATTGTTTTTACCATTGATTTAGATGTCTCACATTTTTACATATATAATTAATCTGTAATGATCACTTAATAAGTCTGCATAATGACTGTCAATTTTTAATACATTATAAAATGGCAATTTTTCCAATGTCATAAATATTCTTTCTTGACAATATGTAATAATTATATAGTAATTAATCAATGTAAAAAGCATAAAAAAATCAAGTCCATAAGTGAATAATCATTAATTTAATTTCTTCTGCCATGACAGTAGACTAATAAATGAGTTTTGTTGCCTGTTTTTATTTTATTTTAAATTCTTTGTGAAGTAAATATAGTCTTAATTTCTGAACAGAATTGGGTGAATTAAATATCATTTATGAAATTAAAGAATTTTTGAATATAGTACCGAAATAAAAGTTTATTACTTAAAATAATAATCATAATATCATAACGATATATCTAAAATTATAGTTGTTTATATAAAAATTTTGGCTAAAAGTCAATTTCTTTTTAGTTGAAATAGTTTTTCTTTGATGACATTATTTTAAAAATAAATACCAACAATTTGCTATTTCACTGTACCCCATTATAATTTATATTCATTAATATACACTTATTGAATATATGGGTGGAGATGATAATCTGAACCAACTGCTGATGGCTGATTTGGCATGAAATATGTATATTGGTGATTATTTATCTTTTTGAAATATATGTGTCCAAGTGTATCATTGTTATGAGATAGAGTGGAGAATGGTGGGTCATGTGAAAATCTGTGCTCATATACCCTATATAGTAATATACATTTTTGTTTGTAAAAAAAGAGCATATATATCAGTGTGTACTTATGAAAGATTAAGTGGTGATTACTTCCTTTTCCAAAATACTTGCAAGTCTAATGATTCATCACAAACATTTTAAGACGTTAGAGAATCTGGATCAAAAATTTCGATATAAAATGTTACAGTTTGTTTTGTACCTATGTAGAATATACAATGGCTAACATTATATGTTGTTTTTAATTGGGAAGAAATGCTTAATAAAATGTTTAAAATGATTCAAACTATGTTTAGCAGTAAAACCATGAGCTTCAAGAATGTTTGCAGTTGGTTTGCAAGATTTTGTGATAGCAAGTAGAGCATTGAAGAAATTTTACAAACGTATAAAATACATTGACACATTTCATTCTAAATTCATGATAGAGGTATATTAGTACCTTAAAATTTTTATAGTGAATAGCTAAACTATGACAGTATATAACACATGCAATGATATAGATATGGCGCAGTAGAAATATTGAAAATAGAAACAAATATCTTTTCACTAGAATATGCTGAGGTAAGAAGAGGAGTAACAATAAATTTTTTTTAGTTTTAGCATATAAAAGAATGAAAAAACCCTAGTTTGTGTACATATTAAATTATTATTTTGGTAACCAAATTAAAGGCAATATTAATACTGTTTTATAAAATACTTTTTCACCATCTTTATGCCACTTATTCTAAGCATTAGAAAACAATGTTAGTTACCAGATGACAGTGTTTAATAAATACCTTTTCAATGCTTTTCTATCCAAAATCCTCAGACTACTTTTAGGACTATGACTCTCATAAAACAACAACATCTGTATTGAAGTCATGTAATGAGTCATCTAATATTTTACTTAAAAAAATTATTGAAAACATTAAATACTATCTTAATGCATTTCCAGTGTTAAGTATTCTCATCAAAGGCTACCATTGTGTTAAAAAAATATGTAAGGATAAACTTAAATGTGCATTCCATCATCAGATTTTCAATGAAATGGATGGCTGAAGAGTTGTGGGATGGAGTGGATTGAAGCCTGTCCATTAAAGTATGAAAATTGGCTATCTTAATATAAGCTGAGCATTGATTGTATGTATTGTGGAGATGATAATCTGGACCAACTGATGAATGCTGGTTTAGCACAAAATATGTATATTGGTGATTATTTATCTTTTTGACATGTGTGTGATCAAGTATGCCAGCAGTATGAGATAGCATGGAGGGTTGGGTGAAAGTCTGAGTTCAAACCCTTTATATTTTACATATTGGAATGCAGGTATGAAAAAGCCTGTACTATAGAAAAAAATTATATATTAACATGTTTAGATTGTTTGTTCATTATTGAGTCTATATTATTAATAAATCTTGCCTTTTTAATTTTATGTTTTCTTAATTATGTCCAGTGCAAGCTACTTGTACTTCCTTAGGATTAAACACATGATCAAATAACTTATAATTTTCTAAAAATACTTATAGTACTGCATGATCTTTTAACCTTATTAGAAATTATGTCTGCAGCTCTAATGTCACATTAATTTTCTATAACAGATACAAGAACAACTTGATTCTTGATATTTGATTGCATAAATGATGGATGTAACATATTAAATAATTAGTTTAATTTTTGTAATAATATACTTGTTAATACTTCAATGATTTTTTAAAGTATACATTTGATGATAGATAATAAATGTGGTCTTAATTTTGAAGTTAACCAATCAAACATAAATACACATACTGTAACAAGAAAGAAAGACAATAATAAATGATGAGGATAAGGAGCATCAAGGCTTTTTTCCATCAAATTACTTATGTATATTAAGTTCCTAAATAATGGCCTGTTTATATATAGGATAATGTTATGATTAGTATTTTAAGATGAATAAAAGACCAACTACGGTCTTACTTTTAATAACATGTTTATTAACAGAAATTAAACTGTGTAAAATATTACAGAGCAGTGAGAAACAATATAAACATCCGGGCTTTTTAATAGGATTTGTTTTATGGAATAAAATATACAAACTTAATTGCAAATAATAAACTTATTACTATATTTCAAACTCACTAACATATAATGATAAATTTCCTTAATGTTTTAATACTTAATATTTAAGATTACATAAAATCGATATCTTTATACTTCATTCTATCATTTTTATTATACGAATACAAATAATAATAATAATAATAATAATAATAATAATAATAATAATAATAATAATAATAATAATAATAATAATAATAATAATAATAATAATAATAATAAGAAGAAGAAGAAGAAGAAGAAGAAGAAGAAGAAGAAGAAGAAGAAAAAGAAGAATAAGAAGAATGCAGACATGTGACCACTTTTCTACACATTGCAATATCAGCCAGAGTAAAAAAACCACAACAAGCATGTAATCAGCTCAATCACAGCCATTCTAAAAATAACAATTATACAAACACTGTAATCATAAACACAAATATCAACAATCTAATTTAAGCCAGCTCTCAATCTTACAAACCACTCATCCCACCCACCTCAATAGCTCAAACCACAAACAAGCATAATTTATCATAGACAAAACAAACAACACATGTTACTGATTCAAACCCCATCAAATGGCTCCAAAACATCCATATGAGTTGCCTAACACATGGCCAAAACCAGCATCATAACTGAATCACAGTAAAGCCCAATCAGATGACAAAACAAATATTCTGCACATTAGTAGAAACAATACCCAACTTCCATATGAAGGCACTCACACCATGCTTCCCACTTACTAAATCAACCACAACAGAAGCCAAAAGATTGCCCAATCACCCCAAAAAAATGAACATGTAAAGAGAATTAAAACATGAGGGATTTGTAGTCCAGATATAATGATCAGTCCTTCACTCAAAGATCTTATACCAATGGATCTTACCTACAATAAAACCATTAACTCATGCATAATCACCCAATATAGATATACTCAATACTTATAGACATCACAGCACAAGGATACCATGAGCAATCTCTCAATTAAATACTACACTCAGATGGACATAGGGTCTCCTCCTATTCAGCCATATTAACACATCAAATAATATTATGTTAAAACTGTCCATCTGCCAAATTCAGAACATCTTCACACAAGCTATGCTCTATAATCAACTGAAATCACAAACACTACCTAACTCAACAACAATGACATGACTCCAACACTTTACAAAACTCAAACATTCAACTTACCCCTATTGAACAAACACCACATTTCAACATCATATTCCAGCAGTTGTCAAAAGTCATTAACCCCAAAATTATATTTTCTAGTGGGTTTGACTACTCTTGGTTAACTCATGCAACACCAACCAGAAAAGGAAACCCTAGAAAGCTTAAGTGAATCTGCCAAGTTCACAAATCACCTCAATACAAATGCCAATGAGTACATTATAAACCACAATTCTTTGAATTTTTAAGAAAACTGAGGCACACACAAATAGAAAACAAGATACACATATAAATAGAGAACAAACAACCTAATAAACTAATATGCCACCAGCCAGCCAGCATAAATGTAACTGTAAACAAAAGAGATCCTCAACAACACCTTTATCAACTATATACCAACTAACTGCTGCAGGATCCTCTATATCAATCAAAAAACTTTGAAAATTGAGTTATTAATAAATCATACAACATTGATGGAAAAACAATTTTATCTTCATAAGAAATATATGTAAAAATTTTAAATCTTTGTAGGTATATATTTGCAAGTCTAAAACACTGACTTGTAAATTTGTACACAAATTGTATTTAATCTTTGTTCATTTACACTATGCTACTTTAATGCCCTCTAAATAGGCCAATGTTTCTATTCAGAAGTATAGCCCCCTCCTGATGTATATCGCAGTATATATTAAAACAGTGCATGGCAATAGAAAAATCACTTATATAAACATATGTATGCCAAAAGAATTCATGTAAAATCATTTTGGTCTTAATAAATTTCCTTTTTGCAACATAATAAAAATGATGATTATGATGGTAATGATGATGATTATACTACTACTAATAATAATAATTGAATAGTTATTCCTCAGAAGTTCATAAAAGTTTGAGCATTAAATATGACAAAGAAGATGATGTGATCCATGGAACTTGTACTCCAGAGTCAGTCACTCTATTACTGCATCAAACTAAGCAGGAAAATTAAAGCTATATTGGTCTGAAGTTAAGAGAACCAAAAGTAACAGAATTGGAATTTGAGTTATGGTGTCCATCAATTTACAACTGGATTAAACCATGCTGGTAATGTTGCAATGGTGTATTATTTCTAAAATCAATATTTAGTACCCATTTAATTGATTATTCTCTAAGCGTAATCAACTTTGGCTGTTTAGTAGTGATACCTCAGATCTCCAAACCTTTACATGCTATCCAGAAATTATTTGTCAAAAGCAAAAATCCAAATTATTTTTTTTTTATACAATTAAAATTTTATATCTATTATATACAATAAAGAAGGTTCTTACATTTTATAAAGTCACTAAAATGTATTATTCACACAGGTATTTTCCAGAAGGTTTGTGATAATGGTACATTAGATGTGATAATATGTTGGACTATTTCCACCATTTATCATTAAATACTGGATGTCTAGAAAATTTTAAACTTTATTTAAACTTTTCAAAGACCAACAACTCCTTTTCAAATACAAACAACTCTTAATAATAACACACAGATAGACAACACAGGTTGGTAAATTACACATGTCCTCAAATGACATTAGAGTAATATTTCTACATTATGTGGTATTGTTAAAAGCTGAATGCCTAGAAAATTTTAAACTTTATTTAATTTTTTCAAACACAAACAACTGTTAGAAATAACACACAAATAGACAACACAGCCTAGTAAATTACATACATCATCTAAGTATTATTTGTCTACATCAAGTCATATTAGAGTGGTATTATTCTAATTTCTTCTTCAGGTGTTTCTGGCCTGATCAGTGACTATATTAGTATATGAGTCAAATTTCCACTTTTAGTTTCTTGAATATCAAATTTTTACGGCAATATCTAGTGATATTAGAGTGATATTATTCTATAGTGGTATCAGAGTAGTATGATTCTAATTTCTTCTTCAGGTGTTTATGGCCTGATCAGTGACAATATTAGCATAAAAATCAAATTTATACCTTTAGTTTTTTGAATATCAAACTTTTTAAGGCAACACTCTAACTAATTGAACTATTCTGTCAAAGGCAACAGTCAGTTGAAATTTAATATAGTTATCGATAAAGGTTGGTTCAAATCCAATACTTTTTTTGAAGAGTGAGATTAATTAGAAACTTCCAGACTTTATGAACTATTACACTGGATTGAGAGGTAGGATTATTTGCCATTGTCATATGAGCACTTTTTTGAATTTTTTTTTGCACCTGTTCATCTCTATTCAATATTTTTATATTTTCCCAATTGAATATATGTTCACTCCTACAAACATGGTTTGTTATTGAAATCCTACCTGTTTTTTCTTTAATTTAACATATCACATTTACACAGGTGCTTATTTTTAGTAACCAAATACTTCACGGATCAATCGCATCCAAATACATTATTAGGACAAATTGCAAGCAGATTCTAAAGCCCCATTTTTAAATAAAGTTGCGAATACGTTTACCTTTTCCTATATCAATGTCAAGTCATTTTATCAGAGAAAATGAATTGTCATTGATATTGGAAATGGTAAACGTATTTGCAAGTTTATTTTTAAAATGATTATTTAGAATCTGTTTGCAATTAGTTGCAGTAACGTATTTGGGCGTGATTGTTCCGTGAAGTATTCATATTACTAAACGTTACATATTTGATCAGCAGTACAAACGTATTTACTTACGATTAAAATTATTAGTATTTTTAATTACTATACAACAGTCAGAGAATGAATGGTTATTAAAACGCAACAGTTCAATAGATTGTTTTTAATTATTGCTTTAAATATAACTAACCTGTCAACTGATCATCAAAACAAAAAAGTATATTCCATTCTAGTATATTGTAAATACTGAACTTTAAGGGTTGGAGGGCGGAGAAGATTGAAGATTTGCTATCTTAATATAGACTGAGCACTGATTATATATATATGTGTGTGTGGGAGATGATGATCTGGACCAACTGATGGGTGCAGGTTTAGCACAAAATACATATATTGGAGATTATTTATCTTTTTCATATGTGTGTGGTCATGTGTATCATTTATATAAGATGGAATGGATAGCTTAAGAAAGCTTGACAGCCTGTTGTCAAATCCCCTTTAATTAAAAGTATATTCCTTAGTGGTGTGCTGCCAATTATTTATATATTAAGGATTGACACACTCATTTTTATTTTCATATATTGTTTTATACTGCACACTTAAGAACTAATTTTCCATGAACAATGTTCTATGAACAGATTTCAGCTGAAATAAAAAAATCTCACACTTTAATTAACGAAGCTGTTGTGCTTATGTGCTCAGCCGATTACTTGACCTCCCTAGCAACTGAACGCGTAGTTTGTTTAATTTTATTACATTCGTCGAACATAATATCTAAAAATATTACTGTCATTAATTTATGAGATACAATTGTGCATTCAAATAAATTTTGTACTTATAAAAAAGTGATTTTGCATATTTTATTCTTAGGTCTATTGATAAATTTATTTCTCTCATTATGTTGTCAGCCTACACATGAGTTTTTTTCTTCAATCCTTTCATTTTCCTTTCATTAAAAAAAAAAAAAAGAAATCTTATTTGACTATTTCCTTAAACTCCTTCGTAGAAAGACTCCAGCAACTTTAACTTATTATTTAAGTATTTTAAACTCTTTGAATTAAAATTCTATCCATATGTCGAATCCTCTAATTAGGAGTCATTAAACTAAGCTTCATATCCAGATATTACGAAAGTCTTTGTGTTGAAATATTAGCTAATATTTTATTTTTGGTTTTCTATATAAAATTATTTATGACAAGTTTAAATTAAAATAATTATATATCTTGACTTTGAGACTGTTTTATTCTCTCTCTCTCTCTCTCTCTCTCTGTTCATACACGCATTCTTTAACATATATATATATATTGTATTGTTTATATCGTTAACCCACTTTATTCATGTAATTGTATATGTTAAATTACTGTTGTTGGAAATATGGTTTGTACACATATTGTTAAAATCGTATTAGATTTATTAGTAAATGGTGTTTATTTTGCTTTTTATCATCTTCAAAAATTCAATGAACAAGCTTATAATTATATGTTATGTTAAATATATAAATGTTAGACCATTTAACCCAGAAAAAGTAGATATATGTGAATTTTCACTTTTATTCATATTAAGCATGCTTTCAATACATTGTGTATCACAATCAATAGTTCTTTAAAGTTTATTATGGATTGCTTTTATGTGTACTTGCTAGCTATTTTTGTATTTAAATTAATTTAAATGTATTGTTCATTATTCAAATTATGTAAAGTTTTTCAGAGAGCCCACTTTTTTGAAAGAGGGATGCTGGTTTCTTTTTTATGTATAGGAAATTCATTCTTGGCTATTGTCCAAGCCTTCTTGATCTTTTTTTATTATTTCTCTTCCCTATCAGTGCAAATGACATATACTTTGGAGAAATCAAATCTATGGCCTGATTATTGTTCATATTGTAAGAATATAGATGAGTATTTATTACTTCTTTTGGCTCTATTATATAATTAATTGTGTTGGGTCAGCCTTGTAGACAAGTTTCCCCTTGTCTCTTCATAATAGACAAATTTGCAGTAAGCTTTGTTATACTTAATATTATAAACTATTTGGTCAGCTGCTTCCTTTGACAGTTCATCTTTCGAATTATTCAGCAGTTTATTTAGTGAAGAAGAAAAAACCTATATTTTTCTGAACAAATGTTTTTAAATTTTTGAGTCATCTTTGGTACATATGGAAGGCTTGTCCATTTTTTATTCTTGTTAGAAAGAGGTTGTACTGGTTTATTTAGTTTGCTATAAAATCTTTCTATAATGTTGTAAATTTTCTTGATATATCCCATGTTTTTTTAAGTCTCTGATGTATGCTTTGATATTACTTTTTCCAATCCATTTCAAATTTATAGAGTTTTAAGCTTCAATAAAGGAAATCTTTAAGACTGGCATATTTATAAGCTGTATGGAGTTAAAGATTTGGAAAGAATGCTCCTCTGATGTTTGTCAGTCTTAATGCCATTCTGTAGTCTGAAGTGTCATCTTACCATTGCACATCAATATCCAAAAATGTAATACTTTGATTTTTGTCTTATTTTTCAATAGTCCAAGTTAAAGATGTCTGTTTTACTTTTTGATGAATTTGAGTGATTGTTTTTCATCAGCACAGATCAATGTGTTGGCAACATATTGTGTTTTCAATCTTAGAGAGATATAGACTACATGTAATCCAACTGAAAGGAAGCCTCATTTGCCACCTGTAATCCATTTGATAGTGTTTTTTTATTTACTGTGATGACAATGTCTTCACTGACCCATTTTAATATCTCTATTATGAAATCTTTTTATATATGTTGTAATTAATCTGATATAACATTTCATAAATGATTTCTATTGATTTTAAATGAGGAACTGCCCCAAAGAGTTTTTTACCACCTAAGGAGGTTATTTTGTTATTATTTATCTTCATGTTTTTAATTTTATCTATAAACTCATCTCATATGTTGACTTTAGCATCTATGAACCAAAACCCAAATATCCAGTTAACCAATATGGAAAAATAAACTACTTTTAATTGTCCATGGTTTGATACAGATTCCTTTTTTTTTTTGCCATTCTTGCTCAGACAGGTAAAATCTTGCTTGCCACATATGATCATTGGTTTCAAAAACTACCATTTCTTACATTGCCCAAGTCCAGAGTTTATATCAACTAGATATATCTTTTAACGATTCTAAAACACTATCAGGAGCAAGTTCCAAACATAAATAGCATTTTCAAATTGTTATTAGTGTGGAAAGACACTGTCAGTAACTTTGATAAAAATGCACCAGTAGATCTATGGTAGAAGCAATTGTAAATGTACAAGTTACGGTAGCATTTCTCAGAAAACTTGTAGTCTTAGACATTAGAAGAATAAAATATCAAAAATTGGTTAAGTAAGAATATTTCATTCAAAGAAAAATTGTGAAATGGAATTTATTTTAGGTATTAATACAGTCTAGAAATAAAAAAAAATGTCGAAGTAATCATATGAGAAGAATTTCTCAGGAAATCACATGACACTCAAGGACACTGGTAGAAGACTGAGAATTTAATAAGCTCATCCAATTAATCAGAAATATTTTTTGTTAATTATATTATTCAATTGATGCTGACGCTCTATGATAAAGAGCATAGTACATAAGAACTACCATCACAGGTAGCAATTTTCTGATCACTCATTGATATGGCTATTATTTTTTACCTTTTCACTAACTCAGTCACATGGTTAATTTTCTTATCTTGGGCATTCACTTGAGCCATATGGTTACTTTTCTTCATCTTTTATATTGACTTAGTTACATGGTCACTTTGGATACCAACTCAAGACACCATTACTCATGTCATTGTTACTCTCCCTCATTTTTACCCTCAACCACATGGTTTTTTATCATCTTTCACACTTACTCAATCACATGGTTTCTCTTCTTTATATTTCATATTCACTTCATCCTTCTCTTTCTTATATTCAGCATCAACTCAATCATGTAGTTGCTCTTCTTATCTTTTTGTTTAATTTATAAGCAAATAATTATTATTAGACAAAATCTTTCTTTACAAACTTGGAAAAGATAATTTTAAATTCATTTACATATTATAAAATATATCATCAAAGAATAGACAAATATAATGGAGTATAAATAAAAAAAACATATCTTGTAAATACATAGCAAATATAATGGAGTATAAATAAAAAAAACATATCTTGTAAATACATAGCAAAGATATACAAAAATAAAAAAAGAGAAAAAAAGAAAAGGAATTATCTACTTATAATAGGGTTGAAGAGAGACCAGGGTTCCACATAGCGTCAACAATGTCTGGAGGGGTAAACATCCTGTCTCTGTTTTTAATTTTTGAAATTTTATTGTAAAATAATTATTGTAATTTCCTAGATGTAGGATTAAAGTAAAAATGGGATATTAGGACCCAAAGGGTAATAGTCACCCTAATTGAAGTGAAAAGACACAGTTGCATGCTATCAATGAGAGTAGCAATAGAGGAAAATGTGTTTTAGTAATTGTCTTAATGATATTTCTATAGGTGAGAAGAGCAGGATACTGGAATAGAAAATGATGTATCATCTCTTTAGATTTACATCAAAGAAATAAAGGAAGTCAATATTAGCATCCACCATTCTCTGTAATAAGAAATGACTAGTAGGCAGAGTTTTTAAATTGACTTGTGTTCCAGATACCAGAACTTGAATTATTTGATTATCTGTGTATTGGTAATAGTAAGACGAAATGGGGATAGTTGCCCACTCAATCATACTGTTTATCTTTCTTTATCTTTCACACTCCCTCAGTCATATGGGCTGATTTTCATTCTCTCTAGAATCTTTTTCACAACTTTCTATTATTATTAATTTTTGATATTATGTTTGTTGATGTCTAAATGCATACTTTTTTGAAAATGTAATTGTTTTTTAGGTATATGTATATACGTTAAACACATATATTACAGACGATTATTAATCACTTTTTTATGTATTCATGGAAGAGTTTATAGTTAGTTGGCAATAGATACAAAAAACTATCAACAGTTTCATGTACATATAGGAGAGTTAATAGCAAAATAGTAGAGGATGCAGCCTCTATTATATTAATTATTTCTAAAAGTATTTTCTGATGTCTGTTATTTTTGTCCTTTTACATTTATTTTCTAAACAGTGTAAAGTGTTTTCGAATTATTTTATAAATCCCATTTTAGAAACTTGTAAACTACATTTGAGAAATTATTAACTACATTTTATCTAAATTATTATAATTCGTAAACTTTCACATGACCCTCAACTCTACATGCCATCTCATATTGCCGACCCACCTGATTACACACATGTTGAAAAGATAAATAATCACCAATGTACGTGTTTCGTGCTAAACCAGCAATCATCAGTAGGTCCAGATTACTATCTTCACACATATATACAATCAGTGCTCAGCTTTATATTAAGACAGCCAATCCTCACACTTTAATGATTGGCTATTTTAACATAAAGCTGAGCACTGATTGTATATATGTGTGGAGATAGTAATCTGGACCAACTGATGATTGCTGGTTAAGCATGAAATACATATATTGGTGATTATTTATCTTTTCAACAAGCGTGTGATCAGGTGGGTCAGTAATATAAGATGGCATAGAGAGTTGAGGGTTGTGTGAAAGTCTGAGTTCGAATTCCTTATATATTCCATTATATATGTGCAGGTGTGTGTAAGTCTGTACAGTGTATTAAATTATAAATCACAAAGTGATTTAATCATAAAATATTTAAAAAAAATTCAATAAAAATGAACAAGGTATATATATATATCAGATACAAGAATATATAATAAAAACAAAATACTGGAATTAACCACCAATATGTAAATATCTAAATAACAGATATTAATTTATAATATGACTGTTATAGTAGCATAAAATGCTACTCAAGATGGCAATCATGCTCTTAGCTAGTAATAGCTATTATTTATTTATTTATTTATTTGCTTATTGATATATAACTGCTATCTTAAGTAACATAAAACTGCTACTCAGGATGGGCATCATACTATAAGCTAGCAATAGCTATTATGTATTGATTTATACATTGGTAAATTTTGACTCCCATTTTAAATACCATAGAAATGCTACTCAATTAGAAACCATACTATAAGCTAACTATCACTGTTATTCTTAATTTATTGGTATATTATAAATTTTAGTGTTTTGTTATATATATAAATTTGATAGACTAATATCAAAAGTTATTTCAAACTCTACTATATCCAGTCAAAATAAGAGTCATAGATCACATGACACTATTCTCTTAAGCTTGTAAGTTATAAACAATGAGGATTGCCAATTCCTCATCAAGCTTTGTGATAAAAGCTTAGCTAGAGAAAGCATTTAAAATATCTCACTAGATCTAAAAATACCAACCCAAAGCTAGCATTTAACTAAAAGTTATCTATTGGGTAGAAAATCTGAAATTTTCAGTCACCTACACGTCTTCAAACCCAGCTATCCAACTACTATATCCAATTTATTTTTATTTAGCACAAGAAACAATAAGATAAATTTTAAAAGAGGCTATATTTTGTAGAATGATGATATAAAAAACATCTCTATAAAAGATTGTTCTTTATTGGTGGAATTAATGTATTTAAAGAAGTGTTGCAAGTAGATTTGAAATTAAATCTTTTAGTATCGATTATCAGCTAAGTAATGTGAAGACAAAGAATTGGTTCAAACTGAGAAACATTGTTAATTGCTCAGTCTACTACTATTATACTTTGAGCATCACATGATTATTATTTGTACTTATAGCAATGTAGGTCAGTGATTTCAAATACTGACTTTGTGGAAATAAGATTTTTCAAAGCAGGATACAGACTTGTGATTCTAACAAAAAACATTCCCCTCTCATATATATGATTTCTATAAGGCGTTCACGAATGTAAACATACTGATATACGCATATTACACACCTTTTCAACTCTATGCTTTATAAATGTATATACTTATATACATATGTGTATGTGTGAGCATTTAAAAGTCTTATTTTTAATATATTTATCTGATATATGTGAAATTCAGCGCCACGACATGTCTTGAAGAGGCCGTGTTATTACTATTATTATTTTTACTAATGCTAATATAAGCTTTAAACCCTAAAATTGGCCAAATATATGCTGTATTGATAAATCTATACCATTATTTTGTCGTCCTCAGTGTTACAACAATGATAGGCCATTATCCAAGATTTTATAACGCATGCATTAATAGTTAAAATGCTTATGGTTTCACATTACAAAAACCTCATATGTCATGTGTGGGAAAAGATGACAATTTTTTAAAGAGAAAACAATTTTAAAAATCACTTTCAGCTTTTAAGAAAGTCTATATAACAAACAAGAAAATTAAAAGAGCTTCCCTGATCTTTTCTGCCCTTCTTTGCCTCAGCCAAACACTTGCTGTCAATCTGTTGAAAATTTTGAGAGCAAAATTATTAGTGAAAATTTGGTCTGTCAGAAATAAAAAAGACAGAGATGTCACTACATTTCACAAACAGCTTTTTCTTTTCATAAAAGTTAAAAATGTTTAATTTTATAATTTAGTTAATTTAATTTTTATTTAGCTAAAGAGAGAGAACAGTAGACATAAAATAAGATTTATGTGATAATAATTTTTCTCTTATATTAATATATTTTATCAATAAACTTAAATTATAACTATAGATATTGTTAGTTGTAAATCAAGTTTTTACTTTCGATGATAAATTTTAAAAAAAATTGAATGGTTTATTTACAGAGGCAAAACTTTCCATGCAGCAGCGCCACTCAGTGCAAACCAGAGTAATCAGTGGATGCAGGAAGACTTGGGCATAAAATCCCTAACTAGTGACTACTTATCCAATATCTCCAGATTATTTTCTAGCTTGTGGCTTTCATATGTTAACTGGAAAACTGTTGAACTTTGTGAAGTTGAAAAAATAAAGGGACATTTAATTTAAAAAGTAGACAGTACTTTACCACAAAGGCATATATTAGAAGTGCAACTAGAGTGAGATTTAATACAAATAAGATGTAAAAAAAACAGCATTGTGATGAACCTTGGATCTGAGAGGATTGCTCTTAGATCTTAGGATCTAATGCAACCCTCCAGCATCCACCTTTTACCTTATTAGCTAACTATAAAGTTTTTAGTCCAAAATGAAAACATGATAATGCTTTCAATTCAAGTCATATAGATCTGAACTCAGTTCAGCATCCTTACTTTTTGGTGTCTTTGGTTGTTTGATAATCACAGTCACCATAATCCTATTCATCAAGATTGGTATTAAAGCACTTAACATCATATGATCATCATTTTTTATGCTTATACAAGCTGTAAAAGCATAAGAATGGTGATCATGTGATGCAAATGATTTATTGATTGAAGAAGTTCAAAAAATTTTTGAGCCTCTGGAGTGACATAGTTCAGCCATGATTAAATGGACCTTGAATTTCAGAGTCAACCACCCATTATGCCAAATCATGGAGGAAACTTCTGATTATTAATATTCATTGCCAATTCTTAACCAATTGAAACTGTTTAAATGCCCACTCTACCACTAGAGGGCTCAAACATCATACATTCATTGGAGCAATTAGTTTAGCATTCAATTACTACATTGATTTCATCAAGAGAAGTAGTTCTGAGAATACTGGCATAAAATGTCTCTTGTGATTGCTCTTTTTTTTTATATTACTGTCTTTCCAATGGCATTTGTTGATTGTCATAGTTCGTTATAGCAAATTATCTTTTTTAATGGATTCTATAATTATGTAGTTAAAAATCCTTCAAAGTCAATAATTACTATTCTTATGTTTCTTTATAAAGCTATAGTCTTTATTTTGACATTTTAGCATGAAGTATAGTATACTAAACAAGACATTTTACAGTAATTTGAAAGAGAGACATGTGTCATATATATATATGTAAGCATTCATTTTTTAATCCAACATTGTATGAACAAGTGATTTGGCAATTGGTTTTTTTTCTAAGCTCAGTTTAAGACTATGACAGTTTCAAATACTAACCACTTTACCACTCTAATAAATTCTTAAAACTTTGTTCTTAAAAGTTTTAACTACTTGAGCTTCAGTGTATTAAGCTGATGTGACAATTAGTAGATGGCTCTGTAGTAGACTAATCAGAAAGGATTACTGCTTCTAATGTATTTTAAAGTAAATAATAACCAAAATACAAGTTATAAAATTAAGCAAAATATTTTTAATGCTTATTCTAAATCTGACAAAGTGTATATCAAGGTAATTTTTAAAAATGAGTTATGGTTGATTACTTAGTTTATCCCAAAGACAAAATTACAAGTTCAAATCCAAAACCATTTTTTCTCATAGAGCATGATTGTCCTTTTTTTAATTACTCAAAGTTTCAATTAGCTGGAAGCTACATCGTGTATAACATATAAGCTGCAGTATTTAAAAAAATTAATTGTCCAATAACCTTAGAAGTCTTGGCATACTTATGAAATGCCACTGTAAGCAAATAAAAGAAATTCTGAAACAAATATTGATTATTCAAGACATATAAAGGATAACTGAATAATTAAAAATTTAGTTGCTTAAGAGATCGTCTTATGCTTGAGTACCAAAAATGGCAGGTTAAACTTTGGTCTACAAATCTTGGGTCCTTATATCCATCACATTATTGCTGTACATGACATTTAAATCTTTGAATTGTTAAAAAGACAACAGGCTATGCCAAACTAACATTGACAGTAAAAGCTAAAGAATAAACTAAACATCTACATATGTCAGGTATTGCTCTTTTTAGTTGCTAAATTTGCATTATGTTGCAAGAGTACATTTATTGTCAGCATATCAATACTTACCTGTATAATCCATATTAACTTAGAATATTTATTATGTAATTAAGATATATATATTCATTTACCATTCAATATTATATGGTTTATTAGCTTTCTCCTTTCTGTTTTCAAACATTTACATTCAATTAACAAATGCCTAATATTTTCTATTCCTTCCTTACATAATTTACAAAATAAATCACCCATGTTTTTTCATCTACATGTATATTCTCTTGTAGCTAAAGATCCCATTCGAGCCTTAAACAATAAACTACTTTTCTTACTATTATCATATATTAACTCTCACCTAATATTCTGTTTATTTCTATATATATTTAAACTCTTTTTACTCTCCATACTATTTCTCGATCTCTCTAACTCCCTAGTCTTTATTAATAAATTTATTCTTTTATCCCATTCCTTACTACTATAACACTCAATAATCCTCTTAACACAATCATCCTATCTTTTGTACAAATATATTGATATAAATTCTTTATCCAAATCTTTTGCATACCACATTACCTTTCTCACCCATCTTGTTACTTGCCCTTTATTTTGGCTATTCTTTTATTATTCATAAACTGCAATCTACCAAACATTTTAATTTTACTTTTTTGCATCTCTCATATAAAAACTTAACCATCCTATTTCTTCTTGAATTGCCTCCTTTGCTGTCCATACATCTGCATCCAATGCATGTCTTCCTACTTCCCTTTGAACATATTTTACACAATCTAATAACCAATTATTGCAAATAGAACACCATCTAGTGTTCTATAATGGAAGTAAAAATAACAATAACAAACTAAAACAACAGTAAAATAGAATAAAACCCTCATATAGAGATTCAATATAACTTTAAAGAATTGATTATATAACATAATATACAATATAAATAACATATACATTATACAATTTTATACACATCCTATATAATTTTCCATTCATTTTTAATTGAGCAGTTGTTAACAAAATTTATTAAAGTTTTATAAATATTCATACAATTATTTAAGTTATGCTTAATGTTTCATAATATGTCTTTTTTATATTTATTATAATACATTGTTTCAAAAACATATATATTGTAAATATTGTTATTTAGCCAATTTCTTTTTCAACATAATAAAAATTGTGATTAATATTTTACAATATAGCTTAATATATATAAATCAGGCCGATATGAATGTAATATAGCTTAATGTTCTTTTTTCCAATTTTACAATGAGATAATTCCTTTTGATATAATGAAAAAAATGTAATAATTAAAATAATACTTAAGAAAAACATCTACCAATTTATTTTAAAAAAAATGTTTATGAACTCTTACTTTTTTTCCATAAGTAATATTCATTAAGGCTGTAGCCTCAAACACATGCGTATAAAATGCGATAGTAGCGACCTCTACAGGTCTTAAAGCACAAGCAAAAAAAAATTGTAAACAAAAAAAATACCTTAAGTTATATTGCAAAATAAAAAAGTGGTTGTAAAAGGAAAAAAGATATATACAACAGGATGTATGTATGCCATTTTTTTATGCTTTCTAAAAGATAATTAATATTGATTTTTGATTTCCAAATATGGATAAACCATGACAGAATAAGAAAATAATAAATGAATCATTCCATTTAGAAAATCTAATAAAATATATTAAACAATAATACCATTAACTTCTAACTCTAATTTATCATTCATCTACCCCTGTGCCTCTTGTTTTTAAAACATTACTAGTTTTCCTGAACAGTAATTATCTTCTGTTTGAATAATTTTTACAAAACAAATTTATATAGGGTTTGAACTCAAATTTTTACTCGACCCTCAACCATCCATGCTATCTCATACCGCTGAAATGGATGGCTGAAAAGTTGTGGGGTGGAGTGGTTTGAAGCCTTTCCATTAAAGTATGAAGATTGGCTATCTTAATATAAGCTGAGCTTTGATTGTATATATGTCTGGAGATGATAATCTGAACCAACTGACGAGTACTGGTTTAGCACAAAATACGTATATTGGTGATTATTTATCTTCTCGACATGTGTGTGATCAAGTGTATCAGTGATATGAGATAGCATGGATGGTTGAGGATGGAGTGAAAGTCTGAGTTCAAACCTCCTCATATATAAGTGCAGGTATGAAAAAGCCTGTACTGTAGAAAAAAGTTCATATTTCAAAACATATTTATTTAAGAAAATTATTAGATTTAAATGTGACTTCTCATTTGTCATTATGCTATTCTACATTGGTTTTTGAATTTTTTTGAAAGGAATATTTGAATTACTCACATGAAAAAAAACACCTCAAGTGTCCAAGACATCATTAAATGAAAATAAACAATTTTCTAACTTTATGTTAGTTTGCTTTTGCAATGTTCTTGAATGCTCACTACCATCTGGTTAATAATTGAAGTCGTCCAGTTGGAATGTAAAGTATCATGTTAATTTTACATGAAGGATCGAAAACATATGTTCATGTATATTTATATGCTCACTTAATTCATTTTAATTACATATAAAATGGCATTTATATCTAATGTGCCTAAGTGTAGTTTTAAAATAAAATAAAAACAATTTTGATTCTAATTTTTTAAAAATTATATATGCTTACATTAAATTTTACGCTAAATATTTTATATATATTATGCCTATATAATTATAACTCTAAAAGAAAATCAAGTTTTGAATATTTTTATTAAGTGCTTTTTTTTTTTTTTTTTTTAGAAAAAAATGTCATTTTTTATTAAAAAATAAAAAAATGTAAAAGCAATGATGATATAATTAAATATGCTAATTAGTTATTTTGTAAAACAAATCCAATCTGAGAGGGGGGGGTATATTGTTTGTGGGATAAATGCCTTTTTCAAGTAAATTCTCAATAGGCAAACAGAATAAATTATTTTAGTTAAAGTTTATGTAAAAATATTAGTGAGAATTAGATTCAATAAGACAGGTAAAGTAAGCTTAAATCCTAAATACGTCATTGGATTAAAACATTGTAAGGCTAATCTTTAAGGCTAAAATACCCAAAAGATTTAATTAGCTATTCAATGCATGGAGAGTAACTATCCTAACATTTTGCATTTATCTATAAATAAATGGCCAATTTCAGAGAAAGGAACACTGAAATAACTGTTAGACAAAGCCCTGAACTAACATTTATTTGATCTGAAAAATTATTGAATTCAGGGCATCAAATAATTCAGTTGCTATAATCATTATCATCATTATAAACCATTATGAATCCACTGTAGGATGAAGGTCTCTCCAATTTCAATCCATCTTCTCCAATCTTTAGCTTCTCTTCTCCACATCACCCCTGCACATTTTTCTATTTTATCCATCCATCTCATATGTGGTCTCTTTCTGGGTCTTTTATAATCTCTCGAAATCCAGTTTAAGATTTTAATTGTTCATGTATTATCATCTCTTCTAGCAATATGTCCAGCCCAACTCTGCTTCAGTTTTTTAATTTTTTCAATGAGGTCAGTAACACTTGTTTGTTCTCTTATTCATATATTGCATTTTCAATCTCTTCTTGTTACTCCCAACATGCATCTCCCCATACTTCTATGAATGGTCTGAAGTCTCTGTATTGCTCTTCTATTAAGTGTCCAAGTCTCATATCAATAAGGAAGAATTGGTAAAACACATTTATTAATAACCTTCCTTTTCAAACACATTATATTTCCTTTTAGTATCAAGTTATTTCTACCCAAAGCACTCCAACCAAGTTTAATTCTATGATTAATTATATTATAATTTAATATATTATTGATATAATATATATTTATTTGGACTTTATGAAAATAAATCTTCCTTTTCAAACACATAGGCATATTTCCTTTTAGTTCTATCCAAAGCACTCCAACCAAGTTTAATTCTATGATTAATTATTTTATGATTTATATATATATGAAAAACAAAAATGCAAGTTAAAAAACTTGCTAACACTTGTATTTATGTCCACAGATGGTGTTCTACCAAAAACACCGATCAAGCGTATGTTTTGTTTACATAAACGTCAGAGTAGTATTCACTATCTCTAACTATAATTCCACTTTCAGATAATGATTTCAAGCTATTTGCTATCATCAGTGAAAGACAGGAATAAAGAAACTAGATCTAAACACAAACTCTGAGCGTTTATGAAACAATTTCTATTCAGCTTGCAAGCGTGAATTTTTTAGACACGTAATGTCTTCAAACTCAGCATAGCAAACCAGATAGCTATATGGGTCTGATCTCAGTTCAGCATCACCACATATGATAGCAAATAGCTTGAAATCATGATCTGAAAGTGAAATTATAGTTAGAGATAGTGAATACTACTCTGACGTTTATGTAAACAAAACATACGCTTGATCGGTGTTTTTGGTAGAACGCCATCTGTGGATATATATATACTTGGACTTTATGAAAAGAACATTTTAAAATTTATTCAGATAAATCTGCTATCACAGTATTTACAGTTGTAAATTCAATTAAATCTGCCAAGGTAATAATGTTTAATTTCTAATAATTGTAATTTTGATATATATTTTTATATGCTGAGTGCATATATAGCCATTATATTAATAATTTTAATCTCATGTAAATGATTTCATTGCTGATGAAATATGTAATGTTTATGAATATAAATACTTTATGGAATAATCATGTCTAATATGTTATTAGGACAAATTGCAAACAGATTCAAAAGAACCATTTTTAAATAAACTTGCATATACAACCCTCCTCGTGTACCAATGTCAATTCATTTCATCTGGTAAAAGGTTTAAAAATAGTTCTTTAGAATCCACTTTCAATTTATCTTAATAATATATTCAGATATGATTATTCCATGAATTATTTGTAGTCATCATATTTACACACAGATAAAATTAATAGTAACCACTAGAATATCAAGTTATTTTTTTTATCATTTTTACTTTAAAAACTAAAAGGATTTCATCTCATGTAAACTTGATCTTATAAATACAATTTACCAAATCACTTTGAACACTTTTTAGCAAAACTCTTTAATTGTATGGCACCTAAACACACATATTTCCTTTTGAAAATTAATCTAGAAAGCCTCTCCATTGCTACATTCCTTTCCAAAAGAGGCTTCAACATATATCCTGTTTGCTGTCTCTGTCTTTCCAGCCCAAAAGATACTGCCCATATCCTTAACTTTTGCCCAATCTGGCAATGTTTAAAACACAACTTCCACAAATACATTAAAAATAATGGTTCGGATTTAACATCACTTCAAGAGGTTATAAAAAGAGGCATTTTCTCAGAAATCAGACTTGCTAAAGTCATAAACTTTGCCATCTGGTTAACTAGATGCAAGGCAATTTTTCAAAAGCTACCATCCAATGAACTTAATAACTGCTTCTGTAACTTAATTAAAACATTCAAGAAACAGACAAGAGAGAAACAGACCCATACCTGACCATACTAATCTGGGAACCCACAACTGGCTTACACAGCATCTGAATAACCACCCCTTAAATAGACTATTAGAAAACCACAATTAAGGGCTAATAGAATTCTTCACCAATAACTCATCAAAGCAAGGACTTTTAACACTAATATATGAATATAGATAAGACAAATGATCTTTCCACCTTATAGCAAAATAATATGGAACTATATAATAGCACCTATTTTGTAATTTGCTGATTTTACAAACCAGAATTTCTTTGCATATATCACTCTGTAACTTATAACTTGCGATTTTTTCATTGTAATCTTTGTATTCACACTTAGGTCAAATAAAAATCAGTTTGAAAGAGAATTGTTTAATTGTAAATATATACATACACCTATGTTTTGACTGATCTGCAGTCTTTTTTAGAGCTATGATATAATGAACAAAATAAAATATATAACTATATAATAATACCATAAAAAAATGAAAACAGTAAAAAAAAAACCAAAACAATATAAAATATATAAAAAACTAATAAAACTAAAATAAGCAAACCCAAATAAATTAATTCAGTTAATATAAAATAAAATATACAACATAAATAGAAAATAAATATAAATTATACATATGTATTTCTAACTGTATACACATATATATCCAAGGGTAATTATTAATCTAAATACGTTATCTATTTTTATTACTATTAACAATCTTCTAATTATATCTATTTTTTTATAAACTTAATCTTTATGGTTATTAACTAATCTTGTTTTAATTTTAAATCATGTAATATCTATTATTTCCTTACTCATTCATCTGTTAAAAGTAATATTTTATATTTATTATTATTTTTTAATATCTAAAACCTATAAACGTTATAATCTTTAAACTTACCCAGTTCACTTTGTGTGATTTTAGTAAACTTGATCTTATTTAAATAACTCAGTCAATACTATTAATTCAATCAGAAGATAGACTACCGAATTATATTTTACAAATTTGGAACTATTATGAATAACTGTAACATAACGGTCGGTCGTATTTATGAAGTATTTTTTATGAGTTTATGTTGATTATTGAATATTAATTTATTATTAGATTTATTAAACATTTTATTATATTGTAGCAATCTTTTGTTTTATTTGAGTTGGACACATGCACCAAAGAGAACTAGTTAAGGTTGTTTGACACAGTGTTTCATTTAAATTAATTAAACAAGAGTGGATATTTTTCTAAAAAATAATGACTGGTGGTCGTAAAATACTGTTTAATATTTTGTTCAAATCAATCACATACCATATATATCTAGGATTCACTTTTGGCAATCTAGCTAATTAACTAATGCATTCTTTTCATTACTATTATTGGATTAATTAACCCAGTTTTTACTGAAATACAGGCTTGTTATATATCTACATCAATATATGTAATATATAGGATATATGAGCACAGACTGATAAATAAACCAGAAATTATCTTTTCGACATACACGTGTTCAGGTATAACAGTGTTATGAGATAGAATGGAGAGTGGTGGGTCGTGTGAAAGTCTGTGCTCATATACCCTATATATTAACTCAGAATTATTATCCATTATTTGGATGAGTGTCGCCATGACTATTGGCATTACCAACAAGTTACCAATTAATCAAATTTCCCATTAATTTCCATTACAATATATATATATATATGTTCTTTTTTCAAAGGCAATTGAATTATCTATAAAATTGATGCTGCAACCAAGGGATACATTTTTCATCAATGCTCTTCATCCTCCTAATATAATTTATTCTATCATTTGATATTTAGGCTGCGTTATTAAATTAATTATCTTTTTATATCACTAAGATAACATTTTTTATAATATTTATAAATAAACGATGACATCCAAAATGCTGCCCGTGTCATAAGTTATCTTCATTAATATTAAGATTCAAGATTCATTATAAAGCAATAGCCATATTGGAACAGACATATTTGGATAAACATATTTTGATGTGATAATTTATAATAGTGTAAAAGTAATAGCATATAATATTATTTTATATAACTGATACATTGTTTATATACGAAATACAGAAAACTATGTTAAAGTGCTAATTCTGTTTTGGCAGTGAAAAAATTGATGTGTTAAAAGATAAATTTTGATAAGAGAAGCACATAGTGCTTTAGAGTGCCTGATGTCACTTTCTGGCTAATGAATTGGAAACCCTTTTTGTTTGATGAATGGGGCTGCAAATGTGGAACATCTGGCCACTAGGAAATACTTTTGACATTTTCTAACACACAGAAAAACAATTTTTCTAACACTGAAAGCTTTGGAAAAGACTGAAAAATGAAAATATTTAAAAATTTATAAAATGTAAAAAATGTAAACAAAGATATTATGTGGATTTAAGCATGTCTGAATTAATCATTTTAAATGAGATTAGCGGTTAATTTTTTTTTTAATGAATTATTTTTTTAATGAACATATAATTTAATTATTGCACTTTTTTCAATAAATAGGAAATTTTTAAAGAAGCTATTATCTTTGTTACGAACGTATTCCGCAGTAGTAATTATTTTTTTTAAAAAAAGTTTATAATGTAGACATATTTACACACACACACATAAAAGTACCACATGATTCTGTATGTTTATAACCTTGATATTTAAAATTTCAATAAAGCTTGAAAAAGTTTTCTAGTTTTAAACATAAATAGAAATTATTCCCAAGTAAATAACTCTTAATTAAAATAATTATATATTCAGCTAATTATTGGTCAGTAAATGGGTATCTCGCTGTTCTTGACTGAATATTAAACCAGGAAAGAAAGCTGTGATCCATAATAAACCAGCGTCTTGTGGTATTGTTTTCTTTATTATTATTTTATTTATATGAATAATCTCTAGAGGCATTTATCTTATAGTAAACTATTTAATATTGATTCAAGTACCACTTTATCTGTATACATTCATAGGCAGTGCTACTGCATACAGGTATGCACATTGTGTGGGGTATAAAAATACTTCACCAATGGGAGCACCGTGTTGCCATGCTAACTAATGAAATTTATATGTAAATGAAAGTGTTTAGATTTTCAAATTACTTCATTGTTAAAAACGCAAATGAGGATTACTTTTTTACTCCAACTTGTGACAATTTCTTGAGAAGTAATACATATTATATAATTTACTGTTAAACTAAAGTAAACAAACTGGCCTATGACTTCAAAATAATTAACAAAATGTATATGCAAATGAAAATGTTTTATTTCTAAGTCACTTTTATTTAAATATCCCAATTTAAGTAAAAAAAAAACACGCCATATTACTATTAATAATTTTTATAATATTTAAACAGCATTAAACTGTTGCACATGCGCTTTGGATTTTAAATATAAAATGAATGAATACTAACACTTCAACCACATGATAAAGTCTTTGGAAAATTAGCTTTATTTAAAAAAATATTGCCTCATCATAATTACAGCAATTCTGTAATATATTAGACAGAAATCATCTAGTAGGTAATTGCATTTATCAATCATATTTTATAAATACCACCATACTTTTTTTTTTGTTCAGTACATTTATGTAGCGTCACTCTTTGGGATTTAGATCTTGAAGTCAATTCTGGTACTACTTCAAACCTATTGTTTTTTAAATATTGATATTATATCTCTTTTTTAAATACTGATATTGTTTTTTTTTTACATTTTTCTAATTTGCGTTCTCTTGGATTTGGACTGTCATAGATGTTGTCAGTTAAAAACTCATAATGTATCCATAATACTATTAAAATATATACAAAAATTATTGTTTTTGATTGTGGCTAGTTTAATATTTAAAAAACAACAGCAGAAATAATAAAAAACACAATTCTAAAAGAAGATATGTGTTAAAGTATTCTATTCTTAATAAATTTCATTATATTCAATATCAATATTATTCAGCACCAGTCGTTAACAGTTATATAATATTGTTTGTAAGCCTATCTATACAATCACATTATTGGACAAATGCCTAAAATATTTGTTATTTAATGGATTAAATCAAGTATTTGATTTTTTAAGCATTATCTCACATGAAAATTCAACACAAATGTATGCTAATGGCTTCTAAAAATTTATCAAATAAACAATGTAAATATAAAAATTTCAAATGTCAGACTGCATAATATTTATATAATAAAGTATAATTTACTAAGGCTGTCGCCATAGAAATAAGCGTCTGAAAAATACGAAGGTAGGGACCTCTATAGGTCTTAAAACACAAGCTTACGCTATGAAGAAAAGAGAGAATCCTCGAGAGAATCTTCTTCTTTACTTCAACCTACTTTTATATATAAATAGGTGAAGCTGAAGTGTATTGATCTAAGAGTGTGAAGCTATTCAATACTTCACTAATTAAGTCCACAATTCTTATAATACATTAATACTCGCGAAATCTTACGATTTACTACGAGTCAATGAAAAGATCTTATAGTAAGAAATATATTACGATAATTTAAAGTTGTAATTATAAATTTTATTAAACGCCCATTATTATATTAAGTAATAATTTACTAAGGCTGTAACCTTAGAAATAAGCGTAAGCTTGTGTTTTAAGACCTATAGAGGTCCCTACCTTCGTATTTTTCAGACGCTTATTTCTAAGGTTACAGCCTTAGTAAATTATTACTTAATGTAATAATGGGCGTTTAATAAAATTTATAATAAAGTATAGTATTATAATATGATTAGATTAATGAAATATGAATATCTTATTAGTGAATTTAGTTAATAGAAAATGTAAATATGTTATGTACGAGAAATTCTGAAATAAACTTTTTGGTAATTAATGGGTTTAAAACGAATCAATAACAAAAATAACAATCTAATTAACACGCCAGTTAAAGTTGATCTATTTTCTGCTATTGCAATATTAATAGTTACATCGGCCTTGTTAAAACTATTAATTTAGTAATAATAATATCGGCCTTGTTAAAACTACTGTAATTTAGAAAAAAATAATGAAGACAAGATGATATGTAATAAATAAAGAAAATGGACTTATCTTTTCTCTATGTGACAGAGAATGGAGTTGCAACATCAACCAGACCTTGGAGACAAAGCATAAGAAAAACAATGAACACCATATTTCCAGAAATTCAGTCACTCATTGTAATGAACTTTATAATCATTATGATCCTATGTTTTTTAATAAACCCAATAGAGTCACATAGATTAAGGTAGATAAATTGCTATTCTTGTTATTAAGTCATTGAGTTTGTATGCATTTTTTACTGTACAGTGAAAGATTTATATTTACCTGTTTCTGATCTCTCTATTGATGACACCACATAGGCAGATATAAAATAAGTTATCTGGAGTTCAAAACAGAGCAAAAAAAATAAGAAAGTTGTCATTTTGAAACCGGAAACTTCTGATTTTACATTAAATGTTAATGTTAAAACAGTAATGTGATGTGATGTATTATGGCTTCTCCTTAAACGAAGTCAAGAATATCTCAGCAATTATGCCCAGATAAACCTGTTAGCCACTTTCTTTTACATTCCCCACTCTAAATTTACTCATAATCTGCTCTATCCCATTTCCACAACATAATTTTTGTCAACTCTATAACCTTTATATCTAAATCCCCCTTATCTTTTCCCAAACCCGCATAAAAACAAATAATTCACTTTGTGTATAATCACTCTTTTCATATTTATTTTTCCACAACTTCATTATATGTACCCTTTCTGTTTTCAAACATTTACATTCAATTAACAAATGCCTAATATTTTCAATTCCTTCCTTACATAATTTACAAAATAAATCACCCATATTTTTCCATTTACATGTATATTCTTTTATAGCTAAAGATCCTGTTTGAGCCTTAAACAATAAACTATTTTCCTTACTATTATCATATATTAACTCACACCTAATATTCTGTTTATTTCTATATATATTTAAACTCTTTTTACTCTCCATACTATTTCTCCATCTCTCTAACTCCCTAGTCTTTATTAATAAATTTATTCTTTTATCCCATTCCTTACTACTAAAGCACTCAATAATCCTCTTAACACAATCATCCCATCTTTTGTACAAATATACTGATATAAATTCTTTATCCAAATCTTTTGCATACCGCATTACCTTTCTCACCCATCTTGTTACCTGCCCTTTACTCATAACCCAATTAAATACTATTTTAGCTATTCTTTTATTATCCATAAACTGCAATCTACCAAACATTTTCATTTTACTTTTTGCATCTCTCATATGAAAACTTGACCATCCCATTTCTCCTTGAATTGCCTCCCTTGCTGTCCATACTTCTGCATCCAATGCATGTCTTCCTACTTCCCTTTGAGCTTTTTCTAAATAATCTAATATCTTTTTACTAACATATAATGCATCATTACCATATGTTAACCCTGCTACTGCAACTCCTTTCCATATAATTCTAGCTACATCATATTTATTATATGAAAATACTGTTAATTTCTTTATCAATCCCTTTCTTTTCTTTGCTTCATTTATCAATTTTTTCTCCCATTCATCCAAATAATTTTTCTGATTACTTAAAATAATTCCCAAATAACTATATCTATTCACCACACTTAACTTAATATCTCCCAATAAAAATTCTACATCTTCTTTTTCCTCAGTATTAACCATCATTATATTTGATTTTTCTTCACTAAATTTAATCCCCATCTCTTTACCCACCCTTGCACATGTCCTCAACATAACTTCCATATCTTCTCTTTTTTCTGCGCACAAAAATATATCATCCGCAAAAAAAAGACCTGACAAAATATATACTCCCTTACTACCTATTAACGGTATCTCTATCCCTCTTCCTAATCTTTCTATTGCTCTTTCCATTTCACTCAAATACAACACAAACAAAATAGGTGACATAGGGCATCCTTGCCTTAGTTCCACCCCATTTTTAACTTTAATTGATTCTATATTCTCTAATTGATATATATAATAATTATTTTCATATAATTTCTTAATAATATCTATTAAAGCTTCATCCATTCCCAAATTTGCTAAACTTATCCATAATCTATTTCTATTTACTCTATCATATGCCTTCTCCATATTTATAAAACTCATATATAACTGTTTATCTGCATTCCTACTCATATCCATAAGTTGTGTAACTACAAATAAACTATCTCCTATACACCTATCTAATCTAAAACCTCCTTGCATTTCACCCACTACATTATTCCCTTCCATCCATTTTACAACTTTACTAGCCACCATATATGAGAAAACTTTATATAAAACTGATGTTACCGCTATTGGTCTATAATTATTCAACTTTCTATGATTCTTACCCTTTCCTTTAAATAATAACCTTACTCTTGTATTACTCCAACTACTTGGGAAAACTCTATTCTGTGCCATTTTATTAAAATAGGATAATAACTTTACTTTTGCCCTATATCCTAAATTCATTACCATCTCTACTGCCCATCCATCTAAACCTCTTTGCCTTCCCACTTTTCAATTTCTTCTCTACCTCATTTAGTTCATTTTCTGAAAAGCTAATATTCCCATTACTATATTCTTTCATATTTTTTAACATTCTATCATTCACATCTAACATCTTTTCTATATTCATTACATAACTATTTAAGATTCTCTCTAAATCTTCTCTAGAACTACACTCAGTTCCCTCGTCATCTAGTAATACTAACTCTCTCTCCCCTACATTTCTCCTTTTAATATAATTCCAAATTTTTTTACTTCCATCTCTTCCACTTTTATTAATATCCTCCAACACTTTACTATTCAATTTCATTCTCTCTTTATAAATATCTATTTTAGCCAACTTCTTCTTTTCTAAGTACTTTTCCCATTTAGCATTAATATCTTTTTCACTTTCCTTATTCTTAATAGCACACTTATATTCTCTACATGCTTCTTTCCTTTCTTTTACACTTTTACTAATTTTAATTTTTTTATTACTTTTATTCTTTTCAATATTCTCACCTAAAACCCTATTTGCAACTTTTTCTACTTCCTTACACCAATCCTTATACTCATCCTTAACCCACTCTTCCATTATTTCTTCAACTTGTATTTTATACTCTTCCAACTTATTCTTATCATTCACTCTCCATCCACATCTTTCACTATTATTTCTACTTTTATTTCTATTCTCCATCACATTACTAACCATTTCAATTACAATGAAATTATGATCACTAGTGCATACTTTTTCTTCATTATCAAATACCTTAATTTTCCGTATTTTATTTATTCTCTCTTTCTCTACCAATACATAATCTATTGTGTGAAATATATTATTTCTGGACCATGTGTATTGTCCCTCATAAATATTTAATAAATTTCCATTACTCAAATTTACTTTCTGACAAAAATTCTTCAAAAGCTGTCCATTTTTATTATCTACATCATCAATTTCTTCAATATGTCCATTCATATCCCCTATAACCATTATTCTCTTCCCCTTTTCTTTAAAACTTTGTATATCCTTAACTAAACATTCGTATATGTTTCTATTTCACTCCAATATAATTTGACTATCTCCAGTAGCTATATAAAACTATAGCCACCATCCATTCTTGTCTACCCAACCTTATTTCAAACCACAAGTAAACTCTTCATACAGTAGTGCCACCTAATGCAAGTCATAGTAATCACCTTGGTCAAAAAAGTGTGCATAAAAATTAATTGAAAAGTTTATATTAGTCTGATAGATAATAACGATTTTTCTAAAGGTGAGTGTGGTTGCATGTTTTGGGAATAATAATTATTGTTATTTATCACATAGAAAAAAAATTCTAGAAATTATTTTGTTACACCAAAGTATATGTAAATACAAATGTAAGAGGTTTTTTTTTTTTCATGTGTCATAGCATCAGACGGGAAGTGAACCCACTAACCTGGGACAACTGCTTGTAAAGCAGCTGTCACTGACCTCTTGACCACCAATGTAAGAGTTTTAACGTATAAATAAAAATATAAAAGTATAAATATAATAATTTTTTAATGTTCTACTTTTTCTGTACTTTTTGTTAAATAAATTTTTATAAAATTATTTTGTTTCAATTTGCAACTTTTTCACAGGAATGGAAAGGGATCACATTGAAATTTAACTTGCACAAAGGGCATCTAACCCATGGAGCAGCTCTGTTCATAGATAATTACTGTCATTTAATACATTCATTATTAAACATTAAAATTAGCCTTTATGATTAAAAATTATTATATATCTTTAACACAAATATGTTACTTTTATATTAAAAATTCAATATATAATGATTAATATTTTACAATACTTGACTTTTTAATCCACTTTCCATTTTTTCTTTTTATTAGTGTTCCAGGCTTAAATCTTTTTAAAAGTAGAATTGCAAAAATTTATAATACATCATTAAACATATGATTATAGATAAAATGTGAAAAAATTCTCAAGATGTATTTCATTATGAATCGTGTCTCATCAGTAGGCTCCTGTCATTATACTTTAACAAACATTAAATAATCATATTTTATTTATAATTCTAATAAATTTAATAAACAGGTAAAAACCTATGGCTATTAAAATAAAATAATCAAATGGCTTTATTGCTTGGAAGTTTATAATAAGTTCAAACCCGAAAAGTTTCAGAAACTGAAATCAATCTAAAGACTCTCCAATTCAGAAGCAGAATACTTTACCACTGTATCAAACCATGAAAGTATCTAAGGCTATTATAGAGAATTATTATTATAATATGCACAATTGGACATAGTTGCTTTTATGAATAAGATTATACACCTCATTGACGATGCCAGTAGTAGAAACTGGTCTGGGTTGGGAATATTCTCAAAGCTTGTTAAAAGCTTATTTTGCAAGCTCTATATATAACATTTTCAGTGCTATAAACCTATGGGTATTAAAAAGTAGTACTAAAATTTATAATCTTATTCATGAAGCAACTAATTTCAAATGTCATATCATGATAATAATTCTCTGTAAGATCCTATAGCTATTTTAATAAATTTGTAAATAACATCTATTTTCATCCAATTATCTCTATTGTTATACAGTAAATAAATCAAACCTCAGAACTCTTGAATCGGGAAAACATTAAATTAGTAGACGTTCATCTTTATAATACACTTATCAAAATAGCATACAATTTCAATTAACAATCTATATAAATTTTAATAATTTTAAGAAATTCATAAATAAATTGCAACTATTAAATATATAATAGTGAGAATATATAATAATTCATGGAACAACTAAGTCTGAATGTAATATTACAATAATAATATATGCGTATAAAATGCGATCATAGGGATCTCTACAGGTGTTTTAACCACAAGCTTATGCTATGGAAGCTTGTGATTAAAACACCTGTAGAGATCCCTACGATCGCATTTTATACACATATTATCGAGGTTATACCCTCAGTAAAAATTTATAATTACAATAATAATATATGTATCTGTATTAAAGAAACATAATAATTTCTAATCTGAAACTAAGTGCTGGTAATGAAGTTGTTAAAAACATTATTTATAAGTGAATGTGCTATTTGTAAATTGAATCCATACAATTAGATATAATCAATGGCAAAAAAATCATTGGATTATGCAATTACTTGTGCCAACTGATGAGACCTGATCCACATCAAAATGCATAGGGGAATTCATTTCCTTTCTGTGTATTGCAACTCAATTCTGTCATTTCTAGCACATTGGGAGATAAATCATTTGATTATTTTAAATTTTTAAAAAATCTAAATGTATGGATTGTTTTATTTGAAAAAGTATATGACTTATTAAAAATTTCTTTTATATTTATGTATTCATATTTAATAGCAAAATATGTATTATTTTAATCAATGAAAGCATTTACTGAAAACCAAAATAAGTGGTTGAGAACATAATGCTATAATATTTCCATTCTCAGACTAGTTTTTAGCTTTCTATATATTTTAAAAGACTTCAGTTTTAGATCAACTGTAAGCACCCTCCCCACCCTTTGATTAGAAAGGATAATACTAACATAATATCACTGAGGTAGAAACCAGAATCTGCTTTAGAAATTAGGATATCATATCATTATAAAATATGATATTTATTGGTTACACAAGTTTACAATAGATGGCTCTTTTGTAGGGTGAAAATAATTGTTCTTTAAAGCATATGATTAGGTAGATGAGAAAATCATATAATATAATTACTAATATATAGTATTTTGGTAAACCTAAACAATAATTGTTTTATGTTACAAAATCTTGGAACAATAATATTTTCTAGATACCAAAGGTTTGAATCAACAATGTTTTCTAAGTAATATCCTGCAATATACTCATACCCAAATATCTAGTTAATTTACTCCACAGATTAATTAGAAATGATTATGAAATATTAGCCCACCAATAATTATGAACTTAGAGGCAATTAACTTTTGAATCTAATCTGGAAGACAGTGTGAATCTTAGAATTCATGACAAGTCTACAAAATCAAGAAAACCAACTCAGAGGAAGAAGAAACTACTAGATATGTATGCTTATTCTTGCAGTGTCCCTGTACTTGGTAAGCTCAAGTACACAGCCCATGGCTATTACATCTTGCCTGGACATTATTATTAGATTTGTAATCCTTCAGGTTATTTAGGCTTTAAATATAACAAAATGTAAATAATCGTAATAAAAATATTCTAGTGTTAGATTTTATAATGCTCCATTTTTAGAAACTACTTAATTAAACTAATCCATTTTTGAATTGAATACATTTTATTTAACCACCAGTTATATTTTTCAGATTTTGTAAACGGTCACAAGATAGGGTTTTCTCAATATAACAATTATGTGTAAATTCAAATCATTTTTGAATATATATATATAGTGATTTTTTAAAATGAACTTTGAAAAAATCATTTAATATTTAAACGTATTAAAAATTTAATAAGAAAGGAGTGCGGAGACATTAATGGCAGTAAAAATGTAAATTTAAGCTAAAATATTTATAAATAAAAAAACAAATATTATTTTAACAAAGTTACATAAAAGTTTAATGAGAGCTGTAAATTATTAATTTACCTTTTTAGTGCTTTAAAGATATTTTTGATAAGTAATTAAAAACTATTATCTTGAATATTATAATTTTTTATGAATTTTTAATGCACTAAATGTATAATTTAATGTATACAAAAACATACATTTTGTACCTCTAAAATAGTGCGTGATGTATGAAATGGTTAGAAGAGTAGAATGGAGTAGATATAATGCAGATCAATGATAAATGCTACAGCTAATAAGAACTATGTGTATTGATTCAGTATTATATTTTTCGTACAGGTATCTCTATTCACCCCTTTATTCTGGTTATAAAATACTACATATGAATAAAAATATTTATAGTATAGAAAATTGATGGATTTACAATTGTAATTTCATTTAGTAGGGTCCCACCATACGGAGTGAGGAAGGCTACATTCAAGTGATGACAACTAAAATTAGAACTTCTTTTATCTACCTTTCATGAGTGAAAGTTTCTATATTACTTTAATTTCACTTTTAGATATATGAAATGTCTAACTGATATTGATTGATAACTTTTGTGATGGTCAATCATTAGAGCAAAATTCTGCTAGAGCAGAAAGAACTCAAATGTCCATTTAGTATTTCTATTCTGATTGGTGCATAGAAAATAATTTACATTTTAAAAAAAATAATTACATTTTTATAGTACAACATTGACATACTGTATTGTTAAACTGTAAACAATATGTGCATTTTCTGTTTACCTACTCTGACATTCTCTATTGACTATTATTATGATGTATTTAACTTATCCTCCTACATTTCCAATTACTATCAATCCATTTCAGGATAAAACACTCCAAGTTTAATTCAATTTCTACAACATCTTTTCTCCACATTACACAAAGAAGCATTCTTATATCATCCATCCATCTCACACATGGTCTCTTTCTAGGTCGTTTACAATTTTTGGAGTCCAACCCTATCTCAGCCTTAATTTTTTTAATGATGTCAGTGATACCTATTTCTTCTCTCACCCAGGTGTCTTGTTCTTACTCTCTTCTTGTTTTTCCTAACAAAACATAAACTTGCACATTTTTGTAAAATTTCATTTTTACATAAAAAAACAATAAAACACTTTTCTAAAATAACTTTATCATTTCAATATATATATACAGCGTTCTTTAAACTTAATTAATTTTGTAATATTTGAATACAAGTATAATGCTTATACTAAAATTTAATTGTAATTAGAGGGGATTTGAACACAGACTTTCAAAATCCTTTCAACTATCCAATCCATCTTATATAACCCGACACACATGACCACATACATGTGAGAAAGATAAATGATCTACAACATATTGGTCTAAATCATCATCTCCCCCTCCCCCCCCACATATATATATATATATAAGTAGTGTTCAGTTTATTAAAGTTTGAAGATTTGCGATCTTAATGTAAACTGAGCACTGATTATAGATATGTGTGGGGGATGATGATCTGGATGAACTGATGAGTGGGTGTTTTAGCACAAAACACATATATTGGAGATCATTTATTTCTTTCACATATATGTGGTCATGTGCGTCAATCATATAAGATGGAGTGGAGAGCTGAAGGGAGCTTAAAAGTCTGTGTTCAGAATTAATTTTGATTGAGTATTTATGCAGGAATTGAACCATTAAGATTTTATAAGTTGTTACTTTCTATTTATTGAAATATATTATCAGTACTTAAAATTATCTAAGAAATTTAAATATCCGTACAGTTATTTCCTTTCTTTCTTCTTTTCGATATTTTGACTTGCAAAATTCTAAAAAAATTTAGATTCATCGCAGGAAAGGGAGGAAAACTGAAATTCTCAGCAAATCATTCGTTCTAATTGCTAAAATATCTTAATTCAAGAGAAATCTTTTGATATTAGTTTTGTTTTCCTTTTGACTTTTCTACGATGAAAGAGGAATAATATATTTTGTAAGTTAAAATGCATGCCTGCTCACACACATATATTTCAATTAAACACATTTATTGCAATTACAATAATATTAAATATAATATATAAGGGACTCGATCTCAGACTTTTACACGACCCTCAGCTCTCCATGCCATCTCATATCGCTGACTCACCTGATCATACACATATTGAAAAGATAAATAATCACCAATATACGTATTTCATGCTAAAACAGCAATCATCAGTTGGTCCAGATTACTATCTTCACACATATATACAATCAGTGCTCAGCTTTATATTCAGATAGCTGAGCACTGATTGTATATATGTGTGGAGATAGTAATCTGGACCAACTGATGATTGCTGGTTTAGCATGAAATACGAATATTGGTGATTATTTATCTTTTCAACATGTGTATGATAAGGTAGGTCAGCAATAGGAGATGGCATGGAGAGCTGAGGGTCGTGTGAAAGTCTAAGATCAAGTCCCTTATATATTACATTATATATGTGCTGGTGTGTGTAAGTCTGTACAGTGTATTAATTTAAATAATATTGAATAATAAAATCTATTCTTTGTAATAATTGAATAATAGCTATATAAATAATATTTTATTAATGATTATAAATAAATGATGCTACTGCTATATAAAAAATTAAAATCTATTAATTATTTAAATAAAATTAGTACTATTAATATTATTTATATTTTTATAAGTATACATAGCAAACATACGTTTCAGATCTTACACATTAAATCTGACCATCATTACATAATAAAATAATTCGGTTGATTTTTCAATTCCTCGAAAAAATAATCACTCTCTTTCTCTCTCACTTACACCCCTCAGGCACCTTTAGTTTTGTGTTTCAGTGATATACTTTATTGTACAATAAATAGGTTACATGAATTTTTACAATGTTTTTGCCAGTGTTACAATGTCATGACAGATCTAACAAATGTGTTATCAATTAGAAAACTTACAGCAGTTCAAATAGGTTTACAAATTACGAATTACTGATTACATTTTAACATAGATGATTACAGTACAATTAAAGGAGATAAGATTAAATAGAAATATTTTACAGTGTAGAAATATTTACATTAGCCATTATACATTTATTATTATTTGTAATGATTTCTTTCTTTTTACTTATTTATGTGTTCCAAATCAAACTTCATTGTTCATAAAAAGTTACATTGTTGAAAACTACCTAGCTTTGGAACAAACAGATAGATATTGTTACAGTTCAAATAGATTTTTAGGCAGGTATCTGATAAATGTAAACTTGTAAACTGTGTATTTTCCTATGTTCTATTTTCATTGTCTGAGGGTTTAGTTCATCAGTTTAACATAGTTTTTAATTGAAATAAATATATCCTTTGGACTATTCTACACACAGATGTGGTGTTTAAAAATTGTTGAAAAAGAGATATGTAAAGAAACAAAAAATAATAATTGTTCTTGTTACAGCAAAAGTCATTTGGTTTTTGAGGTTATGCTTTGTTTTTAGGTTTTTAATAGTGACCTTGTAGCAGCAAATATACCTGGGTGTGCAATTTTGCCATCTCTGGCTTTCAGTTGTTTGAGCTTATTAGAGAATGTGGCTAGGTCCCTTCTAGTGTTGTTTCTAAGGCAGAAAGTACATCTTGTGTACCACAAGGTATATAAACAAAAAGTTGCTGCATGGGCTGTTAGTATTGAGCCTTTACTGAGTGTCACTATTAGGTTATCAAGGGTGATGTTATTTTGTTTATATGTGTTAATCATAATTTCTCAGGTAATAAGACTAGATTACATTTTGCTATTTATTAACAAATTTTTCTGTTCTTACTACAGTTGTGATATTTATAGAACTTTTAATAATTAATAAATGCTTAATGGTAGACTAAATTGATTTCAGATATATATGACTATACAAGTAAATGGGCTTAGATCGAAGAAATTGATAGATTTTTTAATTTGCACTGATAGCTTCATAATACAACAAAAATGTCTGTTAGAGAAAAAGTACACCAGATTAAATAAGGTCAAGTGTTATTTTTCAAAAATCTAAAAACTTATCACTGATGAAAGCCATAAACTAGAGACTAGTATGGGAATATTGGAAAGGCAACACTGGGTAAGAATTTATTAAGCAATACCATTGGCATTTGCTTATTACTAAAAAGTTTACTAGCGGGAGTAATTGTAGTGAGAATAGAAGTTCCTAATATTTTGTTCAAGGCAGATTAAATTTTTTACATAATGTAATGTCATGACCAATCATAATCAAATAATAACATTGTTTTGTGCTACCATTTGCTGTTGATATATATATAAAACATACTCTCCAAGAGTTCCCCAAAACAATAGCTATCTGAGATATGGTGATGGATTTAATGTTTTATTTGCTTGTTTTAGCCTCAAAATGGTGATATCCATGCATTTTGAATAAATATGGTCAAATAGAAGTATTTGCAAATAAATATTTTAATGGAAGTGTTCAGGTTTATGCAAACTGATCAGTTAATTAAAGCCAAATGAAATGGTGTTTTTTTTTCACTATCCATGGCAGTTCATCCAATGAAAATAAAAATACCTAGATATCATGGTGTATACATATGCACATTAAAATAACACTGGATGAGAAAGTATTTTATGCAACCATTATCCCTTATGAAAATATTAATGGCAAATGACTCTGATCATATAATCAAACTAAGCTAACAGTTAAATAAATAGCCATGTGATTTATAATAAAAACAGATTCCATAAGTTTTCTGGAATCAATTAACAATGATAACATGACCAGTGAGTGTGACAATATTGAAAAATGAGAAAAAAGAAAATGCTCTCATGATTGGAAGATTTTGAGGATATAATGTACACTCTTTCAGATAATACACATTTCCTATGAATAAGGTTTAATATCCATGCTCTTTATTATTAACTATAAAATCTTTTTTTTTTGGTAGATGAAATCAAAAACATTTCATAACGCGAATGTGTAAATATAAATATTAGCAGTCTTGTGCCATTAAGTTCCATATAAAAAGTAGGCAACAGCAAGTAAATTGTAGAAATGATGATCTTAAATCCTTCCTAACTATAATCTGCCTTTGATACACTCAATCATTGAAAAATGTCAACTAATATATTGGATGAGATTAACTAAATATTTGGGGTTCCTAAAATACAAAAAAAAACACTTTTATCATATAAGCACACAATAAAAATATGGAGACATGACACCTATTTTCAAATACAAAATATTATAATGGATAATTATTTCAATTAAGAAACTGAAACCAAATTTAATTTATCTTTTAAATTAATACCTTGCAGTATCTAAATGGTCAATTTCTATTTTAACAAATACAGAAATGAGGTTTTGATTTCCAAGAATTCTCTTTTCAAAATCTTTAGAATTTTATACCTGTATAAAAATATGAATGTGATAATATTAGATCACTCCTCATTTATGATTATATGATTGCACTATATTTATATAATAGACCTGAATTGATATTTCATTTAATTACTGAAATAAATTTAGCACTGCCAACAAAGTCTTACCCAGTGATGTTGGTGGGTGAATTGAATGCATAATAAGTATAGTTTGGGTAGTTTTTGGTTATGTGCACTGTAGCCACACTGCAGTGTCATCTAGTGGCCACAGTATGCGTAACCAAAAACTACCGTTTGTTTATAAATATGTATTTTTAATTATGAGTAACTTAATTAGTGTGAAAGTGTCTTTTACTTCTTTAAAGTATATTTTCTTTTACATGCACACACAAAAAACATCTCAATATTTATTGAGCTGTTTTTTTTTCTTATCTGCATTATATAATTAATTCTGAATTATATCCAGTAGTCTTTATAGATCATCTTGGTTTGATGTGAAATTCAAAATAGATTTCAAAATTTCACCATGAATTCTGCTAAACTATGTAGTCAGACTTCTGTTAAAATTGGTTGTCCTAAAAGCAATCATATAATAAAAGAACAATATCCTTACTTTAATTCCTTCTGAAACTTGGTTCGCATTTATATATATTACAATGTCTTCATTGAAATATTTGACATAAATAAACAAAACCTTTAATAAAAGAGATGTATCTACATCCTTTATATAGAAATGCAAAAGAAAATAAAATTCACTTGGAGACTATCTGTCAACAAAAAAATCAAAACTTTTTTTAAATTAATCCACATAAATATACTGTGTGTTCAGTTACATTTATATTTCGTTTAAAAATAAATTGAAACCCTACAAAAATAATTATAATCATTTGTTTATTTGCTTAGTATATAAGATATATTGTTTTAGAAGCTTAACTATTAACAAAATATAATAAAGAAACCTGTAAAAATTCCAATTCCAATTAATATATAGATTCATTAGTGGTTTAATTAAGTCCTTTAATTATGCAACTGTAATCATAGATTTTAATAATAATTAAGATGTGATTTATAATTTATATTTTTTCACATCTATCTATCTATCTATCTATCTATCTATCTATCTATCTATCTATCTATCTATCTATCTATCTATCTATCTATCTATCTATCTATCTATCTATCTATCTATCTATCTATCTATCTATCTATCTATCTATCTATCTATCTATCTATCTACCTACCTACCTACCTACCTATCTACCTACCTATCTACCTACCTCCCTCCCTATCTATCTATCTATCTATCTATCTATCTATCTATCTATCTTTCTATCTATCTATCTACATACCTACCTACCTACCTACCTATCTACCTACCTATCTATCTCCCTCCCTCCCTCCCTACCTACCTATCTATCTATCTATCTATCTATCTATCTATCTATCTATCTATCTATCTATCTATCTATCTATCTATCTATCTATCTATCTATCTATCTATCTATCCATCATCCACCTACCTATCTATTTATCTATCTACCTATATATATATATATATATTACAAAGAAATCAAGTCATATATTACATGATCTAATTTAGCCAGTTTGTATTACATATGTTATATAATGAGCTTGCAAATAGCTCTTAACAAACTTTTCAGAATATCCCCAGCCTCAGACCGCTTTCTCCTACTGACTTTCTTAGTGAGGTACTAGGATATTCAAGTATTAGAAGTAAAATATCAGAGTAAGCCGAACACTTTATCTATTGGATAACTATTAAATAGAAAATCTGAAATTTTCAGACAATCATATGATTTCCAAATAGCCATATGGGACTGAAGTAAGTTTAGATACACCATATAGCTTTAGCGATATAAAATCACCAAAGCCTTAATAGCAAAAAATAAAATTACAAAAAAATCAAGTAATATGGTGTATCTGAACTTAGTTCAGTCTCATATGACTATTTAAGTTAGATAGCTGGATTGGAAGACATGAATTTCTGAAATTTTCAACTCTTTACTTAATAGTTCTCCATTAGGTAAAGTGCTGGGCTTGGCCTGGTATTTTAAATCTAATGCTTAAATATCTTAGCACCTCACTGAGGAAGTCAATAGCAGAAACTGGCCTGATGTTGGGGATATTGTGAAAAGCTTGTTGAGAGCTATTTGCAACACATTATATATGAATATATCAGTATCTGCTAATTTCCATTTATAAAACAGATGAGTAAAATTATCAGAAGACTGCAGTTATATGTAGAAAGATCAAATCTAAGTAAATTTATCATTGGTTGTAGGAAAAAAATTATGCCATAATTATTGGATGCAGATTTTTGGTTGAACATTTAGAAAAATGATCTTGAAGTTAACAGCATTTTCTGTGAGCCACCTTTTCTTCTGATATCTGATGATAGAATAAGTTATCATAAAATTACATGATAAGAAATTGCGCTTAAAATAAATTCTACTCCAGGTAAGATCATCCCAAATACAAATATAATTCCTTCGTTTTTATTAAGCTATTTTAACCAATTCACAATCGCTACTACATATGAACTTTTAGATTTTTTGTTTACACAAATATAAATTATAGATCAACTATATCCATTTCAATACTTTATTTTTTAAATACCCCACCCACCCACCCACCCACTAATAATCTAATGCTCATGGTTTATCAAAATAATTGAATTCCTAATTAAGGATAAAATACTCTATCTGATCCTTCTCTTAATCTCGCATTTCTATTTTATTAAAAGAGATTTTTATTTTCTTCAGTGACCACTATAAATTGTAATTAATCATATTAAACAGAAATGAACTATAGCTCTGATTATGGTTCATTTAAACATTGCAATATTTGACTGACCAACATTCTTTAAACCTTAAGTAAACATGATATTTCTAACTTTTTTCTTTATATTCTGGCTAATTTGCTTATCTTGAATGATAAAATGCTTCACAAATTCAAGTCTTTAGAATTTCATCCCACAAGGTTCACCAATATTTTTTTATCAACTAATCTTCTCCATAATATATATATCTATATCTCCAAAAATAGTTAACTATACATAATAAAAATATAATCTATAAAAACTAACAAATATACATATAAAGACATTAATTAAAGCAATCTTCATATAGAAAATAAATGAAGCAAAGCTATACATAATAGCAGCAGAAACACTAAAAAATCAATTATATTTAAATATTAATAATCCAAAATACAGAACATTTGAAGAATAATAAAAATAAATCTGTAAAATTACTTAGGAGTGATATGAATTTATAATGTAATTAAAAAAAGTAAAATGTAAAGAAAACAAAAAATGATATCAATAAAAGAAGAAATTGTTAAATAATCTTAAAAGAAAGTGATGGTTGTTTATTAAGTTGTAATAAAGAAAGGAAGTAGGATGTTATGAAGTATTAAAGCAGGAAAAATGTATTTGTATATATATATAAATCACATCATTGCAACCAATAAATAAGCCAGTAGAATATTATCAATCTGTTGTCAAAGTGTTATTCATTTTTTAGATATGAATGTTGCCTTGACAACAGATTGTTGATATTCTATTGGTTTATTTAAGCATTTATTGTAATCACGTGATTTACTTATAATAACCAATTAGTTGTTGGTATTTATGGTTTAATATATATATATGGATGTGAGTTTAATAAAATTATTTTTGAATAAGGTATAATGAAATATATTTTTAAGTCATTTTTTTAAAAAAAAAAACAATTAAAATTTAAATTAACACTGAAGTTAGAATAAATTATTTTTAATTAAAAAAATAATTAATAAAGTTATTAATTAATAAAAAATAAGAATAATCAAATAGTTTTAATTGTTTGAATGTTCATAAGAAGTTCTACTGAACTTGATCTTAAAAGTTTGATATTTTACTATTTGCAGTAGTTAATTAGTGAATTGATTGCCTTATACGATTAGTTTTTTACATTAGAATTACTAAATCGTAAAAACGTAATTTTAATTACAGCTTCCAAAAATAAATAAATGCATATTTAAAAGCATTCTGTTTAGGTCAAACGAATTAAATAAAATGAATTTATTAAATGATTTATTTAGAAAGTATTTATTAAATATTATATTAATTAATAACTGAATATTTTTCACAGCAAGTAACTTAGCTGATACTTTAAAACAATATTTTTTAATATATATATATACACTCATACATGTATAAAAACAGGTTTTATCATTCATATTCTTAAAAAAAGGCAATAATATAATTAAGCCTCGAATACGTCATCGGGTTATCAACAGCAATCTGGCATAGATTTTCACTATTTCTTAAATTAAGCATCATTTTGATTTCAAAACTTATTAGAAATAACTGATTCTTATATTTATGGAAAATTTAATAAAATCTCATTTTCTTTTCAAAAAACAAATCTATTAGAATTTTTTGTCAAATATTTGTTTCAAAGACATCGCAAATCTAAATGACCAATGAATTTATAACCGTAAACTTCATAAATTGATCAGCATCTTTTAGTTGCCTAGTAACACGTTTTATCTTCATCTTGTCTTTAGCCAATCATACAACTTACTTTCATTCGCTACAAATATCCCATAATAATGCAGTAAAAGGATTAAACTTATACGGACTTTATCAATTCATTGTATAATTTATAACTTTTATCAGGAATAGGCTATTACAGACAACTTTTATAATGAGAACAAGGGCCATTAAACTAATATGATTGAGGGCAATTTCAAGTACAGTACTTAAAAATTATCTCAAAAGCTTATCTTTTGTTAAAAGTTTAATATTTAAGGAGTCTCTGCAAGAATGTTGAACAATTCAATAAAATAATTGTCTAATTAAAAAAAAAAAATGTCTAATTAATGACGCCTGAAAATTTAATTATATTTTTTAAAATAAAAAACAAAATTATATTTGGGGGAGGGGAGGAAGAAGGATTTCTTGTAAATAGCAAAACAATTTTTATTTTATTTTTTATATTTGTTATATATATATATATATCATAATTAAGAGTATCATTGTGGAGGAAAAGAATCAGAAGGCAAGATTCTCGAAGTAATAATTAATGGGATCATTATAGACGAAAGAATCAAGCAGAGGGCGACATTATTGGGTCGTTGTATTTCATATTATTCTTGCAGGAGATGGTGAAGATATCCATACACCTTATAACACATTATGGAATACTGTTCAGCAATGTATTATATTTTTAATAATTAAGGAGCACTAAGGTTATTAAATACATGTAATAAAGACAATGTTCAAATATATAAATACCTCACTTATCTTACAATTCATTACATTTCAACTATCCACTATTATATAAAAGCTCCAGATATCTTCTCTTGCCACATACATATTTGATTAATTATCTTTATTCAATAGAGAAGCTTGAAGGTTGAAATATTTGATCTTATACCCTTATGAATAGTGGTAGTATATGAGAAAAAAAAAGCTGCTTATGTATTTGGGGGTCGCTTGATTAAGTATATCTGAGAGGACCACTAAATATCACATGATCACCATTCTCTATGCTTACACAAGCTGTTTACACAGAGACTAAACTCTCCATACAGTAGCACCACTCAGTGCTAGCCAGATTAATCAATGGATGCAAGATTTGTGCATAAAATCTCCATCTCTGGCTTGCACTGAGTGGCACTATTGTATGGAGAGTTTAGCCTCGGTATATCTGAGAGCCATGACTAGATAGAAGCCAATTGGACTGATTGCTCCCAATCTGTCACATGTTTGAAGAAGGACCCATACCTATCAATGTTTATGCAATTAAAAATTGTATTAAAAGAGTATAACTCATTATTTAAAAAATAACAATAACAGAAACATCTATATATGCTTAAAGACATTTCCCCCTCTCTCCTTGAATGCTAATGCAATATTTTGTACAGATTTATATTATTACTTATCTATATTGCAGTGTATGATTGACTAATTGCATTACAGCTTCCACCAACTTTCATGCTGCATGTAGTATGCATATAATAGGCTTCTGTGTAGTCTCAAAAAATAAAGATATGCAATTTGTTATCTTTAAAAAAGTTATTTTGGCCAAGAAAATTGTTACCCTATTTTTCAATACCTTTTAATTAAGAGAAAATTAGGAAAATATTTTTGATTATTTTAATGCAAATTTAATAAGTTTAAACCAATATAAAAATATTTATTTTCAGTTATTATCTGCTTTTGTAAAGAAATTTTAACAATCTAACTATTTTTTCTTAGAAAGTCCAATTCAAAACGAAAAAGAAATGTAGGCAAAAAAACTCAAAGTAATGATGTCAAAAGAAAATTAAATTACATAAAAAAAAAATTACAGTTGAAAAGCTTAAAAAAGTGCTTTTCACACATTCTTAAGAATTCACAAAGATAATACAGAATTGGAATGAACTAATCAAAAAATGAAGTATTCATAATCTCCAGAACAAATGTTCAGGATATTAAGATGAATATTGATAATAATACTAAAGAAACATATTTGCAAGAAAAAAGCAATGTCATGGAAACAATTCAGTGTAGTGTGCCTGAAATAAAGAAATACTTATTGAACTATTAAAACAGTTAATCCTGCTACTTGGCCAGAAAGCATGAGATAGCTAATAATAGATTATTTAGTCAAAAACAGATCACCAAAAATTTTTGTGGATGAATATCCCCACCAAAATAATAGAGTTCACTTTTCAAAAGTTCATCATAAAAGAAAATTTCTAAATGGTAAAATCAGATATTGACTCTGAATAATGTATTCTCATAGAAAGGATAAACTATTTTGTTTCTATTCTTGTCTTTCCTTGAAAATATAATAATTGCTTTATCCACAGCAATATTCAATAATTGGCCAAATAGCCATATTAAGACTGGCAGAACATAAAAAGGTCAAAGCATCATGGTTCAAATGTGAAGGGAAAATTTTCTGGAGTTCAGGCTGGACTCTTGAAGGATAATTCAAGAGCATTTTTTTACGGTCTGCACATGTCATAATTACAATCTTTTTTGGCAGATACAACTAAAACTTGCTCTGGTATATTAACTTTCTTTGCTATAATTTAATACCTTTATGCTTTATTATCATCATCCACAAAGTAATCATCAGTTCTCCAGAAATATGTTAAAAGTGTAACTACAGAGCCTTTTTGTGATATACCGTGAAAATGTGACATTTAAAGTGTTAATATAGTAAGGTATCATATAGGTAAAGTCTATGTTACACTTCTTAAAATATCAGAAATATGAGAATATACTTAAATTAAAAGTAATATGAACTGCTTGTTTTCTCAATAGAAAATTACAAGGTTATAATATCTCTCAATTTTTGGTATGATTAGCAAGGAATTTCAAAGTGATTCCATGAATATTTCTGTAGCAATTTCTTCACGTGAAAAACTATTATGTTGGGTAACCAAATATGGAGATACTGGATTTGAGCAAGTATTTGTTAAATAAAAATATTCTCTGAAGATTTGGAGAGAATTCCAGATTTTCAAAATAAAAGATTGAGAAAAACAATACTTTAATTAGCCACTTATTAATCCTGCAGAACTGACTACATGCACTTATAAAATTAATTTATCATCAAGATAAAAATATTAAAAATTATATTTCATGTACTACTAATTTAGATATATATTTAAATGTGGAAGATATAAGTTGTCAATCACAAATCCTTTTTTTGGGTAGTAAATTAATATTAAAAGAACTTGAATATATCAGTAACTTAACAGTAAGAGCTTGTGAAGAATGTTGTAAAATGTAAAAAAAGTTTATATTATGGTTAATTACTGTCAGTACTAACTCAAAATACATTATTAACATATACTATCTAATACAATCAATATTTTATAATAAATAAATATTAATAAACTAAGCAAGTTAAAATATCACTTGATTACCATCTCTTATGCCAGCACAAGTATGTTTTATATTATATATTAATTTTAAATGAATACACTATAAGAATGATGATAATTATTAAATATTAAAACAAAGATTATATTCTAATTTTAATGACCAGTGGTTAGAATGGCTTTCTTAAATATTTGCTAGTGCAAGAATTTGATCTTAAATTTTATTTATTTGATTGTAGAAATATAATTGCAATCTTTCAGTGGTTGGATTAAAGCAAAAATGGGGTCTAAGAAATCAAAGAACGAATAGAATTTGGAGAAGAGTTCTCTCTTTATATTGTAATGGGAATAAGTGAAGCTGATTTGGGAATCTTAAAGAGAAAACTTTGGTTTCTTCCTCTTTGTGGAAAAATAAACAAGCTGAGTCTATATTAGCAGAAAATATATTTTTCACTAAGAAGATATAGATTGATAAATTAATCTTGTTAACGAAATCAAGATTAGATAATTTAATTGGTCAGTTTGTGGGCAAGGTTGTACTCTTTCCATCAATTTATTTTAGTTGATGGAGTATGAGTATTGAGAAGATTTTTGTAAAAGCCATTTTTAACTGATGGTGATGTATTCATTAAGGTTATGTCAATAAATTTCTACGAGTCTGAGAAAAGAGTTCGAATTTTTACTATTATATTTACTAATTATTTGGAAGCAAATTATAGGCATAGAATGAAATAAGAATCCATTATTATTAGTGTTGTTTTTTTGTTTTTTTTTGCATAATTCTAACACACATAGTCACATCTTTCCTTTCTCATATCAGTTTGATGCATAAGGGGTTTGTTTTCTTTTTTGAAAGAGGTAGTAAAATTTATGGTGAGTATGTAATAGGATGGATTATTTTGCAGAATATTAGATGTTAATGGAATGATTTTGGCATGTAATGTCAGATGAGCTTTGGATAGGGAATTGGTTATGGTTTCAACGGATGTAAGTTGTATGTCTTGAATTGAGATTCACATCGTACTTGTGGATTTGTAAATGAGAAAACTTAGAAAATTATGAGAAGGGAAGTGGAGATATATTTTTTCCAGTTAAGATGTTCCATGTAGATAACTTATTGAGGTTTTGTTTCACCGATTGGTTTGAATAGTTATCGCAAAACTCATTTCTAGAGCAGTTTTTTCTCTTTTCTTAGAGTTATAATGTCCATATTTGTTTATGAAAGGTTGCTATATATATAAAAGTTGTAAAAAAAATTTTTGGGAATTTAAAAAAGATCTGCAAATGTTGTAGACATTATATTCATTTGTGAACAACTTTGCTGTGAAATCAGATAATAAAGGCTGTTTTAATATTATTTTTACACTCTGTTTTGCTGCTCTGGTTAATTTCAGTATTTTGTCTGGTTATCAAACAGGTTGAAAAAGACAGGATTATTAATACATTTGATAAAAAGAAATATTTATTATTATCTTTAAAGTAATTTAAGTTAAAAAAAAAGATTGTCATAAAAATATATTACAGAGTCGAAGAAAGCATATATTAATAACAATTTAATTAATAGTTCATTGTGTTTTTAAAAAAGAATCCTTCATCGCATTTATAGATTATTAATGACGTCAGAGTAATGAACTTTTAACGTATATGTATATTTGTATGTGTAATTAAAAATTTAATGATTGAAATGAAACTATATGAATATTATTTATTATTTTAAACTTAACTGAGAGTAGTCACAATCACATAAAGATGAACATTATTATAAGATTATTTAAGTAAAATTTGTTTTACCTCATATACATTATAAACTAAGTCTGTATACAATCATTTTGTGATATATATGTTTAATGATATCTTTATATCATAGCTTTAGATGTAATCCTATGAGATAGTGTAGGAATAATCGCTGTTTTACAGTCTATATGCCAAATTTTTCACTTATAAGCTCATCTGCACCACTTTTGCACTAGGTTCAATTCTTTTGTATAAAATACAGTATGCTATAGATGAATAGTATTTATCATTTTTTTCTGAATATACATCAAAATTAAAATTTAAGCATACATATTGCTTATTTTATTGAGTCTTCCAAGTCTATTGTGCTTCCAACAGATTTTTAATGTTTGGAATTAAGCAGATCATTTTTAAAATTGGAATCAGTCACACATGTCCCAAATCTGTTTTTTATTAATTTTATTGATAAGAGAATAAAAGTGATAGGTTTACAAAGAAAACAACAATTCTAAAATATAAGTTAAAAACCATTATAGATTTGTTTTGAATTAATCTTGAAAATTAGATAAATGTGAAATGTCTAATGAAAGAAGAATAATGTTATTTTTTAAATATGACTTGGCTGAATTTGAATTTTTGTTATATATATATTGATTAACAATAAAAATGTTACTTTACAAGATCTAAACTTAGGCTTTTAAAATACTGGCATTTTCTTTTGTTTCACCTGGTGAGAGTTTTTGAAAATGCTGAATCCTTCATTTCTGTATAAAATATTTTACACCCAAACTCAATACATTGGACTTAGAATTTTTAAAATGTAATTTTATAAATGAATAATATTCCAAAAAATCACATTTGACTTTTTAAATATTTAAAAACTGGGAAAATAAGAACAATGCATCGTAAGAGTCATCAAAAACTTGGTGAAAGCAATCTTTCAGAAAATGAATGATTTCTTTTTTATTTAAAATTTTTTTAAATGTACATGAATATGTTGACTTGTGATAAATGTAATAAATCATGCTTTAAAATCTGATATTTAGTTTATAATTATTAAAATATTTGAATTTTTTGTTGATAATATGTCAATTTTGTCAGGATGGTTAGCAACGAGTTTCACATGAAGCATCGTCAAGAAGAAAAGAATGCTTAAAATAAAGATGATTGATATTTTCCAACTGTCCATAAGATACTGACCTTTTCAATTTTTTTTCAATTAAAAACTCAAAGCAGAATGGGAAAATCTACTTTATTTAAAAACCTTATCCTAATACAAGTTAGGTTAATAGTAAAACAACATTCTAAAGCTGTATAACTATATCTCTCTTTTTGATGAAAACATCCAATGATTTTAAACAAATATATTTTTATAGTAAAGGGGTTCAGTGCACTGAAATTAGGGCATCAATGTACCATGTTCAGCACATGCACCATAAGTAGCTATCTATAGTATACTATTAAGATATTGGGTGTTAAATTATGATTTCAACTTATCTTGCTTTAAGTTGAAATCAAAATATTAGAAGCTAAAACAAGAACAGCTTTATACTCTAGTGCCATCTATAGTTAGCTTGAGTAATCAAGGATTACAAATGGTAGCATCAATAACAGTTGAAATTAAAGCTGGAAATAATGCAATTATGCATTAATCAACTACTTTTAATTCTATTTTACTAATCAAGATAAAAGCTTTAAATTCAAAACAACTTAAAAAGAGATTTTACATCCAATTATGAGTATGGAGATAGAGGGGAAGAGTGCTAGTATTACTAGTACTTGTATATACATGTGTGCATGTTTCTTCATATTGTATCAAAGACATGCAAAGGTCATGTATGCAGATAAATATGAAAAACTCAATGATCTTATTCATTGTTGTGGTTATGCATGAAATCTAAAAAGTAATTCTGGATAACAAGCATAAAATATTAATTAGTCATTTTATCATCTGATTTTTTTTTTTGCAAGAATGATCTATTGATATAGAAACCTCCAAAAAACATTTGACATCTGTTGCATGTAAAATTATGTATCAGCATATTATATAAATAACAAAAAAATACCTGGTACAAACCTTTTTTGTATGAATCCCACAAATAACCTCACAGATCACTCAATACCTTTCCATAAGATGTATTAATAAAATGTTAGCCGTTAGTACTTCGAAGTGTTTGGCTTTGGGTTGATATTTTTAAATCTAGTGTCTGAACCTACCCTGACACCTCTCTGAGGAGTGCCAAAGCACAAAACCATGGTCAAGGGTTTGGGGAGGGGTTCCTGACAGAGATATTTTAAGTGCTGGCTCTGGCTAAGCATTTATCACAAAGCTTGTAGAGGAATTGGCAATCCTCACTGTTTACTTCAATTCCATCTCTCTTTTCCCCAAGTGTAATATCTTTTTTAGATGTACTTCGGGTGGATCTCACAATGCTATCTTACTAATAAAATACTGGGTTTTTAACTTTCAGTACTTTAAAATACAGATTATTAGAAAAAGTGTGAGAATTGGACAGAAGACTTCCTTTTTTCAATAATTGTTTTAATCCCTGTTACAGTTTTACAAACTTGTAACAAAAACTATAAAAATGATATATTAAACAGATCATTGTATAGGAAATAGTGTACTTAAACAGTGGAGAGAACAATAGTTTCACACTCCCAATTCAAGATGCTTCAGATTGGCCTATATAAATCGAAAGTTAGGTTAAAGATGGCTGCTCTTATGTTTATAAAAGTCGCTATCTTGTGTCGTGGTTTGAGAGGTCCCTCTATTGGCAAAATAAAGATATTGCTTGACTATTATAAATTTCAAGGTGCATTTGATACAGGTTATAGCTGGCTTAAAAGTATGTACATATACTTCCTGTGTGCTTAATAAATAATTACAACTTTATATTAATTATCCTAACTTGAGAAGCAGAAATATAATTTAATATGTCTGTTTCAATATAAATTTATTAATATGTCTATTATAATACTACCCTTTTAAATTTGATTTTATTGCTGTTTTTATTTGGTGCACTTTTAGACTTTGAAGCTTATAAGTCTAAGTATTATAACCCAGCACTATTATTACTGGTGAGGTTTCTATTTTTTATGAACTTCTGAACAATCAACCCAGTCAATGTTTTTTAGTTCTGAGTTTAACAAATGTTTAATATACATATATTCAGTTTCTTTTATTAGATCTTAAAAAAGTTACTTTATTTAATTAATAAAAATCAATTTTAAGTTTTAAACATATAATAAAATATTAAAATTTTTACAATATAAAGGGCACTCTGTCAATTTGATTATGAGACAAAAATCTTAGATATTAATCTGTCATCCTAAAATAAAATTAATGTCTAATATAAGTCATAAAACATCAAATTCTCATGAGAGTGTGAATATATTCCCTGAAGCTCATAACATTTACTAATGGTTAAGTCTTTAATTGCTCTATCTATTATTTATATTTTTTAAAAATGTAAACAAAATTGATTACTTAGACATTTTTTTTTAAAAAAAATAAAATAATTTACAATATATACTGAAATTAACAATTGCTATGTGGTTTGACTTCATAAAATTTCTTATTATTCATTTTGCAAATATGATTAAATAATCAGTAGTTTGTGTTTCGAGTATGAGTTTGAATACTTTTTAAATTAATTTTTATTAAACTAAAATATTTATGTTAAAAAAATATCTACATTTAAATAAGTACTTTTCTGAAGGAAAACAACAAATTTCCATGGTAATTCACAAATAAATGCAAAAGCAGGACATGAAGCTGGTCATACAAGAAAGTACCCCAAAAAACCACAATCATTTCTGGTTTGTGAGTGTGCTGTAGTATATACTTTTGCTGTTACAACTTCTTTTAGGAACTCTACTGCATCAATCTGCCATGTAACTTCATTATGGGGCCACTTAGCACATTTTTTGTTAAGTGTATTTCATGTATTTATCAGTTTTTTAATAATGGCTGAAATGTTCCAAAATGTGAAATTCTGTGTTTGTTTACAAAAAACTGCAAGGAGAAAAGTTGTAATGCTTGAAACAGATTATAAGAAAGTTGATCATATAAAAAACAAGTTTATGAGTGATTTAATAGAAATATTAAATTTACCACATCTCTAAAAAGCATCGCAAGTAAAGCCCAAATTCAAAACAATGCTGATATTTTTTGATGCAATGGCATTTTTCTCTCACATTTAATTCATAATGATCAGACATTTTATCTGCAAGTTCTGAAATATTTATATGATGTGGTAAAATGTAAACATTCTGTTTTGTGGCAAGGAAAACAATCCAAACTCCACCCCAACAAAGTGTCATCTCTCAAAGCCTTGAATATGAAATATTTTAATTAAATTTAGCATGATCCAGCTAATCTATCAGCTACATTCACTCAATCTGATTTTTTTCTTAATCTCTCAAATGAAAAAAGTCTCATTTTTTTGTGAACTTAGAAATGGAGGTATTAAAATGTATCACTTTGCAAGGGTTTCTGGACTACTCGACACGTGACAAACAGGTTTAAATTGGTGCATTGCATTAAGTAGACTATACTTTTAAATACCATTCAATTTACAACACCTAAAAATAAATATACAATTTTTTTATTATAAAATTTCTATTATTTTTGGGTCTCTCCTTGTTTAGGACAAACCACTAGTTTTTTTAATCATAATGTTTCCAACGTTCATAAAGAATTGATATTATTATCAAAATGATTGATATCAAAAGCATGTGTCAGCACTTTATTTATGCATTCTTAAATGGAATAATTTTTTTTTTTATAAATTTTATTCATTAGCTGAATTAAAAATTGATATTTTATAAACATGTAATTCATTGGTTAAATTTTATATCATTTTTGTTATAAAAACAGAAACATGTAATCAATAACAAATATTATATGATTTTCGGTTTTCTTAGCTTTAATTAAATTCCATGATATTTATTGAAACAATACTTAGTTTATCTCATATTAATCACTGATAAATTAGGCTTAAATAAGCAGTAAATTACCATATTACTTCGAATATATGATGGTTTTTTTCCAAATTTGACCTTGTAAACAAGGGATGCATCTTAAATTCAAACCTAGTATTTTTAGTATCGTATTAGTGCAGATTTTTGCTTTATGTTATACATACACATAGTATTTATACTATTCATAATTTAATATCTCATATAATTTCTAATGTATAGTTTACTAGTGTTTTCCTGAAGGTTTGTGATGATGGTGTTTTAGTTGTATTTATATCTTGGATTATTTACATCATCTAATATGAGTACTGAATGTCTTTAGAAAAATTTAACTTTATTTAAATATTCCAAGTACAATCAACTATTGGTAATAGCAGGTGTATACTATTATGAACAGTTGATTGTATTTGGAATATTTATATAAAGTTAATTTTTTTAAAGACATTCAATCCTTAATATTAGATGATGGAAATAGTTTGATATATAATCACAACTAAATTGAGCATGTTTTGAAATAAATATATTATTTCTACTGACTACTGCCTTGTCACTGTATTTTATTTGATTAGAGCATTACCCTTAAATTCAGTACTCATGAGTCTAAAGATCATCAATTTAAGCCCATGCTACTACATTTATTGGCCCTAGGTAAGCAATACCTGAGGAGAAGAATATCTCTTGAAATATTGTGATACATACTAACTTATGTATTTTTTTCTCATGTGTCATAGCATCATCTGGGAAGTGAACCCTCTAACCTGGGACAACTGCTTGTAAGACAGCTGTGCTGACCTCTTGCCCACCAATGCTTGACAACTTATGTATTATTATTATTATTAATAGTTGTATGTAATTGAAAAGTTTAAAAAAAGTTATTTCAGTTATTATATAGTAGAGATGTCTGCCCATCCCCTGTACATGTATTAAATGGATTATGTCCTGTACATGAGGGGTCAGATTGACTTTAGGTCAACATGGGTGTGACAAGAATCTCAGCCTCAGGGTGGCCTTTGAGCATTCCATCATATGGATGGATGGTTGAAGAGGTAGAGTGGATTGAAACCTGTCCATTAAAGTATGCAGATTGGCTATCTTAATATATTTCTGAGCACTTTTTGCATACATGCATAGAGATGATAATCTGGACCAACTGATGATTACTGGTTTAGCATGAAATATTGGTGATTATTTATCTTTTCAACATTTATGTATTCAAGTGTATCAGTGATATGAGATAGATTGATGAGTGGTGGGTCATGCGAAAGTCTGTGCTCATATACCCTATAGATTAAAACTAGATTGTGGAAATAGTCAAATGTAGATACTTATAATTAGATAACTGTTCTATAATTATTATTCACTATTATATGCATATAATAAAATAGAGTATATGATGTTTTAACAACAAACGGTGTTTTCAGTTTTAGTGGAACTTCATGAAATTTGGTGCTGAGCATTATAAATATCATTATTCGTAATAAATCTGGAGGCAGCCATATAACCATTGTTATTAATATGCAAAATGCACTAATTTACATATTTGAATAATGTGAAAGATGGATGCTGTTTTTTTCTTTTATTAATGATGTCATTTGCAATAAGCCATGCCAAATTTCCCTTTTCTGTCATCTTGCTTCACACAGACCAGATTAACATTTGCAAATTGAAACTATATCCAGATTCTGATTCATGATCTAGAAATATAGACATATGGATTGAATGTTTTTTGTCCTTTTAAAATATTTGTGCTATATTACTCTTGTTGAAATTTTGGTTGAGATTTTCCATAGTATTTGTTTTAAATTAAAATTTTTGTTAGGTACAGTGTTTTTTCATTGTATCTGATGCTAACTAAATCTTTTATATGTATATATTTTCATATTGCACTTTCTATCGGCTTCATATCTGCATAATTAATAATTTCAGAGCTGAAAAATTTTAAGTTTACTAATTTATGTGTCATCAGAATTTGAGATTGTGTGTGTATAGTGTCTCTGATTTTTATTGATTTGATGCTCATTTTGTAGTTGAAAAAGTTTTTATTTCTCTTAATAAAATTTTAGATTTCCAATGGCAACTTCATTTTCTCACTAGTCTGCAGAGATAATTCTGCACATAACTGTCTATACATATCTGTTATGATTTGTATTATTAATATTTTGTTTTCTATTTGAAAAAGTGTTAGTCTGTTAAAGATCCCAATACACCTGGGTCTCATTTTATGCAGTAGATAGGTTCCACAGAAAACCCACATTAAAAAAAATTGCACAAAAATAGACTTAATTTACCTCGAAAAATGGGAATAGAGGTCTGTAATTTTCAAAATTCACATAAAAACAAAGCCACAAGGAAAAATTACTTTAAATTCACATTAAAAAAAAAGCAAATAAAGTATGACTAATAAAAATTTTCAAATATTTGAAAAATATTAATACAAGACAAACTTTTTTACATTTTTTATTAACTACAGTATTTAATTTTACATTTTTCATACATATTTTAATTATTACCACTAGCGTTCATTTGTAAACTGATAAGAAATCAGATTCGATGTAATGGGATGTGATGTATTGTGGCTTCTCCTTAAACGAATTCAAGAATCTCTCAGCAATTATGCGCAGAGAAACCTGTTAAGCCACTTTATTTTTATTCATGATGTGATGTACAACTAGCACCACTTTCAGTATTATGCTGTGTTAATGGTTTTCTGTTTCTATATTAAAAAAATGAAATTGCAGTCAAAACAAAAAGATTATACATTATCATTAGAAAGATTATTTTCAGTTTATAAAATCTTCGTTTTTTATTTTAAAAATCTAAAAGATTATTTATTTTAAAAGTTTACATTTTTTGAATATTTATTGTGATATTTTTATATGTAAGTATAAATCTATTATTATTATTTACTCATTAGTATAAATACTGCTTCAGGCCATATTCACATTAGCTCCTAATATAATGTTATATTTTTGAAATAAAAAAAAGCATTTCAAGTCAAAATAAGTTATTAATAATTTTAATTTCTTGATATCTAATAAATATAGTGAAATATGAAAGATATTAAGAAGAAACATGAATGGATAACTTCAAAATCGCATTAAAATAATCCGCATAAAATGAGACCCATGTGTAATTGGAAATCTCAAAGCCAAGAATTCTTTATTCTATAGTATTCATTCTTAAATCTTGCTGTGATGTCATTATTAATACAGTTTAGGACATCAATGATAAAGTCAATCTTTCGTTTATTATATCTACTTTCCTCAATAAGATCTTTTATTATGTTGATTAATGTCTTGTGAGATACTGAGCTGTACAGCTCTGTAATATGAAATGAGACCAGTCCATACTTATTTTTAATTTTTGGTGGTTTTAATTGATTTAATGAAGTTGAAGGATGTCTTAATACTGTATTATTTTGACTATTCAGATGCACTTTTTTTCCAAATTTTAGACCCATAAAAGTGGAGTACATCTTAAATTCAAAACAAAAATTTTAACATTTTATTTCTGTGGTTCTTGACTTTACACTATACATACACATAGTATTATGATTTATATTCCTGTATAGAATAGTGCATTAAATATTTTTATTAAATGTCAAAATTTTTTGGATTAATTTTGTAAATAACTTTATCTCTCTCTTAAATGGCTACTTTTAACATTATTTTACTGATTATCCTTATTTTATCAAGAAAACTGTATTGAATAACCTTTAGAATTTTTTACAGTTTCTACTATCTTCATTTTGAATTTTAAATGAATGTTTTAAAATCTCTTAAGGTTATTTTGTTAATTTTGCCATTATATTATTGAGAAAACTGTACTGAATGACCATTAGAATTTTTTTATAACTAATAAATAAGATTTAAAATTAAAGTTATAATAATGTGATAAAAAGCTACCTGCCAAGGTGCTGATTGGTTGTTTCTTGTTGTCCACTTCAAGAGAGTGTCTATCAATAATTTTGACAATTCCCAATGTTTTTCTTTTGAATTTCAAAGTAAAAACAAATGTTTTAGAATTTTTTTTACACACATTAATTTTGTCCAGAAAATTTATGAAAATATTAATTATTTTAGAAGATAAGATTTTATTTAAAAAAATTACTTTTACTTGAAAGCAAATTGTCAAAGAAATTATACTATTTGGCTACAATTTACTATATAATTGGATGACATTAAGCTTAAAGTAAAAAGAAAAAAACTGTGATCTGGTAATAATACCTCCAGGTATGACTTCTAAACTCCAACCATTTGATGTGTCTGTTAACAAACCCTTTACAGATAGAATGAGAACCCATTATGAAGCCTGGTTAAATTGAGATCATCCTTTGATACCAACTGATAAAAATAAAATGAGCTTTTTGTTATACAATAGCCAGTGGTCAGAATAAGAGTCATACATCACATGACCCTATCTCTTCTGCTTGTAAGTTATAAACAATGAGGATTTCCAATTCCTCTACAAGCTTTGTGATAAATGCTTAGTCAGAGACAGTAAAATATCTCCGTCAGGAATCTTTCCCCAAGCCCCTGACCATGGTTTCATGCTTTGGCACTCCTCAGAGAGGTGTCAGGGTAGGTTCAGACACTAGATCTAAAAATACCAACCCAATGCCAAGCACTTATCTAAAAGTTATCTATTGAGTGGAAAATCTAAAATTTTCAGACATCTACATGTCTTCAAACCCACCTATCCAACTCAAATAGCTATATGGGGCTGATATATCTTCAGCCATACCATATATTAGTAGTCTTAGCAATATAAAATTGCATAAAACTTATGACAGAGATTATAAATAGTCAAAATAAGAGTCATACATCACATGACTCTATCTCTTAAGCTTGTAAGTTATAAAGAATGAGGATTGCCAATTCCTCTACAAGCTTTGTGATAAATGCTTAGCCAGAGTCAGAACTTAAAATATCTCTGTCAGAAACCCCTCCCCAAACCCCTGACCATGATTTCGTGCTTTGGCACTCCTCAGAGAGGTGTCAATGGGTTTGCAATCTTGGAAAGATATTCCTAAAACATTTATCAAAAAAATCTTTTTTAAAATGTTGCATTGATAACAATTTAAATGACGCTGATGATGATGTACCCTGGTGTAATAATGAAGATGAGAATTCAAGTTCTGAAAGGGAAGATGTAGAAAGTAAAAGTGTATCTGAGGAAGATTCACAATAAATTAGGTGTGCTTATTGTATTTTATATCAGTTTCTATTTAAGTAAATAAAAATATTTATTTTTCCATGAAATTGTTTTACCCCCTCCCCTCAATTTTCCAAGCTTAAAATCATACATCATCTTCAATTCAGGAGTGTCTTATATTTGAAGTATACTGGAAATATTGTTACTGAAGCAAAATTATTGTTATAGACAATGCAAAAGCACTCATTGCTTTATAACAGTATGATCCTATGAAGCTTAGGAGATAATTTGCTTTGTGTTGTTTTTACTGTTTAAAATATTCTTGATGGTATTGTGATGGATATGATTTTGTAAGCTTTGTTGATGTGTTTTGTTAACACTGAATTAATTATCTTTCATTGTGTATATATTATATAATGCAATCCTTCCAAATTTCTATTTTTCCATTTGTGTTACAAAGTACGTTTGGTCCAATAGCACTAACTTGTAACCCTTGTCCTTTTTTAAGCATATTATTTTATTTTCTGCTGTTAATCCCTTAAAATTTTTTAATCGTATTGTCCAGTTGTTAGTAGCTGATTTGTTAGGTAGTTCTGGGTATATGTGTCATTTCTTTGAATCCTGTATCTTTATTTGTCATATTCTTGTATGCTGCTTAGAAGTAGGTGGTTGTTTCTAAGTGTGACTTGTACCACTGTGAATTTGGACCATATTCTAACATTGTTTAAGATGCCTTCAAAATATTAACAATGTTTTCCATTGAGTTGTCATTTATGTACTCACATTATTTGTTCATACCAAAATTCTAATTCCTTAATGTATTTGGTGCTTTTTGCAATATAAAGATATATCTTAGCGGTACGTTATAATATTGCATTAACCTTCTTTACTTAAGGCAAAAAATTTACATTCTTTTATTCTATATTTCAACAAGTGAATTTTGCTGTATATAGTTATTTTTTTATCACTAAACATCACACAATCACCACTTCTTATGCTTACATAATCTGTTTACACAGAGACTAAACACCCTACAATAGTACCAGCAGTACAAGCCAGAGAAATCAATGAATGCAAGAAGGTTTGTGCATAAAATCCCTAATTAATGCCTAGCTTGTGGCTTTCAGTAGTGAGGAGCCTTGGATCGGAGAGCAATGCACCTAGATCTTAGGATATAAAGCAACCCTCCAGCAGCCATTTTTTACCTTTTTAGCTAACTATAAAGCTTTGAGTGCAAAATAAAAACACACTGATGTTTTTAATTCAAGCTCATTAGTTTGTATAGATCTGAACTCCACTCAGTATCCATACTTTTTGGTGTTTTGATTTCTTTAATAATGACAGTTCCCATAATCCTGTTGAGAAATATTGGTTTTAAACCACGAAACATCACATGATCATCATTTCTTATGCTTGCACAAGATGTTTACACAGAGGTTAAACTCTCCACACATTAGTGCCACCAGTCCAACCCTGCCCAATATGGTTATGATGACTATAGTTATTAAAGAACCAAAGACACCAAAAAGTATGGATGATGATCTGAGTTCAGATCTATGCAACCATACAAGCTAATGAGCTTGAATTAAAAACATTATTGTGTTTTAATTTTGAACTCAAAGCTTTATAGTTATCTAATAAGATGAAAGGTGGCTGCTGGAAGGTTGCATTCGATTCTAAAATCTAGGGGCAATGCTCTCAGATCCAAAGCTCCTCACTGATGAAAGCAACAAGCTAGAAACTAGTCTGAAGATATTGTATGAGTAGGCACTAGATAGGGATTTTATGCACAAACCTTCTTGCATCCATTGATTACTCTTGCTTGCACTGGTGCTCTACTGGCTGGAGAGTTTAGCCTCTGTGTTTTTTTCATGTTGGTGGATTGAACAACCTAATTTTATATAGCAGTAGTTTGGAAAGATCTTTAGAAATGATATTCATTCCAGCAGCCTTACAATCTATTTGCAAATGTCCAATGCTATATTGAATTCTTATCAATTTTTTATAATAAAGCTAGTATTGCTCAAAGCTGAATTGATTTATAAATATATCATGCCTATTCAACACCAAGAATCTTCAATCTGCTGTCAGGACAACTCATTATTAATGAAAAATGTGGTTTACCCAACTTTCTTTATTATCTAATATGATTATATAGATATCAAAGGTTATCACTGAAACAAACTAGTCTTTTTAATTGTTAAAAGTTTAAATAAAGCCCATTAAACAGGCAAATAAAAACAATCTACCTTTGTCAATATTAGCTTTATAAACGGCAGTTTAAGTGCAATTTAAAATGATTATTTGTTAGTCTGCTTTCAAAACAGGTCTTATTTGCATGTTTAATGGGCATTATTTAAACATTTAAAAATTAAAAATCTCAGCCTATTTCAGTCAAGTGTCAATATTTAGTATCTATTAATCATCTTAGCTGTAGAAAAAGGTGGATAACACACTCTTTTCATTAATAAATAGTTCCCTTGATAGAAGATTGAAGATACTTGGTGTTAAATAGGCATGGGCTGCTTTTATTTATTTATAAAAATTTAGGGATACAAACCTGAACAACCAATTGAATAAAGACTCCATGGTGAGAGATAATGCATTCACCTACCATGCTAATGATTTCTGGTTCAAATTCAAGTCAAGTGTAATGATTAGAATGTTTTAGGCAGCTAGTGCTTTGCCATCCCAGTTAAGTCTCATTATTGGTGATAAATGGAAATTTAGCTATCTTTTTTTTTAATTTTCACTACCAGGTATTTCCTTCTCTTTCACTGACCTGTTAAGAGGTTTAATAAAGAAGCCTTCATCGTTTAATGGGTTATTTACTAGAAAGATTTCTCATTTTTTTTGCAACTCATTGAATTTACTGTTATTATTATTGAATTGCTCTAAGTGGGTTGGTGGCCCTGGAACTCAAGATCTATATATCCTAGTTTATTCATGCACTTCTGATTCTTAAACTGAGCAATAAAACATTTGATATGTGTGGTTTCATCAATGGTAGTGTGCAAGTTTTTGGAAGTCAAGATCTGTGGACCATATCCCATTTTATTACCACAGCTCGACCTATTTATGAACTCCAGAGTGATAAACTTTTCATTTCTGAATTTCTTACATCCTCAATCTTAAGCAATTTTTTATATATAATAAGCCTTTATTTCAGTTATTACATAGTAGAGATGTCTGCCCATCCCTTGTATATGTATTAAATGGATTGCGTTCTGTACATGATGGATCAGATTGAATTTAGATCAACATGGGTGTGATGAGAATCTTGGCCTCAGGGTGGCCTTTGAGCGTTCCATCATCAGATTTTCAATTGGATGGACGGGCGAAGAGTTGGAATGTGGAGTAGATTAAAACCTGTCCATTAAAGTATGAAGATGGGCTATCTTAACATATATCTGAGTACTTATTGCATATATATGTAGAGATGATTATCTGGACCAAGCATGAAATAGTATATTGGTGATTATTTATCTTTTCAATATATATGTGTTCAAGTATATCAGTGCTATGAAATAGCATGCAGAGTGGTGGGCCGTATGAAAGTCTGTGCTCATATATCCTATATATTATTTATACTTATTGTGTACATTTTTTATGAATTTTTATTACTAACTTTAAAAAGAATGAAATAAAAATAGCCGCGAAGATTATCAATGAGAAGTACTTAACATTCCTTACGACTGTTATGACATTTGAAAACAATTTTCTTAACTCAATCAACATGATAAGACTTTTATTAAAAAGGAAGGAGGCTTTAATGTTAATTAATCTGTTTAATGAAGGAATAAAAATAGATTCAATTTTCCAGTAGATTTATAAAAGAATGTACTCAATATAGATTTAATAACACAGAACAGCGGTAGTAATCATTAAACATGTTACTTTAAAAAATATACAGAAGGTGAGGTTTTACAAAAATAGATTTTAACTAAATTACCGCTATCGTTTTGGTTAACTTTAAAATGTCAGAGCTAATCAGCAATAGTAAAATTGTCAGTTTGTAAAAGACTAAAAACACAGAATTTTGAGAGATTTTTTTTTTCATATATACTATTTGTTACCTTGGCTTTTCATCACAAAAATATTCGAAATATTTTATTATACTGTTTCTACGCCCTTTATCTTCATGAATTTCTTCCTTTGTCTATTTTTTATATCTTGTTTTAAACTGACTGTCCATACATCCTGGTTTTCCTGAGTTTGTCTCGATGTCCCGATATATTCTTTCGGGATAATTAATTATTCCAGTTTTTTTGACCACTCACTTTTATTTCTACTTTCATTTTTATTTTTTTAATTCCATCTTATATATCAGATATATATGACTACATGCATGTGGAAAGATACATGATCTCCAATAACTGTATTCCGTTCTGAACCAGCACTCATCAGTTGGCCCAGATGACCATCTCTCACACATATATACAATCAGTATTCAGTTTATATTAAGACAGAAAATCTTCAAAATTTAATGGACAAGCTTCACCACTCTCCAACTCTTTAGGCATCCATACCAATGAAAATCCGAGAATGGAATGCTCAAAGCTCTTGTTGAGGCCAATATTATTGTCATACCCATGTTGATCTTAAATTCATTGATATGAATGGCGGAAGAATTGGAGAATGGCAAAGATTGAATGAAGCTTGTACATCAAAATTTGAAGATTTGCTATCTTAATATAAACTGAGCACTGACTGTATATATGTGTGAGAGATGATGATCTTGAATAACTGATGAGTGCTGATTCAATATGAGATGGTGACCTGGAATAACTGGTGAGTGCTGATTCAATATGAAATACAGGTATTGGAGAAAATTTTTTTACATATATGTATCATGTGTATCAATTGTATAAGATGGATTGGATAGCTATAGGGAACTTGAAAGTCTGAGTTCAAGTCCCTTCTAATTACATTGTTTAGTATAGACAATATAAATGTATTTAAATATTCTAAATTGGTACTTACATATTAGTCCTGCAATGTAGGAGTGACGGTATGCCTTTTCAAGTTCATGATAAATGTCTAACTTTGTGATCCCATCAAATAAACCCTGTGGTCTCATTCTATCTTGTCTAATAACATGATAAATTTACACTTTCATTTATTGTCCAGATTTTGCTCAGACAAATTCTTCTCAAAGTAGTTTTACTTCAGTGTTGATTTATTTTTTTCCAATTTTTTGATTAATACTACATTTCTTAAATTTTCTTTTAAAAGAAATACAAAATGTTAAAATTTGGAATTTATCTATTACTGAGATCAACACGGTTGAGTACATCCACACTTCGGACAAGCAATGGCATAGTAATGTTCAAGAATATAATAATAATACAGGTCTTCATAAGGGAACATGATTGGAGGTTCCCAGAATTCCATTTTTGATGGCGATCCAATTATTTACAGCTGGGCTTACAAATTAACATCCATAGAATGGGGGAAAACAGAGATTGGTTTAGCAGAGAAAAATGTAAAATTGGAGGCCCTAACAAAATTGTTGAAATTGATGAGAGCCTTTTGCACAAAAAATAAAAAAAACAAACCAGGTAAATTCTTCCAGAACAGTGGATGTTTGATGGCTTGTGAAGGGAGATGGATGAATTTTTCATCATGAGAATTCATGGTAGAACAGTGGCACTCCTGATGGAAGCCAACAAAAAAAATGTGGAAGAGGAATCAACAATTTATTTGGAACTGTTTGAAAATGTATAAAACTGACAGTTACTAACCATTTTCATATGAATCATATTGGATGATATCAAAAATATTAGTCCACTATATTAAGAAATAATAAAAGGGTAGTAATTTAATTTTTTTTTTTTTTGGTTTTGAAAAAAATATGTTTACTACTTATTAACATTTATGGTGAACATCCTGTGCACATGTTATATTGCACAATCACATGTTAAATAAGTCTCCATTTTGGAAAAAATAAAAAATTTTACTTTTAGTTTCCATTTTGAAACAAAATTTTATCCACTTAAAATAAAGTAAATTGCAGATGAATTGATTGGTTCATCATGATCATTCCTGTTATATATTACACCGTAAGTACCATATGTGTATATTTTAAGCGATGTAATTTGGTTATTGTTTTGTCCACATTTAAAGTAACATTTGGGAATTATATAAAAACTTTTTCAGATTTATTTTTGTGTGAAATTCATATTTTTTAGTATTGTTAAAAATGTACTTTTTCATATTTATTTCTATGTGAAATTCATATTTTTAGTATTGTTAAAAATTAATATTTTTAGTATTGTTAGAATTTAGTCAGGTACAATTACTGTCATATATCAGAACTGCTACACTTTTTCATATATGTATTCAAACTGTCAATATTTATAAATCTTGTGAAAATATCATGTGCACATGGCCTGTTTTAACAAATTTATCATTTTATGTTTGTAGAAGATCCAAGTGTACATGTTACTTGTTCACATCACAAGATTAGAAAGTTACCTGTGGCTTGATGCAAATGTGAAAAGTCGTAGCAGATCTAATACGTAAGTACCTCTACATTAATATTTATTCATTTAATATTTTATGATTAAATTTTTGATTGATGAATCAGTAATTTTCCCAAAATTGAGAGTGGTTCCCCATAATTTTTGTATGTTAGTAATAAATGATTTCAATTTGTGATTTTGTTTTGTGTAGAAACAATTATCTTTTGCTTTTGTTTATATTATGAAATGAGTATATTGTTAGTAATGTAAATTTGATTATATGTTTTGTGATTTTTTTTATTTGGTGCTAAAATATTCAATAATCTTAAATAGAGTTTCTTTTTTTTTTTTATCATGTGTTCCAGGTAGGCCCTGTTAAAATATAGACACCCTATTTTAATACTTTAAGAGATTCTTTTCAAGTGTGTGATTATCACCCCCCCCCCCCATAATTTTTTTTTCCTGTAATGATTTTCAAAACAAGAGTGACCAAAACGGAGATACACTTTATTTAAAATTATTTACCCGTCTATTCCACAAAAATCATGTATTATTATTTTGATTTATTAATTATTTTTGTAATTTATACAACATGCTTTGTTTTCAATTCTTAGGATCATTTATGTAATATATTAAAAAAATACCCATGTTTGAACAAAATAATAATAGGATTCAACTAGGTAGAAAAGTTATTCCATGATCACTGTAAAGGTATTCTATTGTATTACTAAGAAACAATGATGAATTAAACTAAAAAGTCATAGAACAAAACACTGTAATAAAGTTGAAGAAAAGCAGATTTTTTTTTTTTCCAATCAAAATCAAAAATTTAATATGCATTAAAAATCAAAACCATGTTGTGAGGACTGATTGGTTAGATTTAAATTTAGGTGACAGTTTTTATTATTTGTATAATGAAATTCTTCCTTGTGAATGCTAGTTTATTTTTTTTATCTCTATCATCTTTTTAAATATCTTCTGATGATCTGGTGGGCTTAATATCTTTAGACAAATTTATGTAATAACCAGTATTAAGACATCATGAGCTAATATTATAAATCTATATATTTAACTACATAAGCAATCTGACTTTTCGTAATACCATTGTGATGATTAGTCATTTCTCTATATGTAGCTTAATATACTCCACATAGAATCTTGAAGATTTATTGAGCCTCAAAAGGAACTTTATCTTTTGGTTTGATCAAAATAATCATTGGAAACTATTGTTTTAATGATATATTATTGTAACATATGGTCTGTTAGCCCATAATTACCTTTATATAAAAAATACATACCCTAATAAAAATATTTCTTTTTATTTTCAAGACAGTTTGAACCTGATGCATTGCTCTGTTTATAATAGTGGTAGTACAACCATTAGTTCTTTTAAAAATCCTCCTTTTAATATTTAAAAAGAAAGATTCTTGTAAACTATAGTCTTATTCCAGTAAAATTTTCAGCTGGATGGTGATGATATAATACTTTCTAATATTTGTCAGTTTGTATGTTTTCTATATATAGAAAGGTTAAGCTATTAATAACTGTTGGGAAGCTGCCTAACAGACCCTTGTTTTCAATGTGAATTTATAGTAAGCAGACATGGTTTCAATATTAGGATTCCTTTGACAATCAATTATTTAGCAAACATTTTTTGGGAATTTTTGAAACATATACACGTGAGTGTGTATGTAGTCTTTTATATATAGATGTGCAGTAAAATCTCAATCCATTAATTTTCAAATAAATAAAATAAATAATAGATATTAACACAGGCAAAACTCTCCATACAGTAGTGCCACCCAGTGCCAGCCAGAGTAATCAATAGATGCCAGAAGGCTTGTGCATAAAATCCCCACCTAGTGTCTACTCATCCAATATCCCCATACCAGTTTCTGGCTTATGGTCTTCATCAGTGAGGAAGCTTGGATCTGAGAGCACTGAACCTAGATCTTAGGAGGGCATTACTGTATAAAGAGTTTTTTCCTGTGTTAATAACAGTTATGTGCAAGCATCAGAAATGGTGATCATGTGATGTTTAGTGGTTTAACACCAATCCTGCTAAATAATAGATATAGAAAATGATATTGTGAAGAATTAAAAATTATAGATTTGGAAAATGAATACTATATATATAATTTTATTATCATATATAAATGCAGATTTAAGCTTGTACAATGTATTATAGTAATCACATATATTATTTTAAATAATTAGGATTGACATAAATCCTGTAACATTTATTGATTTTTCATTGGTTAATATCAAAATATAAGTGTAAAAAGTCTTTAAAATCATGGTTTGAGATTTTGTGAACAATGTCAAAAAATTAATTCCACATCTTAATGAAATAATTTTTGATCATTTTATGCAAAGTTTATGTGCCAAAACAAATACATTAAAATAATTCTATTATCACTGACATCATGTTACATGCATATTATGTGCATATAAAATACAATTTAATTATTTTTTGAAAGCTTTTATATTTATTAAAATTTCATGTTTTAGGAAAGATCAGTACAATTTCACTGACCCTTCCCATGTTTCATTTAATAAAGTAAATACTAAATAAGCTCTTCAACCTCCAAGAATCCACAGAAGCAGGGGTCTTTGCAACTATCAGACTATCAGTTTTTGTCATCTATGCACTCTGGCTGCTCCAATATGCTATTATTTTTGACCAGAGAGTACACTTAGCGAATCAAAAACTATTGGACTTAACTTGCTCTCTCAAAAACTATTGGACCTAACTTGCTCTCTCAAAACCAGAGATACCAAACTAGCCCCAACACAGCTCCTCACAGATACTTGGGCAATCCTCCAACTCCCATCCTCTCAGCCCCCTTTGTGACCGATACGGTTGCTTGTTCAATGAAGACATGCATCTTGGACCTCCAATCAAAGACTTTTCTTGGTCTGGACTACACAACCTTTCCACTTCCCATTCCCTATTCATATGTATACTTCTCCTATCACCATGTTGCTCCTGAATTTTCATTTTACTATGTAACCACTCTTTTATATACCTTGGACTTGCAGCCAAAGACTTTTCTTGGCCTGGACTACACATTCTTTCCACTTCCCATTCCCTTTTCACATGTATCCTTCCCCTATCACCCTGTTGCTCCTGAATTTTCATTTTACTATGTAACCACTCTTTTATATACCCTTTTCTAACTGTATTTGTATCTTTTTTTAATGAATAAACTTTCATCACTGCAAAAAAAAAAAAAAAATAAACACTATATTGCAATAAAATAACATAGAATAACAAGAACAAGGATTAATATAATGTACTAATAAGGATAGTTGAAAGAATAGCTTATTAAACAGAATTGCTTATGATAAATTAAAACATAAATATGTTTCCTAACTGTTATAGTTCAATTTACTTTCGACTAATATGCTACCAGATTGCATCTTATCTTGATGAGATTGAGGATTATATAAATAGATATATATCCAATAAGAAAAAGCAGGCCAATAGGTGATGCTTCCCAATAAATCCAATTGCTCTCATTATGGAAAGGAATCTGGCTATAAATAGGCTTTTCATTTGGAGATATAGTCAGATGACAACAATTAAATGTCAGGTTTGAATGGCAGCTTGCATGTTGAAGTGGGTGAAGCAAGTTCACATTGAATTGGAAACTGTTAGATCATAAAGTAAACATGAGGTAAGCTGTCACAGAATAGCTAGAAGTGTTATTGTATCACATAAGTCTTTTGGCATCCATTGATTACTCTGGTTGGCACAGGGTGGCACTACTGTATGGAGAGTTTTGCCTGTTTAATAACAGTTATGTGCTAGCATAAGAAATGGTAGTAATGTGATGTTTAGGGGTTTAACACCAATCCTGCCTAATAGGATAGTGGTGGCTATGGTTATTAAAGAGCCAAAGACAGCAAAATGTATGGGTGCTGAACTGAGTTCAAACCCATTAGACTATAAGCTATTGAGCTTAGATTGAAAATATTATTGTGTTTTCAATTTCATTTTCATAGTTTTGAGGTTAAGTAGAGATAAAAGGTGGCTGCTGGAAGGTTGCATTAGATCCTAAGATCTAGGTGCAGTGCTCTCAGATCCAAGGCTTCTCACTGACGAAGGCCACAAGCCAGAAACTAGATTAGGGATATTGGATGAGTAGGCACTAGATGGGGATTTTATGCACACACCTTTTGGAATCCATTGATTACTCTGGTTGGCACAGGGTGGCACTACTGTATGGAAAGTTTTACCTGTTTAATAAGTGTCATTATATCTACACATAAAGCAAGTTGTTATGATATAGCTGCAAATGTTAGGCAAATCTAGAAGGGTATCTGAAATGTGTTTCATCAATAGACTGTGTCTATTACATTCATATATAAACATAACATTAACCATTCTTGATAAAAAAAATTGACAGTATTTCCAAGTCTTTACATAGTCCCAATAAAATGTTGTGTCAAGATAATGATTTGTCAACAATAGATATAGCAAAACAATCCAAGGATTAATGGAAACTGGAAAATGTTAACAATATTTCTATGGCATTCATACTGAAATCAAAAAGATGAAATGAAAGATGAAAAAATGATGCAAATGAATAGACTATAGATCTCATATGGGTACAGTGAAACCATAAATATTTATTAAATTTTGTTCCATTCTTTAGTGGATAACATAAATTAGCAGGAAGTAGCTTGCGTTTTGTTTACAATGCAATTTTTACAATATCTATCATTTACTGTACTGTCCATTATCCTGTACATATGTAAATATAATATGGCATTTTTTTACATGATTATATAAATTCTGTATCATAATTTAAAATTAAAATAAATTTACAAATTAAAATTATCAATAAAAATAATTAAAAAAAAATAATGCTTCTATAAAAAAGAGAATAGAAATAATAAATTGAGGATAGTATATAAAAATAAATATGTGTAGATTTATTTTTCCTCAAAAAATAAAAGTTAAAATTTTTTTGCTTCAACAAGCGTTGGTGGCCGAGTGATCAGCACAGCCGTCTTACAAACAATTGTCCCGGGTTTGCGGGTTCGATTTCCGGCCGATGCTTTGACACATGGAAAAAAAACAACAAAATTTTATAAAATTTGCTTTTCATTTTTAATTATTTTAAGAAGAATGATTTCTTATCTTTATTAGCACAAATAGTTAGTTCAAAATACTTTTTTTTCTTTTACAATTAAATTATTAATTTTTATTTTCTTTTTTAAATAAAGAACTTTATAAATTATTTTACATTTAGAAAAAATGCAATGGCCATTATATTTTTTGGAGGGGAAAGATGGAAAAAACAATCTAATTTAGACTGATGTGACAGAAGGATTGCCAGGGATTGTGGGAATGCAAACTTTTTTAGGAGCTAACTACTATCCCAAAATATAGCTAGTGCTTAGGAAAAAATAATATGTGCATATAAAGTGTAAAAAAATTTACTTTTCTGATTAATTTATAAATGTTAAAGGTTTTTGTTTATTTACAGATTTTTTAAATAGTATATAAGTGAAGCAGTGGGTGTTAAAACAGTGAATACGTCGCTTTAAGATGGTTTGGTAAAACTCTTGAAGTGGTCAAAATTATAGTTTATTGCTAATAATAAAAATAAAATCCATTATCACATTTTATCAATATAAACTCAATTCTTACTAAAATGTCTGCATATTATTGTAGTCTTCTAAGACTTGAAGCAGAATTTATATATATAAATTGAGATCAATGTTGATTGACATCAACAGTCAAATAAAATTTTGCATATAAAGTATATATTTTAGTAATTTTAATAATTCCATAAGTGAATAAAACAGCTAGTGTATGATATCTTATTTCAATTGAATTCTAATTGACTATATTTATCAACTGATATGTTTAGCAGTTATCTTTATACAATCTCCTAACCAAGCCTACTAATGCTTCATCCATTCTCAAAGTCAATAAACTTATCTACTATCTATTTATATTCATTTTGTTACAAAATTTCTTTGTATTTATAAAAACCATATATAAGTTTTTGTTTATTGTCCTAGCCATTTCTATAAGCAGTGTGATTGGAAATAAGCTACTCCTTATACATCTATGAAATTTCATTCTTCTTTGCTTATCTCTCATTATTTATTATGATTTTTTGTGTAAGTTACTATCTATTGAGAAAACCTAACTAAATAGAAGAGTTTCATATCAATATTTTAATATATAATGTTCAACCATGTGTTAGAATATATTTGTAAAAACTTTAAATATTTGTGTTAATATTAAGAATACACACACATATATAATTCGACTATATATAAATAAATCAAATAAAATAAATAAATGACAAACTTTTGGGAACTTCAGATAGTTATAATTACAATCATTAAATACCCTAGACATATCTCAATAGGTATACTACTAAATACAAAAATATCTCACAAAATAGCCTTCCAGAGACTAAAACAAATTAAGCATGGCCTTGTTTTAATATATATCTCAGTCTTCTATAATAATTAGCTGTAATTGATTTGGCAACATTTAAAATTAAATACAAGTAAACTTTCAATATGAAGAAATCTATTAATTTGAAAATTATTTTTAAGTACTTAGTAAAACTTTTGAATACTTTAAACCAAAATTTGTGTTTTATAAGTTTTATATTTAAAATCAAAAAAATTATACTATATCCATTATTTTTTAAAATAGTTATTGTCCCAGTTACATTTTAAACAAACATTTTTTCCCATTAAGTTTCATTTAATAGAACTATATTAAGAATAAATAAGTAATGATCAAATTTAATGAACTAACAAAATTTTATTGGAATAAGAAAATTTTTTATATAAATATTTCATTATGCATGCTTGTAAACAAACTTAAAAAAAGTCTAAATCCATTGTTTGTTTAGACTTTTGCACATGGATTGCACAATATTTTTTAAACATTATCAATGTTTTATTATTTTAATATTTAAATTCGTCCAAAATTGAACATATGTCTAATCTTTAAGCAGGAGATTCAGTAATAGTATGTACTCTTGAATAATAGTATGTATAAGTGTTTTGAAAATAGACATTCAGACTTAACTTTTTAGAGTGGTTGTTAAAAGAAATGTTATATTTAGTATTGCTATAATTATATCTTTCAAAATAAAAATAAAAAATTTAAGATATAAAGGGCAATCCCATAATTGTCTTATTGTGCAAAATGAACAAAAAGATGACCAAGGGATGACTTTTGATTTTACTAATACAACTGATTGAACTAATAAAATATATGACTCAAATATTTTATTAAACATTTTTCAAAGAATACTCATTAATGAAGCCACAGATGGTGAATCCATGGATATAAGGAAGGCATGCCAAGAATATTTAATACCTATATGTGAACAATAGTTTTCACACATTAGATAACTGTTTCTCTCATTAATCATTGACAAATTAATGAAGATGTGTAGTAGTAGTAGTAGTAGTAGTAGTAGTAGTAGTAGTAGTAGTAGTAGTAGTAGTAGTAGTAGTAGTAGTAGTAGTAGTAGTAGTAGTAGTAGTAGTAGTAGTAGTAGTAGTAGTAATAATAATGATGATGATGATTATGTTCAGAATTTCATCAAAAAGTTTAAGTACTGGAAGTGATTGATGGTTTACAGCATTTACCATAGTTCATTAGCAACTGAATCTGCCAATTTGTCATTACACTAAACTATGAAGACCCTGAAGAGTTTGATTTGCAAGCAAATATCTTACGAAGTCATGTTGTTATATGATACTTATGCATCATTTAATGACCAGCAAAATATGTTCAATGCCTGTTCAACAATTTGATGTCTACATAAGTTATATCTTCTTTTTTTTGAGGGGGGGGATAAAAATATGAGTAATAGATATGCTTTTCCATTATTAAAGGTAATCTCTAAAAAATTGATTTTTTTCTGATATAAATTCTGTATTTAATTAAATATAAAGGGATTATTCAAAACAATAAACTCTCCATTTAAAATTTTATAATGATATTTTATAAAATACAGAAAATCAAGTAATAATCGAATGTTAATTACTCATTTATTCTTAAGAAATTTGAGCACTGTATGTGACAGAGATGGGCCACCATCTACTGTTGTCACAACCTGTGACCTTGAACTCCAGAGTCTAGGTCTTTAATGGAAAATATAGAAAATGAAAGTCATAGAATGGAAAAAAATCTTTAACATAAAATAAATGCCCCTTCACCCCATCTTTATCAAAAATACGAGACTAAAAAAGAATAACAAAAATTTAAATATTTGATTTTTATCTAAAATTATTAAAAATATAACCTTCCACCAATTCATATAATTCATAGATAAGCAATTATTTTAAATAAAAAATAACTCTTAGGGTCATATATTGTCGTAGAGGTGATTAATTCTTCCACATTTCAGTGCTTTTTACATCATGAACTAATGAATGTTTGAGGGATAATTCAACATTTTAATACGAAATCTTTATTCTCTATTATGAATCAATAAGTTGTACTTGATTTATTACAAATATAAGTTTACAAACAATAAAAATGTTAAAAAAAATCATATTTGAACTTGGAAAATATAATGACAAAATAATCTTTTTTTTTACTGAATGATTATCACAGAGCAATAAAAATTAATTAATGAAATCTTAGTTAATTAAAATTATTTTTAAAACTTAACCAGTGTGGAGGTTGAACAGTAATTCTGCTCTGATTTTTGACGTTTAGGGAAGGTAGAGTGGCTAACAAGTTTTTATTGGGCTTATTGGCTGATAGACTCCTGACTTCAATAAAGGAGTAGCCACACCACATTGCACCACATAAATTGTTGGGAGATAATGAATGAGTAGTAACTAGATGGGTATTTTAATGCATTATCCTTCTAGCATTCATTGATCACCATAACCTGTATTGGCTATCATTACTGTAAGGAGAAAGTTGCTATTGATCAGCTTTTATTTTATTTATGAGATAAAATAGCAACTAGAAAAAATCTTGAACTTAGCAATAATTTTTATTATTATTTTGAAATAATAATAAAAAAGAGTTTCACTCTATACTCAAGACATTGCAGAATTTATTTGTTACAGCAGAGTTGTTGAACACATGAACTGTGTGCCTGGGTTTTGATTTTTGTTTTCAAATGAAAAAAATAAAATAAAAACAGTTTAAACTTAATGCTTATTAGATATTTTAATTCTATTATTAATTAATAATCTTTATGTTGGTATTATTATCCGCTGCTTTTACGTCACAGTTAGAAGACATGATAATAAATGGATAATTAAAATCATAAGCCAGATTCCAAGAGATTGCGAAAGACCCAGAAAGAGACCACATGTGAGCTGGATGAATTAAATAAGAAAGTGTGCAGGGATGATGTGGGGAAGAGAGGATAGAGATCAGAGAAGATGGATTGAACTTGGAGAGATCTTCATCCTACAGTGAATTGGCAATGGTTGACAATGATGATACTCAAATATTTTAAAAATATAAATGAGTCAAATAATTGGCCTTACGCTACTTTAATCTGACACATAGGCCCCAAGCATTCATAGTGAATATGTGCATGAAGTGAATATGTGCATGAGTTCTGTTTATTTTTAATTTGTCTCTTCTGTTATTAAGGCCATATTACTGTTGCTCAATATTATCCTTAACATTCTGCTTCTATTTCATAAATTTTATTATAACATAGCATGAAACTACCATGTCTAATATAGTAAAAGAAAAAATGAGGATGAAAAGCAAGTTTAAGAAAACTGATAAGAATCAGACCATTTGATTATAAAAAAATACAAATAGTATTTAATGTTATGTGTGCCTGAAAGTTTTGTGACTGCCTAAAAAATACAATGTGAAATGACACTACACTACTTTGTACACCAAAGAACCTATATATATATATATATATATATATATATATATATATATATATATATATATATATATATATATATATATATATATATATATATATATATATTAATGTAGTCCTCAGTATACTTAAGTTTGGATAATCTTGAGCTACAGCAATAGTTCTTTACTAATTATAGATGGATATTTAAATAAAGCATAATTATATAAATCAATACATAAGTAATTCATTTTTTTTGTCAATATTTGAGTTTTTAAATTACAATACATAAACTTCCACATATTCATTATTTAATAAACCTTATTTTGTTGTACAAATCAAAAGTTTATATATATAAAATACATATTTTGCGGGTTCATCCGTGTTAAAAACTTTTAATATCAATATACTGACGTTTCGACTTGGTCACACAAGCCATCCACAGAGTTATAAAAAGGTAGAAAGACGGTTGTAGAGGCGCTACAATCACTGGTTTGAATAAAACATTAAAAATCCCACCAATAGCAAAAATGTTAAATTTAAGAATGTTTTTTAAAGAAATCTTTCCAAATAGGAGGAAGTTTGCACGTATCATCTCGCTTATTGATACAATCTGGCCTTTTAAGTATCTCAATGGCTTCTCTGATTTTGCATTGGTAGAGATTATCACATCTGGATATGATCCTGGTACTAGAAAAATCAATTTTATGACCTGAATCTATAGTATGGAGTGAGAGTGCTGATGATGATGAGTGTTGTTTAACTGCATTAGCATGCTCATCTCTCCTAACACTGATGTGACGATTACTCATACCTATGTAAGAAGCTTTACAATTTTTACATGAGATTTGATAGACACCATGAGATTCAAGAGGGATTGAATCCTTAGGCTTGGTTATTATATTGCTGATCTTTTGATGAGCAGAAAATGCTGTATCTATAAATCATATTAATAGTGTTTTATTAGCAAATAGTTATAATTACAAATTTATAAAAAAAGCCTTATTTCAAGCCCAAAATAGACAAAATAGGAAACAAAAAGATGATAAGTCAGCTATTAGGATTTGTGTTCCATATGTAAAAGGAACTACAGACAGTATCGGACGTATATTAAAACGCTATAATATAGATACAGCATTTTCTGCTCATCAAAAGATCAGCAATATAATAACCAAGCCTAAGGATTCAATCCCTCTTGAATCTCATGGTGTCTATCAAATCTCATGTAAAAATTGTAAAGCTTCTTACATAGGTATGAGTAATCATCGCATCAGTGTTAGGAGAGATGAGCATGCTAATGCAGTTAAACAACACTCATCATCATCAGCACTCTCACTCCATACTATACATTCAGGTCATAAAATAGATTTTTCTAGTACCAGGATCATATCCAGATGTGATAATCTCTACCAATGCAAAATCAGAGAAGCCATTGAGATACTTAAAAGGCCAGATTGTATCAATAAGCGAGATGATACGTGCAAACTTCCTCCTATTTGGAAAGATTTCTTTAAAAAACATTTTTAAATTTAACATTTTTGCTATTGGTGGGATTTTTAATGTTTTATTCAAACCAGTGATTGTAGCGCCTCTACAACCGTCTTTCTACCTTTTTATAACTCTGTGGATGGCTTGTGTGACCAAGTCGAAACGTCAGTATATTGATATTAAAAGTTTTTAACACGGATGAACCCGCAAAATATGTATTTTATATATTTAACCCGTGCAAATCTTCGTTTTAACATATATATATATATATATTCATTTATACATCAACATGCAGCTTCATTTATACTTTGTCCATATTCTGTGTCCATTTTACAAGATATATTCCTTTCTCTAGTTATTACCAACTTCAATTCCCACTATTAAAACTAATTGGAGAAAAGAATAGATCTTGAAAATGAGCATAGAATCTGGTGAAAAGATAGGTGAAGATCATAGATACTGAAATTCATAGCCTATAGTTTATGATGAAGATGTGGACCATTGTATGATATAGATATAGAAATAATTTGGTTTATGTAATTAAAAAACTAAATGATATATTTCTTGGGAGTTTGTAAAAAGTTTAATTACTAGAAGTGATAGAGATGGAATTATGATCCATGGTTATTGACTTCCATTGTCTTTCACTTTATATGTGCTCTCAAATATGGATGGCTGTTCATACAATAAAACATGATTTAGTTATATTAATGAAAGTAATGTCTGTATATATTCATGGTCACCATTTTGAACTATTATTGATCCATTGTAGAATCACATTTAAATCAGATTATTCATTCTATAGCCTCTCTTTTCTACATCACAATATCAAACTTCCTTATTATAGCCATCCATCTTGCATGGGGTCTCCTTCTATGTCTTCTACAATCTCTTGGGATTTAACTTAAAATTTCAAATGTCCATCTAATTATTGTCATTTCTAGCAATATATTCAGCCCAGTTCCATAGAGTCACTTTCTTCGATTAATTTTTAACAAGTTCTAACTAATATTTTTATAAAGACCAAAAAATGAACTCTTCTTTAATTTCGCCATCATAGTTATGTATATTAGAAGATGTCGCCATCATAGTTATGTATATTAGAAGTATGTCACTTTTCAAACTCGGATTACACGTCATTGCAGTTAAACAAATTATCATGCTACTATGGTTGCAGTTTCATCACACTTTTGCCGATGTAACAAAATTATTGTACTAAAATATTCAAATATTTGTATATAGTTTGTTATCAATAAAGTTTTTTTTCATAATAAAAAAAAGTTTCTAAAATGAATAAAAATGGAATGGAGCATCAATATATATTGTTTATATTTTATAATTGCTTTTAAAATGTAATTATATATGTGCGTACGTGATTTTAAATTTTGAAGATTTTGATAAATTGTCAGTTACAAAAAAAATAAAATGTGACAAACAGAAGCTGCCTGGTGGCAGGCCAGAAACACATCTGCTGAAGGTCACGTGATCGAATGCCCACTCTTCGAAATTGTTATTAAATAGAGAAAATTAATGCAGCTGGAAGTTTAGAACACTGAACAATTCAAAAGCGAACACTTGTCATAACTTAGAAATTAGTAGCTCTAAAAGGCTTTGTGAATCACAGTTTCAAGTAGTTGATGAAAACCTTTTTTTTTTAAATAAAAAAAATCAACTTTTGCTTTATAATTAATTGGGAAAAAAAATCAGTGTCATATAATATAAATTATATACAGAGAGGATTTTGTAATTATCTAAAAAAGAAATATATCATATGAAATGTAAATTATATACAATATTGAAATAAAACACTTCACAAGACAGATGTTTTGTAAGTTTATTAAATTAAAACAACATAATAATAGCACTCCAACAACTGACAGTTATTTTTTGAAAATTCGGAATAATAAAATATTGTCTTTGCATTAAGGGGTATAAAAGAACGTGTTAGTATAGCTTATTTATGTTAGTATCAATGTTAATATAAAATAGTATATACATAGAATATTTAAAAATAGTAAAGGTAAAACACATTTTAAAAATAACTTACCGTGTGGATAAAGGCATTTCCAACAATCACTTGTAGGATAATAGGCAAGAAAATGATGCACGACAGGTTTACCAATTGATAGGTGGGGACAGTTTGAGTGTTTTCCATCCTTTTGAATCTTTTATCTAAGGATACCTAGATACCCATTTACCAACCAATATTGGATGCATGCTGGGTTGATTATGAACTGTCTATCTAAAAGAAAAGTCCCAAACCTATTGAAAAATGTTTAAGTTTATTTGGCCTAAGTTTGAACCTAGATAGTAAGTTTATCAGATGGATTCGCTTTTTTTGTATTGCAAGAGCTTTTACTTTAAAAAATACTATCTATCAAACAAAGCAAACTCTTGATTTCAAAATAATAATAATAATAAATTTTATTTTACCTCTAATACTGGAAAAAAAAAAAGGGTAATGCTATCTATAATGTAATTATAGGTGTGTGTTTTAAATGTGAAAATCTGTCAATTATAAAACAATAAAACCTACTAAGTGAAAGCTGATTAGGTATAGATTTGAAACATATTTTCAGTAAGTCATATAATCTAAATCCCACTTTGTTAAGATGTTATAAAATCTCTGTCATTAGTTGTGAGGATTACCATGTAATGCTTTCGTGTCTTTATCAATAGTGCAGCACCACTCAACCCCCCCCCCCCAGCATCTCAAATTATTGTGTGTTCTCTATCCCTCAGATAATACTGACTAGGCAGCCACATAGTAATCCAATACTTGTAGTTGGCTATGGTCTGACTATGGGAGCCTTAAGCCTGCTTCCCAATCTTTCATGTATATAAAATATTCCCAAGCTTCCCATCATAGATGCACTTTAAATCATAAGCATAATGGAAGACCATATCAAATAAACTGTGAAATGTTTAATTAAATAGTTGCTTGGGAGCATATGACATTTGAAGTTAAAAGTGAAAGGCTGTAATTTGATCTGAAAGGAACTCTCTCTTGAGTTAATCATCCTAGAGTTATGTTAAGGTTCAATGTATTATTATTAGGGTTCATTAAAACAACATAGCAAAATATTGTTCTATAATAGAAGTCTTTTAATAATACATGCATTAACATAGTGATGAAGAGTTTTTCATATTAATGTTTGTCATCCTTTTTTTGCTCCATCAATCTTCTGATCCCTGTTCACTATTATAATTAATTAAATCATCTAATAACATGGATATATAGATTATTCAATCTTGCTTATATGTCAATAGCACATTACAAATGGTCTCTGTGGTTTAGCAGACTTAGAGAATTGTCTTATTTTTATTGCATTACTTGTATAGTTTGGCACAGTTGGTAAAGGTTCTGAGTTGGGGTCAGGTGGTTCCAGGATTGATTCTGGTGCTTAAATTTCTGGTGCTCGAACTTCTTACACACACCCAAACAATATAGGCAGTAACATTTTTTAATGTATTTCTTGCTAAAAGACTACTTAGTAAATTCGGTAATAATATATGGAATTAATTTTTAATGATCAATTTTTTATTTTTGCTCACTAAAAGTTTCTGATAAAAGAATATAAAACTGTATGTAAACAATATACTGTGCTATGACATTTTGTACAATCCGTATTTTATTTATATATTTTCCCCAAATTTACAAATTAAAATCACTGAATAAGTGCACCACTAGGAATGACCTAGAACCAGACTGTGAACTCACTCAACACTCATGGTTATTTATTTATTTATATATGGATAGTGATCTCAAAATGTAATATAAAAAAATCTATAAAAAAAATCATAATACTTAACCACTAATGAAATTAAACAAACACATAATCAATAGACTTTTTTAAAATTGTTATTCTGATTATTATAATGTTTTCTTTCCCTACTCACATCTTATATCCTTTCATCACCTTATTTAGACAAACATCCTAATCTATTCAATACTAATATTGTTTTAACATAACATTCTTGAAGGAACATGCACCGTCACTTAATCTAAGTATATTGAAAATCCCTAATAATCCCAGAGAATACAAATAAGGAGGGAACTCAAAGGCATCTTACTAATAAGAATATGTTTATTAGCCATAATCAAACCCTCTCTCACAAATGTTAAGCTCAATTCCAAAACCTCCCTCGTTTTACAACTTTATTCTTAGACTAAGTACAAATCTTTCCCTTAATACAGACATTATTAGTAAGACAGCAAGAAAAGTAAAGATTTAAAAAAAAAAACACAATTATTACTTTGAATTAATATTATATGTAATTAAGAAGCCATAAACATTCCTTTTATTGTTGAAACTGATGAAGGTATTTCACTACTCTATTGCATTAACAAAGAATATTGCTTTTTTTTAAAAAAAATATCTAGTTACACTGATTGATCAGTATACTTTTTAATTCCTTGGTAACAAGTTTTTTTCATCCCAAAGATTCTCATGGGTTGTCCATTATTTCCATTTAATCCTGTGTCCTCGGCTAGCTCTCTAGATACTCCTTTCCTAGGTCATCATTTCCATGGCAGTTCCAGATGGTGTTCGGTGAAGAAGTCCCCACAAGGGGAGATTCTGAAGTTTCTTAGCCACTCAACATATTTTCTGGACTTCTACATATATATATATATATATATATTTAACTTTTGCAGCGGTTAAATTAGAGCTGAATCTGCACTGAATCAAACTCAATTGATTAATCATGATCTTCAGCAAAACACCAATAATAATCAAACAAAGGCTATTCGCATAATTTATAGTTTTTGATTCCTTTCAAAGTCTGTATTCACACCCTTAATACATGCCCTTTTTGTCATATTTTGCTTTTAATTCCGAAGCAACATTCCAGGTTGGTGAGTGCAATAGATAGCAAAAATACCTCCCCTATCTAAAATTTCAACAATAGAGTTAATTAGAAGAAAAATCTATACTTCTTTTCCTTTTACCCTTCCATTTTCCAGAATTAGAAACAAGACAAAAGAAAAAAAACTTTTATATAAAAAAAAAGCTTCTAAAATTTCAGCCTTATCTCTATTTTAAATAATTCCACTAATAGAATGTTGATAGATTCATTCAAAATATATAAAAAAAATTACAATACCATTTAAAACAAATTAATTTTCTTTTTATTTTAACAACAACACATATGCATTTTTCTCTTTTAAAATTTATATATATTATTTTTATAATATATATGTACCTATATGATCTGGCAGAAAATACCAGGTCAATACTATTATAGTATGCCATTTTTTAGAAACACGTTTTGCTTTTATGATTCATTTTTTATTTAATTTTCCAAATATAACTTTATTACAAATGCACTCGGAGATAATTGTCATTTTTAAAATTTTAATTTATCTTATATATTTTTAATCTTACATGATTATTTTAGTCTTAATTAATCTATTGATATTTAATCTTTATTTCTATCACTCTTGGACTCATTAAGAATCACTGGGTGCTTTGCTCACAAAAAGTTTGATAGTTCTGCCCTTTTATATCACTGTTTTACCATTACCATATCAGTCTTTTGAATATTGTAGATTGTCCAATACTGATTTTTTTGATTTTTTAATTGTAAAATAAATCTGAAGACATCAGTATCTTATGGACAGTTGGAAAATATCAATCATTTTCTATTATTCTTGAAGGAAATTTTTTTTAAAAAAAGTACTACTTCTTTCTTGAATGTGCTCATTGTGTGACATCATCATCTGGCAAAATTGACAGCATTAGAATTTTTTCAAATATTTTAATAATTATAAAGCAAATATCACATTTTAAATCAGAATTTTCTGGAATTATCACAAATATGCATTTATTCATTTAACATTGTAAAACCATTGTAAGAAAAAAGGGTCCTAATTTAGTTTGCGCTCATGGCCATTTTGAAATCTAAAAACCACCGCTGACATATCCAACTGATAAATGACATAAATATTGAATAAAAGTACTTTAAATTTATATTTTATAAATTATAAACTAGTAAAAATAATATGATTTATTTTATTAGGGATTTTATTTTTAAAATTTACTTTTATAAAATATTTGAAATATGACAGTGCAAAATGTCAGAATATGGGGGGAAGAGGAAGAATGGTTTGGTTAATCCAAAGGATCATCCAAAAGATGCAAGTCTGATCAAACCAAAGTTATAATTTCCAAATACTAAAATATTATACTATATGCCCATATGAAATAAAGCATATTATTTTTATTAGCTTATAATTTCTAAAATATGAATTTAAAGTTACTTTTATTCAATATTTATATTGTTTATTGATTGGATGAGTCTGCGGTAGTTTTGGCTGGTCTTTAGATTTCAAAATGGCTGTGAGCGCAAACTAAATCAGCACCGAAAAAAGAATTTGTTTTATTTTCAGAAAGAGTGTTTATATTAATATCATTGGTGGCATTTACATCTATTATTTTCTGAAAGAGTATTGTTCAGAGTATTTATCTTCTGTTATTATTTACAGGTCAGTTTTTATACATTTAAAATGGCCCAAAGTGATTTTTTAAAGAATATTATTTATTTTTAAAATCAAATTAAAAAGAAATCAAGTTCAATTTGTGAAAGGTTGAACATTTTCAAAAACTCTCACCAGGTGGAACAATAGAAAATGTCAGATTTTTAAAAACTCTCACCAGGTGGAACAACATAAAATGTCAGACTTTTAAATGGGTAATCTTTTTTGTGTTTATAGCTGAATATTAAAACAACGTGAATATTAATGTTGCTATCTTTGAAATAAATTCATTTGAACTGGTTATACAACCTAAGAATGTATCATTATTTCAATTTGCTACTTACAATATTAACCTGAATATGGCTAAAATTAGCATCACATGCAAATATACATTTGTATAAACTTTAATTTCATAAGATTTTTAATTAATTAGATATTCATCTTTATTATACAAAAATCAAATAAATTTGAATTTAGTTTGCCTATTAAAATTTCATAATTCCCTTTCTGTTGTAGGAGTATCTCTCATGCCAGTTGTTGTTCCAATAATTGTAAGTCTAAATCATTTTTTAAAAAATATTGCTACTTTTTCCTATGTTTTAAATCAAATATAATAAAACTAATTATATCTAATGGCAACAAAAATAAAAAGCAAATTTATTTCATTATAATAATGAATTGTAAGGAAACAATCAACTGATTGTTTTTTAAAAAGCTATCAGTTAAATCCATTTAAATAAAAGTAATTTTATTTTCTTATTTTTGTAATTTTATGGCTATATTTTTTTACTTTTTTATATAAAAAATTTAATATTTATTATAAATAATGCTTATTTAAAAAATCAAAATTGAGGCCATAATTATATAAAACAAATACATATCTTAGGAGCAACATGAGATGCTGGTTGTAGTTGGAACATCACAAAACTACATTGTAGCCATTGTGGCTTAATACACCTGCTACCATCTATTGATTTTTATTATGATTTATATTGTTTTTTATTTATTACTAAATCCAAGAATAATAGCTAAATATATAACAAAAATAAAATTTGCTTCTAGTTCTCAATTTAAGACGCTATCAAAAGAGAAGCACCTTATTGCTTAAGACTCAACTAGCATTTGTATTTCAGTGTGTAGCAACATCATTCTTATTTATGAAAATGCAACAAAAGAAAATTTAAAATCCAAGTCTCATAAACTATTTTCTAACTCAACAAATATAAATGCTAATAAATCAAAAGCATTAAATTAATTAAACTTTGAAACTTTAATATTTAAGTCATTGTATTTGTTCTCAAATTATTTTAATCTATTCTTTGTATTAAAGCATACTTTATAATGACCTTCTTGTCCAATTATTGTTTTTTTGTGTGCACATTTTTCAGAATACAACTTTACTTCCAATATATTTAGTTACAGTTTTGGTCCATAGATGACGTCTTATGTCCTAAAAAAATTTCTTGTTTGTTGTAGCAAAGTTGACATGTGTAAGAGGAACAATTATAATGGATACTATTATATGGAAAAAAAATGTAAGTAATTTTTGATTTTTAGTATTTGAAATTGTAATATATAAATAAATAATAGTTTCATTTTAAAGTGTTTTCTACTTCATAATTATATAATTTGAAAGGAGAAGCATGCAGTTGTAATATTATTTTTAAAGGCATTTATTTAACTTATAATCTCTTTTGTTTGCATATTTGATTTTTTCATAGAAATAGTTTAAGTAAGATGTGTGAGAGAGTGATATAGAGATTTTTTGCTTTCATTTGAAAGCTTGAGTAAAGTGATAATAACATTTTAAATATGAGATTAATATGATTTAAATAATGCATCTGATTTTTTTTGTTTCATTTGAAAGATTGAATTAAGATAGAATAAAATAAAGTTACTTTATAAGTTACTATAAAGTAAAATCACACACATTAAAAAAAGTTTATTTACAATATAGTTTTGTTAGGCATTATTTAAAAAAATCAACTTAAAGTAAAATTGTCTTAAAGTGTCAAATCAATTTAAAATAAAATTATATATATTAAAGAAATTTTTTTTACAAAATAGTCCCTTATTAGGCATTTTTGCAAAAAGTCAATTTAAAGAATGTCTTCAAATTTTAAATTATTTATTGTTTTATTTGACATATAATTATGGACACATTAAATTTGATATGTATATTGTAACTATTTGTTACATGGCACACAATAATATAGGGTGTGTGCACATATGTATATAAAGTTGAAAAGAAAAGTAAAACTAAACACAGACAAAAAAATTGTAGATATTTTTCTACATTTTCTGGAATAATAATCAGGCATTAAATAATTTTGGATTTAAAATAAAAGTTGAGCATTTAAAAAAGTGTAATAAATATTTTCATTGAATTCTGATTTTGAAATTTAAAAACAAGCATGTTAATCTGATAATTGTAAAAATGTATATTATCTTTGAAATCTTTTAATTAAACCTTGTATACATTTCTCTATCTACATAGAAATTTTTGTAGATCATACTTTTGAAAGGATTAAAGTAAATTGAAATCAACTTTTTCCAATCAAGAGAGAAAGAAAAGGAAAAGTTTTAAATTAAAAACAGTTTTTACTTCATATGTTTTTATCATGCTAATATAAAAAAGGATGAATAGAAAAGCAGTGGTAAATTATTGTTTTTAAAATAGTTTGGCTAATAATTTTCTGAAAAGCAGTTGGAAGTAATTATAGCTGGTCAGAAGTAGCTAGCTAGCAGAGTAGTCCAGATCAGAACCGAAAACTACAATGAAGATATAAGACTGCAAGGGCATGTCAAAAGGCTGCTCTATAGTTCACAATGGTGGGATTTGAATTCACATGGAGAAAGTGTTAACTTCAAGTATTTTATAGCTACAGTTTGCTTGCCAATCCAATCCTACACAGAAGGGAGATCACTGCAGTTACCTGAATTATACTTTTCCTGATGTGATGAGTATAAACCAATCTCACCAAGAGAATTCTCTCAGCTTGCTAAAGATTTATTTATATGCAGAGAAGCATGATAATAAAAATTTAAATAATTTCATTAGTAAAATAACATTTTAAAACATATTTTTAAATTTAAAAACATTGTAGTTAAGAGCAACCCGCAATGGTGATATCTATATAGAGAGAATGAGGTCAATTTCAATTTTAGTAATTCCTTAAAATGACATTTAAAAATATAGCTCAAAGTGCAGGTAATAATTTTTTTGAGATTAAAAATAAAATAATTCATAGATGATTTTATGTATTTAAAAGAAAGCAAGTAAATAAAATTTTGCTTGAATGAAGTGATTGATTCATTAATGATCTTATTTTAAGAAAAAAAAAGATATTTTAAATTTAAAGATATTGATAATTAATTAATCAACAATCAAAAAGTGTTCTATCAAAAATTGACTTTATTTCTTTTTAAAAACAAGAAAAGGAAATCTATAATAATTAAAGAGAGAATTTGATAATGGATTCATATTATTTTTTATATACAGACATATATATGAAATTTTATGTATATTCGACATGGAATTAATTATGAAAGATATTTTTAATAAATTTATTAGTTTGATAAGTTCAAATATGCTATGTTACTAAATTAATATATTGTACATCTGTACAACTATATATATATATATATATGTGTGTGTGTGTGTGTGTGTTCTAAGTAAACCTAGTATAGGATATTTGTATCATTAAACTATAACTTAAAAATTTTAATCAGATATTTTTTTATATATGACTATTTAAATATGTTCATAAATTATTAAGCCATGTGTCTGTGTGTACATATCAATGCATGTCAAGTAAACATATATGTAAAAGTTAATCATTTTTTAAATTTTAGTAAATGTCAATTGAAATATATTCATTGTATATTATAAAATGCATGTCTGTGCAGATATATATATATGCATTTTATATAAACCCTTTAGGTCATGTAAATCACAATGTGATAATTTTTTTTATTGTATATTAATCACAATCAGAAGGCTTAATTTGTATGTATAGCCATATTCTAAAGATTTTATATTATTTTTTTATTGTTCTTAATAACCTTGTATATTATTATTAAAATTATTTCAGTGAATTTACCTTGTAAAGTTTTAGAACACCATAGGTTGCATCATCTCTTGGTCACAATACAGTTATAGAGCTTATGTTCTCTGAATTAGATTCATGCATAATGGTCTGATATATTAAAAGGGATGTATATTAGTGTTTATGGGCATCCAGTGATGATGATGATGATATTCCCATCAATCATCATCCTGGTTAGCACAAAGAGAATATCTCCTAAAGCCCATGTACTACATTTTATTTTAGTTTAGTCTTATTAGAAATTAAGTTTATAATGACCAGTACATTAATGATACTAAGTGGCTAGATCATTGATAATGATCAGTATGTTTACATATCCCAGAAATATTATTTTATGGTTGTATATTCATATGGATGAACATTTAAGTTGGTGCATCCAAGTTATGTTTAAATAATTGTCCCAAGCTGGCAAATGCTAAATAGTTGACCTGGTCTACAGTAGATCAATTTCAAATCCAGTCACAAGATTGATTGCTGATTACTTTTATTGATGGATTATTCATGATCATGGGTGATTATTACTTATACTTACTTTCACTTATTTATAATGCTGGCGAACTTAATTAATTATACTTTTAGTTGCTCTAAAGGAATTAACTGGCTGAAGTCTCTGAATGATTTCATGATTTCTCATGCTCATGGAATATATAACATTAATTATATATGTTTTAGATATTAAACATTACTTTAATCTCTTACTCTATTATTTTATATCTTATATCTAAAATATTAGATCTTATATATATATGTCGATACAAAGGTTTTCACAGGTTGCAGATATAAAAGACATCTTTTGCGGGTTCATCTGTGTTAAAATATTTTAAATATTGATATACTGAAGTTTCGACTTGGTAACACAAGTCATCCACAGAGTGATAAAAGGTAGAAAGATGGTTGTAGAACGCTACAATCACTGATTAACGTTTTTTTCAAATCAGTGATTGTAGCGCCTCTGCAACCATCTTTCTACCTTTTATCACTCCGTGGATGACTTGTGTTACCAAGTCAAAATGTCAGTATATCAATATTTAAAGTATTTTAACATGGATGAACCCCAAAATATGTCTTATATATATATATTAAATTTCATTATTTGAAATACTTGTTGAACTGGGGTTAATGATGATTTGCTTTCACCCACCTTCATTTCCAAAACCCCATCCCATTATAATATATGTATATATAAAGCATATATATATTAACTTATTGCAGAAATATTTAGTGATGTATATGTATATATTGTAATTTTAAAAGAGAAGCAATCAGACTGTCTGGTATCATAATGATTATGGATTTTACACACCGCAATCTTAGGTTCTTATTAAAATCTTATCTAAGTTTTTATTGAAATCTCACGTTCTTATTAAAATTAAATCTATATATATATATCTCAGGATTTATGCATATACTTGATACAAGAAAATAATTATTGTACTAAACACTTGAATATTATTAAATGTGATATCAATTTAAGTTCTTATACATTAAATATTGTATCTTTTTCTTATAGTTCTGTGATCTTATATCTTATGTTCTAAAATGAATGAAAAAATGCAAATATAAAATAGTTAGGTATCTAAATACTTCAAATGAACATATGGCTAGCAAATAAAACACTCTTGAAATATTTTAAAGTTCTTCTTATATGAATATTTGTCTAATCTATAAACACATTTTATTCTAATATCTACATGTATGATCTTGTATCAAGTAATGCTACACACTACATTATTAAGCATATTTGTAATAAAGATAAATCAACATAATATTTATTTTAAAATAATGCAGGTGTTAAATAAATGATAAATAAATTAAGTAAGCAAATGTACTCTCATGTTCCTCACTTACGTTTTCTGAATAAATGGATGTGATGATGGCAATGAAATCATAAATGTTTTTAAGGAATAATAAAATATTTATTTACAAGAAATTTTGATACAATAAAAAATATTTACAAGAAATAATAACTTTAATATTACAAACTATACTGATATAAAAATTTGTTTAATTTTTTTTTTCATGTGCCAATAATCACCAATATTCGTATTTTATGCTAAACCAGCAATCATCAGTTGGTCCAGATTACCATCTCTACACATATATGCTATAAGTGCTCAGATATATATTAAAATAGCCAATTCTTATACTTTAATGGACCGGCTTCAATCTACTCCTCGCTCCAACTCTTCAACCATCCATCCAATTGAAAATCTGATGATGGAATGCTCAAAGGCCACCCTAAGGCCGAGATTCTTGTCACACCCATGTTGAGTATATATGTGTGGAGATGGTAATCTGGACCAACTGATGATTGCTGGTTTAGCATGAAATATATATATTGGTGATTATTTATCTTTTCAACATATGTATTGATGATTATTTATCTTTTCAACATATGTGTGTTCAAGTGTATCACTGTTATGAGATAGTGTGGAGAGTGGTGGGTCGTGTGAAAGTCTGTGCTCATATACCCTATATATTAAAAGTATTTATTATAATATTTTTATCTCTATTTATTATATATATGTTTTTTAGCAAAAAAACTATTTTTTTTACTATTTATAACATTTTAAAAGTTTTATTATTTTTAAATTCACTTTTATTATTTCAACATATATATTATGATAAAATAATTTAATTTTTCACAAACATGCACCAACTAATTACTTTATTAAAGCATTATATATGTTGGACAATATTTTTTAAAAAATATATAAAGTTGAAGAAAAGATTTCCACATTGAGAAAAGGGAAAATTAAAGCCTCCAAAATGACCCTAACCGTTAAAACATCATAGATATTGTTTCCCTGAAGGTTTGTGATGATAGTGTTTTAGTTGTATTTATATGTTGGATTATTTCCACCATGTAATATGAGTATTGAATGTCTTTAGAAAAATTTAACTTTATTTAAAATTCCAAATACATTCAACTGCTAGTAATAACACTTAGGTTAGTATATGCACAATGTTTTGAGAGGTATTATTCTGCCCACTTCTTCAGGTGTTGCTGGTCTGACCAGTGACAGTACTAGCATGGGAATTGAACCTCAACCCTTAGATTCTTGAGTATTGTTAAGGCAATGCTCTAGTCTACTGAATGGAGTATTATCTTAAAATTCAATACCGACGAATCTAAGAATCCAGGTTCAATTTCTAGGCTAGAAGTGCCACTGGCCAGACCAGCAACACCTGAAGAAGAGGGGAGAATCCTTGAAACATTGTGCATATATTGACCTGTGTGCTATTACCATCAACAGTTGAATATATTTGGAATATTTAAATAAAGTTAAATTTGTTTAAAGACATTCCATACTCATATTAGATGATGCCTAGTCCAACATATGAATACAATCATAGGTACTGTTTTTTTTATTGAGTAAATTTTGTAAATTCAACTTTGTATTATATTAATTATTTATATCTTCAATAGTATACACATAATAATCTATATACATAAAAAATTTGATCAAATTTTAAAATTTAATATTCATTACTTTGAATAATTTAAAAAATATATTTAAATTCAGTAGAATTTTAATTGAATTTTTCTTATTTATTACAAGTTTAAAGGCTTTGTAGTAGAGAACTGTGGGTTATTTTAAAATTTCTGTAACCTCTTCTAATATTGACTTAACAAGATTTATCAAAACGACAAAACATGAAGGACATGCTTTGTCTAAGATCAAATATTTTGTTGAAACACGTTGTCAGACTAATAGACATATCTTTGAAGAATTTTCTACTTATTAATTCATTCAATTTTAATAATTTATTGCTATGTATATTTCATAAACTTGCTGCACAGAAATAAATCATTAGTATTAAGTAAAATACAAAAATTAATTATTTATGAACATGTCAAGTTTTATATGAATAAATATTATACTCTTTCTTATTGAAAGAGTTAGTTGCCTGAAGTGTTCTTATTATTAGATCATACTTTAACAGAATAATTCAAATTGTCAAAAAATATAAACTGTGAATTAATAAATAATATATGAGTTGTTAATGTTCACATCTATAAATGAACAAAATTAATTTGGTTCATTGGCATCAAATATTGCATTTATCCAATAGAAAAGGTATTTATGGTAAATTCAAGATAAGAAAATCTAAAGGTTCTGATTGGCAGTAAGCTTGTGGTTAAGACCTGTAGAGGTTCCTACCTTCGCATTTTCCCGCGCATATTCTTGAGGTTTACAGCCTTAGTAAATATTATTAACATACTTACATAAATCAATACGCATATGTAATTTTTTTATTTAATTAAATTCAACACATTAGATTATTTATTAAGTATATTAATCAGTAAATTAGATTGACCTTATTAGCTTTCGTTAAATCTTTCTTTTAAAATCATAATTTTTATATGACTAAAAGTAATTAAACATTAAATCTAACTAAAATAACATGTACAAAAATATTTTATAAAAAATGCTTTTATTTAAATTGATCAAAACAAAAACAAACAAAAAAAGCATTTTTTTTTTTTTCAATTATAATTTTACATCCTTATATTTATCTTAAAATAAAAGTATGGTGACCAAGAAAAAGAATGCCACTATAAGTTCAATTACAGAGTCTTTTCCAAATATCTGTTCGCAGAAATAAGAAATACATTTTACTATATGCGTTATGATGCACTTATCTTTATAATAGTAATGCAATAACTGAAATGCAGGCTTATTATATACCTGTATCAATATAGTAATATAAAGGGTATATGAGCACAGACTTTCACACGATGCACCGCTCTCCACTCTATCTCATAATACTGATACACTTGAACACATATATGTCGAAAAGATAAATAATCACAATATATGTGTAGTTCATGCTAAACCAGCAATCATCAGTTGGTTCAGATTATCATCCCCACACATATATGCAATAAGTGCTCAGATATATATATATATTAAGATAGCCAATCTTCATACTTTAATGGACAGGCTTCAACCCACTCCACACTCCAACTCTTTAACCGTCCATCCAATTGAAAATATGATGATGGAATAGTAATGCAAGAAATTTTAACGCATTTAAAAACAAATTAGAGACAATAAAACAAAGATAAAAAAATCACCGCATCAGACATTTTTGCAGCCACTTGGTCACTTATATCCATCAGTGATCTAACCTCTAGTGAGATGTATTATCTGTTTCCTGATTTATTGTAAATGTTTTTAATAATAGTATAATTCACTGAATGCTATTGAAGATACTTCTTGAAGTATTTTTTGATTAGTTTTGTATTATTGTTTTTTTTTCTTTTAAACTGAAATATTTATAGATATATTTCCCTTTAAATTGAAATATCTGTAGATATATTTTTCCCAGAATAAAGTTCCTTCTAAAACTAAAATTAAAGAGCGCTATTAATAAAATATTATAAATAGAAAATTATACAACATTACAATACTAAAATTCTTCCACGACCATGATTTCTTCTATTAACAAATAGATCTTTTTTTTCGATGTGTCAAAGCATCGTCCGGGAAGCAGACCCGCGAACCTGGGACAACTGCTTGTAAGACGGCTGTGCTGATCACTCGGTCACCAATGCTTGACAACAAATTCAACAAGATACATACAACATATATATATATATATAAACAAAATAGTACTCCCTTCATTCACTTCCAAAACCAACTTCCTTTAACATCAAAGGATGTCTTTATGAGATTGATCGCCTCAGATTCAAGAAAATTTATCAATCTCACAAAAACATTTTTTAATGTTAAAGAAAATTAGTTTTTAAAGTGCATGATGGGAAGGTTATTTTGTTTTGTGTGTATATATATATGTTTTTTGTATCTTGTTGAATTTTATATGAAAAAGTCTATTTCTTAATAGATGAAACCATGACCATGAAGAACTTCAGTAAAATTTTGTTGGCTTTTGTTTTTGGCTAGTATTGCATTGTTATATGATTTCCTATTTTATTTACCATTATTAATGTAGCAGTAAGCAGTATTTAATTTTTTATTTTAGTATTCAAATACTTTCTATACAATGTTGCCATAGTTGCAGTATTTAAAATTAAATTGGCAGATTTTAAAACTCATTTGCAATATTTATTTACAAAGACAACATTTTAAAAAAAGTAAGTTTTAGTTTACCAAAAAGAAAAATTATGTCAAACGTTGTTAGCCGAGAGGTCATTGCAACTGCCTTGCAAGCAAGTAGTTGGTTGCAGACGGTTGTGGGTTCACGTCCCGGACAAAGCTATGACATATGAAAAAAAGAAGAGAAATTAAGATTTGTCCTTCACTTTTTGTCTGTTTTATAAATGCTTTTTAGAGAATTGTTCTTGAAATTTAATGAAATTGTATTTTTTTTTTAAAAAAGGTCTACCATCTATTGTCCATCAGTGGAAACTTATTAAACTGATATCAATAAGATTTGAAATGCTCCCCATCTTACTAATAAGATGGATAACTATCTGAATAAGCATAAAATTTAGTGTCATATTTTGTTGTTATGGATACTTAACATGTGCACCAAATTTGAAGAACATCTGTTTGATAAAAGTATATTAAAAGTCAGATACAAGATTTGACCCAAATAAACAAACAAACTGAATATCTAAGTTAATTAAAAGCATTTCATATTCAATTTTATTTACTAGCAAAACAGAAGGGATTTATATCCTAAGTATATGTGTTGTAGTGTTATTATAATTTCTCAATAATATCTTGTTGAGTACTCTCAAACCAAAGCACAAGTTAGAGATATTTAAAAAATAAGACCAGCTGTCTTATCTCTTGAACCTAAATTTACTTATATAGTTTAAAAGTCTCTATCTTGTGCTTTGGTTTGAGAGTATCCTCACTACTCAACAAGATATTATTGAGCTATTATAATAAACATTACAGTGCAGGTACTTAAGATGTAAATCCTTTCTTTTTAAATTACATACAATCTCTGTGCTAGAAAATAAAATTGAATATTACATAGTTTCTAAATAGTTCATAATATTAACCTGTAATAAGTTGAATAATTTCATGAACATTAATATATGGGAATAGATTAATGGATGTAAAGTGTATAAAGCAACATCCCCATGCTCTCAAATTAAGACTCTTGAGATTAGCCTATAACTAAATTTAGTTTCAAAAGATAAACTAGCCACTCTTATTGTTTCAAAATTCTCTATCTTGTGCTTTGGTTGGAGAATATTAACAGTACTCAAAAGAAATCATTGAGTCATTATACCAACACTATAGTGCGTGTTCTTAAGTATAAATCTCTGCTGTTTTAAAATAAAAAAAACATTTAATAATAATAAATATAATTATATGTAAAGTAAATTACATTTATTTTTATTTAAAAATCATTGTATTATAAAATATCATTTCCATTTATGGATTCTTGGTGCTCATGTTTTTTAACCACAATGAATTATATCAATATAATCTGGTAAAGTCTTTCACTCTTCTATATCCTAGTAAAATAATAATTCTAATATGTCATTGATATTCTTTACTTTCATGAAACTCATTATATATATATATTGCTTATAATACTTTTTTCATATACACTTCAATACAAACAATTTTTTTAAAAAAACTTATTTTCCTTACAGTTTTGACTGTCCAGCAGTCTTCATCAGAGTTTTATCCATTAGCAGAGGAGGACAGCTAAAGCTCTGATGAAGAATACTGCTGGACAGTCAAAACTGTAAGGAAAATAAAGAAGGTTTTTAAGAAAATTTGTTTGCATTGAAGTGTATATAAAAGAAGTATTATAAGCAATACATATATATATATATGAAGATATGAAGATATGCACAAGAAAGTGAAAGAGAAGAATAAGAAACTAAACATTAATGAATAATTAATTGTTAGCCTCAATATAATTATTGTTTGAGTGTGAAAAACTCCAATAGCAAATTAAGTAATTGTTCCATGCATTGACATATTTTAATTCAATTAAAAACTGGTCCAGGAGTTTTTAGTCTTGTGTTACTCACTTTACCATGTGCTAAACTGCACAGAAAAGTATCTTTAGTATGTAATAGCAACTTATTACTATAGATGGGTGATACCGGTGTGGGTGGTACAGTGATAAAGCAGGGAACTCTGGACTTTAATATCCATGGATCACAACTTCTTGTCATCATTTCTGGTTTCTGGACTTCATACAAACTCCAGAACAATAAACCATTAGATTATTATTACTTTTATTACATTGTGTTGTGTAGTGAAGTATGAAAGAAGTAGACCCTGGAGTTCAATATCCATGGATCACAGATTCAGCTTATCACTTTTGGTTCTTGAACTTTTTATGAAATCCTGAGAAATAAACCATTTGATTTTTACTGTTATTGCATATATTACCTCATGTGACTCAGTGCAATGGTAGTTTGGCTGACTCTGGAAATCAACATCCATGGATCATAGTTCAATTCACCATTTTTGTTGATTGAACTTCTTATGAATTCCAAAGCAACACAACATTTAATTATTATTAATAATATTATTACTAAACCATTATAACATCACATTAACACTATGCTTTATGCTTACACAAGTTATTAAAACAATAAACTTTTTCCACACAGTACCACCTAGTGCAAGCTCTAGTAATCAGTAGAAGGTAGATGATTATGCATTATAATTCCCATTCACTGCTTTCCCATCCAATATCCCAGATTTGTCTATAGCTTATGGCTTTCATCAGTGAGGGTAACAGTATGTTTTTTTAGTTTGGGCTGATAGTTTTACAGTTAAGAAACCAACCAAAATATAGGTGAAAAAAAGGTGTGCATTAGATCTTTAGGTGCACTGCATCCAAATTCAAGAATCTTCACTGATAGGAGCTATAAGCTGGAAACTAGTCTGTGAATATTGGATGTGAAGGCATTGTATAATGATTATAATGCACAATCACTTAGCATCTTAGAACTTGCACTAGAAGGTACTACTGTTTTAATGTTTTTTGTTGTTGTTTATTACTACTACTACTACTAGTAGTGCTATATATTACTTTACTACTATGACTAATACTACTTATATTACATTGTAGTGCAATGATGGAATGGTGACCTCTAAGTAAAAATCCATGGATCACAACTGAATCTGTCACTTTTGGTGCTCAGATATTTTTACAAACTCCAGAGCAATAAACTATTTCATAATCTATTCGGTTATTTTATTATTGATGACTAATTAAGATTCTTAAAACTATTCAGCATAATTTAACAAAAAACAAGTTATTTATTAGACCATCAAAAAATATATCAAAGCGAGTAGAGTGACATTTTGCTTTAAAACTATACAAAGTAGTTGTGAATAAATTAAGTTTTATAATTCTATTTTTTAAATTGTTTTACTATCAATTTTCATTATCATGATAATTGAATGGATTATTTCTCAGGAGGTCATGTGACAGCAACTCTACCACTGCAATAACATAAATTATTTTTATGTTATTTATGTCAAAACTCCTTCACATATAGGTAGATAATTAAAAAATCTTCAGAATTCATCATCATCATCGCTGATTCTTAAAAAATGTACAAGGTGAATAGAAAAACTATTTAAAAAAAGTAATAAAAAAACCAATTGAAAGAAGACTTTATGAATATCATGGTGAGGAAGAGCTATCACAGGAAGATACTATGGATAAAAAGATATCAAAAAGGAAAATACTGTGACACTTTTGGTTGAGGATACTCTCAGCAATGAAGAATCTTGGAACAAGTCCATATGTAAGACTTCATAATAACATCATATTTGACAGAAGTAATTTTGTTGAAGATTTGTTATGATTTGTGATATGTACATGTGATTTTGATAAAACAAATCCCTTTTTTACTTCCTGATACTTGCTTCCTATGATGTCTTCTCTCAAATGATTGCTATATAATCAAGTTCTTGAAATTCAAACCATGTGAGATTTGTTTTTGTTATTATGGTTATAGTATTTTATCAGATTTGCAAGTGCAAGTAATACAGTGATTCCGTCCATTGTCAGTAATGACACTCAAATTCTATGATCTCTGGAGCAATAAAGACGTTGGATTATTGGCAGCCATCTTTTTTTACCTATCTTAATAACTGACCAACCCATATAAAATTTTATTCTCCATTATTATTATTAACAAGATTTATTATCTTTCTGAGAAAGATGCATCCATGCATGAAATATATTTGGGCTTTGAGCTATTTTTTATTTATTTTCATTGAGATATATAACGCAATATATATATACAGGCACATACTTACACATTTAAGATTTATTTTAAATTGATGACATTTAAAAAATAGTAAATTTAATAAAATACAATAAAAATATTTTGTGTATCTTATTTGTATACTATCTGTTTCTTGTGGCAAATCTCTGCGGTTATAAATTAGAACATAAAGCAAGACCTGCTTCATTTTTTATTGCTATTAATAACAAACTGTTTGTAATACAAATGAGTTTGTTAGTGATTTTATCAACAAGATGAAAGAAAAGTTCCTCATTCCATAACAATTCATGGGGAAAGATTATCGCTTCCTTAGTTTTCATTATCACATTATACCATTAATAATAATTTATTAATAATTTGTTTTATTTCAAAACAAACAACAAATAAAAAGACTGTATATTATTAGAATACGCACAGATATATGTTTTATATTGTGACTGATAATCAAACAGAAGGAGTGTTGCCTAGCGATTTGTCCAAAAATTTTAATGAATTTTTATACAAGTGTGTGCATGCGCGTAAATGCATTTCATTAGGTAATAAAACTTTGATTAAAAACATAATGATCTTTGTCAGACATAATTCACCATCGCATTTGACTTGAATTTTTAGTTGTATTATTTAGACTCTTCAATTTGATGTACCCTTTTAGAACAGAGTGAAAATATCTATACTTGGAAGTATAAAAGTAAGCATATTAACGATCATGTGATATTATCGTTAGTATTGACCTTCCTGAATAAAATATAGGGAGTAGAGTTGTTACAGAATTAAGGCATCCTGGTATCAGATAAATATCACTATACAATTGGCATTGCCTGGATTTAAAAGCTTATGGGTTTTATCCAAAATGGTAAAAAGTGACTATTAATAGCACAGGTGCATTAGGTTAGCTTTGAATCCTAGTCTTTCTCAATGAAGATGAAAGCCAGAATCCATCTGTAAATAGGAATCTTGTAACACAATGCCATCTAATGTTCAATGCTTATTCAAACTTACAATACATGACTGGAGAACCCCTCGTTTAATTTTTTGTAAGTAAATTTTCTACTCATTCTATATGTTTTGTGGGAGTCAATGTTAATGATGATGAATTCTAAAGATTTATGGGAGCCAGACCTCATTATTTAACTCTATATACAAAACAGAATACAAATACCTTGGTCAGATTATTAATACAGATGGAAACGTAATAGATGAAATTAATCATAGAATTAAACCTGGTTGGAGTAGTTTTGATAGAAGTAACTTGATATTAAAAGGAAATATACCTATGTGTTTGAAAAGGAAGGTTTTTAATAACTGGGTTTTACAAGTTCTTACTTATGGATCTGAGACTTGGACACCTAATAGGAGAGCTATACGGAGACTTCAGACCACTCAAAGAAGTATGGAGAGATGCATATTGGGAGTAACAAGAAGAGATCGAAAATGCAATATATGGGTAAGAGAACAAACAGATGTTACTGACCTCATTGAAAAAATTAAAAGACTGAAGTGGAATTGAAATCCTAAACTGGATTCCAAGAGATTGTAAAAGACCCAGAAAGAGACCACATGTGAGATGGATGAATGAAATAAGAAAGTGTGCAGGGGTGGTGTGGAGAAGAGAAGCTAAAGATCAGAGAAGATGGATTGAACTTGGAAAGACCTTCATCCTGCAGTGGATTGATAATGGTTGTTGATGATGATGATGATGACAAAACAGTAAAAAGAAAAAAAAGATTGATAAATGCTTTAAAATTTTTCAAATTTGTTTGGAGTAATGAAATGTTTACATTATTAATAACACAAATAGGAAGAAAAATAGATATAAAAACAGTCTCTAAATAATCATCTACAAAAAAAAAAACACGTTTGTAAAGGCCTCTTATAGATGTACAATGTAAGAGAAGTCCTGATTCCAATGATTTGAGCAGTTTTTCATTCTCGTTTTATCCTTTATCAAGGTGTAATTAGAAACAATAAAATGGAAAGATAAAAATACTATTTTTGAATAAAACTTACAGAAAAAAAAAAGATAATGACTAATTAGATGTGTGTTGAGAGTAGGCATTTATTGCTATTTTTTGTAATAACATTATTTATATATGTTCAAGTATATCCTATCATTCAGTTATCCCATTCCCATAATGATTGACCAAGAGTAGCTTCCCACTCAAGCGCTGTCTACTATAAACTTGAGAAATCAATGATTGCCAGAAACTTTGTTCCAAAAACCAGAAACTGATCTGAGCATGGGTATTTAAATACAATCAATTGCCTGGTAACCACCTTATTCAAACGTAGAGAAGATGGTACTAGGACGGGGACCTGCTTTTGGTTTATATTTTCTTGCTTAGGTAATAGTTGTTTACAAATAGAATGTTTTATATGCAATTAGTTTCTTAATTATATGATTAATAATTTATGAGATACCACTAATATTCTATTCCTACCCCCCCCCACCTTTTCCAGTTAAACTTCTCTATTCACTTAACCAATTATTTTAAAAAAATGTTTACATAAATTTGCATAATTTATTAATATATTCTATACAGTTAATCTATCTGCCTTTGGGTAGAGAATTTAATCCATTATAATATTCTATACAGTATTAAAAATACTAATGATTTTAATCAGCCCATAACGTTAAAAATATAAATATCTTTCAATTGACAGACATTCCTGAATACATTTCCAGGATACATTACAAGCTAGATTATAAAAAAAGCATTTTTAAAAATAAACCTGTAAATACACTTTTATGCATATCAATGCTAACATAAAAAGGAGATCCTCTTCTGATCCAGCATGTAAATAAATTAAGCATTGATACCTGCAAGGCTGAAATTTCATATTAGCAGCGATCTTTGTTTTTATAACAATTAAGCAAGTTTATCATTTCAAATACTAATTTAAATTAAATATTAGTAGTTTTAATCAGCATGTGAATAGATTTATGGCTATTCAAATAAGTAATGCTAGGAATACAAATCTATTTCATGAGATCTGAGTAAGTTAACATGATACATTACAAGCCACATTCTAAAGAATCATTTTTTAAAATAAACCTGTAAATATCTCTACCTTTTTTTTATATTAGTGCCAATCTATTTTGCATGCAGACAAGTTTTTCCTGTAAAATAGATTTACATTTCTAATGTATTAAAGATCAGCCTGTCAAGCTATTGTGCATACGCTTTTTACAAGTGTTAATAATAAATGAATACTTTGACTTCCAACACAAGATATAGTATTTAGGAAAGAATAAAATGAATCCACTTATTCTATCCAATCAAATGCTTATATATGGGCAAATCTTAAGTACTGGAAGTGAAAGCGTGAGGATAGACCACTCACTTTAAATTACTGCTTACGATGTCTGAATGAATGAAGTCGACAAAATTATCTAGAATTTGCTAAACATCATTCTCAAATGAAACTTAAACATATGTAAATAAGCATTTATTTTATATAGTGCATGTTTATAAATTGTAATACATTAAAGATCAGCCTGTCAAGATATTGTGCATACACTTTTTACGAATGTTAATAATAAATGAATACTTTGACTTCCAACACAAGATATAGTATTTAGGAAAAGCATATGCACAATAGCTTGACAGGCTGATCTTTAATGTATTACAATTTATAAACATGCACTTATTTTTAATGTAACATATTTAATCAGCCATACAGTCATTTGTGTGCTGATTATAATCATTAATATTTAATCTAAATTAGTATTTGAAAGAATAAAGTGACTTGACTAATATAAAAACAAAGATTTTACTAATAAGAAGTTTCAACTGTTTTGGATATTAGTGTTTAATTTATTTACAATATAACAACTGAAGAGCAAATATAATATAACTCCTTTTATCTGACACAAAAATTAACATTGATATACCAAAAGATAGATATGTTTGTAGGTTTAGTTTTAAAAATGATGCTTCAGATTCTGTCTTGTGAAGTATCCTAATAATATACTTAGATGTGTTTGTCCCATGAATTAGATTTAATATTAAAAGTAAATATTAGATCTTTATTTGCTATGATTAATGATAATAATAATGTTGTCTACTGCTCAAAAGAGCATGTGACCAAATTCTTCTTAATTTACTGAGCTTATTTAGCCCCCCCCTCCCACTTCTTTATGTCATGTATTCACTAGCCTACAAGCAAACTAAATTTTTCATGGCACTCTGGTAATCAATTACATTTAAACTTTTTTCTGTAGTGCGGTTTTTAAATTAGAATTACAAATAATATATTTCTTAGACAGTTTCAACTTAAGTAAGAAATCTAAGACTTTTTTTAAATTTTATTTAGTTATATTTGTGGAAAATTATTTTGGTCAGGTGATTAGTGATTATTTAAAAAAATATCTTATATTTCTTTAACCAATTGAAGTCACAGGTAATGAGAGGGATACAAACACATTATTTTCTTAAATATTGCTGTATATATTGCATATGTAGATTCAGTGGCATAATTAGCTCTACATTTTTACATAATATCAAGCTATAATATTTAAGCCATTCATTTGATTATAACAAGTGACTCATAAAAGTAGTGACATTCGATAGGGAATTATATCTGAGAGAAACTGGAAACTCCAAAATCATTGTTAATGCAGTTGTGAAAAAAAATCATGCCTTGAGCATAGTAATATTGTTTGTGATGAATATTATATTTTGCAAAGCTAATTATTGAAGATTAGGATTAATTGATGTTAAAGACATTTTTTTAGTTATATGTTTTAGTGATATCCATATTTTTTTTAATTCTTTATATTTCTTTATTCTAATAATTTCTAAATTGTAATTAAAATGAAATTTATAAAAAAAACATGTATTTTATTACATAAATAAAGTAAATGTGTATATATGTGATGTGTTTTTAAAATTTTCACATTTCAGCTCATACTCGTAATGAATAGATCGCTCAGATACACATGACCTACATTGCAATTTGTTTGACTGGAATATCCACAAAAGTAATTGTTAATAAAAATAAATTTATAAATGCAGAAATCTTCATCAAGAATGAACAAATATAAGTTTTATTTAAATAAAGGTATACTTTATATCTCATATTACTGATACACATGACCACACGCATATGAAAAAGATAAATGATATCCAATATACATATTTCATGCTGAACCAGCACTCATGTGTTGGTCCATACCACCATCTCACACACATTAAAAATCTGATGATTTTTTATTCATTCATTTTTTTGAAGCATTATTTCTCTAGATGAAAAAATATATATTTGAAAATATGATATATAAATTACAGTTTAAAAATAGACAAAAATACACAGTTTAGCCAACAAACACTCTATGTTAAGTTAAAACGCAACAAAAATTATTTATAAATAACTTACTTACCCATATACTTGATACTTACATTCTTTTTTAAAATTAGCATTACTTCGTCAAAAGCTTTAAGTTTTGCAATTTAGATCACGTGACTTTATATATTAAGAAAAAAAAGCATTCTATGATTATTTTTACAAATCAATGTATCTCCAAATCCCTCATAGGTGAATCGTGAATGACACTCAAATTCTGGTCCGGTTTGTTAATAGCAAATGATGAGAATTTGAACAGTTCCCCATTCTTGTTTCTCCCTTTGTGTTATAATATTGTATTGAGTATTATTAATTAGAAAAGAAAACTACATGCATACCTGTATAACAACAGAATCTGGAATCAGGTGTAAAAGTCTTCAATGTTTAAAAAGTCTTGATGGGCAATTATACTTATTTTATAATTATTTTGAAGTAATTTTATTAGTTTCTAAAATTTTAAGATTCAGGTGGCTCTAAACAATTGTATATTATATATAGCTGATGCAAGATTAGATAGCTATGAAACAGATCCTTATTAAAGTTATCTTGGTTACAGAGCTCTTATTGTTTTTAAGTATATGCTTATTTGAAAGTTTATGATGACAAGAATAGTATTTATAGTTATTTATATTCTGAACTATTTCCATCATCTAGATGAACTGTTAGATGTTTTTAGATAAAAAACCAAGCAGTTGGTGTATAAACATTCTGAATGATCTTACCAGTGACACCTAGCGTAAAAATTGAAGATAATTTTTAAACTTTATTTTGAATTTAAATTAACATTTTAAATTAGGCTATTTTATCAAAGCAAGCAATAGAAATTTATATATTTGTGTAAGAGGGTTCTCCTGATTTCTTTATTTTTTTTTCTTTTTAAAGGAAAAAGTTAGTGAGTAATTTCCAAAAGCAATATATTATTCTAATAGATTGATTTACAAGATTATTTACCATTGTCAGGTGAACAGCTTCTTTAAATTTTTTCTTTTTACTTTATCATCTTTGCCAATATTATAGTATTTTTCAAAATAAACTTATCTTCATTTGCCATAGGCATACTTTGGACACATCTGTCTTTTTTCTTTAATCCCCCCCCCCCCTTTTTAATCATTATTTTATGTACTTTTAAATATTTTTTAAAAGAATGGCTCATTTCATTGATATATATATATTTCCAATCACATGGTATTTCCTAAATGTAGTTTTTAGTTTTCAACATTTTAAGTTTACATGTGTTATAGCTTAGAAAAGCTGATCTAATATTATATTTTTTTATTATTAGTTTTCTTTAGTATTTTTGCATTCCCTGGTATATTAATACACTATAGTATCTATTACCTGTTTTTTATATTTGTTTTGTTTTTTGTTATATCTTTAAATAAACTAACTATATATTTTAATAAAATTACATTATATAAGTTAATGCCGTTAACTCAGTGGTCCCCAACCTTTTTGCACTTAAGAGCACATTCTATAATACCGGCCAGGTGGCGGGCACCATTTATTTTTTCAATGTAAATTTATCATTGCATATTGTTAATGATAGCTATAAAATATAGTATGACCTACAATTTGATTACAATATAATACAATAATTTATAAGAAATCTTAAAAATTAAGTTTATTTGTATCAGATAAATAATTTTTTATTGTGTATGGATAGTGGCGGGCACACATAAAATGGTCTGCAGGTGCCATGGTGCCCATGGGCATAGGGTTGGAGACCTCTGCATTAACTCAAGCCTTCAGATAATCACAAAATATGTTTACTATGGGATTAATGCTATATCAAACTTTAGACATTAAGGAAAATTATGTTTAAAACTGGCTAAAGTAGAAAAAAAAACAATTTTTTTTATGCATATATAATTCTGAAGGGATTGCACCAAAAACCTTTCTACTAATATATCTAGTTCATACCCAAAGAACTAAGAAAATTACTCAAAGAATAAGATGGCTTTTTTAAAAGAGATAATAAAAAAATGTTCAAAGGTTTTCAAGCATCAACTGTTATGTTCCATTATTGATGTAAAATGTTTACTAAAAATAAACTTATTGAGAAAGCCATCACTTCCAGACTCAGTCAGTAAGCAAATCATATTATAAATTATATAAAAAATATAAAAAAAAACATCAAATGAAAAAAAAAACTTGCAAATCTACAAGAACCCATCAAATATCATATTGCATCAGATTAACCTAGAAACTACATTCGTCAAAAATCTTAGTTGCAAACATTTAATAGATGATAGATATTCTATTTTGGAAAGGGAATTAATATTTTCACTGACAGACCATCTAATATCTTTTTATTAGTTATATTCATCAGTGACCTTCTGTATATAGAGGCAGGAAATTCATTTATGCTGACAATATTTTTATGACTCCTGAAGAGATTGTTTTTTGAAATAGAAAAATTTTTCAATAAGGATATAATAAGTGAAACACAGGCTTAATATATACCATGTATCTATATATGTAATATAGGGTATATGAGCACAGACTTTCACATGACCCACCACTCTCCACTCTATCTAATAATACTGAAAAAAAAATGGGAATGTTTTTCCATGACTAAGATCTTACTCCTAATCCAAAAAACTAAATATAGTTCAATTTTCATCTAAATAATGACAAATTATCCTGTAATTTAAATATAATCATTTGATGTAGTAATCTGAAATATAATCCTACATCATACTATTAATCAATGACTTTTAGTGACCTAACTTATTTTTTTCATTAGTCTAAGATTAGTCAAAATTAATTTTTAGGAATAACCATCTTAAAACACTAGATGTAATTACTTGGAGTTGTAATGGAGTAGTTTATGGACAGCTCCTTTAGAATTAAAATTGATAAATATTGTGCCTCTGTTTAAAGAAAATTGGTGCACTCTAATACAAACTGCATCTCTTTGTAATATTCCTCCCCAGATAAGAGAAGATAAATTGATTTACAGAAAATGTATAAAAAGCTGTTAAGAAAATTGCACTTGACAAGAATTCACGATATAGTTTCACTACTTAAGATGTGACCCAAATTAAGATGTCAATTTTGGATGACCACATAAGAATATATACTAAAAAAATTATGGCATAAAAAATTGAATTCTTAATAAGCGTTAATAAATTTATTTTTGTACATTCAACAGTAAAGCCAGTTAAATTTGATTTTTCAGAATACAACTGAATTCTCATTAATAGATTCAGGACAAATCTAAAAGTTACCAATTTATTTTCATGTTAATTGTTAATGATCAGGTAAGCAATTCTTGAAGAGGAAAGAAAATAAATACTACTACATGAAACATTATATCCCATACTGACCTGTGAATTATTTATTACCTGAGTTTAAATGTATTTGGAGAAGCATAATTTAATTTTTTCTAAAAACATTTAAAAATTTAAAGTAGGTGGAAATAGGTCAATGCATAATTACAAATAATTCAATATAGAAATTCATGTAAAAAAATTATAAATATATAAATATAATTTAGTGCCAAAGATTGATCCATTTTTAATCAATGTAGCATTATGATTACTGTTGTATAATTTATAAATAATGCTTTGAAGATTTGACCACTTTATTTTTTAAGTAATTAGAGAAATTGCTTGGATGAATGGGGGAAAAAATTGATAAATGGAGCAAAGAAAAGAAAGGGGCTGATTTCCATATAATAAACATGATGTAGCAAGAATTGTATGGAAGGGAGTGGCAGTAGTAGGGTTAACTTATGGTAATGATGTGTTATATATTAGTAGAGAGGTGTTACGTTACTTAGAAAAGTAAAAGGAAAAGTAAGAAGACATGCATTGGATGCAGATATGTGGATGACAAAGGAGGAAATTCAAGGATAAATGTGATGGTCAAGTTTTTATATGCGAGTTGCAAAAAAACAAAATGAAAATATTCAGGAAATTGCAAATTATGAATAATAAGTGAATAGTCAAAATAGTATTTAATTGAGTTATGAGTAAAGGATAGAAATCAAGATGGGTAAGAAAGATAGTATGATATGCAGAAGATTTGGATACTTATACAAAAGGTGGGATAATTGTGTTAGGAGGATTGTTGAATGTTATAGTGACAAAGAATGGGATAGAATTAATAGATGCATTAATAAAAAAAATAGGGAGTTGGAGACATGGAGAACTAGTGTGGAGAGTAAAAAGACTTTAAATATATATATATAAGTAAGAAGAATATTGGGTGTAAGTTAATTTATAATGATATCAAGGAAAGTAGTTTACTGTTTAAGACTCAAACAGGATCGTTAGCAACAAAGAAATATATACATAAATGGAGAAGTATGAGTGATTTAGTCTATAAGTTATGTAAGGAAGGCATGGAAAATATTAGGCATCATCTAATGGAATGTAAATGCTAACAAGCAGAAGAATACAAATAATGAAGTTGTGGAAGAATAAATATAAGCAAAGTAATTATACAGAAAATGGGTTCTTGGTTTTTATGCTGAGTTTGGAAAAATATAAGGGGATCTAGATATAAAGGCCATAGAATAGGCAAGGATGATGTTGTGGAAATGGGATGGAACAGAATAGAGAAAAATATGAGAAAAATTTAGGATGGGGAATGAAAAGAGCAGGGAAGGTGGTTAACAGGTTTCTCTCGGCATAGTGGCTGAGAGATTCCTGACTTCGATAAATGAGAAGCCATAGTGCATCGCACTGCATCAATTTAATATACACAGTATGATATTTTATAGATATAATAAACACCTCCACAATATGATACTTTACTGATTTATTAAAATAATCTTACATATTAATAATGAATATACTTTGAGTATTTGTTGAAAGCATTATTTTGTAGTTCAAAATCACGAAACTATTTTCAATTTAAAATTTAATTACTATTATATAATATTTGGTGTTAACATTCTTAGTAAACTATTAATAATAATTGCTTAGAGAATAATAAAAAAAACCTACTCACAAACTAAACAAAAAAAAATTATTCAAAATATTTGTAGAATTTCTATTCCCACATATAGGATTATGAAAATTAAGGATTCCTACTGTGGGAAAACTTGTGGGATATCGTGTTTTTTACTATTAGTATTATTTATATTACCTACCTCCTTCTTATCTAAATGACAATTTATTTTACAAGAAATGCAAACAAAGGGAATGACCTTATTACATTTATTTTAAATTACTTTTAGTTTTTTTTTTTTTTTTAAATAATCATTTAAAATTGCTGTTAATAGTTACATACTCGTAAAAGGAAGTAAATGTGTGTTATGATTACATATATATAAGTGTCAAAGGTTTTTAGCAATATAGCGTAGTAGTATTTTTTTTTTTAAATTACGTTGAATGTTCAATATGTGTGCACAAGAATAATGGAAAATAATGGAATGCTTTGTCGCCCAGGAGATCATATGATGTACAAACACCGGAAGTGACAAATCCAAGCTGCGAGAGGAGTGAATTTATCTTTTGATTTGAATTTTTCTTCATCACCTTTATACACTTTTTGTAAGCTTTAGTTGCTACTACTTGCCAAATAATAATGCTTAATAAATCCCTACCCTATGCTGTTCTATCCGATATCCTCAGACTAGTTTTAAAATTAGGCCTTTTATCAGAGAAAAGCTTTGGTGCTTGGAATAGTGCATCTGAACCTACTATGACCAAGATTTGATATAAGCAATAAATCTCACATGACTCCATTTTAGATAAAAGTGGTGAAAGAAAAATGTATGCTGCTAAAATAGTTAATCAGAAGTTATGTGATATTTTCTTGGTTGGAATTTTTATGTAAATGGCTACCAACATCATAAGCAGCCCTGCAAAAGACACATAAGTAAATGTAGCACCCAGTATTTAATCAAAATATAAAGCTTAATATTTTTATCTTTAAACATAAATCTTATAAGTTTTATATATGTTTTTTTTTTTTCATATGTCAAATGCGTTGACCAGGAAACAAACCCGGGCCAGCTACTTAGAAGGCAGCTATGCTAACCACTAGGCCACTAATGCCTAACAAATAATACAATATAACAAAACAGGGTAAAATTTATTCAAAATTCACAAATAACAAATAGGCTAGAAATTACTTATTGAACTATTTTTGTAATCCAGAACTAATTCTTAAATTTCTTAAAAAAAATATTTGAACCTTATTTAAATTTTTCAAGATATATTCAATTGTTAGTAATAATACACATGTTAGAATATAACTCAACATTTCAAATGGTATTCTTCACCTTTTTCTGGCCTGATCGGTTCCTAGTCTATCATGGGAATTGAACATGGTCCTCTAAATTCATAAATACTGAATTTAAGATGTCTTTAACTAACCACGTTATTCTGTCAAAGGTGACACTCAGTAGAAATGTCATATACTTATTTATGAGAGTTCTCATGCTTTCATCATTATTTCATAAAAGCAAGGTTAATCTATGGTTTCTAAACATTATAATTTTTCACAATAATTTGATTTATGGGATTTTGTGAATGGCTTCTTTAAAGTTTTAATTTCTTACAATTTTTCTGTGACCAATGTTTTGTCCCCCCTCTTCTATCCACAAAAAATTATAATGAATAAGCTTCTCATATGACGATGGCAAATAATGTCGTAAGACCACCTAATGTGACAATTCATAATGTTTGGAAGTCACTCATTACCTTTGTACTTAAAAAGTAGGAAAATTAGAAGGGTTCTCACACATATTTACTGACTATTGCCTTTGACAGAATAGCTTAGTTGTTTAAAGCATCACATTAAATTCAGTTTTCACAAATTTACAGGTTACAGATTTGACTTTCAAACTAATACTCCCACTGGTCAGACCAGAAATCTTTAAAAGAGAATAATGCCATTATAAATGTTGTGTTAATCTGCAAATTATTACTAACAATTGAATGTATGTGAGAAGTTTAAATAAATTTTGAATTTTTGTGAGAGCATTTAATAATTAATTATAGATGATGGAAAAAATCCAATTTAGAATGCCATCAGCAAAAACTTTTGGATAAATACCAAGTGTTCTATTATTAAAATAGTGATGATATCTCAGTTTCAGGTTTGAACCCCCAAAACTATGATATATGTAATAAAGTAAGATATTAAGCCAATAAACATCACATGATCACCACTTCTTATGCTTGTGTATAACTGTTGTTAAAACAGACAAAACTCATTATATGTATTGCCACACATAGCAAGAGTAATCAATGGATGCCAGAAAGCTTGTGCATAAAATCCCCATCTAGTGCCTACTCATCCAATATCCTCAGACTAGTTTCTGGTTTGTGGCCTTCATCAGTGAGGAGCCTTGGATCTGAGAGTACTGCATCTAGATCTCAGGATGGCATCCATTGATTACTCTAGCTTGCTGTGTGTGGCAATACGTATAGTGAGTTTTGCCTGTTTTAGCAACAGTTATACACAAGCACAAGAAGTGATGGTCATGTGATGTTTATTGGCTTAAAACTAATCCTGCCTAATAGGATAGTGGTTGCTATAGTTATTAAAAAACCAAAGACACCAAAATATATGGGTACTGAACTGAGTTCAGACCCATATGACTATAAAGCTAATGGGCTTGGATTGAAACATTAAGGTGTTTTCAGTTTAAGACTCATAGTTTTGTAGTTAAGTGGAGATAAAAGGTGCCTGCTGAAGGGTTGCATTAGATCCTGAGATCTAGGTGCAGTGCTCTCAAATCCAAGGCTCCTCACTGATGAAGGCCACAAACCAGAAACTAGTCTGGGGATATTGGATGAGTAGGCACTAGATGGGGATTTTATGCACAAGCTTTCTGGCATCCATTGATTACTCTAGCTTGCTGAGTGTGGCAATACGTATAGTGAGTTTTGCCTGTTTTAACAAAAATAAGATATTCCATGTTCAACAAGAATATATCTATAATGATAAATGTAAGAATATCCCACTATATATTTCTGTAAAACTTTAAATCCTGGATTAATATTAATTTAAACACCAGGGATGATTATGGAAGTTCTATTATCACAACCATTCTAAAATATTTTATTTGTTTTAGGTTTCTATTTGAATAAACTCTAGGGGCCAAACCTCCTCAAAAGAGAATGTTTATTTGGAATTATATAAAATAACAATAGTCATCAATTCAAAAACCATAAATGTAAAACTCCAGCACATCCTTCAGTGGTTTGCATGTTCTCAGAGTTGTGGATATTTTTATGAACTATCATTTGTGGGTGTGGAAGTTATAATATTTAATCTTATGGAAAACAAACAAATGTATTAATAAAATAATAAGATGATCATTTATTATTAAAACAAAATGTATGTAATTTGATAGTAAATTTCCAATGGAACATAAAATTATTAATAAAGTTTAATAAATAGTTTATATATTTCATTTTCTTCTCATTTAATATCTTCACACATAAATAAAAAATCAGTCACATGATACTTAATCTATTTCCAGCAGACAATTTAAATATTTAGTCCCTTTATGGGTAGTAATTTCATATATAGATATAAAAGAAAATCACTAATATCTTCTTTAACAAACAGTTCATAAATTATAGTTTTACTTCTAATAATTCTACTTATGTATATATCTGAAGTGAAACAATTCCTCATGTAATATACTTTCAGTTTGAGTTTATACTCAGAATTCAAATGTAAAAATACAGGATACCATCACACAATAAATTTTTTTTTTCGATCTTTGTAAATTTAATGCCTCTTTTTTATATTATAGAATGAATAGGTTAATAAACAATGAGGATTGCCAATTCCTCAACAATCTTTGTTATAAATGCTTAGCCAGAGAAAGCATTTAAAATATCTGTCAGGAACCCTTCCCCAAATCCCTGATCATGTTTTTGTGCTTTGGCACTTCTCAGAGAGGTGTCAGGGTAGGCTCAGACACTAGATCTAATAATACCAACCCAAATCCAGCATTTAACTAAAAGTTATCTATTGAGTGGAAAATCTGAAATTTTCAGACACCTAAAATGTCTTCAAACCCAGCTATCCAACTCAAATAGCTATAACTTACAAGCTTAAGAGAATAGGGTCATGTGATCTATGACTCTTATTTTGACTATTTATAGTCTCTGCCTTAAGTCTTATGCAATTTTATATTGCTAAGACTACTAATATATGATATGGCTGAAGATCTATCAGTCCCATATAGCTTTTTGAGTTGGATAGCTGGGTTTGAAGACATGTAGGTGTCTGAAAATTTCAGATTTTCAACTCAATAGATAACTTTTACTTAAATGCTGGCTTTGGGTTGGTATTTTTAGATCTAGTGTCTGAACCTATCCTGACACCTCTCTGGGGAGTGCCATAGCACAAAACCATGGTCAGGGGTTTGGGGAAGGGTTCCTGACAGAGATATTTTAAATGCTTTCTCTGGCTAAGCATTTATCACAAAGCTTGTTGAGGTATTGGCAATCCTCATTGTTTATAACTTACAAGCTTAAGAGAGTAAGGTCATGTGATCTATGACTCTTATTTTGGATAGGTTAATATCTTATCTTTAAACAAATAATTAACATCCTACATCCTAGGTTTTAGATATGTTTTCTTCTCTGCTATACAGACAGTCTTTTTTAAATTTGCATAATGTGTAGATTTCTTTTTTTCATACACTGAATACATAAGTTAGCTTTATAATAGTATAATGCATATAAAATACACATAAGGTCTTTGGTAATTTAGCTGCATAAGCTAGTTCTTTCCTTTTACTGGAAGATTATAAGAGGCAGCAATATAATTTCACACAGGCATTATTTACTGGACTGGGGTAAAAAACATATTCAGGGTTTTCCAACTGCCATGCTACTTATTCTTGCCTAGGCTAATGTAAGCTTTGCAATTTCCATTAGCAACAAGGCAAACTCCAGACATACTTCCTCTGCTCTAATGTATAGTTTGTAGTTTAGAATTCCATCAATCCACAGTGAAATGAAGTTAAATGCTGAATGAGTAACTGCTTACTGTTTTGGTTCATTAGCCATTATGCAAACCATAATTTACATTATTTTTTGTTATCTGTAGTATCTACCATAATCTGTTATCTCAGACCCCAGAGAAAAATATCCCATTACTTTTTTAAATAAAAGTAATAAATAACTGTTTGCTTTCTTTATGTACCATACATTAGAAGAGATAAATCCTTTTCCAACTTTTATTAATTTATTTATAATTACAAAAATATTTTTAATTCATAATTGTTTCTCTTGCATTTGAACTCACAATTCTACTTTCTATCAAATTCAATAAGATTTTGTTTTCAACATGATTCAAATAGATGAAACTAAGAAGATCTTAAAATGCCCTTTAATTTATGAACTGCTCATTTTCTCTTTCTTTATCATATATATGTATGCATAGGTGTAAACACACACGTTATTCTTCAAATTTGATTATGCAACAGTTACATTCCTGCTATTAGGGATATAATATATATCAAAATAAAAATGGAGTTCTAATTTAGTATAGGCAATATCATGCAGTTTACGGGCTATTAATAAATAGTATTTTAATAATGAATATTGAAATTTAGCAAGTAGCAAATATTTGTAGAAAAAAATTTGCAAAATAATAGAAATAATCTACAATAAATTAAATACCATATAATACTCAATTGTCCAAACGCTTTACTACTTTTACAATGCTTTATTTTCCACCCTTTTCTACAGTTTACAGTTTTGATTGCCCCAGCAATCTTCTTCAGAACATTATATCTCCTAATCTCAATTGTTACAGTCATATTTAGTTTTACGCAGATTCTATATATAGATGTGATAATTGAATGAACCTATCAATATAATAATATATATCTTTTAAAAATAAATCAGACAACAGATAAACAAGTAAAACCATTAACATATTTATTGACACATGAATAAAGCTCTATATATTCACAACCTTCCACATTTGAAAAGATGACATATTCCTCATGTTGTTAGTATCTAAGTTAAAATAAATACATTTTTAAGTGGAAAAAGTGCTTCCAATGTACACCAATATATTATAAAAGCAATTATTTCAAATTTTCATTTGATTTTTCAAGTCGAATTTTATGAATCTCTCTTTATTTATTTTTCTATAAAGACTTCACATGTAGCTTTATATGAATTTTATTATAATATATAGTCATAATGATAGTATTTTTATTATTATTATTTAAACTCCATAACCCTATTTCTTAAGTGTACCATGTGAACATGCATGCACAAAATATCATTTAATTCATGTACACATAAAGAAGAATGAAATTCTTGGATAGGGTTAAAACCAATGTACTAGCGTGCATGAGATTTTGGGTCATGCATACAAATATCTTATTATATTGTGTCACATACTGCCTTCTGGCATCCATTGATTACTCTGTTTGGCACAGGGTGGCACTACTGTATGGAGAGTTTTGCCATTGTTTATTACCAATACTAATATTATAATTCATTATTCTATAAAAATGACTCTGTTTTCTATAAAGATGATAAGATAAAATATGCATGTAAAATAAAATGTCATAAATCTTAACATTTAAAATAGGATCAGATGGATATGAGTGAGATTCTGATCATTAGAAAGTCATAATAATGATACGCTATTTTATAGGTGTCTGCAATTCATGTGTATGCACAAATACATACATCATTAAAATGTCTTTACATCATTAAAATATCATTATATCAGTACAGATTAATATGTAGTGAATTAGTCATTGTACATTTGAATTTTCATTACTATATACAGAATATCAAAATAGAAATAAACAATGGGTAAGAATATCATTACAAAAAAATCAAATCAGATGTCACATGACCTAATTTAATAAGCTTGTCTTACAGATGTTATATTGGAAGACATATGGATGTCTGAAAATTTCAGATTTTCTACTTAATAGTTATACATTAGATAAAGTGCTGTGCTTGTCCTGGTATTTTAATCTAATGATTAAATATCCTAGCACCTCACTGAGGATGCCAGTAGCAGAAATCGATCTGCAAAGCTTGTTAACAGCTTATTTGCGAGCTCTTTATATAAGAATATCATTATTTCAATATAAGAGCAGTAATACCACATCTGCATTTATATACTCAATATAGAATAATATATGCATCATTATTGATAAAAATCTTATTTTAAGCTTAATAATTTAACAACTTCATGCCTATTAATATTAATGATTGTATATATATATATATATTAGACACATGCATATGTATATATATATATATATATTAGACACATGCACATCTCAAGGGCATTATCTCCATAAATAAATACAACTAAATCTCTATATTTGAATTACTTAAGTTGCATTATCATTTAATAATAAGATTATGCAAAATTATTTTATTTCAACACTTACAAAATAAAATTCAAAAATTATTTAACTTCAGGTCATCCACACTGTCCAATGATTCCAAATGTCATCCATTCTTGCCCTATATTCACTTATTTTATTATACATTCAGTGTAAAATTGTCTATATATTTTAAACTCTGACAAATCATTTTTTTAAATAGTAAATAATTTATTCTTTTAAATGTTTCCACTATAAATAAATCCACATGAAGCTTTTACTATTATCAAAATAAAACTAAAATACTACTTAACCCTTAATTATTCAAAATTGTTCAATTATTATTATTATAAAGTATACATTATTTATAAAACACTTTAAATGTATGAACTAACAATAAATGATAAATGTATAATGTTTTTATATTAAAAGTTCTTTAGTACATATCAACAGTTCACATTATAATTTTTGCACAGTTTACATGTAATTTTTTTGCAAATAGATAAGTAAATATTTTAATTTGAATTCAGATAAACTTGTGGTCATAAATGTAAGATATTCTTTAATTATTTATTTCAGCACTCTGACATACATAACCCAGTTAAAATCCTTTATTTTTTACTTGAATTCTATTTATGATATTTAATATTGATGAACCTTTTTGAATGTCATTTTTTGTTTTGTATATCAGGTTGCTATAGAGAGTAAGACAGTCAGTCATTCATGATATTTTGTTCTTAAAAGATTCTGAAGATTTTTTTTTTGTTTGAAATTGGTTACTATAACCAAGAAGGATTTTGTTAAGTTTAGCCAGCCATTAACATTTCAGTTATTGACATATCAAAAATTCACAAATGATTTAATTTTTTTATAATACTTTTTAGAATGTATAGAAAATAAAATTGTTTTCAGATGCATTTTTTCTTTTTAAATTATTTTTTTTTAAAAAATAATAATAAAGTCAATCATAACAATAAGTCAATGTAATATATAAATTAACAATATTTTATCAAGTGTTTTATAAGTCTAAAATATTAATCATATATTATTATTACCTTTTTAAGAATTAAATTTAAAATTACTTTACACAATATTAAAAATTTCTTTATATAATTAATGATTTAAATAATTCCTAAAATATATTTCAATTATTAATACAGAAATAATAAAGAATATTACACATACGTGTATGCACATATACATGTAAACAGCGTAACACAGGGTTATTTGTTAGTATTATGGGTAGTTACTTCTTAAAATGCACAATTTTTTTCTTATTATATTTAAAGGTTTTATCTTTCCCTTGCCTTTTTTAGCTTGTCTCCAAGGAGTAAATAACTATGTTGTATTCCCTCCTCCATCTCTGTCTGCTATGAAAGAATGATTATAATAGAGTGGAATGCATATTTCATTTTAGTATGTCTGTGATACATAATACTGTAAATGCTGTAAAAATAAGTTATTTTTTAATTATTACGACGACGTTGATTATGATTATGAAAAAGTACCCAGAGGCTAAACTCTTCATATAGTATTATCACTCAGTGAAAGCCAGAGTAATCAATGGATGCAAGAAGGTTTGTGCATAAAATCCCTATCTAGTACTCTGGCTTGCACTGAGTGGTTATACTGTATGGAGAGTTTAACCTCTGTGTAAACAGCAGGTGTAAGCATAAAGAATGGTGATCAAGTGATGTTTTAGTGGTTTAATTATGAAAAAGTACTTAAAGTTTGTTATTGCTAAATTGTGTGGGTGCATTTAAAAGCACTATAGTTATAATGAAAATATGTGAACTTGAAGCTGCACTTACAATTATGATTTAATATTGATAATAAAATATGTTTAAAGCAAAAGGCCAAAAAAATGTAATAAGATTTGTTTTGTAAAAAAAAATAATTTATAAAAATGAAAAAAAAAAATGAAAAAAATATTAAGAAAAAAATGCATCTGAGACTATCTTAATTAAAGCCACAAACTTCTGTGAAATTAGTGTTTCTAAATTTATAATATTTAAAATAAAATTTGACTTGAGATCATTTATCTGATAACCTGCACAGTATGATGTAGTTAGTGCAGTGTCCAACTGGGGATCGAGAGGTCACATGATCGATTCTGGTACTCATAGGTATGTCACTCAAGCTTCTTATAAAGTCATGAGTAATAAAGCCATATATCTTTTTGTCATTTATCTGATAATTAATATTTTTATATTTATAAGAATATTGATCACCCCTGCTTCTTACATGGGATGTATGAAATATCATTATTGCAGACATTCTTTTGAATTTCACACAACTTGATGCTACTTGTATATTAATATCTATATTACATTCCATTATTTTTGTAACTATAGTTTTTGATATATACAAAAATATATGCACTAAAATGTATGTTTTTCTAGTTATTATTATTTTCTATATGTATATACAAAATATCACATGACCTCTGCATATACATTACTTTTGAAAAGCAAATTTATTTCTCATACCAGTTTACAATCCTGGGTAACCTTTTTTTGATTGCTCAGATTTATATAAGACAGCAGAATTGGATTACTTTTTACATATATTTAAACCTTTTTAGATGTAGATTTTCAGACTTTTTACATAGGTGTTTATTACTGAAAGTGCGCTCACCTAAATAAAAAAAAAAGAAAAGAAATAAAACCCATTATATAAAGCATACACACATACATATACAAAAGAATTATATATGTGTGTGTAACTTATAAACAAAATAAATTTATAAGTTTTATAAGTGATTCACTTAAGTTTTTAAAACTCCAATTGATGGGTGAGCGCGTAGAGATTTATAATAGTTACGGAAACAGTACATGATTGGAGGTTTATTTCCTTCTGTACAAATATCTGTGTGTGTAGAAACCTGAAAATGGCCTATTTATAAATTAATAAAAATCAAATGGTGTCATTGTTTGAGAGTTCATAAAAAGTTTGAGTATCATCTGGAATTGATCTAAGGACGTTATACTAAAGTATAACGTCTGACCCTGTGCTACTGAACTAATGACTGCAGGACAATGTTTAGGTTGCACATATAAACAGATATAGGAAATTAATTAGAAAAAGGGTAAATTTCAATATATACACTTTAATGAAAAAAAGTAAAAAAATGAATCTGCAGAAATAATAAAATATAACATTGGTATCATTAAAACAATGATATATTCAAAAATAGAAATCCGTTGAATAAATTAATATTAGTAATTAAATCCTTATAATAAGCAAAATAATAGCAATGATTTTAACAAAATAGTAAGTTGTGTCAAAGTATGTACTGTCCATAAGATGGAGCCACATTTGCAATAAGGAGAAGTCACAGTGCATCACATTACATCACAACAAAATAGATGCATTAATAAAGAATAAGGAGTTGGAGAGATGTAGAACTAGTGTGGAGAGTAAAAAGAATTTAAATATATATAGAAGTAAATGGAATATTGAGTTAATTTATGATAATAGCAAGGAAAGTAGTTTACTGTTTAAGGTTCTAACGGGATCTTTAGCAACAGAGGATTATACATGTAAATGGGTAAATGGAAACACGTAGGTGATTTAGTCTGCAAGTTGTGTAAGGAAGGCATAGAAAATATTAAGCATTGTTAATTGAATGTAAATGTCTGAAAGCAGAAAGGACACAAATAATAAAGCTGAGGAAAAATAAATCTAAGGAAAGTGATTATACAGAAAGTAGATTATTGGGTTTTATGGTGGGTTTGGGAAAAGATAAGGGGGGTTTAGATATAAAAACCATGGAGTTGACAAAGATTATGTTGTGGAAATGGGATGGAGCAGAATATGGAAAAACTTAGGGTGGGGAATGGAAAGGGAAGGTAAAGTGGCTAACAGGTTTCTCTGGGCATAGTTGCTGAGAGATTCCTGACTCCATATAAGAAGAAGTCACAGTGCATCACATCACATCATCACATCAATAAATAAATCCTAATTAGTAAGAACTAAAATGTGGATGATGGGAAAAGATAATATAAAGAAGTATGGGCTATTTCTAGGGATATACTCATTCTATTAATAGAAAATATTCCTGCATCCCATTGTCAAGAAAATGGGACATCTAATTTACATATCGCAATTTATTTACATATAGATCCCTCCACAATATATACATATTTTAAACAACGATGCAGTTCGTGTTAACCTGCTACAAGCTAGCTCATTGGGCTTGAGTTTTATTGTATTATATTTACCTTATGAAAAGTGTATAATTTTCGAGATTTAAATAAACTGTGTAATAAATATATTAAATAATCATAATAAGTACATATAATTTTTTAATATTTTCAAAGTTCATACTTTTTATTTTTTAACAATTAATTTTTTATTTGGCTGTTGGTATGCTATGTGATTTTATTTGATGAATTTCATGTACACTAAAACTGCACTAATTTTTTTTTTTTCAGGTGTCAAAGCATTGGCCGGGAAGCGAACCCGGGACGACTGCTTGTAAGGCTGCTGTGCTAATCACTCGCTCACCAACGCTTGACAACTGTACTAAATTTTATATGTACAAAAATATAAGTCAATTTTAATTTATTTACCCAACAGTTTCAAAAAACATTACTAACCTTAAACTTTATTAAGTTTACAATCCTTTATATAAAAACATTTCATTAAGTATTATATTTAACTTCCTTTGAAATCTAAGATTAAAAAAAAATTGACATAATAAACTTCCAAAATTATTGTTATTATACATCTTTTAAATTGTAAATTTTCATTTATCAACTTATGTCATCTTTAAAATTACTCAGAATATAGAGAATATCTTGTAATCTAAAACTTATATTATTATTCAGTGACTTTAATCTATAAACTAAAACTTAAAATTATCAGATCAAAAGCATTTTTTTTATTAATTATTTACTTCATCTGTCATAGCTGTCCTTTGTTTTACTGACAATGTAAGTTCAAGAAAGTGTAGGTCTCCAATCAGGAGAGAAAGAATCAAATTTAATTGTTTAAACACATTTGTAAATTTTACTAAAGAAAATATAATGTTGGATACTAATATAAACATATTCTCTACTTTTAAACTGCATTTATTTAAAACAGACATTACGCTTTAGTATATTGATAAAGAAGAGATGTCAAGCGTTGGTGGCCTAGTGGTTAGCATAGAAGCCTTTCAAGCAGATGGCCGGGTTCGCTTCCCGGACAACGCATTTGACATATGAAAAAAAAAGACGAAAATATACTTAGTAATCTCTATATATTTATCTATTGAATTAAAAAGGTAGAACATGGGCTTATTTTCATAGTAGTGTGACAATTAACCCTCAAGTATCTGTTTAATGTCAATAATAGTATGATAACTGCCTTATCATTTGTAGATTTGAGACCCATAGTAGTATGACTGCTGCTATCACCAGCTACCACTCTAGTGGGGCTACCACTCTAATGGGGCTGGTCATATCACAATACTATCATACTTTTTTAAATTTAACAGTCAGTACTTGGACATTAATTTTAATCCATTGCTAAAATTTAATTTCTAGCAATAAGATTTAAATACCCATTTACTGACCAAATCATGATGATTTGGTATGGTAGCAGTAAGATTATTAACTGAAAGAAAATAAGCTTGCTTGTATCTGAAACATTTCCAAAGGTTATTCAGTACAAATTCAAACCTTAGTCGATGTGCTAACTTCAAGCAAAAAACCTTAATTTTTAAAAGCAATATATATATATTAACTACTTTTGTTTCACCTGATAATTAGGAAATCCTAAATAATTTTAGTTGTGACAGTGCAACAAATAACCTGAATCATATTGCTATAATGAGAGAAAGTTTTTATCCTTAGTATTTGAACTCCTATTCTCAAACTATTTTCAGGCTTTTGCCTTCATCTATGAAGCTTGGGATTAAAAGTTGAAAGGAATGCATGTAGGTATTCAGCAACTCCCTTAGTTCCACTTTATCTATCGAGCTTAAAACTTAAAAGTTCAAATCAATCTAAGGTTTTGAACTACTAAAAATGAAAATTACACATGCATCTGATAATCATTGCGATTCTAGCTTACACTTGATATTTCTAAAGTGGATTGCTTTTGTTTAGCTAACATATTTAAAGTCCAACTGCTCCTATTCTGTCAAGCGTTATTAGCTGAGAGGTCATCGCAACTGCCTTGCAAGCAAGTAGTTGGTTGCAGATGGTTGTGGGTTCGTGTCCCGGCCGATACTATGACATAAGAAAGAAAAAAAAACTGCTCCTATTCTTATTTGAAATGCCCTAGTGGCATTTTCAATAAGTTTGTTCTTTTCATATTGGGTCATAAAATAGAAATGAATTTTAGTTGATGCATAATAAAAAATGAAAATATGTTTTAGAATTCAAAATTAAACTTATTATTATTAAAATTCGACAAAAAAATTTTCACTGGCATTTATGAAAGCAATTTTTTTTACCAATGAAAATCACGTTCACTTTATCATAACTACATTATTAAATAAAGGGATTTGAAGTTAGTATACATCTAGTCCATCCCTATCCTATTAATATAAATTGTCATAATGGTTTGATAATATGAGGGGTTAGATTGACATAATGTCTACATGGATATGACTACAATATCAAATCCACTAAGATCTTTGAGCAGTCCATCATTGGTTTTTTAATAAAATAGACAATTAAATTGTTGAAAGACTGAGAAGATTGAAGCCTGTCCATTAAAGTTTAAGGAATTGCTATCTTAATATAAGACAAGCCCTAATTGTATATATTATAATGGAATAAGTATATGCCGTTACATTTCTTTCAAATAAAAGTGGAAAAATATAAAATACATTAAAGTTTAAGGAATTGCTATCTTAATATAAGACAAGCCCTAATTGTATATACTATAATGGAATAAGTATATGCCGTTACATTTCTTTCAAATAAATGTGGAAAAATATAAAATCACCCTCAACTAGAAATATATATATAAAAAAGAGAATTTAATAATTTTATGTAAATTAATATATATAATGCACAGATGGCAAACTAATGATATAATTTAAAGTTTAAAATCTAAAAGCGATATTGTTTTGATATAAAAAAAATTTAAAAAAAAAAAATGCTGTTAGTTATTTTTAATCTTAGAATGGAAATGATTTTCTATATTAATGTAATTGCAAACAGGCCCTTGGGCATAAAATCAGATATGAGATAAATTAAAAAAAACATACTAGTGATAAAATTTTGAGTTCCCGCTCTAAAGAAAGCTGACCAATAACAATGGAAATAAGCACATGGTCCACAGAGAAAAGTCAAGCCAAATAAGATCGATCCTGGTATTTACTGATAACAATTTTAAAAAGATATAAAAAGAAAACTTTGAGATTTAGATTTGGATTGCTCTTGCTGATTGCATGTTATTTTAATATATTATAAGTGTATTGCGGATCTCCAAAATGTAGGGGTCAGCAATAATTTACGTTTCCATGTACTGCGGCAGCTGAGGCATTCCCCATAGTATGATGGTTCCAGCAACAGACTTGTTTCCACCTAGAAGAATACGGAATGGAAAGAACTTTGTATTCTACCATGCATCATGGATCACCAAGATGGGCTTCAATAAAGTTAAAGCATTGGAAATTATCAACTTTTCTTTTAAATGAAGTATGAACATTAATTATATAATGCAAACTTTTCAAGAATTTTAAACGTCATTTAACTTTTAAAAGAAATCTCTCTCTTATCTGACTAAAATTTTAAATTATTTATTATATTTTATATGTGTGTTTGATATCATTTCCATTCTCGTAAATTTTGTTTAAATTACTAATTAAAAAAAAAAGATAAGCGTAAATGGCTGCACAGATTCATAAGATTATTTAGTTTAAGAGTGTTAATTTTTGGGCTAATTCTTTCGCAGTTGGATCAGTGCTGGTGAATAAATGTATGGATGTTATATGTCAAATGTAATTTGAGTAGGTACATTGGATACTCCTTCCCTTGTACCATGTTAGCATACAGGGCATAATACCCACCTGAACATATGACCCAAAAGAGTAGTCATCACATTGTCAATGGTTGTAGACATATTTTCTATGCCGTTGATTTTTTTATGCTATGACTGGGACAGTAAACCTGCAAAGACCGCTATCCCCATTTTTCACATGATCACTATCTCATACTAGCACATAATTGTTATTAAACAATTCAAACAAAGCAAAACTCTCCATATAGTAGTGCCATCTTGTGCTAACAAGAGCATCAATTGATTGCTCTTGTTAGCACAAGATGGCACTACTATATGAAGAGTTTTGCTTTGTTTGAATTGTTTAATCCCCATTTTTCAGAGCAGCTCCTACATATATATTTCAAATATTTTCATTCTTGTATCATGGGGAAGATGTTCATTCCTTCCCACTATGAATCTTTATTTCTCAAATGATATCATGCTACAGATGAAAATTCCTGTTAGCATGGTTGTGTTATGCTAATAATCTCATTTTGCATTGGTTACATCGGTATATCAGTAAGCTAGCATTGGTTTAAATGTGAGATTTTTGGCCTAAGGTTAAAAGGGATTGGGTTGGTTATTGCATAATCTATGTAGCATATTCACACTTATTAAAATATTAAAATTGTATTTAAATCTATTAAATGCTTCCATCTGTGCACATGATTTAAATGAAATATATTTAGTTAATTTAATTTTCAGAATCTTTTCTTTTAATGTGTGTGTGCATTATAATAATATGTTTTGTTGAATTAATTTTGACAGTAACTTATTTTATATATTTATTTTATTAATATTTAAATTTAAGAATTAATTTGAATATACAGCATGATATTTTAAGCTCAGCTTCTCCCTGAGGTAGTGACTGGTGCTTTCGATTCGATAAAAAAGTAACCTCTCCCATGCGTATCTGCCTACTGTATAAATTTTACAGGTTCAAATGGTCTGGTGGTGCCCTGGTATGGCAGATTAGGTTAGGGAGGTTCCATCAACCATTATAATATATATGGGAGATTATGATCTGGCCCAATTGATGAATGCTGGTCCTGCATGAAATATGTATATTGGAAATCATTTATCTTTTTCACATGTGTGTGGTCATATACATTGGTTATTTAAGATAAAATGGAAGATAAATATAGACTGAAAATTTTACATTCTGAATGAATAGATTAATAATTACATTATGATTTGTCTTATTAAAAGCAAATATTTTCAAATAAAATATATTTGTAATCATATAGTTTTTGAATTTAAAATGAATATTTTATAAATGTATTGCATAAATAAACTTAAATTTATGAATAAATTATTGTAAATAGAAATTAATTCACACTCAGCTGCCTACTATATGTATATAATTTTAATGCACAAATCAGTGATTTGATTTGAAGAAGCTCTGTTGTTATGCACTGATTTTTGCATTAAAATTATATATATTATAAATAAATTATTGAAAATTAAAATTGTTTTTTTTTTTGGAAATACCAAAAGAATAAAGCATGTTCTGAAATGTATGGAATTGAAGTGCTTGCTGGTAGTTTTTTTGTATTGATACAATTAATCAGAACATTATCAGCTTGCTTTGAGATTCAAATTTGTATGATATTTGTGTGAGGTTTGTATGATACTGACATCTTCAGATTTTTTGTGAGATCTGTATGATACTGACATCTTCAGATTTTTAAAAAATTAATAATTGTATTTATGATTTTATACAAAAATGTATTGTAATGTTGTACATTTTGATTTAGGTCTTTATTGCACCCTATAAAGTGCTGGTTAATCAAACTATATAAAAAGAAATAGTTATATTTCCTGATTAATTGACCTACTGATTTATTACAATTTTCATTGCTGGTGGTATCACTTTTTTATTTATTTGAAAGGGTGCCAGAGTCCATAGACCCACTAATATCTATCACATCATCTCATTGAAACAAATAACTAAAATAATATCTTAATTTTGTTTACTTATCACTTAAATCTTTTATATGAAATTTCTTTAAGAATTTTCCCTGGGCTTAACTATTAAACAAGCATGTTGGCAAAGGTAATGTATACATTTCTTAAAACAATCTTTTTAATAATAAAATCTACATAACTAAAATTAAGAACATAGAAAGAAAGTGTTATATTAATGCTAAATATTTTATTAAAATCAATTAAAATATTTAAATGGTAAATTATTAATAAAATAGAAAGAACAAACACATACTCATCCAGACAAGTAATGTTAAATAATTACAACAATTCTTATTACAATCTTCTTAGGCCATAAATGAAATAGTTCCTTGAATAATAAACAGAAAATGTCTCTATTGGTAATACAAGCTTATAGTTTAAGTCTATAGTTAAATTTAGTTGGCAAACATATTGAATTTGGCACAAGTAGGGTATAAATTTTAGCTTACCAGTGTTGTGCATTTACATAGATTGTAATGGCATACATGTATTTTTTAGGGATGAAAGAGCTCATTGGCAAGCTACTTTGATTCCTGTCAACATTTTTACATTCCTGGTAAGTTGCAAGGTAGAGCTAGATGCAAAACTTTTGGAGTAATTTCTTTATAGTGAGAGAAGGTGTCAGCAAAACACTCTGGTTTCTATTCCTGCCTACACATTGGATCAGCAAATAAATATTCCTGATTTTTTTGTTACAGTTGATAGAACAAGAAAGCCACAATTAGGCCCCATCCCTTCACTTATCCAGGATGCATGAAACCTTTAACACAAAAGACCTTGTTTGCAGTTTATCCACATCTTTTATAACCTTTGGTCCATTTTTTAGATTCCTGCACATACATTTTTACCTTTTTTGTTATCAGAATATAAGTTGATAATCTTCTACATTTATTTTTCTTTTTAATTCCAAAGTATTTTTTTTTTTATGAATTACTTTGGTCATCTTTAATTATCATGTAAAAGTTTTTTCTGTGATTGTAATCTCTTGCATTTATAGTTTCTTTGGTTCTTTTGTTTGTCTCAATAAACAATCTGTATGCATTTCTAATCTTTCCAATTTTCACTTTAATTAAATAAATCATATCAAACACAAAATAACTTTTTTGGAACATATCTAAAATAAATTATATTAACTAAAAAAAAGAAAGAAATCGCATTCATTGATAATTTTTAAAATTTTACTTTTAGCTTTTAAAATATTGCCAAATGCCAAAATACTCGTGGACTATACAAGTATTTTAATAAGGTTCAGAAAATTAATATAATATAGATAACCGCAAAATAGGCGGGAAAATCCAAAAGTAATAGCACAATCATTGTAATGCCCTAAATGTTTCAAAATTTTCAAAAAAGTTGATGACTTTTCTTCAAAAGCAATAAGCTGATTGTTTTGGTAACTTTTATTCTGTGAAAAATTTCCTCTGCTTGTCATGATTTTAATATAATTAATTTAAAAACTTTTTTAATGTATTACAATGCTTACTATCACTCTTATATCTCTAAATTTAATTATAAAACTCAACTATTCTATGCATTTAAATAATATATTTAAAAGCATACTACATAAAGAATGAGTATTTTTTAAAAAAAAAAACTCTTAGAGAAAGACCCACTGTGATTGAAAAATTTTAAAAAAATTTGTAATCATTAGAATTAACATTCTGTAAAGTACCTTAGTAAAATTAATTAAAAACTAATGGTCCTGATAGAAATTTATGAGTGAATAAACTCATAAAACTTGTGATTCAATACAGAGCTATCCAATATTTTTACCATGATAATTACAACTCATCTACAGAGAACATTGGATTTCAACCAACCAAAAGAACAAGCTGGATTTAAAAGTGGTTTTAGTACAATAGCTTATATTCATATATTGAAAGAAGCTATAGAGAGAACCAATGCATATAAGTTGCCATTATGCTTTGGATTTGTAGATTATGAAAAGACATTTGATTCTATAAACATTTCTTCAATGATTAAAGCATTGGATCATCAAGCTATAGACCCAGAATATTGTCATATTCTGAAAAATATTTATAAAAATGCAACAGCAACAATGAGATTAGATAATGATACTAGAAAGGTTAATATTGAGAAGGGTGTAAAATAGGGTGACTCCATATTTAAAACTTTTTACAGCATTGATGTAAGAACTATTTTGTGAATTAAAATGGGAAGCTAAAGGAGTAAAAGTAAATGGAGATTATTTAAGTCATTTAGATTTCGCAGATGATGTAGTTGTTTTTGCAAATAATGCTTCAGAGCTTCAGAAAATGTTGCAAGAGTTATCAGATGAAAGAAAGAAAGTAGGACTAAAAGTAAATATTAAAGAGATTAAAGTAATGTTTAATAGATTTGCTCAAAATATGAAAATAAATGTTGATTATGATGAGTTAGAAAAAAATTAACAACTACAAATACTTCAGTCAGATTATTACTACAGTTGGAAATATAATGGATGAAATTAATTGTAGAAATAAATTTGGTTGGAGTGCTTTTGGAAGAAGCATCTTAATATTAAAAGAAAATATACCTATGTGTTTGAAAAAAGTTTTGAATAAATGGATTTTATCAGTTCTTATTATTGATCTGAGACTTGGACATTTAATAGAAGAGCAATACAGAGACTACAGACTATATCTAGAAGTATGGAGAGGTGCATATTAGGAATAACAAGAAGAGATTGAAAATGCAATACATAGGTAAGAGAACAACAGATATTACTGACATCATTGAAAGAATTAAGTCTGGAGTTGGGCTGGACATATTTCTAGAAGAGATGATAATAGATGGACAACTGAAATCTTAAACTGGATTTTAAGTGATTGAAAAAGGCCCAGAAAGAAACCACATATGAGATGTATGTATGGAATACAAAAGGGTGCAGGGATGATGTAGAGAAGAGAGATTAGAAATTGGAAAAGATGGATTGAACTTGGAAAAACCTTCAGTCTGCAGTAGATTGATAGTAGATGATGATGATGATAATCCAAACTTTGTGAATGAGATGCATGTGCCTGAAGTAAAGGTTTGTGCAATCCATTTAGAATTTAAAATTTCTTAAGTGAAAAAAATAAAATACAATTTGAATTGAATCCACTCTTTTATTTCTAACAGTAATTGATAATCTTAATAGTGATATCATTATATAGTGTTAATATATCACTTATATTGACATATTTTTCTAAATATGAGATATGTCAAAGAAGTAGTTTTGCACTCTTTTTGATCTAACATGTATATCTTGAGCTTTCATGGTGAATGTGCACACAATCAATGTGCAATTAATTTTGTGAGTTACAATTCATTTATTAAGATGTGTCCTTTGGATATTTTTTTAATGCAACCCTTGGATTACTTAAGATTGGTAGCTCTGATGCAAGGTAGATGAGAATTTGCTTTAGTAAGAAAATTGATTTCTGCCATTATATACATAAATTGTAAGGACATTCACCTGTAGTTTTTATATTTTATGTTTGACCAGGTCTGTATAAGTGAGAGGCTATTAAATTTCAGATGCATAAAAGTAGTTCTCCATTCTAATGCCATATATTGAACATACTGCAGACCTTCCATTGTTTAAATAACACCGTAGTATAATAAGGATCTAGAAATGTTGGATTATTAAATTCCATCCCTGCAACAAATGCAGCAGTTACCCACTCTAAATTTCTTATAACATTTGGAAAGATTGTCATCTAGTTCTTGAGTTTGGGGAGGGGGGGATTATTAGAACTTCAAGCAAAAAATATTTTTGTATTATAATTTATTGTTTAAAAGATTTTTTGGTTTAACTTTAGAAGAAACTTGAAATAAGGTGGTGAAATAATCTTTTGGTTAATTCTATTCTAGTTTTGCCATTTATTATAAGTTTCCTCTGCCCTATTCATAATCCCAGACTAGTTTTTGGATTATTGCTTTTGTCAGTAAAAAATAATTAGATCTGAAATTAATAAACCAGATTTGTTTTGGATTTAATACATTTTTTATCTATTATTCATCTTAAACTCGTTTTTATATTATCAAGTTACCAGCCTAAGTCCCAAAAAGAACTAAATGTAGTAAATCCATGTAAACTGGTTATATAATCTAACACCATTTCAAATGTCTTCACTTTGTTAATAATTGCAGGCATCTCTATCCTTTGGAGAGAAATGGTATTATAGAACCAGGCAAACATCATGTGGCCTTACCTTACAGATGACTTTCAGAAACTTTTTTTTATACTAAATCAATTCTGCCTCTACTGTAAAATTGAATAATTAATAAATGCTAGAAGGTACTGCATATTAAATCTCTATTCCATGCTGACTTATCAATACCTTAAGACTACCTTCCAGCTCTGACTGTTATCAGTGTTGGCTATTATGTTACAATTAAGCTTACTTTATGTAGCAAAACTGATGATAGCATAAATATAGATTTGCTCTTGAAAAGTATTAAATGAACTGAAGTTATCTGATGTTTATTTGTCTATAAACCAATTCTGATTAAAGAATAGAGATGTCTATAGTTATTTGTCATAATACAGAATTGGTATTATGGCAACTTCACTATAGAAGTCAAAAAAATATTTCTGGATAAGGTTGAGCAAAAGTTGGAAAATCCTAAAGAAAAAAATCTAACATTATTTTGGTGATTTGCCAATAGGTGAATAATGTTAAGTAAGTGTTAACTACATTTGAAATAACACTCTGGAAAAACAAATAGAATTGGAAAATTGTTTGTGCAAACAGAAAATGATTCAATTTATGCCAAAGCAAAATGTAATAGAAAGTAAAAGTAGGTAAATGATCCATTTCTTGGAGATTATGTAATGTTCAAACACTGGAAGGAATAAAATTGAGTTTAAACCCAACAATCTTCAACTCATGGTTCAGTAACTCACAAAGCAACATCTAAAAAAACATGAAAAATAGCACAGACTACCAAGTGTGTGTGCTATTTTAATATTTTTAAGAGGTATGACTACAGCCAAATGGGAGTTTTCCAATAGATATTAAGCTGATGTTTCTTCTACTGACCAACATTGTCTCTTCACATTTGTTTTTTTGTATTATTTACTTTTGTGGAAAATCATATTAGAGTTTCTGAGTTTAAAATATTTCAGATGCCACAAACAAAACAAACTAATTTATTTTAATTAGCAGTTGATGATTTTCAATCTTTATCAAACTATGTTTACAATACATTCACATTAATAAACAACACAAGTTAGTAGATAACACAATGTTTTGAGCGGTACTATTCTGGATCTTCTTCCAATGTTGTTGGCCTGATCAGTCATAATACTATCATAGGAGTTGAACTTACATGTTTAGATTCTTTAAAATTGAATTTTAAGGCAATAATCTAACCAACTGGGCTATTTTATCAAAGGTTAGAGCATTGCCTTAAAATTCGATATTCAAAAATCTAAAGATATAAGTTTGATTCTTATGCTAATATTGTTACTGGTCAGGCCAGCAACACCTGAAGGAGGTTGGCAAATAATACCACTCGAAGCATTGTGTAATCTACTAACTTGTGTTGTCTATTTGTGTGTTATATTCACAGTACTTTTTTTTTTAAATGTAGCAGTATGCAAAGGAAAACTATAAATGTCTTCCATGATGTGCGTCAATCATCAAGCTAAGGATTATAATTGCATATATTTATGTGGTATATTTCTTCAAGTAACACAACATAGATTCACATTATTTTTTTTTACAGATGTGGCTGTAGGCAAAGGAAAAAATAGAATGACTTCTGTGACGCATTTCAAACATCATTAAGCTAATGGTTATAACCATCCGTCTATATATGTGATATTTTTTTTAATGAGACAACACTGATTCGAATTAGTTTTTAAAAATATAGCTGTAGAAAAAAAATATTAATTTCCCAAGATGCATTTCAACATCTATTATAGTGATATTATTATGTTTATAAAAAAAACTAATCGATATTGTGATAAGTTAGGATTATTGATGAATATTGAAATATATTATGAAAATTATTTCTTTTTTCTTTTTTTTGATGACAGACATTTAGTAACAGTGAATGTGTACTACATTATTCAAAAAAATATATAAAAACTGGTATATAAAAAAAAAAAGAAATAAAATTTAGGTTAAAGAGTGATCATGCCAAGATATCAAAATCTATATTTGGATTAAAGATATATAGTAATTTATATTACTAGAACTAAATATTAGTATGAATAGTAGAAGTTTTAAAATTTACCAATTATGTATAAATATGTACATTGTAAATTGAATTGTTGTATAATGTATTAGAAACACACTTTCTTATTTTAAATCGCAGCAGGGGGCTTTATTTTAAAATCTGTTTATTATTCAATTCATTTACGATTAAAATACGTTTAAGACTATGTTTATGAATAAAGAAAGCAGAGGTCATTAAAAATCTGTAATTGTAGCCTGTAGCTAAAATGATAGTAAATTATTTACCGTGGTTTTTTTTTTTTTGACATTCATTGGTTGTGAAACTTTTCAATTTCAATATATAACATAGTTTGATAAATTACACAGTTAATAATTATTTAAAACATTTTGTAATTCTTTAATATTTTTCCCAAAATGAAATTTTCATTAATTATTATGAATTTATGATATATTTAAAAATCTTGATCAACGATTCTTATCTAGAAAATTTTTAATTGCCGTTTAGAGTGACTTTAAAATGTCTAATTAATGTCTAAGGTAATCAAGGTGATGTAATGATGTGTCTTAATAAAAATGATTGATAAGTTTATTAAATAACAAAAGTTTGTGAAAATAATTAGTGAATGTTTTTAATGATTTATTGCTGTAATAACATTATACTTTAGTAATTTAATTTTTGTTATTGATTTTGCAACAATGAAATTAATAAATTTAACAAATATGGAAACTAATTAAGTCCATTATGCTGTCATAATTTAATCGATTTATAAACATTCCTAATGGTATATAACTTTTGGAGTAGATTGTACAATACAGGTAACAACTGAAACACACAGGTTTATTATATACTTGTGTTTATATATGTAATATATAGGATATATGAGGACAGACTTTCACATGACTCACCACTCTCCATATTATCTCATAACACTGATACATTTGAACACATATATGTTGAAAAGATAAATAATCACCAATATACGTATTTCATGCTAAACCAGCAATCATCAGTTGGTCCAGATTACCATCTCTACACATATATGCTATAAGTGCTCAGATATATATTAAGATAGCCAATCCTCATACTTTAGTGAACAGGCTTCAATCTACTCCACACTCCAACTGTCCATCCAATTGAAAATCTGATGATGGAATGCTCAAAGGCCACCCTAAGGCTGAGAGAGTGGTGAGTCATGTGAAAGTCTGTGCTCATATACCCTATATATTACATATATAAACACAGGTATATAATAAGCCTGTGTGTTTCAGTTGTTACATAGTAGAGATGTCTGCCCGTCCCTTGTATTAAATGGATTATGTCCTGTGCATGAGGGGTCAGATTGACTTTAGGTCAACATGGGTGTGACAAGAATCTCAGCCTTAGAGTGACCTTTGAGCATTCCATCATCAGATTTTCAATTGGACAGTCAGTTGAAGAGTTGGAGTGTGGAGTAGATTGAAGCCTGTCCATTAAAGTTTGAGGATTGGCTATCTTAATATATATCTGAGCACTTATAGCATATATGTGTAGAGATAGTAATCTGGACCAACTGATGATTGCTGGTTTAGCATGAAATACGTATATTGGTGATTATTTATCTTTTCAACATATATGTGTTCAAGTGTATCAGTGTTATGAGATAGTGTGGAGAGTGGTGGGTTGTGTAAAAGTCTATGCTCATATACCCTATATATTACATATATAGACTCAGGTATATAATAAGCCTGTGTGTTTCAGTAAATAATTAACACTTTTTCCTCCAATAGCAAATTGTCAAAGCAGTAGTGCCACCTAGCTCAAGCCTTAGTAATTAACAGATGAAAGAAGGTTTGTGCATAAAATTCCTATTTAGTGCCTATTCATCCAATATCCCTAGATTAGTTTCTAGCTTGTAGCTTTCATTAGTGAGAAACCTTGGATCTGGGAGCACTGAACCTAGATCTTAAGATCTAATGCAACCCTCTCACAGCAACCTTAACTAAATAGGTAAAAGGTAGCTACTGGGGAGTTGCAATAGATTCTAAGATCTAGATGCAGTGCTCTCAGATACAAGACTCATGACTGATGACACTACAAGCTAAAAACTAGTTTGGCGATATTAAATGAATAGACATTAGACAGAGATTTAATGCACAAATCTTGCACCATTGATTACTAAGGTGGGCACTGGATGACAATACTGTATGAAGAGTTTGCTACTGTTATTAACAGCTTGGGTAGCATAGAAAATGTTGACCATGTGATGTTTTGGTGGGATAAGTATATTTTTAAATCCTAGTTTTGAACTTATTAGAAACAAATAAAGATAAATATGGATAATCTATTGTAGTAATAATAATAATAATAATAATAATAATAATAATAATAATAATAATAATAATAATAATAATAATAATAATAATAATAATAATAATAATAATAATAATAATAATAATAATAATAATAATAATAATAATAATAATAATAATAATATTTTGATGCCCTAGATGCCAGCCCTAAAAATTTTAATCTTGAGTTATAGCTGGCCATTTACAATCCTTGATCCAAACCTTATAAACAAGGCAACAAATGGAAATCTCAATCCAGTCAATATAAAACAGCCAATTCTCAGAACAGATACTCTTAACTATTTTTTCTATTCATTTACTTTCAACATGAAAATAAAGATAGGAGCTTACAATGTATGAGGTCTAAACTCAATTCCAAAAAATCTCCAGCTAAGTAAATGGATTCAATTTGCCCAGCCATACATCTTGGGTCTACTGGAAATAAAAAAATATATAGTGGTTCTCAGATTGACCCCACAATGTATGTAAAGACCCAATGCTTTTCCACCCCTTCATGAGATTAATCATCACCTTCAGGAGGCAGTGGCCTGGTCATCACAAGAACCTGCCAATTTTCATTCTTTAAAATTATATATATCAACTCAATCCTACTTATAGTCACTTTCCACCATCGTACTGTTGCACTTAACATAATTTTTGTTTACATAACTCCTGGATACAGCTGTCATTTCATGATTACTATTTACCATCAACTCATCAACCTCTTGCCTAGTTGTTTAAATGGATGACTTTAACATTATCACACTTTTGTTTTAAGGTGGCTATATCAACTTGCAATACCCCTAATGAGCACTGAAGGTTTCTTATCATCCAATTCCATCTCTTTCTAAAACAGTCATCACACCTCACTTATTAACCTGCACTTTCATTCACCTATGCTTCATCACTTAATTAAGTTAACTCTTAATCCCTCATCCTTTTCTGTATCACTCTAGTCAAATGCTCGAGCTCTATCTAAGTGGAATGCAAACATCAACAATTCAACTTCATAAAACATTGAGAATAATTCCTCCTGCACACACTTTTGAACTTTTGTACTCTGAAACATACATTATGTTATTTAAATTTAGCACTATACAACTTGATCCTGTTCAATAGTACATTTCTTTTATCAACATTCTGTCATTTAATATGAATCATATTACCAAAACCAGCCCCACCCTCATGACTCCTAAGTTTGGCTGATGAGTTACATAAAAGAATCATCATGTGTAAATCTGCTCCAGATATCTATGCACATATAAAAAGACACCCAAATATATAATGACACCTGCAAAACTCTAAAAGAGTACCTTTCTACAAAAAAAGTCTGTCTAACAAAACAATACACCTGGATACAAGAGTACATTAAATGAGCTCTAGGATATCCTTCCACTGTCAAAGTTTCACAAGCACTTTAAAGCAAGGGTGTCACCAAAGCTGGACCAATATACAAATACTTCAAACAAATGCTGCAGTCACATTGCATCTTCACACCACCTAAAGGTCTATTTGGTTAACCAAAGTTAAATAAACTATTCCATGCTACTGATTTCTTGCTGAAGCTAATCACAATACCAAACTCTTGTCATCCAGGGCCACATAGAATCCCTAAATTTGTATTCTCACATTTCAATCAGTTTACCACCACATATCTATGTGATTTAGCAAATTATTTATCACAAAGGGTTGTTTAATATAAAAGATCTATATCCAATCTCCTTAATTCCATTCAACAAAAAAACAACTTCAATATCCAATCTATCTAATCTGTAACAAATCTTCATGGCCCCCCTGGTATTAAATCCTGGAAAAGGTTCTACATGATAAAATGGAACCATATCTTCTCCCTCTATTATCACCAATGCAGCATGCAAAAAAGGATCCTCACCAGGCCAAGCTACCTTCATTTTCAAACTCATTGTAAATTCAGTTAGAGGGCAGAAAAAGTATTCTCCAATGGCCATTCATATTGGCATTGAAGCTGCTTTTGACTAAATTCCTATTGAAATTTTAAATCAGACATTTGCAGACACCAAAATACCTTGTTCTCTCATACCTACTGACCAACCTACTTCTTAGTCATAAAATCCTTATTACAATTAATGGTAGAAAATCACATTCAATGTCTCGTAATCAGTCCATACCTCAAGAAACTCCACTCAGTTCCTTGTTCTACATCAATCCCCTCATAAACAAAATGCAACAAAAATTACAAGGAATTCATTTTTCTACACACTGGACTATATATACCATGTATTGCATACATGGATGATCTTACTGTTTTTCTTACCTCCAAAAAACAACTACCTACTCTGGAAAAAAATACTGAATAATACAACTTCAAATATAAACTCAAGATGAATATTAATAAAACATCAGCTTGATTTCTTTACACTGGTAAGATTATATATATATATAAGTTTATCATGGTAAACCAACTAATTTCCTTGAATTTCCTTTTTACCTATGACCCTTTGGAATAAGACAAAAGATCCAGAAAAAACTGAAAGATGTTGTTGAAAGCACAACCACTTCTCTCTCTAAAACCTACCTTTCATTATATGCAAAAGTATGTCTGTTCAATCAGCCTGTAACTACAAAAGTAACCTATTACTCACCAATCATAAACTTCACTAAATGTTTCACTTCATCCATTTACTCCCTCTGTAGCAAGCTATTATGGTGCAAAAATGCAGTCTCCATCTCTATAAAACCAGGAAGCGATTAGATCTTTACTCCATTCAAATTTAATAGTATGAAATTAATATATATATATTGATAAATAATGTTAACATTGGAATGCTTAAAGAATTTTTTTTTGTACTCTAGGAACTCTCTACAATACTTTTATTTTTATTTGGTTTTTTTCCCCCCATTTAAAAAATGTAATTCTTTAAAATTTATGGAAGAAAAAATCACTTCTATAAAAACATGTTTATGAATCAGGAATAAATAAATAATGTTAATATTTATTTCCAGACCTGTAAATGGAGTTAAAATTTTTGAACCAATATGTGATATAAAAATGCTTTTTTATTTCAGATTATCTTTATGGTCTATATCTTACAAAATAGTAAGTGGTAACATCTATTAATGTCAAGGTGAGCTATTTATTAAATTTCTTCACTTTTAAATATCTTCACATTTATTTTAGAGCACAGAAAGATTCAGAGATAGAAATTGATGAATTTAAAAAATGTAATATAGATATTTGAAAACATAAAATAATATAATTTATGTTTAAAAAAAATCTCAAAATAATATTTTTAGTCATCGAAAAATGATTGAAAAAAAAATAGTTTCAATAAGCATGATAAAGGGTATTGTATGAAAAATTAAATTATAATGAATAGCAAACACTATGTTAATTTCCTCTTGAATGTTTGCACTGACGATAGTTTTGTTTTTCAATTATAGTTTGTTCACAAAAGATATTTTTTTGGGGGGAGGGGTTGATTTTTTAAAAAGAAAAATATAAAACTTAATAATTTGTTCATCTTAAACTAATATGATATGTGGATAATGACTCCACCAGCAAGTAATATGTTTGTGAAATTTGCACCCTTTTTTGCAGAGTGAATAGATAAAGAATATACATTATTTTCAATCACCAACAGATCAATAGTCTGAAATATTATTATTATTATTATTATTGTTTTGTTGTTGTTGTTGTTGTTATTATTATTATTATTATTATTATTATTATTATTATTATTATTATTATTATTATTATTAATAGATTGCAAATAGTATATTATCTAACTTTTAATAATATTGATATTTTTTGTGATCAATTTGTTATGAATGTTAGAAAACAACTAAATTTATAATTATAAACATATATGTATATATAATCTTATGTATGTAGTTTATATTTGCTTATAGTTGTTTTTTTTATAATTATTATTGTTTTTTTTTTGTTTTTTTTATTGTGTATTTCTGTTAAAGTGTAAACGTTGAAATGCACATAATAAATGGATATTGAATTATTATTATTATTATTATTATTATTATTATTATTATTATTATTATTATTATTATTATTATTATTATTATTATTATTATTATTATTATTATTATTATTATTATTATTATTATTATTATTATTATTATTATTATTATTATTATTATTATTATTATTATTATTATTATTATTATTATTATTATTATTATTATTATTATTATTATTATTATTAATAATAATAATACAAAATCTAAAAAATATTCTTCATTTTATTTATCTATAGAGGAATCTGAATCTGATAAAGTTTTGGTTGGTAACGTTTGGCCTTTGTCAGCAGTCATATTGCCCTTCTATGGAGATTTAAAATATTTAAGAAATTTTAATGTTGATAGTACACAGGATAATGCTATATTAAATATTAATAAGATTATTGAAGAAAAGACAGAAGATATTATATTGACTGATAATGTTGATGAAATTAGCACTATAGTGCAAGATATAAATTTGCAAAATAATCTGTGTAATAAATAGCAATTCATGAATTGTTATTATCAAAATGTTCGTGGTCTTAGAACTAAGACAATTGATTTTAAATTTGAATTGTTATTAAATGAATATGATATTATCTTTTTAACAGAGACTTGGTTAAAAGAAGAAATTGATAATATTAGTATATTTGATGATAGGTATTGTGTGTATAGATGTGATAGAAATTATAATTATGAAACAAGAGGAGGTGGTACTTTGATTTCTATTAAAAAAGACATAAAGCATAAACAGATAATTATTAATGATAATAATATTGAATCTTGTTGGATTGAAGTTAGTTTAAAAAATAAAAATAAAATATTGTTAGGTACTATATATCTTCGACCTACTTTGTCAATGAATGATTTAGATGCATATTTAGTTAAGGTTGAGGATATATTGGTGAAATATAAATATGATATTATTATAGTTGGGGATTTTAATGAAGCTGATTACTCAAGACATAGTAATAAGAATGTTGATAATAGTAAACTTTATAGATTAAAAATTTTTGTTGAGTTGGTTAGTTTAATTCAACTTAATAGTATTATTAATTTTAGGGGGGTATGTTGGATTTATTGTTTAGCACTAAGAATGATTTGAAGTGCAAAGAGGCTGATCAAGCTCTTTTGCCCCCTGATCCTTATCATCCACCTTTGGAATTTGTAATAGATGGTTCTCATGAACATATAAAGCCTATGGTAAATAGTAAGAGAGATTACAAACATGGTGACTATTATGGCCTTTATAAAGCTTTTGAGGACATTGATTGGAATGTAATTTTGATGGAAAATGATCCAAATATAGCGGCAAATAATTTTGTTGGTATAGTTCAAAATTGTCTAGATCAATATATTCCTGTTAGGCATTATTTAAATACTAATAACAAATATCCTAAATGGTTTTCTAGGGAATTGTGTAAGGGCTTAAATAGAAAGCACAAATATCATAGGTTATATAAACTAACTAATGATAAAGAATTGTATAAGAAATTTAGTGGTTTGCATGCTTATACTAAAACTCTTATGAAAAGAGATTATAATAATAATTTAAATAGAGTTGAAGAAAATTTTAGGAATAATCCACAAATGTTTTGGAATTATATAAAAGATCTTAATATTGTTGGAAGTAAAAGTTGTAGATATAATGTAATTAGGCCTTCTATGGATGATCTAGTCAATCATTTTACTAATATGTACTTAGATACTTCAAGTAATGATAATATGGTTGATATTAAATTTAATAAAGAAAGTTTTTGGAATATAGATGTTAATAAAATTGCAATTCCTGAAGTGTTTACTGCAATTTCTAAACTTAAATCGAAATCTTCTATGGGATATGATAATATTCCTAATTTTATTATCAAGGGTTGTGCTGAATGTTTGGTAGCACCATTGCATTATATTATTAATTTATCAATTGAGAAAACTATTATTCCTGATATATTTAAGATAGCTAAAATTATACCAATTTTTAAAAAAAGGGGATAGATCTGATTCGGGTAATTATAGACCTATTTCAATTCTGTCACCTTTTGCTAGAATTTATGAAAGGTGTATTTATAGTAATATTATTGTAGATATGATTAAGGTATTACCTAGTTATCAGCATGGTTTTTTACCTGGTAGATCTGCTGAAACTAATTTAATGGTGATATCTGATCATATTGCTCATGCCTTATCTGATCAGAAGCAATTAGATGTTGTATATTTTGATATGACTCAGGCATTTGACAAAGTTTCATATATTAGACTTTTGTATAAACTTAAAATGTTGGGTGTTAGTCCTCATTTAGTTGAGTGGTTTTCCAATTATTTGAGGGGTCGAAAATCTTATGTACATATGGATAAAACTAATTCTCTTTTTTTTGATAATATGATAGGTGTTCCTCAGGGTGGAATATTAGCACCATTGCTTTTTAATGTTTATATGTGTGATCTTGATCATAGCATAAAAAATAGTATGATACTTACTTATGCTGATGATTGTAAGTTATTTAAAAGAATTATTACTTATAGTGATCATATTGAGGTTCAAAAGGATATAGATAGTTTTATTATATGGTGTAGGTATAACAACATGGAGATTAACATTAATAAAACATGCATTGTTTCCTATACTAATAAAACTGAAAAATCTGTTTATCAATATAAAATTGAGAATGGTGTTATTAAATATAAAGAGACTGTATCTGATTTAGGAATTATATTTTGTAGCAATTTTACTTTTAATGCACATATTAAATGTATTATTAATAAAGCATACAGAAAGATGGGCTGTATTTTGAGATATGGGAGAGATTTATCTATTTCCATAAAATATAGGTTACTTTTTTCTCTTGTTGTTACAGTTTTAGAATATAATTCTTGTATATGGAACTTCAATCTGATTAATATTCAGTCTAAAATATATAATATTGAAAAAAGATTTAATAAATTAATAATGGGTGAATGTCAAACTGTCAAAACAGTATTGAAAGAAAGGAGAATGTTGAAGGATATGATATTACTGAAAAAGTTGATTGATGGGAAAATCGATGTCAGTAACTGTATATCAAAAATAGAATTGAAAGTACCTTGTCGCTTATTAAGAGAAATGCAAACTTTCAAGATTAGTATATGTAAAAATACTTTCTTTGGTAAATCAGTTATTAATAGATTGCAAATGGTATATAATCTAACTTTTAATAATATTG